>CM067992.1:17431821-18718904 GCA_034663535.1 Citrus x limon
AAATACTAAAATTTGAAATTCATCATGTCATCCAATGTTAAAACAAATCACAAATTTTTTTTTTTTTTAAACAACATCCTATCCCCCAACCTATTCTAAACATGAAAGGAAGATATACATGCAGAAATGTGAAAATAATGCAGAAAAACTAATTAGAAAATGATAGAAAACGAAATGGTTTTTTTTTAACTTAAGAAGATGTGTTTCTAGAGGCACTACACTCCATATTCAGCCATCTTCGACTCAAAAAATTTGAAAATGTATATTTTATAAAGGAGAAATTCAAAAGAAGAAGAAAAATGAACATCAAAACATAATAAAGAAATTTTTTTGTTTTCAAACGATGAAGATGCATTTCTAGAGTCACTACACTCCATATTCAACCATCTTCAACACAAAAAGTTAGCAACAGTTAGTTTCTACAACAAAAAATTAGTAAAAACTTAACCAAGATCCACAATTGTCGACTATTCCCTCCCCCTAACCAGAACGAAACATTGTCCTCAATGTTTTATAGGAAAGAAGTAGAGTTTAGAAGACATCACCTAGGTGGTGCAACACAGAAGAAAATATTTACAGGCGGAAAGTTAAATCTAATTTGTACTTCTTACTGCGGCTACTGTTACCGTGATTATTTGGACGCTCCAACACAAAGGTCCAGGGGTCTGGCTCCGGTTTATAAGCTTGTAACATATCAAGTAGCTCATTAGTAGTGTTAGCACAAATAAAAAGCTTTTTCGCATTGGAAGGAACGAAATAATTTTTTATTGCATGGTTAAGAAATGCGATAAAGCCATCATAAAAATTATTGACATTTAACAAACCGATGGGTTTCTGGTGAATGTGCAGATGGGCCCAAGATGCTAGTGTGATAAGTGCCTCTAGTGTTGCAAGATCTCCTGGAAGGAAAATAAAAGCATCAGCATGATTAAGCATTGCAGTTATTCGTTCTTGCATACTTGAGACGACTAACTCTTCTCCAGTCGATGAGTCAGACAAACTGCCCAAAGGTTTTAGGACTCTTGGGATGATGCCTAACACTTGGCTTCCTCTGACAAAAGCAGCTTCTGAGACCAATTTTGATAACCCTCGGTTACCTCCTCCATACACCAAGTGTAATTTTCTCTCTGCTATGCTTTGACCAAGATCTATGGCTGTATCAACGAACTCTTTATGTTTGCCATAGGTAAATCCAGAAAGCACACAAATGTTCTTGAATTGTCTATTTGGAGTAGCTGCCATTGGGATACTTCTCAAAAATAATTTGTGAGTGCTTGACAAAAAAAAATCATATTTAAGAATCTTGGTGACAATGGGTCACAGCTGTGTATGAGGTAACATGTCAGTGCCAAATAACGCGTAAAGCACATGGCTCGATAGTAAAAAAGCAAACAGTAAAAAAAAAAGAAATAATGATAAAATAAAATTATTAAAGACAATAATGCAAATGATAAAACAACAGTGAAATAAAATAACAGTGAAGTAAAAGGATATTTACAGGTAGTTGCGACTATGGCTCACATCTTCCTCTAGTTTTACATCCAGAAACGGCTTGAACGCCTTCTATGGGTCGATGATAGGCTTCCCATCTAGTTTTCTTATAAACTGGCAAACAAGGTCGTTTATAGTCAGATTCCCGAGACTATATCGTGCATGCTCTTTCTGGAATAATGGCCATAACTGGAGAATCGCTCCTTGCACATATCCACTGGGATGCGTTTCAAGAGACAGAAGGATATCATCCAATGACTCCTTATTCAAGCCATCCCTAATGAATTGAATCTTATCTTCGCTGTTATCAGACACCATTCCTAAAGAACATGGGTTTTTATCGCAACTCATTCTGGCGCACTTATGACAAGCAACAGATTTTCTTCAAGGTCGTCGTTTTCTTGCATAATTTCTTTTACCACAACCAAGCATGTATGCAATAAATTTTGGAGGTAACTCATCTGCCAATCGTACTTTAGCCTCGATTAACCAACGAATGTCTGCAGGTATGTTATTCCTCATGAGCAATCGCATGCGTTCGGACTGGGTTTTATAGATCGTAAGGAGGGCATTATGAGGAAGTGAAGGGAATTGCTTGTGAAGCTTCGCTAGAATCTCGTTTCTATCCATACCTTCGCCTCAGAATATCAGTTATTGTGGGAAAACTGAAGTAACCGACTTGATTGTCATGGAGTACCGTTATCCGCCACTTCACCAGGGTAGCAAACTAAAGCACACAAAAAGAAAAACAAATTAAAACACACAAGAAAATTAAAATTATCCTCTTATTGAATTTACCTCAAGCTCCAACTGGATGTCATAAACACTTCTCTCAATGTCTCTGAGTTGGCTTTCTAAATTCTCAACATAGCCTACTAACTCTGGTGGTTGTAGAGCCCAAATGCGATGTGTTTTACAAAATTGAATCTGCCTTTTGAGATGAGATTTTACACGTTGAAGTGGTTTAAGAATGTTCAGGAGGAACAGTTTAAGTATAGTACTCATGATTAACAATGATAAGAAAAAAAAAACTTAATGGTTAAACAAACACACTTATGCAAAAATAATTCCAATTAGCAAAAGAATAATAAAAAGAAAGAAAAAAAATCAAATCACCGAAAAGAAAAAAAATCAATTCAAATCTGGTGGGTCATTCAAATTTATTTCGGTGTCTTCTCCATGTGGTTGGTACTCTAAATATGGCTTTAATCTTTGACCATTAACTTTAAACGTGACACCATTCTTTGGGTCCTTAATTTCAATTGCCCCATGTGGAAAACATTATGAACAATAAAAGGGCCAGACCATCGAGAGCGTAACTTACCTGGGAATAGGTGCAAGCGAGAATTGAATAAAAGCACTTTCTGACCTAGAGTGAAAGATTTTCTCATAATTTGCTTGTCATGGAAGACTTTCATTCGTTGCTTGTAAATCTTGGCATTTTCGTATGCATCATTGCGAATTTCTTCAAGTTATGCCAGTTGTAATCTTCTTTCTGAGCTGGCTTGCTGCATGTCAAAATTAAATTTCTTGATGGCCCAATATGCACGATGCTCGAGTTCCACAGGTAGGTGGCAAGCTTTTCCATACACTAGCATGTAGGGTGACATCCCAATCGGGGTCTTGAAAGTCATTTTAAATGCCCATAATGCATCATCAAGTCTTAATGACCAATCTTTTCTGTCTGGCCTCACCGTCTTTTCTAATATGTGCTTTATTTCTCGATTGGAGATCTCAACTTGGCCACTGGTTTGCGGATGATATGGGGTCGCCACTTTGTGACTGATTGAATACTTTGTCAAAAGTGCTTTGAATGCTTTATTACAAAAGTGGGCACCACTATCACTGATTATTGCTCGAGGGAATCCAAAGCGCGAAACAATATTGCTTTTTAAAAATCCTATCACCACTTTGTGATCATTGATTCTGCATGGAATTGCTTCTACCCATTTTGATACGTCGTCAACAGCAACCAATATGCATTGATGGCCAAAAGAAGAGGGAAAGGGTCCCATGAAGTTGATACCCCATACGTAAAAAATCTCAACCACTAAAATTGGATTTAATGGCATCATGTTCCTTCGTGTAATACTTCCCATTCGTTAACACCTATCACATGAAGAACAGAAAGTGTAAGTGTCTCGAAATATAGTTGGCCAATAGAAACCATATTGTAAACTTTTATAGATGTTTTCTTAGCACTGAAATGGCCTCCACAAGCTTGTTTATGGCAGAATGAAAGGATATTGTGAATTTCACTTTCTGGGACACATTGTCTGACAATTTGATCTGCATAATACTTGAACAAATAAGGGTCATCCTAAAAGAAATTATTTATTTCTGCAAAGAATTTAGCTTTGTCTTGCTTGGTCCAATACTCTGGAAGTTGACCTGTAACAAGATAATTAACGATATCAGCATACCAAGGTAATACTTCCACACTCATTAATTGTTCATCTGGAAATGACTCATTCAATGTTAATGGCTCTGTAATTGTGTCAAAATGGAGACGAGATAGATGGTCTGCCACAACATTTTCTGTGCCTTTCTTATCTTTGAATTCTAAGTCAAATTCCTGCAAAAGTAGCACCCAACGAATTAGTCTAGCTTTTACATCTTTCTTTGTGAGAAGATATTTAAGAGCAGCATGATCTGTGAATATAATTATTTTACAACCAATGAGATAAGATCGAAATTTCTCTAATGCAAACACTACTGCTAGCATTTCTTTTTCAGTAGTTGAATAGTTCAACTGTGCATCATTCAATGTCATACTAGCATAATAAATAACATGGGGAATTCGATCAACTCTTTGTCCTAATACTGCTCCTACTGTATAATCAGATGCATCACACATGAGCTCGAATGGTAAGCTCCAATTTGGGGGCTGGATGATGGGTGATGATGTAAATAATTGCTTTAATTTTTCAAACGCTACAAGACATGAATCATTAAAGACAAAAGGTACATCCTTAGCAAGTAGATTGCATAAGGGTCTAGAAACTTTGCTAAAATCTTTAATGAAACGTCTATAAAAACCAGCATGCCTAAGGAAAGATCTTACTTCTCTGACTATTTTAGGTGGAGGAAGATTAGAAATGAGATCCACCTTGACTTTGTCAACCTCAATACCTTTGCTTGAAATGATGTGACCGAGAACAATACCTTGTTTTACCATAAAATGACACTTCTCCCAATTTAAGACTAAATTCTTCTCGATACATCTCTGCAGAACTAGTGTTAGATGATGTAAACATTGATCAAACGAGTCACCAAAAACAAAAAAATTATCCATAAAGACTTCAAGGAATCGTTCAACCATATCAGAAAAAATGTTTAACATGCATCGTTGAAATGTAGTAGGTGCATTACATAATTCAAATGGCATCCTCTTATATGCAAATGTACCAAAAGGGCAAGTGAAAGTAGTTTTCTCTTGATCTCTTGGTGCTATGGGAATCTGATTATATCCTGAGTAGCCATCTAGAAAGCAATAAAATTCATGGCCTGCTAATCCATCAAGCATTTGATCGATAAATGGTAAAGGAAAATGGTCTTTACGTGTGACAGAATTCAACTTTCTATAATCAATGCATACACGCTATCCTGTAGTCACTCTAGTGGGTATCAATTCATTATCAACATTCGTAACTACTGTGACTCCTGACTTTTTGGGGACAACTTGCACAGGACTGACCCATGAACTATCAGAAATTGGGTAAATGATACCTGCTTCTAATAGCTTAAGGACTTCAGTTCTAACAACTTCTTTCATATTAGGATTTAACCGACGTTGCATTTCCCTAGTAGGTTTAGTATTTTCATCAAGGTGAATGTAATGCATGCAGTCTACTGGGTTTATACCTTTTATGTTTGCTATAGTCCATCCTAATGCTCCTTTGTGTTCTTTTAAAATATCCAACAACTTACCTTTTTGTTCGTCATTGAGGGATGATGAGATGATTACCGGCAGAGAACTTTCTTCTCCAAAAAATGCATATTCCAGAGTGTTGGGCAATGGTTTGAGCTCGAGTTTCGGTGGTGATTCTGATGAGGGGATGAGTTTCTTTTCTGATGGTGCTAGTTGTTCAACTCTTGACTTCCATTTATTAGTGTCCATGGATGGTGCTGAGTCAAGTAGAGCGTTGACCTCATCGACTGATCTGTCAATATCAAAATCCAAACCAAAGTGAGTTAAACATGTTTGTAAAGGATCATCATTAAAGCTTGAAACAAAAGTATCATCAACTAATGCTTCAATTAAATCCACATCAACAATTCCATCATCTGCATTGTGAGGTTGTTTGACAATGTTGAAGATGTTAAGCTCCATAGTCATGTTGCCGAAGGACAACTGCATATTTCTAGTCCTGCATTGAATGTGAGCATCCGCAGTTGCCAAGAAATGTCGGCCTAGAATAATGGGGATTTGCTTCCTTGAATCCTGTATTAGTTGAGTGTCAATTACAATTAAATCAATAGGAAAATAAAACTTGTCTACCTGGATAAGCACGTCCTCCACAATACCACGAGGTATTTTCGTGGACCGATCTGCAAGCTGTAACACCACTGGAGTTGGGTGTAATTCTCCCAGTCCAAGTTTCATGAAAACAGAGTAAGGCAACAAATTTACACTAGCTCCTAAATCCAACAAAGCATTCTCAATTGTGTGGTTCCCTATGCTACATGAGATAGTGGGGGAGCCTAGGTCTTTGCATTTTAGAGGAATTTTGTGTTGGAGTATAGAACTAACGTTTTTTGTTAAAAATGTCTTCTTTTGAACATGAATGTTTCTCTTTTTAGTACAAAGGTCTTTAAGAAACTTGGCATAAGATGGAACTTGCTTTATCGCATCAAGTAAAGGGATGTTAACACTTACCTGTTTGAAGATTTCAAGAATCTCACCCGTGGATTTTCCCTTCTTTCCTTTAGCTAACCTCTGAGGAAATAGAGCTTTGGGAATATATTCTCGTGGGTTGGTTTCTTCTTTCTCCTTCGGTGATGAGTCTTCAGCATTTACATGTACAATTTAATTTTCTTTTGTCACCGGCATCTCCACTTTGTTGTCGACTTCTTTTCCTTTTCGTAAGGTCATGACTGCTTTGACCTCTCCATGCTGCTGTGGTGAACTGGTACTTGCTTCATGTACTCCTTTAGGATTAGGCACTGGTTGACTTGGGAAATTTACCTTTCTCAACAGTCATTGCCAAGGTCTGAACTGAAGAAGCAAGTTGTCCCACCATCTTCTTAAGGCTTGAAACTGATTGGGCTTGTGAGTTGAAACCTACTCTCAACTCATTTCGTAGTCCATCAATGGTGCGATTCTGTTGCTCAATCGTAGAGTGAGTAACATTCTTGAAATTCTGGAATGCATCCTCCCATGGTCTGGGTTAAGAATAATTCTGGTTCTGATTGTATGGTCTAAATGGTGGCTGAGAGGCTTGAGGAACTTGAGAAATTTGTTGCATTGGTAGAACTGGAGCTGCTGGTCCATTCTATTGGAATCCTTGAGACCATGAAAAATTGGGGTGGTCTCTCCATCCAGGGTTATATGTGTTGGAGTATGGGTTGTAATTTGATGGCTTTCTCATTATACCTATAACATTGGCTTGATCTGAGTATGAGTCATGGTCATGTGGTTCTGTTAATTTAGCAGTCGATAACGATGCTATTTGTCGAGCGAGACCTTCAACCATCTCCTTGACTTTTTTTATTCCTGATGTTGACTCGCCAATATGAACTTCATTCACTCCCTTAATTCTTCTAGTATTTCTGAGTGATCGACTCCGTTTTTGGGAATTATCCGCTTGTCGCTGGAAAAATTCCCAAATCTCTGATGCACTTTTTGACATTAGCTCTCCTCCACTTGTTGCCATTAGCCATTCTTGCACATTCGGCAATAATCCCTCCAAAAAGTATTGGCATTGGTGCCATTTCTCGTACCCATGATGTGGACACTTCAAGAGTAGCCCATTGAATCGCTCCCATGTTTCGAAAAACTGCTCGTCCTCTCTTTGGGTAAACTCCGAGATTTTCCTGCAAATAGCATTGGTTTTATGCACTGGGAAATATTTATTCAAAAATTTCATTACCATTTGTTCCTATGATGAAATGCTATTAGCAGGCAATGTATTAAGCCACGAACGAGCTCTATCCTTATAGATACATTGAGTAAATCGTGGCCATCGGATTAAAAACAGTTTGGACGCTCAGGATTGCGCCACGTCATCAGTCAACAGTACGCGTGAACAGTACGTGGTTTGACCACGCGGATGAACAGTAACACGGTTTGACCCGGGTGAACAGTGACGCGGTTTGGTTGAAAATAATCCTATGTAATGCATGTATCGTACGCGAGATTTTTGGTCCACTGATATGCTGCCCCGTCATCGATCAATAGTGCATAAGAATTTTAGTTCAACAGGATCGTGACACCTCATTAGTCAATGCCACATCATTGGTCAATGCCACGTCATCGATCCGTCTATGTGAATAGTAATGTAGACAGTACCGTACATGTGAACAGTGCCGTTTTTCCTTTTATGCTCCTCCTAAGGTTTTCGACCGTCCTGAGTTCAAAAGTGATGTCCATTTTGCCGTTTGATCTCTCGTTTATTGTGAGATGACTATGACGCCCCTAAAATACATAAAATACTTAATTAAAATAAAACACACATAATTAAATTACAAGAAGCTTAAACACATAAAAGTAAGGGTTGTTAGTAAGACGTGAAATATAAAATGACAATTTTCTCCTTTATAAATATGCATTTTCTAACAGTCAACAAAGATATCACAGAAACATTCCCAGATGAGCAACTACTAATGCTTCAGTTTACACAAATGCTGCAACCTTCTTAACTCCCATGGTATGCAGATTTTGTGAATTATTTAGTCAGTGGATTGTTAACCCCTAACTTGAATTCCCAACAAAAGAAGAGATTCTTCCATGATGTTAAAAGTTATCAATGGGATGAACCCTATCTATACAAGATGTGCTCTGACCAAGTGATCAGAAGGTGTGTACTTGATGAAGAAATTCCACACATATTGCATTCATGCCATGCTGCAGTATATAAAGGACATTTTGGAGGCCACAGAGCAGCAGCCAAAGTTCTACAATCAGGTTATTTCTAGCTCTCCATCTTTTGGAAATTTATATATTCTAGTTGCGGTGGATTATGTGTCCAAATGGGTAGAAGCTATAACATTACCAACAAATGATGCCAAAGCAGTGGTAAAATTCATTTATAAAAATATCTTCTCAAGGTTCGAGACTCCAAGGGCAATTGTTAGTAATGAAGGCACACATTTTTGCAATAAGATATTTGCTACAACATTGGCTAAATATGGAATTAACACAAAATCACTACAGCATTTCATCCACAATCCAATGGTCAAGCAGAAGTATCTAATCGAGAGATAAAAAGGGTTTTGGAGAAAGTGGTGAACCCCACTAGAAAAGATTGGTCAACCCGTTTGCATGATTCTTTATGGGCTTATCGTATTGCTTATAAGACACCACTTGGCATGTCCCAATACAGAATGGTCTATAGCAAGACTTTCCATTTGCCCTTAGAGCTAGAGAACAAAGCATATTGGGCACTAAAGCAACTCAACATGGACATGCAAGCTGCAGTAGAACAACAGAAACTCCAACTTTATGAGTTAGAAGAGTTGAGGCTGTTTTCCTACGAAAATGCAAGGATTTACAAGGAGAAAAGAAAGCAATGGCATGATCAAAGAATCCAACAACGAACACTTGTTCTAGGCACTCTGGTTCTGCTATACAACTCCAAACTAAAGCTCTTCCTAGGGAAATTAAAATCCAGATGGTCAGGACATTTCGAGCTAGTCAGAATTTATCCTCATGGGGCTGTGGATCTCTTAGATGAAAACACAAGCCAGGAATTCAAAGTTAGTGGGCACATAGTCAAATACGACATGTACTCTGCTATGGATCACTCAAAGGAGGACTTAGTCTTGAGGGATCCAACATTTTGAGCAATTAAGGAAGGTCAGGCTGAAAGGCCTAAAATCAAGCGCTAATTGGGAGGCAACTGTTGATTATTTTTATAATCAAATGCTATTGGTGTCAATGTGTAAGTGTACATGTTGAGTGTTAGAAAATGCATATTTATAAAGCAGAAAACTGTCATTTTACATTTCAAGTCTTACTAACAACCCTTACTTTTATGTATTTAACCTTCTTATGATTTAATTACATGTGTTTTATTTTAATTAAGTATTTTATGTATTTTAGGGGCATTATAGTCATTTCACAATAAAGGAGAGATCAGACGGCAAAACGAACATCACTTGTAAACTCAGGACGGTCGAAAACCTTAAGAGGAGCATAAAAGGGAAAATGGTACTATTCACATGTACGGTACTATTTACGTGTACGGTACTGTCTACGTTACTGTTCAAGACACTGTTCACATAGACGGATCGATGATGTGGCATTGACTGATGATGTGGCATTGACTGATGAGGTGTCACGATCCTGTTGGGCTAAAATTCTTATGTACTGTTGATGGTGACGTGGCAGCATATCAGTGGACGAAAAATCTCGCGTACGGTACATGCATCACACAAGATTATTGTCAACCAAACCGTATTACTGTTCATCCGGGTCAAACCGTGTTACTGTTCATCTGCGTGGTCAAATCGTGTACTGTTGACTGATGACGTGGCGCAATCCTGAGCGTCCAAACTGTTTTTAATCCGATGGCCATGATTTACTCCATGTATCTATAAAAAGGGGGCCTCTCCCCCCTAATTTGATAGCTCTGAATCTATTTTTGGGATCCATTTTCTGTAATTCCTTCTCCATCTTGTATTTTCTACGTATTTTAATAAATTCCCATTTTGCCCCTAGTTCAATCATGAGTGGCTAATTTTCTTTCAAGCTTGGGTTGAAGGTGAAGTCTCAACATGTGTTGGTAAATTTACTTTCTCTTCCCCTCTAATCTTGTCTAGTACTGCCTTGGTTTCACCGGCCCTCTAGTACAAGGTTATTATTATTTGGCACGATAAACCCTTAGCACCATATTGATTAGAGCGTGGTTCATGAGGTGTGGATTCCCCCCTCATGATTTAATTAGCATTAATACGGATTATTTAGCCCATGATGCATGTTGATACGGATCCAGATACCCAAGTACGTCATTTTAATAGAATTCTCTTCAATTTATTCTCGCCATTTCAATTCCAATTTCAGAATTTATTCTCGCCATTTTAATTTAAGTTTTAGTATATTTCAAATCATTTCCACCACAAATCCAATCACCCATTTACAAAATTAATTCTACACACAATTAAAATCCACCTCCTCGTGGGATCGACACTCGTCACCATTAGTTTATACTACAATAGATTCGTGCGCTTGCGAGTACATTAAAATTTGCACAACAAGTTTTTGGCGCCGTTGCCGGGGAGGTAAGTAATTTTAATTCATAGAATTAATTTTTGTGAATAATTTCTTTTATTTATTTTCTTGTATTTTTTTTTAATTATTAAAAAAAAGAAAAAAAAAGTGAATCTACATATAAAGGTTAGTATTTCTTTTCTTTTTCTCTTTTTTAAAATTCTGTAATTTAATTTTAAATTTATTTTTCTTTGTAATTTTTTTTTGTTTATCTTATTAATTTATTTTTAGTTAATTTATTTCACGTATTTGTTTTTGTGAATTTTTATAGAAAGGTTTTAACAGCGTGATAAGGTTAGTATCGTAATTTCTCCTTCTTCTTTATTTTTATTTGTTTTGTTCCCATCTTTATTTTTATTTTATTTATTTTGCATGCATGGTCGTAGGTCATTATTACCTAATCTTGAACCTATAGACATTGAATTAGAAAAAAACACTTCGCACACACAAACATGTTAAAAATAAAATGGATTTGCAACCACAAGAGAGGCCATTTAAGAATTATTTTAGTCCTTTAGCTAATTTGAGCACATCATGTATAAGATACCCAAATGTAGCTACTAGAAGTTTTGAATTAAAACCTAGTGTGCTAAATTGTCTCCCCACATTTTATGGCCTAAAAAATGAGGACCCATATAATCATCTGAATGATTTTCATGCCATTTGTCAAACTTTTAAATATGAAAATTTTTCAGACGATGATGTTAAACTTAGATTATTCCCATTTTCTTTAAAGGACAGAGCTCGTTCATGACTTAATACATTGCCTGCTAATAGCATTGCATCATGGGAACAAATGGTAACTAAATTTTTGAATAAATATTTCCCAGTGCATAAAACCAGTGCTATTCGCAGGGAAATCTCGGAGTTTACCCAAAGAGAGGACGAGCAGTTTTTCGAAATATGGGAGCGATTCAATGGGCTACTCTTGAAGTGTCCACATCATGGGTACAAGAAATGGCACCAATGCCAATACTTTTTGGAAGGATTATTGCCGAATGTGCAAGAATGGCTAATGGCAACAAGTGGAGGAGAGCTAATGTCAAAAAGTGCATCAGAAATTTGGGAATTCTTTCAGCGACAAGCAGATAATTCCCAACAACGGAGTCGGTCACTCAGGAATACCAAAAGAATTAAGGGAGTAAATGAGGTTCACATTGGCGAGTCAACTTCGGGAATCAAAGAAGTCAAGGAGATGGTTGAAGGTCTTGCTCGACAAATAGCATCGTTATCAACTGCTAAATCAACAGAACCACATGACCATGACTCATACTCAGATCAAGCCAATGCCATAGGTGTAATGAGAAAGCCATCTAATTACAACCCATACTCCAACACATATAACCCTGGATGGAGAGACCACCCAAATTTTTCATGGTCTCAAGGATTCCAACAGAATGGACCAGCAGCTCCAGCTCCACCAATTCCTCAAAATCATCAAACCTCTCAGCCACCATTTAGACCATACAATCAGAACCAGAACTACTCTCAACCTAGACCATGGGAGGATCCATCCCAGAATCTCAAAAATGTTACTCACTCCACGATTGAGCAACAGAACCGCACCATTGATAGACTACGAAATGAGTTGAGAGCAGGCTTCAACTCACAAGCCCAATCAGTTTCAAGCCTCGAGAAGATGGTGGGACAACTTGCTTCTTCAGTTCAGACCTTGGCAATGACTGTTGAGAAAGGAAAATTTCCAAGTCAACCAGTGCCTAATCCTAAAGGAGTGCATGAAACAAGTACTAGTTCACCACAGCAGCATGGAGAGGTCAAAGCAGTAATGACCTTGCGAAAAGGAAAAGAAGTCGACAACAAAGTGGAGATGCCAGTGACAAAAGAAAATCAAATTGTACCTGTAAATGCTGAGGACTCACCACCGGAGGAGAGAGAAGAAACCAGCCCACGAGAATATGTTCCGAAAGCTCCATTTCCTCAGAGGTTAGCTAAAGGAAAAAAGGAAAAATCCACAGGTGAGATTCTCGAAATCTTCAAACAGGTAAGTGTTAACATCCCTTTACTTGATGCTATAAAGCAAGTTCCATCTTATGCCAAGTTTCTTAAAGACCTTTGTACTAAAAAGAGAAACATTCATGTTCAAAAGAAGGCATTTTTAACAGAAAATGTTAGTTCTATCCTCCAACATAAAATTCCTCTAAAATGCAAAGATCCAGGCTCCCCCACTATCTCATGTAGTAAAGGGAACCACACAATTGAGAATGCTTTGTTGAATTTAGGAGCTAGTGTAAATCTGTTGCCTTACTCAATATTTTTAAAACTTGGACTTGGAGAATTACACCCAACTCCAGTGGTGTTACAGCTTGCAGATCGGTCCACAAAAATACCTCGTGGTATTGTGGAGGACGTGCTTATCCAGGTAGACAAATTTTATTTTCCTGTTGATTTCATTGTAATTGACACTCAACCAATACAGGATTCAAGGAAGCACATCCCCATTATTCTAGGCCGACCTTTCTTGGCAACTGCGGATGCTCATATTCAATGCAGGACTGGAAATATGCAGTTGTCCTTCGGCAACATGACTATGGAGCTAAACATTTTCAACATTGCCAAACAACCTCATAATGCAGATGATGAAGTTGTTGATGTGGATTTAATTGAAGCATTAGTTGATAACACTTTTCTTTCAAACCTTAGTGATGATCCTTTACAGACATGCTTAACTCACTTCGGTTTTGATTTTGATATTGACAGATCAGTTGATGAGGTCAACGCCCTGCTTGACTCAACACCATCCATGGACACTAATAAATGGAAGTCAAGAGTTGAACAACTAGCACCATCAGAGAAGAAACTCATCCCATCATTAGAATCACCACCGAAACTCGAGCTCAAACCATTGCCCAACACATTGGAATATGCATTTTTAGGAGAAGAAAACACTCTACCGGTAATCATCTCATCATCCCTCAATGATGAACAAAAAGGTAAGTTGTTGGACGTTTTAAAAGAGCACAAAGGGGCATTAGGATGGACCATAGCAGACATTAAAGGTATAAACCCAGTAGACTGCATGCATTATATTCACCTCGATGAAAATGCTAAATCTACTAGGGAAATGCAACGTCGGTTAAATCCTAATATGAAAGAAGTTGTTAGAACAGAAGTCCTTAAGCTATTAGACGCAGGTATCATTTACCCAATTTCCGATAGTTCATGGGTCAGTCCTGTACAAGTTGTCCCCAAAAAGTCAGGAGTCACAGTAGTTACGAATGCTGATAATGAATTGATACCAACTAGAGTAACTACAGGATGGCGTGTATGCATTGATTATAGAAAATTGAATTCTGTCACATGTAAAGACCATTTTCCTTTACCATTTATCGATCAAATGCTTGATAGATTGGCAGGCCATGAATTTTATTGCTTTCTAGATGGCTACTCAGGATACAATCAGATCCCCATAGTACCAAAAGATCAAGAGAAAACTACTTTCACTTGCCCTTTTAGCACATTTGCATATAGGAGAATGCCATTTGGATTATGTAATGCACCTGCTACATTTCAACGATGCATGTTAAGCATTTTTTCTGATATGGTTGAATGATTCCTTGAAGTCTTTATGGATGACTTTTCTATTTTTGGTAACTCGTTTGATCAATGTTTACATCATCTAACACTAGTTCTGCAGAGATGTATCGAGAAGAACTTGGTCTTAAATTGGGAGAAATGCCATTTTATGGTAAAACAAGGTATTGTTCTCGGTCACATCATTTCAAGCAAAGGTATTGAGGTTGACAAAGCCAAGGTGGATCTCATTTCTAATCTTCCTCCACCTAAAACAGTCAGAGAAGTAAGATCTTTCCTTGGACATGCTGGTTTCTATAGACGTTTCATTAAAGATTTTAGCAAAGTTTCTAGACCCTTATGCAATTTACTTGCTAAGGATGTACCTTTTACCTTTAATGATTCATGTCTTGTGGCTTTTGAAAAATTGAAGCAGTTGTTGACATCATCACCCATCATTCAAGCCCCAAACTAGAGCTTACCATTTGAGCTCATGTGTGATGCATCTGATTATGCAGTAGGAGCAGTATTAGGACAAAGCGTTGATCGAATTCCCCATGTTATTTATTATGCTAGTATGACATTGAATGATGCACAGTTGAACTATTCAACTACTGAAAAAGAAATGCTAGCAGTAGTGTTTGCATTAGAGAAATTTTGATCTTATCTCATTGGTTGTAAAATAATTATATTCACAGATCATGCTGCTCTTAAATATCTTCTCACAAAGAAAGATGCAAAAGCTAGACTAATTCGTTGGGTGTTACTTTTGCAGGAATTCAACTTGGAATTCAAAGATAAAAAAGGCACAGAAAATGTTGTGGCGGACCATCTCTCTCGTCTCCACTTTGACACAATTACAGAACCATTACCATTAAATGAGTCATTCCCAGATGAACAATTAATGAGTGTAGAAGTATTACCTTGGTATGCTGATATAGTTAATTATCTTGTTACAGGTAAACTTCCAGAGCATTGGACCAAGCAAGACAAGACCAAATTTTTTGCGGAAATAAAGAATTTCTTTTGGGATGACCCTTATTTGTTCAAGTATTGTGCAGATCAAATTATTAGACGATGTGTCCCAGAAAATGAAATTCAGAATATCCTTTCATTCTGCCATGAACAAGCTTGTGCCATTTCAGTGCTAAGAAAACAACGACTAAAGTTTTACAATGTGGTTTTTATTGGCCAACTATATTTCGAGATTCTTATACTTTCTGTTCTTCATGTGATAGGTGTCCACGAATGGGGAGCATTACACGAAGGAACATGATGCCATTAAATCCAATTTTAGTGGTTGAGATTTTTGACGTATAGGGTATCGACTTTATGGGACCCTTTCCCCCTTCTTTTGGCCATCAATATATATTGGTTGGTGTTGACTACGTATCAAAATGGGTAGAAGCAATTCCATGTAGAACCAATGATCACAAGGTGGTGATAGGATTTTTGAAAAGCAACATTGTTTCACGCTTTGGATTCCCTCGAGCGATAATCAGTGATGGTGGTGCCCACTTTTGTAACAAAGCATTTAAAGCTCTTTTGACAAAGTATTCAATCACACACAAAGTGGCGACCCCGTATCATCCACAAACCAGTGGCCAAGTTGAGATCTCCAATCGAGAAATCAAGCACATATTAGAAAAGACGGTGAGGCCAGACAGAAAAGATTGGTCATTAAGACTTGATGATGCATTATGTGCATATAGAACGGCTTTCAAGACCCCGATTGGGATGTCACCCTATAGGCTAGTGTATGGAAAAGCTTGCCACCTACCTGTGGAACTCGAGCATCGTGCATATTGGGCCATCAAGAAATTTAACTTTGACATTCAGTAAGCCAGCTCAGAAAGAAGATTACAACTGGCAGAACTTGAAGAAATTCGCAATGATGCATACGAAAATGCCAAAATTTACAAGAAATGAATGAAAGTCTTTCATGGCAAGCACATTATGAGAAAATCTTTCACTCCAGGTCAGAAAGTGCTTTTATTCAATTCTCGCTTGCACCTATTCCCAGGTAAGTTACGCTCTCGATGGTCTGGTCCCTTTATTGTTCATACTGTTTTTCCACATGGGGCAATTGAAATTAAGGACCCAAAGAATGATGTCACATTTAAAGTTAATGGTCAAAGATTAAAGGCATATCTAGAGTACCAACCACATGGAGAAGACACCGAAATAAATTTGAGTGACCCACCAGATTTGAATTGATTTTTTTTCTCTTCATTGATTTGATTTTTCTTTCTCTCTTTTTATTTGTGATTGAAATTATTTTTTGCATAAGTGTGTTTGTTTTACCATTAAGTTTTTTTTTCTTATCATTGTTAATCATGAGTACCATACTTAGACCGTTCCTCCTGAACATTCTTAAACCACTTCAACGTGTCAAAACTCATCTCAAAAGGCAGATTCAATTTTGTAAAACACAACGCATTTGGGCTCTACAACCACCAGAGTTAGTAGCCTATGTTGAGAATCTAGAAAGCCAACTCCGAGATATTGAGAGAAGTGTTTACGACATCCAGCTGGAGCTTGAGGTAAATTCAATAAGAGGACGATTTTAATTTTCTTTGTGTGTTTTAATTTTTTTTTCTGTTTGTGTGCTTTAGTTTGTTACCCCGGTGAAGTGGCAGATAACGGTACTCCGTGACAATCAAGTCGGTTACTTCAGTTTCCTATAATAACTAACATTCTGAGGCGAAAGTATGGACAGAAATGAGATTCTAGCGAAGCTTCACAAGCGATTCCCTTCACTTCCTCAGAATGCCCACCTTACGATCTATAAAGCCCGGTCCGAACACATGTGATTGCTCATGAGGAATAACATACATGCTGATATTCGTTGGTTAATCGAGGCGAAAGTACGATCGGCAGGTGAGTTACCTCCAAAATTTATTGCATACATGCCTGGTTGTGGTAAAGGAAATTATGCAAGAAAACGACGAGCTCAAAGAATTTCTGTTGCTTGTCATAAGTGTGCCAGAATGAGATGCGATAAAAACCCATGTTCTTTAGGAATGGTGTCTGATAACAGGGAAGATAAGATTCAATTCATTAGGGATGGCTTGAATAAGGAGTCATTGGATGATATTCTTTTGTCTCTTGAAACGCATCCCAGTGGATATGTGCAAGGAGCGATTCTCCAGTTGTGGCCATTATTCCAGAAAGAGCATGCACGATATAGTCTCGGGAATCTGACTATGAACGACCTTGTTTGCCAGTTTATAAGAAAACTGGATAGGAAGCCCATCCTCGACCCATAGAGGGCGTTCAAGCCGTTTTTGGACGTAAAATCAGAGGAAGATGTGAGCCACGGTCGCAACTACGTGTAAATATCCTTTTACTTTACTATTATTTTATTTCATTTCACTGTTGTTTTATTGTTTGTATTATTGTCTTTAATAATTTTATTACTGTTTGCTTTTTCCTTTTTACTGTTTCCTTTTTGACTCGCGAGCCATGTGCTTCACGCGTTTTTTGACACGGACATGTTGCCTCATTCACAGCTGTGACCCACTGTCCCCAAGACTCTTAAATGTGATTTCTTTTGTCAAACACTCACAAATTGTTTTTGAGAAGTATCCCAATGGTAGCTACTCCCAATAGACAATTCAAGAACATTTGTGTGCTTTCTGGATTTAACTATGGCAAACATAAAGAGTTCGTTGAGGCAGCCATAGATCTTGGTCGAAGCATAGCAGCGAGAAAATTACACTTGGTGTATGGAGGAGGTAACCGAGGGTTATCAAAAATGGTCTCAGAAGCAGCTTTTATCAGAGGAAGTCAAGTGTTAGGCATCATCCCAAGAGTCCTAAAACCATTGGGCAGTTCGTCTGACTCATCAACTGGAGAAGAGTTAGTCGTCTCAGGTATGCAAGAAAGAATAACTGAAATGCTTAATCATGCTGATGCTTTTATTTTCCTTTCAGGAGATCTTGCAACACTAGAGGCACTTATCACACTAGCATCTTGGGCCCATCTGCACATCCACCAGAAACCCATCGGTTTGTTAAATGTCAATAACTTTTATGATGGCTTTATCGCATTTCTTAACCATGCAATAAAAAACTATTTCATTCCTTCTAATGTGAAAAAACTCTTTATTTGTGCTCACACTGCTAATGAGCTACTTGATATGTTACAAGCTTATAAACCGGAGCCAGACCCCTGGACCTTTGTGTTGGAGCGACCAAATAATGATGGTAACAGTAGCCGCAGTAAGAAGTACAAATTAGATTTAACTCTCCGCCTGTAAATATTTTCTTCTGTGTTGCACCACCCAGGTGATGTCTTCTAAACTCTACTTCTTTCCTTTAAAACATTGAGGACAATGTTTCGTTCTGGTTGGGGGGAGGGAATAGTCGACAATTGTGGAATCTTGGTTAAGTTTTTACTGATTTTTTGTTGTAGAAACTAACTGTTGCTAACGTTTTGTGTTGAAGATGGCTGAATATGGAGTGTAGTTACTCTAGAAACGCATCTTCATCGTTTAAAAAAAAAAAACCGTTTTCTTCCTCTTTCTCCTTTATAAATATATATTTTCAAATTTTTTAGTCGAAGATGGCTGAATATGGAGTGTAGTGCCTCTAGAAACGCATCTTCTTAGTTAAAAAAAAAAAAAATTTCTTTTTCTAATTAATTTTTTTATGCATCATTTTCACATTTCTGCATGCATATTTTTCCTTTCATGTTTAGAATAGGTTGGGGGGTAGAATGTTGTTTAAAAAAAAAAACAATTTTGTGTGATTTGTTTTAACATTGGATGACATGATTAATTTCAAATTTTAGTATTTGTATTATCTTTGGTCTTAAGTGATGTTACGCTATGTTTGCTACTTTACATGTTGATGTCGGAGACAAATATGAGTTGCTTGAAGGAATGAACATGTCATAAATAAGTGCCAAGTGAGTTTTTGAGCCTATCATTTTTCTTGGAGAGTAACCCTTTTGCCCATTCTTTATACAGCTTAGCAGTTTATTATTTTATACACGATCTCTAGATTTCTTTTGAGTTAACCTTAAAAAAAAAAAAAAAAAATATGTGTGTTGCTACATTGGGAGGCCCGTCTAACTAGTCGATATGGATGATTATTTAGAGCCCTAAAAGACGATGGAAAGGCCATCTTTGATCCGTTTGAGCCTTTCTAGCCATCCCTTTTATTAAATATCCATAGTTACCCCTTTTGAGCCTCTAAAAAAAAAAAAAAAAAAAAACCGTTTCTTTGTCAATTTATCATCTTGACCCACTCCGATTTAGAGTATTACCCGATGTCTTATAAGTTCCATCACCTATTTATGTTTGAGAAAATGTACATAATTATGTTGTTCAGTGAAGTTATGCCAAATAAAAGCCAAAAAAAAAAAAAACAAAAGTTGTTGTTTCAAAAGAATAAAAATAACAACAATAGGTGAAATACACCTTGCAACTTCAAAAAAAAAAAAAAATTCTCTGCATTTTTCTCAAACATACACTTTGTTTTCCTTATTTCCTTTATTTGTTAGCCATATCCCTAGCCTACGTTACGTCCTAATAAAAGTCCTTCTTGATTTTAGGGAACTATAGTTTGAAGTAGAAGCTAGTTATATGGGCTAAAAAGATGTAGTGGTGCATATAAAAAAAAAAAAATAAATTGGGTTGACTAACATTTTTTTTTTATTTGACTTGAGATCGTATTATTTCTAAGCTGAGGGCATATTTATTTCATCTTGGTGAGAGCATGTGATATCACTTCTTCATTATTTTCTCTCAATTACCATTCATTGGAGTGACTATTTTTTGGGTTTAATTTCTTTGTGAGAGTGTCACTACTTCCAGTGAGATTTTGGGGTTTGACATGTCATTCTTGAAAGTAGCTATAACAAAGTCTATTGGGCCGATTCATGTGGATGGTTGATGTGGGTGTGATGTTGCTTTAGACTGGAGATAAAGCTTATACTTTTATTTGATTGCTATCATTAATCTGATTGAATAAACACGAGTGTTTCTAAAAAAAAAAAATCATTTTGAATTTGAATTTTGTTTTCGCTTTATTTGCTAGGGACTAGCAATAAGCTGGTTGGGGGGTGTGTTGAGTGTTAGAAAATGCATATTTATAAAGGAGAAAACCGTCATTTTACATTTCAAGTCTTACTAACAACCCTTACTTTTATGTATTTAACCTTCTTATGATTTAATTACATGTGTTTTATTTTAATTAAGTATTTTATGTATTTTAGGGGCATTATAGTCATTTCACAATAAAAGGAGAGATCAGACGGCAAAATGGACATCACTTGTGAACTCAGGACGATCGAAAACCTTAGGAGGAGCATAAAAGGGAAAATGGCACTATTCACATGTACGGTACTATTCACGTGTACGGTACTGTCTACGTTACTGTTCACGACACTGTTCACATAGACGGATCGATGACGTGGCATTGACCGATGATGTGGCATTGACTGATGAGGTGTCACGATCCTGTTGGGCTAAAATTCTTATGTACTGTTGATGGTGACGTGGCAGCATATCAGTGGACGAAAAATCTCGCGTACGGTACATGCATCACACAAGATTATTGTCAACCAAACTGCATTACTGTTCATTCGGGTCAAACCGTGTTACTGTTCATCCGCGTGGTCAAACCGCGTACTGTTGACTGATGACGTGGCGCAATCCTGAGTGTCCAAACTGTTTTTAATCCGATGGCCATGATTTACTCCATGTATCTATAAAAAGGGGGCCTCTCCCCCCTAATTTGATAGCTCTGAATCTATTTTTGGGATCCATTTTCTGTAATTCCTTCTCCATCTTGTATTTTCTATGTATTTTAATAAATTCCCATTTTACCCCTAGTTCAATTATGAGTGGCTAATTTTCTTTCAAGCTTGGGTTGAAGGTGAAGTCTCAACATGTGTATGTGTCATGGGCTTGATTTGGTAAATTTACTTGCTCTTCCCCTCTAATTTTTGTGGATGTTTTGACTTCTCGTCGACAAATAATACTAATCTTGTCTAGTACCGCCTTGGTTTCATCGGCCCTCTAGTACAAGGTTATTATTATTTGGCACGATAAGCCCTTAGCACCATATTGATTAGAGCGTGGTTCATGAGGTGTGGATTCCCCCCTCATGATTTAATTGGCATTAATACGGATTATTTAGCCCATGATGCATGTTGATACGGATCCAGATACCCAAGTACGTCATTTTAATAGAATTCTCTTCAATTTATTCTCGCCATTTCAATTCCAATTTCAGAATTTATTCTCGCCATTTTAATTTAAGTTTTAGTATATTTCAAATCATTTCCACCACAAATCCAATCACCCATTTATAAAATTAATTCTACACAATTAAAATCCACCTCCTCGTGGGATCGACACTCGTCACCATTAGTCTATACTACAATAGATTCGTGCGCTTGTGAGTACATTAAAATTTGCACAACAGTACACAATAAGTAATAAAGTGATGAGTATTCAAGATCGTCTCCACAAGGATTGATGTTACTTGAAATGTTGTAGCAATCACAATAGTGCAACTAATTTTAGATCCAAAGTTAACAAACATAAAATATGTTCTATCGTAATTGATGATTGTGAGAGAATAAAGTAAAATAATACTGTAATGAAATAAACTAACTTAAATGTGTCTAAGCTTCAATTGAGATTATGGTAGTTGAATGATCAAACTCTCCTTATGGGCTGACTGTTTTTCATCAAGTTGACTCTAATTGTTACGGCAAGTGCTGCAGCACTGGGCTGAATTAATCTGTATCCTCAGCTGTCGCATATTGGAACTCTCATACCCTTAAATACACTAGCGATGACCAGTTGCTAATCTACTTATGATATGACTTTATGACCCTTTTTATCTTTCCACCCTACAAAGTGATTTCCTATGTCTAGTGTGTCACAAATCTTAACTTCAAGTATTGCCCTTATGGGATTCAAGATAACTTAATCCAGGAAACTTAACTTAAGATCAAATAATACTCTAATAATATCTGCTAAGACATGCCCTTTTGCTGCTCTACTTTAACTAGAACTATTAAATGGGTGGTCAGCCGAAATAAAAGTTATATTTAATAATAGCTACTAGAAAAAATGCTACAACAATGACATAACAACACATAAGAACAGTCAAGAACCCATTGGATTATTTTTCACTCAACTACAAGCAAATCTAGTTCATATTCTGAATAAGAAAAACAAACATAAATATGTTGTTCACGGGATACATTATAACAATCAAAGGAAGAAGATAAATATAAGTTTAGCACGGTGAAAGAAAAATCCAAATAATTCAGCAAGATTCCTCAATGATGCAGAAACAACACTCTTCAATTCTGATCTTCTCCTCATTTTTTCTCTAATGATTTTAATGATAATTCCCTTGCCGCCCTTCTATGTGGTGCACACCTCTCTTTTATACTGCAGACTAGGGTAAACAAAAGTCCATATGCATGCATGAGTTAAATTAGGAAACATGCAAATCATGATTCTGCAACTGACCCGCGCCTAAGTTTTCACCTGCATTGATCCCAATTGCTATAGCACTGGTTGGTCTAACATCCGCTACAACACTGTATTATTCCCAATTGTGCTTTACTTCATTTGCGGCTATCTTCTTTCCTCCTCTTGCTCATCCACTGTCTCACCATCCCCTCATGAATTAAGACTTTCTGAAAACCTACAATTATGCACCTGTTTTTAACACTAATTACTTTGATTCAAACAAAACTTATTAAAACTCAACTAAAATGAATGTTTATGCAAAATATAACTAAAATGTAATAAAAACACCTTATTTGTTCTCTAAGTGATCTTGATTTAAGTCTAGAATTGATGTAATAACTCTAATTTCCTAGAATTATCATACCCCCAAACTTAAACCATTACTTGTCCTCAAGTAATGACAACATACTAACACTTCACACAAACAATCATGCAAAATAACTTTAGCTCTTTTACCAAATTTGCAAGGATTCTTCCACCTTCAGATCACAATCCCAATCATGCAACGTGACCCTAGTAAATCAGTTCTAAACTTAAGCTTCTTTCTGTCCATTGTGTGTGTATGTTGTTTTGATTGCATTCCAAAGATGCTATAACATCACTAAGAGATTGCATGAATTTCAGCAGTGATAAAACTTCGTTCATATATGGGGTAGTATAAATTTCACATACTCAAACTATGATGATTTTAAGATTGAAAAACTGGAAAGTATTCAAGCTCCTCACTGCAACATTTAATTTTCATGTGAATGTCAATCAATTGTAATGACGACACCCAATTACTCAAACCATACACAGATCAAAGTTGTTGTAGCAATATATGTAATATAATCTTATCTAGAGATATCTTTTACTCAAGGCTGAACATGAGGCTCATGAACAGACCTGGCTACTCAATGCCTTAGACAGAGAAATTTTTTTTTTATATATATACTACAGCATTGCTTATGACTCTTGCTACCTTTGAACACAATTCTGCATATGAGGTACATACTCAGATCTGGTTATTCAGCAACTTGAGCCATTGGAACAGAGTTTATTTCATAGATATCACAGTCAATCAACTAAGATATCACAGTCAATCAACTTACTTTCCCCCCCCCCCCCAAACTTAAGATCTTTTCTACTCTTTTGGTTTTGCTCTAGCAATCTCATACAATTCAACCAAAGTCTAAGTGTCAGGACATAATTTCAACCTCCATCTATAACTATCTCTACTTGGCATTCTCATAAATCTTGAATAACACTTAATTTATCTTCATTAGGTTTTCAAATCCATACATAAATATTAGATAACAGAGCTTCACGCAACCCACAACACAAGCATAAACATAAACACAAACATAAACATTCAGAAACACAACCCCCCCAAACTTGAGAGTTGTTGTGTCCTCACAAGCATACATAACAAAGGCACACAAGTTGACAAGGACATGGAAGACATTAGAAAATACCACATAATTTTTTTTTGAACAGTCAATTAACTAGCAAGGAAGGAATACTCCCCTGTGGTGGGGACTGCTGCACATGACGGGATGATATCAGCGCTTCTTGGATGCACTGCGCAGCTTATCCTTTGGTGAAACTTGTGGGGAAGTAGCTGGCAGTGTCTTTGTCTTTTTCGTCACTGGGCTGGCAAGAGGAGTTGCGGCTGGGGTAGGTTGCGTGGTTGACACCGATCTGGTCCATTTTGGTTTAGGCGAGGCTGCTGTAGCAGTGCCTTTAGATGTACTGCCTTTTCTTTTGCTGGATTGTCGCAAACTTGATGAACAGGTTGGCTAGGAGTTTGCTGTGAAGGAATTGGAGGTGATGCATCAGTTGCCTGGCCCTCAACTGTGATGGCAGCAATGATATCAAGTAGTTGCTTGGCTTCTGTAGGTGTAGGCGTAACTCTGGTTGCTCCAGCAGCCAGCTCTGCATCGACTTGCTCCATTTCATCTTCAGAGGCTGGAGGTGTTGCTATTTTTGCCTTGCCCTTGCCCGCAAGGACTGGAACGGAAGGTTCCTCGTCAGGGTCTTCTTTTTCCTCTTCTTGAATAATGTGCCTTTTCTTGGTTTTGGAATGAGTTGGAATGGAAGGTTCCTCACGTTCTTTCTCAGAGTTGTCCTCTGCTTCTGTGGGTGAGCTATCAGTCGCAGATTTGTCACCTTCTTCCTCAGGTTGATAAGATGTTTCAACATCTTCTTATTCTACTTCTGCTTGTGGTTCGGGTGCAGATTCTTCTTCTGGTTCACCTGTGGCAGTGGCTTCTTCACTAGCTTCTGCTGGAGCACCTGTGTTATTGGTGTCAAAATTGTACTGCTAGAGCAATGAATCAGGGAAGTTCTGATGAATGCTTTTCATGTAAAGAGGAAATTGGTGGAGTTGGTTGTCTAGGTGTTGTAGATAGCTCCAAAATTGATCATTTTCCCTCTGCTGAGCCTCCGCACATTGAGTTATATTGGTGCTTAATGCCTGGACTGTTTGTTCTAAACCAATAACTCCTCTTGCTCTGGTTACAGCAGCTGGTTCAGTTGTTGTTCCAGCACTTTCACCAGCAACTCTCTCAATGGTACGTGCTGTAAAGGCACCATCATTCTTGACATGGTCATCCCTTGCGTCAAGACGAACACCGGATACTACACAAATGCTGGTGATGAGCGAAGGAAATATCAAAGCAACAATTTTTTTATTCTTAATTGCACAGTCCCTGATTTCTTTTTCGATGATGCTACCCACATCTATGGTAAGCCCTCGAACAATAACATATAACAAGACCAACCTCTCTTGTGAAACCGTAGTAGTGTGAATGGTTGGCATAAGCCTAGATTTTAAAAATTTCACCCACACCTTAGCAATAGGTTTCAAATCTATCCTATTAACTACATGCCCTTCCTTGTTAGCCTATGATGTCCCTTCGATTGTAAGAGTTGTGAAGATGGTGTTCCATTTTTTCGGGGTCAATTTATCAAGCAACTTGGCATACTCACAATTAATTTCAGCAGGTAAATTATAAAAAGCATTTTTAACGCGGGAGTCTAATGGAACAAGTGTGTCTCTTACCCAAATGTTGTGCTGATCAAGGCTTACTAAATTGGCATAAAATTCCTTGACTATTGGTAGAACAGGATCTCGAGGGTGGTTGCAAAATTCCAACCATCCACGCTTTGCTGCAGCATTGTGTATTGTTTGCACAATTCCGGTGAGTCGTTCTGGAAATTGAAACCCTTTTTCTTCTAGAATCTTACGCGGCTTGATGAATTATTCATATTTTTCTTCAGCGTGGTAACTCTGGAAGCGTGAAGGATCTTTGAGGCGGCTGGCTGTTTTCTTATACCTTGGCATTGCTATAGCAGTAAAAACTTGAGGCTAATTTCCTTGAGAGTAAAATGAGAAGAAGAGGTTAAGAATTATGAGATTTGTACTTGCGAAGGAGATGTAGAATAGTGCCGTAGATCACTACGTACAGTGACTCCCTTTTATGGTGGACTTTAATTGAAGATAAATCCGGTAACTAAAGATAAATGAGGGAAGAAAATATTTTGAATTTAATATGTATTTCCCTAAAACATAGGCCAGCGAATGCATTAATTTCAGAGATTTTTTTTTCGCAATTGCTATCCAAATCCATACCGCCATCTGTCATGATTTATGTCCAACGGTAAGTGAGAGGCTCAAATTTTCAATTTACTATAGCGGTAATACAACAGTTACATACAACCATTTGACACGTGGTTTGCCTGCTCTAGCGCCCATTTGCTTGCTCTAGCAACGGTTACATACTTCCCTCCAATGCCCTCTGACACGTGGTTTGCCTCTGTACTCTGTCACCATACAACCCCACTGGTTCAAATAGAAATCTAATGCCACTCATACTTGCCACAAAAACTAAAACCAATTCTAAAAATATAATTAAAAATAAAGAGATCAAATAATAACAACATAAAAAAATGCAATAATGTGAAAAGATAAAATTAAGTAACTTGAATTGAAGAACAAGATTAAATAAAATGGAAGAGAGGGAGAGCCGTCAACAAAACCAAAGATGATCAAATTTGGTTTGAAGTGGCTGTCTCCACAATGGGTTGCCTCCCATTGAGCGCTTGATTTAAGGTCCTTTAGCCTGACTTTCTTTCACTGCTCAATAGCTGGGTTCTTTAAGGAGTAAAACCTCCTTTGAACAATCTGTTGCTGGGTGTATGTAATGCTTAACCCTGTGTCCATTAACTTTAAATTCATGACCTATTTGTTCATCTAAAAGATTAACAGCTCCATAAGGATAACATTTTAACAGCCTAAAAGGTCCAGACAATCGTGATTTTAGCTTCCCTGGAAAATAATCTTAGTCTTATATTGTGGAGCAGCACTAGTTGACTAGGGCTGAACTGCTTGTGTTGAATATGCTTGTCGTGCCAGTGTTTTGTCATTTCTTTATAGATTCTAGCATTTTTATATGAAAATAGCCGTAATTCATCAAGCTCACAAAGTTGAAGCTTTCTTTGCTCTGCTGCAGCATGAATGTCCCAATTTAATTTCTTCAGTGCCCAGTGTGCTTTATGCTCTAGCTCTAGTGGCAAATGAAAAGCCTTCCCATAAAAAATTCGGTAAGGAGACATGCCAAGTGGAGTTTTGTATGATATTCTGTAGGCCCATAGAGAGTCATGTAACTGCAAAGATCAATCCTTCCTTGTTGGGTTCACCACTTTTTCTAAGATTTTTTTAATTTCGCTGTTGGACACTTCAGCCTGACCATTGGATTGTGGGTGATATGCTATTGCTACCTTGTGCCTGACTTCATATTTTACCATAGCTGCAGCAAAGACTTTGTTGCAAAAATGAGTACTCTCATCACTAATAATAGCTCTAGGAGTGCTAAACTTGGAAAAAATATTTTTATAAAGAAAAGTCACCACTGCTTTAGCATCATTGGTAGGTAATGATGCAGCTTCTACCCACTTGGAGACATAACCCACAACAACAAGGATATATAAGTTCCCAAAGGATGGGGAAAAAGGTCTCATGAAATCTATTCCCCAGACATAAAAAACTTTCACTTCCAGAATATTGGTCAATGGCATTTCATGTCTTCTAGTTATGTTCCCTGTCCTTTGACACCTGTCATAACATTTAACAAATTCATAAGCATCTTTAAAAATAGTAGGCCACTAATAACCTGATTGCATAACTTTAGCAGCTATTCTGTGACCACCAAAATGTCCTCCATATGCTGCAGCATGGCATGACTCCAGTATGTGGGGAATCTCTCATTTTGCAGCACATATTCGTATTACTTGATCTGAGCACAATTTATATAAATGTAGGCCATCCCACTGATAACTTCTAACATCATGAAGAAATTTCTTTTTCTCCTGAAACTTCAGCTCAGGTGGTAGCAACCCACTTACTAAATAGTTAGCAAAATATGCATACCATGAAGATCCTGACTGCTGCAGCATCTGTGCTTGTTGTACTACCAACAACTGTTCATCAGGAAAAGTTTCAGTGATGTCCTTCTTTGTCAATGTACTTGTGTCTGCTTTCAGCCGCGACAGGTGGTCTGCTACTTGATTCTCAGTCCCTTTTCTATCTTTAATTTCCAGATCAAATTCCTTGGAAAAATCCTTAATGAATCTTCTGTAAAATCCAGCATGACCCAAAAAACTCCTTATACCTTTTATTAAAGTGGGGAGTGGCAGTTTATCTATTATCTCTATCTTGGCTTTGTCTACCTCAATGTGTTTCTTGGACACCTTATGATCCAACACTATTCCTTCTTGCACCATGAAATGACATTTTTCCCAATTGAGTACTAAGTTAGTCATCTCACATCTTTTAAGAACTTCTTCCAAGTTATGTAAATAATCATTGTATGTTTCTCTAAAAATTGAAAAATCATCCATGAAAACTTCTAAAGTTTGCTATACCATATCAGAAAAAATAGATATCATGCATCTCTGAAAAGTTGCTGGAGCATTGCACAACCCAAAGGGCATTCTTCTGAAGGCAAATGTTCCATAAGGATAAGTAAATGTAGTCTTCTCCTGATCTTCTGGAGCTATAGAAATCTGGTTGTAGCCTGAATACCCATTTAGGAAGCAATAGTACTATTTTCCAGCAAGTTTGTCCAACATCTGATCTATGAATGGGAGTGGGAAGTGGTATTTCCTTGTGGCTTTGTTGAGCTTCCTGTAATCCATACATACTCTCCATATAGTCACTGTCCTTGTAGGAATAAGTTCATCCCTCTCATTAGCTATCACTATTATCCCTCATTTTTTTGGAACACATTGAACTGGGCTCACCAATGAACTATATGATATTGGATATATGATTCCAGCATCCAACCATTTGATGATTTTTTTTTTCACCACTTCTTTCATAATAGGGTTTAACCTTCTCTGATGCTCCACCAAATTGCTGTGGCAATCTTCTAACAGGGTTTTATGTATGCATACTGATGGGTTTATCCCCTTGATGTCTGCCATGGTCCATCTAATTGCTCTTCTATATTTTTCAAGCAAATCTACTAGACTCTGTTCTTGACCTGCATCCAAAGTAGAAGAAATGATTATAAGGAGTGTGTTGTTTTGACCAAGATAAACATACTTCAAATGTGAAGGTAACAATTTTAATTCAAGACTAGGAGGTGATTCAATAGATGGTAAAGTTGTTTTTACTTCCCTGTCTGAAAGATTTAGATGCTCAATAAACCTGTTGTGCCTATCAGATTGCTTTTCTTCCATCTAATCTATCTGATTTACTGCAACATCTTCCACTTCAACATCCTCAAAGATGGTGACTTTGTTGATTTCATTACTGCAGCATCTGTCCATTCTGTCTGCTACAAAAAAATCCGCAACACTTAGGAAATTGCAATCTTCTACTTCATCAGGGCTCTTCATAGCCTCTAGTACATTAAATGTGACTTGCTGATCATTAACTCTCATGGTGAGCTCTCCTTTTTGCACATCTATCAGAGTCTTTCAGTTGCTAGACAAGGTCTTCCAAGTATATTGGGTACCTCTTTATCAGTTTCAAAGTCTAGTACAATGAAGTTTACTGGGAAGATAAATTTGTCAACCTTCACCAGTACATCCTCAATTTTTCCTTCAGGGTATGTATGAGATCTGTCAGCTAATTGTAGAGTGACTATTGTTGGTTTGCATTCCCCTACTCCAAGCTGCTTAAATACAGACAATGGCATCAAATTAATCCTAGCTCCCAAGTCACAAAGTGTTCTACCAGCATACCTAGTTCCTATAGAACAGAGTATTGTAAAACTTCCTGGATCTTTCACTTTTGTAGGAATCTTACTTTGGAGCATATGACTGCGTTCTTGTGTTAAAGCAACAATTTCAAACTCTCACAGGCTTCTCCTTCGTGCCAAGATGTCTTTTAGAAATTTCACATAATTTGGCATTTGTTCCAACGCTTCCACAAAAGGTATATTTATGTGTAATTGCTTCAACACTTCCAGGAATTTACTGAATTGCTTGTCTTACTTTTGCTTTTGGAACCTCTGTAGGAAAGGTGGTGGATGTCTAAACGGCTGGGTAGCGTCAGGAAGCACCAAACTCTATTTGTTTGGTTTGGTGTAAGTTGTGGCTACTGGTGTTGCAACTTCTTTTTCAACTTGTTCTGGTTGAATTCCCTCTACAGTTGCTATAACTTGTCTCTTATAACCAGTGTCTTGATAGTTGGGTTATTGTAACATGCTTCCATTTTGAGGTTGTTTTTGTGAGGAATTAAATTCCTTACCTTTGTTAGTCACATCAATTGGGATGTCAACATTCTTTCCAGATCTCAAATTAATTGCTTTGCAGTGTTCTTTGCCCTCTCTCCTAGGGTCTTCTGTATTGCTAGGTAAACTTCATTGAGTCCTGCTACTCATTGCTGTGGCAAGTTATCCCATTTAATTTTCCAGGTTCCTCAAGGATACAACTTGACTCTACACAATTACTTCATTCTTTGCAATGTATTCCTTAATCAATGCTTCCAGTGAAGTGATTGGATCCTGACTGATATGTTTTTGCCTCTAACTCTGGTGATGAAATCCAAATGGTTGAGTGTTCCTATTTTGTCCATTTACTGCTGGAGCATTTCGATTCTGACTGCTCCATGAGAAATTTGGGTGTTGTTTCCATCCAGGGTTGTAAGTATTTGAATATGGGTTGTTCTAAGGCTGTCGATTGAAATTACCCATATAGTTTACTGATGCTAGATTTCTAAGACAATTATTAAAGTCATGTCCTTCACCACAGTATACACAAGAAAGTTCAGCAACTTGTTTCACTACTGCTGGAGCAGATGTCATGGCCTTTACCATGTTAGTCAATGAGGTTACTTGCGCTGATAAGGCTGTAATTGCATCTATGTTATGTACCCCTGCGGATCCTTTTGCTGCTGGTTGCCTGGTTGATGGCCACTGATAATTATTATTGGCAATTCTCTCCAAAATTTCATAAGCTTCAGTGTAAGATTTGGATAACAGGGCTCCATTTGCTGAAGCATCCACCATTAATCTTGTACTCGGATCCAACCCATTGTAAAAAGTTTCCAATTGAATGCAACAAGGAATGCCATGATGAGGACACCTTCTGAGCAGTTCTTTGAATCTTTCTCAAGCCTCGTACAAACTCTCATCTTCAAGTTGATGGAAAGAAGTAATCTCATTCCGCAACTTTGCATTTTTGTCGATGGGAAATATTTCATTAGGAATTTATCAGCCAACTCATTCCATGTAGTGATGGAATCAGATGGTAACGAATTTAACCATGCTCTTGCTCCATCTCTTAAGGAATAAGGAAAAAGCCTCAGCCTTAAGTCGTCTTGTGTTGCTCAAACAATCTTGAAAGCATCACTCACTTCCAAGAACAACTTAAGATGGAGATGAGGATATTCATTTGGTAATCCATTGAATTGACCAACAATTTGCAACATTTGAAACATCACTGGCTTCAACTCAAAATTTGCAGCTTCTACTTCAGGTCTGATTATCCCAGGGTGTACAACTTGAGGAGTTAACACAACATAATCTCTAATAGCTATGTCTCTGTCATCAGCCATGTAAATAATATTATTATTGCTTGGATGTCTCTCGTTAGCATGTTCATTCTGCTCTTCTTGAATGTTAACTGGTTGTAAGGGCCCGTAAGGGTTCAAATTTCCTCATCCTGCAAATTATTCATGCTTGAAACACTTTTTGACTTCCTTTGTTCTCTTCGCAGTCTCCTAACAGTCCTTTCAATCTCAGGATCGAACTGAATATCACAGATCTATCTTTGCACATGCAAGTATTGATCTGCCAATAAATAGAATTAAATCAAATTTGGTGCTATCAAGATTTACTTCACTTAAAAAATAAACAATCAATCCCTTGCAACGGTGCCAAAAACTTGTTGGTTATTTTTATAATCAAATGCTATTGGCGTTAATGTGCAAGTGTACACAACAAATAATAAAGTGATGAGTATTCAAGATCGTCTCCACAGGGATTGATGTTACTTGAAATGTTGTAGCAATCACAATAGTACAACTAATTTTAGATCCAAAGTTAACAAATATAAAATATGTTCTATCGTAATTGATGATTGTGGGAGAATAAAGTAAAACAATACCGTAATGAAATAAACTAAATTAAATGTGTCTAAGCTTCAATTGAGATTATGGTAGTTGAATGATCAAACTCTCCTTATGGGCTGACTGTTTTTCATCAAGTTGACTCTAATTGTTACGGCAAGTGCTGCAATACTGGGCAGAATTAATCTGCATCCTCAGTTGTCGCATATTGGAACTCTCATACCCTTAAATACACTAGCAATGACCAGTTGCTAATCTACTTATGATATGGCTTTATGACCCTTTTTATCTTTCCACCCTATAAGGTGAGTGTTGTGCAAATTTTATTGAACTCGCAAGCGCATGAATCTATTGTAGAATAGACTAATGGTGACGAGTGTCGATCCCACGAGGAGGTGGATTTTAATTATATGTAGAATTAATTTTGTATGAGGTGGTTGGATTTGTGGTGGAAGTGATTCAAATTATCCTAAAAATTGGAATTGAAATGGCGAGAAGAAATTAAAGTGAAAATCTATTAAATTGACGTACTTGGGTATCTGGATCCGTATCAACATGCATCATGGGCTAAATATTCCTTATTAATACCAATTAAATCATGAGGGGGGAATCCACACCTCATGAACCACGCTCTAATCAATATGGTGCTAAGGGCTTATTGTGCCAAATAATAATAACCTTATACTAGGGAGCCAGTGAAACCAGGGTGGTACTAGACAAGATTATTATTATTTGTCGACGAAAAGTCAAATCATCCACAAAAATTAGAGGGGAAAAGAAAAAAAATTTACCAAATAAAGCCCATGACACATGTTAAGACTTCACCTTCAACCCAAGCTTGAAAGAAAATTAGCCACTCATAATTGAACTTAGGGTAAAATGGGAATTTATTAAAATATGTAGAAAATACAAGATGGAGAAGGAATTACATAAAATGAATCCCAAAAATGGATTCAGAGGTATCAAATTAGGGGGGGAGGCCCCATTTTTATAGATACATCGAGTAAATCATGGCCATCGGATTAAGAATAGTTTGGACGCTCAGAATTGCACCACGTCATCAGTCAATAGTATGCGTGAATAGTATGCGGTTTTACCACGCGGATGAACAGTAACACGGTTTGACTCGGGTGAATAGTGACGCGGTTTGGTTGAAAATAATCCTGTGTGTTGCAAATACCGTACGTGAGATTTTTGGTCCACTGATATGCTGCCACGTCATCGATCAACAGTGCATAAGAATTTTAGTCCAACAGGATCTTGACACCTCATCAGTCAATGCCACATCATCGGTCAATGCCACGTCATCGATCCGTCTATGTGAACAGTGTCGTGAACAGTAATGTAGGCAGTACCGTACATGTGAACAGTGCCAGTTTTCCTTTTATGCTCCTCCTAAGGTTTTCGACCGTCCTGAGTTCAAATGTGATGTCCGTTTTGCCGTCTAATCTCTCGTTTATTGTGAAATGACTATGACGACCCTCAAATACATAAAATAATTAATTAAAATAAAACACACATAATTAATTTACAAGAAGCTTAAACACATAAAAGTAAGGGTTGTTAGTAAGACGTGAAATGTAAAATGATGATTTTCTCCTTTATAAATATGCATTTTTTAACACTCAACAGTGAGCACCTATGTCTAGTGTGTCACAAATCTTAACTTCAAGTATTGCCCTTATGGGATTCAAGATAACTTAATCCAGGAAACTTAACTTAAGATTAAGTAATACTTTAACAATATCTGCTAAGACATGCCCTTTTGCTACTCTATCTTAACTGGAACTATTAAATGGGTGGTCAGTCGAAATAACAGTTATATTAATAATAGCTACTAGAGTAAAATGCTACAGCAATGACATAACAACACATAAGAACATCCAGAACCCATTAGATTATTTGTCACTCAACTACAAGCAAATCTAGTTCATATTCTGAATAAGAAAAACAAATATAAATATGTTGTTCACGGGATACATTAAAAAAATCAAAGGAAGAAGATAAATATAACTTAAGCACGGTGAAAGACAAATCCAAATAATTCAGCAAGATTCCTCAATGATGCCGAAACAACACTCTTCAATTCCGATATTCTTCTCCTTTTCTCTCTAATGATTTTAATGATAATTCCCTTGCCGCCCTTCTATATGGTGCACGCCTCGCTTTTATACTGCAAACTAGGGTAAACAAAAGTCCATAGGCGTGCATGAGTTAAATTAGGAAACATGCAAATCGCGATTCTGCAGCTGACCCACGCCTAAGTTTTCTCCCGCATTGCTCTCAAATTACTATAGCATTGGTTGCTCTAACATCCGCTACAACACTGCATTATTCCCGATTGTGCTTTACTTCTTTTGCGGGTATCTTCTTTCCTCCTCTTGCTCATCCACTGTCTCACCATCCTTTCATGAATTAAGACTTTCTAAAAACCTACAATTATGCACCTGGTTTTAACACCAATTACTTTGATTCAAACAAAACTTATTAAAACTAAACTAAAATGAATGTTTATGCAAAATATAACCAAAATGTAATGAAAACACCTTATTTGTTCTCTAAGTGATCTTGATTTAAGTCTAGAATTGATGTAATAACTCTCATTTCCTAGAGTTATCAGCAACCCATTATTGAGGAAGTTATTTTGAATTCTTTAAGTTTAATCTTGCATGTTTGTCATTTATGGTTTCTGTTATTTTTAATTGAGTATTTAATTTTTTTCCATTATAATTTTTTTTCCGTTGAGTCAAGAAACTGACACATGTTGCTGCAGCAATACCAATTCATAGGGATAATGAATTATGTACCAGTAAACCAGGGGACTTCATGGTAGACTGTTGTAGCACAAGATTTGTTGCTACAGCAACCAATATTACCGTTACAGTGACTTAATTATAGATACTTATCTTTTACCGTTGGGAATAAATTGTGACAGCCGGTTGGAAAAATCTGGATAGAGATCAAAAGGGATTGCCTAATCCCTAAATTGTCGTATCAATATCTCTTTCTATCTTAATGGGATATGTGTAAAAAATTCAAAAATTCACTTTCCAATTTTACATCATTAATTGAATTTCACAATATGTTCTTCCAATTTCACTCTTTAACTTCCAACGAGTTCGTTCCTCACTATTGCAGCAATGCCAAAATATAAAAAGCCAATAAGCCGCCTCAAGGATCCCTCTCGATTCCAAGGCTACCATGCAAAAGAGAAGTATAAGGAAATTATAGAATCGCGTAAAATCTTAGAAAAAAGGGGTTTCAGTCCCCACCACGACCCTCAGGAATCACTCAAACTCTTTACGTTGCTATAGTAAGAAGAGGTTGGCAAGGGTTTTGCAAGCACCCAAGAGACCTTGTGTTGCCACTGGTCAAAGAATTCTATGCCAACATGCTAGGACAAAGCCAGCAAAATATCTGGGTAAGAAACTCTCTCGTTCCCTTAGACCTCCGAGTTATTAACGCCTTTTATAATTTCCCTTTGATGTGGAATGCGAATACTCCAACCAATTGGTAATATGACCACACAAAAATGGAATAAGGTATTAAAAACCCTTACTGTAGAGGGTGCGTCTTGGGCTAATGAGGAAGGGCATATGATAAATAGGATAGACTTGAAGCCCATTGCTAAAGTTTGGGTTAAATTTTTGAAATCACGACTTATGCCAACAACACACACAACCACTGTATCACAAGACAGGCTGGTACTCTTGTATGTTATTGTTCGAGGGCTACCAATCGATGTGGGAGCAATTATAGATAAAGAAATTAGGGAGTGTGCAATGAAGAAACACAAAACAGCAGCCTTGTTGTTTCCTTCCCTTATCACCAGCATATGTGTGGTGTCTGGAGTTCGTATCACTGCACATGATAAGCGTATCAAGAACAATGGTGCTCTCACTGCTTGTACCATTAAGAGAATTATTGGTAAATCTACTACAGCACTAACAGAACTAGTTGCTGTAGCAGGAGGAGAGGGAGAACAATCGGTTCTGGACCTATTTGTAGCACTTAGAAGACCACTTGCACCAATTTACTGTATATATAAAAAACACCAACAACAACTTCCTAGATGTAATGCTGTAGCAATTCAACTTTGGTGCCTTAACAACATATGCTCCAGCAAACGAAAGAGAGGATACTCGAGCAGAAGAAGAGGAACCAGCAGACCAGAAGGGAGATGCAGTTTCAAAGAAATCAGATGAATTATCCAATGAAAAAGAGGGTGATAAATCTGAAACAGCTAGAGCTGTAGTAACATATTCATCAACAGAGGAGTATCCCCTGCCAGATCACTTTTCGTTTCTAAAAAATTTTAGAAACTTTTAGTTTTATTTTCTTTATTTACAGTGCATCTCATTCATGCTTATTTACTTTCATTTTGTTTGGCTTGTTTTGTGTGTGCTTGTGAGGACATTGCACCTCTCAAGTTTGGGGGAGGGGCTGTCTTAAATACCAATGTATGTGTTTATAATGTGTGCTTTGTGTGATGTGTAGCTCTGTTATCTAGTCGCGTGTGGGATTAAAACCAATGAAGATAAAATGAGTGTCATTTAGTATTTATAAGAATACCAAGTAGGATAATTATAGATGGAGGTTGAAATTTTGTCCAAACACCTAGACTTGGTTGAGTTTTATGAATGTTGTAGCAGAGACAGAAGAAAAGCATTAAGGGTAGAAAATATCTCAAGTTTAGGGGAATTTTTTTGTGGAACTGTGCTTGTTATGAAATAAGCTCTGCTCCAATGGTTTAAGTTGTTGAGTAACCAGGGCTGAGTATGCACTCCATATGCAAACTTAAGTCAAAAGGCAATAAGAACTATGACCAGTGCTGCAGCATCTGAAAAAAAAAAGGGGGGTTCAATGCCCAAGACACTGAGTAACCAGGTTTGTTCATGAACCCCATGTTCAGTCTTGAGTCAAAGTTGTTCAAAAGTAAGACCTAAATTTAGCACTCTGGATGTGTTTGCTGCAGCAATTCTGACATGTACTTTGAGTGTGTACTTGGGTGTCATCATCACACGTGATAGACATTCACAGGAAAGCTCAATGTTGCATTAAAGAGTTTGAATTTATTTATAATAACAAAAAAAAATCGAGGATGATTGTGTAGCACAGTTTAAATCTGTTTCATGACTTTTGTCTCCCCCACAAGATGAATTTGGTTATAATGTCTTATTTATATAATATGCATTTCATGTTTAAGTAATGCTGCAACATCTCTGAGATTTGATCAAAGTTCACACACACTTGGGATAAAATGATGTTTAAGTCTATAGTTGAACTACTATGGCAAAATTGTGTGATTAAGAGTATAATCTGAGGGTTAAAAAATCTATGCAACCTTGATAATAGAGCTATGTTATTGTTGAGTGATTGTGTGATTGAGATTGTTGTCATTGCTTGAGGACAAGTAATGGTTTAAGTTTGGGGGTGTGATAACTCTATGAAATGAGAGTTATCATGATACTTTTAAACTTCAATCTAGATTACTTAGAGAGTAATTGATATGTTTTAGTGAATTTTAATAATAGTTTGCATTAACATTCATTTTAGTTTAAGTTTAATAAAGTTTGCTTGATTTTGAATAATTATGCTTAAAACATTTGCATAATCATAGGTAACTGAAGTTAAAATTTCATGGGAAGGATGTTGTAGCAATGGGTTCACAAAAAGGACAAAAGAGTATGGCTATATAAGTAATAGAGCAAATTTGGAACAGTGTAGATGCTATAGTCATTGCTGTAGCAACCCTTGTTGTAGCAATCCTGGAACAACAACAGAGAAGATTTCGCGTAAGATACTTAACAGATTTCGATATGCAATTTCCTAATCGGGAGGATGCGCGCCTTGAACTTATGTTTACCCTAATTTTAGACTATAAAAGAAACCACACATGAAAAAGAAGGAGGAGGCCGTCAACCAATATTCTAACCCGAAAATAATGAAAGGAAAAACATATTCAAGAGCAAGAATCAAGGCTGCACCAGTGAAAAAGTTTGCTAGACTCAATTGGAATTCAGTCTTTCTTATTCGTCTTTTGATTTCTTTTTTATTCTTTGATATGAGAATGTATTTGCCGACTGGAACATTGTTGTTTACTTTCCTCTCACAACCTATGAACTAATATTATTTGTGGTTGAGTGATAAACAATCTTAATGGCTCCTTAACTGAATTTACATATTGCTGCATGTTTGCTATAGCATTTTGTTGTGATAGTACTTATTTATATTCATTATTTCAGCTGACCACCCATTTAATGATACAAGCTAGGAAAGAGCCACAAAAAGGTCGGTCTTAGTGGATCATATCATTACAATACTTGGTTTTAGATTGGGTTTCCTGGATTGAGTTTAACTTGATTCCAAAAAGGTCATACTTAATCTAAAATTAGTAATGAACTAGATATAGGGATTCACCTTGTAGGGTAAATAGAACATAAACGTGTAATGTTATATCTTATGTTGGCATAACAATTGATCATTGTTAGGTTACATATAGATATAAGATATCCAACATGCGACAGCTGAGGTTGCATAAGGATTTTGTCCAATGCTGTAATAGATGCTGCAGCAACTGAACTGAAATTTGCAAGAAATAGTTAGGTTCATTAAGAGAGTTTATTCACTCAACTACTTCATCCTTATTGATTTTATCCTTGTGTTTGACGTGAGAATTTTCTTTTCTGCATATTTACTTATTGCATTTTATTAGGTAGTTTATTAGTTTAATTGTTCTATTTAATTTCAATCCGAGCAAAATAGAACAATTAAACTATCTTGAACACTCATCATTATATTGCTTGTTGTGCACACTTGCACATTGGCACTCTTAGTATTTGAAATAAAAACCAACAATACTAAGGGCCAACATCTATGGCTCCACTCAAATAACGAAAAATTCTTTTCACAGCTAGCAAATGAGATTTCTTGGGACATGATTGAAATCTTGCACACAAACATATACTAAACATGATATTAGGTCTACTTGCGGTTAAGTAAAGTAAAGATCCAATCATACCTCGATACATTTTGATATCAACTTCTTTACCTTTTTTATATCAACTTCAAGCTTGGTTGTTGTGCTCATTAGAGTGCACTTGGTCTTTGAGCTATCAATGCCAAATCTCTTGAGTAAATCTTTGACATATTTAGCTTGGTTGATGAAAATTTCTTTCTCATTTTGTTTTATTTGCAGTCTAAGGAAGTACTTCAATTCTCCCATCATACTCATATCAAATTCTTTACTCATACAAGATGAAAATGCTTTACACAACAATTCATTAGTAGAACCGAAGATGATGTCATCAACATAAATTTGAACTACAAGTATCTCTTGGTTCTTATACTTAACAAAGCTTTTCCCATTGAAAAACCATTATCCAATAAGAAATTCTTAAGTCTATCATACTATACTCTAGGTGCTTGCTTTAATCCATATAATACTTTTGACAACTTATAAACATGATTTGGAAATTTTTCATATTCAAAATCAAAGGGTTGTTTAACATAAACTTCCTCCATAATATAACCATTTAAGAAAGCATTCTCGACATCCATTTGAAATAAAATGAAATCTTTATGACATGCAAATGTTAAGAGCATCCTAATGGATTCTACTCTAGCTACATGTGCAAATGTTTCATCAAAATCAATTCTCTCTTCTTGGTTGTAACCTTGAGCCACTAATTTAACTTTATTCCTTACAACCACATCAGATTCATCATTTTATTTCTAAATACCCATTTAGTGCCTATAATGAATTGATATTCCGGTTTAGGAACAAATTCCCACACATTGTTTCTCTCAAATTGATTTAATTCCTCTTGTATTGCCATAATCTAAGATTCATCATTTTCCGCATCCGCAAAGGATTTTGATTTAATTTGAGATATGAATGCAGATTGATCACAAGTATTTCTAAATGATGATCTAGTTGTTATGCCTCGTGAGGGATCTCTTAAAATTATCTTTTAGGTTGAGAAGTAACATACCTCCACTCCTTAGGGAATGATTGAGAAGTAACTTCATTTTGCTCTTCATTTGTTTCTTTATGTTGCTTCTCTTGATTTCTTGGTGTTGCATCCTTTTGGTTATCCTTTGATGACTCTTCTTGTAGTTCTTTATCTGCATCATTATCAACAACAACTTTCTCCGCAGAGGAGGGGTTAGATTCGTCAATCGTAACATGAATAGATTCTTCAACAACTAGAGTTCTTTTGTTATAAACTCTATAAACTTTGCTTGAGTTTGAATACCCAAGAAAGATGCCAACATCAGATTTTGGATCAAATTTGCCAAGATTATCTTTTGTGCTCAAAATAAAACATCTGCATCCAAAAATTTTGAAATAATCAATGTTGAGTTTTCTATCTTTCCAAAGCTCATAAGGAGTTTTATTGAGATGAGATCTAATCAACACACGATTTAAAACATAAAAAGCGGTGTTGACGGCCTCGACCCAAAAATACTTAGGCAAAGAATTTTCATTCACATGGTCCTAGCCATTTATTGTATCGACATGTTCTTTCTCTCAACAACTCCATTTTGTTGTGGAGTTCTTGGTGATGAAAATTGATGCACAATGCCTAAATTGTTGCTAAAGATTTCAAATGCATGATTTCACACTCTCCTCCATGATCACTCCTAATACATGCAATACCATCCCTTTTTCATTTTGAATTTTCTTACAAAACACTTTAAAAACATCACGAGCATCATCCTTATTAGCTAAGAATAATACCCATGTGTATCTTGAAAAATCATCAATAATTACAAAAGCATAATACTTCCCACTCAAGCTTGCATGTCCTAGTCTTTTATGGCATAACCAACCATCATCATGCAATGTGGAAAAATATTTATCATGTGTAGATGCACAATCTATATCAATGGTATAAACATTGACACATCTATTTCCTACAAACATTCTTAATATCACATCTAGTCTTATAAAATAACTTTATGACCCTTCTCACATAATTGACTAATACTAAGCAAATTGTGTTTCAAGTTTTCAACCAAACACACATTTTTAATAAGAGTAGAGGATACATTACGCTTCTATTGGTCTCGATTTAAGTAAAACTTGAAAACCAAGAGTAATTCCTTATCATGTGCCTTGAACATCTACTGTCCAAGTACCACTTATTTTTCATTTTCTTTGATCCCTGCAGAAAACGTTTCTAAGCTTTAGGTACCCAAAACTTCTTGGGTCCTTGAGTGTTACCAATGATTAAACACATTTCACACCATAATATGCATTTCTTTTTACTGGACAATTATATTTCATATGACCATTTTGATTGCAATAATGACAAACAATCTTATGATCACTTACAGAGGTGACTTTAACAAAATAATTCTTATAATATTTTTGTTTCAACTTAGGCTTATACCTAAGTCCTCCTTTATCAAACACACATTTTTTAGAGTTCAACAATTTTTCCAAGTTCTTTTGACTACTGGTGAATTTTAATACAATTTCATTTAGCTCATCATTCTTCTTCTTAAGCACTTCATTCTCTTTTATCAATTCATCAACATGTGATTTTTCATACTTATATAAAGAACTTTGTTTACCTTTAAAAGATGCAATCCTATCATGCAACACTTTATTGTCTAATTATAATTCTTTTATATTTTCATTCAATGAATCATTGTATTTTTGTAGGGCATCCTTTTCATTTGTAAGTTCTAGTATTTTCTTTTTAAGGCATGCATTATTTTTACCAATATTTTATCCACTCATCATGCAGTTCTTTAAAAGCATTATATGACTCATTATATATTGGAAGATCACTTACCTCATCAAGTTCATCAAATGATTCTTCCCCGATTGCCACGAGAGCTAGATTTGTTATCTTTTGATGCTCTTCATCATCACTCGTTTCCTCATTGCTATTATCCCATGTGGCTACCTTTGCTTTCTTCTTGAGCTTGTTGAGAAGAGGACATTACGATCGTATGTAAGCAACCCAAGAGAGGGGGTGAATTGGGTTTCTAAGAAATATGTAATGTTTGAACAAAACTTAATGCACATCTTAAACGAATTTAAAACAATAATAAATAAATCAACCAAAATGTAAAGAGATATGGGAAGAGAGATTCAAACACATAGATTTTTACGTAGTTCAGCCAACCTTGCCCACGCCCACACCTCCAAGCTCGCCGGGCTTGAGAATTCCACTAGCCAAGCCTCCAAGGCTTCAAGAACACTTACAATTGACTTCACAGGTATCAATCAACCTTTACAGCAAGAGATTATCCCCATCTCTTAACCCAAGTGTAACCCCACACTTACAATCACTCAAAACAAAATTACAAATGTGTTTTTCTCTCACACAACATATATGATTACAAATCAATGCTCAATGTGTGAATAAACGTAACAAGAACGAATTTAAGGCTCAATGAATGTTGTATTCTCAATTCCAAGCTCAATGATAACGTTTTGATCAATCCTTGTTTGAATTTGATTGAGCTTATTTATAGTTGGAGCTGAAAAATAATCGTTATTGACTTTCTACTAGAAATTGGATAGCTGTTAATTGTTATCGGTTAATCGTTTTAACTGGTCCAAGTTATCGTTGAGCTGAATTTTAAATAATTGGTTAACCGTTTGCCACTATCGGTTCGCCGTTAATTTCTAGAGACTTGTAAAAAAATTTTTGGCTATCCATTTTTGCTAAACGGTTCAAGGTTAGTATGAAGTTATATTCTAGAAATTATCGGTTAGTCGTTTTGAATTAACGATTCTCCAGTTATTTCCAAGAACCTGCGAAACAATATGAGCTTTTGCGTTTTTGTTAAACGGTTCAAGGTTAGCACAAAATTTCATTTTGAAAATTATCGGTTAGTTGTTTGATATAAACGATTCGCCGTTTAATTCCAGAATCCTGTAAAACACACTAGCCTTATCTATTTTTGCTAAACGGTTTAAGATTAAGGATTTATCCCTCTATGGAAATTATCGGTTAACCGTTTCGATATTAACGGTTCACTGTTTCTTCTAGAATCATAATTTTAATAGAATTTTCGCAAGGAATGATTTTCTTATTAAGAAATTGTTTATTAATGAAATCTCCAACATTTTTAATAAAAAAATATATAAAGTTTGTTATCATCAAAATCAATACTATAGACATATACATATTAACAGATGTTGTAGCCGTTACTGTAGCAATCATGTAGTAATTGCAGACAAGATTTTGCGCTTGTTAATTGACAAAGCAGCGACAGACACAAAAAGATTGCGATCTAAGATTTCCAAAAATGGAAGACACGTGGCCACATGCTTTCAGTTGTCCTAATTCCAAGATGTAAAAGGAGCAGACATGAAAGAAAAAAAAATGAGGGTGGACCCATCAGTAAAGAAAAATAAGAGAAAAAAAAATAGAGAGTGGAATGATTACAAAGATGGAATGATCGCGAAGACTTAGCAGAACTCAATCCCTTATCTTATTTTCTTGTTTTTATTTCTTCATGGGAATGTATTTAATGGCTAAAATGATTTTTGTTACTATTTTTTTACAAATCATGAACTAAAATTTGTTGTGGTTGAGTGATAAATAAGCTTAATGGTTATTTGACTGATATGTGTGTATTGCTATAAATTTATTGTAGTATTTTGTCTTGATTTTACTTATTGCAATTCCCTATTTCGGTTGACCACCCATTTAGTGGATACTAGTTAAGAATGAGCCTAAAAAAGGTCTGATTTAGTGGAACAAATTAAGAAAATATATGACTTTAGATTGGGTTTCCCAAGTAAAGTTAAATAGGACCATACATAATCTAAAATTAGTAAGGAACTAGACATAGAGATTCACATTGTAGGGCAATTGGAACCTAAAATGCATAACGGTGTAACAACTGGTCACTGTTAGGTTGTATTTAGATATAAGATATCCAACAGGTGACAGCTGAGGATGCATGAGGGAATCTGTTGAGTGCTGTAGTAGATGTTGTAGCACCAGAATCTTAATTGGGAAAATAGTCAATACTATTAAGTGAGTTTAATTACTCAATTACTCATTTCCCATTGAGTTTGTCCTTGTGTTTGGCTTAAGATTTTTCTTATTGCATTTTGTTATTTGCATTTTTAATTTAATTAGTTGATTAGTTTAATTAATTATTTTATATTAATTTAGATTAAAATTGCATTGTTACGATTTCTGCAGCAAATCTGATAACATTAATCCAGTATATTACTTACTGCGTACACTTGTATATTGACACCTATAGTAATAAAAGTTACCCAACAAGTTTTTGTCGTCATAGTCAGGGACTGAATGCTTATTGTGATTTGTGAAATCAATTCTAGTTGGTGCTAATTTTTATTTTTCTTTTAATTTGTTCGCTTCATTGACAGTGCTCTAGCAACCCTTGCTTGTGCAAATACAAACTTGTTGAGTTCCAATTTGATTCAAAAATTGAAAGAACTGCAAGGAGATTGAGAAAAGAGCATAGAAATTTAAAAGCCACTGTAGACATGGATTATTTGCAAGATATAGGGGACTTGAACCCTAGTGGAGAAATAAAACAGTTAATGCACAAGGAGGTCAAAAAGGTTAGAATGGGCAGATTATTTATGGGCAACCAAGGAACAATAATATTATCCATATTGAAATGCAAGTTACGCAACCCAAGAGAGGGGTTCGCACAACAAATCAATCTAACACCTTAATGGAATAGAAAACAATAAATTCAAACAAGCATAATAATAAAAGAGTAAGGGAAGAGAAAAACAAACACGTAGATTTTTACGTGGTTCGGCAATCCCTGCCTACGTCCACGCCTCCAAGCCAACCAAGCTCGACGATTTCACTATCCAAGCCTCCCAAGGCTTCAAGTTCTTACAATTGACTTCCAAGGTGTCAATGAACTTTTACAATCAAGAGATTATCTCCCCAATCTCTTCACCCTAAGTGTTTCTCACACTTGTACACTCACAATTTGATAAGAAATGAAAAATTACAACAAAAACTCTCTTTAAGAGTGGATATGCAAATAATAGCTCAACAATGATTCAATCTATGATGATTTACATTTTGGAAGCTTAATACATGTTATATGATCTTTTTTTTGCTTGCATTAGTTCTTAAAATGAAGTTGGAGTTGAATTTTTATAGTTAAAGCCCGAAAACTAGCCGTTATAGGCAAATTCCAGTGCCCAAGCAGTTAGCCGCTTGATTTATCCGGGTAGCCACTCATGAACAGTGATATTATCGTTAATTTTAAATTTTGCTACAGTAAAATTGTTCACTAAAATTATAATTTGGGCCCAACTTTCTATAATTATATGGCCCAAAATGTTATAATACTTTGCAAATAGGTCCCATTTCAGAATTCCCTAATAATGATTGTCATTCCAAAACTTTCTGAAATTATGATATGGCCACATATATATTATTAGTTTGCAAAGAGGTCCTTTCCAAAATTTAACATAATACCATTTTTTTTAAAGTTCTCAAAACCTTTCACTTTAGTCCAAAATGCTCAGAAGTTATAGTATGGCCCAAAACATTTCAAATATTTGCCAAAAGGTCCAACTCCGAAATTCAAAATAATACTTATGAAAATCACATATTTCAAAACTTTTATTTAAGTCCAAATTACTCAAATCCACACAATACTCTATCTTATAAATATAAAACCTTTTAGTTTATGAAAAGTAATTATTGAATTAATCTCTTGAGCTTCTCAAATGCTAAATCATGCATCAATTAAATCATACCAACTTTACAAGAATTTGTCGCAATAATTTATCCGTTGAGCTCTAAGCTTTATTCTTGATTTCGTCGTTGTCCGTTAAGTGTCTTCAACTTGATTTCACTTAATTCACTTGCATAAATATTATCCTTCAAAAACTAGTGAAAATTGTGAAATACAATATTTATTAAATCACTTAATACACATATTTGTTATCATCAAAATTACATTATATGTGGCCCTTTAGGCTAACACATATGGCAGATGACAGAGACAGAGCCATTAAAGATTATGCAGTGCTAACCCCCCAAGCTATAAATCCTAGAATAGCTAGACCTGAAGTGCAAGCTAATAATTTTGAGCTTAAACTAGTGATGTTTCATATGCTTTAAACAGTGGAGCAACTCAATGGACTACCATCAAAAGATCTCATCTGCACCTTAAGCTGTTTTTGGAAGTAAATGATGCTTTCAAGATTGTTGGAGCATCACAGTAAGCATTAAGACTCAGACTTTTCCCATTTTCCCTGAGGGATCGAACAAGGGCATGGTTGAACTCTCTACCACCTGACTCCATTACTACATAAAATGACTTAGCCGAAAAATTTTTAATGAAGTACTTTCTACCTACCAAGAATGTAAAATTGAGAAAAGAGATTACATCTTTTCATCAACTTGAAGATGAAAGTTTGTATGATGCATGGGAAAGATTCAAGGAATTACATAGAAGATGTCCTCTTCATAGTATTTCTTGTTATATACTGTTGGAATCTTTCTACAATGGTCTCAACCCAAGCACTAGATTAATTTTAAATGCTTCAGCAAATTGGGCTTTATTGTCTAAATCTTACAATGATGCTTATAAAATTTTGGAAAGGATAACTAACAACAACTATCAATAGCCATCTATCAAACAAGTTACAGCAAGAAGAACATCAGGAATCTACAATGCAGATGCTTTGACAACATTATCAGTCCAAGTAACTTCATTAATAAATATGGTGAAAGTTATAACTATTGTTCCAACAACTATCAACCAAATTGTTGAGGTATCATGTGTTTACTGTGAAGAATGACATCTATTTGATAATTGTCCCATAAATCCTTCTTAGGTCAACTATGTGAGCAACTTTAATAGACTAGACCAGATCAATCCTTATTCAAACACTTACAATCCTGAATGGAGATAGCACCCAAACTTCTCTTAGAGCAATTAAAATCAACATGCTGCAGCATCCACTGGACAAAATAGGGCTGCTCAACCACTTGGATTTCCCCAATAAAATCAAAGGAAAAAAAAAGCAGCAATGATCAGCTCAGTTCTCTTGGAGCTTTGATTAAGATATTATGAAAAATGAAGCAGTTGTCCAAAGTCAAGCTGTATCCTTAATAAATATAGATAATCAGATTGGACAGCTTGCTACAGCATTAACCAATAGATCTCAGGGCCGTTTACCCAGCAGCACAGAGGATCCAAAAGAGAAGGGAAAGAACATTGCAAAGTAATTAACTTAAGGTTTGAAAAGGATGTTTATATTCCTGTTAGTGTACCAAAAAGAAGAGTTGAGCCAGTTTCAACCCAAGAAGAAACTCAAGTTGAAGAGGAGACATAACATCCTACTTTCCAGCCCACTAGTGTAAATAGCCAATTTGCAGCATCTACAAAAAATGATGATCTAGCACCTATTGGTGAAGGTGCTAAAGCACCAATGACATCAGCCCAAAACATGGCAAAAGAGAAGCAACATACACAGCTTATTATAACACAGTAGTTTAGGCACCACCACCCTTTCCACAAAAATTCTAAAAGCAAAAAAAGACAAGCAATTTAGCAAATTCTTGGAAGTACTGAAGCAACTACATATCAATATTGCTTTTATGGAAGCTCTAGAACAAATGCCGGATTATGTGAAGTTATTGAAGGACATTTTGGCAAGGAAAAAAAGACTTAGAGAGTTTGAAACAACTGCTTTAACACAAGAATGTAGCCATACACTTCAGAACAAAATCCTTAAAAAATTATAGGATTCATGAAGCTTTACAATCCCATACTCTATAGGAACTAAATATAGCGGTAAAGGCACTTTGTGATTAGGGAGCTAGTATCTATCTCATGTCTCTATTAGTGTTCAAGCAATTAGGAGTTGGAGAACATAGACCAACAACAATAACTTTACAACTTGCTGACAGACCTTATGCTTATTTAGAAGGCAAGATTGAAGATGCATTAGTAAAAGTTGATAAGTTTATTTTTCCAGTGGATTTTATAGTGTTGGACTTTTAGGCAAATAAAGATGTACCAATTATTTTAGGCAGATAAAGACGTGCCAATTATTTTAGGCTAACCTTTTTTAGCCATAGGAAAAACTCTAATTGATGTGCAAAAAGGAGAACTAACTATACAGATTAATGATCATCAAGTCACATTCAATATCCTAGATGTAATGAAGAGTCCTGATGATGTTAAGGATTGTAATTTTATTAATGTTGTGGATTTTGCTATAGCGAAGAGATTAAATAGTTGCTACAATAATGAAGAAATTAAGGTTGTAACATTTGAAGAACTTGAAGATGAAGACCTTGAAACAACTAACATAGCATGGTTAGGAGAGAAGCGACCTGTTAAACTGACAAGCATCTTGAATCTTTAGATCTCTCAAATAGAGAAGTAAAATCTTTTGTCTCATTTATTGAGTCTCGTTCTATTTTAAAATTAAAACTTTTACCTTTATATTTAAAGTATGTTTATCTTGGTGACAATGACACACTCTTTATAATTATTTCATCTTCCTTGAATACAGAACAAGAAAAGAGCTTGGTGGATGTATTGGGGAGATATACGAAGGCCAATGGATAGATCATGGCAAATATCAATAGAATCAGCCCTTCCATATGTATGAACAAAATTTTGCAAGAGGATTGCTACAGTAACCTTGTAGAGCAACAGAGAAGATTAAATCCCATCATTAAGGAAGTTGTGAAGAAAGAGATCATTAAGTGGCTTGACCCTGGAATTATTTTCCCAATATCATATAGTTCATGGGTAAGCACAGTACAATAGGTGTTCTAATGAAAGGTAGAGTAGCAGTTGTAGCAAATGAAAAAATGAGCTTATTCCTACAAGAACAGTAACTGGATGGAGAGTTTGCATGGATTATAGAAAGCTAAGCAAAGCCACAAAGAACGATCATTTCTCATTGCCTTTCATAGATCATATGCTAGAAAAACTTGCTCGAAAAGAGTATTATTGTTTCTTAATTAGATACTCAAGCTAAACCATATTGCTATAGCATCAGAGGATCATAAGAAGACAACATTCACTTGTCCTTATGGAACTTTTGCCTTCTAAAGATGCCATTCGGCCTGTGCAATGCTCCAGCAACTTTCCAGACCTGTACAATGTCTATTTTTTTAGATATGGTTGAGCAAACACTTGAGGTATTCATGGATAATTTTTCAATTTTTAGGGAATCATATGATGACTGTTTACATAATCTAGAAAATGTGCCTAAGAAAGGTGAGGAGACAAATTTAGTATTAAATTGGGAAAAGTGTCATTTCATGGTACAAGAAGCCATAGTCCTAGGTCATAGGGTCTCTAGAAAAGGAATAGAGGTGGATAAGGCAAAAATAAAGGTGATTGATAAATTTCCACCACGTACTTTAGACAAGAGTATAAGGAGTTTCTTAGGACATGCTAGGTTTTATAGAAGTTTATTAAAGATTTTTCTGAAATAGCCAAACCTTTATGCATGTTGCTGGAGCATGACAAGCCCTTTAATTTTGATGGGAATTGCTTGAAGGCTTTTATTTAATGTTAATAATTGATAATAATAAATAATTTATTCTAAGAAAATATTAATTTTGTATTATATTATTAATAGTAAAGTTTCATGTGTTGCTCTTATCAATATTTTTTATTTCATAATTAGAATCAAAATTAATAAAAAATTGTGATTTACATAATTAAGAATATTAATAATTATTATTTATTTTTATATTCAAATTATAATAAAATAAGTAATTTATCTTACAAATATATTTTCTTCACTTTGTAATTAAAAATATAATTATTTAAATAAGGGTAAAAGTATAATTTGAAACAGTTCATTTTCAATCCAAGACAATATAAGCACATAAATGGAATTTTGATTCCTATTCCATACTCACACTCTCACTCCACATTCCTAATACCAAGATTCTCACTCTTTAGGATTTTTAATCTCATTTAAGAAGTAAATGCTACTTAATTGTTTTTGGTTCTCACGCTATGACAAGATGGAACTTTTCAGCTTAGCTGCAATTGTCTTTCAATACAGAAAACAATAATTTAACTCTACAAATTATCATAATTTTGCTTTTGCTTGGTGTGCAAGTAAGTATACTAATTGTTGTAATTAATATCAACATGCTATAATTAAATAATATAATTTTTATTCCATTTTTGTAGCAAAAATAAAAAAATAAAAATATCGCTGTGAAGTTCATTTAGAAAAAAATAAAAAATAAAAAGTTAAATTGTAAATTGTAAATTTTTAGCACAAGCTGTTGTTGTTGTTGTTGTTATTTGTAAAATATTCATTTATGGAGCGAACCCCACTTAACCAGACATCTAATTTAATTATATTGAGGGAGATTTGACATTTTGTATGGTGACTGCGGTCTACTTTCAACATATAAATATCTCCCTAACAGATTTATTTCATATTTAACTATGCCAGTAGTTGATTCGGCCAATGAAGAAATTCACAGACGAATAAATACACAACAATTAAAATTAATTATTTCAAGAAATTATCGCTAAACGCAGGGAGTTGCTACCTTACAATTAATGTAAAGTACATCCCTCACATAACTCAACAGCACTAGTTCAGGAACTGTCATGACTTCAAACCTAATTTTAACTATATAAGAATTTTCCCTTAAGCAAGGAACCTACTTGAAATATTATCTAAGCAACCCAAGAAGGGGGGGGGGGGGGGGGGCGGTGAATTGGGTTTCTAAAAATTATGCAATGCTTGAACAAAACTTAATGCAAATTTTAAACGAATTTAAAACAATAACAAATAAATCAACCAAAATGTAAAGAGATAAGGGAAGAGAGATTCAAACATAGAGATTTTTACGTGGTTCGGCCAACCTTGCCTACATCTACGCCTATAAGCTCACCGGCCTTAAGGATTCCACTAGTCAAGCCTCCAAGGCTTCAAGAACATTTACAATTGACTTCACAGGTGTCAATCAACCTTTACACCAAGCGATTATCCCCAATCTCTTAACTCAAGTGTATCCAACACTTACAATGTCTCAAAAAAAATATTACAAAAGTGTTTTTCTCTCACACAATATATATGATTATAAATGAATGCTTAATGTTTGAATAAATGAAACGAGAACAAATTTAAAGCTCAATGAATGTTGTATACTCAATTGCAAGCTCAATGATAACTCTTTTATCAACCCTTCTTTGAATTTGATTGAGCTTATTTATAGTTAGAGCTGAAAAATAGCCGTTATTGACTTTCTGCCAGAAATTGAATCGTCGTTAATTGTTATCGGTTAACCGTTTTGACTAGTCCAAGTAAACGTTGAGATGAATTTTAAATAATCGGTTAACCGTTTGCCACTATTGGTTCGTTGTTAATTTCCAAAGATCTGCAAAACAAATTTTGGCTTATATGTTCTTGCTACATGGATCAAGGTTAGCATAAAATTTTATTCTAGAAATTATCGGTTAGCCGTTTACAGTTAACAGTTCACCGGTTATTTCCAGTAACCTGCAAAATAAAAAGAGCTTATCTGTTTTTGTTAAACGGTTCAAGGTTAGCACAAAATTCCATTCTAAAAATTATCAGTTAGCCATTTGCTATAAACGGTTTGCTATTTAATTCTAGAATCCTACAAAATAAACTAGCCTTATCCGTTTTTGCTAAACGGTTCAGGATCAACGATTAATGCCTTTCTAAAAATTATCAGTTAACCATTTTGACATCAACTGTTCCGCATTTACTTTTATAATCACAATTTTAACAAAATTTTGCAGGGAATGATTTTCCGATTAAAGCTAACGATTATTCATATTTCATGAATGCATCTACAAATATTATACGACTTTTAAGAAATTGTTTATTAATGAAAACTCCAACATTTTTAATCAAAACATATAAAGTTTGTTATCATCAAAATCAATACAATAAACATACACATGCTGACATTGCTTAGACCGAGAAAAAATAATAATTATTATTATAATGCATGAATCATACATATTAAACAATTGTGTTTTCACGAAACTCGCGCAATTAGATTATCTCTAATATTTGATATCCTATCAATATGTTAAGAGTCTGATATATTTAAATGAGAATAGTATAAAAATGGGTGATATTCACAATCCTCGTGTTTTTGTTACACCTCAACTTTAGAACAAAAAATGACAAGCAGGACAATAAAGAAGTATATCAACACATGGTATTAAATTTCTTCCATTCATAATTAGAGAAAATATATAACAAACAATGTCTAACAATTAATGAAAGAAAAAAATGATGGTGGTGTTTAAAAGAAGGATCCGACTATATTGGAACCATTTTATAGTTGCGTACTACTCTATAATAACACAATTAAAGTTATAATGTATTTTTTATTATTTATTATTTTATGTGTGGTTATGATTCAAGCGTTACCTTAGAACAATTCCAAAATAGCCATGACCTTAAAAGAATTAGCTTGTTTAACCTAAAATGCACATACCTTTCATTGCTTGTTCGACACATATATAAATCAATACACAAAGAATTGAGTCACCCATTTGGCTTTTAATGTGTACAGAATTTCATTATGACTATGAATTTTGAATTGGCCAATAAATTTTATCATCCACCAACAATTTAAATAAACATAATAGGTGGTAACACTTGAATGATGACAGAAAATTTTTACCCTTTTGTGGTCGGCTATCGATGACATGTTAAAACATAATGGCTTTTGCTAGAGACATGGCTAAAGGAAGATCATGTTACCTTTATGTTCACTCACAACATTCTTTCAATAGTAATTGTTTGGATTCATTCACCAATTCGGTCCTTGGAATTGACTAAATTGTCATCACAAATTGAGCAATGGACGACATACAAAGAGCTTGAAGCTTTCAAGTTTCAGGCACAAAAGTGGACTTATATGTATGCCGCAACTGTGAACAATTGTGTGGACAAGGAAGTTACTTCTAGTGTGAGCTCTCCATCTAGCCTCTTTCAATTGAGGTCTAAAGTGATTAGTACCAAGGAAAATTATGCCAAAAAAAAAAAAATAGGTGTCAAATCACTTGCAATCTCTTCAACTTGTCCTACTTCTCAGAAACTCTTAATTGAATTAGTGGGTACCAATCAGAAAGTGCTTTAATTTTAGACTATACAAGCAATTTCTTCTTCAGTAAACCAAATTGACTTGGTAGCCACTCAATGAAAAAAATCATGGTTCATAACCACCCTTCAGCATCTAATAAAGCTTGCAGCATAATCATGTTTTAGCTTTTTGTTGTACAAGTTCTAATGTTATTGATGTCAATGTGCAAGTGTACATAACAAGTAATATAATGATAAATATTTAAGATCGTCTCCATATGGATTATTGTTATAGGAGTTGCTACATTAATTTTATTAGTGTAATGTTATTCTAAATTAAAATTAAAATAATTTATGAAACTAATGAACTAATTAAAATAAAAATGCAATAAGAAAAATACAATAAAGTAAATTGTCACGATAAACATGAGGATGTAACCAATAGGAATGAAGTAGTTGAATGATTAAACTCACTCAATGGTTTTGACTATTTTTCTAATTTTGGATCAATTGTTACAACACCTGCTATAGCACTGGCCAAAATTCTTATATATTCTCAAGTGTTGCTTGTTGGATGTCTTATATCTTAATGCAACTTAATAGTGATCAATTGTTATGCTAACATAAGATATAGTATTACTTGTTTTAGATTCTAATTATCCTACAATGTGAATCCTTATGTCTAGTTCATCACTAATTTTAGATTAAGCATGACACTTTTCGAATCAAGTTAAACCCAACTCAAGAAACTCAATCTAAAATCAAGTATTGCTTTAATATGTTCTACTAAGACGAGTTCTTTTAGGCTCTTTCTTAGCTAGTATCACTAAATGGATGGTCAGTCGAAATAGTGAATTGAAATAAGTATTATCAAAACAACGTGCTATAACAAACATGCAGTAATATAGAACATCAGTCAGTTAACCATCAAGTTTGTTTATCACTTAACTACAAATAAATTTAGTTCATAATTTGTGATAAAACAAACTCTAAAATAGTTTCAGCCATCAAACAAATCATCAAAACAAGATAAAAACTAAAGAACAAGAATAAGAGTTGAAATTCGCTCATCCTTATGAATCTACTTGATGTTCTTCTTGAATCCTTTGTTGTGGTCCTCAATTCTCTCTCTAGATCTTTTGTTTTCTCGTCTTGTTTCTATATTCTTTTTCTTTAATGACAGCCCTCTTCTTTTCTTTACTTGTATGCCTCTTTTTACAACTTACAATTAGGGCAACCGAAAGTCTAGGGCACGTGTCTTCCAGTTTAGGAAACTCCAGATCGCCATCTTCAAAGTATCTCGCACGAAATCTTCTCTATCAATGCTCGAGGATTGCTACAGCAACTGTGCTACAAAAACAACTTTAGCATCTGTACTGTTTCAAACTTGTTTCAATTCTTTTTAACTAAGTCTTTCTTTATCTTTACAAGCTTATTGCAGAAGCACTCCTTCCTTGAAATTTGAGCTTCCGGTCAACTACAATTATGCATATGTTCTAAGCACATAATTTATTCTGAATCAAACAAAACTTATTAAAAGTAAACTAAAATGGATGTTCATGCAAAACATTACTAAAATGAAATAAAAACATGTCATTTACTCTCTAAGTAATCGTGATTTACGTTTAAAAGTGCCATAATAACTCTCATTTTATAGAGTTATTACACCCTCAAACTTAAACCATTACTTGTCCTCAAGTAATGACAACAAAACTCACACTTCAATCACACAATCATGCAACAGATAACTTAGCTCTGTCATCAAATTTGCAAGGATTCTTCAATCCTCAAATCACATTCTTAATCATACCAAGTTGCCATAGCAGTTCAGTTCTAGACTTAGGCCTCGTTCTGTCCAAAGTGTGTGTGTGCACTTTGATCAAATTCCAGAGGTGCTGCAGCATTGCACAGACATTATATAACTCAAAGGTAAAACATAAATACATTCATACATGGGGGAGCAGAAGTCACAAACAAGTGCAAAGGTAAAACATAAGTACATTAGGCCTCATTTTCAATCAAATTCTCTTCAATGTATCATTAAGTTTTCATGTGAATGTCTATCACTTGTAATGATGACACACAATTACTCAACCAATGCACAGATCAGAGTTGCTACAACAATGCTCATAGAATAGTCTTATCTAAAAACACCTTTAACTCAAGGCTGAACATGAGGCTTGTGAACAGACCTGGCTACTCAATATCGTAGACAGAGGACTTTTTTTTTCTTTTTCAAATGGTACATCATAGCTCTTGTTGCATTTGGACTCAAGTCTGCATATAGGGTGCATAATCAGCCCTGGTTACTCAGTAACTTAAGCCATTGGAGCATAATTAATTTCATAACAAACACAATTCAACAAAATTTTCAAACATTTTCCATCAAACTTAAGATATTTTCTTCCCTTTTTGATTTTCCTAGCTCTGCTACAACATTCTCATAAAACTCAATAAAAAACTAAGTGTTGAGACATAATTTCAACCTCCATCTATAAACTATGCTTACTGGGCTGTCACAAATACTGAATAACAGTCAATTTATCTTCATTAGGTTTTTCAATCCATATACAAATACTAGATAACAGAGCTTCACATAACACATAACACAGACACATGCACTTACAAACACATTACACCATAATACAACCCCTCCAAACTTGAGAGGTGTTGTGTCCCCACAAGCACACTAAACCAAATAATGATAAATTTGCATACACTAAATAAAAAGACATGCAAAATAAATAATAAAACTAAATGAAAGAAAAGTTATTAGAAATAAATAAAATAAACTGGCTGGTAGGGGGTACTCCCCTTTTATTAGAGGTCTATGCTACAGCACTGGTGAAACAGAATCACTATTGTTGGGCTCTACCTTAAGGACTCTTCCTTAGTAAGATTCGTGTTGCAGCAACCGATTTCTTCTTCTTCTTGGTTGGACTATTTAGGGGAGTGTCGGCAGCTTCTTGAGGTGCGTGCTGATCAGACTTGGTTTTCTTAGTTTCTGGTTCTTCTGATGCTTACATTGCTACAGCATCAGCAAAGCATTGTGTCCTTTTACGCTTGTTGGATACCCTGAGATACCCTAGGAGTTTGGTTCATGAGTAGTGGTTGTTTGAGGGGTTATTGTAACGGTTTCGCCAGATGTGATTTCAATAATAATATCCAACAATACAATTCGCACAACAATTTAATCTAATGCCTTGATGGAATAAAAAATAATAAATTCAATAAAGCACAATAATAAGAAAATAAGGGAAGAGAAAACAAACACAATGATTTTTACATGGTTCGACAATCCCCGCCTACGTCCACGCCTCCAAGCTCACCCAGCTTAAGGATTTCACTATGCAAACCTCCCAAGGCTTCAAGTTCTTTAAAATTGACTTTCAAGGTGTCAATGGACTTTTACAATCACGAGATTATCTCTCCAATCTCTTCATCTCAAGTGTTTCTCACACTTGTACACTCACAATTTGGTGAGAAATAAAAATTACAACAAACAACTCTCTTTCAAAGTAAATATACAAATGATAGCTCAATGAAGATTTAATCTATGATAATTTGCGAAATTGAAGCTCAATATATGTTTTGGGCACTTGTTTATGCTTACAAAGATCTTGAAATTGAAGATGGAGTTGAGTTTTTATAGTTAAATGTTGTGCAAATTTTATTGAACTTGCAAGTGCACGAATCTATTGTATAATAGATCAACGGTGACGAGTGTAGATCCCACGAGGAGGTGGATTTTAATTGTGTGTAGAATTAATTTTCTATGAGGGTGGTTAGATTTGTGGTGAAAGTGACTTAGATTATTCTAAAATTGGAATTGAAATGGCAAGAATAAATTGAAGAGAAATCTATTGAAATGACGTACTTGGGTATCTAGATCCGTATCAACATGCACCATGGGCTAAATATTTCTTATTAATGCCAATTAAATCATGAGGGGGGTTTCCACATCTCATGAACTACGCTCTAATCAATATGGTGCTAAGGGCTTATTGTGCCAAATAATAATAACCTTGTACTAGGGAGTCGGTGAAACCAGGGTGGTATCTAGACAAGATTATTATTATTTGTCGACGAAAAGTCAAATCATCCACAAAAATTAGAGGGGAAAAGAAAATAAATTTACCAAATGAAGCCCATGACACATGTTGAGACTTCACCTTCAACCCAAGCTTGAAAGAAAATTAGCTACTCATAATTGAACTAGGGATAAAATGAGAATTATTAAAATACATAGAAAATACAAGATGAAGAAGGAATTACAGAAAATGGAGTCCAAAAATGGATTCAGAGATATCAAATTAGGGGGGGAGGCCACCTTTTTATAGAAACATTGAGTAAATATGGCCATCGGATTAAAAACAGTTTGGACGCTCAGGATTGCACCACGTCATCAGTCAACAGTACGTGATTTGACCACGCGGTTTGAACAGTGACACGGTTTGACCATGCGGTTTGAACAGTCAATCGGCTTGAACAGTGACGCAGTTTGGTTGAAAATAATCCTGTGTATATGTATGTACCGTACGCGTAATTTTTAGTCCATTAATATACTGCCACATCACCGATCAACAATGCATAAGAATTTTCTCTAATCGAAACATGACACCTCATCAGTCAATGCCACATCATCGGTCAATGCCACGTCATCGATCCGTCTATGTGAACAATGTCATGAACAGTAACGTAGACAATACCGTAAATGTGAATAGTACTGATATGTGAACAGTGCCAGTTTTCCTTTTATGCTTTTTCTAAGGTTTTCGACTGTCCTGAGTTCAAAAGTGATGTCTGTTTTGCCGTCTGATTTCTCGTTCATTGTGAAATGACTATGATGTCCCTAAAATACATAAAATACTTAATTAAAATAAAACACACATAATTAAATCACAAGAAGCTTAAATACATAAAAGTAAGGATGTTAGTAAGACTTGAAAATCTAAAATGACGATTTTCTCCTTTATAAATATACATTTTCTAACACTCAACACACCTCCCAACCAGCTTATTGCTAGTCTCTAGCAAATAAAGCGTAAACAAAATTCAAACTGAAATTTTTTTTAAAAAAATACTCGTGTTTATTCAATCAGACTAATAATAACAATCAAATAAAAGTATAAGCATTATCTCCATTCTACAGAAACATCACACCCACATCAACCATCCACATGAATTAGCCCAGTAGACTTTGTCACAACTGTTTTCAAGAATGACATGTCAAACCCCAAAATCACACTAAAAGTAGTGACATTCTCACAAGGAAATTAAACCCAATAAAAATAGTCACTTCAATTCATGCTGAATTTCAGAGGAAATAATAAAGAAGTAATGTCACATGCTCTCACCAAGATGAAAGAAATATACCCTCAGCTCAGAAATAATACGATCTCAAGTCAAACAAAAATACTAGTCAACCCAATTTATTTATTTATTTAATTTTTATTATGCACCACTACATCTTTTTATCCCATATAACTAGCTTCTACTTCAGACTATAGTTCCCTAAAATCAAGAAGGACTTTCATTAGGACGTAACGTAGGCTAGGGATATGGCTAATAAAGGAGGGGAAATAAGGAAAACAAAGTATATGTTTGAGAAAAATGCAGAGATTTTTCTTTTTTTGGGAAGTTGCAAGGTGGATTTCCCCTTTTTTTTTTAACAACAATTTTTTCTTTTTTGCTTTTGTTTGGCACAACTTCACTGAACAAAATAATTATTTTCATTTTTCTCAAACAGAAAAATAGGTGATGAAATTTGTAAGATATCGGGTAATACTCCAAATTAGAGTGGGTCAAGATGATAAGTTTGACAAAGAAAATTTTTTTTTTTAAGGCTCAAAAGGGTTAACTATGGATATTTCACAAAAGAGATGGCTAGAAAGGCTCAAACGGATCAAAGATGGCATTTCCATCGTCTTTTAGGGCTCTAAATAATCTTCCATATCTACTAGTTAGATGTGCCTCCAGATGTAGCAACACACATTTTTTTTTTTTAATTTTACAACTTTTTTTTAAGGGTTAACTCAAAAGAAATCTAGAGATCGTGTATAAAATAATAAATTGCTAAGCTATATGAAGAATGGGCAAAATGTTTACTCTCCAAGAAAAACAATAGGCTCAAAAACTCACTTGGTACTTATTATGACATGTTCATTCATTCAAGCAATTCATATTTGTCTCCGACATCAACATGTAGAGTAGCAAACATGGCGTAACATCACTTAAGACCAAAGATAATACAAATACTAAAATTTGAAATTCATCATGTCATCCACTGTTAAAACAAATCACACTATTTTTTTCAAACAACATTCTACCCCCCAACCTATTCTAAACATGAAAGGAAAATATGCATGCAGAAATGTGAAAATGATGTAGAAAAACTAATTAGAAAAGTTACACTTAAAATGAAAGAAAAAAAATGTTTTTTTTTAAAAAGTGTTTCTATAGTAACTACACTCAATATTCAGCCATCTTTGACTCAAAACATTTGAAAGTGTATATTTATAAAGGAGAAATTAGAAAGAAGAAGTTAAAAGAAAATGATTGTCAAAGAAAAAGAAAATGTCCGGAATTTTTTTTTGTTTTTGTTTTTTTTTAAACGAAGAAGATGCGTTTCTAGAGTAATTACACTCCATATTCAGCCATCTTCAACACAAAAAGTTAGCCACGGTTAGTCTCTACAACAAAAAACAGTAAAAAATTAACCAAGATTCCACAATTGTCAACTATTCCCTCCCCCCAACCAGAACGAAACATTGTCCTCAATGTTTTAAGGAAAGAAGTAGAGTTTAGAAGACATCACCTGGGTGGTGCAACACAGAAGAAAATATTTACAGGCGGAAAGTTAAATCTAATTTGTACTTCTTACTGCGGCTACTGTTACCATCATTATTTGAAGACTCCAACACCAAGGTCCTGGGCACTGGCTCTGGTCGATAAGCTTGTAACAAATCAAGTAGCTCATTAGCAGTGTAAGCACAAATAAAAAGCTTTTTCGCTCTAGAAGGAATGAAATAGTTTTTTATTGCATGGTTAAGAAATGCGATGAAGCCATCATAAAAGTTATTGACATTTAACAAACTGATGGGTTTTTGGTGAATGTGTAGATGGGCCCAAGATGCTAATGTGATAAGTGCCTTTAGAGTTGCAAGATCTCCTGGTAGGAAAATAAACGCATCAGCATGATTAAGCATTTCAGTTATTCTTTCTTACATACCTGAGACGACTAACTCTTCTCCAGTCGGTGAGTCAGACAAACTGCCCAAAGGTTTTAGGGCTCTTCGGATGATGCCTAACACTTGGCTTCCTCTGACAAAAGCAGCTTCTAAGACTAATTTTGATAACCCTCGGTTACCTCCTCCATACACCACGGGTAATTTTCTCTCTACTATGCTTCTACCAAGATCTATAGCTACCTCAACGAACTCTTTATGTTTTCTATAGTTAAATCTAGAAAGCACACAAATGTTTTTGAATTGTCTATTGGGAGTAGCTGCCATTGGGATACTTCTCAAAAATAATTTGTAAGTGCTTGACAAAAAATCATATTTAAGAATCTTGGTGATAATGGATCACAGCTGTGTAAGAAGTAGCATGTCAGTGTCAAATAACGCGTAAAACACATGGCTCGCGAGTCAAAAAGGAAACAGTAAAAAGAAAAAAAGCAAACAGTGATAAAATTATTAAAGACAATAATGCAAACAATAAAACAACAGTGAAATAAAATAACAGTAAAGTAAAAGGATATTTATAGGTAGTAGCGACTATGGCTCACATCTTCCTCTAGTTTTACATCCAGAAACTGCTTGAACACCCTCTATGGGTCAAGGATAGGCTTCTCATCCAGTTTTCTTATAAACTGACAAACAGGGTCGTTTATAATCAGATTCCCGAGACTATATCGTGCATGCTCTTTTTGAAATAATGGTCATAACTGGAGAATCACTCCTTGCACATATCCACTGGGATGTGTTTCAAGAGACAAAAGGATATCATCCAATGACTCCTTATTCAAGTCATCCCTAATGAATTGAATCTTATCTTCCCTATTATCAGACACCATTTCTAAAGAATACGGTTTTTTATCGCATCTGATTCTAGCACACTTATGATAAGTAATAGAAATTCTTCGAGCTCGTCATTTTCTTGCATAATTTCCTTTACCACAACCAGACATGTATGCAATAAATTTTGGAGGTAACTCACCTGCCAATTATACTTTAGCCTCGATTAACCAGCGGATGCCAGCAGATATATTATTCCTCATAAGTAATCGCATGCGTTCGAACCGAGTTTTATAGATTGTAAAGAGGGCATTATGAGGAAGTGAAGGGAATCGATTGTGAAGCTTTGCTAAGATCTCATTTCTGTCTATACATTCACCTCAGAATATCAGTTATTATGGGAAACTGAAGTAACCGACTTGATTGTCACAGAGTACTGTTATCCGCCACTTCACCGGGGTAACAAACTAAAGCACACAAACAAAGAAAAATAAACTAAAACAAATAAAGAAAATTACAATCGTCCTCTTATTGAATTTACCTCAAGCTCCAACTGGATGTTGTAGACACTTCTCTCAATGTCTCTGATTTGGCTTTCTAAATCCTCAACATAGGATACTAACTCTGGTGGTTGCAGAGTACAAATATGATGTGTTTTACAAAATCGAATCTGCCTTTTGAGATGAGATTTTACACGCTGAAGTGGTTTAAGAATGTTCAGGAGGAACTGTTTAGCTATGGCACTCATGATTAACAATGATAAGAGAAAACTTAATGGTTAAACAAACACACTTATGCAAAAATAATTTCAATTAGTAAAAGAATAGTAAAAAGAAAGAAAGAAAAAATCAAATCATCAAAAAGAAAGAAAAAAAACTCAATTCAAATATGGTGAGTCACTCAAATTTATTTCGGTGTCCTCTCCATGTGGTTGGTACTCTAGATATGGTTTTAATCTTTGACCACTAACTTTAAACGTGACACCGTTCTTTGGGTCCTTAATTTTAATTACCTCAGTGGAAAAATAGTATGAACAATAAAAGGGCCAGACCATGGAGAACGTAACTTACCTGGGAATAGGTGCAAGCGAGAATTGAATAAAAGCACTTTCTGACCTGGAGTGAAAGATTTTCTCATAATTTGCTTGTCATGAAAGACTTTCATTCGCTGCTTGTAAATTTTGGCATTTTCGTATGCATCATTGCGAATTTCTTCAAGTTTTGCCAGCTGTAATCTTCTTTCCGAGCTAGCTTGCTGCATGTCAAAGTTGAATTTCTTGATGGCCCAGTATGCATGATGCTCGAGTTCCACAAGTAGGTGGCAAGTTTTTCCATACACTAGCCTCTAGGGTGACATCCCAATCGGGGTCTTGAAAGCCGTTCTATATGCCCATAATGCATCATCGAGTCTTAATGACCAATCTTTTCTGTCTGGCCTCACTGTTTTTTCTAATATGTGCTTTATTTCTCGATTGGAGATCTCAACTTGGCCACTCGTTTGCGGATGATATGGGATTGCCACTTTGTGAGTGATTGAATACTTTGTCAAAGGAACTTTGAATGCTTTGTTACAAAAATGGGCATCACCATCACTGATTATTGCTCGAGGGAATCCAAAGCGTGAAACAATGTTGCTTTCAAAAATCCTATCACCACCTTGTGATCATTAGTTCTACACGGAATAGCCTCTACCCATTTCGATACGTAGTCAACAGCAACCAATATGTATTGATGGCCAAAAGAAGGGGGAAAGGGTCCCATGAAGTTGATACCTCATACATAAAAAATCTTAACGGCCAGCTGTAATCTTCTTTCCGAGCTGGCTTGCTGCATGTCAAAGTTGAATTTCTTGATGGCCCAGTATGCACGATGGTTGAGTTCCACAGGTAGGTGGCAAATTTTTCCATACACTAGCCTCCAGGGTGACATCCCAATCAGGGTCTTGAAAGCCGTTCTATATGCCCATAATGTATCATCGAGTTTTAATGACCAATCTTTTCTGTCTGGCCTCACCGTCTTTTCTAATATGTGATTTATTTCTCGATTGGAGATCTCAACTTGGCCATTGGTTTGCGGATGATATAGGGCCGCCACTTTGTGAGTGATTGAATACTTTGTCAAAAGAGCTTTGAATGCTTTGTTACAAAAATGGACATCACCATCACTGATTATTGGTCGAGGGAATCCAAAGCGTGAAACAATGTTGCTTTTCAAAAATCCTATCACCACCGTGTGATCATTAGCTCTACACGGAATAGCCTCTATCAATTTTGATACGTAGTCAACAGCAACCAATATGTATTGATGGCCAAAAGAGGGGGGAAAAGGTCCCATGAAGTCGATACCCCATACATTAAAAATCTCAACCACTAAAATTGGATTTAGTGGCATTATATTCCTTCGTGTAATGCTTCACATTCGTTGACACCTATCACATGAAGAGCAAAAGGTGTAAACATCTCGAAATATAGTTGGCCAATAGAAACCACATTGTAAAACTTTACTTACTATTTTCTTAGCACTGAAATGGCCTCCACAAGCTTGTTCGTGGCAGAATGAAGGAATATTTTGAATTTCACTTTCTGGGACACATCGTCTGACAATTTGATCTGCACAATATTTAAATAGATAAGGGTCATCCCAAAAGAAATTCTTTATTTCTGTAAAAAATTGGCCTTGTCTTGCTTGGTCCAATGCTCTGGAAGTTGACATGTAACAAGATAATTAACTATATCAGCATACCATGGTAATACTTCCACACTCATCAATTGTTCATCTAGAAATGACTTATTCAATGGTAATGGTTCCATAATTGTGTCAAAATGGAGACGAGAGAGATGGTCAGCCACAACATTTTCTGTGCCTTTCTTATCTTTAAAGTCTAAGTCGAATTCCTGTAAAAGTAACACCCAACGAATTAGCCTAGCTTTTTGCATCTTTCTTTGTGAGAAGATATTTAAGAGCAGCATGATCTGTGAACACAATTATTTTACAACCAATGAGATAAGATCGAAATTTTTCTAATGCAAACACTACTGCTAGCATTTCTTTTTCAGTAGTTGAATAGTTCAACTGTGCATCATTCAATGTCATACTAGCATAGTAAATATAATGGGGAATTCGATTAACTCGTTGTCCTAATACTGCTCCTACTGCATAATTAGATGCATCACACATAAGCTCAAATGGTAAGCTCCAGTTTGGGGGCTGAATGATGGGTGATGACGCCAACAACTACTTCAGTTTTTCAAATGCAACAAGACATGAATCATCAAAGATAAAAAGTGCATCCTTAGCAAGTAGATTGCATAAGGGTCTAGAAACTTTACTAAAATCTTTAATGAAACGTCTATAAAAACCAGCATGCCCAAGGAAAGATCTTATTTCTCTGACTGTTTTAGGTGAAGGAAGATTGGAAATGAGATCCACCTTGACTTTATCAACCTCAATACTTTTGCTCGAAATGATGTGACCGAGAACAATACCTTGTTTTACCATAAAATGACATTTCTCCCAATTTAAGACGAAGTTTTTCTCGATACGTCTCTGCAGAACTAGTGTTAGATGATATAAACATTGATAAAATGAATCACCAAAGACAGAAAAGTCATCCATAAAGACTTCAAGAAATCGTTCAGCCATATCAGAAAAAATGCTCAACATACATCGTTGAAATGTAGTAGGTGCATTACATAATCCAAATGGCATTCTCTTACATGCAAAAGTGCCAAAAGGGCAAGTGAAAGTAGATTTCTCTTTATCTTTTGGTGCTATGGGAATCTGATTATGTCCTGAGTAGCCATCTAGAAAGCAATAAAATTCATGGCCTGCTAATCTATCAAGCATTTGATCAATAAATGGTAACGGAAAATGGTCTTTACGTGTGACAGAATTCAATTTTCTATAATCAATGCATACACGCCATCTTGTAGGTACTCTAGTGGGTATCAATTCATTATTAGCATTGGTAACTACTATGACTCCTGAATTTTTTGGGACAACTTGCACAGAACTGACCCATGAACTATCAGAAATTAGGTAAATGATGCCTGCATCTAATAGCTTAAGGACTTCTGTTCTAACAACTTCTTTCATGTTAGGATTTAACCGACGTTGCATCGAGGTGAATGTAATGCATGCAGTCTACTGGGTTTATACTTTTTATGTTCGCTATGGTCCATCCTAATGCTCCTTTGTGCTCTTTTAAAACATCCAACAACTTACCTATTTGTTCGTCATTTAGGGATGAAGAGATGATTACCGGTAGAGTGCTTTCCTCTCCTAAAAATGCATATTCCAAAGTGTTGGGTAATGGGTTGAGCTCGAGTTTCGGTGGTGATTCTGATGATGAGATGAGTTTCTTCTCTGATGGTACTAGTTGTTCAACTCTTGACTTCCATTTATTCGTGTCTATGGATGGTGCTGAATCAAGTGGAGCGTTGACCTCATCAATTGATCTGTCAATATCAAAATCAAAACTAAAGTGAGTTAAACATGTTTGTAAAGGGTTATCACTAAGGTTTGAAACAAAAGTAGTATCAACTATTTCTTCTATCAAAACCATATCAACAATTCCATCATCTGCATTATGAGGTTGTTTGGCAATGTTGAAGATATTTAACTCCATAGTCATGTTGCCAAAGGACAATTACATATCTCCAGTCTGCATTGAATGTGAGCACCGACAGTTGCCAAGAAAGGTCGACCTAGGATAATGGGGATGTGCTTCCTTGAATCCTAGATTGGTTGAGTGTCAATTACAATGAAATCAATAGGAAAATAAAACTTGTCTACCTGGATAAGCACGTCCTCCACAATACCACAAGATATTTTCATGGACTGATCTGCAAGTTGTAACACTACTGGAGTTGGGTGTAATTCGCCTAGTCCAAGCTTCACGAAAATTGAGTAAGGCAACAGATTTACACTAGCTCCTAAATCCAACAAAGCATTCTCAATTGTGTGGTTCCCTATACTACATGAGATAGTGGGGAGCCTAGGTCTTTGCATTTTAAAGGAATTTTATGTTGGAGTATAAAACTAATATTTTCTGTTAAAAATACCTTCTTTTGAACATGAATGTTTCTCTTTTTAATACAAAGGTCTTTAAGAAACTTGGCATAAGATGGAACTTGTTTTATAACATCAAGCAAAGGGATATTAACACTTACCTGTTTGAAGATTTCAAAAATATCACCTATGGATTTTTCCTTCTTTCCTTTAGCTAACCTTTGAGGAAACGGAGCTTTAGGAACGTATTCTCGTGGGTTGGTTTCTTCTTTCTCCTCTAATGATGAGTCGTCAGCATTTGCAGGTACAATTTGATTTGTTTTCGTCACTGGCATCTCCACTTTGTTGTCGACTTCTTTTCCTTTTCACGAGGTCATGACGGCTTTGACCTCTTCATGCTACTGTGATGAACTGGTACTTACTTCATACACTCCTTTAGGATTAGGCACTGGTTGACTTGGAAACTTGCCTTTCTCAACAGTCATTGCCAAGGTCTGAACTGAAGAAGCAAGTTGTCCCACTATCTTCTTGAGGTTTGAAACTGATTGGGCTTGTGAGTTGAAGCATGCTCTCATCTCTGTTGAGTGTTAGAAAATGTTTATTTATAAAGGAGAAAATCATCATTTTACACTTCAAGTTTTACTAACACCCTTACTTTTATGTATTTAACCTTCTTTTGATTTAATTACGTGTGTTTTATTTTAATTAAGTATTTTATGTATTTTAGGGGCATCATAGTCATTTCATAATAAACGAGAGATCAGATGGCAAAACGGACATCATTTTTGAACTCAGGACGGTCGAAAACCTTAGAAGGAGCATAAAAGGAAAAATGGCACTGTTCACATGTACGGTACTATTCACGTGTACGGTGCTATCTACGTTACTGTTCATGACACTGTTCATATAGACGGATCGATGATGTGGCATTGACTGATGAGGTGTCACGATCCTGTTGGACTAAAATTCTTATGTACTGTTGATGGTGACGTGGCAACATATCAGTGGACCAAAAATCTCGCGTACGGTACATGCATCACACAAGATTATTTTCAACCAAACCGCGTCACTGTTCAACTCGGGTCAAACCGTGTTACTGTTCATCCGCGTGGTTAAACCGCGTACTGTTGACTGATGACGTGGCATAAACCTGAGCGTCCAAACTGTTTTTAATCTGATGGCTATGATTTACTCTATGTATCTATAAAAAGGGGGCCTCCCCCCCTAATTTGATATCTCTGAATCCATTTTTTGGATCCATTTTCTGTAATTCCTTCTCCATCTTGTATTTTCTACGTATTTTAATAAATTTTCATTTTGCCCCTAGTTCAATTATGAGTAGCTAATTTTCTTTCAAGCTTGGGTTGAAGGTGAAGTCTCAACATGTATCATGTGCTTTATTTGGTAAATTTATTTTCTCTTCCCCTCTAGTTTTTGTGGATGTTTTGACTTCTCGTCGACAAATAATAATAAGCTTGTCTAGATACCGCCCTGGTTACATTGACTCCCTAGTACGAGGTTATTATTATTTGGCACGATAAGCCCTTAGCACCATATTGATTAGAGTGTGGTTCATGAGTTGTGGATTCCCCCCTCATGATTTAATTGGCATTAATAAAGATTATTTAGCCCATGATGCATCTTGATACAAATCCAAATATCCAAGTACATCATCTCAATAGATTTCTCTTCAATTTATTCTCGCCATTTCAATTCCAATTTTAGGATAATCCAAATTAATTTCACCACAAATCCAACCACCCATTTACAAAATTAATTCTACACACAATTAAAATCCACCTCCTCGTGGGATCGACACTCGTCACCATTAGTTTATTCTACAATAGATTTGTGTGCTTGCGAGTTCAATAAAATTTGCACAACAAGTTTTTAGCACCGTTGCCGGGGAGGTAAGTTATTTTAATTTGTAAAATTAATTTTTGTGAATAATTTATTTTATTTTTTTCTTTTTTTTCTTATTAAAAAAAAAGTGAATCTGCATTTAGAGGTAATAATTTCTTTTCTTTCTTTATTCTTTACAATTCTGCAATTTAATTTTTAAGTTATTTTTCTTTGTAATTTTTTTATTAATTTATTTTTAGTTAATTTATTTTCACGTATTTTTTTGTGTGTTTTTATAGTAAGGTTGTAATAGCGTAATAAGGTTAGTATCGTAATTTCTCCCTCTTCTTTATTTTTATTTGTTTTGTTCCCATCTTTATTTTTATTTTATTTATTTTGCATGTATGGTCGAATGTCATTATTACCTAATCTTGAACCTATAGACCTTGAACTTGAGAAAACACTTCCCACACACAAACAAGTTAAAAATAAAATGGATTTGCAACCACAAGAGAGGCCATTTAAGGACTACTTCAGTTCTTTAGCTAATTTGAGCACATCATGAATAAAATACCCAAATGTAGCTGCTAGGAGTTTTGAACTAAAACCTAGTGTGCTAAATTGTCTCCCAACATTCTATGGCCTAGAAAATGAGAACTCATTTAATCATTTGAATGATTTTCATGTTATTTGTCAAACATTTAAATATGAGAATTTTTCAGATGATGATGTTAAACTTAGACTATTCCCATTTTCTTTAAAGGATAGAGCTCGTTTATGGTTAAATACTTTACCTGCTAATAGCATCACATCATGGGAACAAATGGTTACAATATTTTTGAATAAATATTTCCCAGTGCATAAAACCAATGCTATTCGCAGGGAAATCTCGGAGTTTACTCAGAAAGAAGATGAGCTGTTTTTAGAAACATGGGAGCGATTCAATGGGCTACTCTTGAAGTGTCCACATCATGGGTTCGAGAAATGGAATCAATGCCAATACTTTTTGGAGGGATTATTGCCGAATGTACAAGAATGGCTAATGGCAACAAGTGGAGGAGAGCTAATGTCAAAAAGTGCATCAGAGATTTAGAAATTCTTCCAGCGACAAGCGAATAATTCCCAACAACGGAGTCGATCACTCAGGAATACTACAAGAATTAAGGGAGTAAATGAGGTTCACATTGGCGAATCCAGTTCAGAAATTAAAGAAGTCAAAGAAATAATTGAAGGTCTCTCTCGACAAATAGCATCGTTATCGATTGCTAAATTAACAGAGTCACATGAACCTGACTTATATCCAGATTAAGCCAAAACCATAGGTGTAATAAGAAAGCCATCAAATTACAACCCATACTCCAACACATATAACCCTGGATGGAGAGACCACCCCAATTTTTCATGGTCTCAAGGATTCCAACAGAATGGACCAGCAGCTCCAGCTCCACCAATGCAACAAATTCCTCAAAATCCTCAAGCCTCTCAGCCACCATTTAGACCATACAATCAGAACCAGAACTACTCTCAACCCAGACCATGGGAGGATGTATTCCAGAATTTCAAGAATGTTACTCACTCCACGATTGAGCAACAGAACCGCACCATTGATGGACTACGAAATGAGTTGAGAGCAGGCTTCAACTCACAAGCCCAATTAGTTTCAAGCCTCAAGAAGATCACTGTTGAGAAAGGCAAATTTCCAAGTCAACCAGTGCCTAATCCTAAAGGAGTACATGAAGCAAGTACTAGTTCACCACAGCAGCATGGAGAAGTCAAAGCTGTCATGACCTTGCAAAAAGGAAAAGAAGTCGACAACAAAGTGGAGATGCTGGTGACAAAAGAAAATCAAATTGTACATGTGAATGTTGAGGACTCATCACCGGAGGAGAAAGAAGAAACCAACCCACGAGAATACGTTCCCAAAGCTCCATTTCCTCAGAGGTTAGCTAAAGGAAAAAAGGGAAAATCCATAGGTGAGATTCTTGAAATCTTCAAACAAGTAAGTGTTAACATCCCTTTACTTGATGCTATAAAGCAAGTTCCATCTTATGCCAAGTTTCTTAAAGACCTTTGTACTAAAAAGAGAAACATTGATGTTCAAAAGAAGGCATTTTTAACAGAAAATGTTAGTTCTATACTCCAACATAAAATTCCTCTAAAATGCAAAGACTCAGGCTCTCCCACTATCTCATGTAGCATAGGGAACCACACAATTGAGAATGCTTTGTTGGATTTAGGAGCTAGTGTAAATCTGTTGCCTTACTCAGTATTTTTGAAACTTGGACTTGGAGAATTACACCCAACTTCAGTGGTATTACAGCTTACAGATCGGTCCACGAAAATACCTCGTGGTATTGTGGAGGATGTGCTTATCCAGGTAGACAAGTTTTATTTTCCTGTTGATTTCATTGTAATTGACACTCAACCAATACAAGATTCAAGGAAGCACATCCCCATTATTCCAGGCCGACCTTTCTTGGCAACTGCGGATGCTCACATTCAATGCAGGACTGGAAATATGCAGTTGTCCTTCGGCAACATGACTATGGAGCTTAACATCTTCAATATTGCCAAACAACCTCACAATGCAGATGATGAAATTGTTGATGTGGATTTAATTGAAGCATTAGTTGATGACACTTTTCTTTCAAACTTTAGTGATGATCTTTTACAAACATATTTAACTCACTTTGGTTTGGATTTTGATATTGATAGATCATTCGATGAGGTCAACGCCCTGCTTGACTCAGCACCATCCATTGACACTAATAAATGGAAGTCAAGAGTTGAACAACTAGCACCATCAGAGAAGAAACTCATCCTATCATCAGAATCACCACCAAAACTCGATCTCAAACCATTGCCCAACACTTTGGAATATGCATTTTTGGGAGAAGAAAGTACTCTGCCGGTAATCATCTCATCATCCCTAAATGACGAACAAAAAGGTAAGTTGTTGGATGTTTTAAAAGAGCATAAAGGAGCATTAGGATGGACTATAGCAGACATCAAAGGTATAAACCCAGTAGACTGCATGCATTACATTCACCTCGATGAAAATGCTAAATCTACTAGGGAAATGCAACGTCGGTTAAATCCTAATATGAAAGAAGTTGTTAGAACAGAAGTCCTTAAGCTATTAGACGCAGGTATCATTTACCCAATTTCTGATAGTTCATGGGTCAGTTTTGTTCAAGTTGTCCCCAAAACGTCAGGAGTCACAGTAGTTACGAATGCCGATAATGAATTGATACCCACTAGAGTGACTACAGGATGGCGTGTATGCATTGATTATAGAAAGTTGAATTCTGTCACACGTAAAGACCATTTTTCTTTACCATTTATTGATCAAATGCTTGATAGATTAGCAGGCCATGAATTTTATTGCTTTCTAGATGGCTACTCAGGATATAATCAGATTCCCATAGCACCAAAAGATCAAGAGAAGACCATTTTCACTTGCCCTTTTGGCACTTTTGCATATAGGAGGATGCCATTTGGATTATGTAATGCACTTGCTATATTTCAACGATGCATGTTAAGTATTTTTTATGATATGGTTGAACGATTCCTTGAAGTCTTAATGGATGATTTTTCTGTGTTTGGTGACTCGTTTGATCAATGTTTACATCATCTAACACTAGTTCTGTAGAGATGTATCGAGAAGAACTTGGTCTTAAATTAGGGGAAATGTCATTTTATGGTAAAACAAGGTATTGTGCTCGGTCACATCATTTCAAGCAAAGGTATTGAGGTTGACAAAGTCAAGGTGGATCTCATTTCTAATCTTCCTCCACCCAAAATAGTCAGAGAAGTAAGATCTTTCCTTGGACATGCTGGGTTTTATAGACGTTTCATTAAAGATTTTAGCAAAGTTTCTAGACCCTTATGCAATCTACTTACTAAGGATGCACCTTTTATCTTTGATGATTCATGTCTTGTTGCATTTGAAAAACTGAAGTAGTTGTTGACGTCATCACCCATCATTCAACCCCAAACTGGAGCTTACCATTTGAGCTCATGTGTGATGCATCTGATTATGCAGTAGGAGCAGTATTAGGACAAAGAGTTGATCAAATTTCCCACGTTATTTACTATGCTAGTATGACATTGAATGATGCACAGTTGAACTATTTAACTACTGAAAAAGAAATGCTAGCAGTAGTATTTGCATTAGAAAAATTTCTATCTTATCTCATTGGTTGTAAAATAATTATATTCACAGATCATGCTACTCTTAAATATCTTCTCACAAAGAAAGATGCAAAAGCTAGACTAATTCGTTGGGTGTTACTTTTGCAGGAATTTGACTTGGAATTTAAAGATAAGAAAGGCACAGAAAATGTTGTGGCAGACCATCTCTCTCATCTCCATTTTGACACAATTACAGAGCCATTAACATTGAATGAGTCATTTCCAGATGAACAATTAATGAGTGTTGAAGTATTACCTTGGTATGCTGATATAGTTAATTATCTTGTTACAGGTCAACTTCCAGAGCATTGGACCAAGCAAGACAAAGCCAAATTCTTTGCAGAAATAAAGAATTTCTTTTGGGATGACCCGTATTTGTTCAAATATTGTACAGATCAAATTGTTAGACGATGTGTCCCAGAAAATAAAATTCAGAATATTCTTTCATTCTGCCATGAACAAGCTTGTGGAGGCCATTTCAGTGCTAAGAAAACAGCGACTAAAGTTTTAAAATGTGGTTTCTATTGGCCAACTATATTTCGAGATGCTTACACTTTCTGTTCTTCATGTGATAGGTGTCAACGAATGGGGAGCATTACGCGAAGGAACATGATGCCACTAAATCTAATTTTAGTGGTTGAGATTTTTGATGTATGGGGTATCGACTTCATGGGACCCTTTCCCCCGTCTTTTGGCCATCAATACATATTGGTTGCTGTTGACTACGTATCGAAATGGGTAGAAGCAATTCCATGCAGAACTAATGATCATAAGGTGGTGATAGGATTTTTGAAAAGCAACATTGTCTCACGCTTTGGATTCCCTCGAGCAATAATGAGTGATGGTGGTGCCCACTTTTATAACAAATCATTCAAAGCTCTTTTGACAAAGTATTCAATCACTCACAAAGTGGCGACCCATATCATCCGCAAACCAGTGGCCAAGTTGAGATCTCTAATCGAGAAATAAAGCACATATTAGAAAATACGGTGAGGCCGGACAGAAAAGATTGGTCATTAAGACTTGATGATGCATTATGCGCATATAAAACAGCTTTCAAGACCCCGATTGGGATGTCACCCTACAGGCTAGTGTATGGAAAAGCTTGCCACCTACCTGTAGAACTCGAGCATCGTGCATATTGGGCCATCAAGAAATTCAATTTTGACATGCAACAAGCCAACTCAGAAAGAAGATTACAACTGGCAGAACTTGAAGAAATTCGCAATGATGCATACGAAAATGCCAAGATTTACAAGCAACGGATGAAAGTCTTCCATGACAAGCAAATTATGAGAAAATCTTTCACTCCAGGTCAGAAAAGTGCTTTTGTTCAATTCTCGCTTGCACTATTCCCAGGTAAGTTATGCTCTCGATGGTCTGGTCCCTTTATTATTCATACTATTTTTCCACATGGGGCAATTGAAATTAAGGACCCAAAGAACGGTGTCACATTTAAAGTTAATGGTCAAAGATTAAAGCTATATCTAGAGTACCAATCACATGGAGAAGACACCGAAATAAATTTGAGTGACCCACCAGATTTGAATTGATTTTTTTTTCTTTTCGGTGGTTTGATTTTTCTTTCTTTCTTTTTATTATTCTTTTGCTAATTGAAATTATTTTTGCATAAGTATGTTTGTTTTACCATTAAGTTTTCTCTTATCATTGTTAATCATGAGTACCATACTTAGACCGTTCCTCCTGAACATTCTTAAACCACTTCAATGTGTTAAAACTCATCTCAAAAGGCAGATTCAATTTTGTAAAACACATCGTATTTGGGCTCTGCAACCACCAGAGTTAGTATCCTATGTTGAGGGTTTAGAAAGCCAACTCAGAGACATTCAGAGAAGTGTTTATGACATCCAGTTGGAGCTTGAGGTAAATTCAATAAGAGGACGATTTTAATTTTCTTTGTGTGTTTTAATTTGTTTTTTTGTTTGTGTACTTTAGTTTGTTACCCCGGTGAAGTGGTGAATAACGGTACTCCGTGACAATCAAGTCGGTTACTTCAATTTCCCATAATAACTGATATTCTGAGGCGAAGGTATGGACAGAAACGAGATTTTAGCAAAGCTTCACAAGCGATTCCCTTCACTTCCTCAGAATGCCCTCCTTACAATCTATAAAGCCCGGTCCGAATGCATGCGATTGCTCATGAGGAATAATATACTTGCTGACATTCGTTAGTTAATCGAGGCTAAAGTACGATTGGCAGGTGAGTTACCTCCAAAATTTATTGCATACATGCCTGGTTGTGGTAAAGGAAATTATGCAAGAAAACGACGAGCTCGAAGAATTTCTATTGCTTGTCATAAGTGTGCCAGAATGAGTTGCGATAAAAACCCAAGTTCTTTAGGAATGATGTCTGATAACAGGGAAGATAAGATTCAATTCATTAGGGATGGCTTGAATAAGGAGTCATTGGATGATATCCTTATGTCTCTTGAAACGCATCCCAGTGGATATGTGCAAGGAGCGATTCTCCAATTATGGCCATTATTCCAAAAAGAGCATACACGATATAGTCTCGGGAATCTGACTATAAACGACCTTGTTTGCCAATTTATAAGAAAACTGGATGGGAAGCCTATCCTCGACCCATAGAGGGCGTTCAAGCTGTTTCTAGACGTAAAACCAGAGGAAGATGTGAGCCACAGTCGCAACTACCTGAGTGTCCAAACTGTTTTTAATCCGATGGCCATGATTTACTCCATGTATCTATAAAAAGGGGGCCTCCCCCCCCTAATTTGATATCTCTGAATCCATTTTTGGGATCCATTTTCTGTAATTCCTTCTCCATCTTGTATTTTCTATGTATTTTAATAAATTCTCATTTTGCCCCTAGTGCATTTTCTGTAATTCCTTCTTTCAAGCTTGGGTTGAAGGTGAAGTCTCAACATGTGTCATGGGCTTTATTTGGTAAATTAATTTTCTCTTCCCCTCTAGTTTTTGTGGATGTTTTGACTTCTCGTCGACAAATAATAATAAACTTGTCTAGATACCGCCCTGGTTACACCGGCTCCCTAGTACAAGGTTATTATTATTTGACATGATAAGCCGTTAGCACCATATTGATTAGAGTGTGGTTCATGAGGTGTGGATTCCCCCCTCATGATTTAATTGGCATTAATAAGCATTATTTAGCCCATGATGCATGTTGATACTGATCCAAATACCCAAGTACGTAATCTCAATAGATTTCTTTTCAATTTATTCTCGTCATTTCAATTCCAATTTTAGAATTTATTCTCGCCATTTCAATTCCAATTTTAGGATAATCCAAATCATTTTCACCACAAATCCAACCACTCATTTACAAAATTAATTCTACACACAATTAAAATCCACCTCCTCGTGGGATCGACACTCGTCACCATTAGTCTATTCTACAATAGATTTGTGTGCTTGCGAGTTCAATAAAATTTGCACAACAATCTCATTTCGTAATTCATCAATAGTGCAGTTCTTTTGTTCAATCGTGGAGTGAGTAACATTCTTGAAATTCTGGAATGCATCCGCCCATAGTCTGGGTTGAGAGTAATTCTGGTTCTGATTGTATGGTCTAAATGGGGGCTGAGAGGCTTGAGGAACTTGAGGAATTAGTTGCATTAGTGGAGCTGGAGCTGCTGGTCCATTCTGTTGGAATCCTTGAGACCATGAAAATTTGGGGTTGTCTCTCCATCCAGGGTTATATGTGTTGGAGTATGGGTTGTAATTTGATGGTTTTCTCATTACACCTATGGCATTAGCTTGATCTGGGTATGAGTCATGATCATGTGGTTATGTTGATTTAGTAGTCGATAACGATGCTATTTGTCGAGAAAATCCTTCAACCATCTCTTTGACTTCTTTAATTCCTGAACTTAACTCGCCAATTTGAACCTCATTCACTCCCTTAATTCTTTTAGTATTCCTGAGTGATCGATTCCATTGTTGGGAATTATCGACTTGTCACTGGAAGAATTCCCAAATCTTTAACGCACTTTTTGACATTAGCTCTCATCCACTTGTTGCCATTAACCATTCTTGCACATGTGGCAATAATCCCTCCAAAAAGTATTGGCATTGGTGCCATTTCTCATACCCATGATATGGACACTTCAAGAGTAGCCCATTGAATCTTTCCTATGTTTCGAAAAACTGCTCGTCTTCTCTCTGGGTAAACTCCAAAATTTCCCTACGAATAGCATTAGTTTTATGCATTGGAAAATATTTATTAAAAAATTTGGTTACCATTTGTTCCCATGATATAATGCTATTAGCAGGCAATGTATTGAACTATGAACGAGCTCTATCCTTTAAAGAAAATGGGAATAGTCTAAGTTTAACATCATTGTCTGAAAAATTCTCATATTTAAAAGTTTGACAAATAGCATGAAAATCATTCAGATAATTATATGGGTCCTCATTTTCTAGGCCATAGAATGTTGGGAGACAATTTAGCACACTAGGTTTTAGCTCAAAACTCCTAGCAGCTACATTTGGGTATCTTATGCATGATGTGCTCAAATTAGCCAAGGGACTAAAGTAGTCCTTAAATGACCCCTCCTGTGGTGGTGGTTGTTATTGTTGCAAATCCATTTCAATTTTATCTTTAATTACAACGTGTTTGTATGTGCGAAGTGTTTTTTCGAGTTCAAGGTCTATATGCTCAAGATTAGGTAATAATGACCTTCGACCATGCATGCAAAGAACACAAAAAAAGGGAACAAAATAAATAAAAATAAAGAAGAAAGAGAAATTACGATACTAACCTTATCACGCTGTTACAACCTTTCTATAAAAACATACTAAAAAATACGTGAAATAAATTAACTAAAAATAAATTATTAAGACAAAAAAATACAAAGAAAAATAATTTGAAAATTAAATTACAGAATTTTAAAGAACAGAAAAAAATTCTTACCTCTAAATGTCGATTCACTTTTTTTCTTTTTATTTAAATAAAAAATTACAAGAAAAAAATTAAAAAAATTATTTACAAATATTATTTCTACGAATTAAAATAACTTACCTCCCGGGCAACGGCGTAAAAAACTTGTTGTGCAAATTTTATTGAACTCGCAAGTGCACGAATCTATTGTAAAATAGATTAATGGTGACGAGTGTCGATCCCACGAGGAGGTGGATCTTAATTGTGTGTAGAATTAATTTTCTAAATGGGTTTGTGGTGGAAGTGATTTAAACTATCCTAGAATTTAAATGAGAATGGCAGAAGTAAATTGAAGTGAAAATCTATTAGAATGACGTACTTGGGTATCTGGATCTGCATCAACATGCACCATGGGCTAAATAATCCTTATTATTGCCAATTAAATCATAAGGGGGGAATCTGCACCTCATGAACCACACTCTAATCAATATGGTGCTAAGGGCTTATCGTGCCAAATAATAATAATCTTGTACTAGGGAGCCGGTGAAATCAGGGCGGTATCTAGACAATATTATTATTATTTGTCGACGAAAAGTCAAAACATCCACAAAAATTAAAGGGGAAGAGAAAGTAAATTTACCAATTAAAGCCCATGACACATGTTGAGACTTCACCTTCAACCTAAGCTTGAAAGAAAATTAGCTTCTTATAATTGAACTAGGGGTAAAATGAGAATTTATTAAAATACGTAGAGAATACAAGATAGAGAAAGAATTAAAGAAAATGGAGCTCAAAAATGAATTCAGATATATCAAATTAGGTGGGAGAGGCCCCCTTTTTATAGATACATTGAGTAAATCATGGTCATCGAATTAAAAATAGTTTGGACGCTCAGGATTACGCCATGTCATCAGTCAACAGTACGCGGTTTGACCATGCGGTTTGAACAGTGATGCAGCGACCACCCGGTTTGAACAGTCAACAGGCTTGAATAGTAACATGGACAGTACCGTACATGCAAATAGTACCGTACATGTGAACAGTGATATTTTTCCTTTTATGCTCCTCCTAAGGTTTTCGACTGTCCTGAGTTCAAAAGTGATGTCCGTTTTGCCATCTAATCTCTTGTTCATTGTGAAATGACCATGATGCCCATAAAATACATAAAATACTTAATTAAAATAAAACACACATAATTAAATCACAAGAAACTTAAATACATAAAAGTAGGAATGTTAGTAAAACTTGAAGTATAAAATGACGATTTTCTCCTTTATAAATATACATTTTCTAACACTCAACACAATGTTCCTTACCTTTTCTCCTTGGATTTTCTGTGTTTTTGGGTAAACTCCCCTGAGGTCTGTTACTTAATGTTGTGGCAAACTGTAAAATTTGATTTTCTAAATTTCTCAATGATACAGTCTGGCTTTGGACAATTGCTTTATTCTTCACAATGTACTCCTTAATTAATGTCTCCAAAAAACTGAACTGATCATTGTCGGTGTTTATTTGCCCTTGATTTTGCTGATGAAACCCTAGTGGCTGAGTAGGTTTGTTCTGTCCATTGGATGTTGTAGCATGCTGGTTCTTATTGCTGCATGAAAATTTTGGGTGTTGCTTCCATCTAGGGTGTAGGTATTGGAATATTGATTGTTCTAGTTCGGTCTATTGAAGTTGTCCACATAATTGACTGATGCTGGATTCTCTGGGCAATTATCAAATAAATGCCCCTCTCCACAATACATGCAAGAAACCTTAACAACTTGATTGATAGTTGTTGGATCAGTGGTCATAGCTTTCACCATATTGGTCAAGGATGTTACTTGGGCTGATAATGTTATAAATGCATCCACATTGTGCATTCCTGCTGCTCCTCTTACTGCAATTTGTCTAGTCGATGGCCACTGATAGTTGTTATTAGCAATCCTCTCCAAAATTTCATATGCTTAGTTGTAAGATTTAGATAATAAAGTCTCATTTACTGAAGTATCGATCATCAATCTAGTGCAGGGGTTTAACCCATTATGAAAGGTTTCTAACAGCATGCAATAAGGAACGCCATGATGAGGACATCCTTAAATCTTTCCCAAGCCTCATACAAGCTTTCATCTTCTAGTTGATGAAAAGAAGTGATCTCATTTCGCAACTTTGCATTCTTGGTTGGCGGGAAGTACTTCGTCAGAAACTTATCAGCCAAGTCATTCCAAGTTGTGATGGAGTCTGGTGGTAAAGAGTTCAACCATGCTTTTACTCGATCTCTTAAGGAGTAAGGAAAAAGTCTTAGTCTCAATGCATCTTGTGATGCTCCAGTAATTTTAAAAGCATCACTCACCTCCAAAAACAACTTAAGGGTGGAGATGATGGCAATCAATTAAATTTCCCCACTATTTACAATATCTAAAACATCACTGGTTTAAGTTAAAAGTTGGGAGCTTCCACCTCAGGTTTGACTATTCCAGGATGTACAACTTGAGGGGCCAACACAGCATAATCTCTAATGCCTTTGTCTCTATCATCTGCATGGCAGATGATATTGTTATTACCTGGTGGTCTCTGATTAATTTGCCCATTCTGACCTTCTTGAACATTGACAGGTTGTATTAGTCTGTGAGGGTCTAAATTTCCTAAGTCTTGCAAGTCATCCATTGCTACAGCAGCTTTTGAATTACTTTACTCTCTTCTCAAGCTATTTGTAGTTCTTTCAATCTCTAAATCAAATTGAAATGCAACAAGTTTGTATTTGCGCATGCAAAATTTATCTGTTAACAAAGTAGACAATTCAAAATAAAATCAAAGATTAGCACTGTCAAAATTGATTTCACAACTAAAAAATAAACAATCAATCCTCGGCAACGGCGCCAAAAACGTGTTGTTGATTTTACTCAATTGCTATTGGTGTCAATGTACAAGTGTACACAACAAATAATAAAATTATGAGTATTCAAGACCGTCTCCACAAGGATTGATGTTATTAGACTTGCTACAGTAATTAGATATCCAGGTGCCCTTTGTGATCAACTGACATAAAGATGATGCCAGAATAATAAAGTAACAAACATGAAAGCTTCATGAGAGGACCATCTCATTTTAGCCATTTGCTATAACTAATGGAGCGACGCGTAGTGGAAGCATAATTGGTTGGGTAGAGAACACTAAATATCGTTCTAGTACTGGACCAAGCCAATGCGATTAACTTATGCTCTAATCAAAGCGTGATTAGATATCATTCTAAACAAGACGACTCAATGAGATTTTTAATAACACGTTAAGTGAGATTAGATGACGCTCTAATCCAAACAACTCTACAAGAAATATTTTGATAGATAATCCCAAAGGGAATTATAAAAGGAGAGTTTTATTGAATAATGGAATCTGAAGTTCTGAAAACAATAACAAGACCTCTGATTAACGTTAAAAATTGTATGTTTATTAAGGGGTAAAAATATTATTTTGTGCTTATATTATAATTTGTTTATAATTATGTAACATATTCTGAATTTCTAATTATTTTTCTAAATATTTGATTTTGTGTGTTTTTATGCGTTTATAAGGTAAAAATAATAATTTCATACAATTTGGGGCTCCAAACAAATGTACGGATGTTAAATTTGGATTCTAGAAGTCTGAGAAATTATATCATTGTCAAGAAGAATACGAGACCTTTTGTTGTAAATTTATAAGTTTTTACCATGGTAAATGTGGTAATTGTGAAATTATAAGCTTTTATCATGTTAAGTATGGTAATTGTTGAGTGTTAGAAAATGTATATTTATAAAGGAGAAAATCGTCATTTTACATTTCAAGTCTTACTAACAACCTTTACTTTTATGTATTTAAGCTTCTTGTAATTTAATTATGTGTGTTTTATTTTAATTAAGTATTTTATGTATTCTAGGGGCATCATAGTCATTTCACAATAAACGAGAGATCAAACGGCAAAACGAACATCACTTTTGAACTCAGGACGGTCGAAAACCTTAGGAGGAGCATAAAAGGAAAAATGGTACTGTTCACATGTACAGTACTGTCTACGTTACTGTTCACATAGACGGATCGATGATGTGGCATTGACCGATGATGTAGCATTGACTGATGAGGTGTCATAATCCTGTTGGACTAAAATTCTTAAGCCCTGTTGATGGTGACGTGGCAGCATATTAGTGGACCAAAAAATGCGCGTACGGTACATGCAACACATGGGATTATTTTCAACCAAACCGCGTTATTGTTCAAACTGTGTCATTGTTCAAACCGCGTGGTCAAACCGTGTCACTGTTCAAACCGCGTACTGTTGACTAAAGATGTGTCGCAATCTTGAGCGTCCAAACTGTTTTTAATCCAATGGCCATGATTTACTCAATGTATCTATAAAAACGAGACCTCTCCCCCCTAATTTGGCACCTCTGAATTCATTTTTGGACTCCATTTTTTGTAATTCCTTCTCTATCTTGTATTTTTTATGTATTTTAATAAATTTTCATTTTGCCCCTAGTTCAATTATGAGTAGCTAATTTTCTTTCAAGCTTGGGTTGAAGGTGAAGTCTCAACATGTGTCATGGGCTTTATTTGGTAAATTTATTTTCTCTTCCCCTCTAGTTTTTGTGGATGTTTTGACTTTTCATTGACAAATAATAATAATCTTGTCTAGTACCGTCCCGGTTTCATCGGCTCCCTAGTACAAGGTTATTATTATTTGGCACGATAAGCCCCTAGCACCATATTGATTAGATTGTGGTTCATGAGATGTGGATACCCCCCTCATGATTTAATTGGCACTAATAAGGAATATTTAGCCCATGGTGCATGTTGATACGGATCCAGATACCCAAGTACGTCATTTCAATAGATTTCTCTTCAATTTATTCTCGCCATTTCAATTCCAATTTTAGAATTTATTCTTGCCATTTCAATTCCAATTTTAGGATAATCTAAATCATTTTCACCACAAATCTAACCACCCTCATACAAAATTAATTCTACACACAATTAAAATCCACCTCCTCGTGGGATCGACACTCGTCACCATTGATCTATACTACAATAGATTCGTGCACTTGCGAGTTCAATAAAATTTGCACAACAAGTTTATAGCGCCGTTGCCGGGGAGGTAAGTTATTTTAATTTGTAAAATTAATTTTTGTGAATAATTTCTTTTAATTGTTTTTTTGTAATTTTTTTATTAAAAAAAAGAAGAAAAAAAAAGAGTGAATTTACATTTTGAGCTAAGAATTTTATTTATTTATTTTCTCTCTTCTTTAAAATTCTGTAATTTAATTTTCAATTTATTTTTCCTTGTAATTTTTTTTATCTTATCAATTTATTCTTAGTTAATTTACTTCACGTATTTGTTTTAGTGTGTTTTTATAGAAAGGTTGTAACAACGTGATAAGGTTAGTATTGTACTTTCTCCTCCTTCTTTATTTTTATTTGTTTTGTTCCCATTTATTTTTGTGTTCCTTGCATGCATGGTCGTAGGTCATTATTATCTAATCTTGAACCTATAGACCTTGAACTTGAGAAAACACTGTGCACACACAAGCACGTTAAAAATAAATTTGAAATGGATTTGCAACAAGCACCACCAGAGAGACCATTTAAGGATTATTTCAGTCCCTTAGCTAATTTGAGAATTTATGGCCTAGAAAATGAGTACCCATATAATCATTTGAATGATTTTCATGGTATTTGTCAAATATTTAAATATGAGAATTTTTCAGATGATAATGTTAAACTTAGACTATTCTCATTTTCTTTAAAGGATAGAGCTCGTTCATGGTTAAATACTTTACCTGCTAATAGCATTACATCATGGTATTTGTCAAACATTTAAATATGAGAATTTTTCAGATGGTGACGTTAAACTTAGACTATTCTCATTTTCTTTAAAGGGTAGAGCTCGTTCATGGTTAAATATTTTACCTGCTAATAGCATTACATCATGGGAATAAATGGTAACTAAATTTTTAAATAAATATTTCCTAGTGCATAAAACCAATGCTACTCGCAGGGAAATTTCAGAGTTTACACAGAGAGAAGACGAGCAATTTTTCGAAACATGGGAGAGATTCAATGGGCTACTCTTGAAGTGTCCACATCATGGGTACGAGAAATGGCACCAATGCCAATACTTTTTGGAGGGATTATTGCCGAATGTGCAAGAATGGCTAATGGCAACAAGTGGAGGAGAGCTAATGTCAAAAAGTGCATCAGAGATTTGGGACTTCTTCCAACGACAAGCGGATAATTCCCAACAATGGAGTCGATCACTCAGGAATACTAGAAGAATTAAGGGAGTAAATGAGGTTCACATTGGCGTGTCAAGTTCAGAAATCAAAGAAGTTAAGGAGATGGTTGAAGGTCTCTCTCGACAAATAGCATCGTTATCGATTGCTAAATCAACACAGCCACATGACCATGACTCATACTCATATCAAGCCAATGCCATAGGTGTAATGAGAAAACCATCTAATTATAACCCATACTCCAACATATATAACCCTGGATGGAGAGACCACCCCAATTTTTCATGGTCTCAAGGATTCCAACAGAATGGACCAGCAGCTCCAGCTCCACCAATGCAACCAATTCCTCAAATTCCTCAAGCCTCTTAGCCACCATTTAGACCATACAATCAGAACCAAAACTACTCTCAACCCAGACCATGGGAGGATGCATTCCAGAATTTCAAGAATGTTACTCACTCTATAATTGAGCAACAGAACCGCACCATTGATGGACTACGAAATGAGTTGAGAGCAGGCTTCAACTCACAAGCCCAATCAGTTTCAAGCCTCGAGAAGATGGTGGGACAACTTACTTCTTCAGTTCAGACCTTGGCAATGACTATTGAGAAAGGCAAGTTTCCAAGTCAACCAGTGCCTAATCCTAAAGGAGTACATGAAGCAAGTACCAGTTCACCACAGTAGCATGGAGAAGTCAAAGCAGTAATGACCTCACGAAAAGGAAAAGAAGTCGATAACAAAGTGGAGATGCCGGTGACAAAAGAAAATCAAATTGTACCTGTGAATGTCGAGGACTCACCATCGGAAGAGAAAGAAGAAACCAACCCACGAGAATATGTTCCCAAAGTTCCATTTCCTCAGAGGTTAGCTAAAGGAAAGAAGGGAAAATTCACAGGTGAAATTCTTGAAATCTTCAAACAAGTAAGTGTTAACATCCCTTTGCTTGATGCCATAAAACAAGTTCCATCTTATGCCAATTTTCTTAAAGATCTTTGTACTAAAAAGAGAAATATTCATATTCAAAAGAAGGCATTTTTAACAGAAACGTTAGTTCTATCCTCCAACACAAAATTCTGCTAAAATGTAAAGACCCATGCTCCCCCACTATCTTATGTAGCATAGGGAACCATACAATTGAGAATGCTTTGTTGGATTTAGGAGCTAGTGTAAATATTTGCCTTATTATTTGTGAAACTTGGACTGGGAGAATGACACTCAACTCCAGTGGTGTTACAGCTTGCAGATCGGTCTACGAAAATACCGCATGGTATTATGGAGGACATGCTTATCTAGGTAGATAAGTTTTATTTTCCTGTTGATTTCATTGTAATTGACACTCAACCAATACAGGATTCAAGGAAGCACATCCTTATTATTCTAGGCCGACCTTTCTTGGCAACTGCGGATGCTCACATTCAATGCAGGACTGGAAATATGCAGTTGTCCTTTGACAACATGACTATGGAGCTAAACATCTTCAACATTGCGAAACAACCTCACAATAAAGATGATGTAATTGTTGATGTGGATTTAATAGAAGCATTAGTTGATAATACTTTTGTTTCAAACCTTAGTGATGATCCTTTACAGACATGTTTAACTCACTTTGGTTTGGATTTTGATATCTACAGATCGGTCGATGAGGTCAACGCCCTACTTGACTCAGCACAATCCATGGACACTAATAAATGGAAGTCAAGAGTTGAACAACTAGCACCATCAGAAAAGAAACTCATCCCATTATCAAAATCACGACCGAAACTCGAGCTCAAACTATTGCCCAACACTTTGGAATATGTATTTTTGGGAGAAGAAAGTATTCTGCCAGTAATCATCTCATCATCCCTCAATGACGAACAAAAAGGTAAGTTGTTGGATGTTTTAAAAGAGCACAAAGGAGCATTAGGATGGACCATAGCAGACATAAAAGGTATAAACCCAGTAGACTGCATGCATTACATTCACCTTGATGAAAATGCTAAACCTAAAAGGGAAATGCAACGTCGGTTAAATCATAACATGAAAGAAGTTGTTAAAACTGAAGTCCTTAAACTATTAGACGCAGGTATCATTTACCCAATTTCTGATAGTTCATGGGTTAGTCATGTGCAAGTTGTCCCTAAAACGTCAGGAGTCACAGTAGTTACGAATGCCGATAATGAATTGATACCCACTAGAGTGACTATAGGATGGCGTGTTTGCATTGATTATACAAAGTTGAATTCTGTCACTCGTAAAGACTATTTTCCTTTGCCATTTATCGATTAAATGCTTGATAGATTAGCAGGCCATGAATTTTATTGCTTTCTAGATGGTTACCCAGGATATAATCAGATCTCTATACTACCAAAAGATCAGGAGAAAACTACTTTCACTTGCCCTTTTGGTACATTTGCATATAGGAGGATGCCATTTGGATTATGTAATGCACCTGCTACATTTCAACGATGCATGTTAAGCATTTTTTCTGATATGGTTGAACGATTCCTTGAAGTCTTTATGGATAACTTTTCTGTCTTTGGTGATTCATTTGATCAATGTTTACATCATTTAACACTAGTTTTGTAGAGATGTATCGAGAAGAACTTAGTCTTAAATTGGGAGAAATGTCATTTTATGGTAAAACAAGATATTGTTCTCGGTCACATCATTTCGAGCAAAGGTATTGAGGTTGACAAAGCCAAGGTAGATCTCATTTCTAATCTTCCTCCACCCAAAACAGTCAGAGAAGTAAGATCTTTCCTTGAGCATGCTGATTTTTATAGACGTTTCATTAAAGATTTTAGCAAAGTTTCTAGACCCTTATACAATCTACTTACTAAGGATGTACCTTTTGTCTTTGATGATTCATGTCTTGTGGCATTTGAAAAATTAAAGCAGTGGTTGACATCATCACCAATCATTCAGCCCCCAAACTGGAGCTTACCATTTGAGCTCATGTGTGATGCATCTGATTATGCAGTAGGAGCAGTATTAGGACAAAGAGTTGATCGAATTCCCCATGTTATTTACTATGCTAATATGACATTGAATGATGCACAGTTGAACTATTCAACTACTGAAAAGGAAATGCTAGCAGTAGTGTTTGCATTAGAGAAATTTTGATCTTATCTCATTGGTTGTAAAATAATTATATTCACAGATCATGCTACTCTTAAATATCTTATCACAAAGAAAGATGCAAAAGCTAGACTAATTCGTTGGGTGTTACATTTGCAGGAATTTGACTTGGAATTCAAAGATAAGAAAGGCACAGAAAATGTTGTGGCGGACCATCTCTCTCGTCTCTATTTTGACATAATTACAGAACCATTAATATTGAATGAGTCATTTCCAGATGAACAATTAATGAATGTGGAAGTATTACCTTGGTATGCTGATATAGTTAATTATCTTGTTACAGGTCAACTTCTAGAGCATTGGACCAAGCAAGACAAAGCTAAATTTTTTGCGGAAATAAAGAACTTCTTTTGGGATGACCCTTATTTGTTCAAGCATTGAGCTGATCAAATTATTAGACGATGTGTCCCAGAAAGTGAAATTCAGAATATCCTTTCATTCTGCCATGAACAAGCTTGTGGAGGCCATTTTAGTACTAAGAAAACAGCAACTAAAGTTTTACAATGTGGTTTCTATTGGCCAACTATATTTCGAGACGCTTACACTTTCTGTTTTCATGTGATAGGTGTCAACGAATGGGGAGCATTACATGAAGGAATATGATGCCACTAAATCCAATTTTAGTAGTTGAGATTTTTTATGTATGGGGTATCGACTTAATGGGACCCTTTCCCTCTTTTTTTCGCCATCAATACATATTGGTTGCTGTTGACTACGTATCAAAATAGGTAGAAGCAATTCCATGTAGAACCAATTATCACAAGGTGGTGATAGGATTTTTGAAAAGCAACATTGTTTCGCGCTTTGGATTCCCTCGAGCAATAATCAATGATAGTGGTGCCCACTTTTGTAACAAAGCATTCAAATCTCTTTTGACAAAGTATTCCATCACTCACAAAGTGGCGACCCCATATCATCCGCAAACCAGTGGCCAAGTTGAGATCTCCAATCGAGAAATTAAGCACATATTAGAAAAGACGATGAGGCCAGACAGAAAAGATTGGTCATTAAGACTTGATGATGCATTATGGGCATATAGAACGGCTTTCAAGACCCCGATTGGGATGTTACCCTACAGGCTAGTGTATGGAAAAGCTTGCCACCTACCTGTGGAACTCGAGCATCGTGCATATTGGGCCATCAAGAAATTCAACTTTGACATGCAGCAAGCTAGCTCAGAAAGAAGATTACAACTGGCAGAACTTGAAGAAATTCGCAATGATGCATACGAAAATGCCAAAATTTACAAGCAGCGAATGAAAGTCTTCCATGACAAGCAAATTATGAGAAAATCTTTCAGTCTAGGTCAGAAAGTGCTTTTATTCAATTCTCCCTTGTACTTACTCTCAGGTAAGTTACGCTCTCGATGGTCTGACCCCTTTACTGTTCATATTGTTTTTCCACATGGGGCAATTGAAATTAAAGACCCAAAGAATGGTGTCACGTTGAAAGTTAATGGTCAAAGATTAAAGCCATATCTAGAGTACTAACCACATGGAGAAGACACCGAAATAAATTTGAGTGACCCACCATATTTGAATTGATTTTTTTTCTTTTCGGTGATTTTTTTTTCTTTCTTTTTATTATTATTTTGCTAATTGAAATTATTTTTGCATAAGTGTGTTTGTGTAACCATTAAGTTTTCTCTTATTATTATTAATCATGAGTACTATACTTAAACCGTTCCTCCTGAACATTCTTAAACCACTTCAACATGTAAAATCTCATCTCAAAAGGCAGATTCAATTTTGTAAAACATATCGTATTTGGGCTCTACAACCACCAGAGTTAGTATCTTATGTTGAGAGTTTAGAAAGCCAACTCAGAGACATTGAGAGAAGTGTTTACGACATCCAGTTGGAGCTTGAGGTAAATTCAATAAGAGGACGATTTTAATTTTCTTTGTGTGTTTTAATTTTTTTTCTGTTTGTGTACTTTAGTTTGTTACCCCGGTGAAGTGGCGGATAACGGTACTCTGTGGCAATCAAGTCGATTACTTTAGTTTCCCATAATAACTTATATTCTGAGGCAAAGGTATGGACATAAATAAGATTATAGCGAAGCTTCACAAGCGATTCCCTTCACTTCCTCAGAATGCCCTCCTTACAATCTATAAAGCTCGGTCCGAACGCATGCGATTGCTCATGAAGAATAACATACCTGTTGACATCCGTTGGTTAATCGAGGCTAAAGTACGATTGGCAGGTGAGTTACCTCCAAAATTTATTGCATACATGCCTGGTCGTGGTAAAGGAAATTATGCAAGAAAACGACGAGCTCAAAAAATTTCTGTTGTTTGTCCTAACTGTGCCAGAATGAGTTGCGATAAAAAACCATGTTCTTTAGGAATGGTGTCTGTTGGAAGATAAGATTCAATTCATTAGGGATGGCTTGAATAAGGAGTCATTCGATGATATCCTTTTATCTCTTGAAACACATCCCAGTGGATATGTGTAAGGAGCGATTCCCCAGTTATAACCATTATTCCAAAAAGAGCATGCACGATATAGTCTCGAGAATCTGACTATAAACGACCATGTTTGCCAGTTTATAAGAAAACTAGATGGGAAGCATATCCTCGACCCATAGAGGGCGTTCAAGCCGTTTCTGGACATAAAACCAGAGGAAGATGTGAGCCACAGTCGCAACTATCTATAAATATCATTTTACTTCATTGTTATTTTATTTCACTGTTGTTTTATCATTTGCATTATTGTCTTCAATAATTTTATTTTATCATTGTTTCTTTTTCTTTTTACTGTTTCCTTTTTTACTATCGAGCCATGTGCTTTACGCGTTATTTGACACTGACATGCTACCTCATACACAGCTGTGACCCACTGTCACCAAGATTCTTAAATGTGATTTTTTTTTTCAAGCACTCACAAATTGTTTTTGAGAAGTATCCCAATGGCAGCTACTCCCAATAGACAATTCAAGAACATTTGTGTGCTTTCTGGATTTAACTATGGCAAACATAAAGAGTTCGTTGAGGCAGCCATAGATCTTGGTCGAAGCATAGCAGAGAGAAAATTACACTTGGTGTATGGAGGAGGTAACCGAGGGTTATCAAAATTGGTTGTTGTGCAAATTTTATTGAACTCGCAAGTGCACGAATCTATTGTAGTATAGATCAATGGTGACGAGTGTCGATCCCACGAGGAGGTGGATTTTAATTATATGTAGAATTAATTTTGTAAATGGGTGGTTGAATTTGTGATGAAAATGATTTGGATTATCCTAAAATTGGAATTGAAATGGCGAGAATAAATTGAAGATAAATCTATTGAAATGACGTACTTGGGCATCTGGATCCGTATCAATATACACCAGAGGCTAAATATTCCTTATTAATACCAATTAAATCATGAGGGGGGAATCCACACCTGATGAACCACGCTCTAATCAATATGGTGCTAAGGGCTTATCGTGCCAAATAATAATAACCTTATACTAGGGAGCCGGTGAAACCAGGGCGGTACTAGACAAGATTATTATTATTTGTCGACGAAAAGTCAAAACATCCACAAAATCTAGAGGGGAAGAGAAAATAAATTTACCAAATAAAGCCCATGACACATGTTGAGACTTCACCTTCAACCCAAGCTTGAAAGGAAATTAGCCACTCATAATTGAACTAGGGGCAAAATGAGAATTTATTAAAATACGTAGAAAATATAAGATGGAGAAAGAATTATAGAAAATGGAGTCCAAAAATGGATTCAGAGGTGCCAAATTAGGGGGGGAGGCCCCCTTTTTATAGATACATTGAGTAAATTGTGGCCATCGGATTAAAAACAGTTTGGACGCTCAGGATTGCGCCACGTCATCAGTCAACAGTACGCGGTTTGACCACGTGGATGAACAGTAACATGGTTTGACCCGAGTTGAACAGTAACGCGGTTTTGTTGAAAATAATCTTGTGTGTTGCATGTACCGTAAGTGAGATTTTTGGTCCACTGATATGCTGCCACGTCATCGATCAACAGTGCATAAGAATTTTAGTCCAACAGGATCGTGACACCTCATCAGTCAATGCCACATCATCGGTCAATGCCACGTTATCGATCCGTCTATGTGAACAGTATCGTGAACAGTAATGTAGGCACTATCATACATGTGAACAGTGCCATTTTTCCTTTTATGCTCCTCCTAAGATTTTCGACCGTCCTGAGTTCAAAAGTGATGTCCGTTTTGCCGTTTGATCTCTCGTTTATTGTGAAATAACCATGATACCCCTAAAATACATAAAATACTTAATTAAAATAAAACACACATAATTAAATTACAAGAAGCTTAAATACATAAAAGTAAGGGTTGTTAGTAAGGCGTGAAATGTAAAATGACGATTTTCTCCTTTATAAATATGCATTTTCTAACACTCAACGCACCCCCCAACTAGCTTATTGCTAGTCCCTAGCAAATAAAGCAAAAAAAAAATTCAAATCCAAAATTATTATTATTATTTTTTTAAACACTCTTGTTTATTCAATCAAACTAATGATAACAATCAAATAAAAGTATAAGCATTATCTCAAGTCTAAAGAAACATCACACCCACATCAACCATCCACATGAAATCAGCCCAGTAGACTTTGTCATAGCTACCTTCAAGAATGACATATCAAACCCCAAAATCTCACTGGAAGTAGTGACACTCTCACAAAGAAATTAAACCCAATAAAAATAGTCACTCCAATGAATGGTAATTGAGAGAGAAAATAATAAAGAAGTGATATCACATGCTCTCACCAAGATAAAAGAAATATGCCCTCAGCTTAGAAATAATATGATCTCAAGTCAAATAAAAATGATAGTTAACCCAATTTATTTATTTATTTATTTTTATTTTTTTATGCACCACTACATCTTTTTAGCCTATATAACTAGCTTATACTTCAGACTATAGTTCCCTAAAATCAAGAAGGACTTTTATTAGGACATAACGTAGGCTAGGGACATGGCTAACAAAGAAGGGAAATAAGGAAAAAAAAATGTATGTTTGAGAAAAATGCAGAGAATTTTTTTTTTTTTGAACTAGGCATAACTTCACTGTACAAAATGTTTATTTACATTTTTCTCAAACATAAATAGGTGATGGATCTTGTAAGATATTGGCTAATACTCCAAGTTGGAGTGGGTCAAGATGATAAGTTTGACAAAGAAAAGTTTTTTTTTTTTAAAGGCTCAAAAGGGTTAACTATGGATATTTGATAAAAGGGATGGCTACAAAGGCTCAAACGGATCAAAGATGATCTTTCTATCGTCTTTTAGGGCTCTAAATAATCTTCCATATTTACTAGTTAGATGGGCCTCCATATGTAGCAACACACATTTTTTTTCTATTTTTTTAATTTTACAATTTTTTTTAAGGTTTAACTCAAAAGAAATCTAGAGATCGTGTATACAATAATAAACTGATAAGCTGTATAAAGAATGGGCAAAAGGGTTACTCTCCAAGAAAAATGATAGGCTCAAAAACTCACTTAGTACTTATTATAACATGTTCATTCCTTCAAGCAACTCATATTTGTCTCCGACATCAACATGTATAGTAGCAAACATAGCGTAACATCACTTCAGACTAAAGATAATACAAATACTAAAATTTGAAATTCATCATGTCATCCAATGTTAAAATAAATCACAATTTTTTTTTCTTTAAACAACATCCTCCCCCCCAACCTATTCTAAACATGAAAGGAAAATATACATGCAGAAATGTGAAAATAATGCAGAAAAATTAATTAAAAAATGATAGAAAACAAAAATGATTTTTTTTTAACTTAAGAAGATGCGTTTCTAGAGGAACTACACTCCATATTCAGCCATCTTTGACTCAAAAAATTTGAAAATGTATATTTTATAAAGGAGAAATTAAAAAGAAGAAGAAAAATGAACATCAAAACATAATAAAGAAAAAGAAAATGTCGGGATTTTTTTTTTAAAACGATGAAGATGCGTTTTTAGAGTCACTACACTCCATATTCAGCCATCTTCAACACAAAAAGTTAGCAACAGTTAGTTTCTACAATAAAAAATTAGTAAAAACTTAACCAAGATTCCACAATTGTCGACTATTCCCTCCCCCTAACCAGAACGAAACATTGTCCTCAATGTTTTAAAGAAAATAAGTAGAGTTTAGAAGACATCACCTGGGTGGTGCAACACAGAAGAAAATATTTACAAGCGGAGAGTTAAATCTAATTTGTACTTCTTACTGCGGCTACTGTTACCGTCATTATTTGGACGCTCCAACACAAAGATCTAGGGGTCTGGCTCCGGTTTATAAGCTTGTAACATATTAAGTAGCTCATTAGCCATGTGAACACAAATAAAAAGCTTTTTCGCATTGGAAGGAATGAAATAGTTTTTTTATTGCATGGTTAAGAAATGCGATGAAACCATCATAAAAATTATTGACATTTAACAAACCGATGAGTTTCTGGTGAATGTGCAGATGGGCCCAAGATGCTAGTGTGATAAGTGCTTCTAGTGTTGTAAGATCTCCTGGAAGGAAAATAAAAGCATCAGTATGATTAAGCATTTCGATTATTCGTTCTTGCATACCTGAGACGACTAACTCTTCTCCAATCGATGAATCAGACAAACTGCCCAAAGGTTTTAGGACTCTTGGGATGATGCCTAACACTTGGCTTCCTTTAACAAAAGCAGCTTCTGAGACCAATTTTAATAACCCTCGGTTACCTCCTCCATACACCAAATGTAATTTTCTTTCTGCTATGCTTCGACCAAGATCTATGGCTGCATTAACGAACTCTTTATGTTTGCCATAGGTAAATCCAGAAAGCACACAAATGTTCTTGAATTGTCTATTGGGAGTAGCTGCCATTGGAATATTTCTCAAAAATAATTTGTGAGTGCTTAACAAAAAGTCATATTTAAGAATCTTGGTGACAGTGGATCACAACTGTATATGAGGTGGCATGTCAGTGTCAAATAACGCGTAAAGCACATGGCTCGATAGTCAAAAAGCAAACAGTAAAAAGGAAAAAACAAACAGTAATAAAATTGTTAAAGACAATAATGCAAATGATAAAACAACAGTGAAATAAAATAACAGTGAAGTAAAAAGATATTTACAGGTAGTTGTGACTGTGGCTCACATCTTCCTCTGGTTTTACGTCCAGAAACGGCTTGAACGCCCTCTATGGGTCGAGGATAGGCTTCCCATCCAGTTTTCTTATAAACTGGCAAACAGGGTCGTTTATAGTCAGATTCCCGAGACTATATCGTGCATGCTCTTTCTGGAATAATGGCCATAACTGGAGAATCGCTCATTGCACATATCCACTGGGATGCGTTTCAAGAGACAAAAGGATATCATCTAATGACTCCTTATTCAAGCCATCCCTAATGAATTGAATCTTATCTTCTCTGTTATCAGACACCATTCCTAAAGAACATGGGTTTTTATCGCAACTCATTCAGGCACACTTATGACAAGCAACAGAAATTCTTCGAGCTCGTCGTTTTCTTGGATAATTTCCTTTACCACAACTAGGCATGTATGCAATAAATTTTGGAGGTAACTCACCTACCAATCGTACTTTAGCCTCGATTAACCAACGGATATCAGCAGATATGTTATTCCTCATGAGCAATCGCATGCGTTCGGACCCGACTTTATAGATCGTAAGGAGGGTATTCTGAGGAAGTGAAGGGAATCGCTTGTGAAGCTTCGCTAGAATCTCGTTTCTTTCCATACCTTCACCTCAGAATATCAGTTATTGTCACGGAGTACCGTTATCCGCCACTTCACCGGGGTAACAAACTAAAGAACACAAACAGAAAAACAAATTAAAACACACAAAGAAAATTAAAATCGTCCTCTTATTGAATTTACCTCAAGCTCCAACTAGATGTCGTAAACACTTCTCTTAATGTCTCTGAGTTGGCTTTCTAAATTCTCAACATAGGCTACTAACTCTGGTGGTTGTAGAGCCCAAATGCGATGTGTTTTACAAAATCGAAACTGCCTTTTAAGATGAGATTTTACACGTTGAAGTGGTTTAAGAATATTCAGGAGGAACGGTTTAAGCATGGTACTCATGATTAACAATGATAAGAGAAAACTTAATAGTTAAACAAACACACTTATGCAAAAATAATTTCAATTAACAAAAGAATAATAAAAAGAAAGAAAGAAAAGAAAAAAAATCAAATCACCGAGAAAAAAAAATCAATTCAAATCTGGTGGGTCATTCAAATTTATTTCGGTGTCTTCTCCATGTGGTTGGTACTCTAGATATGGCTTTAATCTTTGACCATTAACTTTAAACGTGACACCGTCCTTTGGGTCCTTAATTTCAATTGCCCCATGTGGAAAAACAGTATGAACAATAAAGGGGCCAGACCATCGAGAGCGTAACTTACCTGGGAATAGGTGCAAGCGAGAATTGAATAAAAGCACTTTCTGACCTGGAGTGAAAGATTTTCTCATAATTTGCTTGTCGTGAAAGACTTTCATTCGTTGCTTGTAAATCTTGGCATTTTGGTATGTATCATTGCGAATTTCTTCAAGTTCTGCCAGTTGTAATCTTCTTTCTGAGCTGGCTTGCTGCATGTAAAAATTGAATTTCTTGATGGCCCAATATGCACGATGCTCGAGTTCCATAGGTAGGTGGCAAGCTTTTCCATACACTAGCCTGTAGGGTGACATCCCAATCGGGGTCTTGAAAGCCGTTCTATATGCCCATAATGCATCATCAAGTCTTAATGACCAATCTTTTTTGTCTGGTCTCACCGTCTTTTCTAATATGTGCTTTATTTCTCGATTGGAGATCTCAACTTGGCCACTGGTTTGCGGATGATATAGGGTCGCCACTTTGTGAGTGATTGAATTTTCCTTGTCAAAAGAGCTTTGAATTCTTTATTACAAAAGTGGGCACCACGATCACTGATTATCGCTCGAGGGAATCTAAAGCGTGAAACAATATTACTTTTCAAAAATCCTATCACCACCTTGTGATCATTGGTTCTACATGGAATTGCTTCTACCTATTTTGATACGTAGTCAACAGCAACCAATATGTATTGATGGCCAAAAGAAGGGGGAAAGGGTCCCATGAAGTCGATACCCCATACGTCAAAAATCTCAACCACTAAAATTGGATTTAGTGGCATCATGTTTCTTCGTGTAATGCTCCCCATTCGTTGACACCTATCACATGAAGAACAGAAAGTGTAAGCATCTCGAAATATAGTTGGCCAATAGAAACCACATTGTAAAACTTTTGTAGCTGTTTTCTTAGCACTAAAATGGCCTCCAAATGGGAACAAATGGTAACGAAATTTTTAAATAAATATTTCCCAGTGCATAAAATCAATGTTATTCGCAGGGAAATTTCAGAGTTTACCCAGTGAGAAGACGAGCAGTTTTTCGAAACATGGGATCGATTCAATGGGTTACTCTTGAAGTGTCCACATCATGGGTATGAGAAATGACACCAATGCCAATACTTTTTGGAGGGATTATTGCCGAATGTGCAAGAATGGCTAATGGCAACTAGTGGAGGAGAGCTAATGTCAAAAAGTGCATCAGAGATTTGGGAATTCTTCTAGCGACAAGCGGATAATTCCTAACAACGGAGTCGATCACTCAGAAATACTAGAAGAATTAAGGGAGTAAATGAGGTTCACATTGACGAGTCAAGTTCAGAAATTAAAGAAGTTAAGGAGATAATTGAAGGGCTCTCTCGACAAATAGCATCATTAACGACTGCTAAATCAATAGAGTTACATGACCATGACGACTCATACTCAGATCAAGCCAATGCCATAGGTGTAATGAGAAAACCATCAAATTACAACCCATACTCCAACACATATAACCCTGGATGGAGAGACCATATATAAACCATCATGGTCTCAAGGATTCCAACAGAATAGACCAGCAGCTCCAGCTCCACCAATGCAACAAATTCCTCAAGTTCCTCAAGCCTTTCAGCCACCATTTAGACCATACAATCAGAACCAAAATTACTCTCAACCCATACCATAGGAGGATTCATTCCAGAATCTCAAAAATATTACTCACTCTATGATTGAGCAATAGAATCGCACCATTAATGGACTACGAAATGAGTTGAGAGCAGGCTTCAACTCACAAGCCCAATCAGTTTCAAGCCTCGAGAAGATGGTGGGACAACTTGCTTCTTCAGTTCAGACCTTGGCAATGACTGTTGAGAAAGGTAAATTCCCAAGTCATCCAGTGCCTAATCCTAAAGGAGTGCATGAAGCAAGTACCAGCTCACTACAGCAGCATGGAGAGGTCAAAGCAGTCATGACCTTGCGAAAAGGAAAAGAAGTCGACAACAAAGTGGAGATGCCGGTGATAAAAGAAAATCAAATTGTACCTGTGAATGTTGAGGACTCATCACCGGAGGAGAGAGAAGAAACCAACCCATGAGAATACGTTCCGAAAGCTCCATTTCCTCAGAGGTTAGCAAAAGCAAAAAAGGGAAAATCCACATGTGAGATTCTTGAAATCTTCAAACAGGTAAGTGTTAACATCCTTTTGCTTGATGCTATAAAGCAAGTTCCATCTTATGCCAAGTTTCTTAAAGACCTTTGTACTAAAATGAGAAATATTCATGTTCAAAAGAAGGCTTTTTTAACAGAAAACGTTAGTTCTATACTCCAACATAAAATTCCTCTAAAATGCAAAGACCCAGGCTCTCCCACTATCTCATGTAGTATAGGGAACCACACAATTGAGAATGCTTTGTTGGATTTAGGAGCTAGTGTAAATCTGTTACCTTATTCAATGTTTGTGAAACTTGGACTGAGAGAATTACACCCAACTCCAGTGGTGTTACAACTTGCAGATCGGTCCACAAAAATACCTCGTGGTATTGTGGAGGACGTGCTTATCCAGGTAGACAAGTTTTATTTTCCTGTTGATTTCATTGTAATTGACACTCAACCAATACAGGATTCAAAGAAGCACATCCCTATTACTCTAGGCCGACCTTTTTTTGCAACTGCGGATGCTCACATTCAATGCATGACTGGAAATATGCAGTTGTCCTTCGGCAACATGACTATGGAACTGAACATTTTCAACATTGCCAAACAACCTCACAATGCAAATGATGGAATTGTTGATGTGGATTTAATTGAAGCATTAGTTGACGACACATTTGTTTCAAACCTTAGTGATGATCCTTTACAAACATGCTTAACTCACTTTGGTTTAGATTTTGATATTGACAGATCGGTCGATGAGGTCAACGCTCTACTTGACTCAGCACCATCCATGGACACTAATAAATGGAAGTCAAGAGTTGAACAACTAGCACCATCAGAAAAGAAACCCATCCCATCATCAGAATTACCACCGAAGTTCGAGCTCAAACCATTACCCAACACATTGGAATATGCATTTTTTGGAAAAGAAAGCACTCTACCGGTAATCATCTCATCATCCCTAAATGACGAACAAAAAGGTAAGTTGTTGGATGTTTAAAAAGAGTACAAAGGAGCATTAGGATGGACCATAGCGGACATAAAAGGTATAAACCCAGTAGACTGCATGCATTATATTCACCTTAATGAAAATGCTAAACCTACTAGGGAAATACAACGTCGGTTAAATCCTAATATGAAAGAAATGGTTAGAACTGAAGTCCTTAAGCTATTAGATGCATGTATTATTTACCCAATTTCTGATAGTTCAAGGGTCAGTCCTGTACAAGTTGTCCCCAAAAAGTCAGGAGTCACAGTAGTTACGAATGCCGATAATGCATTAATACCCACTAGAGTGACTACAGGATGGCGTGTATGCATTGATTATAAAAAGTTGAATTCTGTCACACGTAAAGACCATTTTCCTTTACCATTTATCGATCAAATGCTTGATAGATTAGCAGGCCATGAATTTTATTGCTTTCTAGATGGCTACTCAGGATATAATCATATTCCCATAGCACCAAAAGATCAAGAGAAAACTACTTTCACTTGCCCTTTTGGCACATTTGCATATAGGAGGATGCCATTTGGATTATGTAATGCACCTGCTACATTTTAACGATGCATGTTGAGCATTTTTTCTGATATGGTTGAACGATTCCTTGAAGTCTTTATGGATGATTTTTCTGTCTTCGGTGATTCATTTGATCAATGTTTACATCATCTAACACTAGTTCTGCAGAGATGTATCAAGAAGAATTTAGTCTTAAATTGGGAGAAGTGCCATTTTATGGTAAAACAAGGTATTGTTCTCGGTCACATCATTTCGAGCAAAGGTATTGAGGTTGACAAAGCCAATGTGGATCTCATTTCTAATCTTCCTCCACCCAAAACAGTCAGAGAAGTAAGATCTTTCCTTGGGCATGCTGGTTTCTATAGACGTTTCATTAAAGATTTTAGCAAAGTTTCTAGACCCATCATTCATGTCTTATGGCATTTGAAAAATTAAAGCAGTTGTTGACATCATCACCCATCATTCAGCCCCAAATTGGAGCCTACCATTCGAGTTCATGTGTGATGCATCTGATTATGCAGTAGGAACAGTATTAGGACAAAGAGTTGATCGAATTCCCCATGTTATTTACTATGCTAGTATGACATTGAATGATGCACAGTTGAACTATTCAACTACTGAAAAAGAAATGCTAGCAGTAGTGTTTGCATTAGAGAAATTTCGATCTTATCTCATTGGTTGTAAAATAATTATATTCACAGATCATGTTGCTCTTAAATATCTTCTCACAAAGAAATATGCAAAAGCTAGACTAATTCGTTGGGTGTTACTTTTGCAGGAATTTGACTTGGAATTCAAAGATAAGAAAGGCACAGAAAATGTTGTGGCAGACTATCTCTCTCGTCTCCATTTTGACACAATTACATAGCCATTAACATTGAATGAGTCATTTCCAGATGAATAATTAATGAGTGTGAAAGTATTACCTTGGTATGCTAATATCGTTAATTATCTTGTTACATGTCAACTTCCAGAGTATTGGACCAAGCAAGACAAGGCTAAATTCTTTGTAGAAATAAAGAATTTCTTCTGGGATGACCCGTATTTGTTCAAGTATTGTGTAGATCAAATTGTTAGACAATGTGTCCCAGAAAGTGAAATTCAAAATTTCCTTTCATTCTGCCATGAACAAGCTTGTGGAGGCCATTTCAGTGCTAAGAAAACAGCTACTAAAGTTTTACAATGTGGTTTCTATTGGCCAACTATATTTCGAGACACTTACACTTTCTGTTCTTCATGTGATAGGTGTCAACGAATGGGGAGCATTACACGAAAGAACATGATGCTACTAAATCTAATTTTAGTGGTTGAGATTTTTGACGTATGGGGTATTGACTTCATAGAACCCTTTCCCTATTCTTTTGGCCATCAATACATATTGGTTGCTGTTGACTACGTATCAAAATGGGTAGAAGCAATTCCATGCAGAACCAATGATCATAAAGTGGTGATAGGATTTTTGAAAAGCATATTGTTTCGCGCTTTGGATTCCCTCGAGCAAGAATCAGTGATGGTGGTGCGCACTTTTGTAATAAAGCATTCAAAGCACTTTTGACAAAGTATTCAATCACTCACAAAGTGGTGACCCCATATCATCCGCAAACCAGTGGCCAAGTTGAGATCTCCAATCGAGAAATAAAGCACATATTAGAAAAAACGGTGAGGCCAGACAGAAAAGATTGGTCATTACGACTTGATGATGCATTATGGGCTTATAGAACGCCTTTCAAGACCCCAATTGGGATGTCACCCTACAGGCTAGTGTATGGAAAAGCTTGCCACCTACCTGTGGAACTCGAGCATCGTGCATATTGGGCCATCAAGAAATTCAATTTTGACATGCAGCAAGCCAGCTCAGAAAGAAGATTACAACTGACAGCACTTGAAGAAATTTGCAATGATGCATACAAAAATGCCAAGATTTACAAGCAACGAATGAAAGTCTTTCACGACAAGTAAATTATGAGAAAATCTTTCACTTCAGGTCAGAAAGTACTTTTATTCAATTCTCGCTTGCACCTATTCCCAGGTAAGTTACGCTCTCGATGGTTTGGCCCCTTTATTGTTCATACTGTTGTTCCATATGGGGCAATTGAAATTAAAGACCCAAAGAACGGTGTCACGTTTAAAGTTAATGGTCAAAGATTAAAGCCATATCTAGAGTACCAACCACATGGAGAAGACACCGAAATAAATTTGAATGACCCACCAGATTTGAATTGATTTTTTTTTCTCGGTGATTTGATTTTTTTTCTTTTCTTTCTTTCTTTTTATTATTCTTTTGTTAATTGGAATTATTTTTGCAAAGTGTGTTTGTTTAACTATTAAATTTTCTCTTATCATTGTTAATCATGAGTACCATGCTTAAATCGTTCCTCCTGAACATTCTTAAACCACTTCAACGTGTAAAATCTCATCTCAAAAGGCAGATTCGATTTTGTAAAACACATCGCATTTGGGATCTACAACCACCAGAGTTAGTAGCATATGTTGAGAATTTAGAAAGCCAACTCAGAGACATTGAGAGAAGTGTTTACGACATCCAGTTGGAACTTGAGGTAAATTCAATAAGAGGACGATTTTGATTTTCTTTGTGTGGTTTAATTTATTTTTCTGTTGGTGTGCTTTAGTTTGTTACCCCGGTGAAGTGGCGGATAACGGTACTCCATGACAATCAAGTCGGTTACTTCAGTTTCCTATAATAACTGATATTCTGAGGCGAAGGTATGGACAGAAACGAGATTCTAGCGAAGCTTCACAAGCGATTCCCTTCACTCCCTCATAATGCCCTCCTTACAATCAATAAAGCCCGGTCTGAATGCATGTGATTGCTCATGAGGAATAACATACCTGCAGACATCCGTTGGTTAATCGAGGCTAAAGTACGATTGGCAGGTGAGTTACCTCCAAAATTTATTGCATACATGCCTGGTTGTGGTAAAGGAAATTATGCAAGAAATCGACGAGCTTGAAGAATTTCTATTGCTTGTCATAAGTGTGCCAGAATGAGTTGCGATAAAAACCCATGTTCTTTAGGAATGGTGTCTGATAACAGGGAAGATAAGATTCAATTCATCAGGGATGGCTTGAATAAAGAGTCATTGGATGATATCCTTCTGTCTCTTGAAACGCATCCCAGTGGATATGTGCAATGAGCGATTCTCCAGTTATGGCCATTATTCCAGAAAGAGCATGCACGATATAGTCTCGGAAATCTGACTATAAACGACCCTGTTTGCCAGTTTATAAGAAAACTGGATAGGAAGCCTATCCTCAACCCGTAGAGGGCGTTCAAGCCGTTTCTGGACGTAAAACCAGAGGAAGATGTGAGCCACAGTTGCAACTACCTGTAAATATCTTTTTACTTCACTGTTATTTTATTTCACTGTTGTTTTATCATTTGCATTATTGTCTTTAATAATTTTATTTTATCATTATTTTTTTCTTTTTACTGTTTCCTTTTTGACTCACGAGCCATGTGCTTTACGCATTATTTGACATTGACATGCCACCTCATACACAGTTGTGATCCACTGTCACCAAGATTCTTAAATATGACTTTTTGTTAAGCACTCACAAATTGTTTTTGAGAAATATTCCAATGGCAGCTACTCCCAATAGACAATTCAAGAACATTTGTGTGCTTTCTGGATTTACCTTTGGCAAACATAAAGAGTTCGTTGATGCAGCCATAGATCTTGGTCGAAGTATAGCAGAGGGAAAATTACACTTAGTGTATGGAGGAGGTAACCGAGGGTTATCAAAATTGGTCTCAGAAGCTGCTTTTGTCATAGGAAGCCAAGTGTTAGGCATCATCCCAAGAGTCCTAAAACCTTTGGGCAGTTTGTCTGACTCATCGACTGGAGAAGAGTTAGTCGTCTCAGGTATGCAAGAACGAATAACTGAAATGCTTAATCATGATGATGCTTTTATTTTCCTTCTAAGAGATCTTGCAACACTAGAGGCACTTATCACACTAGCATCTTGGGCCCATCTGCACATTCACCAAAAACCCATCGGTTTGTTAAATGTCAATAATTTTTATGATGGCTTCATCGCATTTCTTAACCATGTAATAAAAATCTATTTCATTTCTTCCAATGCAAAAAAGCTTTTTATTTGTGCTCACACTGCTAATGAGCTACTTGATATGTTACAAGCTTATAAACCGGAGCCAGACCCCTGGACCTTTGTGTTGGAGCATAGCAATTCGAGCAGTAACCAGACCTACCCTTTTTACCACATCTCCTTCTATCCCTTCTATAGGTCCAACTTATCATCCTTTTGCCTCTATGCTTTCCCCTATCCGGCAGTATGATCCTTCTACTTTATGGAGATCGGAGATTCATGTAGTCGTCTTCAGAGGAGCTTTATGTCTCATATGGGTTGTCAGGGTTGCTTTTTGGGAAAAAGGTTTCTATGCTTTTTCTTTCGCTAGAGCTTCATTTGCAGAGAGAGAAGAGAGTTTAGGATGCTTACAGTTGGGACCACGGCAAGGTGGATAAGGACAATCTCTTCGGTATCCGGGTTTGATTACAGAGGTATATCGGCAGTCGGTCACGCCATTTATGAGATGGAAGATCATCAAATGTGAACCATGGGCCATTTGACGATTTTTGGCTAGATGGATTGGTCTGGGTTGGCCTGCCCCTGAAGCACAAATGTTCACATCAGTCTAGTCATTGACTACCATCCATTAAGCATGTTTTTACAAGATGACAAATTCCCATTACCTCGTCGACAAAGCATGTTCACTTTTCTCAAAAATGATACCATAAAGATACGTGGCGTTGTTATACCAGAACTACAATAGTTAAAACTGATAAAGATACGTGGCGTTGTTATACCAGAACTACAACAGTTAAAACTGTACTTTGGACCAGTAGTCCGCAAGCTCGGGTTTCCAGCCGATATACCTCTGTAATCAAAAACCTTTAAAACATTTTTTCTCAGGTTATACAACCCAAAACAGACTTCTCTTTAGTCTAAACCAGGGTACCAAACCAGATAAGAAATGATCGAAAGTTTTCTGATGCACAGGATCCTTGCAAAAGGCAAGTGCAGAGCATACTTCCTTAAGTTTTCAAAATGAACAAATTTAATTCTTCTATGCTTTTTCTTTCGCTAGAGCTTCATTTGCAGAGAGAGATGAGAGTTTAGAAATTCATGGAAGAAAACACATGAGTTTTTATTTCTTTTCCAACTTCTATATCTTACAAGGAGGGGAGAACTCCTTATATAGGAGAATTCTTGGAAGATAGGACAGTGTTGTGCAAATTTTAATGTACTCGCAAGCGCACGAATCTATTGTAGTATGACTAATGGTGACGAGTGTCGATCCCACGAGGAGGTGGATTTTAATTATATGTAGAATTAATTTTGTAAATGGGTGGTTGGAATTGTGGTGGAAGTGATTTAAATTATCCTAAAATTGGAATTGAAATGGCGATAATAAATTCTAAAAATGGAATTGCAATGGCGAGAGTAAATTGAAGAGAAATCTATTGAAATAACGTACTTGGGTATCTGGATCCGTATCAACATGCATCATGGGCTAAATATTCCTTATTAATACCAATTAAATCATGAGGGGGGAATCCACACCTCATGAACCACGCTCTAATCAATATGGTGCTAAGGGCTTATCGTGCCAAATAATAATAACCTTATACTAGAGAGCCGGTGTAACCAAGGCGGTATCTAGACAAGATTATTATTATTTGTCGACGATAAGTCAAATCATCCACAAAAACTAGAGGGGAAAAGAAAATAAATTTACCAAATAAAGCCCATGACACATGTTGAGACTTCACCTTCAACCCAAGCTTGAAAGAAAATTAGCCACTCATAATTGAACTAAGGGCAAAATGGGAATTTATTAAAATACAAAGAAAATACAAGATGGAGAAGGAATTACAGAAAATGGATCCCAAAAATGGATTCAGAGATATCAAATTAGGGGGGGAAGGCCCCCTTTTTATAGATACATGGAGTAAATCATGGCCATCGGATTAAAAACAGTTTGGACGCTCAGGATTGCACCACGTCATCAGTCAACAGTCCACGGTTTGACCACGTGGATGAACAGTAACACGGTTTGACCCGGATGAACAGTAACGCGGTTTGGTTGAAAATAATCCTGTGTGATGCATGCACCGTACGCGAGATTTTTCGTCCACTGATATGCTGCCACGTCACCATCAACAGTACATAAGAATTTTAGTCCAACAGGATCGTGACACCTCATCAGTCAATGCCACATCATCGGTCAATGCCACGTCATCGATCCGTCTATGTGAATAGTGCCGTGAACAGTAACATATACAGTACCGTATACGTGAATAGTACCGTACATGTGAATAGTGTCATTTTTCCTTTTATGCCCCTCCTAAGGTTTTCGACCGTCCTGAGTTCAAAAGTAATGTCCGTTTTGCCATCTGATCTCTCCTTTATTGTGAAATGACTATAATGCCCCTAAAATACATAAAATACTTAATTAAAATAAAACACATGTAATTAAATCACAAGAAGGTTGAATACATAAAAGTAAGGGTTGTTAATAAGACTTGAAATGTAAAATGACGGTTTTCTCCTTTATAAATATACATTTTCTAACACTCAACACACCCCCCAACCAGCTTATTGCTAGTCCCTAGCAAATAAAGCGAAAATGAAATTCAAATCCAAAATGATTTTTTTTTTTTTTTTTGATAGAAACACTCATGTTTATTCAATCAGATTGATGATAGCAATCAAATAAAAGTATAAGCATTATCTCAAGTCTAAAGCAACATCACACCCATATCAACCATCCACATGAATTAGCCCAGTAGACTTTGTTATAGTTACTTTCAAGAATGACATGTCAAACCCCAAAATCTCACTGGAAATAGTGACACTCTCACAAATAAATTAAACCCAATAAAAATAGTCACTCCAATGAATGGTAATTGAGAGAGAAAATAATAAAGAAGTGATATCACTTGCTCTCACCAAGATGAAATAAATATGCCCTCAGCTTAGAAATAATACGATCTCAAGTCAAACAAAAATGCTAATCAACCCACTTTATTTATCTTTTTTTTTATTATTATTATTATGCATCACTACATCTTTTTAGCCCATATAACTAGCTTCTACTTCAAACTATAGTTCCCTAAAATCAAGAAGGACTTTTATTAGGACGTAACGTAGGCTAGGGATATGGCTAACAAAGAAAGGAAATAAGGAAAACAAAGTGTATGTTTGAGAAAAATGAAGAGAAATTTTTTTTTTTTTTTTTTGAAGTTGCAAGGTGTATTTCACCTATTATTGTTATTTTTATTCTTTTGAAACAACAACTTTTGTTTTTTTTTGTTTTTTTTTTTTACTTTTATTTGGCATAACTTCACTGAACAACATAATTATTTACATTTTCTCAAACATAAATAGGTGATGGAACTTATAAGACATCGGGTAATACTCCAAATCGGAGTGGGTCAAGATGATAAGTTGACAAAGAAAAGGTTTTTTTTTTTTTTTTTTTTAAAGGCTCAAAAGGGGTAACTATGGATATTTAATAACAGGGATGACTAGAAAGGCTCAAACGGATCAAAGATGGCCTTTCCATCGTCTTTTAGGGCTCTAAATAATTATCCATATCTACTAGTTAGATGGGCCTCCCAATGTAGCAACACACATTTTTTTTTCTTTTTTCTTTTTTTTTTTTAATTTTACCATATATTTTTTTTTAAAGGGTTAACTTAAAAGAAATCTAGAGATCGTGTATAAAATAATAAACTGCTAAGCTGTATAGAGAATGGGCAAAAGGGTTACTCTCCAAGAAAATGATAGGCTCAACAACTCACTTGGCACTTATTTATGACATGTTCATTCCTTCAAGCAACTCATATTTGTCTCCGACATCAACATGTAAAGTAGCAAACATAGCGTAACATCACTTAAGACCAAAGATAATACAAATACTAAAATTTGAAATTAATCATGTCATCCAATGTTAAAACAAATAACACAATTTTTTTTTTTAAACAACATTCTACCCCCCAACCTATTCTAAACATGAAAGGAAAATATGCATGCAGAAATGTGAAAATGATGTAAAAAAATTAATTAGAAAAAGAATATTATTTTTTTTTTTTTTAAACTAAGAAGATGCGTTTCTAGAGGCACTACACTCCATATTCAGCCATCTTCGACTCAAAAATTTGAAACTATATATTTATAAAGGAGAAAGAGGAAGAAAACGATTTTTTTTTTTGTTTTTTTTTTGTTTTTGTTTTTTTTTTTTTAAACTAAGAAGATGCGTTTCTAGAGTAACTACACTCCATATTCAGCCATCTTCAACATAAAACGTTAGCAACAGTTAGTTTCTACAACAAAAAATCAGTACAAACTTAACCAAGATTCCACAATTGTCGACTATTCCCTCCCCCCAACCAGAACGAAACATTGTCCTCAATGTTTTAAAGGAAAGAAGTAGGTTTAGAAGACATCACCTGGGTGGTGCAACACAGAAGAAAATATTTACAGGCGGAGAGTTAAATCTAATTTGTACTTCTTACTGCGGCTACTGTTACCATCATTATTTGGTCGCTCCAACACAAAGGTCCAGGGGTCTGGCTCCAGTTTATAAGCTTGTAACATATCAAGTAGCTCATTAGCAGTGTGAGCACAAATAAAGAGTTTTTTCACATTAGAAGGAATGAAATAGTTTTTTATTGCATGGTTAAGAAATGCGATAAAGCCATCATAAAAGTTATTGACATTTAACAAACCGATGGGTTTCTTGTGGATGTGCAGATGGGCCCAAGATGCTAGTGTCATAAGTGCCTCTAGTGTTGCAAGATCTCCTGGAAGGAAAATAAAAGCATCAGCATGATTAAGCATTTCAGTTATTCTTTCTTGCATACCTGAGACGACTAACTCTTCTCCAGTTGATGAGTCAGACGAACTGCCCAATGGTTTTAGGACTCTTGGGATGATGCCTAACACTTGACTTCCTCTGATAAAAGCTGCTTCTGAGACCATTTTTGATAACCCTCGGTTACCTCCTCCATACACCAAATGTAATTTTCTCGCTGCTATGCTTCGACCAAGATCTATGGCTGCCTCCACGAACTCTTTATGTTTGCCATAGGTAAATCCAGAAAGCACACAAATGTTCTTGAATTGTCTATTGGGAGTAGCTGCCATTGTGACACTTTGCAAAAATAATTTGTGAGTGCTTGACAAAAGATAAATCACATTTAAGAATCTTGGTGACAGTGGATCACAGCTGTGAATGAGGTAACATGTCAGTGTGAAATAACGCGTGAAGTACATGGCTTGCGAGTCAAAAAGGAAACAGTAAAAAGGAAAAAGCAAACAGTAATAAAATTATTAAAGACAATAATGCAAACAATAAAACAACAGTGAAATGAAATAAAATAACAGTAAAGTAAAAGGATATTTACACGTAGTTGCGACTGTGGCTCACATCTTCCTCTGGTTTTACGTCCAGAAACGGCTTGAACGCCCTCTATGGGTCGAGGATGGGCTTCCCATCCAGTTTTCTTATAAACTGGCAAACAGGGTCGTTTATAGTCAGATTCCCGAGACTATATCGTGCATGCTCTTTTTGGAATAATGGCCTTAACTGGAGAATCGCTCCTTGCACATATCCACTGGGATGCGTTTCAAGAGACAAAAGGATATCATCCAATGACTCCTTATTCAAGCCATCCCTAATGAATTGAATCTTATCTTCCCTGTTATCAGACACCATTCCTAAAGAACATGGGTTTCTATCGCAACTCATTCTGGCACACTTGTGACAAGCAACAGAAATTCTTCGAGCTCGTCGTTTTCTTGCGTAATTTCCTTTACCACAACCAGGCATGTATGCAATAAATTTAGGAGGTAACTCACCTGCTGATCGTACTTTAGCCTCAATTAACCAACGGATGTCTGCAGGTATGTTATTCTTCATGAGTAATCGCATGCGTTCGGTCCGAGCTTTATAGATCGTAAGGAGGGCATTCTGAGGAAGTGAAGGGAATCGCTTGTGAAGCTTCGCTAGAATCTCGTTTCTGTCCATACTTTCGCCTCAGAATGTCAGTTATTATGGGAAACTGAAGTTAACCGACTTGATTGTCACGGAGTACCGTTATCCGCCACTTCACCGGGGTAACAAACTAAAGCACACAAACAGAAAAACAAATTAAAACACACAAAGAAAATTAAAATCGTCCTCTTATTGAATTTACCTCAAGCTCCAACTGGATGTCGTAAACACTTCTCTCAATGTCTCTGAGTTGGCGTTCTAAACCCTCAACATAGGCTACTAACTCTGGTGGTTGTAGAGCCCAAATGCGTTGTGTTTTACAAAATAGAATCTGCCTTTTGAGATGAGTTTTGACACGTTGAAGTGGTTTAAGAATGTTCAGGAGGAACGGTCTAAGTATGAGACTCATGATTAAAAATGATAAGAGAAAACTTAATGGTAAAATAAACACACTTATGCAAAAACAATTTCAATTAGCAAAAGAATAATAATAAAAAGAAATAAAGAAAAATCAAATTAACGAAAAGAAAAAAAAATCAATTCAAATTTGGTGGGTCACTCAAAGTTATTTCGGTGTCTTCTCCATGTGGTTGGTACTCTAGATATGGCTTTAATCTTTGACCATTAACTTTAAACGTGACACCGTTCTTTGGGTCCTTAATTTCAATTGCCCCATGTGGAAAAACAGTATGAACAATAAAGGGACCAGACCATCGAGAGCGTAACTTACCTGGGAATAGGTGCAAACGAGAATTGAATAAAAGCACTTTCTGACCTGGAGTGAACGATTTTCTCATAATTTGCTTATCATGGAAGACTTTCATTCGTTGCTTGTAAATCTTGGCATTTTCGTATGCATCATTGCGAATTTCTTCAAGTTCTGCCAGCTGTAATCTTCTTTCTGAGCTGGCTTGCTGCATGTCAAAGTTAAATTTCTTGATGGCCCAATATGCACGATGCTCGAGTTCCACAGGTAGGTGGCAAGCTTTTCCATACACTAGCCTGTAGGGTGACATCCCAATCGGGGTCTTGAAAGCCGTTCTATATGCCCATAATGCATCATCAAGTCGTAATGACCAATCTTTCCTGTCTGGCCTCACCGTCTTTTCTAATATGTGCTTTATTTCTCGATTGGAGATCTCAACTTGGCCACTGGTTTGCGGATGATACGGGGTCGCCACTTTGTGTGTGATTGAATACTTTGTCAAAAGAGCCTTGAATGCTTTGTTACAAAAGTGGGCACCACCATCACTGATTATCGCTCGAGGGAATCCAAAGCGTGAAACAATGTTGCTTTTCAAAAATCCTATCACCACTTTGTGATCATTGGTCCTACATGGAATTGCTTCTACCCATTTCGAGACGTAGTCAACACCAACCAATATGTATTGATGGCCAAAAGAAGGGGGAAAGGGTCCCATGAAGTCGATACCCCATACGTCAAAAATCTCAACCACTAAAATTGGATTTAGTGGCATCATGTTCCTTCGAGTAATACTCCCCATTCGTTGACACCTATCACATGAAGAACAGAAAGTGTAAGCATCTCGAAATATAGTTGGCCAATAGAAACCACATTGTAAAACTTTTGTAGCTGTTTTCTTAGCACTGAAATGGCCTCCACACGCTTGTTCATGGCAGAATGAAAGAATATTCTGAATTTCATTTTCAGGGACACATCGTCTAACAATTTGGTCTGCACAATACTTGAACAAATATGGGTCATCCCAAAAGAAATTCTTTATTTCCGCAAAGAATTTAGCCTTGTCTTGCTTGGTCCAATGCTCTGGAAGTTTACCTGTAACAAGATAATTAACTATATCAGCATACCAAGGTAATACTTCCACATTCATCAATTGTTCATCTGGAAATGACTCATTTAATATTAATGGCTCTGTAATTGTGTCAAAATGGAGACGAGAGAGGTGGTCCGCCACAACATTTTCTGTCCTTTTTTTATCTTTGAATTCCAAGTCAAATTCCTGCAAAAGTAACACCCAACGAATTAGTCTAGCTTTTGCATCTTTCTTTGTGAGAAGATATTTAAGAGCAGCATGATCTGTGAATATAATTATTTTACAACCAATGAGATAAGATCGAAATTTTTCCAATGCAAACACTACTGCTAGCATTTCTTTTTCAGTAGTTGAATAGTTCAACTGTGCATCATTCAATGTCATACTAGCATAGTAAATAACATGAGGAATTCGATCAACTCTTTGTCCTAAAACTGCTCCTACTGCATAATCAGATGCATCACACATAAGCTCAAATGGTAAGCTCCAATTTGGGGCCTGAATGATGGGTGATGATGTCAACAATTGCTTTAATTTTTCAAAAGCCATAAGACATGAATCATTAAAGATAAAATGTACATCCTTAGCAAGTAAATTGCATAAGGGTCTAGAAACTTTGCTAAAATCTTTAATGAAACGTCTATAGAAACCAGCATGCCCAAGGAAAGATCTTACTTCTCTGACTGTTTTAGGTGGAGGAAGATTAGAAATGAGATCCACCTTGGCTTTGTCAACCTCAATACCTTTGCTCGAAATGATGTGACCGAGAACAATACCTTGTTTTACCATAAAATGGCACTTCTCCCAATTTAAGACTAAGCTCTTCTCGGTACATCTCTGCAGAACTAGCGTTAGATGATGTAAACATTGATCAAACGAGTCACCAAAGACAGAAAAATCATCCATAAAGACTTCAAGGAATCGTTCAACCATATCAGAAAAAATGCTCAACATGCATCGTTGAAATGTAGCAGGTGCATTACATAATCCAAATGGCATTCTCCTATATGCAAATGTGCCAAAAGGGCAAGTGAAAGTAGTTTTCTCTTGATCTTTTGGTGCTATGGGAATCTGATTATATCCTGAGTAGCCATCTAGAAAGCAATAAAATTCATGGCCTGCTAATCTATCAAGCATTTGATCAATAAATGGTAAAGGAAAATGGTCTTTACGTGTGACAGAATTCAACTTTCTATAATCAATGCATACACGCCATCCTGTAGTTACTCTAGTTGGTATCAATTCATTATCAGCATTGGTAACTACTGTGACTCCTGACTTTTTGGGGACGACTTGTACAGGACTGACCCATGAACTATCAGAAATTGGGTAAATGATACCTGCATCTAATAGCTTAAGGACTTCAGTTCTAACAACTTCTTTCATGTTAGGATTTAACCGACGTTGCATCTCCCTAGTAGTTTTAGCATTTTCATCAAGGTGAATGTAATGCATGCAGTCTACTGGGTTTATACCTTTTATGTCTGCTATGGTCCATCCTAATGCCCCTTTGTGCTCTTTTAAAACATCCAACAACTTACCTTTTTGTTCGTCATTTAGGGATGATGAGATGATTACCGGCAGAGTACTTTCTTCTCCCAAAAATGCATATTCCAGAGTGTTGGGTAATGGTTTGAGCTCGAGTTTCGGTGGTGATTCTGATGATGGGATGAGTTTCTTCTCTGATGGTGCTAGTTGTTCAACTCTTGACTTCCATTTATTAGTGTCCATGGATGGTGCTGAGTCAAGTAGGGCGTTGACCTCATCGACCGATCTGTCAATATCAAAATCCAAACCAAAGTGAGTTAAACATGTTTGTAAAGGATCATCACTAAGGTTTGAAATAAAAGTATTATCGACTATTGTTTCTATTAAATCCACATCAACAATTCCATCATCTGCACTGTGAGGTTGTTTGGCAATGTTGAAAATATTTAGCTCCATAGTCATGTTGCCGAAGGACAACTGCATATTTCCAGTCCTGCATTGAATGTGAGCATCCGCAGTCGCCAAGAAAGGTCGGCCTAGAATAATGGGGATGTGCTTCCTTGAATCCTGTATTGGTTGAGTGTCAATTACAATGAAATCAACAGGAAAATAAAACTTGTCTACCTGGATAAGCACGTCCTCCACAATACCACGAGGTATTTTCGTGGACCGATCTGCAAGCTGTAACACCACTGGAGTTGGGTGTAATTCTCCCAGTCCAAGTTTCACGAATACTGAATAAGGCAACAGATTTACACTAGCTCCTAAATCCAACAACGCATTCTCAATTGTGTGGTTCCCTATACTACATGAGATAGTGGGGGAGCCTGGGTCTTTTCATTTTAGAGGAATTTTATGTTGGAGTATAGAACTAACATTTTCTGTTAAAAATGCCTTCTTTTGAACATGCATATTTCTCTTTTTAGTACAAAGGTCTTTAAGAAACTTGGCATAAGATGGAACTTGTTTAATAGCATCAAGTAAAGGGATGTTAACACTTACCTGTTTGAAGATTTCGAGAATCTCACCTGTGGATTTTCCCTTTTTCCCTTTAGCTAACCTCTGAGGAAATGGAGCTTTCGGAACGTATTCTCGTGGGTTGGTTTCTTCTTTCTCCTCCGGTGGTGAGTCTTCAACATTCACAGGTACAATTTGATTTTCTTTTGTCACCGGCATCTCCACTTTGTTGTCGACTTCCTTTCCTTTTCGCAAGGTCATGACTGCTTTGACCTCTCCATGCTGTTGTGGTGAACTGGTACTTGCTTCATGTACTCCTTTAGGATTAGGCACTGGTTGACTTGGAAATTTTCCTTTCTCAACAGTCATTGCCAAGGTCTGAACTGAAGAAGCAAGTTGTCCCACCATCTTCTCGAGGCTTGAAACTGATTGAGCTTGTGAGTTGAAGCCTGCTCTTAACTCATTTCGTAGTCCATCAATGGTGCGGTTCTGTTGCTCAATCGTAGAGTGAGTAGCATTCTTGAAATTCTGGAATGAATCCTCCCATGGTCTGGGTTGAGAGTAGTTTTGGTTTTGATTGAATGGTCTAAATGGGGGCTGAGAGGCTTGAGGAACTTGAGGAATTTGTGGAGCTGGAGCTGCTGGTCCATTCTGTTGGAATCCTTAAGACCATGAAAAATTGGGGTGGTCTCTCCATCCAGGGTTATATGTGTTGGAGTATGGGTTGTAATTCGATGGTTTTCTCATTACACCTATGGCATTGGCTTGATCGGAGTATGAGTCATGGTCATGTGGTTCTGTTGATTTAGCAGTCGACAATGATGCTATTTGTCGAGCAAGACCTTCAACCATCTCCTTGACTTCTTTGATTCCCGAAGTTGACTCGCCAATTTGAACCTCATTTACTCCCTTAATTCTTCTAGTATTCCTGAGTGATCGACTCCGTTGTTGGGAATTGTCCGCTTATCGCTGGAAAAACTCCCAAATTTCTGATGCACTTTTTGACATTAGCTCTCCTCCACTTGTTGCCATTAGCCATTCTTGCACATTTGGCAATAATCCCTCCAAAAAGTATTGGCATTGGTGCCATTTCTCGTACCCATGATGTGGACACTTCAAGAGTAGCCCATTGAATCGCTCCCAAGTTTCGAAAAACTGCTCGTCCTCTCTTTGTGTAAACTCTGAAATTTCCCTGCGAATAGAATTGGTTTTATGCACTGGGAAATATTTATTTAGAAATTTCGTAACCATTTGTTCCCATGATGAAATGCTATTAGCAGGCAATGTATTAAGTCATGAACGAGCTCTATCCTTTAAAGAAAATGGGAATAGTCTAAGTTTTACATCATCATCTGAAAAATTCTCATATTTAAAAGTTTGACAAATAGCATGAAAATCATTCAGATGATTATATGGGTCCTCATTTTCTAGGCCATAAAATGTGGGGAGACAATTTAGCACACTAGGTTTTAGTTCAAAACTCCTAGCAGCTACATTTGGGTATCTTATACATGATGTGCTCAAATTAGCTAAAGGACTAAAATAGTCCTTGAATGGCCTCTCCTGTGGTGCTTGTAAATCCATTTTATTTTTAAATTGTTTGTGTGTGCGAAGTGTTTTCTCAAGTTCAAGGTCTATAGGTTCAAGATTAGGTAATAATGACCTACGACCATGCATGCAAAACAAATAAAATAAAAATAAAGATGGAACAAAACAAATAAAAATAAATAAGAGGGAGAAATTACGATACTAACCTTATTGCAGTATTACAACCTTTCTATAAAAATACGCAAAAATAAATACGTGAAATAAATTAACTAAAAATTAAATTAATAAAATAAACAAAAATTACAAAGAAAAAATAAATTGAAAATTAAATTACAGAATTTTAAAGAAGAGAAAAAGAAAAGAAATACTAACCTTTAAATGTAGATTTACTTTTTTTTTCTTTTTTTTTTAATAATTAAAAAAAATACAAGAAAACAAATAAAAGAAATTATTCACAAAAATTAATTCTATGAATTAAAATTACTTACCTCCCCGGCAACGGCGCCAAAAACTTGTTGTGCAAATTTTAATGTACTCGCAAGCGCACGAATCTATTGTAGTATGACTAATGGTGACGAGTGTCGATCCCACGAGGAGGTGGATTTTAATTATATGTAGAATTAATTTTGTAAATGGGTGGTTGGAATTGTGGTGGAAGTGATTTAAATTATCCTAAAATTGGAATTGAAATGGCGATAATAAATTCTAAAAATGGAATTGCAATGGCGAGAGTAAATTGAAGAGAAATCTATTGAAATAACGTACTTGGGTATCTGGATCCGTATCAACATGCATCATGGGCTAAATATTCCTTATTAATACCAATTAAATCATGAGGGGGGAATCCACACCTCATGAACCACGCTCTAATCAATATGGTGCTAAGGGCTTATCGTGCCAAAAAATAATAACCTTATACTAGAGAGCCGGTGTAACCAAGGCGGTATCTAGACAAGATTATTATTATTTGTCGACGATAAGTCAAATCATCCACAAAAACTAGAGGGGAAAAGAAAATAAATTTACCAAATAAAGCCCATGACACATGTTGAGACTTCACCTTCAACCCAAGCTTGAAAGAAAATTAGCCACTCATAATTGAACTAAGGGCAAAATGGGAATTTATTAAAATACAAAGAAAATACAAGATGGAGAAGGAATTACAGAAAATGGATCCCAAAAATGGATTCAGAGATATCAAATTAGGGGGGGAAAGCCCCCTTTTTATAGATACATGGAGTAAATCATGGCCATCGGATTAAAAACAGTTTGGACGCTCAGGATTGCGCCACGTCATCAGTCAACAGTCCACGGTTTGACCACGTGGATGAACAGTAACACGGTTTGACCCGGATGAACAGTAACGCGGTTTGGTTGAAAATAATCCTGTGTGATGCATGCACCGTACGCGAGATTTTTCGTCCACTGATATGCTGCCACGTCACCATCAACAGTACATAAGAATTTTAGTCCAACAGGATCGTGACACCTCATCAGTCAATGCCACATCATCGGTCAATGCCACGTCATCGATCCGTCTATGTGAACAGTGCCGTGAACAGTAACATATACAGTACCGTATACGTGAATAGTACCGTACATGTGAATAGTGTCATTTTTCCTTTTATGCCCCTCCTAAGGTTTTCGACCGTCCTGAGTTCAAAAGTGATGTCCGTTTTGCCATCTGATCTCTCCTTTATTGTGAAATGACTATAATGCCCCTAAAATACATAAAATACTTAATTAAAATAAAACACATGTAATTAAATCACAAGAAGGTTGAATACATAAAAGTAAGGGTTGTTAATAAGACTTGAAATGTAAAATGACGGTTTTCTCCTTTATAAATATACATTTTCTAACACTCAACAGACAGGACCCCTATCTTTTACAAAAGCAAAAGCAAAAGATACATCATGACACAACTTTAATTATTATACAAGACAAAAGCATAAAGCAAAACATAATTATTACAACAAGACAAACTACTTTATGGAGATCGGAGATTCATGTAGTTGTCTTCAGAGGAGCTTTCTGTCTCATATGGGTTGTCAGGGTTGCTTTTTGGGAAAAAGGTCTTGGAGAGCTTTGGATGCTTACAATTGGGACCACGGCAAGGTGGATAAGGACAATTTCTTCGGTATCCGGGTTTGGAAGGTGATGGCTGAGACTTGGGGCTTGGCATCTGAGTGGCTTTGTCAGCTTTGGAGGGTTGTGATGAGGATCCTGGTAAGACTGGGGAGTTTCAGACAAATTGTAGAGCTTCAGAATGTCTGTGAATGGTTTGAACATGGACTTGACACGGATTCCAGTGGGAATAATGTGGAGGTGTTTGATTTGGTGAAGGATGTCAAATCCTAACAAGATGTCCTTATTAGGAAGAGTTGAACCAATAACCTTAGTCCAAATGACACAATTTGGGAAGATTTGAATGCCAATGGGTTTCTTGGTAATCAAAGAGGTGGTGAAGAGTTTGCCATTGACAGCTTTGAAATGTTCTTCAGACTGGGTCCAATATTCGGATGGAAGAATATGGGGGTTTAACATGCTGCGTTGGGCACCAGTATCGATAAGACCAATTGCTGGAATGGGCCTTTGGAATTTTGAGGGCAAGATCTGGAGTTTGATGGATGGGATAGGAACTGTAGTGTCAAGGGAGAGTAACTGTTGGTGGAAAATCACTTGAGACTGGTCATTGTCTGAGTCAGAGGAATTCTGTAGTGTGAACACTATTTCATCATTGGGTTCATCTTGTTCAGAGAAATAGAATTCCAGTTTATCTTTGGCAGGAGAGTAGTCTGTAGTTGCTTGAAGATGCTCAACTAACCGGATGGATTTTTCTCTTTTGTTGGGGCAATCTTTGGCATAGTGGCCTTGTCTCTTGCAGATAAAACATCTGCTTGATTGCTTTCGTTTGAATTCTCTGGAGGAGGAAGATTTCTTTCTGAAGAACCGGTAGGGCTTTCGGGATCTGCGAGGTTTGGATGAAAATTCTGGAGTTTTGAATTTCCGAAAATGCTGTTTTTTCTTTGAACTGCAATCGCAATCCTTTTTCTTGTGGCATTTGATATGCAAATAAGGCTTTTTGCAAGCACTTCGGAAAGGTTCATTGTCTTTCAACAGTTCTTTGAAAAACTATTTTTTCTCGCAAAGTTTGTCAAGACAAGTTTTGGCAAGTTGGAAGATTTTGCCAAGAGAGATGTTGTCTAGGGAAAGATTGGATACTGTGAGTTGTCTCTGGATGTCGGGTTGGAGTTCTTCAGGGAGGGAAGCCAGAAAGACATGCTTTAATGTTGGTTTATTGAATCCATTAAGCTTATAGAACAGCAGGGACATTCGCTTATAATGGAAGTCAAGATCCTTAGCATTGAGGGAGCAGCATTTCATGTTGAGATAGTCTCGTCTGGCAGCTTCAAAGACTGCAGAAGGATCCCCAAGGAATTGATCATGAAGTACAGCAAGAGCACTTGAAACTTCTAGAAGGTCAACAAACTGTAATTGGCGGTATTGGCCTAACGAATCAAACCAATCTCTTAGAGCACCCGTGAAACGAGTAGCAAATTCTCTAAGGACTGATTGAGTTGTTGCTCCTGTTCTTAGCATCTGGAGGTCAATTCAGGCAGACATCTCAGTGAGTTGATCACGCCATTTATGAGATAGAAGATCATCAAATGTGAACCATGGGCCATTTGACGATTTTTGGCTAGATGGATTGGTCTGGGCTGGAGGAGGGTGGTTTGTGGTAGAAGATTCATGCATTTCGTCTTCAACTTCAGAGGGAATATCAACATATGGTTCCGTATGAGAGGTTTGGCCTTGGGTAGGTTGATCAGGTTGGGCCATTAGGATTTTGGTAATATCAGCATAGGACTTTTCAGAGTCACTGGTGGATGCTGAAGATTCTGTATCAGTTTCGGTAGGGCTATCTGAAACAACTGGATTTGAATCAGAAGTTTGGTTATCGGTAGTAGAAAGAGTGGTCGACTGTATGAGCAGTAAACTGGTGCATGGGTTCCTTATCTTTTGATTGGGTAGGGACTGATAATGGAGATAGCGGTGATGTCGGTGTAGAACTAGGAGATGGTTGGCCAGGGATAGTCAGAGAGGAAGGATGAAGAGGGGCAGGTCGCGGCTGCGGTCTAGGTTTGGGTTTAGATTTAGGTGGTGGTGGCAAAGGATTGTCTCGGAAAAGAGTAGCAAATGCCACAAGAAAAAGGATTGCGATTGCAGTTCAAAGAAAAAATGGCATTTTCGGAAATTCAAAACTCCAGAATTTTCATCCAAACCTCGCAGATCCCGAAAGCCCTACCGGTTCTTCAGAAAGAAATCTTCCTCCTCCAGAGAATTCAAACGAAAGCAATCAAGCAGATGTTTCATCTGCAAGAGACAAGGCCACTATGCCAAAGATTGCCCCAACAAAAGAGAAAAATCCATCCGGTTAGTTGAGCATCTTCAAGCAACTACAGACTACTCTCCTGCCAAAGATAAACTGGAATTCTATTTCTCTGAACAAGATGAACCCAATGATGAAACAGTGTTCACACTACAGAATTCCTTTGACTCAGACAATGACCAGTCTCAAGTGATTTTCCACCAACAGTTACTCTCCCTTGACACTACAGTTTCTATCCCATCCATCAAACTCCAGATCTTGCCCTCAAAATTCCAAAGGCCCATTCCAGCAATTGGTCTTATCGATACTGGTGCCCAACGCAGCATGTTAAACCCCCATATTCTTCCATCCGAATATTGGACCCAGTCTGAAGAACATTTCAAAGCTGTCAATGGCAAACTCTTCACCACCTCTTTGATTACCAAGAAACCCATTGGCATTCAAATCTTCCCAAATTGTGTCATTTGGACTAAGGTTATTGGTTCAACTCTTCCTAATAAGGACATCTTGTTAGGATTTGACATCCTTCACCAAATCAAACACCTCCACATTATTCCCACTGGAATCCGTGTCAAGTCCATGTTCAAACCATTCACAGACATTCTGAAGCTCTACAATTTGTCTGAAACTCCCCAGTCTTACCAGGATATTTCAACCAAACTTTTGAGTTTCTGTCCAGAGTCCAATTCCGAGTTCACCCATCCAAATCCTTTGTGGAAAAATAAGTCTTTCTTCATTAAGTTACCCTTCAAACTAAATGAAGATATCAACCCGACCAAAGCTACTCATCCAGGAATGAGTCCTTCTGACTTACTCCTAGCCCAACAAGAATGTTCACAATTGTTAGCCCAAGGTCTAATTGAGCCCACGAGTTCTCAATGGGCTTGCCAAGCCTTTTATGTTGAAAAACATTCTGAAATTGTCCGAGGGAAAAAACGCCTAGTCATTGACTACCAGCCATTAAACATGTTTTTACAAGATGACAAATTCTCATTACCTCGTCGACAAAGCATGTTCACTTTTCTCAAAAATGCCCAGATCTTTTCAAAATTTGATTTAAAATCTGGTATTTGGCAACTAGGCATCGAACCCTCCGAACGCTACAAAACCGTTTTTTGTATTCCCAATGCCCATTTTCAATGGACCATCCTACCCTTTGGTCTCAAAACTGCCCCATCTATTTTCCAAAAATCCATGGTCCAAATCTTCCAACCCATTTTGCATCATGCATTGATTTACATTGATGATATCTTGCTTTTTTCAGGCTCCCATGATGAACTTCGCCAGCTGTTAACTCAATTCTATGATATTCTCCAAAGTCATGGAATCATGTTATCAGCCAAGAAAAGCACCATTGCTACAAACAACATTGAATTCCTTGGTATGGTCATCAAAGATGGACACTATCAGCCAGGAAAGCACATTGCCCAAGAATTGCTTCACTTTCCAGATCAGCAACTTTCCAAAAGGCAAATTCAACAGTTTCTCGGCATTATCAACTACATCCGTGATTTCATCCCACATGTGGATCATTACACTCATCATCTTTCGGCTTTATTGAAAAAGAAGTCCCCATAGTGGAATGCTGACCACACAATTACTGTCACAACCCTAAAGTAGATCGCGCAAAATTCGCCTCCTTTAAAGTTGATTACTGATGGAAAACGCATCCTCCAGACAGACGCAAGCGATGAATCATGGGGTGCCATCCTCCTCGAAGAACTCAATGACAAGGAACACTTTATCGCTTACGCTAGTGGACAATTTTCTGATACACAGAAGCACTACCATAGCGTGTTCAAAGAAATTTTAGCGGTAAAGAATGGCATAAAAAAGTTTGAGTATCATTTGATTAGACACCATTTTCTCATCCGAATGGACAGCTCAGCCTTCCCTAATATCCTTCATTTCAAAGGTAAAACTGTTCCTGAAAAAATGTTACTCAGATTAAAAGATTGGTTTTCCAAATATGACTTTTCAGTCAAGCATATAAAGGGATCCCAGAACCTCATCCCTGATATGCTCTCCAGACTCTCCAAACCAGAAAACCCTCTCACCATGTTTTCCACCACCTACCATTTTCCAATTATCTCCATGGCTACCTCACTACCTCCAGAAGCTCTCACCAAGAAAACTTTTTCCTTCAACAAAAACTTCTCCTCTGTTTTTGCCATCCAAGAATTTGCTAGAAAAGCTCTCTTTCGCTTTTTCATAAAAGCCTACCTTGTCACAGACCCTTTTCCTTTTTCCACTTTCCACCCAGAAAATCTGTTCCTTACAGGTTTAACCCTTGATCCATCCAAAGAAACCACTGAAGATGTGTTATGGTATGTTTGGTGCCTCACTGTCCTCTACGCCACCAAGCTAATCCTTCCCATTTCTCCTACTTTGGAACATCTCCTTAATCCAGACAATGCTACTTCTCTTACCTGGACACTACTTGAATGGTTCTCCCCCATCCCATGGTGGAGAAAGAAACTGCAACAACTGTCTGAAATTTACAACCTTGATCGTATGCCTGCCCCTGAAGCACAAATGTTCACATCAGTTTTTATTATTCACAGGCCATACTTCCAACATCCAGACACCAATCTCTTTTGGACTCAAGATCAGGTATATGAATGGTTCACTGCACCACATATAGCTGTAATTGAAAATGACATACAAGACGTCCTGCATAATTACCTTTGTCAATTAAACCACCAACCTCCGCCACTTAAAGATATCTCCTACACCTCCTTAGGTCCATAACATGACATCCTCATGATCCCCACTCCATCTGCCATATCTAAACCTAAGTCCACTGGTATCATCATTAAAGAAGAACGCCCAGATTACACTGACTTCCTTTACCAGGACTCACAAGACCCATGGGAAGACTTTCTTCCTCTGAGCCAACACCTTCACCAGTTTCCCCAACCAACAATGGATGAACCTGGCCCCTCTGAACCAAGATCCTCATCACAACCCTCCAAAGCTGACAAAGCCACTCAGATGCCAAGCCCCAAGTCTCAGCCATCACCTTCCAAACCCGGATACCGAAGAGATTGTCCTTATCCACCTTACCGTGGTCCCAACTGTAAGCATCCAAAGCTCTCCAAGACCTTTTTCCCAAAAAGCAACCCTGACAACCCATATGAGACAGAAAGCTCCTCTGAAGACGACTACATGAATCTCCGATCTCTATAAAGTAGTTTGTCTTGTTGTAATAATTATCTTTTGCTTTATGCTTTTGTCTTGTATAATTATTAAAGTTTGCTTTAAGCTTTTGCTTTTACTTTTGTCAAAGTCATGCTTTAATTATTAAAGCACTTTGTCTTTTTGTAATAATTAAAGTTGTGTCATGATGTATCTTTTTCTTTTGCTTTTGTAAAAGATAGGAGTCTTGTCCTATCTTCCGAGAATTCTCCTATATAAGGAGTTCTCCCCTCCTTGTAAGAGATAGAAGTTGGAAAAGAAATAAAAACTCGTGTGTTTTCTTCCATGAATTTCTAAACTCTCTTCTCTCTCTGCAAATGAAGCTCTAGCGAAAGAAAAGGCATAGAAGAATTAAATTTGTTCATTTTGAAAACTTAAGGAAGTATGCTCTGCACTTGCCTTTTGCAAGGATCCTGTGCATCAGAAAACTTTCGATCATTTCTTATCTGGTTTGGTACCCTGTTTTAGACTAAAGAGAAGTCTGTTTTGGGTTGTATAACCTGAGAAAAAATGTTTTAAAGGTTTTGATTACAGAGGTATATCGGCTGGAAACCCGAGCTTGCGGACTACTGGTCCAAAGTACAGTTTTAACTGTTGTAGTTCTGGTATAACAACGCCACGTATCTTTATGGTATCAGCACTGGGAGGTGGTTTAAAAGTCATTCTGACTGTTCCATCTTGTCGTCTTTCAAACATACTTTCAGATGTCTGAATAGGAGCTGTGTTATTGTGGAACTGTTCATAGTTGGAGATCCATTCAAGAGGCATAAGCTTGATGAGCTCATGACAGGAAATTTGTCGTGGGATCTGGAAGATGGTCGGGATCTGGTCAGATTCTGCTAACACCATGAGGGTGTCAGAGTGGTGTTCTGGAGTGGGTAGATCTAAGGCGTGATTTTGAAGCCTGTAGACCAGTTGGTGGTGTAAAATGGCAATTTTGGCAGAAAAAATTTGTTCAGCACCTTGGATCTGAACCTGAACTTTCAAGGTTGTGGGCAAATTTGGGTCTTGAAGAGAAAGGTTGAAATTTGGATAAAAGGTGAGTAAAACACTTCCGGCGTGAAGGGTTGTGAGGACAGTACCTATAACAGCATCTTGGTACTGTTTAAACCGGGTATCAAGCATAGCAATTCGAGCAGTAACCGGTAATCCTTTTCTCCCATGAAGGGTAAGGATTAAGCGGATGCCTCCAAGATGGAGATGAGTGTAACCTTCTCGTTTCCAGTTGGAAATTAATTCTGAGGGTATTTCGAGAGTGACATATTGCTCAGCAGGGGTTGCTTGAAGAGAACATTGATCCAGACGGGAAGACTGGATATATTCTTTAGGGTGAGGTCGTCGGGTGGATATGAGAGTACGGATACTGCGAGTAAAAGAACTGGGGCGTTTGTAGAGTTGGTAAGGGCTGAGGAGAGGGTAAGAAGATTCACTGATTTGGGTAGATTCAGGGATGTAGGAGTATTCTACAAGATTTTCAATTTTGTTGGCGGTATGGGAAGTGCAAGATTTTGGCAAGGAAAGAGTAGAAGAAAGAGTAACAGGAGTTGAAGGATTTGAAGAGGAAGTAGAAGCCATGAATGAGAAACTCTCTCTGCGTCTGAAGTCTATGGATTAAAAAAGAAAAAGACTTAAATTATACCATTTTGAGCATAAAAGCAAGAGTTTTAGAAAACAGGTCTCAAGGAACGGTATGGCTCTGATACCATAAAGATATGTCTAGGGAAATACCCTGTTACAGTCCAAATAATGACGGTAACAGTAGCCGCAGTAAGAAGTACAAATTAGATTTAACTCTCCGCTTGTAAATATTTTCTTCTGTGTTGCACCACCCAGGTGATGTCTTCTAAACTCTACTTCTTTCCTTTAAAACATTGAGGACAATGTTTCGTTCTGGTTGGGGGAAGGGAATAGTCGACAATTGTGGAATTTTGGTTAAGTTTTTACTAATTTTTTTATTGTAGAAACTAACTGTTGCAAACTTTTTGTGTTGAAGATGGCTGAATATGGAGTGTAATGACTCTAGAAATGCATCTTTATCGTTTGAAAAAAAAAACAAAAAAAATTAAAAAAATTTCAGATATTTTCTTGTTCTTTATTATGTTTTGATGTTCATTTTTCTTCTTCTTTTTAATCTCTCCTTTATAAAATATACATTTTCAAATTTTTTGAGTCGAAGATGGCTGAATATGGAGTGTAGTGCCTCTAGAAACGCATCTTCTTAAGTTAAAAAAAAGAAAAACCATTTTCATTTTCTATCATTTTCTAATTAGTTTTTCTGCATCATTTTTACATTTCTGCATGTATATTTTCCTTTCATGTTTAGAATAGGTCGGGGGGTAGAATGTTGTTTAAAAAAAAAAATTGTGATTTGTTTTAACATTGGATGACATGATGAATTTTAAATTTTAGTATTTGTATTATCTTTAGTCTGAAGTGATGTTACGCTATATTTGCTACTCTACATGTTGATGTCGGAGACAAATATGAGTTGCTTGAAGGAATGAACATGTCATAATAAGTACCAAGTGAGTTTTTGAGCCTATCATTTTTCTTGGAGAGTAACCCTTTTGCCCATTCTTTATACAACTTAACAGTTTATTATTATACGCGATCTCTAGATTTCTTTTGAGTTAACCCTTAAAAAAAATGTAAAATTAAAAAAAAAAAGAAAAAAAAATGTGTGTTGCTATATATGGAGGCCCATCTAACTAGTAGATATGGAAGATTATTTAGAGCCCTAAAAGATGATGGAAAGGCCATCTTTGACCCGTTTGAGCCTTTCTAGTCATCCATCTTATCAAATATCCATAGTTAACCCTTTTGAGCCTTTAAAAAAAAAAAAAAAACCTTTTCTTTGTCAACTTATCATCTTGACCCACTCCGATTTGGAGTATTACCCAATATCTTACAAGTCCATCACCTATTTATGTTTGAGAAAAATGTAAATAAATATTTTGTATAGTGAAGTTATACCCAACAAAAGCAAAAAAAAAAAAAATTATTGCTTCAAAAAAAAATTATTGTTCAAAAATAAAAATAACAATAATAGGTGAAATCCACCTTGCTATTTCCAAAAAAAAAAAATTCTTCTACATTTTTCTCAAACATACATTTTGTTTTCCTTATTTTCCTTCTTTGTTAGCCTTGTCCCTAGCCTACGTTACGTCCTAATAAAAGTCCTTCTTAATTTTAGGGAACTATAGTCTGAAGTATAAGCTAGTTATATGGGCTAAAAAGGATGTAGTGATGCATGAAAAAATAAATAAATAAATAAATTGGGTTAACTAGCATTTTTATTTGACTTGAGATCGTATTATTTCTAAGTTGAGGGCATATTTCTTTCATTTTGGTGAGAGCAAGTGATATCACTTCTTGATTATTTTCTCTCAATTACCATTCATTGGAGTGACTATGTTTATTGGGTTTAATTTCTTTGTGAGAGTGTTACTACTTTCAGTGAGATTTTGGGGTTTGACATGTCATTCTTGAAGGTAGCTATGCCAAAGTCTACTGGGCTGATTTCATGTGGATGGTTGATGTGGGTGTGATGTTTCTTTAGACTTGAGATAATGCTTATACTTTTATTTGATTTTTATCATTATTCTGATTGAATAAACAAGAGTGTTTAAAAAAAAAAATCATTTCGGATTTGAATTTTGTTTTCACTTTATTTGCTAGGGACTAGCAATAAGCTGGTTAGGGGGTTTGTTGAGTGTTAAAAAATGCATATTTATAAAGGAGAAAATCATCATTTTACATTTCACGTCTTGCTAACAACCCTTACTTTTATGTGTTTAAGCTTCTTGTAATTTAATTATATGTGTTTTATTTTAATTAAGTATTTTATGTATTTTAGGGGCGTCATGGTCATTTCACAGTAAACGAGAGATCAAACGGCAAAACAGACATCACTTTTGAACTCAGGACGGTCAAAAACCTTAGGAGGAGCATAAAAGGAAAATGGCACTGTTCACATGTACGGTATTGTCTACGTTACTGTTCACGATACTGTTCACATAGACGGATCGATGACGTGGCATTAACCGATGATGTGGCATTGACTGATGAGGTGTCACGATCCTGTTGGACTAAAATTCTTATGCACTGTTGATCGATGACGTGGCAGCATATCTGTGGACAAAAAATCTCGCGTACGGTACATGCATTACACAGGATTATTTTCAACCAAACCGCGTCACTATTCACCCGGGTTAAACCGTATTACTGTTCATCCGCATGGTCAAACCACGTACTATTCACGCGTACTGTTGACTGATGACGTGGCGCAATCCTGAGTGTCCAAACTGTTTTTAATCCAATGGCCTCGATTTACTCAATGTATCTATAAAAAGGGGGCCTCCTCCCCCTAATTTGATACCTCTGAATCCATTTTTTGAATCCAATTTCTGTAATTCCTTCTCCATCTTGTATTTTTTACGTATTTTAATAAATTCCCATTTTGCCCCTAGTTCAATTATGAGTGGCTAATTTTCTTTCAAGCTTGGGTTGAAGGTGAAGTCTCAACATGTGTCATGGGCTTTATTTGGTAAATTTATTTCTCTGCCCCTCTAGTTTTTGTGGATGTTTTGACTTTTCATTGACAAATAATAATAATATTGTCTAGTACCGCCCTGGTTTCACCGGCTTCCTAGTATAAGGTTATTATTATTTGGCACGATAAACCCTTAGCACCATATTGATTAAAGCGTGGTTCATGAGGTGTGGATTCCCCCCTCATGATTTAATTGATATTAATAAGGAATATTTAGCCCATGGTGCATGTTGATACAGATCCAGATACCCAAGTACATCATTTCAATAGATTTATCTTCAATTTATTCTCGCCATTTCAATTCCCATTTTAGGATAATCCAAATCATTTTCATCACAAATCCAACCACCTATTTACAAAATTAATTCTACACACAATTAAAATCCACCTCCTTGTGGGATCGACACTCGTCACCATTAGTCTATTCTACAATAGATTCGTGCGCTTGCGAGTTCAATAAAATTTGCACAACAGGTGCCATTTCTGATACCCATGATGTGGACACTTCAAGAGTAGCCCATTAAATCGCTCCCATGTTTCGAAAAACTACTCATCCTCTCTTTGGGTAAACTCCGAGATTTCCCTGCGAATAGCATTGGTTTTATGCACTGGGAAATATTTATTCAAAAATTTCGTAACCATTTGTTCCCATGATGAAATGCTATTAGCAGGCAATGTATTAAGTCATGAACGAGCTCTATCCTTTAAAGAAAATGGGAATAATATGAGTTTAAGATCATCGTCTGAAAAATTCTCGTATTTAAAAGTTTGACAAATAGCATGAAAATCATTCAAATGATTATATGGGTCCTCATTTTCTAGGCCATAGAATGTGGGGAAACAATTTAGCACACTAGGTTTTAGTTCAAAACTCCTAGCAGCTACATTTGGGTATCTTATACATGATGTGCTCAAATTAGCTAAGGGACTAAAATAGTCCTTAAATGGCCTCTCCTGTGGTGCTTGTAAATCCATTCCAAATTTATTTTTAACGTGCTTGTGTGTGCGAAGGGTTTTCTCAAGTTCAAGGTCTATAGGTTCAAGATTAGGAAATAATGACCTTCGACCATGCATGCAAAACAAATAAAATAAAAATAAAGATGGGAACAAAACAAATAAAAATAAAGATGAGGGAGAAATTACGTTACTAACCTTATGACACTGTTAAAACCTTTCTATAAAAATACACAAAAACAAATACGTGAAATAAATTAACTAAAAATAAATTAATAAGATAAACAAACAAACAAACAAAATTTACAAAGAAAAATAAATTGAAAATTAAATTACAGAATTTTAAAGAAGAGAAAAAGAAAAGAAATACTAACCTTTAAATGTAGATTCATTTTTTTCCTTTTTTTAATAAAAAATACAAGAAAATAATTTAAAAGAAATTATTCACAAAAATTAATTCTATGAATTAAAATTACTTACCTCCCCGGCAACGGCGCCAAAAACTTGTTGTGCAAATTTTATTGAACTCGCAAGTGCACGAATCTATTATAGTATAGATCAATGGTGACGAGTGTTGATCCCACGAGGAGGTGGATTTTAATTATATGTAGAATTAATTTTGTAAATGGGTGGTTGGATTTGTGATGAAAATGATTTGGATTATCCTAAAATTGGAATTGAAATGGCGAGAATAAATTGAAGATAAATCTATTGAAATGACGTACTTGGGTATCTGGATCCGTATCAACATGCACAATGGGCTAAATATTCCTTATTAATACCAATTAAATCATGAGGGGGGAATCCACACCTCATGAACCACGCTCTAATCAATATGGTGCTAAGGGCTTATCATGCCAAATAATAATAACCTTATACTAGGGAGCCGGTGAAACCAGGGCTGCACTAGACAAGATTATTATTATTTGTCGACGAAAAGTCAAAACATCCACAAAAACTAGAGGGGAAGAGAAAATAAATTTACCAAATAAAGCTCATGACACATGTTGAGACTTCACCTTCAACCCAAGCTTGAAAGGAAATTAGCCACTCATAATTGAACTAGGGGCAAAATGGGAATTTATTAAAATATGTAGAAAATACAAGATGGAGAAGGAATTACAGAAAATGGAGTCCAAAAATGGATTCAGAGGTGCCAAATTCGGGGGGGAGGACCCATTTTTATAGATACATTGAGTAAATCATGGCCATCGGATTAAAAACAGTTTGGACACTCAGGATTGCGCCACGTCATCAGTCAACAGTACGCGGTTTGACCATGCGGATGAACAGTAACATGGTTTGACCTGGGTTGAACAGTGACGCGGTTTGGTGGTTGAAAATAATTCTGTGTGTTGCATGTACCGTACGTGAGATTTTTGGTCCACTGATATGCTGCCACGTCATCGATCAACAGTGCATAAGAATTTTAGTCCAACAGGATCGTGACACCTCATCAGTCAATGCCACATCATTGGTCAATGCCACGTCATCGATCCATCTATGTGAACATTGTCGTAAACAGTAACGTTGACAGTAACGTACATGTGAATAGTACCGTACATGTATGCAAGAATGAATAACTGAAATGCTTAATCATGCTGATGCTTTTATTTTCATTCTAGGAGATCTTGCAACACTAGAGGCACTTATCACACTAGCATCTTGGGCCCATCTGCACATTCACCAGAAACCCATCGGTTTGTTAAATGTCAATAATTTTTATGATGGCTTGATCGCATTTCTTAACCATGTAATAAAAAACTATTTCATTCCTTCCAATGCGAAAGAGCTTTTTATTTGTGCTCACACTGCTAATGAGCTACTTGATATGTTACAAGCTTATAAACCAGAGCCAGACCCCTGGACCTTTGTATTGGAGCGTCCAAATAATGACGGTAACAGTAGCCCCAGTAAGAAGTACAAATTAGATTTAACTCTCCGCTTGTAAATATTTTCTTCTGTGTTGCACCACCCAGGTGATGTATTCTAAACTCTACTTCTTTCCTTTAAAACATTGAGGACAATGTTTCGTTCTGGTTGGGGGGAGGGAATAGTCGACAATTGTGGAATTTTGGTTAAGTTTTTACTAATTTTTTATTGTAGAAACTAACTGTTGCTAACTTTTTGTGTTGAAGATGACTGAATATGGAGTGTAGTGACTCTAGAAACGCATCTTTATCGTTTGAAAAAAAAAACAAAAAAAATTAAAAAAAAATTTCAGACATTTTCTTGTTCTTTATTATGTTTTGATGTTCATTTTTCTTCTTCTTTTTAATTTCTCCTTTATAAAATATACATTTTCAAATTTTTTGAGTCGAAGATGCCTGAATATGGAGTGTAGTACCTCTAAAAACGCATCTTCTTAAGTTAAAAAAAAGAAAAACCATTTTCATTTTCTAATTAGTTTTTCTGCATCATTTTTACATTTCTGCATGTATATTTTCCTTCCATGTTTAGAATAGGTTGGGGGGTAGAATGTTGTTTAAAAAAAAAACAACATTTTTCTTGATTATGATTTTTCTTGATTATTTTCTCTCAATTACCATTCATTGGAGTGACTATTTTTATTGGGTTTAATTTTTTTGTGAGAGTGTTACTACTTCCAGTGAGATTTTGGGGTTTGACATGTCATTCTTGAAGGTAGCTATGCCAAAGTCTATTGGGCTGATTTCATGTGGATGGTTGATGTGGGTGTGATGTTTCTTTAGACTTGAGATAATGCTTATACTTTTATTTGATTGTTATCATTAGTCTGATTGAATAAACAAGAGTGTTTAAAAAAAAAAATCATTTCGGATTTGAATTTTGTTTTCACTTTATTTGCTAGGGACTAGCAATAAGCTGGTTAGGGAGTGTGTTGAGTGTTAGAAAATGCATATTTATAAAGGAGAAAATCGTCATTTTACATTTCACATCTTACTAACAACCCTTACTTTTATGTGTTTAAGCTTCTTGTAATTTAATTATATGTGTTTTATTTTAATTAAGTATTTTATGTATTTTAGGGGCGTCATGGTCATTTCACAGTAAATGAGAGATCAAACGGCAAAACGGACATCACTTTTGAACTCAGGACGGTCGAAAACCTTAGGAGGAGCATAAAAGGAAAAATGGCACTGTTCACATGTACGGTACTGTCTACGTTACTGTTCACGACATTGTTCACATAGACGGATCGATGACGTGGCATTGACCGATGATGTGGCATTGACCGATGAACAGTGACATTTTTCCTTTTATGCTCCTCCTAAGGTTTTCGACCGTCCTGAGTTCAAAAGTGATGTCCGTTTTGCCGTTTGATCTCTCGTTTATTGTGAAAAAACCATGATACCCCTAAAATACATAAAATACTTAATTAAAATAAAACACACATAATTAAATTACAAGAAGCTTAAATACATAAAAGTAAGGGTTGTTAGTAAGGCGTGAAATGTAAAATAACGATTTTCTCCTTTATAAATATGCATTTTCTAACACTCAACATTGGTCTCATAAGCTGCTTTTGTCAGAGGAAGTCAAGTGTTAGGCATCATCCCGAGAGCCCTAAAACCATTGGGTAGTTTGTCTGACTCATCGACTGGAGAAAAGTTAGTTGTCTCATGTATGCAAGAAAGAATAACTGAAATGCTTAATCATGCTGATACTTTTATTTTCCTTCCAGGAGATCTTGCAACACTAGAGGCACTTATCACACTAGCATCTTAGGCCCATCTGCACATTCACCAGAAACCCATCAGTTTGTTAAATGTCAATAACTTTTATGATGATTTTATCGCATTTCTTAACCATGCAATAAAAAATTATTTCATTCCTTCCAATGCAAAAAAACTTTTTATTTGTGCTCACACTGCTAATGAGCTACTTGATCTGTTACAAGCTTATAGACCGGAGCCAGACCCCTAGACCTTTGTGTTGGAGCGTCCAAATAATGATGATAACAGTAGCCGTAGTAAGAAGTACAAATTAGATTTAACTCTCCGACTGTAAATATTTTCTTCTGTGTTGCACCACTCAGGTGATGTCTTCTAAACTATACTTCTTTCCTTTAAAACATTGAGGACAATGTTTCGTTCTGGTTAGGGGGAGGGAATAGTCGACAATTGTGAAATCTTGATTAAGTTTTTACTAATTTTTTGTTGTAGAAACTAACTATTGCTAACTTTTTGTGTTGAAGATGGCTGAAAATGGAGTGTAGTGACTCTAGAAACGTATCTTCATCATTTGAAAAAAAAAATTTTTTAAAAATTCAGACATTTTCTTTTCTTTATTATGTTTTGATGTTCATTTTTTTTGTTCTTTTTAATTTCTCCTTTATAAATATACATTTTCAAATTTTTGAGTCGAAGATAGCTGAATATGGAGTGTAGTGCCTCTAGAAACGCATCTTCTTAGTTAAAAAAAAAAGAAAAAAACATTTTCTTTTTCTATCATTTTAAGTGTAATTTTTCTAATTAGTATTTCTGCATCATTTTCACATTTCTGCATGCATATTTTTCCTTTCATATTTAGAATAGGTTGGGGGGTAGAATGTTGTTTAAAAAAAAAAGAAAAAAATTGTGTGATTTGTTTTAACACTGGATGACATGATGAATTTCAAAATTTTAGTATTTGTATTATCTTTGGTCTTAAGTGATGTTACGCTATGTTTGCTACTCTACATGTTGATGTCGGAGACAAATATAAGTTGCTTGAATGAATAAACATGTCATGATAAGCACCAAGTGAGTTTTTGAGCCTATCATTTTTCTTGGAGAGTAACCTTTTTGCCCATTCTTTATACAGCTTAGCAGTTTATTATTTTATACACGATCTCTAGATTTCTTTTGAGTTAACCCTTAAAAAAAATGTAAAAGAAAAAAGAAAAAAAAAAGAAAAAATGTGTGTTACTACATCTGGAGGCCCATCTAATTAGTAGATATGGAATATTATTTAGAGCCCTAAAAGACGATGGAAAGGCCATCTTTGATCCGTTTGAGCCTTTCTAGCCATCCCTTTTATGAAATATCCATAGTTAACCCTTTTGAGCCTTTAAAAAAAAAACATTTTCTTTATCAAACTTATCATCTTGACCCACTCCGATTTGGAGTATTACCCGATATCTTACAAGTTCCATCACCTATTTATGTTTGAGAAAAATGTAAATAATTATTTTGTTCAGTGAAGTTATGACAAACAAAAGCAAAAAAAAAAAAAAACAAATACAAAAAAAATATATTGTTAAAAAAAAAATAATAATAATAGGTGAAATCCACCTTACATCTTTTCAAAAAAAAAAATCTCTGTATTTTTCTCAAATATACACTTTGTTTTCCTTATTTTCCCTCCTTTGTTAGCCATGTCCCTAGCCTACGTTACGTCCTGATAAAAGTCCTTCTTGATTTTAAGGAACTATAGTATGAAGTAGAAGCTAGTTATATAGGCTAAAAATATGTAGTGGTGCATAAAAAAAATAAAAAAATAATAATAAATAAATTGGGTTGACTATCATTTTTATTTGACTTGAAATCGTATTATTTCTAAATAGAGGGCATATTTCTTTCATCTTGGTGAGAGCATGAGATAACACTTCTTTATTATTTTCTCTCAATTACCATTCATTAGAGTGACTGTTTTTTGGGTTTAATTTCTTTGTGATTTTGGGGTTTGACATATCATTCTTGAAAGTAGCTATGACAAAGTCTACTGGACTGATTCATGTAGATGGTTGATGTGGGTGTGATGTTTCTTTAGACTGGAGATAATGCTTATACTTTTATTTGATTGCTATCATTAATCTGATTGAATAAACACGAGTGTTTTTTTTTAAAAAAATTGTTTTACACAAGAAATGTGCATGCATGTTGTATTGTTGTTTCACTTGTTTGGTGATATTTAGGTGTCATAAAAAGACATAAAAATGAAAGAAAAAAATTTTGAAATAATTGTTTGCGGGCTTCGAAGCCCGGAAGAAAAAACCCGGACCCGGGACGTGCCGGGCTCAAGCCCGGACCGGACATGCAAAAGTCGGGTTTTGTCCGGGTCCGGGCTTCAATTTTTGGCATTCAGTCATGTCCCGGGTTGCACCAAACCCGGACCGGACCCGGGGTTTTGCCAAACCTAATAAATAGAGACAGGGGAACACACCTTCTCTTCTCTTCTTTCCCCTTATATTCTTATTCTCATCTCTCTTTGTAATATATTTTCAATAAATAAAATTAGTTTTATTTTAATTTTCAAATTCCATATTTTTAATTATGTGTTTTTCAATTTTAATAATTTTCTTTATTTCAAATATGTTTAGCTAAATATTAGTAGTTAGTGTGAGGTGAAACTCTTAAGTAGAAAAATATGAGTTAATAAAATTCTATTTTTAATTATATAAATTAAATTATTTTCTGTTTAATTTTATCCATATTTTATATTTTAAAATTCTGATTTATTGTCGACAAACATGGGAGTTTGGCACAATAAATTTGTCTACAATAAATTCTTAATATCTTACTATAAAGTATGGTAAATAGTATTTTGACTTATTGTAGACAAGTTAAGTTTTGGCATATTAAGTACTTAATCCATAATAAAATTAATAGGAAAATAATTATAATTTATACAATTAATCTTTTAGAAAATAAAATAAAAATAAAAAGAATTTGTTAAATTGTATTTATTACTAGGAGTGGATCCATAACTCTAACTAATTCAATTTCATAGTTTTTTCTCAAATTAAATTGCATATATTCTATTTTTATTTTTTCATAAACTTAAATAAATTAATTAAATCATTTCTCTGTGGATCGACCTCGAACTAACCAAGTTATAATATAACAAGGCACTCTTTATGCTTAAGAGTTAGAAATCACTTTTATTTTGTTTTTTTTTCTTTTTTGTAAATTTTTGTTTACCCCCTTTTTCTTTTCTTAAATTCTCTTCTATCCCTACATCTTACATAATTTCAGTTTCACCCCAAAAAAACTCGTTTTTGGCTCATTCTTCTCATAATTGCGGCTTTACCACAAAATCATAGAAATTTTTTGAATAGGTACCTAGCCAATATTTCCCATAATAGTATAATACTCAAATTTGAACCTACAACTTGGACTTCTTTGAACCATATTTGGACTCTATAAAATAATATTGACTTTAAAAATTACTATGAAGGCCCATTAATTTGAATTAATCGACTTAATTGGTTGGTAATTTTTAAAATTTGAAAAAAATCTACACTTTGAAATAATTATTTCTTTTCTTTCTTTTTTATTTATTTATTTATGTAATTTAATTTTCGCATTTATTTTTTTCTTATCTTTTTTTGCATTTACTTTGCTTACATATTTGGTTTATTGTTATTTAGTTATTTTAATTAATTAATTTTCAGTTTATTATTTTTGTCTTGTATTTTTTCTTGTACATTTATCTTGTTGTTTAATTTTTATTTTTTTTTGTTGTTCATTTTTTTGTGTATCATCTTTCCAACATAATTTCACACTCACACATCATCATCATCATTGCACGAGACGTTAATCTCGAACTTCAAGTGGCAGGTTAATTCGTAGATCTCAATCACCACCACCAATCATGGACAAGATCCAAGACGAAAACATTTTGGGCCAACTTAATCCTCCAATTGATCAGAGAGACAGCCAATCTCAACATGATCAGAATCAACCAAGAGCTTTAAGAGACTACATGAATCCAACTAAAACTAGAGCACCGTCGTGTATAGTATTTCCTTCAGAAGCGTCTTGATTCAACTTCAAACCAAATATTATCCAAATTTTACCAACATTTCATGGTTTATAATATGAGAATCCATACTTGCATCTTAGAGATTTTGAGGAAGTTTGTAATACATACACAGACCAAAATTGTAGCATTAACATAATTAGATTAAAGCTTTTTCCTTTTTCATTAAAAGATAAAGGTAAAACTTGGCTACAAAACCTTAGATCTGGATCAATAAGAACTTGGAATAACATGCAAAAATAGTTTTTGAAAAAATTCCTTCCACCTCATAGAACCAATTCTTTTAAAAGGAAAATCACTTCTTTCACTCAAAAAAATGGAGAAATATTATACCAATGTTGGGATAGATTTAAAGAATTGCTTAACATATGTCCACACCATATTTTTGAAACTTGGTGATTGGTCACTTATTTCTACGACGGCTTAACACCCCAAAGTAGACAAGTTGTAGAAATGATGTGTAATGAAATTTAGAGATTAAAATCCTAAAGATGCATTAGCTTACCTTGACCAATTAGCTGAAAATGCACAACATTAGAATATTGTTGGAACCTTTGATTTTACATCCTTAGTTAGGAAACTTTAGAGAATCAAAAAAGTGATCAAGTAAAATCTGTTCAAGAAATTACATGTGATATTTGCAGTTCTAATGATCATTTCACTCAAGATTGTCCCACTTTGCCTGCATTTAAAGAATGTTTGCATGATCAAGCTAATGTCATTAACACTTTTAATAAGCCAAACCCATATTCACAGACTTATAATATTGGTTGGAGAAATCATCCAAATTTTAATTGGAGGAATAATAATAATGTACAATCTTTACAAGCACCACCTCCACAAATTTTTCAAAATGATCAGCCTTATGCACCATATGTTCCACCACCATGGAAAAATTTGGAAGATACAATGCATTTATTCATTAGGAAGCAAGATGATATTAACAATCAAAATGCACGAACCTTTTTTGATTTGAAAGATACTCTTGCTAAAATTGCTTCTGCACTCACAATTTAAGAAAAAGGAAAATTTCTAGCTCAACCACAACCAAATCCTAAGATTCAACAAAATTCACCCTTGGACCAAGTCAAGTTAGTTATAACTCTTCATAGTGGTAAAGTTATTGACCTGCCTATTCCTAAACCTTGTGAAAATAAAGATAATGAAAATTCAAATGGTAAAGAAGGACTAAATAAACTTACACCTAGTGAAGAAATAACTATTGTTCCATCTAAACCACCATTCCCAAATGCATTGAATAAACCAAGGAAATCAAACCACTTTTCTGAAATTTATGAAATCTTTAAACAAGTGAAAGTTAACATTCCTCTATTAGATACAATCAAGCAAGTGCCTTCATATGCCAAATTTTTAAAGGACTTATGCACTGTTAAGAGGAAATTAAAGGTGAGAAAGAGTGCTTTCATGGATGAACAGGTAAATACCATTTTGTCCACGAATAATAAGTTGACACATAAAGATCTTGGTTGTCCTACTATTTCTTGTATTATTAGAGATCACAAAATTGAGCATGCTTTGTTAGACCTTGGTGCTAGTGTTAATTTGCTTCCATATTTAGTTTATCTTTAACTTAATCTTGGTGAGTTAAAATCAACTTCAACTATACTTTTGCTTACCGATAGATCAGTTAAAGTACCAAAAGGAATAGTGGAAGATGTTTTAGTACAAGTTGATAAATTCATATACCCTGTGGAGTTTATTGTCTTAGAAACTGAACCTATTATGAAAAATTATAAATCAATTCCTATAATTTTGGGTCAACCATTTTTTAGCAACGGCTAATGCTTTGATTAATTGTAGGAGAGATTTAATGAATTTTCCTTTGGAAATATGACTTTGGAATTAAATGTTTTCAACATATGTAGGCAACCTAATGAAGAAAATGAGAATGAAGATGAGATTAATGAACAAAAGAAATTGCTTGAATCTTGTACAGAGGAACATATTCAAAAAAGGAATTTTTCTGAACTTAGTGATATTTGTTTGATTAATTCAATTGAATCAAATAAGCAACTTGAACATGATACTCCTAATATAAATTTGTTGCTTGATGATGGGAAACCAAAATTTGACGACCTTGGAATCATTGAAAAGACTTAACAATAAGAAGCATCTAAATTGGAATTGAAACCTTTACCAGAGGGATTGAAGTATGCTTATCTTGGATAAAAACAAACTTATCCTGTTATGATTTCTTTAACCTTATCAAGCGATCAAGAAGGTAAGTTACTATCTATTCTTAAAAAGCATAAAAACACAATTCGATGGACTTTAAATGACATTAAAGGTATTAATCCTTTAATTTGCACACATAGAATCAATTTGGAAGAAAATGGTAAAACATGTCAACAACCTCAAAGAAGATTTAACCCACACATAAAAGAAGTAGTAAAAATAGAAGTTCTTAAGTTACTTGATGCAGAAATTATCTACCCTATCTTTGATAGTAAGTGGGTAAGCCATACACAAGTAGTGCCTAAAAATCTGGAATCACTATTTTTCAAAATGAAAAAGATGAGTTAATTCCAACACAAATTACATCTAGTTGGTGCATGTGCATTGATTATAGAAAATTAAATGAAGCCACTAGAAAGATCATTTTCCTTTACCATTTTTTGACCAAATCTTAAAAAGAGTAGCAGGACATCCCTACTACTGCTTTTTAGATGGATATTCAGGTTATTATCAAATTCTTATAGCACTTGAAGACCAAGAAAAGACCACATTTATATGTCCCTTTGGAACATTTGCATTTAAAATAATGCCATTTGGACTTTGTAATGCTCCTGCAACATTTTAAAGATGCATCCTAAGTATTTTTAGTGATATGATTGAATATTGGTTAGAGATCTTTATGGATGATTTGACTATGTTTGTGAATTCTTTTGATGATTGCCTTGATAATTTGGAAAAAGTTTTAAAAAGTTGTGTTGAAAAAGAACTCGTTTTGAATTGGAAAAAATGTCATTACATGGTTATTTCTGGAAATTGTTTTGGGTCATGTTGTATTTGTTAAAAGAATTGAAGTTGACAAAGCAAAAATTGAAGTCATATCTAAATTGCCACAACAAAAAATAGTCACAGGTGTGCGATCCTTTTTAGGACATGCCGGATTTTATAGGAGGTTTATAAAAAACTTTAGCACCATATCCAAATCACTTTGTAACCTCTAATTAAAATATGCATCATTTGAATGAACTGATAATTCTCAAAAATCTTTTGAGAAAATAATTTGTCTTTTGATATCTGCACCCATTATGCAATCTCCTTATTGATCTTTACCTTTTGAATTAATGTGTGATGCAAGTGACTTTGTTGTTGGTGCTGTTTTAGGATAAAGAATGGATGGTAAACCATTTGTGATTTATTATTCGAGTAAGAATTTGGATAGTACTCAAATGAATTATTCGACAACCGAAAAAGAATTACTTGTTGTGGTGTTTGCATTAAACAAATTTCATTTATAATTGCTTGGTTTTAAAACTGTTGTTTTTACTAATCACGTTGCTGTGATATATTCGATGACTAAACAAGATGCCAAATTAAGACTAATTCGTTGGATTTTGTTACTTCAAGAATTTGACCTTACCCTCAAAGATAAAAAGGGTGCCGAAAATGTCATTGCTGATCATTTATCAAGACTCACATTTGAATTCTGCACTGACATGGTATGCTAACATTGTTAATTTCCTTGTTACAGGTAAAATGCCTTTGCAATGGAATACTCAGGTACATAAGAAATTTTTTGTTGAAGTAAAAAAATTTAGTGGGATGATCTTTACTTATTCAAATATTATCCTGATCAAATTTTTCAGCAATGCATTCCTGATAATGAGGTAAGTAGTGTCATTAATTTTTGTCATTCTGAAGCATGTGGTGGACACTTTTCTTTAAGAAAAACTACAGTTAAAATTTTGTAATGTGGATTTCATTACCCTACCATATTCAAAGACACATATGAATTTTACAAAACTTGTGAAAACTATCAAGAATTAGGATCAATTACTAAAAGAAACATAATGCCCTTAAATCTCATACTTGAGATTGAAATATTTGACTATTGGGGAATTGATTTCATGGGTCCATTTCCACCATCTTTTGGATTTTGTGTACATATTAGTTACAGTTGATTGTGTCCCAAAATGGATTGAAGCGATTTCTTGTCAAAATAATGATGGCAAAACTGTGGTTAAATTCTTAAGAGAAAACATTTTAAGTCGATTTGGAATCCTTTGAGCCATTATCAGTGATGGAGGTAAGTATTTTTGTAATAAAACATTTGAGTCTTTAATGAAAAAAATATGGAATTACACATAAAATTACTACCCCTTATCATTTTCAAACAAATGGTCAAGTTAAATTAGCAAATGGGGAGATAAAAATGAATTTTAGAATAGATAATTAACCCAAATCGCAAACATTGGTCTCTTTGACTGACCGATGCACTCTCTGCATACCGTACTGCATTTAAGATGTCGTTAGGAATGTCACCCTATCAGCTCATTTATTGCAAACCTTGCCGCTTGCCTGTTAAAATTGGGCATAAATCATTTTGGGCTATTAAAGCTTTTAATTCAAATTTGGATGATGGTGGTAATGCACGAAAATTGTAATTGAATGAACTTGAGGAATTAAGGAATGATGCATATGAAAATTCAAGAATTATCAAGGCAAGAACAAAAGCTTTACATGATAAAAGAATTTTTAGGAAAACATTTGAGGTTGGTAAAAATGTTTTGCTTTATAATTCTCGTCTTCATTTGTTTCCAGGAAAGTTAAAGTCAAAGTGGAGTGGCCAATTTGTTGTAAAAAATGTATATCCATATGGGGCCATAGAAATTGAGAATCTAAAGAACAGTGTCACGTTTAAAGTTAATGGACAGAGATTAAAATCATATCTGGAATACCAACCACATGAAGAAAGCACCGAAATAAATTTGAGTGACTCACCAGATCTTAATTAAGTTTTTAATGAGTGTTTTAACTTTTCTGAAATGCTAGTTATGCAACCCAAAGGGGGGGGTGAATTTGGATTTTAAAACTTAAGCTAAACAAATCGCACAACAATTCAATATATTGCCTTAATGAAATAAAAAATAATAAATTTAATAGAGCACAATAATAAAAGAGTGAAGGAAGAGAGAGCAAATACAATGATTCTTACGTGGTTCGGCAATCCCCGCCTACGTCCACGCCTCTAAGCAAACCAAACTTGAAGATTTCACTATCCAAGCCTCTCAAGGCTTCAAATGCTTACAATTGACTTCCAAGGTGTCAACAGACCTTTACAACAAAGAGATTATCTCCCAATCTCTTCACTCCAAGAGTTTCCCACACCTATACACTCACAAATTTGATGAGAAAATAAAGATTGTAACAAAAACTCTCTTTTAGAGTGGATATACAAATAAAAGCTCAATAAAGATTTAATCTAAGATGATTTGCGAAATGTAAGCTCAATATATGTTGTATCCTTTTTGTTTTTGCTTGCTAGAAGTTCTAAAAATAAATTGGATTTGAGTTTATATAGTTTCAGCCCAAAAACTAGCCGTTATAGACTTTCTGGTGATGACCAGCTTGCCACTTTGTGAATCCGGCTTGCCGTTTTATGTTATTGTTATATTCAAATATTCAAATTTTTTCACATCCTACATGTCGCTTTTCATTTCCGGTAGGCCACTTTTATTCCAGAGAGCTTCTGTTCATAACCAGTTTGCTGCTTGATAAATCTGGCTAGCTGCCTGCTACAGTGAAACAACTATTATCTAAAATTATAATTTTACCCTAAAACTTTATAAAATTATACTATGGCCCAAAACATCATAAAACTTTACAAAAATATCCAATTTCATAATTTCTAAATAATGTTTGTCATTCCTAAAACTTACTGAAATTATGATACAACCTAAAATTTATAGAAATTATTGTATGACCCAAAATATTTTAAATATTTACAAATAGGTCCAAATCCAGAATTCAAAACAATACTTATTAAATCAATAATGACAAAAAAAATTTCATTTTAGTCCACATTTTGAAAAGTAACTAATTTTATAAAATTATTCTCTTGTTATAAAAATATAATGTGTAATTCTTTGTTTATCCAAAACATGTGATTTGTTATCATCAAAATCAACATTTTATAGCCATACAGGCTAACAGTCTTCCCCTTTTTGATAATGACAAACACATTATAAAATTTTAATTTAGTTATGAAAAACTCCCCCTTAATAAATACAGGATTAAAAACTAAAAAAATTTAAAAAACTCGCCTTGCATAAATGTATATGAATATTTTTCATAACAAATATATCTCCTCCTTACATATTATATCTCCCCCTTCATCATAAAAAAGAGTTAATTGCTCCCCCTATCAATCATTGAAATCTCAAGAAAACTACATTAGTTTCACATTATCCAAAACATAAGTGAAAAACATAACAAACAACCATATCAAATCCACATAATCCAAAACAAACACATATTCCAAAATCATAACAAATATTCATATAATCTAAATGGAAAATAAAAGAACATAAAGTAGTAAATATTGGTGTGTCCAAATACAAATTGCCTGCTGTCGCCGTTCGGTTGGTTGAATATGTTCTTTCCTTTTTTCTCTCACCGGCCTTGAACTAGACATGACAATGTTGAGTGATTTGAAGGTAAATGAAGTAATAAAAAGGAAGATAATGAGGTTTAAAAGGGATATGGAGGTTCCATTTGGGTAGAAATTAACTAAAGAGGAAGCAATTTAGAGAGAGAAAATTTGGTTGAAAACCTAGGTTAGATTTGGGATTTAGTGAATGAAGTGATGGAAACGAATTTGAAAAATGATTTTGAGCACAAGGAATGACGGGGAATGATTTTTATGAATCAATTTAGAGTAGAAATCAATGAGAATGATGGAGTTTAGAGTGAGAATGAGTGAGAGAGGAAACAACTTTTAGTGAGAGAATGAATCGGTTTGCCGAATAGAGAAGGAGAAGATTAATAGTTTTAAAAGGCTCGAATTCGGCTAACTGGATTTCACTAACCGACTAATCGATTTTTGTCCAGAAAGGAGAATTTACAAAATGGTTTGCTGGTTTTCCTAACCGGTTGATCGATTGTATCTAGTGAGTTCAAACACAAATTCGGCTTATCGGTTAAAATAAACAGTAAACCAGTTTTGTTCTAGAAAACATATGAATAAAAAATGGCTTACCGTTTCAATAGAACCAGTTGACCGATTATGGTCCAAAGAGGAAACATTGAGAAACGTCTTACCGATTTTCCTAACCGACTATCTGGATTTTGGCCCGAGAGCAACCTTAAGAAAACGGCCTACTGGTTTTCCATATCTGACTATCTGGTTTTGGTCCAGTGAGTAACCATAAGAAAAATGGCTTTCCGAGTGGTTAAAAGCGGTATGCCGATTTGGCCTTAGAAAACATTTTGCCACTTATTGGATTATAGTTGATTGGTAAACTTGTTTTGCACACACCAATTTATTTTTGGCTTAAAACTTGATTAATTTTAAATCATTTTGTGATTCAAAACTTTTCAATAAGCCTTTTAATGCATGAAACATTAGTGTATACAAGAGCAAACATATGAAATTACTCATATTAAACAATGATGCCATAAAAAGAATCATTATTTAAGATGCAACATTCATCATTCAAAGCTCCTATCTAATATTTATAAATTGCTCTTCGCAAAAGGGTTTTGTAAAGATATCTGCAAGTTGATTTTCAGCAGAAAGAAATTTAATCACAACATCTCTTTTTTTAATTTGATCTCTTAGGAAATGATGTCTAATCTCTATATGCTTAGTCTTCAATTGTTGAATGGGATTTTTTGATAGATTGATAGCACTAGCATTGTCACACAAGATAGGTATTTGATTAAGATTAATATCATAGTCTCTAAGGGTTTGTTTCATCCAAAGGGCTTGTGCACAACAACTACTTGCGGCAATATATTCTGCCTCGGTGGTTGAAAGCATAACTGAATTTTTTTTCTTACTAAACCAAGAGACAAGTGAATGATCTAAGAGGTGACATGTTCCACTAGTACTTTTCCTATCAACCTTATATCCAGCAAAATCAGCATTCGAACAACAAGTTAAGTCCATATGTGTTCCCCTAGGATACCAAAGGCCAAGATCTATGGTTCCACTTAAGTAACGAAAAATTCTTTTAGCAGCAAGCAAATGAGACTATTTAGGACATGATTGATATCTTGCACACAAACATACACAAAACATGACATCAAGTCTACTTGTGGTTAAGTAAAGTAAAGAGTCGATCATACCTCAATACATTTTGATATCAACTTTTTTGTCTTTTTCATCTTTGTCAAGCTCGGTTGTTGTGCTCATTGAAGTGCTCTTGGTTTTTGAGTCATCAGTGCCAAATCTCTTGAGTAAATCTTTGACATATTTTACTTGGTTGATTAAAATTCCTTTCTCATTTTGTTTTATTTGCAGCCCAAGGAAGTACTTCAACTCTCCCATCATACGCATCTTAAATTCTTTACTCATACAAGATGAAAATTCTTTACACAACAATTCATTAGTAGAACCAAATATACTATCATCAACATAAATTTAAACAACAAGTATATCTTGGTTCTTACACTTAACCAAGAGAGTAGTATCAAATTTTCCTATTGAAAAACTATTATCCAATAAGAAATTCTTAAGCCTACCATACAGTGATCTAGGTGCTTGCTTTAATTCATACAATGCTTTTGACAACTTATAAACATGATTTGGAAATTTTTTATTTTCAAAACGAGGGGTTGTTTCACATAAACTTCCTCTATAATATAACAATTTAAGAAAGTACTCTTGACATCCATTTGAAATAAAATGAAATCTTTATGACATGCAAATGCTAAGAGCATCCTAATGGATTCTAGTCTAGCTACAGGTGCAAATTTTTCATCAAAATCAATTCCCTCTTCTTGGTTGTAACCTTGAGCCACTAATCTAGCTTTATTCCTTACAACCACACCAGATTCATCCATTTTATTTCTAAATACCCATTTAGTGCCTATAATGAATTGATGTTCCAGTTTAAGAACTAATTCCCATACATTGTTTCTCTCAAATTGATTTAACTCCTCTTACATTGCCATAATCTAAGATTCATCATTTTCTGCATCCGTAAATGATTTTGGTTCAATTTGAGGTATGAATGCGCTCACAATTACTTATAAATGATGATCTAGTTGTTACACTTGTGAGGGATCTTCTAAAATTAAATCTTTAGGATGAAAAGAAACATACCTCCACTTCTTGGGGAGTGATTGAAAAGTACCTTCATTTTGCTCTTCATTTCATGGCGTTGCATTCTTTTGGTTATCCTTTGATGACTCTTCTTGTAGTTCTTTATATGCATCATTATCAACAACTTTCTTCACAGAAGAGGGTTTAGATTCATCAAACGTAACATGCATAGATTCTTTTACAACTAGAGTTATTTTATTATACACTCTATAAGCTTTGCTTATGTCTGAATAACAAGAAAAATACCAACATCAGATTTTGGATCAAATTTACCAAGATTATCTTTTGTGTTCAAAATAAAACATTTGCATTTAAAAACTTTGAAATAACCAATATTGGGTTTTCTATCTTTCAAAAGCTCATATGGAGTTTTATTGAGATGAGGTCTAATCAACACACAATTTAAAACATAACAAGCGGTGTTGACGGCCCCGACCCAAAAATACTTAGGCAAAGAATTTTCATTCAACATGGTCCTGACCATTTCTTGAATCGTCTATTCTTTCTCTCAACAACTATATTTTTTTGTGGAGTTCTAGGTGATGAAAATTGATGCACAATGCCTAAATTGTTGCAAAAGGTTTCAAATGCATGATGTTTAAACTCTCCTCCATGATCATTCCTAATGCATGCAATGCCGTACCTTTTTTTATTTTGAATTTTCTTACAAAGAACTTTAAAGGCATCAAGAGCATCATCCTTATTAGCTAAGAACAATACCCATGTGTATCTTGAAAAGTCATCAACAATTACAAAAGCATAATACTTCCCACTCAAGCTAGCATACCTTGAAGGTCCAAATAAGTCTATGTGAAGTAATTGGAGAGGTTTTTAAGTAGAAATATGTTTTTTGCTTTTAAAAGAGATTTTGATTTGTTTACCAAATTGGCATGCTTCACAAATTCTATCTTTTTTAAATTCGATTTTTAGAATACCTTCAACTAAATCATTTTTGGAAATCTTTGAAATTAAATCCATGCTTGCATGTCCTAATCTTTTATGTCATAACCAACCATCATCATGCAATGCAGAAAAACATTTATCATGGCTAGATGCACAATCTATACCAATGGTATAAACATCAATACATCTATTTCCTATAAACAAAATCTTGCCATCACATGCATTCTCAATAACACATCTAGTCTTATTAAAAACAACTTTATAACCCTTGTCACAAAATTGACTAATGCTAAGCAAATTGTGTTTCAAGTTTTCAACCAAACACACATTTTCAAAAAGAGCAGAGGATATATTATATACATTGCCAATACCAATGATCTTTCCTTTTGAATTATCTCCAACGGAAACATTGCCACGATTCTCGATCTTGGTAAAACTTGAAAACCATGAGTAATTCCCTATCATGCACTAGTAGAAAAATTATGTTCGCTGATACTAAGTTGCTGATACTAAATTAAAAAGTATCAGTATTTGGTAATTGAAGCTATTTTTAGCGTGTTTAACATAGGAGTGTCAGCAGTTGTTGATACCTTAGTATCATAACATTGACTGATACTAAGGGGCGTATATTTTGGTTTTTTATTATTTTAAATGGCTGCATTTTTATTTCACTTAAGCTAAACGACAATGTTTTTATTTTATTTTTTATTTTGCTTAAGCTAAACGGTAGCATTTATTGTTTCTAATAATACAACAGGGACTTTCCATTTCCCTCACTACCGTTTTTCGTTTCCCTCCAGCTTCAGAAAACCTAAACACTTAACCAAAACAAACATGAAGGCAGGAGTCAGAACAAAGCAAAACAAAATTGAAAGCACAACGAAGCAAAACACACAGCATGAAATAAGCAATTTGAGCTAACAAAAAAAAAGTAAAAGGCATAAGAAAACCTTGAAGATGGAAGAATATAAAGCCCACATTAAGAAAGAAGAGAACCAAAATTATTGAAGCAGAAAAGAAAGATCGAAGAAAGAAAGAGCAAATAAATAGTTGTAATCAGGTCAGAACACTCACCCTCTCTCTATATCGGTTCTTACACTTTCCTCTAATTTTTTGTAAAGCCCTAACTGTCAATTTGTTTCAGATTTTTCTGATTCTTGACTTGATTTTAATTAGAAAGGCTTGCATGCATGAATCATTTGTTTATTTATTTTTGACAGGCATGCACACATGAATCGATGATTTGCAAATATAACTAAGAAAATTCCACTGGGTGTTTATAAAATATGATTCAGAAGATGTGTTGTTTGTTTATTAGTTTTGATTTTAGGAATCGATGATTTAAAGTTTCTAAAAATTATGTATTTGTCCTTTTTTGTTATATAATAGCACATGGTTGGACATGTTGCATAATTTAATATTTTTGAGCATGGAAGTTCCTTAATTTTGTCAAAATTTTATCCTTATGGCAACAAATTTTTAATTATTTCATGACAAGTTGATCTTAATTATTAAAATTATTTACCATTAGGACGTGCTTTTGTGTGTGTCTTTATGTGCCAGCTTTTAGTAAATAAATAATTTTTAAATGTGGTAATTATGTTCATTTGTTGTTTTGCAAGATGTTATTAAAGTAATTGTATCATATTTGTATTTTTTTATTTTTTTTATTTACTAAGTTAGGTTTTGTTGTAATAAAAGTATTAATACTGTTATAAATTGAATGTGGTTGGCAAGTTTTTTTATTTGTCTGATTCGATTACTGCTGTGGTTAAAAGTTTTGTTGAGTGGGACAAGAAGGTGTTTGATTGATTCAGGTACAAATACATTGTCATTTCAACTGTAATCGTGTGGCTTTGTGACATGTTACCTCAACTTTAATGGTTCTTTGAATGAAAATGTGTTGTTTGGTCTGTTATTACTTTATTTTGTGAGAACTACATGCACAACTGCTTTTATAATTTGGTTTATGTTGGGAATGGTGTACAATACTAACATTCCTTTGTTTATTGACAATTTTGTTTATTTTCTTATATGTTTACATTTATATAAGTTTGGTTCATGGAAAGATAACCTCCAAAGTCATAGGCCACAATACCATATACTAGATTGCTACTAGTTTGTTTTGTTAGTTGTATAATTAATAGGATTTTGCTATTAATATGAATTTATTATTAATATTTTGAATTGTATTGGTACAAATAACATGCATTATTGTTGATATGGATAAATCTTGGATATGGTCTGCTAGTCGATTGTCTGCAGAATATGAAAACGGAGTAGAAGAGTTCTTGAGATTTGCTATGGTTAATTTTGAAAATCATAGGTTACTTAGATGTCTTTGTACTGACTATTACAACATGGAGTTTAATGCTCCTGAACAAATCAGGGATCATTTGTTCACATATGGTTTTCTGCCATCATAAGTAGTTTGGGATAGGCATGGAGAGGTTGAGCAAAAACCAGCCTCCGTAAGTTGCCATAACTATTCCGAGAGTCATCAATTTAGATTCAAAGATCAAAGTAACATTGAGGACATGATCCATGATGCTTACGAACAATGTGATAATAATCCCAAGAGTTTTAGGGATATACTTGAGGATGCTGAGAAGCCATTGTATGTAGGTTCAAAATATTCTAGGTTGTCCGGGTTAATGAAATTGTATAATGCGAAAGGCAAGTATGGGTTATCTAATCAATGCTTCACAGCTTTGTTAGAAGTTCTTGCTGACATGTTTCCAGAAAATAACACCATTCCTAAGTCAATGTATGAGGTAAAAAAATAATGAAAGTGTTGGGTTTAGATTATGAAAAAATACATGCTTGTAAGAATGATTGCATTCTCTACCAAAAAGAGTATGCAAATTTGAACACATGCCCTACTTATGGAGAGTCTAGGTGGAAGAAAAATAAAAAAGATGTCAAAACAAGTAGTAAACAGATGCCTACAAAGGTGCTCTACTACTTTCCTCATATTCCTAGGTTCAAATGTATGTTTCAATCACCTCAAACTGCTGAAAACTTATCATGGCATGCTAATCACCGAATTAAAGATGGCAAACCTCGCCATCCAGTACACTCCCCAGCATGGCATTTAGTTGACAGCAAGTGGCCTGACTTTGGCCAAGAACCTAGAAATCTGCGATTAGCTCTCTCAACTGATGGGGTTAATCCACATAGCACACTTAACACTTGTTAGAGTACAATTTATGCACTAGTTTTGCATTATTTACTTCCCTTAATATCGATGTTTTACACTTAATAATAGTGATTTACTTGTGTTTTATTTTTATAGGTGCAATTCTATTGATTGGTGCTAAAATTGAGCTACAAGATGATGTTTAAGGATAATTGTTCTCTTGGAGAAATTATGAGCGTCAGAAGAACTTTGTTGATAAGGCGTGGGCGCGTGCTGTTAACTACGGACCTGCAGTTTTTAGTTTAACGTGTTTTGTATTTTTGTAATTACGAATCTAATATTTCAGATATTAGTATTTTATTTTAAATAGAATTCTAGAGGAGAAGAGAGAGAGAGTATTTAAGGGAGGAATCTATTGTGAAAAAGGGAGATTGGGGACAAAAAGAAAAAAAACCCTATATCTAAACTTTTCTCTTCTCTCTATGAAGAACTAAACCTATTTTACTGGTTGAAGGATAATGAAGCTTTGATTCATCACTACTGTGAGATCTTTCTTATGCTTTAATTGTTTTATTGCTTTTTGAGTATTTGTTTATTCTCTGAATTATTCTCATGATTATGTTTATTAATTAGGTAATTGGCCACTATTTAATTATCAACTTAATCTATTGTCAAATAAAGGATTCATCGTATGAAGATTTTAATGTTTGTGACAAATAACGTAGCAGTGAGTTGTGTTATGAGAATAAACAATCTAATTTAAATGAACCATCGTATGTGTTTGTTGATTAGGATTTGGGCCTCTCTGGTTTTTCAGGCTGTCAATTGATTAAATCATATGATCGTATTTAGGGTTGTCTATTGATTAGGGAAATAACCAACGGTCGTACCTTGGTTATCGACTAGTTAAGGAGAGATTGGCTATTAGAGGGTCTCAGTAGCTATAACCGGTCTATTCATAAGTAGTAATAATTTATATTTGAATCAATGATCAGTAGTTGAATCAAGCTGAGTTAATTCCTTCAACCAGAGCTTTCTCCAATTTGAATTACAACTTTAATTTGTATTCTAGTTATTTTAAATTGATTTTTATTATTGTCAACAATTCCCCTATTTTACGTTTTACATTTTAAAAGGATTTAAATAATTACCGATCTATGTGGACACAACACTGCTCAATCACCATACACAATTTATTTAGAGTAGGTATTTATTTTTGCTGGCTTTAATAACCATCAAATTTTGGCGCCGTTGCCGGGGATTGGTGTCGTTTATTTAATCATTTTTACGTTTTACTTGGTGTATGGTTCGTTCTTCTCATACAGGTACACTTTTATTTAATCCTGAAATTGAGAAGACAGCGCACCAGCTGAGACAGCAGACGAAGCGAGTTAAGCAACGATCCTCGTCGCCTTTGCTTTCTAAAACAGATACAGTGCCTGATTTAGTTGAATCATCTAGCAATTCAGAAGAATAAGTGATGGATAGAGTTGCACCTGTAGAAAGAACTCTTAGAGAGTTAGCTGAACCAGACTTGAATTAGCAACCACTCTGCATTCAATATGTAGAATTGGAGGTAAATTTTGAATTAATGTCTGGTCTTATTCATTTGTTACCCAAGTTTCATAGTTTTGCAAGTGAAGATCCTCATAAACATCTCAAAGAGTTTCATGTTGTGTGTTCAAGTATGAGGCCACAAGGCGTGACTGAAGAGTAGATTAAGTTGCGTGCTTTTCCTTTCTCTTTAGATGGACTAGCTAAAGACTGGTTGTACTACTTGCCTCCTAGATCGATTACAACGTGGAATGATTTGAAGAAGCAGTTCCTTGAGAAGTACTTTCCTACTTCAAGAGATGCCACCATCAGAAAAGACATTTGTGGGATCACACAACTTCCTGGGGAGACTTTGTATGAGTATTGGGAGCGATTCAAACAATTGTGTGCCAGCTGTCCTCAGCATCAGATTTCTGATCAACTTCTTATTCAATATTTTTACGAAGGACTATCATTAATGGATATGAGTATGATAGATGCTGCTAGTGGAAGTGTGTTGGTGAACAAGACCCCTACTCAAGCAAGGGAGTTGATCTCAAATATGGCTGCCAATGCACAACAATTTGGCGCAGGCAAGATCCCACTTCAAGGAAGGTGAATGAGGTAAATATTTCTTCTGTTGAACAACGTTTAGATAAACTTACTTCTCTTGTGGAAAAGTTTATTGTAGGTAATGTGCAACAAGTGAAGACTTGTTGCATTTGTTACAATATGGGTCATTCAATTTATATATGTCCTACACTTCAAGAAGAACTCGTTGAACAAGCCAATGCAGTTGGAGGATTTCCAGGCATGCCTCAGAGGAGGTGTGATCCTTATGCACAAACATACAATCCGGGATGGAAAGATCATCCCAACTTCAGCTATAGAATTAGGCCATCAGGATTCCCACAACAGTTTCCACCAAGACAACCAGCACCTCCACAGTCAAACTCCAAGTCAGGTATATCTCTTGAAGAAATTGTTAAATCACTTACAACTAACACTCAACAATTTCAGCAGGCAACTACAGCAAGCATTCAGAACTTGGAGAACCAAATGAGTCCATTGGCGACTACAGTGAGCCGTCTGGAGTCTCAAGTATTACGGAGATTGCCTTCACAATCTGAGGTGACTCCAAAGCAAAACATTAGTGCTGTCATCCTTAGAAGTGGGAAGGAGTTGCAAGAGCCTAGTAAGAAAGTGACAAAGCATGTAAAAGATGAGCTTGAGAAGAATGAATTGATGCCTAAATCTCAAGATGCACAACCCACCAGAGCGAAACCCCTACTTATTGTGATACCTCCTCATTTTCCAAGCCGGTTTGCAAAATCCAAGAAGGAGGAACAAGAGAAAGACATCCTTGAGACATTTCGCAAGGTTGAGGTAAATATTCCTTTATTAGATGCTATAAAACAAATACCTCGATATGCTAAAGTCCTTAAGGAACTGTGCACCTCTAAGAGAAAATTAAAAGGAGATGAAAAAGTTCACATGGGGGAGAATGTTTCAGCAGTTCTCCAAAAGAAACTACCTCCTAAGTGCAAGGATCCATTTATGTTTACTATCCCTTGTAAAATTGGTAGTGTTAGAATTGAAAAGGCTTTGTTAGATCTAGGAGCTTCTATTAATGTCATGCCTTGTTCCATTTATTCATCTTTGAATGTTGGTCCATTATAAGAAACTGGCGTGATAATTCAACTAGCTGATAGGTCTAATGCATATCCTGATGGGGTATTAGAAGATGTCTTAGTACAAGTTAATGAGTTGGTTTTTCCTGCTGATTTTTATGTACTTGATATGGAAGAGGATAACTCCTCTAATTTTGTCCCAATTTTGCTAGGAAGACCTTTTCTTAAGACTGCTAGGACTAAAATGGATGTACATAAAGGGACTCTCACTATGGAGTTTGATGGAGAGGTTATAGAATTCAATATGAATGATGCTATGAAATATCCTAGTGAGGAACATTCAGTATTTTCTGTGGATGTTATTAACCCTATAGTGCAGGAAGTTTTTTTACAAGAAAAAGACGAAGACATTTTATGATAGAATGGTTTTGAGAAAGGAGTTCTCTGTTGGTCAAAAAGTTTTGAGAAAGGAGTTCTCTGTTGGTCAAAAAATTCTTCTTTTTCATTCTAAGCCTAAACTTTTTCCGGGTAAATTACGTTCTTACTGGATTAGACCTTTTATTGTTACTAATGTTTTTCCTCATGGTGCAGTTGAGATTCGGAGTCCGACCTCTAACAAAGTTGTTAGAGTGCAATTTATGCATTATTTTTGCATTGTTTACTTCCCTTAATATCGATGTTTTGCACTTAATAATAGTGATTTACTTGTGTTTTATTTTTATAGGTGCAATTCTATTGATTGGTGCTAAAATTGAGCTACAAGATGATGTTTAAGGATGATTGTTCTCTTGGAGAAATTATGAGCGTCAAAAGAAGTTTGTTGATAAGGCATGGGTGCGTGCTGTCAACTACAGACCTGCAGTTTTTAGTTTAACGTGTTTTGTATTTTTGGTTATTTTTGTAATTATGAATTTAATATTTCAGATATTAGTATTTTATTTTAAATAGAATTCTAGAAGAGAACAGAGAGAGTATTTAAGGGAGGAATCTATTGTGAAAAATGGAGATTGGAGACAAAAAGAAAAAAAACCCTAGATCTAAACTTTTCTCTTCTCTCTATGAAGAACTAAACCTATTTTTCTAGTTGAAGGATAATGAAGCTTTGATTCATCACTACTGTGAGATCTTTCCTATGCTTTAATTGTTTTATTGTTTTTTGGGTATTTGTTTATTCTCTGAATTATTCTCATGATTATGTTTGTTAATTAGGTAATTGGCCACTATTTAATTATCAACTTAATCTATTGTCAATTAAAGGATTCATCGTATGAAGATTTTAATGTTTGTGACAAATAACGTAGCAGTGAGTTGTGTTATGAGAATAAACAATCTAATTTAAATGAACCATCGTATGTGTTTATTGATTAGGATTTGGGCCTCTCTGGTTTTTCAGGTTGTCAATTGATTAAATCCTATGATCGTATCTAGGGTTGTCTATTGATTAGGGAAATAACTAACGGTCGTACCTTGGTTATCAACTAGTTAAGGAGAGATTGGCTATTAGAGGGTCTCAGTAGCTATAACCGGTCTATTCAAAAGTAATAATAATTTATATTTGAATCAATGATCAGTAGTCGAATCAAGCTAAGTTAATTCCTTCAACCAGAGCTTTCTCCAATTTGAATTACAACTTTAATTTGTATTCTAGTTATTTTAATTTGATTTCTATTATTGTCAACAATTCCCCCATTTTACGTTTTACATTTTAAAAGGATTTAAATAATTACCGATCTCTGTGGACACGACCCTGCTCAATCACTATGCACAATTTATTTAGAGTAGGTATTTATTTTTACTAGCTTCAACAACCATCAACACTACTTATAGTTGTTGGTCATTCATGTTAGTCATTTACAATCTTCCGCCATGGATGTGCATGAAAAGAAAATTCATCATGCTATCTTTATTAATATCTGGGCCTAAACAACCTGGAAATGATCTAGATGTTTACCTAGCACCCTTGATTGATGATTTGAAAACCCTTTGGAATGTCGGTATAGAAACTTATGATGCTTATAGAAAGGAAATCTTTAATCTCTGAGTTGTATTGTTCTGGACTATTAGTGACTTTCCTACATATGGGAACCTCTCCGGGTGTTCTGTTAAGGGCCATTTTGCTTGTCTAGTTTTTAGCCCAAACAAGTGTTCAATATGGCTTACACATAACAGAAAGTGTGTATATTTAGGGCACCGTCAATTTTTACCAAATAACCACTCATTTAGGTCACTTAAAAAGGTCTTTAATAATGAGATAGAAAAAGAAGAACCTCCTAAATATTTAACTGGTGAAGATATTTTGAAATTAGTGTGATATTGACTACAAAAGTGGAAAGCACAAAGGTAGCAAGCGAAAGAGTGATGATTGTGATGATGATAGTAACAAACTGTTCAAAAGAAAATCAATTTTTTTTTATTTGGAATATTGGCAACATTTGTTAGTTCGTCATTTATTAGATGTGATGCATATTGAGAAAAATGTGTGTAAGAGCATTTATGGCACACTACTTCATCAACCTGGAAAGACAAAAGATGGGATAAAGGCTAGAAAAGACCTTATAGAAATGAAAATTAGGGAGAAATTGGTTCTTGGTGAAAATGATAGAAGTACCATACCTACAGCACCTTTCACCATGAGTAAAGAAGAGAAAATGAAGTTCTGTTAAACTCTGTTAGAAACCAAAGTTCCAGAAGGTTATTGTTCAAACTTTAGGAATCTAATTTCTACTAACGATTGTCGGCTTCAAGGTCTTAAGTCTCACGATTGTCACACTTTGATGCAACAAATATTACCCTTAGCAATACGTAATTGTTTACCAGAAAATGTTAGAAAAGTTGTTATTAAGATGTGCTTTCACTTCAACTCATTGTGTAGTAAGGTGCTGGATAAAAAATCTCTTGACATTAGAAAAAGATCATTTCGTCACTGTGTGCTTGTTTGAACAACATTTTTCACCCGTCTTTTTTGACATAATGGTCCATTTGACGATACATCTTGTTGACCAAGTCCGATTATGTGGATCGGTTCACTTTTGTTCGATGTATCCATTTGAGCGAAACATGAAAACGTTAAAGGGTTATGTTTGTAACCACTATCAGCCCGAGGATTGCATTGCGGAATGCTATGTTGCAGAGGAAGCACTTGAATTTTGTGCTGAATATCTCTCAAACCATGATTTCATTGGACCGCCACCTGATTGTATAGTTGATTATATAATTGAAAAGCCTTTAGAAGGTGGAGATGTTAAGATGGTTGATGCTGCACTACTAGAGCAAGCACATCTTTGCATTCTGGAAAACACCTTGGAGTTGCAATCTTATATACTGTAAGTCATAAATTTTCATTAGTATTTACGAAAATTTTTCAAAACCTTATCTAACAACAAGTGACTTTTTCAGTGTTGACATAGAAGAGAACATAAGATATTCTTGCAATCAAAATTTCCAAAGCAATCAATACGGGCTCATTGGTTAGAAACTGAGCATGCTCATAGCTTTTCTGATTGGTTACAAATAAAGGTTAGGATTTGACAAGTTTATCCTTAATAATAGTGTTAAGTTTTTCATTAGTAACTCGTAATTTGTTCTCGAACCGTAGGTAACAAACATGATAGCAAATGGTTTAAATGTTGATGAAACTGTTAGGATGTTGGCAAACAAATCTAGTTGCACTGTGATTGCATATTCAGGGTACCTTATAAATGGTTTTAATTTTGCAACGAGGGCTCAAGATAGCAACCGTGTTACGCAAAACAGTGGGGTTAATGTCTCAGCAACAACCTTACAAGTCACAAGCTCAAAGGATAAAAATCCTTTCACTGGTATAATGGATTATTATGGGGTCCTTGTTGAAATTTGGGAGCCGCAATATCTCATGGCTAAGAAAGTTGTTTTTAAGTGTGATTGGGTTGACAGTAGATGGGTTAAGGTTGATGATTTAGGTTTCACCGTTGTTGATCTTAATCGAGTTGGTCATAAGTCTGATTGCTTCATTCTAGCTTCGCATGCAAAGCAAGTGTTTTATGTTCAAGTCCAAGTAAATCCAACAAAATCAATTGTTTGTTCAGTGGGTCAAAGAGTCAATAAATCAATAGGTGTTGATGGGAGTATTGAGATTGTGATACATGAACTTTTATGTAAAGAATATCCATCCCCAAAAATAGATATGGATAAAGATGATGTTGGCATATATGAAAGACCAGAGTGTGATGATGTTCCAATTGATGATGACTTAGCAGGGGAATGACAACTACAGTAAGTTATCCGATTTCAGTGTCTTCATTCTTTTGTATATGAACTGAATGCAAGTTATTTGAAGGTGTCATATGCTTCTTTTTCCATATACTGAATTTAGTGTCTGTATTTGTTTTGATATGGCAAGATAAATGTAATATCTCATGTTGTCACATGTCTTTTTTTTTTTCTTGTATTGATTTCAGTCTTTTTATTTGTTTGTATATGAATTAGATGCAAGTGATGTGAAGCTGTCATGTGTTTTTTTTTTAATATTTTCCTTTGTTTATAGATTTGTTTAAATGTAAGTTATAAGGATACGTTTCAATTATTAATTTGTCTATTATCTGTCATAATTTGATAGATATGGCTGACATTGAAGAACAAAATGAGACAAAATTTTCTGACTTTAATGGGAGACCAAAGAGGAGAAAGCAGACAAAAAAGAAACATTTGCTAAAAAGATCAGCTGACGATAAGGTTATAATGAAGTATAACCAATATGGAGTTCCTGTTGTAGATGGAGCGAATGATCTTAGAAGTTACATCGGTGTTCTCGTCCGAGATAATATTTCAATCTTATATGATGATTGGCGACGTGTTCCCTTAGAGATTAAGGACAAACTTTGGGACTACTTACAGGTAATATGTCATTTCTTATTCACTTTTGTGGTTTAATTCATTTTTATCTCTTTACTAATATTAATATTGTTTCTGCATATATGCTGGGACAGAAAAAATTTGAACTTGATATAAGGAGCAAAAAATATGTGGTTCAATCCATAAGAATTGTTTTAAGGAACTTCATATGTGCTTTAAACACTGAGTTTATTCAACCTAACAAAGATAACTGCAGTCAATTAAAGCTACCTCCATGGGAGTATCCCAGAATTAGAAAATTGGAGTGGAAACAATTTGTTGACAATGTTCTTGGCCCTGAATTTGAGGTAAAATGTTTTACAATAATGTTCATTATTTGTTATTTAGAAAACTTGTTTGTTGTAATGTATGATGATTGTTGTAAATTGTTTTTATGAAGGATAAGAGTAATAAAGCGATAAAGATGCGTGAGCAAATCAAGTACAACCATCATTTGGGTAGTACAGGTTATAGTGGCATGCTGCACAGAAAGGTATCATGTGACAGCCTCCTCAAATCAATTTTGTCTATATAATTCAAAAATTTTATTTTTATTTCATAAAATTAAGCTCTCTTTTGTACTCGTTAACATGAAATAGAAGGATGAGATTACAGTTTCTAAAAAAGAGATTGACTGAAGTCAGTTGTGGTTGATGGCTCGAAAGAACAACAAGGGTGGTTATAATTATTACAAACCTGATGTGTTGCCAGTGGTAGAGAAAATTGTGAGTGTTCATTATTTATTACTTAGGTTTACTTCAATATGAGGTTTGCATATGTATGTGTATATTTGAATAGCAACTTTTTTATTCTAAGGCTTGAATTTGGATGCGTATTATTGTAGGATGAATTAAAAAGTCAAGTCGACCAAGGGTCATTTCAAACTCATGGGGTAAATGACATTCTGTCAGCAGCCCTTGGGAAGCAGCCAAATGGTAGTAGAGTCCAAGAACTGAGGAAGTCAATCATCCCAACAATGTATTTTCATATACCCAATACTGCAGACTTGCTTGGGCAAAGAATGGCCATTGAAAGAAAGGTATATGAAGAAAGGTTTCAGATAATAATGGAGACGATGGATGCAAAGCTAAATGGCAAGCTAAATGGCACTAGTCGGTGTTCATTGGCATTTGCTGTGTGCTACATGGATGACTATCATTGTCCCAACTAGCATGACAGCATATCTTTATCTTTATTCATATGGAGAAGTATCATTGGCGGCTTCGCAACCAGTGTAATAGATGCATCCTCTCTTACTAAATATTTGAAAATCGTTAATTTTTGTTGTGATTTATTATTAATTCTTTGAAATACATATGCATTTTTTTTTAACATCTTGAGCTGTTTCCAGTTGAGATCTTGTTTCCCCTCTGTAATTTTGATGTTAATTTGTTTGCTGCCTTTAGTTAACCTGAGCTATTCTAAATTTTTGCATTCTTAAGTGTTAATTTTCATATTTCATGTCCACTTGAATAATATGTTAAAGCTGCATTAAGTTCTATGTGCTTTGTGCTGCAGGTGCATGCTTTTATATATAGCTTTTGCGATGATTTTGATATTTCCTTTTGATAGTTTTTAATCTCTCATCCCGATACTACTTGTTAAGGACAATTTGGCGGATAGTTCTCCCACTACAGGTAAGTATATCGCTTCATTTTTTCCTTATTGTAGGTTGTCCATGCAATTTTATTCATTCTGATGATTTTATACTCTAACTGTGTTAGTTGAGGAAATCAAACAAGGACTACAATTATTGTTCTGCTGGCCTTATGTTCATTAGAATTCAATGCGCCTTTTTTATTTTTTAAATAAATCCTCTTCGACAGGAGAAAGAAATTATGTTTCCTGATATTAATAGAGTGGCTAAAACTATTAACTTCGTGTAAATTTCTTTCTCAAAGTAGGTGTACAACGCCTTTTTAAAAAAGAAATAGAAGGTGTACAATGTGCGTGACTGACTGCATGTATAAATGTTTGCATGATCAGAGTGTTGCCAATCAACCAGGCTGAAGATGCCTGGAAGTACCTGATCCCATAGGCCCCCATGGTGGTTTTTTTTTTAAATGTTGTTGAGCTAATATATTACTAAATATAGAGTCTGAATAATAATTCGAATTGAAAGAGTTTGTGGAAATGAACATATTGATGAGGCCAGGGCATTTCTTAACATGAATGAGCATGATCTCCAATGAGCCTTTGCATTTTTAGTAGTACTTGGAGCAAAATGCATTTTCTAGTCTCGACTAATGGTTTGAATTTAAAGTAGCTAATTTGCCATGTTACTCTTAAATTTCATTTATGTGACGTATGTGTTGGAGAAAAATCAGTTTTTATATTTTTATAAAAATTTTTAGGATCGTTCTCATACAATATATAAGAATTTGTAATCTAGAAATCATATCTTTAAAATCCGGTTTAGCTTTTTTTGCTGAAGTGATTTAGGCTCCCAGATCACGATCCGTCACCATCACTCATGTTAGATCACGATCCGTTACTACCACGCCTGCTAGATCACGATCCGCCACCAAATAATCTTACAGGTTATGACTTAGGTTTTATCTGCACTTAACGTGTGGGTGCCTTTATCACTAAAAATAAAAACTAGCACGAGAAAATTTTTCTCTCAACAATAGAGAGAAAAATCTTTTCCTCTGATCTATATAAAGTGGCTGCTCTCTTTTTCTTTAGAGAAAATAAGCATTTTTATATCTCTTTAGTGGAAACCCTAGACTCCATTTTTTATATTATTTAATTCTATTAAATCAAGTTTGATTTAAATTAAAAAAATAAACCAAAAGTAATGTTACTTCTTTCTTGTCATAGGGGCCCACCTTGTAAAATAACACAAGGCCCCTTAGACACAAGTACATTATATGGAGCCTCCCACTAAATAATATATTTAGGCTTTTAACCCAAATAACTAGTTATCTTGCTTATTAATCCAGTAGTGGCACAGTCAATTAAATGAGCTAACCCGGGGATCATTTGGGAACATACAATAGTGACTACATTAATTAGGCATGTAATTAAACTAGCTCAATTATTTAATTCCAAATCTACTCCACTAAAAGACTGGAACTAACCTCCATAATTGTATGCTCGAATAATAATTCATCCCAAGCCACATTGATTTCTTTACTACATAATCCTTTGCACCACATTGTTAATTAAATCGATATCTCAACTGTCCAATCGATTTAATTACATCTTATTCCTTGATACTTACTAGTTTTCTCTAATGATCATTTTCAACATACTAAATATATTAACACACTCTGGCCAAAGAATTCTATGATCAAGTGCTGAAAACCCATCAAGAGATGCGTCGTATAAATTCTATATTGTTAATTTATAACTCCAATACTCATAATTGCTCCCATCAAGATATCGGGTAATCTTGACCACAATTGTATGTCATGTCCATTGGTAACTCAAATAGAATAACAATTACAATCATGAAATCATAACTAACTCGAGGTTAATTAAATCTCATATGTGATTCAGCTCAATGCAGTCAAACTACATCAGTAAATTCATACATGATTAAGACAAATCATTCAATGAATTTACTACAGTCTAAACATAAATAGAGCACCCAACTCTATTTATCAACTGCGAACTAAATTTATTTAATCATAAGATAACTTGTATTTATGTCTTCTGTGAATCCATATAATGATCACATAAATACATATAATATGATTAAACGGACTTTATTCAATATATATTTATGCAATTGAAAATATCTCAAATATTTTATTAATCAGAAAATAAATTAATATGCTTTAAAAGAGCATATAATCCCAATAATATGCAGGTAATATCATTTTCTAACTTCTTCTTGGCTGATATTTTGACCTCCACGGCCAAGGTATTTTCATATGTCTCTTGGTGTGAAATTAGACATTCTCTGCCATAGTTCATGTCTCTCTTGTATATTTGGCTGCATGTATCTTATTTCATCAATTCTGCATTGTAGACATTTGGTGTTGTAATGCTTTTAGTTGCCTTCTTGATGATTTCTAACTTTCCTTATTGCTAGATTTATTCTAAATGTGAGGTTTAAAATTGCAAAAATTTCAATGTTTTTATTGATGGTTGAAGATGTTGAGTTACTTTAGTTTGGCAAAGGTGTGAAAATACTGTCAAAAAACTGTTTCCTTTTATGCTGGATTAGTTTGTTTATGCATACAGTCAAGCTTGTTTCTTGGGCAGAAGAAATTATTTCTGATGAGTTATTGGTTGTTCTCAATTAAATGTGTCAAAAAGATATATATTGTCTGACGAACTCATTTTACTATATTGGGGTTTTGGGCTAATCTTGTACAGATTTTTGCTCGGAAGAAGGATGGCTCTCTAAGGGCTGTTGGGTGGTTTTCGTATAGACTATTTGCCTTTCTCTAATTTTCCATTTTGCTTTTCTTTGAGGACACCTAGTCCATTTTTGCATGTGCTTTCTTTCTTCGATCAAATATATATTTCTCAGTCTTGTCTCGAAAAATAACTATCTCATTTTACTATATGTTTATGAATTGCTTAATTGTATTTTGTTAGTATACCTCGTTGGTAATTTGTAATTTTCAATCTTGTGCAGGTGTTTTCAGATTTGGAGTGTTCAGTACATCGTATGGTTCATCGACAGGTCAGTATTTTATTCATGAGGCAGGACTTGTCATATTAGTTGAGCAACTGCTTTATCTTTAACATTAGCTATTCCTAAGTTTCTCTTTATTTGGGTCACAGTCAGATTAGGGATCACCATGAGTTTCTGTTATTACTTTCTGTATATAACATTTATGTTGTTAGTTATGCCAAATCAACTTACAAAAGTAAATGCTTTGTGAATGTCCAAAGTGATTCACCTGATGAAGGCTCTTATTTCAGTTAAGCAACTGTTATGAGATAATTGAAGGTATTAGAGTTGAATAGCGGTCCGTGTCTAGAGCAATTTATATTGTTTGGAAGTGTCATTATAATTCTTTCTTTCTGACATTTCTTCATATATCAACAAATAATTATGCTTTTCTTTTCGTGTTAGGAGATTCTGTCTTAAAACATGCAGGTTGCCACTATTGCGTGGTTCGAAGCGGATTCTGTCTGTGAAGTCACTCCATTGCGATCCCTTTAGTTCTAGTTTTGCCTTACCTTTTCCGCCTATTTCAATATCTTCGACAATACAAGGATACAAGGGAGAAAACAACCCTTTTTAATGGTAAAGATCTCTTGGAATTTAAAATTTTGGATATCAATGCATTCAACCTTTAGCCATTTAAGATTCCATTTTTCCTGTTACTTGCATATCCTTTTGGAAGTAATCTCATACATGAATCCAGTTCTTTTTGGAAGTCATCAAATTGCAAAGTTGGATATAGATAATTCTCATAGTAACATATTTTAAGACGTTTGGAAATAGTTGATATTTTCTTTTGCGTACCTTTTTTCATGTTTGTGTTATATGTATGCATGGATGTAGGCATTTATGTAAGCTGTGATGTATTGTTTTGGTTTTATATCACATACTAATGTAACTTTCCTGGCTAATGGTTTCAGCACTAAAATATTCGACTGCAATACCAGTGATTTTTCTTTCAGCCCTGAAATATCATCTCCTCCCTGATAGATGGACAGACTTTTATCGGCCCCTTTGGCTTCTATCTAGTGTTTTGAAACTCTTTGTACTCGTTCTATTGGGATATAACCTGAGATTGGGAATTGAGGTATGCCAAATGCTTCTCTACCTGCACAGATGTTAAATATATTTTTGTCTTGTATTTTGCACTTCGATGTATATGGAAATTTTCAAGCCATATTTAGTCCACAGAATTTTCAAGCCATATTGTATAAATCTTCAATATCTTTTAGTGATGTGCCTTTACTCATTCTACAGCTGCTTCACTTGAATTTTCAAGTTCAATAGACCACAGCTATGCTCATACCTTTTTTACGGACGTAGATGGGTAAGTACATGCATTTTCTCTGTCCTTGGTAAAGAACAATTTATCTAATAATAATATATCTGTGTTAGGGTGCGTTTGGGATTGAGGTGCTGTAGCTTTTAAGCTACAGCTGTTGTGAAAAAAAAGCTATAATTATGAAACAAAAGTTAATAATATATAGTAAATATAAATTTTAAATAATAATTTTGATAAAATTATTAAAGATATAATAAATTTTGTATTATACAAGTGAAAAATCATATCAACATAGCTTAAAAGCTACAGTAGCTAGTGTTTACCAAACACTTTAGTGCTGTAGCTTTTAAGCTACAGCTGCCCAACCTCAATCCCAAACGCACCCTTAGTGCATTATTTGAGTTTCGGAAAATTATGTATTAAAAGTGCCAGTGAGCCGGACAAAACACTGGGTGAATCAGCATATTCTAATTTGGTTCTGTTACTAGTGTAGTCTGTAAAAATTTGCTCCTATTATACGATAATTATTCAAGTATGTATTTTGTGTATTTTGCAGGTATATGTTTGGGTGATAGGAAGCAATTTGATCTTGAGATGTACCTGGACTTACAAGTTGTCTGCCCATCTTCGACATAATTATCTTACTGTGTTTGCAATCACTGTTTTAGAGATGCTCCATCGATTCCGATGGACATTTTTCCATGTTGAAAATGAGTAGAATAAAATGAGCTCTAAGTCAAAACGATGAAGCCAGATCACTTATTTCCAATGACCACAATGTACAGACGTCACGAATTGGTCTTTTTGGCAGCATTACGAGCCAAGCCTTTTTAGTCAACTGGCTTTCTTCATGAGAGATTTTGAACCACAACTATAAATGATGATAGCTTAATTCTCTTGTTCATAGAAGATTATTGATCAAAATTGTCAATAGGGATACATATGTTCGTTACGGTTTAACGTCAGTCATATATATGCTAGAAATCTTTTTACCCTATATATTAGATAATGCAGATTTGAGATTTCAGTCCTCAAATCTGATTTCTGGTCAAGGACAAACCGGATGGAATTTTAGGTGATGTTTGGTTAGGAGGAGAGAAGGGAAAAGAGGAAAGTAATTCAAATTCTTTTTTTTTATTCATTGTTTGGTTACATAAAATATATAAGAATTTAATTTTCATTAGAATTTAATATCCATTATAATATAGAATTTGGAGTGAAGAATTTAAATTTCTCTTATGTTGAAAACCAAACCTTTCAAAATTACCCTTCAATATTTTAACTTGTTTAATGTCATAAATAATTATTATTTATAATTTTATTTCATCAATTTAATATTATAAATAATTTTATATTAATTAAATTTAATGAATGATTGAAGAAGCTTAATAAAATAAATAAACTTATTTATTTATTTATTTGATATGAAAATATAGAAATATAAATTAACCGTCGTCGGAGCTCTGCTGGAATTATGTTGGAAAGTCATCGGCGTCGTTGACCATCATTGACCGCCTTTTATTTATATTAAATTATATTAAATAGTTTAGTATATTAAATTATTTTATATTTTATATTAAATATAAATCTTGAATTGTTTTAGAACTTTTTGACATTAAAAAAGTTTGGTATTAATATTAAATTATATTTCATTAGTAAGATACGTAATTTAGTATTTAAGGACAAGGATAAATTTATCCAAAGAAAAAAATTAAAATTCCTTTCCTTATTAAATTTTATATCAAACCAAATAATAAAATTTAATTTCATTATTCTCCTTCACTTTTTTCTACTCCCTTCCGCGCCATTCTACTATTCTCCACTCCTTCCCTTTTTTTTAAACAAAACATAGCCTTTCTTTCCCTTTTTTTTTTTAACCAGGCATTTCATGAATTGATGCTTTCCAAAGGAAACCTTTCTTGAACTGGGACCCAGTCATCCCAACTGCTCAGATTCACTGGATGCCATCCATACCCTCCATACGACCCTCCGAATTCTCTGAGCGCTAGAGCACGCATCGCACTGTGCACACGCGTCAAAAATCCAACTCGTGATTCATCCCTTCCGTTACAAAGCCAGGGTACACCCACTCTTGAACCACTCAAAACGTCTGTCTAATGGCCTAAATGTTAGCCGCTGCAGGGTACAGTAACTACCAAGCCCGGCTGCCCGAACCGAGCCAAAACTAGACAACCACACCAAGAGTGCTAACCATAATCGCTTCTGTGATGGAGAAACTAGTGGCTAGAAATGACCGGCTAGCGGATAGCTTAAGCCACCAGCTGACGAAAGGGAATGGAGTGTTCAGTGGGTCGGCTCGTATCGGTACGAGCTTGAGCAAATTCCATTGCGTGAAAGCACCTAATATAAGCGTAGCAAAGTGCTTGGAAAAGATATACAAATACACAAATTGTAGCCCGTCGTGCTTTGTGGTTGATTATGTGTAAATAGACAGGCTGTTGCATAGGCACCCTGACTCTCTCGTGGTGTCTGTTGAATGTGCAAAGACTGCTTGTGACAAGTGTCATGGTTGCTTCCAAGATTATGGATGACGTGTGAGTCATGCTTTCCTTTCTCTTTACGTCTCTCTATTCTTGAGGCTTTCTTTAAGTATCTATTTAACAGACAGGTTTGAACGGTTTAATTTTGTTCTTCGTATGCCGTAATTGGTTCAATTTAGTTCAACTTTAAGCCATTTGGAACTTTGGAAAAACTAAATTTAGAATTTGAATCACATTTTTTTAAGTATTAGCTTATGTTTCAGCCGTGAAGTCACTGAACTTTTTGAGTCTGTAGTTGTCAATAATATATGTTGTTTTATGTAGGACATGGGGAGCTCTGTTGATTTTAGATATTAACTGACTCTTCTATTGAATTGGGGACATGTCATGTACACACTACAATAATGCATTCTATGCTCGGGTTGGGGGAGTGAGCAATGCTGAATTGAACAGGCTTGATTTGGAACTGCTTATCCTTCTAGATTTTGGAGTTATAGTGAGCTCTAGGGTTTTCGAGACCTACAGCTTGCACCTGGAAAAGGAGATGCTAGTGCATGGCACAACCCAGTGTTGGGAAAATATGCTCTTTAAAAGCATATGTGTTTATTTAATTGTAATAAACAATTTTTCTGATTAATAAAATAAATGAGGTATTTTATTCAAATATCTTAATTGCATTAATATTTGTATTAAAGTCCATTTAATCATATTATATGTATTTATGTGATCACCATGTGGATTCACAGAAGACATAAATACAAGTTATCTTATGATTAAATAAATTTAGTTCGCAGTTGATAAATAAAGTTGGGCACTTTATTTAGGTATAGACTGTAATAAATTCATTGAATGATTTGTCTTAATCATGTATGAATTTATTGATGTAGTACGACTACATTGAACAGGATCACATATGAGATTTAATTAACTTTGTAATAACTGTCAGACTTATTAAATCTCATAGGCGTTGATTTTACTGTAATCTTAATCTTGAGTTAATTATGATTTCATGATTGTGATTGTTATTTCATTTGAGTTACCAATGGGCACGACACATCCTTGTGGTCAAGATTACCCGGTATCTTGGTGGGAGCAATTATGAGTATTGGAGTTATGGATTAACAATATAGAATTTGTACAACACATCTCTTGATAGGTTTTCGGTACTTGATCATAGAATTCTCTGGCCAGAGTGTGTCAACATATTTAGTATGTTGAAAATGATCATTAGAGAAAACCAGTAAGGATCAAGGAATAAGATGTTATTAAATTGATTGGACAGTTGAGATATCAATTTAATTAACGATGTGGTACAAAGGATTGTGCAGTAAAGAAATCAATGTGGCTTGGGACGAATTATTATTCGAGCATACAATTATGGAAGTCAGTTCCAATCTTTTAGTGGAGTAGATTTGGAATTAAATAATTGGGCTAGTTTAATTACAGGCCTAATTATTGTAGCCACTATTGTATGTTCCCAAATGATCCCGGGTTAGCTCATTTAATTGATTGCACCACTGCTGGACTAATAAGCAAGATAACTAGCTATTTGGGTCAAAAGCCTAAATATATCATTTAGTGGGAGGCTCCATTTAATAAGCTTATGTGTAAGGGGGCTTATGTTATTTTACATGGTGGGTCCCCTATTAAATGAAAAGTAACGTGAGTTTTATTTTGGGGGAATCCTTGGAGCCTAGGGTTTTCACTAAAGGGAGATATATAAGGCTTATTTTCCCAAAAAAGGAAAAAAGAGAAGCCACTTTATACAAATCAGAGAATAAGATTTTTCTCTCCATTGTTGAGAGAAAGATTTTCTCGTGCTAGTTGCTTTGGTAGTGATAAAGGCGCCCACACGTCAAGTGCAGATCGAACCTGAGTCATAACCTGGAAGATCATTGGAGACAGTTCGTGATCTAACAAGCGTGGTGGTGACGGATCGTGATCTAACAGGAGTGGTGGTGGCGGATCGTGATCTAGGAGCCTAAATCACTTCAGTGGAAAAAGCAAACTCAGATTTACAAGGTACGATTTCTAGAATACGAATTCTTATATATTATATGAGAGCGATCTTCAAAAGGTTTTATAAAAATTTAAAAACCTGATTTTTCCCCAACAATTGGTATCAGAGCCATCTCATATTAATATATAAGAATTTCGTATGAAATTAATCTTGAAATTTATATATTAGAGTGGCACAATTTATTCAGATGTATATTATTTATTTAATATATGAATAAAGCATGCTTATGGTTTGTCTTAATTCATGGTTAGATTTTCTTTTGTATTGTTCTTTGGATCTGTAACAAGAGGGGTGGTTTTTTATCACCATGTTTCCCTCTTGATTTATTTTACAGTTATAGAATTTTTGTAAGTCAAAATTGGTCTAGGAAATTTGTAAATTAATCTCAGATTTTCAAGATCGGAGCGACGGAGGCCGGAAATTATGATAGCGGCAGCAAACCAGGGCATGCTGCAGCAGCGTGCGCGGCCAGCAATGGCCAGCATCGCGCGCTGCGCTGTGCGCAGCAAAGCAGCGCGCGCGGCCAACATTGGCCAGCGGCGCGCGCTGCGCTGTGCGCAGCAAGCAGCGCGCGCGGCCAGCGTGGCCAGCAGCGCGCGCTGCATGTGCTGCAGCTGGAAGCAACGCTGCCGAGGCCAGCAGAAAGTTGCGCGCGGGTTTTGGCACGTTTTCCGGCCAGGCGGCAGCAGTTGGTTTGGCGTCGGCGTCGGCGTCGGAGGTCGGCTGGCGTCTGAACAGTGAAGGAGGATTTTGGAGATGGCGGTTGGGGAAGAAGAAAGAAAGAAAAATATGGATTTAGGGTTTCATGGCTTTTATCATGGAGGTCCCTATGGTTCCATAATTTTTCACTTGGGCAGTCAAGTTTTAATTTTTTGCATTTAAGTCTAAAAATAGTTTTGGGCTTAAAGAATCCTAGTTTTAGGCCCAATTGATATTTGGGCTTAATGGATTAAAAATGCATAGACAAAATTAAATACATTAAATTTATTTTTGGTCCAAAAGTTTTATTTTAATAAAAAAAATAAAATAAAAATAAAATAATTTATTTATTTATTTCCTTTCAAAATTAAAATTGGACCAATTATAAATTTAAAAGCTCAATTTCCCCTAGTCCATTAACAAAAACAAGCTTATGGAAGATGGACATTGACAAGAAGCCCAATGAAGATTAGGCTTAGGGTTAATGTATTTTTCATTATTAGGAAAGCCATGAATTAAGATTATTTAATAGTTTTTCTATATGTTATGTTTTGGATGATAACATGCCATGATAACATGTCATATAGAATTGGTAGTGCCACTCTATGCATAATGATACATGTCATTCATTAATAATGAATTTCATTATATTGTTTGAAATTTGTATATGCTTAATAATATTTGATATCATCTAGATAATATTATAGGAAGCATGCAATTAACAATATGTATGTTTTAAAAAGGAAAAACCAATTTTAAAATATTGAGTGGGAGAGGGAAAATTCAAGATAATTTTCCCACGGGCTCCATTGTTAGTTCAATAATAAAATTATATATATACCTCGACTTCATGATACGGTGATGCTCCCTTCGGAGGGTATATATATTAGATATTTTATTTGATGAACTTCTTCAAAGATAAAATTGAAATATTTTTCAATCGATTGTTCACCCCAACGGTGACTATTGATATGAAAAATACGTAGATTGAAACAATGGTTATACACTCAACTAAAGTTTGTTATTAACCTTCCCAACGAAGCTCTGTTAACAAATTTAGGTCCAAAGGGATAACGATAATTATTTATCATGTCTCTACATGAAAGTAAATAATCCAATGGATAATTGGGTCTAGTAAGTGTAGACATGACTTCCCCAACGGATAGCTTGTCAAAGCGGTACTAGATTATCGTTACAATAAATTAAAATGCATTTATGGTTTTTTGCATTTTTGTCATTTATTGTGAATATTGTTTCAAAGTATTTATGCATGTGTATTTTGTTTTTTCAGAAAATGTCTTCCATCAACCCATTATTATTTATCCTTGTTAAAAATGAACTCACTGGCGAAAATTATTTAGATTGGAAACGCAATCTATTTAATATTCTCACTGCTAAGGGAAGCAAATATGTGTTGACCCAGCCTTGCCCTCCTGAACCATCGTTATACGATTATAGAAATCAGAGGGAGCCTTATGAGAAATGGTGCGAAGCTAACAAAATGGCTAAGCGCTATATATTGGCTTCGATTTCTGTGGAACTGCATAAGAAACATCGGAGCATGGAAACAGCCACTGAAATTATGGCTAGTCTTCATCAGATGTTTGGGCAAAATACCCATTTTGCCAGAGAAGCAGCATTAAAACGTATTACGGATACTAAGATGGAAGAGGGCACAAAAGTTCGTGATCATGTCCTCAAAATGATGGACTATTTGAATGAGGTAGAGATTCATGGTGTTCAAATCAATGATAAATCAAAAATTAACATGGTGATTGAATCTTTACCTGATACATTCAAAGAGTTTAAGGTCAGTTATATCTTAAACAATAAAGATATGACCTTAATTGAATTAATGCACGAACTACATGCTATAGAAGAATTTTATAATAGCAGAAAACTTCCTGAAAAAGGATTCTCTTCAAGGCTTAAGTCGAAAGACAAGAATGAGCAAGCAAGAGTTGGGATCGGCAAACTGTCCACTAAAAGAAGTGGCAAGCCAAAAGGCAAGTGTTACAAATGTGGACAGAAGGGTCACTGGAAGAAAGATTGTCCTAAGATTATTAAAATCAGGTATAGGAAATCTTTAAGCTTCCTAATTAGTTCAGATTTCTATTGATTCATACAATAATGAATTCTGAGATAACTAATCTTATTTGTAATTCATTTATTTGGTTTTCAGGAAACCAAGAGATTAAGTGAAGAAAGCTTCAAACAGCAGTTGAGGACGTGTTAGTTTATATCAATTGAAAGACTAGATCAATTTTACAAGACTTTAGTTTTGATATTTGTCTTTATTTTTCCAAATATTAGAGGAATTTAATTTCGGTGGCTTGTTTTAATAAACAGGAGTACACTGTTATTTATGGATCCTCTATTTATTACTTATTTTGGTTATTTATAAAGACAATTTATATCATAGAAGTACATTGATCTATTCAAAGTAAGATATAATGATTAAAAGTATATGCATTTATCTAAGAAAAGAAATGTTTCTTCTAACCAAAAATCACCTCTGATAGTTATGCTTAAGTCATATAAACTATAATAAGATTTTAAGAAAATGATTAATGATAGACTTGTTGGCCTATTAAGATTGATCATTGTAACTCTATAAATCTTATTTAGAAAAGTAATATGACAAGGATACTCTTTATGAGCTAAAAGCATAACATTGTATTTGATGATTTAGCGCATACAAATGTATACGGACTAATCAGTTTACATGTTATAAGAGGTTATGAGTATTCTATCAATCTAGTTGATGAATATTCATTTTATGTTTGTCTAAATGAGTCATGATTCCATTGCTTTTGAAATTCAAAAGAGTACGTGAATAAGACAGAAGCAATTAGACAGGAACATAAAAGAATTTCGATATGATCGAAACAAAGAATATCTCTATGGAGAATTCAAGCACTATTTGGTTGTCAATGAACACTATGATACAATAGTGTAATTAAATGGAGAAACAAGATTCTTTTGGATAAGACAAGATATATACTAAGTGGTTTATCATTTACCTTTTTTATTCCAGATACTAGTATTTGAAACTACAAAGTTTATTGAACTTAGTTTCATCTATCTCGGTGTCCACTACTCCAAGAAATTATGAAAAAGTCACAAACATGGTTTGAGACACATTCGTATTTGGAGTTTACTAGTATTTCTACTAGAATCAGAGATAGAGAAGATGGATTCGTGTTCAGAAGCTTGCATGTTTTAGGTATCTTAAAGGAATAAGGGAAAGTCTGAATTATAGTCCTCAAGATAGGAATGTATTTATAGAAATATTTTTTACTTTCTTTGAGGAAGACTATATAATGACTTATAACCTAAGAGTAAGGTAAAACTAGAGAAATAAAAGAGATCAGGTTGATGCTCAGCTTTCAACACCTGTTATAGAACAGGAAGAACAGCAACAACCAGCTGATCAGCACAGGATTATCCTTGAACAATCATCACTTTTAGAACCTCGTCGTAGTGGGAGGGTAACTAGGTTACCTGCAAGATACATGTTTTTGGGAGAAACCTATAAGGCTATCTCAGATGAACATGTACAAGATCCCACTAGTTACAACGAAGCTCTAATAGATAGAGATGATGAATTTTGAAAAAGGCCATGAATCAAGAAATGGAATCTATGTATTCCAATAAAGTCTGGGAACTTGTAGAGGCACCAAATGGGGTAAAACCTATAGGGTGCAAGTGGATCTACAAGAGAAAAAGAGGAGTAGACGGAAGGGTGGAAACATTTAAAGCAAGATTAGTAGCCGAAGGGTTTACTCAGAAAGAAGGAATCAATTATGAGGAAACCTTTTCTCCGGTTGCTATGCTTAAATCCATCAGGATTCTGCTCTCCATTGCTGCAGTGCTAGATTATGAAATTTGGCAAATGGATGTCAAGACTGCCTTTCTTAACAGGCATCTTGAAGAAAACATCTACATACAGCAACCAGATGGATTTATACAAAAAAGGCCAAGAACACATGGTATGTAAGTTGCAGAGATCTATTTATGGATTGAAGCAAGCATCCCAGTCATGGAACATCAGATTTGATCAAGCGATTAAATCACTTGGATTCATTCAGAACATTGATGAACCATGTGTGTACAAGAAAATTCAGGGAAAATTTGTAGCCTTCCTAGTTCTTTGTGTAGACAATATTCTCCTGATTGGAAACGATATAGGAGTATTGACTACAATAAAGATTTGGTTAGCAAAATAATTTGATATGAAAGACCTGGGAGAGACAAGTTATATTCTTGGTATCAAGTTACTATGAGACCGGAAGAATAAAACTTTAGCCTTGTCTTAAGCGGTCTATATCGATAAGATATTGGCTAGATTTAGTATGGAAAATTCCAAGACTGGTTTATTACCATTCAGACATGGAATTACATTCTCTAAGGATCAATCACCTAAAACATCTGAAGAGATAGAGAGAATGAGACGAGTTCCCTATGCAGAAGCTGTGGGAAGTCTCATGAATGCCATGCTTTGCACTAGGCCAGACATCTGTTTTGCGGTAGGGATGGTTAGTAGATATCAATCTAATCCTGGACCTGAACACTGGACTGCGGTCAAGCATATAATGAAGTATCTGAAAAGAACTTAAAATTATATGCTTGTGTATTCTGGTGATGAACTTATTCTAGTGGGTTATACTAATTCTGATTTTTTGTCAGATAAGGATTTTAGAAAATCAACTTCCGGCTATGTGTTTACATTGGGAAGTGGAGCTACTAGTTGGATGAGAGTGAAACAATCTTGTATCACAGACTCAACAACTAAAGCTGAATATGTGGCTACATCTGAAGCTGCAAAAGAAGCTATATGGCTCTGCAAGTTTCTACGAAATCTTGAGGTGGTACCTGTTGTAACTGCACCCCTTAAACTATTTTGTGATAATGGTGGTGCGGTAGCTCAATCTAAGGAACCAAGGAACCACAAGAAACAAAACATATTGAAAGGAAGTATCATCTTATAAGGGAATAGTGTAGAAAGGTTATATGACAGTACCCCAGATGGCATTAGATGCTAAATGGCAGATCTTATTACAATGGCCATTAGTGGGAAACCTTTATAACCTGCACTTAGAGCCCTAGAGCATGTGCAATATGCCAGATATGCTTTGAGAGCTAGTGGGAGATTGTTGGGAAAATATGCTCTTTAAAAGCATATGTGTTTATTTAATTGTAATAAACAATTTTTCTGATTAATAAAATAAATGAGGTATTTTATTCAAATATCTTAATTGCATTAATATTTGTATTAAAGTCCATTTAATCATATTATATGTATTTATGTGATCACCATGTGGATTCACAGAAGACATAAATACAAGTTATCTTATGATTAAATAAATTTAGTTCGCAGTTGATAAATAAAGTTGGGCACTTTATTTAGGTATAGACTGTAATAAATTCATTGAATGATTTGTCTTAATCATGTATGAATTTATTGATGTAGTACGACTACATTGAACAGGATCACATATGAGATTTAATTAACTTTGTAATAACTGTCAGACTTATTAAATCTCATAGGCGTTGATTTTACTGTAATCTTAATCTTGAGTTAATTATGATTTCATGATTGTGATTGTTATTTCATTTGAGTTACCAATGGGCACGACACATCCTTGTGGTCAAGATTACCCGGTATCTTGGTGGGAGCAATTATGAGTATTGGAGTTATGGATTAACAATATAGAATTTGTACAACACATCTCTTGATAGGTTTTCGGTACTTGATCATAGAATTCTCTGGCCAGAGTGTGTCAACATATTTAGTATGTTGAAAATGATCATTAGAGAAAACCAGTAAGGATCAAGGAATAAGATGTTATTAAATTGATTGGACAGTTGAGATATCAATTTAATTAACGATGTGGTACAAAGGATTGTGCAGTAAAGAAATCAATGTGGCTTGGGACGAATTATTATTCGAGCATACAATTATGGAAGTCAGTTCCAATCTTTTAGTGGAGTAGATTTGGAATTAAATAATTGGGCTAGTATAATTACAGGCCTAATTATTGTAGCCACTATTGTATGTTCCCAAATGATCCCCGGGTTAGCTCATTTAATTGATTGCACCACTGCTGGACTAATAAGCAAGATAACTAGCTATTTGGGTCAAAAGCCTAAATATATCATTTAGTGGGAGGCTCCATTTAATAAGCTTATGTGTAAGGGGCCTTATGTTATTTTACATGGTGGGTCCCCTATTAAATGAAAAGTAACGTGAGTTTTATTTTGGGGGAATCCTTGGAGCCTAGGGTTTTCACTAAAGGGAGATATATAAGGCTTATTTTCCCAAAAAAGGAAAAAAGAGAAGCCACTTTATACAAATCAGAGAATAAGATTTTTCTCTCCATTGTTGAGAGAAAGATTTTCTCGTGCTAGTTGCTTTGGTAGTGATAAAGGCGCCCACACGTCAAGTGCAGATCGAACCTGAGTCATAACCTGGAAGATCATTGGAGACAGTTCGTGATCTAACAAGTGTGGTGGTGACGGATCGTGATCTAACAGGAGTGGTGGTGGCGGATCGTGATCTAGGAGCCTAAATCACTTCAGTGGAAAAAGCAAACTCAGATTTACAAGGTACGATTTCTAGAATACGAATTCTTATATATTATATGAGAGCGATCTTCAAAAGGTTTTATAAAAATTTAAAAACCTGATTTTTCCCCAACACCCAGAAGATTGAAAGGGCTTTCATCTCCAATCCTGTAGATGATGCTACTGAAATATCAGTCGAAAATACAGCAAGTCGCTTCCCGCTCTTGAGCATTGGACTATCTTGAATTTTGTTTTCTTTTCTTTTCGCTACACTTGAATGTAAAATTTGCCATTAATTCATGTTCTTCATTCAGAGTTGTCATATAATCACCCAACTTCCTTAGAAATGCGAAACTGGTCATACTACATTATTATTTGATGTTCAATAACTATTATAGCATCTCGCATACAAGATTTAGTCATTAGAATAACATAACAGCAAGATTTGTGGTGATATTATTCTGCACTTTTTGAATAGGGCGACAGGCGACAAGTAACGCTGGACAGTTGCTTGCTCACAGATCTGTCATCATAAATGCATCTTTGAGTGGTTAAGCTTGAACAAGAGTAATTTTCTACCCCTCTGGGCCACCCTCAGTTTCTTGGTCTCGATACTCTGTTTTTTGGGGATAAATATGAAGGTTATGTTAGCGGATCCTCTTCTGATTTGAACACTCTTGATTTTTTATCGATTTTGTGTCATATGTATTTTAGTGTTAGTGGATGATTAGAATTTAATTATTTTTTCTTTTTAATTTATTAACCACCAATCATATTAACAGAATTTGCTCAGATGAAAATCAGATCAGGAGAGGATGCTGATCCCATATTAGCAAGGTGAACAAAAACTAATCAAAGAACCACTTTTATGGATTGATGCTGATATCCATTTGATTTAGAGAATTAGAGTAACGGTAGAGAGCGCGCTCCAACTCCACGTCAGTCTCATACAACAATAAATAAAAATTGAACTAATGATAAAAATTGTCCATAAAGTTTATTGCTTTTATGAATTTTGACTACCCGTAAATTTAGTGACCTTCGCTGTATTTGTAATATGAGTGATGGCTGTGTTATGATCCTAAGATTCCTAACAGTCCCACGTAAGTTAAGCTATGAGTATTCAGATTTAAATGAGCATATAACTTGTCAGCACACCGTGGGATTTCGATAGAATTGTAATAATAAAAAGATAAGAAGGGATGCACGTAATATAAGTGACAATTAGTCAAGAGTAAGACGCAGCGTTTTGAATGAGCTGTAGTGTAGTGTTCTGCATAACGCTCTTTCGGTTATAATCCTGATTTACAAACCATATCTATCCACGCAATCATACAGCAGACTGACATCTAACGCAACAAATTAAAATCCGTACTTTAAAATTTACTAAAACGTACTACCTAATCTAGCAAATAAACTACAACAAAAATAGAGACTTGAAAAAATACACTCTCTCTCTTCTGGATTCGTTGACGCAAACGAGCAAGCTTATTTCCTTTTATATCTAAAAATCAAATAAAATTCACAATGGCTCTTCTAGGTCTTTGAATTTTTTAAAAGCAAATGAAACAGTTGAAAGGAAGAATCTGAAATCCCTAAGCCTCAAGCAAAACCCTTTTTTATTTTTTATTTTTTGGTGGGGGAGGTTAAACGACGTCGCGTTTGGTGTAGTATACAAGCCATGGCGGAGTCGTCGTCGTCGTCATCTTTATCATCAAAGGAAGACCTAATTCAGCTGATCAAGCGGTTCGGGGCTTATGAGCTTATCTCACGGACAAGATGTCCAATCTCTTCTCGATCTCTTTCCACAACTGGGTACTTATCTCTCTTGCCTGGCATTGCCGTGAAATTTATTTGTGTTTATGGCGGATCTGAGACTGTTTGATTGATAAAAATTTATGGGAGTATGAATTAGTGTAGTGATTTTAGTGAGCGTTGTTTAGTCGGTGCGTTTGTGGCTTTGCTGCTAGTAACTGGATATTGTTGTTTAAGAAATAAAATAGTATTTTTTGTGTGTTTTATTTTGTTAATTCTCCAACAAAGTGGTATCAGAGCTAGTACGTGATGCTATATATGGTCATATAGCATATCAAATTGAAGATCTCGACGAGAGGAAAGTCACGCCGCAAAACTCATCCCGATCTGAGACCGGACGCGCCCACACTTGCCGCTGGAAGTTTTCTGCCCTAAAGCTGAGTCGACTCACCGAGTTGAACCAAGCCGAGCCGAGCTGAACCGAATCAAGTCGAACCGAGCCAACTCGAGCTGAACCAATCCGGACCGAACCAAGACTACCAAGCCGGTGTTGACCGTTGACCGACGTTGACCGTTGACCAGCGTTGACCGTTGTCCGTTGACCAAAAGTTGACTCGAGTCCTTCCCAAGGTTTTTCGACGTGCCGGATCCATTTGTGCTTTCAGAATCTTCAAATTCTCACTCAATTTGTGAGTTATGGCAAACGGTGGTATGATGTCATTTCAAGTTCCACAATTAAAGGGAAGTAAGTTTGACAATTGGAGTATTAAAATGAAGGCTCTATTGGGCGCACATGACGTATGGGATGTCGTGGAAAAAGGCTTTATTGTGCCAGAAAATGAAGCCACTTTAACTGCGGCGTAGAAGGAGAATTTAAAAGACTTGAAGAAGAAAGAGAATAAAGCAAAGTATCTCATATTTCAATCATTAGATGAAGATGCTTTTGAAAAGATTGCTGGTACAACCTCCTCAAAAGAAGCATGGGAGAAACTAGAGACCTCTTACAAAGGAGCAGAACAAGTTAAGAAGGTTCGTCTCCAAACATTACGAGGAGAATTTGAGTCCTTACACATGAAGGCGTCGGAGTCAATTTCTGACTACTTTACTCGGGTTGTAACCGTTTCCAATGAATTAAAAAGAAATGGCGAGGAGTTAAAAGAGGTAAGGATCATTGAAAAGATACTTCGATCAGTAGAGTCGAAGTTTGACCATATTGTTGTGACAATTGAAGAAACAAGAGATCTGGAGGATATGACGATCGAGCAACTTCAAGGAAGGTTGCAAGCCTATGAAGAAAAACAAAAAAAGAAGCAAGGAATCGAAGAACAACTTCTCAAGATGGAAGTCAATCCAAAGAAAAGAGAAGAAAGCTCCGACAACGAGAGAAGGCACTATGTCCGAGGTAGAGGTCGAGGACGAGGTAGAGGTCGTGGTCATGGACGAGGTTGGAATTTCAACAACAACAACTCCAATTATGCCAAAGGAGAAAGCTCAACCAGAGGACGAGGCAGAGGCAATCCAAGATCGAGGTATGACAAATCCCAAGTACAGTGCTATAATTGTCAAAAGTTTGGGCATTATGCTTCAGAATGCAGAGCTCCAAGCACCAAAATTGAAGAGAGAGTGAACTATGCTGAAGAGAAAAATAGTGAAGATGGCACACTTTTACTAGCACGCAATGACACAAGTGGAGGTCAAGAAAATACATGGTACTTGACACAGGTGCTAGCAATCATATGAGTGGAAACATAAGCATGTTCGTGCAACTAAGTGAATATGTGAATGGCAGTGTCGCTTTTGGAGATGATTCAAAAGTACCAGTGAAGGGTAGAGGTAACATTCTTTTTCGTGCAAAAGATGGTAGTCACCAAATAATTTCGAATGTTTACTATGTGCCCAATATGAAAAGCAACATTCTTAGTTTAGGTCAACTTTTAGAAAAAGGCTATGATATTTACTTAAAAGATTATAGTCTTTTCCTAAGAGATGACAAAGGAAATCTAATTACAAAGGTGAGAATGTCAAAGAATAGAATGTTTCCTTTAAATATTCAAAATGATGTTGTAAAATGTCTCAAAGCCTGTCATAAAGATCAATCCTGGACTTGGCATCTTCGATATGGGCATCTCAACTTTGGAGGACTGGAGCTACTATCTAAGAAGAGCATGGTGAAAGGCTTACCATACATTAATCACCCTGATCAACTTTGTGAAGGATGTTTACTTGGCAAGCAGTTTAGAAAGAGCTTTTCAAAGGAGTCAAACTCAAGAGCTCAGAAGCCACTCGAGCTCATTCATACTGATGTGTGCGGTCCATTCAAACCAAACTCCCTTGGTAAAAGTAACTACTTCCTTCTCTTCATAGATGATTTTTCAAAAAAAACTTGGGTGTATTTTTTGAAGCAAAAATCAGAAGTCTTTGAAGCTTTCAAGAAGTTTAAAGCTGCAGTTGAAAAAGAAAGTGGATACCAGATTAAAGCCATGAGATCTGATCGAGGTGGAGAGTTCACTTCCAAAGAATTTTTAGAGTTTTGTGAAGCAAATGGAATTCGACGCCCTTTGACAGTTCCAAGATCCCCTCAACAAAATGGTGTTGCAGAAAGGAAGAACAGAACCATCATCGACATGGCAAGAAGCATGCTTAAGAGTAAGAGGCTACCTAAAGAATTTTGGGCTGAAGCAGTTGCATGTGCAGTCTACTTATCCAATCGATCTCCAACAAGAAGCGTGTGGGGCAAGACGCCACAAGAAGCTTGGAGTGGAAGAAAACCCGGCATCACCCATCTAAGAGTTTTCGGAAGCATTGCCCATGTACATGTACCAGACGAAAGTAGAGCCAAGCTGGATGACAAAAGTGAGAAGTTCATCTTCATCGGCTACGACAACAACTCCAAAGGATACAAGCTTTACAATCCAAACAACGGGAAGATAGTGATCAGTCGAGATGTAGTTTTTGATGAAGAAGGAGAATGGGATTTTGGCTCTGGTGTAGATGACTTCAACTTCTTTCCCATTGAAGGAGATGATCATACACAGATAAAACAAGTAGACGAACAACAAGAGCCTACTACTCCACCTATCTCACCAGCATCAAACACACGTAAAGATTCACCGCCGTCTTTCTTAAATGAAAGAACCGAAGAACGTACAAGGAGTCTTCAAGATCTCTATGAGGTAACTGAGAGACATGATAATCTCACTCTCTTTTGCCTCTTTGCTGATTGTGAGCCAGTCAACTTCCAAGAAGCTGCACTAGATGAGAAGTGGAGAATTGCAATGGATGAAGAAATTAAAGCCATTGTGAAGAATGATACTTGGGAGCTTACTACTCTTCCAAAAGGTAACAAGGCGATCGGTGTCAAATGGGTGTATAAAACAAAAAGAAATGCGAAGGGAGAAATTGAAAGGCACAAGGCGAGGCTAGTTGCAAAAGGCTATAGTCAAAAGGCTGGCATAGACTATGACGAGGTATTTGCTCCTGTAGCCAGACTTGAAACTATTAGACTTATTATTTCTTTGGCTGCTCAGAACAAATGGAAGATTTTTCAAATGGATGTGAAGTCTGCTTTCTTGAATGGATTCCTTGAAGAAGAAGTTTACATCGAACAACCATTGGGTTATGTGGTGAAAGGACATGAAGACAAAGTTCTGAGATTGAAGAAAGCTCTTTATGGGTTAAAGCAAGCACCAAGGGCATGGAATAGCAGAATTGACAAGTATTTTCAAGAGAAAGGCTTCACCAAATGCCCATATGAACATGCTCTCTACGTCAAAGAAAAAGGTGGAGATATTTTGATTGTGTGCCTGTATGTGGATGATCTCATCTTCACTGGAAGTAATCCAAGCTTGTTTGAAGAGTTCAAGAGAGTGATGATCAAAGAGTTCGAGATGACTGACATCGGACTGATGGCATATTATCTCGGCATTGAGGTCAAGCAAAAGGAAGAAGGCATATTTATCTCCCAAGAAAGCTATGCAAAGGAGATTCTCAAGAAGTTCAAGATGAATGATTGTAAGCCTATAAGCACACCAGTGGAATGCGGAGTCAAGTTATCCAAATATGATGAAGGCGAAAATATAAATCCAACATTCTTAAAAAGTTTGGTTGGAAGCCTACGTTATTTGACATGCACAAGACCAGATATCCTTTATGCTGTTGGACTTGTGAGCCGATACATGGAGAATCCAAAGACCACCCATTTTAAAGCTGCAAAAAGAATCCTTCGCTACATCAAAGGTACAACTAATTCCGGCTTGCTATACTCATTTTCTAATGACTACAAGCTTGTTGGATATAGCGATAGCGATTGGGGTGGAGATGTAAATGATCGAAAGAGCACCACAGGATTTGTGTTCTTCATGGGAGATACTGCTTTCACATGGATGTCAAAGAAGCAGCCAATTGTCACGCTATCCACCTGTGAAGCTGAATATGTAGCTGCCACATCAAGTGTTTGTCATGCAATTTGGCTCAGAAATTTGCTGAAGGAGCTGAGTTTGGCACAAGAAGAGCCAACCGAGATTTGTGTTGATAACAAATCAGCAATTGCCCTATCCAAGAATCCAGTCTTTCATGATCGAAGTAAACACATAGACACTCGCTATCATTTCATAAGAGAGTGTATTGCAAGAAAAGAAGTGCAAATCAAGTATGTAAAATCACAAGATCAAGCAGCTGATATCTTCACTAAACCACTCAAGCAAGAAGACTTTGTAAGATTCAGAAGTTTGCTTGGTGTCACAGGATCAAGTTTAAGGGGAGATGTTGGATCATAAACTTGATCCAAGATGAATAAATCAAGCCCAACTCATGGAAGGTTCCATGAGTAGGTATGGTTGGTGAGCTTTGAATTATTTGTGTTAGGTGTGTTAGGTGTGGTTGGTGAAGTAGGTGAGTGGTAGGTTTTAATGGATGGTGAGGATTTGTGTATTAATTGAATAAATGAATGGTTGTGATTAGTTTGTTTCATGTATAAATACCCCCTCTCCCCTTTGGTTTAATCATCAAGTGAAGTAGCAAAATCTCTAAGGTGTAGAGAGTGAAAAATAAGAGTTGTAATTGGTGAGGAGTGTTGTTGAAAAAATAAAATAATATTTTTTATGTGTTTCATTTTGTTAATTCTCCAACAGATATTTCATTAATAAATACGGATAGTAAAATTAGATTTTTTTTTCTTATGTTTTAATTGGCTTAAAATATGCAAATAAGTAAAATAGCTGTTGGTAAAGATTGATACCGGATTGGTGCTACGTTTGATAGAGTGCAGAGTCATGAGCCACGAAGGTATGATAGGCTACCAAAGCCAAACCCAAAGTACACTACGTGAAGGGTGCCACGCAAAGCCATGCACAAAGCCATGCATGAAGTCTCACGTGTGGTTACTGTGTGAATGCCAAATCGGAGCCATGATTTTGGGTTTACTTTGTCAAAGATCGTGCAGAGATTGAGGGAGGGATCCAAATCTTGGAAGTTTTCTTTGATTTATTTTTCATTTCGAAATATTAGTCAAGTTGTTTGCTTGATTTTTGTTGTTGATTCCAGCCGAGATATTGGGTTGGAAATCAAAGTCTTTTGTTGTAAATAAGCTCCAAAGCTTCGAATAAAGGAAAGAGTATTCAAAAAACAAAAACACTTTGGTTATTTCTCACCATAAGCAGAAAATATTACTTTTAACAATTGTAATTGTTAGCTACATCTGACTCGGACCTAACAACATTGGGGAGTATTAAGCACATACATAATTGGATGGAACCTATATTGCCCGTTTGATGGTAAGCAAAATGGAATGGAACTGCTGTTGTCTTTTAATATCTTTATGTATATATATGCTGTTTTAGTTCAGGAAAAAAAAATATTAGATTTTCACTCTCAATGCTGTTATAACTGATTTCTTTACAGATTCTTAGATCAGAAAAGTGTTTATCTTTGTGGAAAGATTGTATTTTGCATGATTGGAGCTCGACTTAGTCCAAGTTGGGATGGGCTGCTGTTTGTCTAAACCACTAATATATAATATATTGTGGATATGACAAGGTATTATCATCTGTCCTCATTCCGTATTATTCCAGTAGATCTTTCTTTGAAAAGAATAGTTTGCATATTCTTAATAAAGGTTCCTTAAGTTTTTGCATAAATGTTATTCGCAATACAAACCAGCCTGGTGTAGCTCGCCAGCCCAAGACCACTCCACTTGATCTGAGCACAGGAAATCTGTAACAATCTGGGATTGCCTTCAGATGCACAGCCCGAGGCTCAGCTTGATCTCCCTAAATTTTAGCAATTATTTTTTGAGAATAAAAGAAAAACATTCTATGTTTTCATTTTGTTTTGGGTTCTGACACGTTTATTTGGTATCAGGATTCACGATCAGTTGGAGCTTTTGCGGGGCTTGACCTCGTGATTGTCTTTACCTGGAGGATTGTTAGATCTCCAGGTGCTCCTCAAAGAAGGCAGCCAAAAAGACATGCTCCTTCAACTAGTAATTCTGTTGCCAGCACTCAAGCTAATGCAACTTTGATGCCTTCTGGAGCTAGTTCATCCTCAGAGGATTTACGGACTCAAATTGCTGATGCATTATTTCAACCAGTAAAGATAAGCGTAAGTCTTACTGTCCAACAATTGAGTAAGTTTTTGTGCATATTTACCTAATCCATCATTAATTTGCCGTCAATTCTCATTTTTTTCATTTCACTTTCAGCCAACTTTGGGACAAGTAGTTAGCCAGAAACTGAGTGAAGGAAGAAAGGTAGCATTCTTATCCTCTCTGATGTGCCAAGCCTAATGGTTTTATGATTTAATTCTGTAGGTGACATGCCGTTTGCTTGGAGTTATCCTGGAGGAAAGCAGTCCCGAGGAGATCCTGGTGATTTTTTAATTTTCTGTGAAATTCTGTGTTTGGAAAACAATTGAAGAGGATTAATTCAATTTATTTTCTTCTTCATAGAACCAAGTAACCGTGAGGTCCTCTGTGCTGGAGGTGCTTTTGGAGATCATTAAGTTTTGTGATATCTTATCTCATGGAAAGAGTTCTTGATGATGAAAGCGTAGTGCGTTAAAAACCCTTTTCTTACTGTGTCCATTCTTCAGTGCTGTCAATATTGCTAAATGTGTGGTTTCATAATTAGCACACTTCATTATTAATCTTTGTACGATGGGACACATTAGTTGACCTTTTTCGGTTGCATTGTTCATTGCTACTGACTTGGAATGAAGCTTTCCTTTTAAGCTGTCTTATTGCAGTGTATCCTTATTGTTTTAAACTTTCATTTTAGATTTTTGAACCACCTGTGACCAGTTTGGCTGTAAGAAAAGGATCTTCTGGCTCTGGAAAATGCGGGGGTTCTCACTTCAGGCGGTTTGGTAAAAGACAAGGTAAATCTTAACTTCAGGTTGTTGCTTTTGAAAGATTAAATGGAGTGAAACGACCCACCCGAATTTTCCGGACGAGTCAATCTAGTCTCATCAAAACAGATTTGATAATAATCTAATTAGTAAGGATTCTGCCGAAAATTTGGCAAAATCTCCTTTATATATATAACATTCCCAATCTATAAATATGAATATAACACTCCCAATATAATTCAATATACAACAAACTCCAGTGATCAACATCCTCAACCAAAATGTTGAGTTTTATATCTCCAGAGTCTCAAAAGATAATATTATAACTAATATTAATATCTCAGTTTATTCTTAATCCCAAAAGAATAATATAACAAAATTATACAATCCCAAAAGAACAAGATGTCCTAACAAAAACATATATATCTTCTAACACCATCACGTGGCCAAGACTCAAAATATATTTACAGTCGCTGGGCCGGTCTGGTGTACCTGCAACCTCCTGGTTGGGGGGGGGGAATATAAAAAAAACGAGGTGAGTTTAAAACTCAGTGAGATCAGTGAGTAGATAGTATTTTTTGAAAATTAATTCTTACTTTAAAAGAAATAATCATATCATTTTCAAACACGATTTCATCAAACCATAAGCGAGAAACCAATAATAAATTATTTAACATTTAAACCAGATTACTAACTATAAAAAGCATATATAACAATCATATGTAACAATCATGGAAATCATATCACAATATTCTATAGAATACACAAGAATGAAAATCATCACTAAACAAGTACCCAGGAAAATAATCTCATCATATCCGGACCTCAACGGACGGTCAATGACGTACTATCTGGGAACGGTCATGCCCCGGAGCTACACGGATAGACAGGGAAATACCATCTCATATTTCATCATATCTATGCATGAATAATCTAGTCCCTAAAGGACAAAAGCGCCCAAGCACACGACCCAAAGCCTCTATGTGTACTCAGACGGGCCCCAAAGGTCTGTATCTCATATGTATTATCTGTATCTCAATATATGTATGTATCTCATATTTGTATCTCTGTAATCATCATAACGCATGCATATGCCCCCAAAAGGCAGAAACGCCCAAACACACGGCCCAAAGCCTCTATGTGTGTTCAAACGGGCCCCAAATGCCTCTCATCTCATATGTATCACTGTATCTGGAGGGAAGGGTACTGTCTAATGATTTAAAAAACAATCACTATACTCATATTCACATACCTTTTAACCATACTTTAAATCATACCACATTTGAATCCATTTTTCTTGTCTTTAAAATACTATCATGCTTTATTCAAAGTCGATACGGAAAACCATTAACCAAACATTTTAATATAATATCAATACGTGAATAAAATCCATTTCAAGAAAATCATAAAATCATTAAATCATAACATTTAAAACACTTATTTTGTAAACATGTTTTACTATCATAATTAACTATGAAAATAGGTTTTGTATATTCCACTCACAGTGATGGTGTTCACGCTCAGTTATCGTCCACGTCCGCGAACCGATTCTCGCTCACGGATCCTCCTAAATAAAGAAAACGACATAATTATTTTTCGCAAATCAGAATTACAACTAAATTTATGCAATAAACTCGAAACGAACATCTATCCATAATTTACAACTCTCATGTTGATAAAATTACTAAAATGCCCTCGAGTCCGTAAATCATTAAAACTCTGAAATCGTAAATCAATGAATTACCCTCGGAATCGTAATTACACCCAATTCTCAATTCTAGGAATTACTAAAATATCTATAGGCTCAGAAATTACAAAATTGCCCTCATAGTGTGAAATTACCAAAATGCCCTCGCCGGTCAACGGTCGGAATTTGGTCAACGCCGGTCGGGAAGTTCAAGTCTGAAAGTTCTGGCCACACTGAGTCCAACGGTGGTGGTGGTGACCTCCCATGCACGGCGATGGCTCTGGATCGAGCTCCCAAAGCCGTAAGTCCTTCAACGGCCGATCAACGGCAAAACGATGTCCCCGGCGACAGTGGATGGTCGGAAATGGAAGAGGGAGTCGTGGGGAACAAAACTGAGGTGGTGGCATGGTCAAATTCCGGTAGAGCAACGGCGGTGATGATGGGTTTTGGCCGCGGTTTTGCAGGCCTTGAACGACGGCGTTCCGGTCGGTTTTCAGCGACAGAGATGGCAGGGGAACGACGGCCGGTCTTCACGCTTCAGATTGGTACCAAGCTCGGCCGAAACGGTGGCCGGAAATGGGAGATATGGCCGGGTCAAGGTCGAAGGTTCCGGGTCGGGTTTTTGGGCCGGGTTCTCTCTCTCACTCTGTCTCACGTGCATATGTTTCCCCTGTTTCCAGCTTATTCTTTTGCTTTTACTAACTTCTTAACCGCCTCTTTTTATTTATTCATTTTTTAATTCACATATGTTACATGAGTTCTAGTTGGACTAAATAGATAAATTGTGCCTAGTATTCTGCATTGTTTTTTAGAGAAATTGTTGTGGATATGAATACTATTAATGATTTTGCTGTTGTTATCCGAACTTTGACCGAAGAATTTCAATTAGTTTCCATGGCATATGTCTAAATGTCTTTACTTTATGTGAACTGTACACGCAGGTTCTATTTTGTAGTGCAGAAATCGGGCAGACATCTTCTATTCGGCAATTGGAACCAGATTGGCATGGGGCTTTTAATTAAATACCCTTTAATAGTTTTAAAATTATTTAAATATCCCCTCACTTTTTAGTTTTTATGAATACCCTAACAAATATAAGTAAAGTCTTAAATGTCCTTAATGAATGCATCAAATTCACTCAACTTCATTGTCTTCATATTTCTTTCACCTAAATCTCTTCTTGCTGCTGAAATTCTCTCAAAATCTCCTAGAATCTCTCAAAATCTCTCATAACTTCTTACACAAATACAATTATATATTCATTTCTTTAACACCCACTCTTTCTTTAACTGAAATGAGGTGCATTGCTCATTAAACAACCCAATAAGGTATGTTAATGTTGTTGGGTTTTAAGTTTTTTAATTTTTAAGAAAATTTAGAAATTTTCCTCACATTATAATGTTTTATTTTCACCATTTTTTCTTATATGTAGAAATATATACAATGTAGGTTGTTTATTTATTTTTTTTCAGCAATATAATTTATTTATGGCGAAAATGTTTCGCATCGTGCATTCCTTTTGATACCGTGTACATTATGTAATTAGAAATGTAGGTCGTGTAAGTAATATAGCCGTGTAAGTCATGTAGGTCATGTAAGTAATATAGTCATATAGGTCGTGTAAGTCATGTAAGTAATATAGTCATGTAGGTCGTGTAAGTCATGTAAATAATGTAGTCATGTAGGTCATGTAGTTACTTGTATATGAAATTTGATATTATTGTTTTTATTGTATCATCATATATGATTTTGGTATGTGTGCCTATTCTCTTCAATGTGTGAATGGATTGAGTAAAATGGCGAGTATAAGTTCAAATGTTCCACGGCTAAATAGATAATGATACCACGATCGACAACATATGCCGAATTAGTGGAGAAGATAGCTCAAGTTATTGATATAGATAATTCGGAATTCGAAATCACAATAAAGTTCAAGCTTAAGACATCTGATCGTATACCACCAGTTATAATTCAAACCAATGATGATGTGGGATTTTTTTAGATTCCAATTTAATTTCACTTTTTTTTAATAATTTTCATTGACATTTTCTACATAGCAGCAAATATAAATTCTTAACACAAATTAAGTCTTTAAAGAACTAAATTAATCTAATGATTAATGGAAAAAGTCGTGTAATTTTAAAGTCGCAATTAAACATATTACAACCATTTAAAAAGTTTTTTTTTTTATCTTCAAAGTGCTTTCTTCCTCTACCCAAGCATACAAGTATACATGAGGAATGCCTGCATATAATTAATCCATGAAATCAATTAAGAAAAAAAAATATCAACTATAGGAAATTAATGTAATGTTATACACATAAGAACATCATTCGTAGTGATAAAGTATTTCCACTCATAACTAGACATACCATGACTTACCATGGCTTATAATTGGAAATTAAGGATATCTCTAAGTAATGACATTCCACAAGGTAAATGTATCTGCACTATTCCAATTTATTGTGAGCCTAATTAAACTAAAGGTAATGTGTATATTTTATTGACAAGAAACAAAATTTGGAATTGAAGATCGTGTAATTGTGTAATACATGAAGGTCGTGTAATTGTATAATACATGAAGGTCATGTAATCGTGCAATACATGAAAGTCGTGTAATACACAACCTTGAATCTTGCATAACCTTACACGACCAAATTGTGTGTTACATGACAAAATTATAATCAGCACAATCCATTAATTTTTCACAATTTGCATGTAGCAAAACAACTACAATTTGTTTTCGAACATGTTATGAGAGACCCGCAATTAATTAATCTATTTTTTCAATATAAAACCCTAACTTTTTGTTTTTTTTCCTTGAATATTAACAAGAAAACTAATTACAATGAATTACTTGTCTCAACTAGTTACATTCTGACCATTTTGCAGTAAATGATCAGCTCTCGCCGGCGATTATGTAGCGACGAACTATGTTTCTCTTTCTCAGTTGTGGTAGCTTCCCCTTCTCAGGCTCAGTTTGCTCATGTTGAAGTTCAATTTAGCATGTATGGAGAATGAATATTTGTTTGAGTAGAGGTGATGTCGGTGAGCGAATTGCAGAGGTGATGTTAGTTGATATTCGATTTAGCATGTATGAGAATGGAGGATGAGTGTTTGTTTATTTGAGTAAAGGTAATGGAAGGAATTGCAGTAGATATGAGTGTTTGTTTGTTTGAGTAGAGAGAGGGAGAGGTGTTGTCGGTTGAGTTGACGTGTTTTAAAAAGAGGATAGCTTAGTAATTTTCTATCAACTTTTAAAAGGTATTGATGAAAATTTTGGCAAAATCAGATTTTAGGGTATTGAGATAATTTTTAAAGTATGAAGGTGTATCTACTGCAATTCCCTCGATTGGCATATCGACACTAATTCCGAAATTGTTTCTCAATTAGCTGTATGTCTTTTATGAGTAGTCTTATTTTTATAAACTTGATTCTGATTTCTGAATTCATTATATTGTCCTTGTTATGATACCTGTCATCTGAGTTCACTTATTTTTGTTATAGAGGTTTATCAAATATCAGCTTCACATTTCTCCCAACAGACCTGATCGAAGTCCAGCCAACGTGTTCAGTTCTCCATCCTTGGAACAATTCTTTGGATGTGTTTGGCTCAAGAGCAAGTAAAAGCAAGATTTTTTTTTTTTTTAATCTTATTTTTCACCTCATTTGGGTCCTGTGTGTTGCAGCTGAATACATAAAGAGGTCTATTTTGGCAGTCGTCTACAAGTTGCTTGTTCTCAGAGGAAGGGAGTCTTCATTTGTTTGATTAAAATTTGCAAATTAGCATTGCCGGTTTAATGAATATGCGATCATGCACAATGATTTTGTTTCACTGTTGCAACCGACACTTCTAAATTCCAGTCTAATCCGCTGTTAGCATTTCTAATCTTCTTATTATTTATTCCCTCATTTTTCTGATGAGATTTCAAGCATGGATTGAAATGTGAATAGAGGTATGATCTCTAATTTTATATTCCTCTCAAATAATGATTGGAAAAAAAAATAAACTCAGAAAAATAATTTTCAACCAAATTGCTGTAAAATTTGAAATAAACTTCCAAAATCAAAAAGAAAAGAAATTCAAGAATATTTTAGGAATCCAAATGCATGTAATTTGTGGATGAGACTGATAGTTTTTGAAATATGGTTATTATTACTGGTATCGTTCTTATTTTCTTATTATTTTCAGTAATCTTAAAATAATCGATCATTTGTTAATTGGAGGTGAAATTAAGGTTTAGTCGTTTTCTAAAGAAAATAGTATCTGCCGGGGGCAGGGCACAGCGCATCCAAAACCAACATTTTCACAGCACAGCTTAGCACAAGAATCAGAAGTGAGAAGTAATTCTGAAGTGAAAGCACAGAGTAGGCATTTTACTTTTCGGCTTCAGTTTGTTACATTACAGGATGGAAAGTATTTGCCCGATCGACGAAAAGTAGGCAAGTTAAGTCTTTTGTCTTCTTCAACCTCCTTCACCTCTTCAAGTCCAGGCAATTGTGATTCTTTATCTGCAAACTTATCGGCATTTTTTTAATATTCTTATTGACGAAACCTTTTAATTTTTTATCTCCAGGAGTACTTCGACCAGCTTATTTCCACTATAAATTCCCATGGCGTTAAAGTCGAACAAATTAGTCAGCGTGGAAAGGGTACCTATTTGATTTTCTTTTTCTATAGCCTATCTTCGCATTTTAATGCGCATTTTTTTTCCTTTAGAAAAATAATTTAATTTATCTCGATCGCAATTTGTGAACTTTAGGTGTCTATGCTGACATGGCCTTTTAAGAAGAGGAACTTGTTTTGAAGGATCAAATGCTTGCTGGAATTCAGCATTCTTCAGACAAGGTCTTTTTATTATTACTGTTATTTTTAATTTTATTTGTTCATTGTGTTTCCTCCCTTGAGAGTTGAACATTTATGACACACCCACACCTATATAGATATATTTTTGTCGCAGATGGATTGTCTGCTGTGTAGTTTTTGTTTTCGATTTATTGATTCTATAGAACTTCAAATTGGGCGGAAACTGTATTTGCATAGCCTAGGTGACCCTGCAAATAAATGTCATACAGGAACCTCTTTGCAAACATTGGAAGATTGTTACGATACTGATTCACTTGACATGGAAGACGACTCTCACATGAAAAATCATGAAGATTATGGAAATTGTGCTTCCAGCAGTTCCAAAGGTAATATCTCTCTGCCCAAAGGGTTCATTAAATCATTGGTGAATGGTGAATTGGAATTACCCTTTTCCAACAAGTTTCCCTTGCCTTCCAGCATTCCATGTGCTGAGGGTTGTGGAGAAGCTTATTACTGTAGGTAAGGATTTTAATTGTTTTCACCTCAGCAATACGAACCATGAGTACAATTGACTTTAAGTGAGTATTCTTGAGACTTCTAAAAGATTTTCCATTTAATCCCTTATACTAATCTTGTCAACACGATGCAGCATATCTTGTGCAGAGTCTGATTGGGAATTGTTTCATTCTTTACTTTGCACTGGGAAGAGGTCAGAAGCACTATCTGGGGCGCCCTTATTGAAATTTATAGAAAATGCTAATGGTAAAGCTCGAATGTTGTTGGTACTTGCCTCTTAGCATGTACCTAACCCGTGTAAAATTTCCATGGTTACTGATTTCTGCCTTGCTACTTATTCTTTCTTTGTCTTTTAAACCTCAGGAACAAATGACATTTTCCTTCTTGCTGCCAAGGTATGCTCTTTGTATACTTCTGTTGTTGATATACGATATTTACCATTGCACACAGTAAAATACTGCAACTATTCTGCTACAGAACTTACTTTTGCCTTAGTCCATTGTCAGGCAATTTGCTCGATCATTTTATGATATAGGAAGCTAAAAGAAGCTCATCGTGAAGAATTGGATAAAGTCACTTCATCCAATGCAGATTCAAAAAGTTCTAGTCTTTCTTTGCTTTCGGAAGCATGGAAGCCAATATCCATTGGATACAAGAGAAGTTAGTCGTTAATCTGCTTCCGTGCATCTTGTCTAGAGACATTATTTTACCTGTCTTTGGTCGGATTTACAACATTCTACATTGATGAATCTGTGTACAAGGTTCTAAATGGAGTGTTAATAATATATCAACGCAACTTGAAAATAGTATGAGTTAATGTAGTAAATGATGTTTAGGTTTAGCCTGTTGTGTGGTTATAAGTTATTGGGGAAAAAAAAATTCTTCTTTTCCCGAATAGAAGAATTTTTATAACTCGCTGTACCTCAGGAGGCTCACTAGCACTTGTCATTTTCTTAGGTGGTGTGACTGCATTGCTTTGCCAGATGATGTGGATTCTTCTGATGAAGCCTATTTCAGGATGCAAATAATAGAGCTTGCATTCACTGTAAGACCACCTCATAAAGATGGTGCATGCAAGAAAAACCTGATTAAACATTTCTGCTGATGAATCCTTTTAGTAATGTGTTCAAATACTGATGGAACATTGTACATAGTCGTCGCTTATTGTTAAAGTATATTGTAACGAGGAAACTAGGAGATGTTATTAAATCGAAGAACTAGGAAGCAGGAAGTTGTTTGACCATTTGAAACATTTGTTCTCATCATTTCTTGCTTTTTCTCCAAATACTGGGCGAACTTGCTTTGTCACTATTTCTCCCACTATACTTGAGAGTAGATCATTAATATTATCCTTAGCTTAGACTCATCTTACTTTAAATTATATTATTGAATTGAAAGGAGGTAGCCTTGTCGCTTTCTTCATGTTACCAAATTCTTTAGTTTATCCCCTTGTGCTTTTGCTTAAAATGTTTTCTTCTTGTCATTAATTTCTCATTTTCAGTTTCTTGCATCAGTATTTGTCTGTTATAAATATCAGATAATATCAAAGTTGCTAGTTACGATATTTATAATTTTTATCCTTTTGAGCTATTTCAGTCACTGCAACTCCTAAAGACAGCCATCTTTGACGAGGAGTACTGTGAGCCGTGTATCCTTTTTCAAAAGTTCTGATTGAATTGGCATACTTCTCGGAAGTACTGTTGCATCTTACTGTTTTCAAAATTAATAAGTTGAATTTCTTGACTCTATAAAGTATTCTCCCTGGCAATCTACGGACATATTATTGGCATGTTCGAGCTAAATAATCTGTAAGCATTCACTTCACCTACCTTCTCAGGAGGCATATTTGTTTATTTAGATGGTATAATGTGCATGAGGAAGAATGTCATTATGATAGCATAGTGGCAGGGAATATTTAGCTTGTTATTTTCAACATTTTATTCTTTTAAATGACGATTTTAAGTTCTAGCCTATCATTTCTGATAGTATTTAATTTTGGCTTCGAAATAGTAATCCAAAGTCCAATATTTACAGTGATTTGGTTGTAGCATCTCCAGTGGGGGATTATTTTCTGTATATTGATGATCTTCCTCATACTGAAAAGGTTAGAATGCATTTTGTGATTTCTAAGTGCTGATATTTTGTATGTAACGGCTGCAGTATCATTCCTTTTATTGCTTGTTGCAGAAAGAGGCTGAGAAAAATCCTCGATGCTCTTGGTGATGACTATTCAATATGTTGTCAAGGTGGAAGTAAAACTGACTTGTCAGTAACTGCTGACAGATCATCATAATTATTGACCAAGTTTTCAATTTATTTTCTTTTTAAAAATGCTGAACAACTTAGGTAGGAACGTGTCCTTCCTAATAGAAATTGTTTTCTATTGTATGTGCTGTTTGTGCATAACAGAATCTCTAATTTTTGTTACATAAGGTATGTCCAGTCTTGCACCCTGTGGTATATAATTTTTTCTTGTAATTTTTACCGAATCGCATTTTTGTTTTCATATCTCAATGAAATGAGATAACCAACGTACTAAAAAAAGACTTTTTTCTTCTTTCTCGTGTATGTATTTGGATTATTTTGTTCTAATTGATTTTTATGATACTTGGTGTGGCAAACTAAATTTGCTCTTACTTTCTGTATCCTTTTTTTATTTGGCTGACCATACTAATTTTGTTGTAGAATTTTTTTATTTTCATTTATCACAATTTTTTTAATGATTTATTTATTTATTCTCTTTCGAAAATTTTGTATGTGTCAGGGACTGCATTCTTTCCTTTGCACAGTTGTATGAACCATACCTGCTGTCCTAATGCAAAAGCATTCAAAAGAGAAGAGGTATGTTTGAATTGTAATATACCTGCATATACAAGGATTTTGTTCCTGGTTTCTGCGCAAATGCTGGGATCCAGGCAGATTAATTAATTATGTACATGAAGAATGCACAACATGGTCCTTTTCACCCAACTAATTGCAAGTTTCTGAAGTTATCCGAGATTGAATTTGCAACACAAATTTCCTTTTTCTTTGTGGCCTTCGAGAATCCGGCTTTATGTGTTACATTGAGGGCACATGGGAATCGTTTTAGTGTAGTGTCTTTCGTGATTCTACAATAAAAATAAACTTTGACGATATATCTTACATTAACGTTATTCCATTATAAAATATAAATCACCATAATAATTATCTTTGTCAAACTTCATAATCTTACAATAAAAAAAAAATAACTTTTATATCAACAATGAAATAAATGAAATGGAATAGATACTTAATCAATATTTCTAATAAAAGTATTTACCTCTTGTGCCTTCTGCTTCTCTTGTTCTTTTTCGAGGAATGTGGCAAATTGAGAGATAATTTCATGTTTCAAATCTAAAATAATAAAAATAATATAAGTAATATATCTTATAAGTGAAAATATTAATAATTATATAATATAATTACAATGTAAAATAAATTTATACTACCATTTGAAGCTCGTAGACAACTTTGACAATACATTAAAGCCTCTAATGTGTTTGAATTAAGCTTGTTACAGTACTCTACCACTAGTGCTAAAAGCTGACTCGGAAGCAACAATTGCAATTGGAATTGCCAAAATATCTCTAACAATACGTGCCAATATAGGATACCTATGGGTATTTGTTTTTCATCAACTCAAAATATTAAAATCTACCATCCATGACATAACTATCTCATCCAAATATGAATCTAGTCAATTAGACCCAAAAGTTTAATAATATAATTATTTTGATATTTTTTATTTATACTAATGTTTAATATTTTATAATTTATATTTTATTATTTATTTGCTAATAATTTTAAAAAATTAAAATTAAAATAAAAAATAAATGGGGAAATGGTGAGGGGAAAGGGATTCTACCTCATCCCCGTCCCTTCCCCGAATAAGAAATTGGGTAAAAAACTATTCTCGTTTCTTCCCCAAATAAGAAACTGGGTAAAAAATTGTTCCTATATCCTCCCCAAATGAGGAAAATCCTCGAGGATCCATGTCCCCGTGGAGATTTATGTCATCCCTATTCAAGTCACATACAAAATTTAAAGATAAAAACAATAATGAAAAGGAGAAATAGTAACTGGTTGAGCATTCATTTACTAATGGAATTTTTACAAAGAGTAGATTATACTTTGATATAGTGACAAATCACCTTAATGATAGAGAAAAGAGGATGCGCAAAGGTGGACAGGTACTATAGACACGAGGCATTGCCCAACAAACTGACCTCTATGTAAACATTACGAGGGATTGGAGGAGGAGGAGGAGGAGGAAGTAGCGTGAATGGCAAGCCTTTGGCCGTGTAATTTGCTGCTTTTTCAGTTTTCAATCTCCTCAATCTTCTCCCCTTCAACTTCTACTTCATCATTGGCATGAGCAGCTACACCAGTTGATGATAATACATTTGCTGATCTCACATTCTTCATCTGCACAGAGACGCAGCTGGTTGAGACATTTTTTCCCTTTCGCATTGCCTTCATCTGCCATGGATCCTTGATTAGTAGGATGCTAATTCCACCAAGACGCCTTCTTTAAGTGAATAGATTCACCCCATTGTCCTCCATCCTTCACTAAATTGGCTAGAACGCCCCAAAATGCAGCACTGACAACAAAATCAAAGACAGGATGAGATACTTGAAAAGTGACACCTAACATTAGTGACTACAAACAGATTGAAGTCAAATGAAAAACAAGAAATAAGAGATAATAGGGGATACAAATAATGGAAAGTACAGTTGAACTAGTAGTAGCTTTTTCAAATTCTAAATATTCAACAAAACTTACACACAGAAATGTCAAATAAAGTACCTTCTGGTACCGGTTCACCAGTAGTGTCCCTATCAAAATGCAGTTTTTTCTTGTTTGTAGAAGATAAAGTCTGCTTATCATTCTGTGGGTTGACTAGATGGTAATTAGTGGTCTCTCCATCTCTCTGTGATATTAGCTGCTTGAGTCCTCTTCGTTGCCACCAACTTTAGTGGCATCTGAGCCAAGCTGATATCCCAACTTCTGAAGTCAAGCTTGAAACCTATGGATTTACAGCATATAAACTAAAAGGTAAATGCTAGAAAAGTCAAAGAACAAAACAAAACAGTGAACTGCACAGAGGAAAATTATTCATAGCAAATCATAACTTGCTTCTTAAACTTACCTTGTATCCGTGAGTGACGATTATGTGCTTTGATAAACTTCTTGGTTTTTTATGCTACCCTCAATATTAAATTGTCCATGGAAACATGGTTAGAGAGGGCACCCACCCACAAACACGCAACATATCGATAAAGATGAACATACGTATAACCAGTAACTTAATAATGAATAGCAATAGTATATCCTTGTCATTTCCAATGGAAGGAATAGAAACAACTTCGCTCATATAGTAATAGAAACAGAAAATCCATATTTGAACTTTTATACATCACATATCAAAGTAGCATCGGATAAATAATAGCTGGCACATCCTCAGCTTCCATTTGGGCAATAACCAACAATAATTTCTGCCCCATGATAAAATGATACGGTTATAATTTCTCCATCCAGGAAATCCCTTCAGAATATCATTTGCCGCGAAGAGCCAATGAAGTGGTCGCCATATGCTCTGCCAAGCCAACATACGTCAGGACTAATGTTATGGAGTAATATAACATCCAGAAAATTTTAATGCTGATCCGGCAACAAGACTTTGCAGTTTCAGAGTTGTATAATGATAAACCACAATAATGCTCATCACGAGAAATACCACATTGCCTCTAAGAATTTTCAACCAGCAAAATCCATTCGGATGAAAAACAATACTAAAACTGTTAGTCATATTTCCCTTGTTAAACAACTGTAGAGCCACTTGTACGGTACAAGTTTCTCAAAAACTACCATCAAAATCAAACACTGCATGGTCATCAAACTAAAATGAGAATAATAAACCTGCAGCTCAGAATCTCAAAGAAATAAGCTTCAAATAGTCATGGAAAAGCTAAATTACCGTTATGGGGCGGAAAGAGCGGCAAAGATCAGAATCTCCATGAGCAGAGGAGCTCGCGACCCTTTTAATACAAAACACACAGCCTCGTTTACCCAATTTTTCCCCCTTTTATCAAAGCTATTATAAGCTTCAACCTATTATAAGCTTCATAGAAAGAGACCGAATATCAATTAATCACTCAATTAATCATAGCTTTCATAAAAATTCTGCCAAGCAGATTAATCACAGAAGATGTAATAAAATTTCACCCCGCACATGGTCATATTCCAAGAATATGTAAGAGAAATAGAGAATTGTTGGATCATAAACTTGATCCAAGATGAGTAAATCAAGCCCAACTCATGGAAGGTTCCATGAGTAGGTATGGTTGGTGAGCTTTGAATTATTTGTGTTAGATGTGTTAGGTGTGGTTGGTGAAGTAGGTGAGTGGTAAGTTTTAATGGATGGTGAGGATTTGTGTATTAATTGAATAAATGAATGGTTGTGATTAGTTTGTTTCATGTATAAATACCCCCTCTCCCCTTTGGTTTAATCATCAAGTGAAGTAGCAAAATCTCTAAGGTGTAGAGAGTGAAAAATAAGAGTTGTAATTGGTGAGGAGTGTTGTTGAAGAAATAAAATAGTGTTTTTTGTGTGTTTTATTTTGTTAATTCTCCAACAAAGTGGTATCAGAGCTAGTACGTGATGCTATATATGGTCATATAGCATATCAAATCGAAGATCTCGACGAGAGGAATGTGACGCCGCAAAAATTATCCCGATCGGAGACCGGACGCGCCCACACTTGCCGCCGGAAGTTTTCTGCCCTAAAGCTGAGTCGACTCACCGAGTTGAACCAAGCCGAACCGAGCTGAACCGAATCAAGTCGAACCGAGCCAACTCGAGCTGAACCAATCCGGACCGAACCAAGACTACCAAGCCGGTGTTGACCGTTGACCGACGTTGACCGTTGACCGAAAGTTGACTCGAGTCATTCCCAAGGTTTTTCGACGTGCCGGATCCATTTGTGCTTTCAGAATCTCCAAATTCTCACTCAATTTGTGAGTTATGGCAAACGGTGGTATGATGTCATTTCAAGTTCCACAATTAAAGGGAAGTAAGTTTGACAATTGGAGTATTAAAATGAAGGCTCTATTGGGCGCACATGACGTATGGGATGTCGTGGAAAAAGGCTTTATTGTGCCAGAAAATGAAGCCACTTTAACTGCGGCGCAGAAGGAGAATTTAAAAGACTTGAAGAAGAAAGAGAATAAAGCAAAGTATCTCATCTTTCAATCATTAGATGAAGATGCTTTTGAAAAAATTGCTGGTACAACCTCCTCAAAAGAAGCATGGGAGAAACTAGAGACCTCTTACAAAGGAGCGGAACAAGTTAAGAAGGTTCGTCTCCAAACATTACGAGGAGAATTTGAGTCCTTACACATGAAGGCGTCAGAGTCAATTTCTGACTACTTTACTCGGGTTGTGACTGTTTCCAATGAATTAAAAAGAAATGGCGAGGAGTTAAAAGAGGTAAGGATCATTGAAAAGATACTTCGATCAGTAGAGTCGAAGTTTGACCATATTGTTGTGACAATTGAAGAAACAAGAGATCTGGAGGATATGACGATCGAGCAACTTCAAGGAAGATTGCAAGCCTATGAAGAAAAACAAAAAAAGAGGCAAGGAATCGAAGAACAACTTCTCAAGATGGAAGTCAATCCAAAGAAAAGAGAAGAAAGCTCCGACAATGAGAGAAGGCACTATGTCCGAGGTAGAGGTCGTGGTCATGGACGAGGTAGAGGTCGTGGTCATGGACGAGGTTGGAATTTCAACAACAACAACTCCAATTATGCCAAAGGAGAAAGCTCAACCAGAGGACGAGGCAGAGGCAATCCAAGATCGAGGTATGACAAATCCCAAGTACAGTGCTATAATTGTCAAAAGTTTGGGCATTATGCTTCAGAATGCAGAGCTCCAAGCACCAGAATTGAAGAGAGAGTGAACTATGCTGAAGAGAAAAATAGTGAAGATGGCACACTTTTACTAGCACGCAATGACACAAGTGGAGGTCAAGAAAATACATGGTATCTTGACACAGGTGCTAGCAATCATATGAGTGGAAACATAAACATGTTCGTGCAACTAAGTGAATCTGTGAATGGCAGTGTCGCTTTTGGAGATGATTCAAAAGTACCAGTGAAGGGTAGAGGTAACATTCTTTTTCGTGCAAAAGATGGTAGTCACCAAATAATTTCGAATGTTTACTATGTGCCCAATATGAAAAGCAACATTCTTAGTTTGGGTCAACTTTTAGAAAAAGGCTATGATATTCACTTAAAAGATTATAGTCTTTTCCTAAAAGATGACAAAGAAAATCTAATTACAAAGGTGAAAATGTCGAAGAATAGAATGTTTCCATTAAATATTCAAAATGATGTTGCAAAATGTCTCAAAGCCTGTCACAAAGATCAAAGGTGTTGGATCATAAACTTGATCCAAGATGAGTAAATCAAGCCCAACTCATGGAAGGTTCCATGAGTAGGTATGGTTGGTGAGCTTTGAATTATTTGTGTTAGGTGTGTTAGGTGTGGTTGGTGAAGTAGGTGAGTGGTAGGTTTTAATGGATGGTGAGGATTTGTGTATTAATTGAATAAATGAATGGTTGTGATTAGTTTGTTTCATGTATAAATACCCCCTCTCCCCTTTGGTTTAATCATCAAGTGAAGTAGCAAAATCTCTAAGGTGTAGAGAGTGAAAAATAAGAGTTGTAATTGGTGAGGAGTGTTGTTGAATAAATAAAATAGTGTTTTTTGTGTGTTTTATTTTGTTAATTCTCCAACAAGAATGTTGTGCGTGCCGATGGGAAGAGAGGGAAGAAGTGTTATTTGTCAACAACACCCACATGTTTCAGCAAAATACATCCGACACCCAGATGTTTTTCAGTTTTACAGCCGCAGATTCCGTTAGTCTAAAGAGGTTGTTTTTATCTTGTGGACTCAATTGTCATAAAAATAAAAAACTAGTGTGTCTTAATTTGGCGGCAAACATGCAGATAAGTTCAATGAATTAATTATAATTTTTAAGAGATTGTTTTCTTATAGTCTCAATTTGATATGAACGAGGCTGGGATAACCGTTTATAAAGATTGGGAAATTAATTTTGACGTTGTGAATTTATAGTTTTCAATTTAACGAGTGTTTAAAACTAAAATAAAAGATAATGGAACTAGTAGTAGAAGTTTTTTTTTTTTTTTTGGGTGAATTGAACTAGTTAAAACAGAGGAGAAAGATAAGGATAATGAGAAATAATGGGTCTAAACTGACAGGATACTTTTGGTATTTAGAGAGTTTGAAGAGTAAGAGTAAGATCAATATTTTTAAAATTTAATAATGGATTTATTAAGAAAATGAATTTTTTGAATTCAAATAACCCCAACATAATGAATGTTGAAAAAGTCAAACAAGGAGTGCTTCTTTTCAATTTGGTGGCACGCAAAATTGACAAGTATGGATTGCTTTTTTGATACATGATTCCGAATTAAAGGACTTCAACTAGGAGTGTTCGCGGATAAGATTTTACAGATTTGATATCAATCCATATCCGATCCACGATTTTACAAATTATAAATTTTCAATCATATCTAATTCACGGATTGGTGAAATTCAATCCAAATCCAATTCATACATCTGCGGATCGAAAGTGGATTTAACCCAGTTCATATCTAATCCATCATTTTGGGGATTGATTTGCAGACTGAAATTTTTTTTATTTTGTCCAATCCACGAACTAACTAAATAAAAAAATTTAATATTAAAATAACTTTACTATCGATCAAATTTTAAATTAAATAAGATTTAAACAAATTAATTGTTTAAATAAAGCTAGAAACTACATTTAAATTTTCAAAATATAACACATCAAAACGAAAAAAATCTCATTCGTTTAGATCAATACATGAAAATTAACTATTAGTAAGCTATATTTGTTTATTTAATTATTTTTATTTTATGTTATTATCAAATAAGATATAATATTGTGTTAATATAACTATATTTTAACTTATTTATTTACTATTAAGTATTAATGGCATATTTACAAGTTTCATTTTTTAATTAACTAAATACTTTTTGTTTTTTTGCGGATTCGCGGATTTTTACAGATTTACAGAAATAGATCCATATCCAATCCACCGATTGCGGATTATCAAAATTTCAATCCAATCCAATCCACCAATCCACGGATCGGATTTTTATGAATTTGATTTATACGGATCAGACGGATTGAGTGGATCGGATTGGATTATGAACACCCCTAACTTCAACTGCCGATTTTTTAGACTTGTAAATGTATCAAAGGATGAAGCTCAACTGTAAATAGAACTTCATTCTAAAGAGTTATGCATCCCATATTTGAGAACAATTGCAAGTAAAACAATTTGAGAGATTTGAGAGAATTTATATTTGAGTGTTTTTGTGAGGATACAATTAGGTGTTTTGGAGTTCTGGATTTTGAGAGTCTTTTCCACTTTTGTAAATTTCTATCTATTAGTGAAATTATCTTATAATCTTTACCAGTTAGCGTAGACTTTATGTCAAACCACGTAAAATTATTATGTCATTTTTTTTTGTATTTATATACACCACATTTATATTTCTTTTGAAGTCGCAATCACCATAATATTGGTAATTGCTCAACCAGTGCTTCCGCAACAATTAGTTTTAGAGTTGGAGGTTTATACTTAGGATATATGATACTGTTTATGTACACACATATACAGTACTATTCACAGATATGGTACTGTCCACGTATGACACTATTCATCGATAGGGTGGAGACGGCCATTTGCTACTTGAGAAATAGTCTATTGTAAGTTGTGTGTATTTATACATATCTAGAAAAGTTCTATCAACAAAGCAATAAGAGTCTAAGGAGTCTGGGTTTTAAGTGGGACCGTCGTGACCTCTTTATTCTCATGAAAATTTTCTTGGTGCATTTATTCACGCACAATAAAAATTATAGAGGTGATTCTTTCAAGTGTAAATAGTTGTTGAAGGCACTAGTCATTTGGGTTAAGAAGGATGGCAGCGGTATTGTCGTTATCTTCATCAACGAGGGATATTGTGTCTAATGCAAAGTTTGAAGTAGAAAAATTCGATGGTATCAATAATTTTCATATGTGACAATGTGAGATGTTGGATATCTTATGTCAACAAGAGTTGAAGCTCGTGTTAGCCTATATGGCTATAAAATGTTAATTTTGATGATAACAACCCGCATGTTTTAGATAAATAAAGAATTACACATTATGCTTTATATAACAAGAAATTTTTTTTATGAAATTAGTTATTTTCAAGATGTGGACTAAAATGAAAATTTTGATTTTAATAACTATTGATTTGAATTCCGGATTTGGGCCTATTTGCAAAAACTCAAAATGTTTTGAGCCATAATATAATTTCCACATATTTGTGTCATATAATAATTTTAAAAATTTTGGGAATAACAAGCATTATTTAGAAATTCTGAAATTGGATCTATTTGAAACTATTCATAACGTTTTGGGCCATAGTGAAGTTATAGAAAGTTTTAAGGTAAAACTGTAATTTTAAAACATAGTTTACTATAGTCGACACTGTAGCAAAGCGGCTAACCGGATTCAGAAAAATGGTATACTGGATATGCAAAAATTTAAATTTTTTAACATAACAGTAACATAAAGCGGCTAACTAGATTCACAAAAGCAGCAAACCAATTATCACCAAAAAGTCAATAATGGCTAGTTTTCTTTCTCAACTATAAATTGACTCAAATCAAACTCATTTCCAATGATGCAACCATTGATATTTTGAGCAATTTTCTACAAATCTAAAAGCATAAACATTGTGTATTCATTTCATTTACTACACATATTGGGGTTTCATTTGTATTCAAACACATTGTGTGAGAGAAATTTTTGTAATTCTTTTTGTAAAATCACATTGAGAGATTGTAAATATTGGGATACACTTGGGTTAAGAGATTGTGAATAATCTCTTGTTGTAAAAGTTCATTGACACCTTGGAAGTCAATTGTAAGCATTTGAAGCCTTGAGAGGCTTGGATAGTGAAATCCTCAAGCCCGGTGTGCTTGCAGGCGTGGACATAGGCGGAGATTGCCGAACCACGTAAAAATCTTTGTGTTTGTTTTCTCTTCCCTTACTCTTTTATTTTTGTGATTTATTGAATTTATTGCTTTCGATTTCATTAAGGCATTAGATTGAATTATTGTGTGGTTTGCTTAGCTTACGTTTTAAAAACCCAATTCACCCCCCTCTTGGGTTGTAAAACTTGTATTTCATTTGGTATTAGAGGAAAGTGCTCTTATTTAGACTTAACTGTCTAGAGCTAAAGATCAATGGCAACCCAAAATGACTCAACATTTAGGGAAGGATAGTCTACAACTAGACCACCGTTCTTTGACAGTAATGACAACCGATATTGGAAAACTAGGATGAGAATTTATTTGCAAGCTTTAGATTATGAAATTTGGGAAGTTGTGTGTGATGGTCCATTCATGTCTTTAACTAAGAATGAAGTATGAGAAGATATTCTAAAACCTTCACGAAAATAGAATGAATTAGAAAAGAGAAAAGCTTCTTTAAATTTCAAAGCTATGAATGCCTTGTTTTGTGCACTTGACAAGAAAGAGTTTCATAGAGTGTCTAGTTATTAAAGTGCTCATGAAATTTGGAACAAACTTGAAGTTGTTTATAAAGTCACAAATCAAGTTAAAGAGTCTAAAATTAGTAGATACACTTGTCAATATGAATTGTTCCAAATGGAACAAAATGAAAGTGTGTATTCTTTGTATACACGATTTACGGACATAGTGAACACCCTAGGAGCCTTAGGAAAAACCTTCTCAAATAGCGAGAAAGTCAAGAAAATCATTAGGTCACTTCCTAAAGAATGGAAACCTAAGAGGACTGCCATTAAGGAAGCCAAATATTTAAATACACTACCTATTGATGATTTAATTGGCTCTCTTATTTCCTATGAGGAAGACTTGACAGCAGAAAAAGACAATAAAGAGAAGAAGAAAAGCATTGCGCTCAAATCCTCAAAATATGAGAGTGATGGGGAAAGTGAGCCGGGTAATGAGGAGTTGGCTATGCTAACAAGGGGATTTAGAAAAATTTTCAAAAAAACTAGTGAGCGAAGAAAATTTAGAAACCTTAAGAACCAAAAGGAAAAGAAAGATGTAATCATATGCTATGAATGCAGTAATCATATGCTATGAATGCAAAAAGCCTGGCCATATAAGATCAGAGTGCCCACTTCTCAAGAAACTCAAGAAAAAAGCCATAGTTGCTACTTGGGATGATAGGGATGAAGAAGAGTCGTAAGAAGTATCAAACCTATCACTTATGGCAATAGAAGATGATGATGATCTCAATGAGGTAAGTGATCATAGTTATGATGAATTGTATGATGAATGGATAAAAATTGGCAAAAAGAATGTATGTCTTAAAAAGAAAATGATAGAGCTCAAAAATGAAAATGAATCTCTAAGTGCAAAGATTACATGTCTAGAATTAGAGAATAAAACATTGCATGATAGAGTTGCATTATCAAATGAGAAACCTAGTACTTCACATAAGCATCTAGAATCACACATAGATGACTTGAAAAATGAAAATGAAACGCTTTAGAAGAAGAATAATGAGTTAAATGAGATTGTTTTAAAATTTTCAAATTGACAAAAGATGTTGGATAACTTGCTTAATTCACAAAAATGTGTGTTTGATAAAGGAGGACTTGGCTATAAGTCTAATTTAAAACAAAAGTATTATAAGAACTACTTTGTAAAGTGTACATCTATTAACAATCAAGTTGTATGTCATTGTTATAATCAAGATGGTCATATGAAAAATAGATGTTCCAGGAAAAGAAATGCATATTATAGAATGAAATGTATTTGGATTCCAAAATGAACCATTGCTAACACTCAAGGACCCAAAACGTTTTGGGTACCTAAGACTTGAGATTTTCTCTGCAGGGCTTGAAGAAGAAGAAAAATAAATGGTACTTGGACAATGATTGTTCAAGGCATATGTCCGGAAACTATGGATGGTTTTCAAGTTTCACAAAAATCGAAAACGGTGGAGATGTTTCCTTTGGAGACAATTCAAAGGGAAAGATTCTTAGAATAGGAAATGTCGGTAAAGTCTCGTCAACCCTAATTGAAAATGTATGTTTGGTTGAAAATTTAAAACACAACTTGATTAGTATTTGTCAATTGTGTGACAAAGGTTATGAAGTTGTTTTTAATAAATCTAGATGTGTTATTGAGAATGCATGTGATGGCAAGATTTTATTTGTTGGAAATAGATGTGGTAATGTTTACACCATTGATATAAAATGTGCATCTACTCATGATAAATATTTTTGGGCATTGCATAATGATGGTTGGCTATGGCATAGAAGACTAGGACATGCACGCATGGATTTAATTTCGAAAATTTCCAAAAATGATTTAGTTAAAGGTCTTTTAAAAATTAATTTTTAAAAAGATAGAATTTATGAAGCATGCCAATTTAGTAAACAAATCAAAACCTCGTTTAAAAGAAAAAAAATCATATTTCAACTTCAAAATCTCTTCAACTACTTCATATATATTTATTTAGACCTTCAAGATATGCTAGCCTAAGTGGCAAGTATTATGCTTTTGTAATTGTTGATGATTTTTCAAGATGCACATGGGTATTATTTTTAACTAATAAGGATGATGCTCTTGATGTTTTTAAATTATTTAGTAAGAAAGTTCAAAATGAAAAAAGGTATGGTATTGTATGCATTAGGAGTGATCATAGTGGAGAATTTGAAAATTATTCATTTGAAAATTTCTGTAATGATTTTGGCATTGAGCATTAATTTTCATCACTTAGAACTCCACAACAAACTGGAGTTGTTGAGAGAAAGAATAGGTCGATTCAAGAAATGGCTAGGACCATGTTGAATGAAAATTCTTTGCCTAAGTATTTTTGGGCCGAGGCCGTCAACACTGCATGTTATGTTTTAAATCGTGTGTTGATTAGACCTCATCTCAATAAAACTCCATACGAGCTTTGGAAAGATAGAAAACTGAATATTGGTTATTTCAAAGTTTTTGGATGCAATTGTTTTATTTTGAACGCAAAAGATAATCTTGGCAAATTTGATCCAAAATCTGATGTTGGTATCTTTCTTGAGTATTCAAACTCAAGTAAAGCTTATAGAGTTTATAACAAAAGAACTCTAGTTGTTGAAGAATCTATGGATGTTACGTTTGATGAATCTAACCCCTCATCTGCGGAGAAAGTTGTTATTAATAATGATGCATATAAAGAACTACAAGAAGAGTCATCAAAGGATAATCAGAAGGATGCACCACATGGAAATCAAAAGGAACAACATGAAGAAACAAATGCAGAGCAAAATGAAGGTACTTCTGAAACACTCCCCAAAGAGTGGAGGTATGTTTCTTCTCACCCTAAGGACTTAATTTTAGGAGATCCATCACAAGGTATAACTACTAGGTCATCATTTAGGAATACATGTGAGCATGCTGCATTTATATCTCAAATTGAATCAAAATCCTTTACGGATGTGGAAAATGATGAATCTTGGATTATGGCAATGCAAGAGGAGTTGAACCAATTTGAGAGAAATAATGTGTGGGAATTAGTTCTTAAACCAGAACATCAATTTATTATAGGCACTAAATGGGTATTTAGAAACAAAATGGATGAATCTGGTGTGGTTGTAAGAAATAAAGCTAGATTAGTGGCTCAAAGATACAATCAAGAAAAGGGAATTTATTTTGATGAAACATTTACACCTGTAACTAGACTAGAATCCATTAGAATGCTCTTAGCATTTGCATGTCATAAAGATTTTATTTTATTTCAAATGGATGTCAAGAGTGTTTTCTTAAATAGTTATATTATGCAAGAAGTTTATGTGAAACAACTCTCTGGTTTTGAAAATGAAAAATTTCCAAATCATGTGTAAAAGTTGTCTAAGGCATTATATGGATTAAAAAAAGCACCTAGAGCATGGTATGATAGACTTAAAAACTTCTTGTTAGATAACGATTTTTCAATGGGAAAAGCGGATACTACTCTCTTTGTTAAGCATAAGAATCAAGATATACTTATTGTTCAAATTTTTGTTGATGATATTACATTTAGTTCTACTAATGAGTCTATGTGCAAGGAATTTTCATCTTGTATGAGTAAAGAATTTGAGATGAGTATGATGGGAGAGTTTAAGTACTTCTTTGGACTACAAATAAAATAAGATGATGATGGAATTTTCATAAATCAAGCCAAGTATGTGAAAGATCTACTCAAAAGATTTGGCTATGATAATGGAACTACAAAAAGCACTCCAATGTGTACTACCATCAAGCTTGACAAAGATCAGAAGGGTAAGGAGGTTGACATCAAGACTTATTGAGGTATGATCAGATCCTTACTCTACTTGACTGCTAGTAGGCCTGATTTTATATTTAGTGTATCCATATGTGCTAGATTTCAATATTTTCCTAAAGAGTCACACTTGCTTGTCGTCAAACGAATTTTTCAATATTTGATCGGTACTAGGGGTGGGAATCGGATCGGGTTCAGATTTATTTTCAAATCTGATTGGATATAATTTCTACAATCCAATCGGATTTGATTCGGATCGGATTGGATTAGGGTTAATCCGAATAATCCGATCGGATTGTACTGTACTAAAAAAAAACCGAAAATGAAAAATCAAAACCCAATTCCCAAATCCCAATTTCCAAATGACAAAACCACACACCACCGTCGCGCGCCCTTGATGAGCTAATCCACGACCACAAACCACAACACACCCATGGGCCACGACCTAACAAGCCAACCCACGACCATGTTGTCGATGACACAAACCCAACCACCACGACTGTTGTGCAAATTTTATTGAACTCGCAAGCGCACGAATTTATTGTAGAATAGACTAATGGTGACGAGTATCGATCCCACGAGGAGGTGTATTTTAATTGTGTGTAGAAATAATTTTGTAAATGGGTGGTTGGATTTGTGATGGAAGTGATTTAAATTATCCTAAAATTGAAATTAAAATGGCGAGAAGAAATTGAAGAGAAAACTATTATGATTGAAGCGCTTGGGTATTTGGATCCGTATCAACATGCACCATAGGCTAAATATTTCTTATTAATGCCAATTAAATCAAGAGGGGGGAATCCACACCTCATGAACCACGCTCTAATCAATATGGTGTTAAGGGCTTATCGTGCCAAATAATAATAACCTTGTACTAGGGAGCCGATAAAACCAGGGCGGTATCTAAACAAGATTATTATTATTTGTCGACGAGAAGTCAAAACATCCACAAACACTAAAGGGGAAGAGAAAATAAATTTATCAAATAAAGCCCATGACACATGTTGAAACTTCACCTTCAACCCAAGCTTGAAAGAAAATTAGCTACTCATAATTGAACTAGGGGAAAAATGAAAATTTATTAAAATACGTAGAAAATACAAGATAGAGAAGGAATTATAGAAAATGGAGTTCAAAAAATGGATTCAGAGATGCCAAATTAGGGGGGGGAGGTCCCCTTTTTATAGATACATTGAGTAAATCATAGCCATCGGATTAAAAACAGTTTGGACGCTCAGGATTGCGCCACGTCATCAGTCAACAGTACGTGATTTGACCACGCGGTTTGAACAGTGACACGGTTTGAACAGTAATGCGGTTTGAACAGTGACACGGTTTGAACAGTAACGCGGTTGAACAGTGACACAGTTTGAACAATGACGCCGTTTGGTTGAAAATAATCTCATGTGTTGCATGTACCGTACGCGCGTTTTTTGGTCCACTAATATGCTGCCACGTCACCATCAACATTGCGTAAGAATTTTAGTCCAACAGGATCATGACACCTCATCAGTCAATACCACATCATCGGTCAATGCCACGTCATCGATTCGTCTATGAGAACAGTGTCGTGAACAGTAACGTAGACAGTACCGTATATGTGAACAGTACCATTTTTCTTTTTATGCTCCTCCTAAGGTTTTCGACTGTCCTGAGTTCAAAAGTGATGTCCGTTTTGCCATTTGATCTCTCGTTTATTGTGAAATGACTATGATGCCCCTAAAATACATAAAATACTTAATTAAAATAAAACACACATAATTAAATTACAAGAAGCTTAAATACATAAAAGTAAGGGTTGTTAGTAAAACTTGAAATGTAAAATGACGATTTTTTCCTTTATAAATATACATTTTCTAACACTCAACACACCCCCAACCAGTTTATTGCTAGTCCCTAACAAATAAAGTGAAAACAAAATTCAAATCCAAAATGATTTTTTTTTTATAGAAACACTCGTGTTTATTCAATCAGATTAATGATAGCAATCAAATAAAAGTATAAGCATTATCTCCAGTCTAAAGCAACATCACACCCACATCAACCGTCCACATGAATCAGCCTAGTAGACTTTGTCATAGCTACTTTCAAGAATGACATGTCAAACCCCAAAATCTCACTAGAAGTAGTCACACTCTCACAAAGAAATTAAACCCAATAAAAATAGTTACTCCAATGAATGGTAATTGAGAGAAAATAATAAAGAAGTGATATCACATGCTCTCACCAAGATGAAAAAAATATGCCCTCAGCTTAGAAATAATATGATCTCAAGTCAAATAAAAATGTTAATCAACCCAATTTATTATTATTTTTTTTTATTTTTTTATTTTTTATTTTTTTTATGCACCACTACATCTTTTTAGCCCATATAACTAGCTTCTACTTCAGACTATAGTTCCCTAAAATCAAGAAGGACTTTTATTAGGACGGAACGTAGGCTAGGGATATGACTAACAAAGGAGGGAAAATAAGGAAAATAAAGTGTATGTTTGAGAAAAATGTAGAGAATTTTTTTTTTAAGTTGCAAGGTGGATTTCACCTATTATTATGTTTTTCTTTTTGAAACAACAATTTTTGTTTTGTTTTGTTTTGTTTTTTTTTTCCTTTTGGCATAACTTCATTGAACAAAATAATTATTTATATTTTTTTCAAGCATAAATAAGTGATGGAACTTGTAAGATATCAGGTAATACTACAAATCGGAGTGGGTTAAGATGATAAGTTTGACAAAGAAAATGGTTTTTTTTTTAAAGGCTCAAAATGGTTAACTATAGATATTTGATAAAATGGATGGCTAGAAAGACTCAAACAGGTCAAAGATAGCCTTTCCATCATCTTTTAGGGCTCTTAAATAATCATCCATATCTACTAGTTAGATGGGCTTCCAGATGTAGCAACACACATTTTTTTCTTTTTTTATTTTACAAATTTATTTTATTTTATTTTTTTTAAGGGTTAACTCAAAAGAAATCGAGAGATCGTGTATAAAATAATAAACTGCTAAGATGTATAAAGAATGGGCAAAAGGGTTACTCTCCAAGAAAAATCATAGGCTCAAAAACTCACTTGTTACTTATTATGACATGTTCATTCCTTCAAGCAACTCATATTTGTCTCCGATATCAACATGTAGAGTACCAAACATAGTGTAACATCACTTAAGACCAAAGATAATACAAATACTAAAATATGAAATTAATCATGTCATCCAATGTTAAAACAAATCACACAAATTTTTTTGTTTTGTTTTTTTTAAAATAACATTATACCCCCCAACCTATCCTAAACATGAAAGGAAAATATGCATGCAGAAATGTGAAAAGGATGTTTAAAAACTAATTAGAAAAGTTACACGTAAAATGATAGAAAAAGAAAATGATTTTTTTTTTTTACTAAGAAGATGCGTTTCTAGAGTCACTACACTCCATATTCAGCCATCTTCAACAGAAAAAGTTAGCAACAGTTAATTTCTACAACAAAAAATCAGTAAAAACTTAACCAAGATTCCACAATTGTCTACTATTCCCTCCCCCTAACCAGAACAAAACATTGTCCTCAATGTTTTAAAGGAAAGAAGTAGAGTTTCGAAGACATCACCTGGGTAGTGCAACATAGAAGAAAATATTTACAGTCGGAGAGTTAAATCTAATTTGTACTTCTTACTGCAGCTACTGTTACCGTCATTATTTGGACGCTCCAACACAAAGGTCCAGGGGTTTGGCTCTGGTCTATAAGCTTGTAATAGATCAAGTAGCTCATTAGCAGTGTGAGCACAAATAAAAAGTTTTTTTGCATTGGAAGGAATGAAATAGTTTTTTATTGCATGGTTAAGAAATGCGATAAAGCCATCATAAAAGTTATTGACATTTAACAAATCGATGGGTTTCTGGTAAATGTGCAGATGGGCCCAAGATGCTAGTGTGATAAGTGCCTCTAGTGTTGCAAGATCTCTTGGAAGGAAAATAAAACCGTCAGCATGATTAAGCATTTTAGTTATTCTTTCTTGCATACCTGAGACGACTAACTTTTCTCCAATCGATGAGTTAGACAAACTGGCCAAAGGTTTTGAGGCTCTTGGGATGATGCCTAACACTTGACTTCCTCTGACAAAAGCAGCTTCTGAGACCAATTTTGATAACCCTCGGTTACCTCCTCCATACACCAAGTGTAATTTTCTCTCTGCTATGCTTCGACCAAGATTTATGGCTGCCTCAATGAACTCTTTATGTTTGCCATAGTTAAATTCAGAAAGCACACAAATGTTCTTGAATTATCTATTGGGAGTAGCTGCCATTGGGATACTTCTCAAAAATAATTTGTGAGTGCTTGACAAAAAAAATCACATTGAAAAATCGTGGTGACAGTGGGTCACAACTGTGTATGAGGTAGCATGTCAGTGTCAAATAACGCGTAAAGCACATGACTCGATAGTAAAAAAGCAAATAGTAAAAAGGAAAAAATAAACAGTAATAAAATTATTAAAGACAATAATACAAACAATAAAACAACAGTGAAATAAAATAACAGTAAAGTAAAAGGATATTTACAAGTAGTTGCGACTGTGGCTTACATCGTCCTCTAGTTTTACGTCCAAAAACAGCTTGAACGCCCTCTATGGGTCGATGATAGGCTTCCCATCCAGTTTTCTTATAAACTGGCAAACATGATCATTTATAGTCAGATTCTCGAGACTATATCGTGCATGCTCTTTCTGGAATAATGGCCATAACTGGAGAATCACTCCTTACACATATCCACTGGGATGCGTTTCAAGAGACAAAATGATATCATCCAATGACTCCTTATTCAAGCCATCCCTAATAAATTGAATCTTATCTTCCCTGTTATCAGGCATCATTCCTAAAGAACATGGTTTTTTATTGCAACTCATTCTGGCACACTTATGACAAGCAACAGAAATTTTTCGAGCTCGTCGTTTTCTTGCATAATTTCCTTTACCACAACTAGGCATGTATGCAATAAATTTTGGAGGTAAATCACCTGCCAATCGTACTTTAGCCTCGATTAACTAACGGATGTCAGTAGATATGTTATTCCTCATGAGCAATCGCATGCGTTCGGACCGAACTTTATAGATTGTAAGGAGGGCATTCTAAGGAAGTGAAGGGAATCGATTGTAAAGCTTTGCTAGAATCTTATTTCTGTCCATACCTTCGCCTCAGAATATCAGTTATTATGGGAAACTGAAGTAACCGACTTGATTGTCACGGAGTACCGTTATCCGCCACTTCACCGGGGTAACAAACTAAAGCACACAAACAGAAAAAAAAATTAAAACACACAAAGATAATTAAAATCGTCCTCTTATTGAATTTACCTCAAGCTTTAACTGGATGTCGTAAACACTTCTCTCAATGTCTCTGAGTTGGCTTTCTAAATTCTCAACATAGGCTACTAACTCTAGTGGTTGTAGAGCCCAAATGCGATGTGTTTTACAAAATCGAATCTGCCTTTTGAGATGAGATTTTACACGTTGAAGTGGTTTAAGAATGTTTAGGAGGAACAGTTTAAGTATGGTACTCATGATTAATACTGATAAGAGAAAAAACTTAATGGTTAAACAAACACACTTATGCAAAAATAATTTCAATTAGCAAAAGAATAATAAAAAGAAAGAAAGAAAAAAAATCAAATCACCGAAAAGAAAAAAAATCAATTCAAATCTGGTGGGTCACTCAAATTTATTTCGGTGTCTTCTCCATGTGGTTGGTACTCTAGATATGGCTTTAATCTTTGACCATTAACTTTAAAAGTGACACCATTCTTTGGGTCTTTAATTTCAATTGCCCCATGTGGAAAAACAGTATGAACAATAAAGGGGCCGGACCAACGAGAGCGTAACTTACCTAGGAATAGGTGCAAGCGAGAATTGAATAAAAGCACTTTCTGACCTAGACTGAAAGAGGTGCAAGCGAGAATTGAATAAAAGTACTTTCTGACTTGGACTGAAAGATTTTCTCATAATTTGCTTGTCATGGAAGACTTTCATTCGCTGCTTGTAAATTTTGGCATTTTCGTATGCATCATTGCGAATTTCTTCAAGTTCTGCCAGTTGTAATCTTCTTTCTGAGCTGGCTTGCTGCATGTCAAAGTTGAATTTCTTGATGGCCCAATATGCACGATACTCGAGTTCCACAGGTAGGTGGCAAGCTTTTCCATACACTAGCCTGTAGGGTGACATCCCAATCGAGGTCTTGAAAGCCGTTCTATATGCCCATAATGCATCATCAGGTCTTAATGACCAATCTTGTCTGTTTGGCCTCACCGTCTTTTCTAATATGTGCTTTATTTCTTGATTGGAGATCTCAACTTGGCCACTGGTTTGCGGATAATGTGGGGTCGCCACTTTGTGAGTGATGAAATATTTTGTCAAAAGAGCTTTGATTGCTTTGTTACAAAAGTGGGCACCACCATCACTAATTATCGCTCGAGGGAATCCAAAGTGTGAAAAAATGTTGCTTTTTAAAAATCCTATCACCACCTTGTGATCATTGGTTCTACATGGAATTGCTTCTACCCATTTCGATACGTAGTCAACAGCAACCAATATGTATTAATGGCCAAAAGAAGGGGGAAAGCATCCTATGAATTCGATACCCCATACATCAAAAATCTCAACCACTAAAATTGGATTTAGTGGCATCGTGTTCCTTCGTGTAATGCTCCCCATTCGTTGACACCTATCACATGAAGAACATAAAGTATAAGCGTCTCGAAATATAGTTGGCCAATAGAAACCACATTGTAAAACTTTAGTTGTTGTTTTCTTAGCGCTGAAATGGCCTCCACAAGTTTGTTCATGGCAGAATGAAAGAATATTATGAATTTATCTTTCTGGGACACATCGTCTAACAATTTGATCTGCATAATATTTGAACAAATACGGGTCATCCCAAAAGAAATTCTTTATTTCTGTAAAAAATTTGACCTTGTCTTGCTTGGTCCAATACTCTGGAAGTTGACCTGTAACAAGATAATTCATGATGTCAGCATACCACGGTAATATTTCCACACTTATTAATTGTTCATCTGGGAACGACTCATTCAATGTTAATGTCTCTGTAATTGTGTCAAAATGGAGATGAGAGAGATGGTCCGCCACAACATTTTCTGTGCCTTTCTTATCTTTGAATTCTAAGTCAAATTCCTGCAAAAGTAACACCCAATGAATTAGTCTAGCTTTTGCATTTTTCTTTGTGAGAAGATATTTAAAGGCAGCATGATCTGTGAATACAATTATTTTACAACCAATGAGATAAGATCAAAATTTCTCTAATGCAAACACTACTGCTAGCATTTCTTTTTCAGTAGTTGAATAGTTCAACTGTGCATCATTCAATGTCATACTAGCATAGTAAATAACATGGGGAATTCGATCAACACTTTGTTCTAATACTGCTCCTACTGCATAATCAGATGCATCACACATGAGCTTGAATGGTAAACTCCAATTTGAGGGCTGGATGATGGGTGATGATGTGAACAATTGCTTTAATTTTTTAAATGCCACAAGTCATAAATCATTAAAGATAAAAGGTACATCCTTAACAAGTAGATTGCATAAGGGTCTAGAAACTTTGCTGAAATCTTTAATGAAACGTCTATAGAAACCAGCATGCCCAAGGAAAGACCTTACTTCTCTGACTGTTTTAGGTGGAGGAAAATTAGAAATGAGATCCACCTTGGCTTTGTCAACCTCAATACCTTTGCTCGAAATGATGTGACCGAGAACAATACCTTGTTTTACTATAAAATGACACTTCTCCCAATTTAAGACTAAGTTCTTCTCGATACATCTCTGCAGAACTAGTGTTAGATGATGTAAACATTGATCAAACGAGTCACCAAAGACAGAAAAAGTCATCCATAAAGACTTCAAGGAATCGTTCAACCATATCAGAAAAAATGCTTAACATGCATCGTTGAAATGTAGCAGGTGCATTATATAATCAAAATGGCATCATCCTATATGCAAAAGTGCCAAAAGGGCAAGTGAAAGTAGTTTTCTCTTGATCTTTTGGTTCTATAAGGATCTGATTGTATCCTGAGTAGCCATCTAGAAAGCAACAAAATTCATGGCTCGCTAATCTATCAAGCATTTGATCGATAAATGGCAAAGGAAAATGGTTTTTACGTGTGACAGAATTTAACTTTTTATAATCAATGCATACACGCCATTCTGTAGTTACTCTAGTGGGTATCAATTCATTATCGGCATTCGTAACCACTGTGACTCCTGACTTTTTAGGAACAACTTGCACAGGATTGACCCATGAACTATCAGAAATTGGGTAAATGATACATGTGTCTAATAGTTTAAGGACTTCAGTTCTAACAACTTCTTTCATGTTAGGATTTAACCGACGTTGCATTTCCCTAGTAGGTCTAGCATTTTTATCAAGGTGAATGTAATGCATGCAATCTATTGGGTTTATACCTTTTATGTCTACTATAGTCCATCCTAATGCTCCTTTGTGCTCTTTTAAAACATCCAACAACTTACCCTTTTGTTCGTCATTGAGGGATGATGAGATGATTACCAGCAGAGAACTTTTTTCTCCCAAAAACGCATATTCCAATGTGTTGGGTAATGGTTTGAGCTCGAGTTTCGGTGGTGATTCTGATAATGAGATGAGTTTCTTTTCTGATGGTGCTAGTTGTTCAACTCTTGACTTCCATTTATTAGTGTCCATGGATGGTGCTGAGTTAAGTAGAGCGTTGACCTCATCGACTGATTTGTCAATATCAAAATCAAAACTAAAGTGAGTTAAACATGTTTGTAAAGGATCATCACTAAGGTTTGAAACAAAAGTGTCATCAACTAATGCTTTAATTAAATCCACATAAAAAATTCCATCATCTGCATTGTGAGGTTGTTTGGCAATGTTGAAGATGTTCAGCTCCATAGTCATGTTGCCAAAGGAAAACTGAATATTTCCAGTCCTGCATTGAATGTAAGCATCCGCAGTTGCCAAGAAAGGTCGGCCTAGAATAATGGGGATGTGCTTCCTTGAATCCTGTATTGGTTGAGTGTCAATTATAATGAAATCAATAGGAAATAAAACTTGTCTACCTAGATAAGCACGTCCTCTACAATACCACGAGGTATTTTCGTGGACCGATCTGCAAGCTGTAACACCACTGGAGTTGGGTTTAATTCTCCCAATCCAAGTTTCACAAATATTGAATAAGGCAACAAATTTACACTAGCTCCTAAATCCAACAAAGCATTCTCAATTGTGTAGTTCCTTATATTACATGAGATAGTGGGGGAGCCTGCGTCTTTGCATTTTAAAGGAATTTTGTGTTAAAGTATAGAACTAACGTTTTCTGTTAAAAATGCCTTCTTTTGAACATGGATGTTTTTCTTTTTAGTATAAATGTCTTTAAAAAACTTGGCATAAGATGGAACTTGTTTAATAGCATCAAGCAAAGAGATGTTAACACTTACCTGTTTGAAGATTTCAAGAATCTCACTTGTGGATTTTTCCTTCTTTCCTTTAGCTAACCTCTGAGGAAATGGAGCTTTGGGAACGTATTCTCGTAGGTTGGTTTCTTCTTTCTCCTCTGATGGTGAGTCCTCAACACTCACAGGAACAATTTGATTTTCTTTTGTCACCGGCATCTCTACTTTGTTGTCGACTTCTTTTCCTTTTTGCAAGGTCATGACGGCTTTGACTTATCCATGCTGCTATGGTGAACTGGTACTTGCTTCATGTACTCCTTTAGGATTAGGCACTGGTTGACTTGGAAATTTACCTTTCTCAACAATCATTGCCAAGGTCTGAACTGAAGAAGCAAGTTGTCCCACCATCTTCTCGAAGCTTGAAACTGATTGGGCTTGTGAATTAAAGCATGCTCTCAACTCATTTCGTAGTCCATCAATGGAGTGGTTCTGTTGCTCAATCGTAGAGTGAGTAACATTCTTGAGATTTTGGAATGAATCCTCCCATGGTCTGGATTGAGAGTAGTTCTGGTTCGAATTGTATAGTCTAAATGGTGGCTGAGAGGCTTGAGGAATTTGAGGAGTTGGTTGCATTGATGGAGCTGGAGCTGCTGGTCCATTCTGTTGGAATCCTTGAGACCATGAAACATTGGGGTGGTCTCTCCATCCAGGATTATATGGGTTGTAATTTGATAGTTTTCTCATTACACCTATGGCATTGACTTGATCTGAGTATGAGTCATGGTCATGTGGTTCTGTTGATGTAGCAGTCGTTAACGATGCTATTTGCCGAGAAAGACCTTCAATTATCGCTTTGACTTCTTTAATTTCTGAACTTGACTCGCCAATGTGAACCTCATTTACTCCTTTAATTCTTCTAGTATTCCTGAGTGATCGACTCAGTTGTTAGGAATTATCCACTTGTCGCTGGAAGAAGTCCCAAATCGCTGATGCACTTTTTGACATTAGCTCTCCTCCACTTGTTGCCATTAGCTATTCTCGCATATTCGGCAATAATCCCTCCAAAACGTATTGGCATTGGTGCCATTTCTCGTACCCATGATGTGGACATTTCAAGAGTAGCCCATTGAATCGCTCCCATGTTTCGAAAAACTGCTCATCCTCTCTCTGGGAAAACTCCGAGATTTCCCTGCGAATAGCATTGGTTTTATGCACTGAGAAATATTTATTAAAAAATTTAGTTACCATTTGTTCCCATGATGTAATGCTATTAGTAGGCAAAGTATTTAACCATGAACGAGCTCTATCCTTTAAAGAAAATGGGAATAATCTGAGTTTAACATCATCGTCTGAAAAATTCTCATATTTAAAAGTTTGACAAATGGCATGAAAATCATTCAGATGATTATATGGGTCCTCATTTTCTAGGCCATAAAATGTTGGGAGACAATTTAGTACACTAGGTTTTAGTTCAAAACTCCTAGCAGCTACATTTGGGTATCTTATACATGATGTGCTCAAATTAGTTAAGGGACTGAAATAATCCTTAAATGGCCTCTCTGGTGGTGCTTGATGCAAATCCATTTTATTTTTAACGTGTTTGTACGTGCGCAGTGTTTTTTCTAATTCAAGGTCTATAGGCTCAAGATTAGGTAATAATGACCTACGACCATGCATGCAAAGACCAAAAAATAAATAGAAACAAAACAAATAAAAATAAAGAAGAAGAAGAAATTACGGTACTAATATTATCACGTTGTTACAACCTTTCTATAAAAATACACAGAAAAATACGTGAAATAAATTAACTAAAAATAAATTAACTAAAAATAAATTAATAAGATAAACAAAAAAAATTACAAAGAAAAATAAATTACAAAATTTTAAAGAAGAGAAAAAGAAAAGAAATTTTTACCTCTAAATGTAGATTCATTTTTTTTCTTTTTTTAATAAAAAAATTACAAGAAAATAATTAAAAGAAATTATTCACAAAAATTAATTCTATGAATTAAAATTACTTACCTCCCCGGCAACAGCGCCAAAAACTTGTTGTGTAAATTTTATTGAACTCACAAGCGCACAAATCTATTGTAGAATAGACTAATGGTGACGAGTGTTGATCCCACGAGGAGGTGGATTTTAATTGTGTGTAGAATTAATTTTGTAAATGGGTGGTTGGATTTGTGGTGGAAGTGATTTAAATTATCCTAAATTGGAATTAAAATAGCGAGAAGAAATTGAAGAGAAAACTATTATGATTGAAACGCTTGGGTATCTAGATCTGTATCAACATGTACCATGGGCTAAATATTCCTTATTAATGCCAATTAAATTATGAGGAGGGAATCCACACCTTATGAACCACGCTCTAATCAATATGGTGTTAAGGGTTTATCGTGCCAAATAATAATAACCTTATACTAGGGAGCCGGTGAAACCAGGGTGGTATCTAGACAAGATTATTATTATTTGTCGACGAGAAGTCAAAATATCCACAAAAACTAGAGGGGAAGAGAAAATAAGTTTACCAAATAAAGCCCATGACACATGTTGAGACTTCACCTTCAACCCAAGCTTGAAAGAAAATTAGCTACTCATAATTGAACTAGGGGCAAAATAGAAATTTATTAAAATACGTAGAAAATACAAAATAGAGAAGGAATTAAAAAAAATGGAGTCCAAAAATGGATTCAGAGGTGCCAAATTAGGGGGGAGAGGTCCCCTTTTTATAGATACATTAGTAAATCATGGCCATCAGATTAAAAACAGTTTGGATGCTCAGGATTGCACCACGTCAACAGTATGCGGTTTGACCACGCGGTTTGAACAGTGACACGGTTTGACCACGCGGTTTGAACAGTAAAGCGGTTTGGTTGAAAATAATCTCATGTGTTGCATGTACCGTACGCGTTGTTTGGTCCACTAATATGCTACCACGTCACCATCAACATTGCGTAAGAATTTTAGTCCAACAAGATCATGACACCTCATCAGTCAATGCCACATCATCGGTCAATACCACGTCATCGATCCGTCTAAATGAAGAGTGTCGTGAACAGTAACAAAGACAGTACCGTACATGTGAATAGTACTGTATATGTAAACAATACCATTTTTCCTTTTATGCTCCTGATAAAGTTTTCGACCGTCCTGAGTTCAAAAGTGATGTCCGTTTTGCCGTTTGATCTCTCGTTTATTGTGAAATGACTATGATACCCCTAAAATACATAAAACACTTAATTAAAATAAAACACACATAATTAAATTACAAGAAGCTTAAATACATAAAAGTAAAGGTTGTTAGTAAGACTTGAAATGTAAAATGACGATTTTCTCCTTTATAAATATACATTTTATAACACTCAACAACGACGTCCTCCAGACCAGATCGAATTCGACATAAACCTAGCTGGATAAGATTCGGCACAAACCCAGCCGTCGCAACGTCATCCAAACCCACGATGAGCAGCTAATAGCGACAGAAACCTCGCCTTGCTCATGGTAATCCACCAATCCGACAACCACCGAAGATTTGCGTTTGAAACTTTGAATTTTTTAATTGTTTATATGATTTGTCTTGATCATTCACAAATAAGTGATTGGGTTGCTTAAAAGTTAGAATATACATGCATGTATTTTATCAATACAGTTCCTGTGTTTTTTTTTTTTGAAAATTTCGTACTGTATTCATTAAATACAAATTTCATTATTTTTTGTGAGAATTGTAAAAAGGTCCCAAACCCGAATTAATCCGAATCCAAAATATAATCCAAACTTAAAATATAATCCGAACTTGAAATATAATCCGAAATTTGAACTCATCCAAATCTGATCCGAATCCAAAATTATCCGAAATATTCATTCGATCCGAATTAATTCGGATCGGATTGGATCATATTAAGGTTCGGATTGAATTCAGATGGATTTTTTTCCAATCCGAATTATCTGAAATATGATCGGATTCATCTTAATCCAATCCGAATCCGAAATTGCCCACCCATAATTGGTACCATCAATCTTGGCCTTTGGTATCCTAGGGGAACTCATATTGACTTAACTTGTTATTCAGATGCTGACTTTTCCGGATATAAGGTTGATAGAAAAAGTACCAATGGAACATGTCATTTTCTAAGTCATTCACTTGTCTCTTGGTTTAATAAGAAAAAAATTCGGTTGCACTTTCAACCACCGAGACAAAATATATTATCGTAAGTAGTTGTTGTGCACAAGCCCTTTGGATGAAATAAACCCTTAGAGACTATGAAATTAATCTTACCTATCTTGTGTGACAATTCTAATGCTATCAATTTATCCAAGAATCCCATTCAGCATTCTAGAACCAAGCATATCGAAATTAGACATTATTTTCTTAGAGATCATGTTCAAAAAGGAGATGTTGTAATTAAATTTGTTTCTACTGAAAATTAACTTGCGGATATCTTTACAAAACCTCTTAATGAAGAGCAATTTATGAAGATAAGACATGAGCTTGGAATGATGATTGTTGCATCTTGAATTATGATTTGTTAATTGAGTTGGTATGTTTGTTCTTGTATGCATTTATGTTTTATGTATTAAATGGCTTATTGAAAAATTTTGAATTACAAAATGATTTAAAAATTGATCAATTTTTAAGCCAAAAATAATTTGGTATGTATAATACAAGTCTAAGAGCTTACCAAATTTCAATAAGAAGGGAAATATTTTCTAAAGCTTAACCGGTATACCGTTTCTAATCAGCCGGAAAGCCATTTCTCAAATTGTTGCTCACTTGACCAAAATCGGATAACCGAATAACGAAAAATCGGTAAGCCTATTTCAATATCTGACTTGCTAAAAACAACCGGACAACTGGTTATGTCTGAAAAACAAGATTTGGTTTGGTGCTTGCTCGAACAATTTGGTCAGCCAGTTATTATCAACCGGTAAACTGGATTCAAGTTCTTTACTTGCTAGAAGGAACCGGTCAGCCGGTTATGAGATCCGGAAAGCCAGATTCGATTTGGCATCTGCTGGAAGCAATCAGTTAGCCAGTTATTGCCAAACAGTAAGCCGGATTTAAGTTCCAACATTCTGGACACAAACTGGTTAATCGGTTAGTGCTATCCGGATAGCCGGATTCGTGAGTTCATAAGCTATTCATCTTCTTTTTTCTTTCGGCAAACCGAATATCTCTTTCTCTCAAAAAACTGCTTCTTCCTTCACTCTTTCTAACCCTAAAATCCATTATTCTCACCATTTCTCAATCCAAATTGAATTATAAAACTCATTCCCCATCCATTCTTGTGTCCATTTTCACCTTCAAAATTCATTTTCACCATCAAACTCACTAAATCCTAATTCACACCTAGGTTTTCAACAAATTTTTCTCTCTCTAAATTTCTTCCTCTTAAACTAATTTTGATCCGAATTGAACCTCAATATCCCTTCTAACTCTCATTATCTTCCATTTCTTTGCCTCATTTATCTTCAAATCACTCAAAATCATCATGTCTAGTTCAAAGCCGGTTAAAGGAAAAGGAAAAGAACCGATTCAACAAGTCAAATGGTCACGACAAGTAGGAGGCTCTTTCAATCAATCAAACTTTGAGTCCACGCATTTTCTGGCCAACCGTTTAGTCAAACGATTTCACCACAATTTCATGACTTGTGAGGTACTCCTTACATTTTTTGTTTTACCAGATTGGGTTCATAGTCTTAGTATTAGTAATAGAAATTTATTTCAATTGTTGGAAGATGTTGGTTGGATTAAGGCTCTTGTGATTGAGGAGAATGTATGTCCTGACTTGGTGAAAGTTTTTTTCTCGAATATGGATATTTCCGCGGAGAAAGAGAATCGAGTAATCACCAATATTGGAGGAGTTTCGATTGAATTTGATTATTCGGAGTTGAATTCTATCTTAGGAACCTCTGATCATGACCTAGAAATTTTTTCGCCTAGGAAATCTCCCGATATTAATGATTATGTTCATATTGACGCTGTTAAGAATATATGTCATCGTATTGACCTTTCTGATGATGATTGTAATATCCATTTCCGCACTCAATGTCTTTGTCTTCAAACTCAGATATTACTTTGTTTTATTCAGACCATTGTACTTCCTCGATCAGGCCATTTGGATGAGGTTTCCTATATGGATGTTGATTTGATTGATTGCATTCTTAGACGTTGTCCAGTTAACTTAGGTTACTTAATTGTCTGAACTATACTTTTTATACCTAAATTGATTACCCGGTCTCTTCCATATGATCATTTTATCACCTAACTCCTCAAACATTTTAGGGTACTTATCCATGAACCATCGTGTAAGCCTTCTAAGAGCATTGGGGATGAAGCTGTCAGTGCCTTAGGCTTTGAGTGGCATAATGCAGTTTGGGTCAAATACACTGACAATAAGTACACTTTTTTTACTCCGAGTGATGATCAGCCACTTAATGATGTGGTTCCAGCCGATCAACTACCTGATTTTTTGCTTCCATTTTGAGGTCAGCGTAGACGTCGAGACCGTCCAGTGTCTGCCTCTACACCTGTTTGACCGCCTCTAGAGCCTCCAGCCTCTGAAGAGGTTACTCTTCAGCAGCTTATGGAAGAGGTGAGGACTCTTTCTGTGCAGCAGATCGATGTTCAACAGCACATACTTGAGAAGCACCAGCGCCTCTCACAACAGCATCAGCAACTCATTCATGGACAGCGCCTCCTCTTTGAGCACTTCGACATTCCATTTCCATTTCCACCTCCATCACCACCATCCTCACCACCTCAGTAGTCTCTTATGCTTGTATTTGGACACACCAACATTTCATTTACTGCTTTATGTTCTTTTATTTTCATTTAGATTATATGGATGTTTGTTATATATATTTTTCATTGTGTGTCTGTTTTGGATTATGTGGATTTGATATGATTTATGGTTATGTTTTTCACTTCGGTTTGGATAATACGGAACTAATATGCTTGCTTTGAGATTTTGATGATCGATAGGGAGAGCTTTTTACTCTTTTTTATGCTGAAGGGGGAGATGTTTATGCAGGGGGAGATATTCATATGTATTTATGCAAGGGGAGTCTTTTAAATCTTTTTCAATTTAGTTTTCAATCTTTCATTAATTAAGGGGAAATTTTTCATAACTATATAATTTTTTTTAATGTGTTTTGTCATCATCAAAACAGGGGAAATTGTTAGCCTATATGGTTATAAAATGTTGATTTTGATGATAACAAACCACATGTTTTGGATAAATAAAAAATTACACGTTATGTTTTATATAACAAGAAAATGTTTTTATAAAATTAGTTATATTTCAAGATGTGGACTAAAATGAAAATTTTGATTTTAATAAGTATTATTTTGAATTCCGGATTTGGGCCTATTTGTAAAAATTCAAAATGTTTTGGGCCATACTATAAATCTCACATATTTGGGTCATATAATAATTTCAAAAAGTTTTGGGAATAATAAGTATTATTTAGAAATTTTGAAATTGGACCTATTTAAAACTATTCAAAACATTTCGGGCCATAATGCAATTATAGAAAGTTTTAGGGTAATACTATAATTTTAGAAAATAGTTTACTATAGCCGATACTGTAGCAAAGCGGCAATCTGGTTATGGGCAGAAACTCTCTGGAATGGAAGCAGCTAACCGGGTTTAAAAAAACGACATACCAAATATGCAAAAATTCAAATTTTTGAACATAACGGTAACATAAAGTGGCTCACCGGATTCGCAAAAGCGGCAAGCCGGTTATCACTAAAAAGTCAATAACTGCTAGTTTTCTTTCTCAACTACAAATTGACTCAAATCAAACTCATTTCAAATCATGCAACCATTGATATTTTGAGCATTTCTCTGGAAATTCTAAAAGCATAAATATTGTGTATTCATTTCATTTACTCACACATATTGGGGTTTCATTTGCATTCAAACATATTGTGTGATAGAAATTTTTGTAATTCTTTTTGTAAAATCAAATTGAGAGGTTGTAAGTTTTGGGATACACTTGAGTTAAGAGATTGGAAATAATCTCTTGTTGTAAAGGCTCCTTGACACCTTGGAAGTCAATTATAAGCATTTGAAGCTTTGGGAGGCTTGGATAGTGAAATCCTCAAGCCCGGTGTGCTTGGAGGCGTGGATGTAGGCGGGGATTGACGAACCACGTAAAAATCCTTGTGTTTATTTTCTCTTCCCTTACTCTTTGATTTTTGTGATTTATTGAATTTATTGCTTTCGATTTCATTAAGGCATTAGATTGAATTTTTATGTGGTTTGCTTAGCTTACGTTTTAAAAACCCAATTCACCCTCTCTTGGGTTGCATAACTTATATTTCAGCTCGCTCTTAAGGAAAAGCTTGACAAGATATATGACAATGAATAAATAAAGATCAATAGATAGCATGTGGTATTATTCGTTTATGTCTGGCTAAAGATCAGACCTACTCTGTCATAAGGGAGATATCTGCAAAGAAATTATGGTAGATACTGGAAGAAAAGTACATGAAGAAAAGTCTTGAAAATAAGCTTTGAAGACAAAACTCTATCAATTCACGTATGCACTTGGCATGTCGATGAATGACCAAGTGAACTCATTCAATAAGATATTAACGGATTTGCTCAAGTTGGATGAGAAATTTGAAGATGAAGATAACGCATTGCTGCTGTTGAATTCCCTTCCTGATGAATATGATCATCTCACCACCACTTTGCTTTATGGAAAGAACAATATCACATTCGATGTTATATGCAATGCATTGTATAATTTTGAAACCAAAAAGAAAGACTGAAAGGATCACAGGGATATAGTTACAGAAGTACTGACAGCAAGAGGTCATTCTCAAAGTCACAAACCTAAAAAAAGAAGCAAGTCTAAAGGGAGGCTTGCCAAGAGCATTGGAAAAAGAATTGTCCTAAGTTACAGAAGGGCAAGGCTATTTCTGATGCAAATGTAGCAGAGCATGATGAAGGGTCAGACTTTAGTTTGGTTGGCATGACGTTAACATGTCACTCAAATGAGTGGATTTTGGATTTAGGTTATAATTATCATATGTTTCCTAACAAGAGGTTCTTCTCTAGCCTCAAGGAGCTGGACAGTAGAGTTATTTTTATGGGCAATGACAATGCTTGCAAAGCCATAGGAATATGTTTGATCCAATTAAAGAATCATGATCGCTCAATCCAAGTTTTGATAGACGTTCACTACGTACCAAGCTTGAAGAAAAATCTCATCTCATTAAGAGTCTTAGAATCTAAAGGGCTTACAATCACTTTGAGATATGAACACTTAAATGTAGTAACTAGTTCACTGACGGTGATGAAAGGCACAAGAAAAAATAATTTGTACTATTTCGATAGGAGTACAATTATTGGATTAGCATCAATAGTTTCCTAGGAAGGATGTAGATTCAGAGGCAACCAAGTTGTGGCATATGTGTTTGGGACATGTTGGTGAAAAAGCTTTGAAGATTTTACTGAAGCAAGGTTTATTGAAAAGTTCAAATTCCTACAGGACATACTAGTGAGAAAGCTTTGCAAACTTTAATAAAGCAAGGCTTATTAAAAGGTGCAGATTGTTGCAAATTGGAATTTTGTGAACATTGTATTCTGGGCAAGTACATGAGGTTAAAGTTTGGTTCAACTAATTCACGATATAAAAAGGATTCTGTTGTATTCACAGTGATGTTGGGGGACCTACTAGATAGCTTCTTAGGGAGGTATGTATTATTTTTTTACTTTTGTTGATAATTATTTAAGAAAAATATGGGTGTATTTGATGAAAAACAATAATTAAGTTTTAGGTACATTTCTAAAATGGAAGAAGATGGTCGAGACTTAAACTGGTTGAAAGGTCAAAAGATTTTTTTTAGACAAGGGTGATAAGTATAATAATGATCAATTTTTATAAGTATGCCAAGATGAGAGCATTGTGGCATACTTCACTGTTCAAGATGCACCATAGCAGAATAGAGTGGAAGAATGCATGAACCACACTATACTGGAGAAACTTTAGTTTATTTTGTCTAATGCTTGATTGGGCAAGGAGTTTTAGCTTGAGATATTTGTAATTTTGCACTAAAATACATAAAACGTACAAGATAGAGAGACAAGTACATAAAATAGAGCTCCATTTTAGATTCAGAGCGATCGAATTTGAGGAGGGAGTCCCCTATTTAATAGATAGAATAGGTAAATCATCGTCATTGGATTAAAACAACATAGATGCTCAAGATTGCATCACGTGGCAAGCTCTAACTGGGTGGAACATGTCACCAAGGTTGTGATTCAATGAATTGTATGTAACACACATGCATTTTTGGGTCCAATAATATGATGCAATGTCATTTGTCAACGCAGAAGTCAATTAACATCGATTCAGCATATTGTATGTGTTGTAAGCTCATTTTTTGATCCAATAGTATGTTGTCACATCATTAGTCAATGCAATAGGATGTTTCCATATTATCGGTCAATGCCATGTCAGTTAAGCCCCACCAAAATCTTAAAATTATAATTTTACCCTTTATGCCCTTCTTAAGGTTTTAACTATTGATAACTCTATGAAATAAGAGTTATCATGGCACTTTTAGACTTAAATCAATAATACTTAGAGAGTAAATAATGTGTTTTCATTGCATTTTTATTGTATTTTGCATAAACATTCATCTTCGTTTATTTGTAATAAATTTGGTTTGATTTAGAATAATTTGTGTGCTAAATCATATGCATAATTGTAGGTGTCCGGAAGCCCAAATTTCAAGGAAGGAATGATGATGCAATAGGCTTGCAAAAGATGGAAAAGAACTTAGTTATAAAAGAATTAAAACAAATTTGGAACAGTACAGTTGTTGTAGCAAATCTAATAACATCAATCCCTGTGGAGACGATCTTGAATACTCATCACTTTATTACTTGTTATGTACACTTGCACATTGACACTAATAGCATTAGTATTTAGAACCAACAACTATTCTAAGCTTAAAAATGCTATCTGTTTTCCTGATCAATTTCTCGTTAATCATGAAATAACTAAAATATTCCTAAAATAAATAAAATATTCAAATTATAGCAAAGCACACACAATCAAAGTTTAATGAACTTAAATACACAAAAGTAGAAATGTTAGTGAGAATTAGAATGCAAAATGATAATTTTACCTTTTATAAATATACTTTGTCTAGCACTTAACAGCATCATACTAGGTTCTCCCATTTTCTTAATACAAGAAAAATTCACATGATCGTATCTCCATGTTATACAGCCAATAACACAAGCTAAGATGACTTTCATCTTTAACTTAAGAATTATATGCTTGAAGAGTTCATTAGAACAATATCATTTTCCCAACAAATATCTCACTATTTGACATATTATTTTTGTCGCTCTCGAAAGGACATTTTCACCACTGTCTTGCTCAGTACAACAACGTAATTCAAATAGAATTGTATTTCTAAACATGGCATATATTACTCAATGAGAGGATTTTCTTAAAAGCCTAAGAAGAATTTTTGTTTGTTGAGGTTAGTGTGGACCAGAAATCCTTAAGGAAAACAAATTATTCTCCCTCCTTTACTAGAGTACCATGTTTACCCCAAAGACAACCACAATAATAAATTCATTTCCTTTAGCCAAATTAGCTTATAAAGGATTTTGTTGTCTCTGTTTCTTTGAACTTAATTGTTGCGTTGGCTAATATAATGCCCAAGTTTTGTAAATACAATACAATTTCATTTCCTTTAATAATGAGATTGAAACAATTATTAGGACTTTTATTCTGCTTCTTGTCATGTTAAGCATGTTGATTATTAATCCAGCGTTGTTGGATAACATAGTGCCCAAGTTTTGTAAATACAATACAATTTCATTTCCTTTAATAATGAGACTAAAACAATTATTAGGACTTTTATTCTGCTTCTTGTCATGTTGAGCATGTTGATTATTAATCCAGCGTTGTTGGATCTTTAATCTATTGTTGGGCTCATATATGAATAATTATGTCTTGTGAATTGTCATTTAAGGTTAAACTCAATTAAAAGTGATCTTTTAAGATCTTTGGTAGTTTGGCCTTTAATGTATCTGATTGACTATGTGTCTTTAATGTGTAGAGACTTAAGAGTAATTTCTATTTCTATGATGGGTTAAAATAATGAGTAATTTTTATGGAAATTATCTATATAAGTAGTTATAGCCCTTAGGTCACATGTAACATTCTATTCTCTTTTGACATCCGATCATCAGAGAGAGTGCAGTGAACGTGCTAATCTAGAAGGCTAACAATAATGGTCTAATGAGTAATTTAGCATTATGGATTTAGCTACGCTTCCGTATATTCAGTTATAGAATTTTGGTGATACAACATTAATGTTCTTGGAATTTAATGGTGATTTTGACCATAGGATTATTTTTCTAACAAGTGGTATTAGAACCTCTTCATTTTGAATCATTGAGAATAATTTGTGGTTGTCTTCAAGGATTAGACTTATTATTAAGTAAATTTAGAATTAAGGATTATTACTATTATTGTCATTTTTAATTCGGTTTCATTAAGTTTGAGGCCAGTGCCAATGGCAGCTGCCGACACTACAAGTTTGGCCAAGCAAGGAGTGTCTTAACAGGAGCAAATTGGGAATAAAAGTCGCGACCATGGCCATCATATCAAGAATAAAAAAAATTTAAAGACAATGACTGTGAGCAGGAAGCTGCTGTCTGAAGCATAAAGAAAGAAGAAGCAGTGGCAATGGCAGCCACATAAAGGAAAAAAAAGGGCAATGTGCTTTCAGTCCAGACAGGTCGCTGCCATGGGTTGCTTTGACAAGCCAGCTGCGGTCACCACAGCGCAACAACTTCAGAGGTCGTTGCCTAGGAAAGAAGAAAAATAGGGTTTTGAGGTTTTGGGGCCGGTGGTAGGATTGACTCGACCTAATCGAGCCCTGAATTGGTTAATGGTTGACTGATAAATAATTTACCATCAATCGTTGACTTTGACTTTCACTTATTTTTTAAAAGAGTATTTTTTGGTAAAATTTTAAATTCAAATATTGGTATCTTTATGTATATTTTAAGATGAGTTAATTAAAGCAACATGTCACTAAAAGTGACCTTTCTTACAGAAATTAATTTGTTTTAGAATATAAATGGTTGTGTGTATATAATTTGGATGAATATCAATCGGCCCAAATGATGGTCCATATTTGACCAATCTGTTGTAATAAACACGTGACGATTATTGAGTTTTAAATATGAGCAATAAATCAACCCAAAGAAAGATTTATTGTTTGACACATTCTTATTATCAATGTTTGATTGCTACACTAAGGTAGCACTTACAAATTAATATTTTTCAAAAACATGAAATATTAATGGAGTGTCCAATATCTTGGGATGGGGTTTATCTTTATATTTGAATTTAATTTTATTTTGCAACTTATATAAGCTTATTTGTTTGTTTGTTGTTCTCTGATCATTTATCACTCCTGCTAATATTACTGCTAGCATCAATTTTATTTCTATGTTAAATAGCTCTATCTTCAAGTCATGGCAAGAGAACTCTTAATTGTTCTCGCAATCATGGATCTAGACCTTGCGTTAAGGGCTGATTCTCCTCCACCTTTTATGGATGAGAATACTTCTGATGACAAGAAGGATTTGAGAAGGTGCGAGAAATCAAATTACATGTGTATGATGATCATGAAAAAGGTCATTCTGGAAGCATTCAAAGGTTCAATATATGAAAAGATAACTATAGATAGGGAGTTTCTTACGGACATCAAAAAAACTTTTGTTAAGAACGAAAATGTTGAAATAGTTACGCTCTTGACAAAAGTAATATCAGGGAGTACGTCATAGTGATATTCACCTCTTTAAGCCTAGTGCATCTAGTTTTGATATCCTTACCAATATAGTTTAACCAGTTAAAAGTGAGTTACAATCGTCAAAAAGAGACTTCTAAATGAACTCATTACACTGTGTTCAGGAAGAGGATAGACTAAAAAAGGATAAGATAGAAAGTGCCCAATTAGCCTTGACCTTGAGGGACAAGGGTAAGGGAAAAAAAAAGAGAGACAAGGATAAGAAGGTTCCAGTTATAGCAACTCAAAAGAAACTGGCTGATACGGAAAAGTACTAGTTGTTTCTTTTGCAAAGCTGAAGGCTATAAGTTTGCATCAATTATCACGCATGGTGTGCCAAGAAAGGTATGCTTTTTAGTTTGGTTTTTGCTGGGGTTAATTTAACTTTAGTGCCTAGACATACATGGTGGATAGATTTTAGTTCAACTACTCATATCAATATGTCTATGCAAGTTTGCCTGAAGTGCCGAAAGCCAAACGATTGTGAAAGTTCATCTATGTAGGTGATGGTAAGGCGGTTAAATTTGAAACAATAGGAAAATTTAGATTATTATTAAAGACTAGATTTTATTTGGATTTAGATAAAACATTTATAGTATTGTCTTTTACACAAAACTTGATTTCTATTTCTGCTTTGGACAATTTTTTTTTTAGTTGGAAATAAAAAATTTAGTTTGTTTCATGATTTAAAATGGGTTGGCTCAGATTCTTTAACAGGATATGATAATCCTTATTTGCTTATATAATTGCTTCATTTAATGAATCACTGCAATTAAGTACGCAAGGTATAAAGAGAACATTAACTAATGAGAATTTGACTACATTATTGCATAAAAGATTAGGTTATATCTTCATACGGAGAATAAAAAGACTTGTGTCAAACAAAATCCTTGACCCTATAGATTTTACGGATTTTATGTTTGTGTTAACTTCATAAATATGAAACAAACTAATAAAAGGAGATTTGAAGCCAATAGGACTTTGGACGTTTTAAAACTCATAGATACGAATATTTGCAGGTTATTCTCTATGGCTACTTGTAATGACCAACAATATTTGATGATGTTTATAGATGAGTTTTCTCGATATTGGCTACATATATTTACTCTCTGAAAGTAATAATTCTTAGCTATGTTTAAAACTTTTAAGGCTGAAATTGAGAATCAACTCAGCAAAAGCACCAAAAGCGTCAGGTCTGGCCTGGTAATGTATACTACAGCAGATATAATGATTCAAGTGAACAATGTCCATGACCGTTTACTAAGTTCATAGAGGCATGCGGTATCGTCCCACAGTACGCTATGCTGGGTTCACCACTAAGAATGGTGTTGCTGAAAGACAAAACAAAATTCTTAAGAGTATGGTAAATATTATGATTTGTCATTTTACTTTACTAGAATCACTACAGAGAGAAGCACTTAGACTGCAATAGTTATCCTTAATACGATTCCAACTACAGCAACTACTAAAACCCCTTACTAACTTTGGATGGGCAAAAAACTTAGCCTAAAGTACTTTTATGTTTGGTTATGTCTAGCTAAGGCAAAGTCTTATAGGCCTAATAAAAAGAAACTGGACTCAAGGATGGTAAGCTGCTATTTTATCTAATACTATAAAAGATCTAGGGAGTACAATTGCAATGATCCTATAACTAAGACAATTTTCAAGTCCGAAAATGAGCAGTTGTTTGAAAATGTCAAGTTTGCATAGGGAGATATAATTAGGCACTTTTCTTTGAAAAGGAATAAGTTGATATTACCATAAGTGTTATTAGCATTGATCAAGCTCTCATTCGTGACTTTGTTTAAGATATAAAAGATTAAGATAATGTTGGAAAACCCTCCATATAAGAAATTGTTCTAGAGAGAAAAAAAAAAACTCTACCACTTTAAGAAACTATACCATTAAGGAGATCCATTAGAGAAGGAAAGGTGTAGTGCTAAATGACTACATTGTATTTCTCCAAGAACATGAGATAGAAATTAGAGTGATGGAAGATGATCCGATCAATTTCCATCGAGCCATGAAAAGTTCTAACTCTCAAAATGGATTAACGCCACGAATGAGGATATGAAATCTATGAAGGATAATAACATATACGATCTTATCCCATTGCCAAAAGGTGCGAAACCTATTGGTTACAAACATTTAAAACTAAAAGGGATTTGGAAGGTAGTGTGGAGAGGTGCAATGCACCTTTTGTCACAAAGGGATTTGCACAGAAAAAGACACTGAATATAAAGAGACTTTCTCTCTAATATCTTTGAAAGTCTGCTTTAGGATCATAACGGCATTGATATCTTTGAAAGAATCTTTTGTGGATATTTAAGATAATTTTTTGCATAAATAAAATTTTTGTTTACTTACACTCTAAATTTGTGTGGTTTGATCTTACTAAGGTTTAAGGTGGATCAGTTAGAAATATGCATGTTAAGATCACATTGCATGAAATTTTCATACTACACAGCCACATCATGATTTACGTCATTCAGTTATATTGGTGTAGTGATGATTGAAGGGTCAAGTTACGACAATTGTAACAAAGACCGCTTTAATCCTATGTTGGTATGATGATGGACTAAATTGGTTATAAATAAATTTCGGTAATAACATCAAGACTGAACTCATACGGTTATTTTTGCAAAGTATAACTATAAGGTTACACATATAGCCAAGTGGAAGGTTGTTGGATCTTTAATTTAATGATATTAGACTTTTAATCTAACTTTGGGCTTGTATGTGAATAATTATGTGTTGCGAACTGTCATACAAGATTAAACCCAATTAAAATTGATCTATTAAGGTTTTCGGTAATTTAGATTTGAATGCATTTGATAGACTAGAGGCCTTTATCAGTAATTTAGGCTTTAATGTATCTGACTGACTGTGGGCCTTTAATGTGTAAATACTTAAAATGTAATCTTTATTTTTATGAAAGGTTAAAATAAGAATACCTAATGATAAAAGGAAAACTATCTATATAAGTGGTTATGGTCCTCACTTCTGATATCTCATCATCAGAGAGAGCACAGTGAGAAAATTAATAGATTCTCTAAGATAACGTGTTGATCTGTAAGGCTAACCACACTGATCTAGAGAGTGATTCAGTATTATGTATTCAGGTATGCTTCCGCATATTCAATTATTGAATCTTGGTGATACAATATGAATGTTCTTGAAATTTAACTCGGTAAGTCCAAGGTCAATCCACATGGAAAAGATTTAAACTGTTAAATTTTTATTTATTAAAGAAATAAAAATATAATTTAAATACCTGCTATTTAATCGAAGTGAAACTATGGAAATAAATTAGTTAGGGTTATAGATCAACTTTTAGTTATAAATATAATCTAATAAATTTTTTTATCATTATTTTATTGCCCAAAAAGTTAATTACATAAATTATCAATATTTTCCCATTAATTTTATTATGAATTAAGTACTTAGTGTGAAAAAATTTAATTTACCTAAATATGTCAAAATATCATTTTATCATATTTCATATTAAGATATAAAGAAATTATTATGCCAAACTGCCTTTTTTGCCTACAATAAATCAAAATTTCAAAAATAAAATTTGGATAAAATTAAGTGAAAATAATTTAATAACTTATTATTATTTAGTTAAACATAACTAAAATAAAAATAATTGTTAAAATTAAATTATACATAATTAAAAATAAAATAATTAAAATAAAACTAAATTCATTTATGAAAATAATTTTACAAAATATTAAAATGAGTATTAGGGGAGATGAGGAGAAGAATCTAGAGAGAAAAAAAGTAAAGAAAGGGATAGAGAAAGGGACATACAATACGTAATTTGAGGCATTATTTATAGAAAAATTCATTCATGATCCAGTGTTTCACGGTCCATCATAAACTTTATACATACACTCCACACAACCATTAAATCAAAATCTAACGACTAGTCAAACTTCAAAAGTCAGTAGGATACGTGGCATCATGTAAAGCATTTGATTCGGTCAAAGAACAGCTCAAATTTGGTTAAAGTTAATTCATGGATTTAGTGTATGCCTATTTATCCTAAACTCATTTCAGCATCCAATTAGTGATTGGTCAATTATGAAAGGTAATGATTTTTATGATGGTATGCCGTACCTTAGCACACTAGGTTTTAGACCACTAAGCCTTTTTTTTTAATATATATATATATATATAATTGACTCAACCTAAGGTTTTTGGATCTCCATAATATAAATTTGACATCTATTTATCTATTTAGAGTCTCGAACTATGTGAAATTATTATTTTACTCAATAAACACACAAAAATACACAAATTAGATATTGAAAAACATAATTCATAATTCATAATGTTTTACATAAATACACATATAAATTATAATAAAAGCACAAAATAATGTTTTCACCCTTAGTAAATTTACCTTGGAATTTAAATTAAATTATTTTTGTAGTAGAGCATAATTCTCAAATAAAATTATCTTGGAATTTAATTCCTTGGTTCTTTTCCTATATCTTTGTTGTCCTCAATTTTATCAATCAAATTTCATCTTCAAGACTCAAAAAATATCACTATTAGTTCCTCAATATAATTGTCCTTAGTCTTTAAATTTTAATAAATTATTCCTTCATAAAAAAAAGTGTAAATTTTTACATAAAGTATGCTGACATATAATATTCTCAACAATAAAATGGCCATAGCAAAATTTCTATCAAACAATTTTTTTGATATGACCTCATTGAATTAAGAAGTTCTAAACAATTTATTCTTTAATCATAAAATCATGAAACTTTCTAGAAATATGTTAGACATATATAGAAAATAATTATCCAAATTTCATAATTTTTAAAGAAGTTTAGGCATGGTAAATTTGTTTTGTAACTCATACATTGTGATGAAATCAGAAATTTTTAACGTAACAGACTTGAGTTCAAAAAATTATTATAAATTGAATTCTTATCAAACTTTATCGAAACAAAATTCAAAAGGTTTCTTTGGATGTCTAGTATAACACATAAACGTTTTTTATTCAAATTTAATTTGCATTAATTATTATGAATTTCATAATAACCCTCTATCAGTATAAATCTATGCAAGATTTGTGGTAATAAACGATCATATGCAACATGTTTGTGTGCCTTATTTGAAGCAATCATCAAACTCTTAAATTTGGTCTTCATATTGTTGGATATAGGAGCAGAAATTTGGATGGCAAATAAAAAATAGTCAAGGCATGCAGTAGCCCTGCCCTCAAAACCAAATTCCATGCCTCAAGATTTGCTACTGACACAACTTAAAAGTATTTTCTATCTCCCAAGTATAAAAGTGTTTTGTTATATTATAATTCGGTGAGTCCGAGATAGATCTATAAAGAAAAGATTTAATTTATTTATTTTATTTTATCTAAAAATGAAAATAAAACTTGAATATATGCAACTTAATTTAAGTGAAACTATGAAATTAAATTAGTTAGGGTTATGGATCCACTATTAGTAGTAAATAAAATTTATTACCATTTTTTATTTCGGTTTATTGCCCAAAAGATTAATTACATAAATTATTATTATTTTCCCATTACTTTTATTATGGATTAAGTATTTATTGTGCCAAAATTTAATTTTTCTACAATAAGTCAAAATACCATTTTACCATGCCTTGTATTAAGATATTAAAAATTTATTGTGTCAAACTCCCTTGTTTATCTACAATAAATCAAAATTTCAAAATATAAAATATGCATAAAATTAAATATAAAATAATTTAATTTATATAATTAAAAATAAAATTTGATTAAACATATTTATTTCCTAAAAGTTTCACCTTACCCTAACTATTATTATTTAGCCAAGAATAATTGAAATAAAATTAAATTACTCATAATTAAAAGGAATAAAAACAACTAAAATTGAAAATAAAACTGAATTTATTTTTAATAATAATTATGTAAAATACTAAAACACACCTAAAAATTAAGATTATAGGGAAATTGAGAGAAATTGAGAAGAAGAGAGATGCCCAAAACATAAAAATGAAGCTCTATTTATAGAAAAATACATTCATAATCCAGTGTTTTGCAGTCCATTATAAGCTTTATGCATGCGTTCCTCATAGACATTAAATCAAGATCCAACAGCTGGTCAAACTTTAAAAGTCAACATTATACATGGCATTATGTGAAGCGTCTGATTCGGTCAAAGAATGGTTGAGATTTGGCGGGGTAATAATTGGATCAGGTCAACTCAAATACAAAGGTTCAGATCCTACAACTTGCTTCACCAACCATTGTTACATGGCACGATCGTGGCCATTGAATCATGAATGGTTGAGATTTAGTCAAAATTGAGAGCTATCCAATGCATTCATATTTATTGTAAGCTCATTTTATCATCAAATCAGTGCTCGGCCAACAGAAAAAGTCAACTTTTTGCACAAACTCAATTTTAAGCTGGTATTAGGGTTGGCAATTTATGGGCTTGGGCCGGGCTTTTTAAAGCCCAGGCCCAAGACCATGTTATTATCATTAAGTCCAAGCCCTCTAAAAGCCTATCCAAATTTGTGCGGGCTGGGATTGGGCCGAGCTTGAACGAGCTTGGGCTGGACAAGGACCGAGCTTGGGCTTTCATGATTTTTATTTTTATATTTTTGTAAAACTAAAAAAAAAACTTAAATTAAAATTGATTACCTAATACACAATATTCCAATACACAAAACATCAACAATACAACATAATAAATTATAAATTCTAATACAAAAAAAAAATTATTCCAATATTTATGGGGGCTTCTTCCTTATCCTACAGATAATTTTTTACACCATAATCTCATAGTATTTTTCTAATAATTAATTTATACATAATTTCATAATATTTTCCGAACAATACAAAACATTTTCTAAACCATAATCTCAGAATATTCTACAATACAAAATTTCTCAATAATTCAACCATAATCTCATGATATTCTACCTTGAGTTGGTGATGGCTTGTTGATTCGGGTCGCTTGGGCACTAGTTTGGGTCGCGGTCGCCTGGGTTTGCTGCTACTGCACCGCTGCACAGGTTAGCTACTGTTGTGGGTTCGAGTGGCTACTAATACGTTGCGCGGCAGATGCTCCTGGGTTGCTGCTGCGTCGCGTGCTGCACTCGCGTGGCTGCGTCCCTCAAGCTCAATCGACGATAGATGTGTTAACATATATGTTTCCATAATGTTGATTTTGATGATAACAAACAAGATTAACAAAAAAAATAAATAAATCATTTTTTTTTCACATTATAAATGTTTTATATTTTAATGGAAAAATGATTTTATGCAATTGATTGTTTTTATTCCTTTTGAATAAATCATTGTTTTCACTTTATAAATGTTTCATATTTAATGGAAAAATGATTTTATGAAATTGGTTGTTTTTCAAAGTTTATGGTTTAATTGAAAGAATTTTAAAAACTTTGAAATAAACAAGTAGTGCTTGAAATTTCGGATTTGGACCTATTTGAAACTATTTAAATGTTTTTGGGCCATTATATAATTTCATAAAGTTTGGGCGAAGTCATAATTTCAGAAAGTTGTGGGATTGAGAAAGCATTATTTAAAATTCTGAAATTGGACCTATTTGCAAACTTTTATAACTTTTTGGGTTATACTACAGTTTTATAAAGTTTTAGGGTCAAACTGTAAATTTCGGGAAATGTTTTACTGTAGCAGTTACTGTAGCAAGCGGCTTACCGGATACTGATAAACGGCAGGCCGAATTCGGGGCAGTAAGCACCAGAACGAATCTGGCTTACCGGATTCCTGAATCCGGCAAACCGGTTAGGCAAAATTTTGAATTTTGCCTTAACGGTAACATAAATCCGGCTTACCGGATTCCATAAACGGCAAACCAGATATGCCTGGAATGTGAGTAACGGCTAGTTTTTGAGCTCAAGCTATAAAAACTCAAATCCAACTCATTTTGAAGCTCTCCAACAAGCAAAAACAAAAGGCACACATGATATCTTGAGCTTACAACTTGCAAAACACAAAACATTGAATCATTCATTGTTCTTCATCTTTGAATAGCTACTCATTGAGTGAGTTTGATTGTAACTTTCATTTCTTCATTTCATTTATAAGAGTTTGAGTGTGTGAGACACTTGAGTGAAGAGATTGGGAGATAATCTCTTTGTTGTAAAGGTTTATTGACACTTCGAAGTCAATTGTAATTGTTGAAGCCTTGGAAAGGCTTGGATAGTGAAATCCTCAAGCCCGGTGTGCTTGGAGGCGTGGACGTAGGCGGGGATAGCCGAACCACGTAAAAATCATTGTGTTCGTTTTTCTCTTCCCTTACTCTTTTAATTATTGTGCCTTTATTGAACTTATTGCTTTCAATTTTTATTAAGACATTAGATTGTTTGTTGTGTGGATTTGCTAGGATAATTTTTTAATTTCCAATTCACCCCCCCTCTTGGGTTGCACACTTATATTTCATTTGGTATCAGAGCGAGGTGCTCTTGTTTAGACTTAACCGTCTAGAGCTAAAGATCAATGGCAACCCAATATGACTCAACATTTAGGGAAGGACAATCCACAATTAGACCACCTTACTTTGATGGAAACGATTACCCATATTGGAAAATGAGGATGAGAATTTACTTGCAAGCCTTAGATTATGAAATTTGGGAAATCGTTAATAATGGTCCTTTCATGCCTTTGACTAAAAATGAAGTCGGAGAAGATATTCCAAAACCTTCACGGGATTGGAATGAATTCGAAAAGAGAAAAGTTTCTCTAAATTCCAAGGCCATGAATGCCTTGTTTTGTGCATTAGATAAGAAAGAGTTTCATAGAGTGTCTAGTTGCGAAAGTGCTAATGAGATTTGGCACAAACTTGAAGTTGTCTATGAAGGCACAAACCAAGTGAAAGAATCTAAAATAAGTAGATACACTCGACAATACGAATTGTTCCAAATGGAACAAAATGAAAATGTGTACTCTATGTATACTAGATTCACGGACATAGTGAACACTCTAGGAGCCCTAGGGAAAACTTTTTCAAATAGCGAGAAAGTCAAGAAAATCATTAGGTCACTTCCTAAGGAATGGAGACCAAAAAGGACTGCCATTGAGGAAGCCAAGGATTTAAATGTATTACCTATTGATGATTTAATTGGCTCTCTTATTTCTTATGAGGAAGACTTGGCAGCCGAAAAAGGCAATGAGGAGAAGAAGAAAAACATTGCTCTCAAAGCCTTGAAACATGAGAGTGATGAGAAAAGCGAGCTGGATGAGGAAGAGATGGATATGCTGGCTAGGAGGTTCAGAAAACTTTTTAAGAAATCCGGTGAGCGAAGAAAATTTAGAGACCTCAAGAACCGAAAGGAGAAGAAGGAATTAATGAAATGTTATGAGTGCAAGAAGCTTGGCCATATAAGAACGGAATGTCCTCTTCTCAACAAGCTCAAGAAGAAAGCAATGGTAGCCACATGGGATGATAACGATGAGGAAACAAGTGATGATGAAGAGCATCAAGAAATGACAAATCTAGCTCTCATGGCAATTGGAGATGAATCGGATGATAATCTTGATGAGGTAAATGATCTTTTTACTTATGATGAATTATATGATGCTTTTAAAGAATTGCATGATAATTGGATAAAAATTGGTAAAAAGAATGCATGTCTTAAAAAGAAAATGGTAGAGCTCAAAAATGAAAATGAATCTCTATGTGCAAAGATTACATGCCTAGAATTAGAGAATAAAACATTGCATGATAGAGTTGCATTATCAAATGAGAAATCTAGCACTTCACATGAGCATCTAGAATCATATGTAGATGACTTGAAAAATGAAAAGGATGCTTTACAAAAATGCAATGATTCATTAAATGAAAAGATTAAAGGACTAGAGTTAGATAATAAAATGTTGCATGATAGAATTGCATCATTTAAAGGTAAACAAAGTATTTCATATGAGCATGAAAAATCACATGTTGATGAGTTGATGAAAGAAAATGAAGTGCTTAAGAGAAAGAGTAATGAGCTCAATGAAATTGTTTTGAAATTCACAAATGGGCAAAAGATGTTGGATAACATGCTTAATTCACAAAAATGTGTGTTTGATAAAGGAGGACTTGGGTATAAGCCTTACTTGAAACAAAAATATTATAAGAATTATTTTGTTAAGGCTACCTCCACAAATGATCAAATTGTATGTCATTATTGCAATCAAAATGGTCATATGAAGAATAGATGTCCAATTAAAAGAAATGTGTATTATGGAGTCAAATGTATTTGGGTTCCGAAAGGAACTAAGTCTAACACTCAAGGACCCAAGAGTATTTGGGTACCAAAGCACACAACTTGAATTTTTTTTTTGTAGGTACCACAAACAAGGAATGGTGGAGAGTTCCTTGATGAAACTTGTGAGATAATCATTTGAGCATGATCTAAAAAAAAAAAAAAAAAGGATGAGGCAAGATGATTATTTTGGTAACAATTCTTGCCATATTAATTTTGTTGAATAGATCATGATAAATGGATAATAACTTGAATTTGTGAAAGTATACTTGTATGGTTATATGATTGAATTATCATTGTGTTTAACATTGAGTGCTTTATCATGATGCATGGTTATATATATAAGATGATAGCTTGTCAACTCATCATGATGGTTTTGTTTGATGTTAATGTTTATGAAGTGTTTAAGCATGATAGATAAGTGGTGTGTTTGATTTATTCACTTTTGAATGTTTATATGTTTAATTTTTGTGAAAATCTCTAGTCTGCACATGCTGTAATGAATTGGTCATACCTCCTTCTAGAGAACTCCAAATCCAGCTCTGTAAAATTTATTGGAAAGCTAACTTAATTATCTTTCCAACGGTATATAGCTTGCACGTTACTTTCTGCCTCAAATCGGACTACCGGTTAGCAAAACCGGAAAGCCGGATTCGCAAGGAACGCTTGCTGGACCAAACCGGATTTCCGGTTCTGTCAATTCGGAATTCCGAATTCGAGCTGCATTTTGGCAAACCGGCAAGCCGATTCTCTCTTGCTATCTTCTGGATCCAACCGGCAAGCTGGTTCGTGTTATCCGGAAAACCGGATTTGCGTGAAACATTTGCTGGAACCAACCGGATTTCCGGTTAAGCTCATTCGGCAATCCGGTTTCGGGTGCTATTTCAACTATTCATCTTCTCCCTCTCTTTCGGCTTTCCGTTTCTCTCTCTCTCACTAAAAGCCAATTACTCCTCACTTGATTTCATTCCAAAATCCATCATTCTCATTCGTTTTCAATCCAAATTGATTCATATAAATTATTCCCCATCCATTCTTGTGTCTAAAATCATTCTTGTGTCTAAAATCATTTTAATTGATTCAAACTTACTCATTTTACTCAATAGCTTGAAAAATTCGAATTTGTGCATTTTGAGTATTTCAAATTACCACTTCCATAGTGTGCTCTCCTTATGGATTTTACCATAGTTTTCTATTATATTATGCACTTACATTTTCATATGCATTGTTGCTTTCGTTGTGGATTGATGATGATTATTGTTTGATCTTATGCAATCTATGATTGGTGAATGGATGCATTTTTGTACTTTATTGATGTATTGTCGAATATGCATTACTTGCTTTAAATAATATCGAAAGGGGGAGAAATCCATGATCCTTGAGATCTTGGCGCATATGAGAGTGTAAGTTATATTAAAATGTCACATTTGATCTTTGATGAGTTTAGTTGTCTTGATTTCTAAAATATGATTAGTAATTATAAAGTTTGAGTTGTTGACATTATGCTCTTATGACTTTTGCATTCCCTTGCTTAGCTTATTACTTGTTCTATTTTGGATAATATGCTTTTTGAACATTTTTATTGTCCAAAGGGGGAGACAAAGTAATAAATCTTTTTAATGATGTAAATTGGGGAAATAACATGCATTTTGAGCATTCTTTTAATGGTTGATATATGATTATGGAATCCTCGGATTTAATTTTTACAAGTGTTGGGGGAATTCATATTGATTTTGATGATTAATGATTATATGTGCATTGCTTGATGAATTGATGGAGTTATTGGTTTGTTATAATTGTTGAAGCTTATATCTTTTTAACCATGTTGTGTATTTGATAATTTGTTCATTTTTAAGGGGAGACTTTACCGAAATTTTTGCTCGCACAAAATGGGTAATATCTTCATCGAATTATTTTCATGATATTGTTTCAATTGCATCTATCTTTCCTTTTTACGATGAAGGGGGAGATAAATATGATATGTTTTTGGATAAAATCATTTTGGTTAAATTTTTTAATTGGCCATATATTTAGGGGGAGCATACAATATGATTTTGAATAATATGCATTTTGAACTTTTTTGTTGTCAAAAGGGGGAGAATAACATGCACTTTGAATATTCTTTTGATGATTAATATGTGCTTATGGTGATGTTTTTAAGATATGATAATGATTTGATTACATTGTTTTATATGATATTTTGGAAGTGATATCACTAATCTTGTATTTGAGGTGATGCTTGTTGTTGGGGGGAGATTCTTTCAAAATTTCTACTCAAACAACATGGGTAACAAATTTGTTATTTTTTTTCTTTTCCTTTAAAGTTTTCTTTTTGATGATGAAGGGGGAGAAGAATACATGTTTTTCAAATCTATAAAAATTTGCTACTTTTGTCTTTGCCAATTAAGTTTTTCTTTTTGATGATGAGGGGGAGAAAAACCCATGTATTTAAATCATTAATTTAGCTAATTGGCAAATTGTAAAAGAAGACTATATTTGTGGAATCATTGTTTAAATACATGAAATGTTTGTCATCATCAAAAAGGGGGAGATTGTTAACATATATGTTTCCATAATGTTGATTTTGATGATAACAAACAAGATTAACAAAAAAAATAAATAAATCATTTTTTTTTCACAATATAAATGTTTTATATTTTAATGGAAAAATGATTTTATGCAATTGATTGTTTTTATTCCTTTTGAATAAATCATTATTTTCACTTTATAAATGTTTCATATTTAATGGAAAAATGATTTTATGAAATTGGTTGTTTTTCAAAGTTTATGGTTTAATTGAAAGAATTTTAAAAACTTTGAAATAAACAAGTAGTGCTTGAAATTTCGGATTTGGACCTATTTGAAACTATTTAAATGTTTTTGGGCCATTATATAATTTCATAAAGTTTGGGCGAAGTCATAATTTCAGAAAGTTGTGGGATTGAGAAAGCATTATTTAAAATTCTGAAATTGGACCTATTTGCAAACTTTTATAACTTTTTGGGCTATACTACAGTTTTATAAAGTTTTAGGGTCAAACTGTAAATTTCGGGAAATGTTTTACTGTAGCAGTTACTGTAGCAAGCGGCTTACCGGATACTGATAAATGGCAGGCCGAATTCGGGGCAGTAAGCACCAGAACGAATCCGGCTTACCGGATTCCTGAATCCGGCTTACCGGATTCCTGAATCCGGCAAACCGGTTAGGTAAAATTTTGAATTTTGCCTTAACGGTAACATAAATCCTGCTTACCGGATTCCATAAACGGCAAACCGGATATGCCTGGAATGTGAGTAACGGCTAGTTTTTGAGCTCAAGCTATAAAAACTCAAATCCAACTCATTTTGAAGCTCTCCAACAAGCAAAAACAAAAGGCACACATGATATCTTGAGCTTACAACTTGCAAAACACAAAACATTGAATCATTCATTGTTCTTCATCTTTGAATAGCTACTCATTGAGTGAGTTTGATTGTAACTTTCATTTCTTCATTTCATTTGTAAGAGTTTGAGTGTGTGAGACACTTGAGTGAAGAGATTGGGAGATAATCTCTTTGTTGTAAAGGTTTATTGACACTTCGAAGTCAATTGTAATTGTTGAAGCCTTGGAAAGGCTTGGATAGTGAAATCCTCAAGCCCGGTGTGCTTGGAGGCGTGGACGTAGGCGGGGATAGCCGAACCACGTAAAAATCATTGTGTTCGTTTTTCTCTTCCCTTACTCTTTTAATTATTGTGCCTTTATTGAACTTATTGCTTTCAATTTTTATTAAGACATTAGATTGCTTGTTGTGTGGATTTGCTAGGATAATTTTTTAATTTCCAATTCACCCCCCCTCTTGGGTTGCACACTTATATTTCAAGATGAACGATGGTGGCTGTAATCGTCGATTCGCTGTGAGTTAATGAAGGTGGCTACCGATGGCTGTTTTTTGTTGCTTGATTGCTTCACTTGGTATGGGTGGGTGAGTGTGATTCGTGTGAGAGAAGTAGAGAGCAATGAGAGTGGCTGAGTGAGGGGAGAATTTTAGGGATTTAGGTTTCAGCTACTTTGTTTTTTTTTTTTTAATTTTTCAAATTTAATTTTTTGTTTTTATATATTATAAAGTTTTTTTCTTTAAACAAAAAAAAAACATGTGCATTATATATATAAGGCTTGGGCTTAAGTCCGGGCTTTTCTAAGAGGCCCTTAACTAGGCCCATGATACATGGGCTTCACATTTTGTGAGCCCTTATTCATATTTTATCTCACGGGCTGGGCCGAAAGCCGGCAGGCCTGGGCTGGGCCAGCTTGGAATTTTCTGCCACTCCTAGCTGGTCTTAATTTATCTTAAGGTTTTCGCACCTCCGAAATCTAAATTTGACATCTGTTTATTTGTTTGAAGCCTCGAATTACATGAATTTAATATTTTACCTAATTAACGAATAAAAATACAAAAAATTAAATATAATTAAGACATAATTAATAATCCCTAATATATTGAATAAACACGAATTTAAATTATAACTTTTATTGCTTGTTGATCAAACAATTTTTAATACTAATTAGATATCTCGGTGCAAGAAGGAAAAACAAAAGTTATTTGATTTCCAAGATACAATTACTATTATCTATATTGCACTTCAACACCACAATTTAGAACAACAAAACGTACAGTAATGAAGGAAAATAAAAAACAAAGAGTAATTTTTGAATGCACATTGTGTGATATAACTAGCTCCTTTTATAGACACAAGTCCTTTTTCCGCTTTTAATCTGAATTATAATTATACGAGGATTCTAAATAAATCCAAATTCAATTAGGAATTGAATTTTCGATATAATATATATTATAAATATCATGATTTTATAAATATGTATTAATATTCACTACAAGAAAACTGACAATAGATGACTGTCACTTTATGACAGAAATCATTTTATCATGTAGTATGATGGAATCATGATAGAATTTTAGTCTATCAAACGATTAATGATGTACTTGTGATATAATATTGATATATCAAGAATTTATGATATGCATATGATAGAAATTAACTCAATCACAAATATTATGATAGAAATTAGATATTGACCGTGTTTGGCCAAAATTAAAAGTATTATTTTATTTTTTTAAAATATAAAACGCAGCGTTCAGCATGTGAAATGATTTTTGAAATAAAAAATATATATATTACAAAACGGTGCGTTTAGCCGGAATCTAAAGAAAGCAAAAAAAATTCTTAAGTCCTAAACTCTACACAGCTCACCATTGCTAGGGGTGGGTAAAATATCCGACCCGACCCGATCCGATCCGAAAAATTTCGGGTTCGGATCGAATCGGGTGGTGAACAAAACCCGATCGGGTGAAATTGTCTCAACCCGATCGGGTTAAGACAAAAAAAAATTTGGCAAATACAAATCACAGAATACAAATACACATGACACACTCAGTGAATCAGTAACTCACAGAATACAGATCACACATCACAGTGTCACAGACCCACGGATTTACAGTAATTCACAATTCAGTAATTCACAAAGTATTCACCGCAACACAACAAAACAATTCAGTAATTCACAAAGAAAAGAACACAAGCAAAGACACAAACCCTCACTCACTCAGACACTCACTAGTCACCACCATACAGTATCACAATTCACAAACCCTCACTGTCACACACAAATCACTGAAACCAGCACTCAAGCCATTAAGCACAAGCAGCCAACCCACACCCATTCACGACTCACGGCCTTCGTCGCTCACCACACGCAGCAAACACACACGCACAGTTCATGGAGCTAGCTTCAATCGGCCACCACACGCAGCAACCGCTGCCGAGAATGACCCCAACCGAAGCCGAAGCTGATTCGCGAAGATCGTGACCCGATCTACAGATCTGCTATAGCCAAGCGCCGGATCCACGCCTTGAATCCTCCACTCCACCATCACTCAGTCCGATTGAAGATCCACTCGGCAAGCTGCCTTCGATCCACTCGAGTCTCCACCATTGGTATTCACGAGTCACGGCTGTTGAGTGTTGACATCCGGCCACCAAACCCATTCACGGTCACGCCTCACAGGCACGGGTCACGGCTCCAATCTCAAAAAGGTCTCTTCACTCTCTGTTTTGGAAGTTGGAAGTTTGGAACTTGAAGCCCGGACCGAATCAGCAAATCCGGCTTTTGAACTTGTTTAAGTGATGGTATATAATATATAATTATATATGCATTAATGATTAATTATAATTGTTATTTTTTATATGTTATATGAGAAATGTTAATTGTAACTTTGTATGTTAATTATATATAATTATATATTGTTAAATTTTATCAATAAAATGAAAATAATCCGGCATTAATTTTCTGTTACTTATTAATAATTGATTTTTTGTATGAATAGTAATGTTAGATTAAAAATTAAAATTAAATTTTATGTTACAATATAAATTATAATTATATATGTCATATGATATGTGTATTTGTACAATAGTTTCAACTTCAACAAAAAATTAACCAATTTAATTGCAGTAGTTTCAAGTTTCAACTTCAACAAATAATTAATCAATTTAATTAATTGCATGATAACCAATAAGTAAATATTAAGTGGTTAAGTACATATAATGTGGGCATAATAAGAATTAAGAATTTAAGATATGGATATGTAATTAATATTTTAGTATTTTGGCCAATGGATAATTAGATATTATAAATTAAATAATTACATTAATTTCTTGGTTTTCTTTTATGGAATATGCATCTTGAATTCTTGATCATATATAAACATTATGGTGGAAAATTGAAAATATTGATTTCAAAAAGTTTCATAAAATTAAATTAACAATTATTTGAATCAATTTGTAATACTAACTATTAAGTAGATTTTTTAATAGTCTTTTTGTGTTTTAATTTATGAATTAATGATTAATAATTATTTATTTGTATGTTTAGATGTCTGGACACTCAAGATCGAATTCAATAAGTGATGATGACAATCAAAGTGTTCAAATGGAAGGAACTCAAGAGGCAAAGCAGAAAAGACCAGCAATGAAGAAAAGATCTGCGACGTGGAATCATTTTACTTTGCTTGAGGACAATCCAAACAAATGCAAGTGCAACTATTGTGGTAGACAATATCAATGTCATTCAAGGCGTGATGGGATTACAAATATGAGAAATCATATACTGGCTTGCCTTGCATACAAGACATTCCGGAACAACAAGAGGGAAGTCAACAAAACTTGACAACTGAGGGTGGGGAAGGAAATGCAAGTAATATGGTTTTGGCTAAAGCGTGGAGTCAAGACGCTTGTAGAAGGGCAGTCACCAAAATGATCATTATGGGTGAGTTGCCACTTAGTTTTGTGGATAACAAAGGGTTCATGCATTTCTGTAGTGTAGCCATTCCGCAGTTTGTTATGCCATCTCGGAGAACTATTGGTAGAGATGTTATGGATTTATTTTTGGAAGAAAAGACAATGTTGAAGAGTTTAATTTGCAACAACAAACAACGAGTGTCTCTTACCACTGATTTATGGACTTCTGTTCAAAACATGAGCTACATGGTGATCATAACTTATTTTATTGATAGTGACTAGTGTTTGAACAGAAGGATTATTAGTTTCAGTGTGATTGAAGAACATAGAGGGAAAACGATCGGTAAAAAGATTGTAACTTGTTTACAAAATTGGAGGATAGAGAGGTTGTTTGCAATAACTGTTGATAATGCCAGTACAAATGATATTGAGATCATTTTTGCCAATGATGGTTGGAAAGTTGAAGAAATGACCAAAGCAGTGAAAGATTTGTTGAATGAGCTTTATGATGCATATAGTGCAATGTGCTCTAGTTCCACATCATCAATGTGTAGTGAGAGTGTTCCTAGCGGCAACTATGGTGGTACAAGTTATTCTCCTTATTTTACAACTGAGGTTGGTTTGCCGGAGGATCCTAGTGGTGATGGTGATGGTGATGACATTTTTCGAGTTTCTCGCCCTTTCTTTGGGTATGCTCAGAAAGTGTTTGTTCAGAATGAGGGCAAGAGAGTAGTATCTGAGGTGGAACGATATTTGAGTGACCCAGTTGAAGATCCGAGCAATCTTAAGCTCAATGTTTTGCTTTGGTGGAAGGTTAATGGATCGAAGTATCCGATATTAGAGAAAATTGCAAGGGATGTCCTCGCTATTCCTGTTTCCACAGTGGCATTTGAATCTACCTTTAGCACAGGGCGTTGCGTCATTGACGAATATCGGAGTTCTTTGACCCCTTGTATGGTTGAGGCATTGATATGTACCGAAAATTGGTTACAAGCTAAACTTTTTGCTAATCATGTCTACAACCTTCAGGAAGATATTAAAGAGCAGATATTCCATATGGAGCTACAAGAAGGTAATATTTTTCTCATACTTTATAAAGTTAAGATGTATTATAACTTTATAAATAGCATCTACATGTACTTAAGTTACTTACTAATTTCATTTTTTTTTTTGACATTTTAAAGAGTTTGTAAGATCACAAGCTTCAACGGTGGAAACAGTGAGCACTGATACGAGTGTTATGGATATTTGAAAGGTAATTCTTAATATATATTATTATTTATAATTTCATATTATATGTTTAGGTTGTAATTTACACTATAATAATAGACAATAGTGGTTATAGTTTTAATTTTTAAGTTTTAATTGAAATTGTAATATTATAATTGTTTCATTTATTTTAGACACATTGAAATTGCTGGAATGGTATTACTTAGGAATTAGGATTATTATTAAATTTACTTGGTGATGAATGCCATGAAATAAGCCACAATTAACTTAATTTTTTTTGTTATATTTAATCAAGTACACACATGAATTGGGCATATGTGTTTGTGTTTAATGTCCCTTTATTTGTAATGCAGCTTAAAGAAAGTAGTTAAACGGTTATCATATATTATTTTTTCAATTTTTCCCTAGGGGATATATGCTTCAATTCTTCAACTTGGAGTAGAAGAAATTGAAGTTAAAAGTTGTCAAAGTGCTTGCGCGGAATGGTGGAGTCGTGGAGGAAGTTGATCTTGATTTACATTTAAATTTTGTTGTGTTTTGGATTTTGGAACTTTGTCATTTGTGTTTTGGAAAATGGAAACTATTTAATTATGTTTAATTTTGTGTTCTAAAGATTAATGTTTAGATTTTAGAATTGGACATTGTGCTTTGGATGGAGACTATTGAATTTAAACTTTGTGTTAATTTTAATTTTATGCTTTGTGTTAATTTTTAATTTTGAATCATTTGAATTTAATTCTATAGTAGTTTTCTTTTTTTTGTTGGTTGAAATGAATGGATGGATGAATGAGGGAGGACAAGGAAGGTGGGAGAGAAATGTCCTTGTTTTATAAAGGACATACACGTGCATGCATGCGTATATAATTTGATGTGTTTTTGTTTTTCCTTACATGGCACATACTTGAACACATGTAATGTCCACACGGGGCTATATATGCAGCTGCATGATTTTGACAAAGAAAAATAAAAAATGTGCAAGTAACAAATAGAGCCTAAGTTCACAACACAGCGGCAACAGCAAATGCAAATCCCAGATAAAATATTATGAGGCAAGAGATGATTCCTAATAACTGTAGCAACCCATAGCAATGAAACCGAAAGGCTAATTAAGGGCTTTCTAGAGCTTGACAATTTCAGGAATATGAACTGGGTAATGATCAATGCAAACCAAGGGTCCGAATAACCCAATTGCGCCAAGTTAATTATAACCTGATTTGACCCGAATTGATCCGAATAACCCAAATTAACCTGAATCCGATCCAATTACATCCGACCCGAATTAACCTGAATCTATCCGAATAACCCGAATTTAATCCGAACTCGAATTAACCTGAATCCGATCCGATCCAAACTCCACCCGACTTTTTAACCCGATTCGATCCGATCTGAATTTAATTCGGATCAGATCGGATCGGGTTATAAGTTCGAGTGAAGTTCGGATCGATTTTTATCCAATCCGACCAATCCAAAATTCGATCGGGTTGATCCGAACCCGACCCGAACCCGATTTTGCCCACCCCTAACTATCGCCATCGTCATCGTCATCGTCATCGTCATTCTCACTCTGCAAATGCCACTCAAACCTGAGGCACGTTCATCGGCACTCTCACTCCACAATCAGCATTGTAGCCTTAGCCACAATCATCGTGACACTCTCAATCAATTAGCCTACACTCACCATAGTCATTACCTCACTCTCACAAACGACACTCAAACCCTAGGCACAATTATCATCACTCTCACTCTCACAATCAGCACTCAAAACGTAGCCAAATCCATTCCCTGTATGTAGTTTTCCATACACAATCAATAACTACCACCATCGAGCAAACGACAAAGCAATACCCAAATCACAGACCCATGACGAAATTCGAGCCGGCCACCACAACCACAAATTGCGATGGCGTGATGCAACCAGAACCATCCACTCTCTGACTTTGACATTTTTCTGCGAATTGCGAACTCAAACTTATGCTCATCTCATGGAAATTTTATGGGCATTAATTTTGTTTATTTTGATTTTTTTTTCACAAATATACAAAATCTTCTTTGCAGATTTCATTTTGCATCTAAGATAGTGTTGATATTTCTTTTTCATTGGAATTTTATCCAGATGGTCACATAATGTATGAAATGCTTGTTGCATATCCTCTGTTTTATTCAATGTTCAATGAAAAAGAAGTCTCAGTCTCAGACTCACTATTATTCTCACTCTGTTTAATTTGCTCCTTTTTTATTTTCTCGTGTTTTTCATTTCAGCATCTAGTACAAGTTTCTTTGTCTTTTTATTTGTAACAGGTTTACAAAATCTCCATTGGAGCAGCTTGTGGACTTTCTTGGCCGTCCGATCGTCTCGTGATCCAAGTCCTTGATGATTCAACTGACCGTGCCATCAATGTAGTAAATACTACTCCCACCCTCCAATAATGTGTACATATTTTAATTTAGCACTACAAAAATTCAACTTTTTCATCATTCCTGTCCAATTTTTATGTGTTTGTGCTTGTAGCAATGGTGGAGCAAGAGTGCCAAAGATGGGCAGCCAAAGGCATTAACATAAGGTACGAAAGCAGAGAAAATCGCACAGGATACAAAGCTGGTGCTCTCAAAGAAGGACTCAAAAGAAGCTATGTTAAACATTGTGAATACGTGGCCATTTTCGACGTTGATTTCCGGCTGGAACCCGATTATCTCCGACGTGCTATTCCTTACTTAGTCCAAAACTCTGACATTGCCCTTGTTCAAGCTCGCTGGAGATTTGGTAAGCTACAATTTAATTTAATGAAAATTATGTATTATGTGTTATCACTTATTCAAAAAATACTCGTTAAGAAAAACTCTCTGAATAAAATTTTATCCAGATTTCATGGAGCAATAATGTATGAAATGCTTGTTCGATATCCTCCGTTTTATGCAGATGACCTAATAATAACATGCAAAAAGGTAATACATCTTATGCTTCTATGGGTATCTTCATCTGAACTCCGACATATCTCTAGAATCTTTTCTCTCTCTCTTTCTTCTTCTCCTTTGCTTATTTGTTCATTTCATTTTCATCAATAACATTTGTCATGGGTTCAAAATATCAGTCTATTTCAGGTAATCCAAAATATTGAAACCTTCTTCTTTTTGGATTCTAACAAGAAAGTTTAATTGCAAATGAAAAACAAGAAAAAAGTAGGAACAAGTTTTGTTCCCAGCTTCATTTTCCCCCCTTTTTTAGCATTAAGTTTTGTTTTATCGGTTTATGAACTTGTGACCTTCTAGTTCCTGAGCCCTATTAACAAAAGCAAGCAAAAATGGCAGTTATGAAGAGACCAAATTAGTGAAGGTTTCACAAACATGACTTCAGTTATGGTGAAACTAAAAATGTATTGGGCTATTGGCTACTATATATTTCTTGAGTTCTTAAATATGAGAAAACTTGCAGTTGCCTTCATGGTTCAAATTTGAGCTTGTAAACTTGCAGTTGTAACTCTGGAAAGAAGGGTATGATTTTTGTTCCAGACCTTTTTTTTTTTTTTTTAGTGTGTGTGTCCATGCTCGTCTTTACATAGGTTCCACTCTGTGATAGGTTAGGAATGTGACTTAAAACCGAGAAACTTTCGGGTGTGAGTCCTAAATTAGAAGTTGTGGATTAAGTTCTCTTCATTTATTTTCAGTTACAATTTTAAACAAATAGTCCGAGTAGTTATTGGAAGAAGAATCATGTTCATATGTCCCTCTGATAGCATGTCATGCATATCTTTTTGTTTTCATCCCATGCTTTTGTCTTTAGTATGTCAAAGATTTGACTACTGCATTAGTTAATGTGCAATTTACAGCTTAGTTTATGATATTCAAAATGAGCTGAAAAATGGTGATTAATGAAGTTGATAATGTTAGTTGACATAGATAATGTCAATATATTTAAATCTATCTAAAAGAATGTGATTTTTTTTCCAGTAGATAGCCTTTACAAGGATAATATATTGTTTTATTCTGAACTCATTTTCTAGTCTAAGTCATTGCAACTATTAATTTCTAGTTGCCTTGCGGCTGGAATGATTGCAGGTATGTGCTGTAACAAAGTAAAGGGATACACTTCGTAGAGAGCAGAACAAAAAAAGTTATGCAGCTGCTCTTTTAAAGGAAAGGAATGAAATAATTAATCAAGTTATTGCTAAAGGTGGAGCTTTATAAACTCTACATGCGTATTTGATGCTTTGTTCTGTACAGTCTACTTCTTGTTTGGGAAAATTTTATTGCTTTATCATGAATACGCTTTTGTGCTGTGTACTAAAATTTCATTTTTACACTAGTATTCCAAACAATAATAAAAAATCTTTTGGTTGTTATTATGGTCCATTTTAGCACCAATGAGTAAAGTGAGGGGAATCGGATAGGCCTAGAAACTGAAAATCTTTTAGCTCTCAAATATGGCTTTGAATTTAAATTCAAAAATAAAGGGTAGCCATTTTAACCATGGGAATTTGGAGAAAAACTTCAGTTTTTTTTGTAAAATATGAGAAATCAAAATTTTTAAAACTATAGAAAGTGATTAAACCATTCCTTTCCCTATTTTTAGCTTTTTCTGCCTGGCAGATGCATTGTATTTGGATTTTACATATTTGATTGGCATTAGCCAGTAATTATGTGATGAGGCCCCTGTTTAACATTCATCTGTCATTTCAGGTGAAGAGCTTTCAAAAAAGCAAACTGCCTAAGAAGCTTAAATCCAGAAATTAAGGTCTCTAAGTACACATGCAGTTTTACAGATTGTTTGGTTTTCAAAAGACTTTATCTTAGCTGCTCTTTCTTATTAATAGACTTTTTTCTTTTATTCCCCTTTTCATATGTACTAGATTAGAGAGCTTGAAGAGGAGAAGAAAGGTTTGGTTACCAAACTTCAGGAACTTGGATTCTCAAAGCATTCTTTTTAATTGTAGAGTTAGCTGGTATATTAGATCGAGCTGCTATTTTCTTCACTCGTCATATAAATGAAGATAATATGGACGTTTTGGCTTATAATAGCAAAATCTTGTTTACTTGTGATCTTGACAGGTTTTTTATGTCTTGTGATGTTTTTTTAGTTTAATCAAACTCAGTTTATTTGTAATTGGGAATTGGTTTTTATGTAAGTGAAGTTTTTAAAGTCATATTAGTTTTAGTTAGTTGAAAAATTAATTCTGTAGCACTTGGGAGGAAATGAGATTTCTTAAGTATTGGGATGGATAGACTTTTTTTTGTTTTAACTGCATAAATGAACTTAGTAGATGCATCTTTTGTTGACTAAATTACACTTCTGAACTTTGTTTTGATGAACTGTAATAGTTTGTTAAAGATTTGCATTATCTTTGTCCTCCTGGGTTGAAGAAAATATAGTAGAGAGCATCAAGAGGGACAAACAGCCATAGAGAATTTGCTTCAAGAAACAATTGAGAAACACCAAGTAGAACTTGTAGAACAAAAAGACTACTACATAAATGCTTTGGCTGCAGCCAAGGAGGCTAAAGAATTAACTGAGGCACGTGCCAATAATGAAGCAAAAGCTGAATTAGAGAGTCGTCTTAGAGAGGCTCAAGAACATGAAACTATGCTAGTTCAAGCACTTGAAGAATTAAGGCAAACTCTAAGTAGAATAAAGCAGCAGGTTTTTGCTCTGTTCATTGAAATTGTGGGTTTGAATCTGGCTAACCTTCAAAATGATGTTTTGCGTTTATGTGTTGTTGCCTTATGATTTTGCAAGTAGTTTTTAAGGAAGACATGCTTCGTAGAGACATTGAAGATCTTGAAAGACGTTATCAGGTGCAAGGGATAAAAGGGGCATGCTTGCAAAAAAAAAAAAAAGAGTCGTCACCCAAGGATTAAACCGCATAGAAAAACAAAGGAAAAGCAGAAATTAAGAGAGAGATTGAAGGCTGAAAAAGAGGAGAAATTGCAGTGATCAATCAGAAATTAGTTATTCTTCTTGTTCTCTTTTTTCAATTTATTTATGAGGATGTATTTGATGGTTGAAACTCTTTTATTTACTGTTTTATCATAAATCATGAACTAAATTTGATTGTGGTTAAGTGATAAACGATCTTAATAGATGTTTGACTGATATACGCGTGTTGCTCTGTGTTTGCTATAACATTTTGTCTTAATTGATTTATTTTAATTCTCTATTCCGGTTGACCACCCATTTAGAGATACTAGCTAAGAAAGAGCCTGAAAAAATCTGACTTAGTGGATCTCATCAAGACAATACTTGGTTTTAGATTGAGTTTCTCAAGTTGAGTTATTCACAATTTGAATAGGATCATGCTTGATCTAAAATTAGTGATGAACTAGACATAGAAATTCACCTTGTAGGTAAATAGAACCTAAATTGATTAATGTTATATTTAATGTTAGCATAACAATTAGTCACTGTTAGGTTGCATTAGATATAAGATATCCAACAAGCGATAACTGAGGATGAGTGAGGGATTTTGCCTAGTACTGTAGTTGATGTTGTTGTAGTTGATGTTGTAGCAACGATACTGTAATTAAAAAAAAATAATCAAAGCCATTAAGTGAGTTTATTCACTCAACTACTCTATTTCTATTGGTTACACTCTTATGTTTGATGTGAGAATTTTCTTTATTCCATTTTATTTTAATTAGTTTATTAGTTCCATAAATTGTCTTATTTTAATTTAGAACAAAACTATATTGTTAAAGATTGTTGTAGCAAATCTGATAACACCAATCCTTGTAGAGATCATATGAATACTTATCAGTATATTACTTGTTGTCTACACTTGCATATTGACACCAATAGTATTAGAGATTGCACACACCAATAACCTATGTAAGCAATATAGCAAAGGCAGTGTTACTATAAATAATAAACAAAACCATCACACCAAATGCTTCAATCAAGATCATACATTAATGAAATTGATCACCGACAGGTGAATAAATGCACAAATATCTCTTTAATTTCTTTGTAAGAATGATGAAGATTCAAGACCAATCTTCAAAGTAGATCATAATTAGTCAAGAATGACTAATAAATCTATTAAATGAGAGTTATTATGATATTTTTAGACTTAAACTAATATTACTTAAATAATAAATGATGTGTTTTTATTGAATTTTTAGTGCATTTTGCATGAGCATCTATTTTAAGTTTAATTTTAATAAATTGATTGTATTTTAAATCACTTTGTGCTCTGATTATGTGTATGATTGTAGGTGACCAAAAAGCTCAAGCTTTATACTGCATCAGCGGACCTGCAAAAATATCAAATAATTTATTTGCATGTGAAACTAAAATAAGTCTGAACCAGAGAAGATGTTGTAGTAATTGCTGCATCAATCCGAGAGCAAATACAGAGAAGACTACCCACATATTAACTGACAAAGTAGTGAGAGACAACATAAAAAGATATGCGATCCGAGGTTTTCAAAAAAGAAACGCGTGGCCACATACTTTTGGTTACCCTAATTCCAATATATAAAAAGAGCACACGTGAAAGAAAAACAAAAAGAGGGGTTGTCGCACAAAGAAACAAAAAATAGAGAAAGAAAAAAGAAGAGAATAAGAGAGAGTTAAGGACTGTAGTAAAAAAATTTTAGAGAAAGACGAGGGATTGTAAAAACCTAGCACATCTCAATTTGTCATCTTTATTTTCTTATTTTCTTCTCTCTCTATGGTAATGTATCTTATGGCAAAAATGAGTATTGTTACTGTTTTATCGCATATCATGAATTAAGCTTAATGGCTATTTGACTTATATGTGTGTGTTGCGCGGAATCTGCTATAGCATTTTGTCTAAATTTTACTTATTGCAATTCTCTATTTTGGTTGACCACCTATTTAGTGGATACTAGCTAAGAAATAACTTTAAAAAGGTCTGACTTAATAGAATAAATCAAGACAATACATAGTTTAAGATTGAGTTTCCCAAGTTGAGTTAATCTTGATTTAAATAAGTCCATACTTAATCTAGGATTAGTGAAGAACTAGATATAAGAATTCACCTTGTAGGGCAATTAGATTCTATAACGTATAATGTTATATCTAATGTTAACATAACAACTGGTCACTGTTAGGTTTCATATAAATATAAGATATCCAACATGCGACAGCTGATGATGCATAACAGATTATGCCCAGTGCTATAGCAGATGTTGTAGCAATAATACTGTAATAAACAATCAATACAATTAAGTGAGTTTAAGCACTCAACTACTCCTTTCCCATTGAGTATATTTTGTGTTTGCCTTGAGATTCTTCCTTATTGCCTTTTATTTATTGTATTTTTAATTTTGTTAGGTCATTAATTTCATTAATTATTTTATTTTAATTAGACTGAAATTTTACTGTTAAAATTATTATGGCAAGTCTTATAACATTGATCCCTGTGGAGACGATCTAGATACTAATCATTGAATTACTTGTTGTGTATATTTGCATATTAACACCTATAGCAATAAGCACCAATTATTTTTTTCGTCGTTACTAGGGATTTAAGGCTTATTTGATTTGTGAAGTCAATTTTAATTAGTGCCAATTTTAGTTTTCTTTTAATTTGTTTACTTGAAAAAAGTGTTCTTGCAACCCTTGCATGCGTAAATACAAACCTGTCAAATTCCAGTTTGATTCAGAAATTGAAAAAACTGCAAGGAGAAAAGAGCATAGAAATTTAAGAACTAATGCAGACATGGATGATTTGTAAGATATAGGAGACTTGATCCCTTGAGGAAAAATAGAACCAGTCAATGCACAAGGAGGTCAAAAAGGTTAGAGTGGGCAAAATATTCATGGGCAACCAAGGAACGACAATATTATTTACATGGTAGATGATAGAAACAGAGCAATTAGAGATTATGCAGTGTTAGCCCCTTACGTCATAAATCCTTGAATAGTTAGACCTAAAATGCAAGCTATTAATTTTATGCTCAAACAAGTGATGTTTCAGATGCTTCAAATAGTGATTCAATTAAATAGATTGCCATCAAAGGATCCTCACTTTCACCTTAAATGTTTTCTAGAAGCAAGTGATGCTTTCATGATTACTGGAGCATCAAAAGAAGCATTGGGACTTACACTCTTCCCATTTTATCTAAGAGATCAAGTAAAAGCATTGTTGAACTCTTTACTATCTGACTCCATTATTATATGAACGATTTGGTTGAAATTGTTTTAATGAAGTACTTCCTACCTACTAAGAACGCAAAATTGAGCAATAAGATCACTTCTTTCCATCAGCTTGAAGATAAAAGTTGTATGATGCATGGGAAAGATTCAAAAAGTTATTTAAGAGATGTCCTTATCATGGTATTCATTGCTGTATATAATTAGAAACTTTCTACAATGGTTTCAACCCAAGCACTAGATTGATAGTAGATGCTTCAGTAAATGGGGCCTTATTATCTAAGTTTTACAATGAAACTTATGAAATTTTGGAAATGATAGCTAATAAAAACCACCAATGGCTATCGACCAAACAAGCTACAACAAGAGTAACTTCAGGAGTCCACAATGTTGGTGCCTTGATAGCACTATCAGCCCAAGTAACCTCATTAATAAATATGGTGAAGGCTATGACTAATACTCTAGAAACTGTCAACCAAATTACTAAAGTATCTTGTGTTTATTGCGGAGAAAGATATCTATTTGATAATTGTCCTAGAAATCCTACCTGAGTCAACTATGTGGGCAACTGTAATAGACAAAACCAAAACAATCCTTACTCAAACACTTACAACCCAGGATGAAGACAACACCTAAACTTCTCATGGAGCAATCAGAATCAACATGCTGCCATACCTAGTGGGCAAAACATGCCTGCTCAACCACTTGGATTTCACAAGCAAAATCAAGGGCAAAGAAACACTAGCAATGATCAATTCAGTTTTCTTGAAACTTTGATTAAAGAGTATATTGTAAAGAATAAAGTGGTTGTCTAAAGGTCAAATTATATCCTTAAGAAACTTAAAAAATCATATTAGATAATTTATTACAGTATTAACCATTAGACCTTAAGGCAATTTACCTAACAATATAGAGCACTCAAGAAGAGAAGGAAAAGAACATTGTAAAGTGATTAACTTAAGATCTGGAAAGAGTTGAATGCATTTCAACCCAAAAAGAAACTCAAGTTGAAGAGGAGCCATAACCTCCCATTTTCTAGTACACTAATGTGAATAACCAAGCTTCATCATCTACATAAAATGATGATCTAGCATATGCTGGTGAAGATGCTACAGCACCAAGCACATCAGTCCAAAACATGGCAAAAGAAAAGCAGTCTGTACAATTGGCTACAGCACAACAATTTAGGCATCCATTACCCTTTCTCAAAGATTCCAGAAATAGAAACAAGATAAGCAATTCAGTAAATTCTTGGAATTGCTGAAGCAACTACATATCAAGATCCCTTTTGTGGAAGCTCTATAATAAATACCAAATTATATGAAGTTCTTGAAGGATATTTTATCAAGGAAAAAAAAGGCTTTGAGAGTTTGAAATAATTGCTCTGACAGAAGAATGCAGCCGTATGCTTCAGAACAAGATATCTGAGAAGTTGAAGGATCCAGGAAGCTTTACAATCCTATGTTCTATGGGAACTAAATACAGTGGAAATGCACTCTATGATTTGGGAGCTAACATCAATCTCATGCCTCTATTAGTGTTCAAACAATTGGAAGTTGGGGAAGTCAGACCAACAACAAAGACTTTATAACTTGCTGAAAGATCTCATGCCTATCCAGAAGACAAGATTAAAGATGTATTGGTAAAGGTGGATAAATTTATTTTTCCACTAGATTTCATAGTACTGGACTTTAAGGCAGATAAATAAGTAACAATAATTTGAGGTAGACCTTTCTTAACCATAAGAAAAACTCTAATTAATGTTAAAAAAGAAGAACTGACTATGAGGGTTAATAATTAGCAAGTTACATTTAATGTGTTATATGCCATGAAAAGTCCTAATGATGTTGAAGATTATAATTCTATTAGTGTTGTAGATTTTACAATAGTAGAAAAGTTAAATAGTTGCTGCAACTATCAAGAAATCAAGATTGTAACATTTGAAGAATTTGAAGATGAAGATCTAAAAACAGCTAACATAACATGATTAGGGAAGAAACAACCCATAAGAACTAACAAGTGCTTTGAGTCTCTAGATTTTCAAACAGGGAAGTAAAATCTTTTGTTCCTTCTATTGAGTCACCTCCGGTTTTAGAATTAAAACTTTGACCTTCACATTTGAAGTATGTTTATGTTGTGACAATGACATGCTTCCTGTAATTATTTCATCTTCTTTGAATACAAAACAAGAAAATAACTTAGTGGATATATTGGGGAGATACAAGAATACCATTTGATGGATCATGGCAGATATCAAAGGAATCCGCCCCTCTATATGCATGCATAAGATTTTGTTGGAGGATTGCTACAACAACTCTGTAGAGCAATAGAGAAGATTAAATCTCATCATGAAGGAAGTTATGAAAAATGAGATCATCAAGCGGCTTGATCTTAAAATCATTTACTAAATATCAGACAACTCATGGGTAAGCCAAGTACAATGTGTTCCAAAGAAAGGTGGAGTAACAGTTTCCCACCAAAACAGTAACTAGATAGAGAGTCTGCATGGATTATAGAAAGTTAAACAAAGCCACAAGGATTGATCATTTTCCATTGCCTTTCATAGATTAGATGCTGATTAGACTTGCTGGAAAAGAGTACTGCTATTTATTAGATGGATTCTTAGGCTACAATGAGATTGCTATAGCACCAGAGGATCAGGAGAAGACAACATTCACTTGTCCTTATGGAACATTTACCTTCAGAAAGATGACATTTGGCCTATGCAATGCTCAACAAGTTTTCAGAGGTGTATGATGCCTATCTTTTTAGATATGGTAGAGCTAACATTTGAGATATTCATGGATGATTTTCCAGTTTTTTAGGAATCATATGATGACTGTTTGTATAATAAAAAAAAATGTGCTTAAGAGATGTGATGAGACAAATTGAGTGTTGAATTGGGAAAAGTGTCATTTCATTGTACAATAAGGGATATTTCTAGACCATAGAGTCTCTAAAAAGGGAATAGAGGTGAATAAGGAAAAAATAGAGGTGGTCGATAAACTTCCACCACCTACTTCGATTAAGGGCATAAGGAGTTTCTTAGGACATGCTGGGTTCTATAGAAAGTTGATTACGAATTTTTTTTCAAAAATATCCAAACATTTCTGCATGTTGCTGGAGCATGATAGACCCTTTAATTTTGATTAGAATTACTTAAAGACCTTTATTGAGTTGAAAAAAGTCCTTGTTACATTACTAGTTGTTGTACCATCCGATTAGAGTATGTCTTTTGAATTGATGTGTAACAGTAGTGACCACTCTGTTGGTATAGTACTGGGTAGAGGAAATGCAAGATTTTTCACTCTATTTATTATGCCAACAAGACCCTAGCTAATGCACAACTCAATTATACAACCACTAAAAAAGAGTTGCTGGTACTTGTTTTTTAATTTAATAAATTCATAGCTTATTTGGTTGGCACCAAAATGATTGTCTGAGCCATAAAGTATTTGATTTCAAAGCAAAATGCCAAACCAAGGTTGATTAGGTGGATTCTGTTACTACAAGAGTTTGACCTAGAGATCAAGGATAGAAAAGACACTGAGAATCAAGTAGCAGATCATCTCTCAAGGTTGGAAGCAGATGTAAGCATTCTAATTAAGCAAGACATAACAAAAATGTTTCCTGATGAGTAGGTGTTAATGATGCAGTATGTACAAATGTTGCAGCAATCTAGATTTTGTTAATTACTTAGTGAGTGGATTACTACCACCTTATTTGAGCTACCAATGGAATAAGAGGTTTTTCTATGATATCAGAATCTATCAGTTGGATTATCCCTACTTATACAAGACGTGTTCAGATAATGTGATTAGAAGATGTGTTTCTAATGAATAAATTTCAGATATTCTGTAGTCTTGTCATGCTACAGCATATGGTGGACATTTTGGAGGACATAAAACAGCAAAAGTTCTTCATTCATGTTATTATTGGCCCTCTATTTTTAGAGATACTTATGAGCTTGTTAAATGCTATGGCAGGTGCCAAAGAACAAGAAACATCTCTTAAAAGTATGAAATGCCACTAACCAATATCTTGGGGTTTGACCTTTCTATGTGTGGGGAATAGACTTTATAGGACCATTTCCATCCTCTTTCGGTAACTTATAAATCTTAATTGTTGTGGACTATGTATCCAAGTAGGTAGAAACTGCAACATTGCCAACAAATGATACCAAGGCAGTGGTAAAGTTTCTCTAGAAGAACATTTTCTCAAGATTTGGCACTCCTAGAGCCATTGTCAGTGATGAAGGAACCCATTTTTGCAACAGGATGTTTGCTGTAGCATTTGCTAAGTGTGAAATCAAGCATAACGTTACTACAACATATCATCCACAAACAAGTGATTAGACAAAAGCGTCCAACAAAGAGATAAAAAAAGATTATGGAGAAAGTGATGAATCTCAATAGAAAGGATTGGTCTCTTAGACTAAATGACTCCTTATGGGCATACTGAACAACGTACAAAACTCCACTTGGCATGTCTTTATATAGAATTATTTACGGGGAAAACTTGCCATTTGCCATTAGAGCTGGAGCATAAAGCATATTGGGTAGTTAAATAAATTAACATGGATATGACAGTTGCAACAGAGCAAAGGAAGTTACAACTTTGTGAGCTAAAAGAGTTACGGTTATTCTCCTATAAAAATGTAAGAATCTACAAAAAGAAGACCAAGTAATGGCATGAGAAAGAAATCCAGCAGAGGGGGCTTATTGCAGACCATCAAGTCTTGCTCTATAATTTGTGATTAAAACTCTTCCTTGGAAAATTAAAGTCTAGATGATAAAGACTTTTCAAACTTATCAAAGTTTATGCTCGTGGGGCTGCAGAGCTTCAAGATGAAAGGACAGATCAGGAATTCAAGGTGAATGGAAAAAAAGTGAAACAAAGGGTTACCTTTGAGATGCTGTGAACAATCCAAGGGATTTATTTCAACTTGAGCAATCAGAAATAAACAAGCTAAAAGACCCAAAATCAAATGCTGATAGTGAGGCAACATAATGAAGAAAGTTATTTCAAATTTTTAAAGCACTAAATTTAGTTTTTAAATATTATTTAATTTATCATTTTTAAAAAAATTGTGCATGTAACTTCTATATTTTCTCTTATTTTCTTGTCGTTAAATTGTAGTAAGTAGAAGTTGATAGAGGAATTCTTGAATGCTTAACTTAAAAAAGTAAAAATATTGGCCAAAGAAGCCGAAAGGAACAGCTGTAATATTACTCACAGCATGGCAGACAAAAGATACTTCTCAAACAATAGATGCATTTACCGTTATTTTTGCAGCAACAGATTGGTTGTTACAACTACTATTTTTACCATTGAACTATCAGTCTTAACTTTTACCATTGGTGGCTAACACTCTTATGTCAGCAAATCAGTATTTTTGACAAGAACGATAGTCTAATCTCTGATTTTTCATGACACATATCTCTTCCTTTCCATTTGATTTTTTTTAAACTCAATTTTTTTTCAAACTTATCATTTTAATTACCTCTCTCTTTCTTTCCACTTTCCCATTACTATAAATTAGGGTTTCTCTTTGAACATTTCAATTTCACTATCATTTTCTCTCTTCCCGTCTGTAACTCTCAGTATCTTAACATTTCTTTCTCACGTTCTCATCTTTTCAACATAACAAAACTCATTTTGAATTGCTGCAGCAATGCCAAAAATCAAAGCTTGTCCTAGCATATTGAAAGGTCAACGAGTGTTTCTATAGTTTTAAAGCCGAGAAAAAATATGAAGAATTTATTGAGCCTCAGAAAGTTTTAGAAGAAAAGGATTTCCAATTTCCAAAATAGCCAACTGAGGCGATAAACAACATCTACACTGCTACAGCACAAAGAGATTGGATCAAATTCTATGCTGATCCCTAAGACCCAATTCTCCCAATTGTTAAGGAGTTTTACTCAAACATGTTATAGTAAAACCAACACAACATTTTTGTGAGGCATTCGAGTCCCCTTAGATTCTCAAGTTATTAATACTTTCTATGACTTGCATGTTGTCATTATTTGTATGCATAGTAAGTTTGTTGAAAATATGACTATAAAGAAGTAGGGAAATTTTTTTAAAACCCTAACTGTAGTAGGCAATGAATGGATGAATAAAGAGGGTAGAGTGGTCAATAGGATAAATTTGAAGCTTATTGCTAAGGTTTAAGTGAAATTCTTGAAACCTAGACTGATGCCAACCACACATATAACTACAGTATCCTAAGATAGACTCATACTTCTTTATGCTATTGTAAAAGGTTTAGCCATTGATGTTGGAAAAATCATTGAACAAGAAATGAGAGAGTGTGTGACAAATAAGCAAAAGTCTGTTGCCTTACTATTTTTTTCACTTATCATAACATCCTACTGTAACTAAATAAGGGCAAACTACAGGGATTAAAAAGATGTTGCAGGAATTTAGTGAAAGCTTGAATGCATGTGTCCAAGTGCAAAAACAGGAGAATCAGAGGTTTTGGACTTACTTACTGCATCTTAAAGCATTGAAACATCAATTTGCAATGTATATGAAGAGCAAACATGCAGATTGCCCCAAGTCTCTACTGTAGTAGTTCAATTTTCAAAGAGCTGAGGAGACTGCTCCAGTAGAACAGTAGAAGAAAGTGAAGAAGTAGAGATTGAAGAAGAGTCGGAAGAAGAACAACAATAAAAAAAAAAAGAACCTGAAGATAATGAAGCAGAGAAGGAAAGAGAAAGTGAAAAGGAGGAAAAAAAAAAAGGACGAGGAACCTCCAATTGTGACTTTTAAAAGCAAGGGAAAAGAAAAATATATTGGTCGAAGAAGAGTCCGAAACAGAGGAAAAAGAGGATATTGATGCAGCTATAGAGGAAGCTATCAATAGAGTTGTAAGAACAGAAGAAGAAAAAGGAGTCTAAGGGAACTCATTGTGAGCATCACTGATGAGCAACAAGTAGCAACAACTCCTTCTCCAGCTGCCACTTAGAAGACTCCCACAAAGTCTCATGTCTAAACTCAAAGGGTGTCCAGTAAGAGAAAAGGGGCACAACCCTTTGGAGGTGCTGTAGCATTGTGAGCACCAGAAGAACCTGGGTCCAAGAAAAAACAAAGCCAACTCTGTCCAAAGTTACAAAAATTGCTAGAACCCCTCCAACTGGTCCAACCAAAAGCCAAAAGAAGAAATAGATAGTTGCTGCACCACTGAGTTCACCAAAGGAGAATTTAGAAGTGGATAAAAAAAGTAATGACCTTGCACAACATGTGTTGCAACATTGCTATCAACATCAAGGGATCATCCCCTGCCTGTCCAGTCTAGCTTTGTAAATTTTTGAAAATTTTCTTTTCTTTTATTTAATTATACCTTGTTTATTTTGTATTTCTTTATTTTAAGTGTATGGATGTCTACTTTTAATTTATTTTGAGTGCATGTGAGGACACAACACCTCTCAAGTTTGGAGGGTTGTGTTATGGTGTAATATGTCTATGAATGTAAGTGTTTGTTTTGTGTATGTAGCTCTGTTTATCTAGCATTTGTATTTGGATTAGAAAACACAATGAGGATGAATTGAGTGATGAAATGTAGGATGAATGACTTCCAAGTAGAGACAATTTATAGATGAGGGTTGAAACTCTATCTTAACACTTAGGCTTTGGTTGAGTTTTGTGAGTATGTTATACCAAAACTAAGCACTGAAATACAAGTGTGCAACCCAAGAGGGGGGGTGAATTGGATTTTTAAAATTTATCCTAACAAATCCACACAACAAGCAATCTAATGTCTTAACAATAATTGAAAACAATAAGTTCAATAACGGCACAATAATTAAAGAGTAAGGGAGAAGAAAAACAAACACACGAATTTTTACGTGGTTCGGCAATCCCCGCCTATGTCCACGCCTCCAAGCGATCCAAGCTCGAGGATTTCACTATCCAAGCCTTTCTAAGGCTTCAACAAATACAATTGACTTTGAGGTGTCAATAAACCTTTACAACAAAGAGATTATCTCACAAGCTCTTCACTCAAGTGTCTCACACACTCAAACTCTTTCAAATGAATTGAAGAAATGAAAGATACAATGAAACTCACACAATGAGTAGATAATCAAAGATGAAGAGCAATGAATGATTCAATGATTTGTGTTTTACAAGTTGAAGGCTCAAGATATCACGTGTGTTTTTTGTTCTTGCTTGTTGGAGAGCTTCAAAATGAGTTGGATTTGAGTTCTTATAGTTTGAGCTCGAAAACTAGCCGTTACTCACATTCTGGGCTATCCGGTTTGCCGTTTTATGGAATCCGGTAAGCCGGATTTATGTTACCGTTAAGGCAAAATTTAAAATTTTGCCTAACCGGCTTGCCGGTTACGAAATCGGTAAGCCGTTTTCGTTCTGGGTGCTTACTGCCCCGAATCCAGATTTTCGGTTTTCTGAATCCGGTAAGCCGCTTGCTACAGTAACCTGCTACAGTAAAAAATTTTCCAAATTTTTAGTTTGACCCCAAAACTTTATAAAACTGTGGTATGGCCCAAAACGTTATGAAACTTTACAAATAAGTCCAATTTCAGAATTTCTAAATAATTCTTCATTAATCCCAAACTTTCTGAAATTATGATTTTGCCCAAACTTGTGAAATTATAGAATGACCCAAAAACATTTAAATAGTTTCAAATATGTCCAAATCCGAAATTTAAAACACTATCAAAGATTTTGAAATTACTTTCATTTTAGTCCAAAATGCTTTAATTCCATAACATCATTTTCTTATTATAAAAGCACAATTCATAAATCTTTAGTTAATAAATACATGTGGTTTGTTATCATCAAAATCAACATTTATAACCATATAGGCTAACAATCTCCCCCTTTTTTATGATGACAAAGCACATTCAAAACTTTAATCTTGTTATGAAAAAGCTCCCCCTTGATCAATGCAAGTTAAAAAAAAATTTAAAAATTATTTAACAAAAACTCCCCCTGCATACATGCTCCCCCTAGATACATGCATATTTTCATAACACATATTAAATCATTCTCCCCCTTCATCATAAAAAAGAATAAAGGCTCCCCCTATCAATCATCAAAATCGCAACATAAGCACATTAGTGAACAAAATATCCATAATCATAAGAAAATCCATATAATCCATAATGATCAATCAACACAAATCCATAACATCCAACATAAATAGTCACAACAAATCCATATCATCCAAAATAAAGACATAAACCGAAAAGCATAATAACCATCCATAGAATCGAAAATAAAAGAACACACAATGCAGTAAATGAAATGTAGATGTGTCCAAGTACAAGCACAAGATACTACTCAGGTGGTGAGGATGGAGGTGATGGAGATGGAAACGGATATGGAATGCCAAAGTGCTCGAAGAGGAGGCGCTGTCCATGAATGAGCTGCTGTTGCTGCTGCTCCTGCTGAAACTCAGTCTGCCGCACCGAAAGTGTCCGAACCTCATCCATAAGCTGCTAAAGAGTGACATCTCCAGAGGTAGGAGACCGTGGAGGTGATGAAGCGGATGCAGAAGCACTAGGAGCCGAAGCAACCGTAGAAGAAACTCGGCGTCTACGCTGCCCTCGAAATGAGAGTGAGAATACTGGAAGCTGATCAGCTGGAATCACAGCATTAAGAGGCCGATCATCACTTGGGGCTAGAAAGGTAAACTTGTTATCGCTGTATTTGACCCAAGTACCATCCTTCCACTCAAAGCCTAACCCGACAAAAACCTCATCCCCAATACCCTTGGATGGCCTACAAGAAGGTTCTAGAATCGGCACTTCAAAGAATTTAAGAATTCTGGTAATGAAGTGACCATAAGGAAGAGAGCGGGTAATCAAGGCTGGAATGCTCAATATAGTGCGAACGATGGAATAACCCAAGTCAACCGGGCAACCTCTAAGAATACAGTCAATCATGGCGACATCCATGTGAGACACCTCATCCAAATGTCCTGATCTAGGAAGTACAATGGACTGGATGATACGAAGCAAAAAACGAGTTTGAAGACAAAGACACTGAGTACGGAAATGAATGGTACAGTCTTCAACAGAAAGATCATTACGCCGACAAATATTACGAACGACATCAACATGAACATAATCATCAATTTCAGGAGGTTTCCTAAGAGAAAAAATGTCCAAGCCATCATCGGAAGATCCTAGGATGTTATTCAAGTCCGAATCATCAAACTCAATCAAAACTCCTCCAACTGTGGTGATTACTCGATTCTGTTTCTCCGCGAAACAATCCATTTTCGAGTAAAATACTTTCACCAAGTCGGGATACACATTCTCCTCAATCAACAATGCATCAATCCAACCAACATCTCCCAACAATTGAAATAAAGTTCTATGACTAATCTGGAGAGAATGTAAAACATCCGGTAAAACAAAGAAAGTGTTGAGTACCTCACGAGTCCGAAAGTTTTGATGAAACCTTTTGATCAAGTGTTGCTTGTTCTGAAAGTGAATGGACTCAAAGGTGGATTGATTTGAGATGACCCTTGCTTCCCGTGGCCGTGTGGATGGTTGAACCGGTTCTTTGCCTTTTCTTCGAACCGGCCTAGAGCTTGACATGGTAATTTGGTTGATTTGGAGTTGAAAGAGATAAGGAAAATGATGATGATGAAGATTGAAAGTGATTTGATGAGACAAATTGGATCAAAAACGACTTGAGAGTGAGAAATCTAGAGAGAGAAAATTCGGCTCAAAACCTAGGTTGAGATTCGGATCTATGGATTTGGAGTTTGAAAATGAGTTTTGAGTGTGATTTAAGGCATAAGAAAGGATGGGGATCAAGATTCATGGACTGATTTGCATCAAAACTGAGTGAAAATGGTGGATTTTGAAGTGAAAAAGAGAGAGAATGAAAACGGTTTTGAGAGAGAACAGAAATGGAAAGCCGAAACAAGAAAGGAGAAGATGAATAGTGATAAAGAGCACGAATCCGGTTTGCCGGATTCACTTAACCGGCTTACCGGTTAATGGGCAGCAAGTCACCATGTCACAAACGGCTTGCCGGTTTGCTTGGGAAACAGAGAAATCCGGAAAGCCGGTTCTTGGTCAGAGAGTGGAAAGCCGAAAATGGCTTGCCGGTTTTGGAGAACCGGTTTGCCAAAAGTGAACCCGAGAGCCATAATGCGAAAACGGCTTGCCGGTTTTGGATAACCAGTTTGCCGAATGTGAACCCGAGAGTCATAACGCGAAAACGGCTTGCCGGTTTTGGAGAAACAGTAGGCTGGTTGTGAAGCAGAGATGAAGCTAGGCAAAACCGGTTTACCGAATTGAAAATCCGGTTATCCAAATGTTGTCCCGAGAACACCCAAAGCTAATCCGGTTTTCCGGATTGAAAATCCGGTTATCCGAAATTTGTTCCGAGAGAAATCAATAAGAAATAATGTTTTTCCGGACGAATAGAAAGGGAATGTTTGCTAGCTCCTATGCTTGTACTACTCACACCATTTTATTTATGGCCTTAAAAATTGATTAATTTTAAATCATTTTGAGATTTAAAACTCTTCAATAAGCCATTTAATGCATGAAACACAAAATCGTAAAATCGTAAAATCATAAATTCACAAGCATATCAAGTTATCTAATTCATGTACCATAAAACCATATGATAACAAGCATATCAAGCCATGTAGCAAAGCATGAATTAAGATTCAACATTCATCATTCCAAGCTCATGCCTTATCTTTATAAAATGCTCTTCACTAAGAGGTTTTGTAAAGATATCCGCAAGTTGATTTTCAGTGGAAACAAATTTAATTATAACATCCCCTTTTTGAACATGATCTCTAAGGAAATGATGTCTAATTTCTATATGCTTAGTCCTAGAATGTTGAATGGGATTCTTGGAAAGATTTATAGCACTAGTATTGTCACATAAGATAGGAATCTGATCAAGCTTAATACCATAGTCTCTAAGGGTTTGTTTCATCCATAGAATTTGTGCACAACAACTACCTGCGGCAATATATTCTGCCTCGGTGGTTGAAAGCGCAACCGAGTTTTGTTTCTTACTAAACCAAGAGACAAGTGAATGGCCTAGGAAGTGACATGTTCCACTAGTACTTTTTCTATCAACCTTATACCCAGCAAAATCGGCATCCGAATAACAAGTTAAATCAATATGAGTTCCTCTAGGATACCAAAGGCCAAGATTGATAGTGCCAATTAAATACCGAAAAATGCGTTTGACAGCAAGCATGTGAGACTCTTTAGGACAAGATTGAAATCTAGCACACAAGCAAACACTAAACATAATATCAGGCCTACTAGCAGTCAAGTAGAGTAAGGATCCGATCATACCTCGATAAGTCTTGATATCAACTTCCTTACCTTTCTCATCTTTGTCCAGCTTGATGGTAGTACTCATAGGAGTGCTTTTTGCCGTTCCATTATCATAGCCAAATCTTTTGAGTAGATCTTTCACGTACTTGGCTTGGTTTATGAAAATTCCTTCCTCGTTTTGTTTGATTTGAAGTCCAAGGAAGTACTTCAACTCTCCCATCATACTCATCTCAAACTCTTGGCTCATACATGATGAAAAATCTTTACACAACAACTCATTAGTAGAACCAAAAATAATATCATCAACATATATTTGAACAATAAGTATGTCTTGGTTCTTATGCTTAACAAAAAGAGTTGTGTCCGCTTTTCCCATTGAAAAATCGTTATCCAACAAGAAATTTTTAAGCCTATCATACCAAGCTCTAGGTGCTTGTTTTAAACCATACAAATCCTTGGATAACTTATACACATGATCTGGAAATTTTTCATTTTCAAAACTAGGAGGTTGTTTCACATAAACTTCCTCCATAATGTATCCATTTAAGAAAGCACTCTTGATATCCATTTAATACAAAATAAAATCCTTATGACATGCATATGCTAACAACATCCTAATGGATTCTAATCTTGTTACAGGTGCAAAAGTTTCATCAAAATCAATTCCTTCTTCTTGGTTGTAACCTTGAGCCACTAATCTAGCTTTATTTCTTACAACCACACCGGATTCATCCATTTTGTTTCTAAATACCCATTTAGTACCTATAATGGATTGATGTTCCGGATTAGGAACTAACTCCCACACATTGTTTCTCTCAAATTGATTCAACTCCTCTTGCATTGCCATAATCCAAGATTCATCATTTTCCGCATCCGCAAAGGATTTTGGTTCAATTTGAGAAATAAATGCAGCATGCTCACATGTGTTCTTAAGAGATGATCTAGTGGTAACACCTCATGAGGGATCTCCTAAAATTACATCCTTAGGGTGAGAGGATACATACCTCCACTCCTTGGGGAGTGTTTGTGAAGTACCTTCATTTTGCTCTGCATTTGGTTCTTCATGATGTTCCTCTTGAATTCCATGTGGCGCGACTTCTTGGTTGTCATTCGATGCTTCTTCTTGTTGTTCTTCTTCTGTATTATCATCAACAAAAACTTTCTCCATAGAGGAGGGGTTAGACTCATCAAATGTAACATGCATAGATTCCTCCACAACCAAAGTTCTTTTGTTATAAACTCTATAAGCTTTGCTTGAATTTGAATAACCAAGAAAGATACCAACATCAGATTTTGGATCAAATTTACCAAGATTATCTTTTGTGTTCAAAACAAAACATTTGCATCCAAAAACTTTAAAATAACCAATGTTGGGTTTTCTATCTTTCCAAAGCTCATATGGAGTTTTATTGAGATTAGGTCTAATCAACACCCGATTTAAAACATAACAAGCGGTGTTGACGGCTTCGACCCAAAAATATTTAGGCAAAGAATTTTCATTCAACATGGTCCTAGCCATTTCTTGAATAGACCTATTCTTTCTCTCTACTACTCCATTTTGTTGTGGAGTCCTAGGTGATGAAAATTGATGTTCAATGCCAAGATCATTACAGAAATTTTCAAATGCATGATTTTCAAATTCTCCACCATGATCACTTCTAATACAAGTGATGGAGTAACCTTTTTTCATTTTGAACCTTTTTATAGAAAATTCGAAATGCATCAATGGCATCATCCTTATTAGCTAAGAACAATACCCATGTGTATCTCGAATAATCATCCACAATTACAAATGCATAAAACTTGCCACTTAAACTAGCATATCTAGAAGGTCCAAATAAATCTATATGAAGCAATTGAAGTGGTTTTGAAGTAGAGACATGATTCTTGCTTTTGAAAGAAGTTTTGATTTGTTTTCCAAATTGGCATGCTTCACAAGTTCTATCTTTTTGAAAATTGATTTTTAGAAGACCTTTTACTAAATTATTTTTCACGATTTTTGAAATCAAATCCATGCTTGCATGACCTAATCTTCTATGCCACAACCAACCATCATCATGCAATGCGGAAAGACATTTCTCATTTGTTGATGCACAATCTATATTAATGGTATAGACATTAACACATCTATTTCCTACAAACAAGACTTTCCCATCACATGCATTCTCAATAACACACTTTGATTCATCAAAGATAACTCTATATCCTTTATCACATAATTGACTAATACTAAGCAAATTGTGTTTCAAGTTTTCAACCAAACACACATTCTCAATGAGAGTAGAGGATACATTACCGACATTTCCAATCCCAATGATTTTTCCTTTTGAATTATCTCCAAACGATACATCTTCACCATTTTCGATCTTAGTGAAACTTGAAAACCAAGAATAATTCCTTGTCATGTGTCTTGAACAGCCGCTGTCCAAGTACCACTTATTCTTCTTCTTCTTCAAGCCCTGTAGAGAAAATCTCAAGTTTTAGGTACCCAAACCTTTTTGGGTACTTGAGAGTTAGCAATGGTTCCTTTCGGAACCCAAACACATTTCATACCATAATATGCATTTCTCTTCACTGCACATCTATTTTTCATATGACCATCTTGATTGCAATAATGACATACAATTTTATTGTTGATAGATGTATTCTTCACAAAATAACTCTTGTAAAATTTTTGTTTCAAATTTGGTTTATAACCTATGCCACTTTTGTCAAACACACATTTTTGTGAGTTTAGTTCATTACTCTTCTTTCTAAGCATTTCATTCTCATTTTTCAAGTCATTCATGTGTGACTCTAAGTGCTCATGTGAAGTACTAGAATTCTCAATTAATGCAATTCTATCATGCAATGTCTTATTTTCTAATTCTAGGCATGTAATCTTTGCACTAAATGAATCATTTTCATTCTTAAGCTCTATCATCTTCTTTTTAAGACATATATTCTTTTTGCCAATCTTCATTAGCTCATCATGAAAATCATTAAAAGCATCATGCAATTCATCATATGTAGGAAGAACACTTACCTCATCAAGTTCATCGTATGATTCTTCCCCAATAGCCATGAGAGCTAAGTTTGTCATTTCTTGTTGCTCATCATCGTCACTTGTTTCCTCATCACTATCATCCCATGTGGCCACCATAGCCTTCTTCTTGAATTTGTTGAGAAGAGGACATTCCGGTCGTATGTGTCCGGGCTTCTTGCATTCATAACAAGTGATTGGCTCCTTCTTCTCCTTCTTATTCTTGTAGCCTCTGAGCTTTCTCTGCTCATTATTCTTCTTGTAAAATTTTCTGAATCTTCTAGCTAACATAGCCAGCTCCTCATCATCCATTTCGATTTCCTCATCACTCTCACGTTTTGAAGCCTTGAGAGCAATGTTCTTCTTCTTTTCCTCATGCCCTTTTTCAGCTGCCAAATCTTCTTCATATGAAATAAGAGAGCCAATTAAATCATCAATAGATAACACATTTAAATCCTTAGCTTCCTCAATGGCAGTCCTTGTTGGTCTCCATTCCTTAGGTAGAGACCTAATGATTTTCTTGACCTTTTCGCTATTTGAAAAAGTCTTTCCTAGGGCTCCTAGAGTGTTCACTATGTCCGTGAATCTAGTATACATAGAGTACACATTTTCATTTTGTTCCATTTGGAATAATTCATATTGTCGAGTGTACCTACTTATTTTAGATTCTTTCACTTGGTTCGTGCCTTCATAGACAACCTCAAGTTTGTGCCAAATCTCATTAGCACTTTCGCAACTAGACACTCTATGAAACTCTTTCTTATCTAGTGCACAGAACAATGCATTCATGGCCTTGGAATTTAGAGAAGCTTTTCTCTTTTCGAATTCATTCCAATCCCGTGAAGGTTTTGGAATATCTTCTCCGACTTCATTTTTAGTCAAGGGCATGAAAGGACCATCATTAACGATTTCCCAAATCTCATAATCTAAGGCTTGCAAGTAAATTCTCATCCTAGTTTTCCAATATGGGTAATCGTTTCCATCAAAGTAAGGTGGTCTAGTGGTGGACTGCCCTTCCCTAAATGTGGAATCATTTTGAGTTGCCATTGATCTTTAGCTCTAGATGGTTAAATCTAAATAAGAGCACCTCGCTCTGATACCAAATGAAATACAAGTGTGCAACCCAAGAGGGGGGGTGAATTGGATTTTTAAAATTTATCCTAACAAATCCACACAACAAGCAATCTAATGTCTTAACAATAATTGAAAACAATAAGTTCAATAATGGCACAATAATTAAAGAGTAAGGGAGAAGAGAAACAAACACACGAATTTTTACGTGGTTCGGCAATCCCCGCCTATGTCCACGCCTCCAAGCGATCCAAGCTCGAGGATTTCACTATCCAAGCCTTTCCAAGGCTTCAACAAATACAATTGACTTTGAGGTGTCAATAAACCTTTACAATAAAGAGATTATCTCCCAATCTCTTCACTCAAGTGTCTCACACACTCAAACTCTTTCAAATGAATTGAAGAAATGAAAGATACAATGAAACTCACACAATGAGTAGATAATCAAAGATGAAGAGCAATGAATGATTCAATGATTTGTGTTTTACAAGTTGAAGGCTCAAGATATCACGTGTGCTTTTTGTTCTTGCTTGTTGGAGAGCTTCAAAATGAGTTGGATTTGAGTTCTTATAGTTTGAGCTCGAAAACTAGCCGTTACTCACATTCTGGGCTATCCGGTTTGCCATTTTATGGAATCCGGTAAGCCGGATTTATGTTACCGTTAAGGCAAAATTCAAAATTTTGCCTAACCGGCTTGCCGGTTACGAAACCGATAAGCCGTTTTCGTTCTGGGTGCTTACTGCCCCAAATCCAGATTTCCGATTTTCTGAATCCGGTAAGCCGCTTGCTACAGTAACCTGCTACAGTAAAAATTTTTCCAAATTTTTAGTTTGACCCCAAAACTTTATAAAACTGTGGTATGGCCCAAAACGTTATGAAACTTTGCAAATAAGTCCAATTTCAGAATTTCTAAATAATTCTTCATTAATCCCAAACTTTCTGAAATTATGATTTTGCCCAAACTTGTGAAATTATAGAATGACCCAAAAACATTTAAATAGTTTCAAATAGGTCCAAATCCGAAATTTAAAACACTATCAAAGATTTTGAAATTACTTTCATTTTAGTCCAAAATGCTTTAATTCCATAACATCATTTTCTTATTATAAAAGCACAATTCATAAATTTTTACTTAATAAATACATGTGGTTTGTTATCATCAAAATCAATATTTATAACCATATAGGCTAACAAGTACAACAATGTAGAAAATATCAACAATCTAAGGTTTAAAAATATCTCAAGCTTGGACAGAACCTGAAAAAATTTTCAAAAATATTACAGATTGTGCTAGATATGAAATAAAATTCTACTCCAATAATGTAGTTGTTGAGTAACCAGGACTGAGTATGTACCTCATATGTAGACTTAAGTAAAAAGATAGCAAGAGTTATGAGCATTGTTATATCAACCCAGAAAGCAAGATAGGTCATATGTCTGGGATATTGAGTAGTCGACCTATTCATGAGCCTCGTGTTCAACCTTGAGTTATAGGTGTCTAAAGATAAGACTATGTTATAGCATTTTACATGTTTTTGCTGAAGCAACTCAGAGCTGTACATTGATCAAGTAATTGGGTGCCATCTGAAATGCAAGTTATGCAACCCAAGAGGGGGGTGAATTGAGATTTTAAAATTTATGCATTACAATTTGCACAACAATTTAATCTATTGCCTTAATCAAATAAAAAATAATAAATTTAATTAAGCACAATATTAAAAGAGTAAGGGAAGAGAAAACAAACACAAAGATTTTTACGTGGTTCGGCTATCCCCGCCTACGTCCACACCTCCAAGCTCACCCGACTTGAGGATTTCACTATCCAAGCCTCCCAAGACTTCAAATGTTTACAATTGACTTCTAAGGTGTCAATGGACCTTTACAACAAGAGATTATATCCCCAATCTATTCACCCCATGTGTTTCTCACACTTGTACACTCACAATTTGATGAGAAATAAAAATTACAACAAAACTCTCTTTAAGAGTGGATATACAAATAATAACTCAACAATGATTCAATTTATGATGATTTGCATTTTGGAAGCTCAATATATGCTATATGATCTTATATTTGCTTGCATTAGTTTTTAAAATGAAGTTGGAGTTGAGTTTTTATAGTTAAAACCCGAAAACTAGCCGTTATAGCCAAATTCCAGCGCCCAAGCGGTTAGCCGCTTGATTTATTCGACTAGCCGCTTGTAACAGTGATATTACCGTTATTTTTTAATTTGCTACAGTAAAATTGTTCACTAAAATTACACTTTGGCCTAAAACTTTCTATAATTATACTATGGCTCAAAACGTCATAAAACTTTACAAATAAGTCCAATTTTAGAATTTCCTAACAATGATTGTCAACTCAAAACTTTTTGAAATTATGATATGACCCCAAAGATATTATTATTTCTCAAAGAAGTCCTTTTTAAAATTTAACATAATACCTATATTTTTCAAAGTTCTCAAAACCTTTCACTTTAGTCCAAAATATTCATAAATTATTATATGGCCCAAAACGTTCAAATATTTGCAAAAAGGTCTAACTCGGAAATTCAAAATAATACTTATTAAAATCAAAGATTGGAAAACTTTTCATTTAAGTCCAAAATACTCAAAACACAAAATACTTTATCTTATAAAAATGAAACATTTTAGTTTATGAAAAGTAATTAATTAAATTAATCTCTTGAGCTTCTCAAATGCTAAATCATACATCAATTAAATCATACCGACTTCACAATAATTTATCGCAATAATTTGTCCGTTGAACTCCAAACTTTATTCTTGATTTCGTCGTTGTCTATTGAGTGTCTTGAGCTTGATTTCACTTGATTCACTTGCATAAATATTACCCTTCAAAAATTAGTGAAAATGTGAAATACAATATTTATTGAATTTACTTAAGACCTATGTTTGTTATCATCAAAATTATATAATGTGTAGCCCTTTAGGCTAACAATCTCCCCTTTTTTTATGATGACAAACATCTCATGTATTTTGACATTTATACTCCCCCTTAATACATGGCATAAATAATTCAACATATCAATTAAATTCAAAACAAAAACTCCCCCTTAATATTTCAAAACCATGGACAAATACTTCAAGATCAAAATAGAATTCAAAATACATGACTTCTCCCCTTCATCATCAAAATTACTATGAATCCATGCTTAGATCGATAATATGTCAATTGTGAATCAAGAAATATATAATAACCAAACATCGAATTAACCATAAAATGATCATGAACTATCGTTCCATCAATTGTCAAATCAACAACTCATAATATAAAATCATCATATCTCAAAATCATCACTATAATCACACATCAACCATCAAAAGAATAATCAAAGTGTATATCATTCTCCTCATTTTGACAACATCGAAATGATATATTATTTTTTCTCCCCCTTTAGACAACAAAAAGTTTCAAAACGCATATTATCCAAAATCATATTGTATGCTCCCCTTAAATATATGGCCAATTAAAAATTTTAACCAAATGATTTTATCCAAAAACATATCATATTTATCTCCCCCTTCATAAAAAAATAGATAGATGCAATCGAAACAAGAGCATAAAAAATAATTCGATAAAGATATTACCAACTTTATGCAAGGAAAAATTTCGACAGAGTCTCCCCTTAAAATGAACAAATCCTCAAATACACAACATGGTTAAAAACACTTCCATATAAGCTGAAACAATTATGACAAACCAACAACTCCATCAATTCATCAAGCAACACACATATAATCATCAATCATCAAAAGTACTATAAATCCATGCTTACACCAAAAAGAATATATCAATGATTAATCAAGAAACATATAAAAATTAAGCAAGCAATTAACTAAAGAGTTATAACATAACAATTATCATCCTCAATCTATAAATAAAAACAACAATGCATATGAAAATGTAGGTGCATAATTGAATAGAGAACCAAGGTAAAATCCATAAGGTGAGCACACTATGGAAGTAGTAATTTAAAATACCCAGAATGCACAAATTCGGTTTTGTAAAATAATGAGAGAAGTGGATGTGTTTGAGCCAAGAAAATCGATCCTAGAGATGAATGAAACTAATATATGATTTAGATTGGATCAAAAATGGGCTAAAGGAAGCTTGAAAATGAAGAGAGAGAAACAGGTAGAGCTAGGTTTTTGATTTTGGGTTTCATGTGGAGAGTTGATGAAATGTTGTTTTGAGAGTGAAAATTTGAGTAATGGATGAATAATGATTTGGATGATTGATTTTAACAAGAAAATGAGTGAAGGATGAAGAAATTTGAGAGAGAAATGGAGAAGCACTATTCACGCGTGAGAGAGAGAAAAAGAGAAACAAATGAAGAAATGATGATTGAGAAGTGTTTAATAAAGATTAAATACATTGTTAATGGTTTGAAAGATTTGATCTTGCCATGAAAAATAGTGAGAAATGAAGAAATATTAAGTGGAAATAGAGGGGATATGTTCGGCTTTGAGAGAGAATGGAGAGAGGTTGAAGAACACATGAAAAAGAGGGGGAAATCTCTTAAACCCGTGACCAAGCGGCTAACTGCTAGCCGCTTGCTCTCAGGTTTGGGACAGCTCCCAAGCGGCTAGCCGCTTGGGGCAGGCGGCTAGCCGCCTCATGGCTACCATTCTGCACCATGTTCACTTTCCGGCATATTTGATCAATCCTGAGGTCATTTCGTGATTCCGAAACATCTCAAAAGCCATTTTAATGCATGAATCATAATTATAAACATTCAAAATATGATTAATTCAAACATATAATTCATCCATCATGCATATATTTTACACAATCATGAAACATATATGTATTCAAAGATTAATAAGCATATCACTCATTTATCATGCTTAGGCATTACGTAATCATTAAAATCAAACAAATCCATCATGATGAGTTGACAAGCTACCATTACTTATAATCAATAAGGCAATAATTGTTACTAAAACAATTAAATCATATTGTCTCATCATTTTTGCTTACACCATGATCAAGTAATTATCCTTATAAGCTTTTATCAAGGAACTCTCTGTCATTCCTTGATTGTGGTACCTACAAAAAAAAAATATTCAAGTTGTGCATTTTGATACCCAAATACTCTTGGGTCCTTGACTGTTAGATTTGATTCATTTTGGAACCCAAATATACTTGACTCCATAATATACATTTCTCTTAATTGGACATCTAAAACTCATATGACCATTTCCATTACAATAATGAAAAACAATCTTATGATCACTTATGGAGGTAGCCTTAACAAAATAGTTTTTATAATATTTTTGTTTCAAGTTAGGCTTATACCCAAGTCCTCCTTTTTCAAACACACATTTTTTAGTGTTTAGTAATTTTTCTAAGTTCTTTTGACCACTTGTGAATTTTAACACAATTTCGTTGAGTTCATTACTCTTTTTCTTAAGCACTTCATTTTCTTTCATCAATTCATCAACATGTGATTTTTCATGCTCATATGTAATACTTTGTTTACCTTTAAATGATGCAATTCTATCATGCAACATTTTATTATCTAACTCTAGTCCTTTAATCTTTTCATTTAATGAATCATTGCATTTTTCTAAAGCATTCTTTTCATTTTTCAAGTCAGCTTCATATGATTCTAGATGCTCACGTGAAGTGCTAGGTTTCTCATTTGATAATGCAACTCTATCATGCAATGTTTTATTCTCTAATTCTAGGCATGTAATCTTTGTACTTAGAGATTCATTTTCATTTGTGAGCTTTACCATTTTCTTTTTAAGACATGCATTTTTTTTACCAATTTTTATCCAATTATCATGCAATTCTTTAAAAGCATCATATAATTCATCATAAGCAGAAAGATCATTTACCTCATCAAGTTCATCATCCGATTAATCTCCAATTGCCATAAGAGCTAGATTTGTCATTTCTTGATGCTCTTCATCATCACTTGTTTCCTCATCGCTATCATCCCATATGGCTACTATTGGCCAGACTTCTTGCACTCATAACATTTGATTACTTCCTTTTTCTCCTCATTGCCTCTTTCAGCTGTTAAGTCTTCCTCATAATAAGAGAACTAATTAAAACATCAATAGGTAAAATATTTAAATATTTGGCTTCCTCAATGACAGTCCTTTTTTGTCTCCATTCCTTAGGTAGCGACATAATGATTTTCTTAACTTTCTCACTATTTGAAAATGTCTTTCCTAGGGCTGTTAGAGTGTTCATTATGTCCGTAAATCTAGTATAAATAGAATACCTACTAATTTTAGACTTTTCACTTGATTCGTGCCTTCATAAACAACTTCAAGTTTGTGCCAAATTTCATTAGCACTTTCACAACTAGATACTCTATGAAACTCTTTCTTATCTAGTGCACAAAACAAGACATTCATAGCTTTGGAGTTTAGAGAATCTTTTCTCTTTTCCAATTCATTCCATTCCCATGAAGGTTTTGGAATATCTTTCCCGACTTCGTTTTTAGTCAAAGGCATAAATGGATAATCACAAACAATTTCCTAAATTTCATAATCTAAAGCTTGTAAATAAATTTTCATCCTAATTTTTCAATATGGGTAGTCATTATTGTTGTGCAAATTTTAATGTACTCGCAAGCGCACGAATCTATTGTAGTATAGACTAATGGTGACGAGTGTCGATCCCACGAGGAGGTGGATTTTTAATTATATATAGAATTAATTTTGTAAATGGGTGGTTGGAATTGTGGTGGAAGTGATTTAAAATATGCTAAAATTGGAATTGCAATGGCGAGAATAAATTGTAGAGAAAATCGATTAAATTGACGTACTTGGGTATCTGGATCCGTATCAACATGCATCATGGGCTAAATAATCTGTATTAATGCCAATTAAATCATGAGGGGGGAATCCACACCTCATGAACCACGCTCTAATCAATATGGTGCTAAGGGCTTATCGTGCCAAATAATAATAACCTTATACTAGAGAGCCGGTGTAACCAAGGCGGTATCTAGACAAGATTATTATTATTTGTCGACGAGAAGTCAAAACATCCACAAAAACTAGAGGGGAAGAGAAAATAAATTTACCAAATTAAGCCCATGACACATGTTGAGACTTCACCTTCAACCCAAGCTTGAAAGAAAATTAGCCACTCATAATTGAACTAGGGGCAAAATGGGAATTTATTAAAATACGAAGAAAATACAAGATGGAGAAGGAATTACATAAAATGGATCCCAAAAATGGATTCAGAGATATCAAATTAGGGGGGGGAGGCCCCCTTTTTATAGATACATGGAGTAAATCATGGCCATCGGATTAAAAACAGTTTGGACGCTCAGGATTGCGCCACGTCATCAGTCAACAGTCCACGGTTTGACCACGCGGATGAACAGTAACACGGTTTGACCCGGATGAACAGTAACGCGGTTTGGTTGAAAATAATCCTGTGTGATGCATGCACCGTACGCGAGATTTTTCGTCCACTGATATGCTGCCACGTCACCATCAACAGTACATAAGAATTTTAGTCCAACAGGATCGTGACACCTCATCAGTCAATGCCACATCATCGGTCAATGCCACGTCATCGATCCGTCTATGTGAACAGTATCGTGAACAGTAACGTAGACAGTACCGTATACGTGAATAGTACCGTACATGTGAATAGTGCCATTTTTCCTTTTATGCTCCTCCTAAGGTTTTCGACCGTCCTGAGTTCAAAAGTGATGTCCGTTTTGCCGTCTGATCTCTCCTTTATTGTGAAATGACTATAATGCCCCTAAAATACATAAAATACTTAATTAAAATAACACACACGTAATTACATCACAAGAAGGTTAAATACATAAAAGTAAGGGTTGTTAGTAAGACTTGAAATGTAAAATGACGGTTTTCTCCTTTATAAATATGCATTTTCTAACACTCAACACACCCCCCAACCAGCTTATTGCTAGTCCCTAGCAAATAAAGCGAAAACAAAATTCAAATTCAAATTTTTATTTTTATTTTTTTTAGAAACACTCGTGTTTATTCAATCAGATTAATGATAGCAATCAAATAAAAGTATAAGCATTATCTCCAGTCTAAAGCAATATCACACCCACATCAACCATCCTCATGAATCGGCCCAGTAGACTTTGTTATAGCTACTTTCAAGAATGACATGTCAAACCCCAAAATTTCACTGGAAGTAGTGACACTCTCACAAAGAAATTAAACCCAAAAAAATAGTCACTCCAATGAATGGTAATTGAGAGAAAATAATGAAAAAGTGATATCACATGCTCTCACCAAGATGAAATAAATATGCCCTCAGCTTAGAAATAATACGATCTCAAGTCAAATAAAAAAAAATATTAGTCAACCCAATTTATTTATTTATTTATTTATATGCACCACTACATCTTTTTAGCCCATATAACTAGCTTCTACTTCAAACTATAGTTCCCTAAAATCAAGAAGGACTTTTATTAGGACGTAACGTAGTCTAGGGATATGGCTAACAAAGAAAGGAAATAAGGAAAACAAAGTGTATGTTTGAGAAAAATGCAGAATTTTTTTTTTTTTTTAAAGTTGCAAGGTGGATTTCACCTATTATTGTTATTTTTATTCTTTTGAAACAACAACTTTTGTTTTTGTTTTTTTTTTCTTTTTGCTTTTATTTGGCATAACTTCACTGAACAACATAATTATTTACATTTTCTCAAACATAAATAGATGATGGAACTTAAAAGACATTGGGTAATACTCCAAATCGAAGTGGGTCAAGATGATAAGTTGACAAAGAAAAGGTTTTTGTTCTTTTTTTTTTTTTTTAAAGGCTCAAAAGGGGTAACTATGGATATTTAATAAAATGGATGGCTAGAAAGGCTCAAACGGATCAAAGATGGCCTTTCCATCGTCTTTTAGGGCTCTAAATAATTATCCATATCTACTAGTTAGATGGGCCTCCCAATGTAGCAACACACATTTTTTTCTTTTTTCTTTTTTTTAATTTTACCATTTTTTTTAAAGGGTTAACTTAAAAGAAATCTAGAGATCGTGTATAAAATAATAAACTGCTAAGCTGTATAGAGAATGGGCAAAAGGGTTACTCTCCAAGAAAATGATAGGCTCAACAACTCACTTGGCACTTATTTATGACATGTTCATTCCTTCAAGCAACTCATATTTGTCTCCGACATCAACATGTAAAGTAGCAAACATAGCGTAACATCACTTAAGGCCAAAGATAATACAAATACTAAAATTTGAAATTAATCATGTCATCCAATGTTAAAACAAATAACACAAATTTTTTTTTTTGTTTTTAAACAACATTCTACCCCCCAACCTATTCTAAACATGAAAGGAAAATATGCATGCAGAAATGTGAAAATGATGTAGAAAATTAATTTTTTTTTTTAACTAAGAAGATGCGTTTCTAGAGGCACTACACTCTATATTCAGCCATCTTCGACTCAAAAATTTGAAAATATATATTTATAAAGGAGAAAGAGGAAGAAAACGATTTTTTTTTGTTTTTTTTTTTAAACGATGAAGATGCGTTTCTAGAGTAACTACACTCCATATTCAGCCATCTTCAACACAAAACGTTAGCAACAGTTAGTTTCTACAACAAAAAATCAGTAAAAACTTAACCAAGATTCAACAATTGTCGACTATTCCCTCCCCCCAACCAGAACGAAACATTGTCCTCCATGTTTTAAAGGAAAGAAGTAGAGTTTAGAAGACATCACCTGGGTGGTGCAACACAGAAGAAAATATTTACAGGCGGAGAGTTAAATCTAATTTGTACTTCTTACTGTGGCTACTGTTACCATCATTATTTGGTCGCTCCAACACAAAGGTCCAGGGGTCTGGCTCCGGTTTATAAGCTTGTAACATATCAAGTAGCTCATTAGCAGTGTGAGCACAAATAAAGAGTTTTTACATTAGAAGGAATGAAATAGTTTTTTATTGCATGGTTAAGAAATGCGATAAAGCCATCATAAAAGTTATTGACATTTAACAAACCGATGGGTTTCTGGTGGATGTGCAGATGGGCCCAAGATGCTAGTGTCATAAGTGCCTCTAGTGTTGCAAGATCTCCTGGAAGGAAAATAAAAGCATCAGCATGATTAAGCATTTCAGTTATTCGTTCTTGCATACCTGAGACGACTAACTCTTCTCCAGTTGATGAGTCAGACGAACTGTCCAATGGTTTTAGGACTCTTGGGATGATGCCTAACACTTGACTTCCTCTGATAAAAGCTGCTTCTGAGACCATTTTTGATAATCCTCGGTTACCTCCTCCATACACCAAGTGTAATTTTCTCGCTGCTATGCTTCGACCAAGATCTATGGCTGCCTCCACGAACTCTTTATGTTTGCCATAGGTAAATCCAGAAAGCACACAAATGTTCTTGAATTGTCTATTGGGAGTAGCTGCCATTGTGATACTTCTCAAAAACAATTTGTGAGTGCTTGACAAAAGATAAATCACATTTAAGAATCTTGGTGACAGTGGATCACAGCTGTGAAGGAGGTAACATGTCAGTGTCAAATAACGCGTAAAGCACGTGGCTCGCGAGTCAAAAAGGAAACAGTAAAAAGGAAAAAGCAAACAGTAATAAAATTATTAAAGACAATAATGCAAACAATAAAACAACAGTGAAATGAAATAAAATAACAGTAAAGTAAAAGGATATTTACACGTAGTTGCGACTGTGGCTCACATCTTCCTCTGGTTTTACGTCTAGAAATGGCTTGAACGCCCTCTATGGGTCGAGGATAGGCTTCCCATCCAGTTTTCTTATAAACTGACAAACAGGTTCGTTTATAGTCAGATTCCCGAGACTATATCGTGCATGCTCTTTCTGGAATAATGGCCATAACCGGAGAATCGCTCCTTGCACATATCCACTGGGATGCGTTTCAAGAGACAAAAGGATATCATCCAATGACTCCTTATTCAAGCCATCCCTAATGAATTGAATCTTATCTTCCCTGTTATCAGACACCATTCCTAAAGAACATGGGTTTCTATCGCAACTCATTCTGGCACACTTATGACAAGCAACAGAAATTCTTCGAGCTCGTCGTTTTCTTGCATAATTTCCTTTACCACAACCAAGCATGAATGCAATAAATTTTGGAGGTAACTCACCTGCCAATCGTACTTTAGCCTCGATTAACCAACGGATGTCTGCAGGTATGTTATTCCTCATGAGCAATCGCATGCGTTCAGACCGGGCTTTATAGATTGTAAGGAGGGCATTCTGAGGAAGTGAAGGGAATCGATTGTGAAGCTTTGCTAGAATCTCGTTTTTATCCATACCTTCGCCTCAGAATATCAGTTATTATGGGAAACTGAAGTAACCGACTTGATTGTCACGGAGTACCGTTATCCGCCACTTCACCGGGGTAACAAACTAAAGCACACAAACAGAAAAATAAATCAAAAAAAACAAAGAAAATTAAAATCGTCCTCTTATTGAATTTACCTCAAGCTCCAACTGGATGTCGTAAACACTTCTCTCAATGTCTCTGAGTTGGCGTTCTAAACCCTCAACATAGGCTACTAACTCTGGTGGTTGTAGAGCCCAAATGCGTTGTGTTTTACAAAATTGAATCTGCTTTTTGAGATGAGTTTTGACACGTTGAAGTGGTTTAAGAATGTTCAAGAGGAACGGTCTAAGTAAGGTACTCATGATTAAAAATGATAAGAGAAAACTTAATTGTTAAACAAACACACTTATGCAAAAATAATTTCAATTAGCAAAAGAATAATAAAAAGAAAGAAAGAAAAATCAAATCAACAAAAAGAAAAAACAAATCAATTCAAATCTGGTGGGTCACTCAAATTTATTTCGGTGTCTTCTCCATGTGGTTGGTATTCTAGATATGGCTTTAATCTTTGACCATTAACTTTAAACGTGACACCGTTCTTTGGGTCCTTAATTTCAATTGCCCCATGTGGAAAAACAGTATGAACAATAAAGGGACTAGACCATCGAGAGCGTAACTTACCTGGGAATAGGTGCAAACGAGAATTGAATAAAAGCACTTTCTGACCTGGAGTGAACGATTTTCTCATAATGTGCTTGTCATGAAAGACTTTCATTCGTTGCTTGTAAATTTTGGCATTTTCGTATGCGTCATTGCGAATTTCTTCAAGTTCTGCCAGTTGTAATCTTCTTTCTGAGCTGGCTTGCTGCATGTCAAAGTTGAATTTCTTGATGGCCCAATACGCACGATGCTCGAGTTCCACAGGTAGGTGGCAAGCTTTTCCATACACTAGCCTGTAGGGTGACATCCCAATTGGGGTCTTGAAAGCCGTTCTATATGCCCATAATGCATCATCAAGTCTTAATGACCAATCTTTTCTGTCTGGCCTCACCGTCTTTTCTAATATGTGCTTTATTTCTCGATTGGAGATCTCAACTTGGCCACTGGTTTGCGGATGATACGGGGTTGCCACTTTGTGTGTGATTGAATACTTTGTCAAAAGAGCTTTGAAAGCTTTGTTACAAAAGTGGGCACCACCATCACTGATTATTGCTCGAGGGAATCCAAAGAGCGAAACAATGTTGCTTTTCAAAAATCCTATCACCACCTTGTGATCATTGGTTCTACATGGAATTGCTTCTACCCATTTTGAGACGTAGTCAACACCAACCAATATGTATTGATGGCCAAAAGGAGGGGGAAAGGGTCCCATGAAGTCGATACCCCATACGTCAAAAATCTCAACCACTAAAATTGGATTTAGTGGCATCATGTTCCTTCGTGTAATACTCCCCATTCGTTGACACCTATCACATGAAGAACAGAAAGTGTAAGCATCTCGAAATATAGTTGGCCAATAGAAACCACATTGTAAAACTTTTGTAGCTGTTTTCTTAGCACTAAAATGGCCTCCACACGCTTGTTCATGGCAGAATGAAAGGATATTTTGAATTTCACTTTCTGGGACACATCGCCTAACAATTTGATCTGCACAATACTTGAACAAATACAGGTCATCCCAAAAGAAATTCTTTATTTCCGCAAAGAATTTAGCCTTGTCTTGCTTGGTCCAATGCTCTGGAAGTTTACCTGTAACAAGATAATTAACTATATCAGCATACCAAGGTAATACTTCCACATTCATTAATTGTTCATCTGGAAATGACTCATTCAATGGTAATGGTTCCATAATTGTATCAAAATGGAGGCGAGAGAGATGGTCAGCTACAACATTCTCTGTGCCTTTCTTATCTTTGAATTCTAAGTCAAATTCCTGCAAAAGTAACACCCAACGAATTAGTCTAGCTTTTGCATCTTTCTTTGTGAGAAGATATTTAAGAGCAGCATGATCTGTGAATACAATTATTTTACAACCAATGAGATAAGATCGAAATTTTTCTAATGCAAACACTACTGCTAGCATTTCTTTTTCAGTAGTTGAATAGTTCAACTGTGCATCATTCAATGTCATACTAGCATAGTAAATAACATGGGGAATTCGATCAACTCTTTGTCCTAATACTGCTCCTACTGCATAATCAGATGCATCACACATAAGCTTAAATGGTAAGCTCCAGTTTGGGGCCTGAATGATGGGTGATGATGTCAACAATTGCTTTAATTTTTCAAAAGCCATAAGACATGAATCATTAAAGATAAAATGTACATCCTTAGCAAGTAAATTGCATAAGGGTCTAGAAACTTTGCTAAAATCTTTAATGAAACGTCTATAGAAACCAGCATGCCCAAGGAAAGATCTTACTTCTCTGACTGTTTTAGGTGGAGGAAGATTAGAAATGAGATCCACCTTGGCTTTGTCAACTTCAATACCTTTGCTCGAAATGATGTGACCGAGAACAATACCTTGTTTTACCATAAAATGGCACTTCTCTCAATTCAAGACTAAGTTCTTCTCGGTACATCTCTGCAGAACTAGCGTTAGATGATGTAAACATTGATCAAACGAGTCACCAAAGACAGAAAAATCATCCATAAAGACTTCAAGGAATCGTTCAACCATATCAGAAAAAATGCTCAACATGCATCGTTGGAATGTAGCAGGTGCATTACATAATCCAAATGGCATTCTCCTATATGCAAAAGTGCCAAAAGGGCAAGTGAAAGTAGTTTTCTCTTGATCTTTTGGTGCTATGGGAATCTGATTATATCCTGAGTAGCCATCTAGAAAGCAATAAAATTCATGGCCTGCTAATCTATCAAGCATTTGATCGATAAATGGTAAAGGAAAATGGTCTTTACGTGTGACAGAATTCAACTTTCTATAATCAATGCATATACGCCATCCTGTAGTTACTCTAGTTGGTATCAATTCATTATCAGCATTGGTAACTACTGTGACTCCTGACTTTTTGGGGACAACTTGTACAGGACTGACCCATGAACTATCAGAAATTGGGTAAATGATACCTGCGTCTAATAGCTTAAGGACTTCTGTTCTAACAACTTCTTTCATATTAGGATTTAACCGACGTTGCATTTCCCTAGTAGATTTAGCATTTTCATCAAGGTGAATGTAATGCATGCAATCTGCAGGGTTTATACCTTTTATGTCTGCTATGGTCCATCCTAATGCTCCTTTGTGCTCTTTTAAAACATCCAACAACTTACCTTTTTGTTCGTCATTTAGGGATGATGAGATGATTACCGGTAGAGTACTTTCTTCTCCCAAAAATGCATATTCCAATGTGTTGGGCAATGGTTTGAGCTCGAGTTTCGGTGGTGATTCTGATGATGGGATGAGTTTCTTCTCTGATGGTGCTAGTTATTCAACTCTTGACTTCCATTTATTAGTGTCCATGGATGGTGCTGAGTCAAGTAGAGCATTGACCTCATCGACCGATTTGTCAATATCAAAATCCAAACCAAAGTGAGTTAAACATGTTTGTAAAGGATCATCACTAAGGTTTGAAAGAAAAGTATTATCAACTATTGTTTCTATTAAATCCACATCAACAATTCCATCATCTGCACTGTGAGGTTGTTTGGCAATGTTGAAGATGTTCAGCTCCATAGTCATGTTGCCAAAGGACAACTGCATATTTCCAGTCCTACATTGAATATGAGCATCTGCAGTTGCCAAGAAAGGTCGGCCTAGAATAATAGGGATGTGCTTCCTTGAATCCTGTATTGGTTGAGTGTCAATTACAATGAAATCAACAGGAAAATAAAACTTGTCTACCTGGATAAGCACGTCCTCCACAATACCACGAGGTATTTTCGTAGACCGATCTGCAAGCTGTAACACCACTGGAGTTGGGTGTAATTCTCTCAGTCCAAGTTTCACAAATACTGAATAAGGCAACAAATTTACACTAGCTCCTAAATCCAACAAAGCATTCTCAATTGTGTGGTTCCCTATACTACATGAGATAGTGGGGGAGCCTGGGTCTTTGCATTTTAAAGGAATTTTATGTTGGAGTATAGAACTAACGTTTTCTGTTAAAAATGCCTTCTTTTGAACATGCATATTTCTCTTTTTAGTACAAAGGTCTTTAAGAAACTTGGCATAAGATGGAACTTGTTTAATAGCATCAAGTAAAGGGATGTTGACACTTACCTGTTTGAAGATTTCGAGAATCTCACCTGTGGATTTTCCCTTCTTTCCTTTCACTAACCTCTGAGGAAATGGAGCTTTGGGAACATATTCTCGCGTGTTGGTTTCTTCTCTCTCCTCCGGTGGTGAGTCCTCAGCATTTACAGGTACAATTTGGTTTTCTTTTGTCACCGGCATCTCCACTTTATTGTCGACTTCTTTTCCTTTTCGCAAGGTCATGACTGCTTTGACCTCTCCATGCTGTTGTGGTGAACTGGTACTTGCTTCATGTACTCCTTTAGGATTAGGCACTGGTTGACTTGGAAACTTGCCTTTCTCAACAGTCATTGCCAAGGTCTGAACTGAAGAAGCGAGTTGTCCCACCATCTTCTCAAGGCTTGAAACTGATTGAGCTTGTGAGTTGAAGCCTGCTCTCAACTCATTTCGTAGTCCATCAATGGTGCGGTTCTGTTGCTCAATCGTAGAGTGAGTAGCATTCTTGAAATTCTGGAATGAATCCTCCCATGGTCTGGGTTGAGAGTAGTTTTGGTTCTGATTGTATGGTCTAAATGGGGGCTGAGAGGCTTGAGGATTTTGAGGAATTGGTTGCATTGGTGGAGCTGGAGCTGCTGGTCCATTTTGTTGGAATCCTTGAGACCATGAAAAATTGGGGTGGTCTCTCCATCCAGGGTTATATGTGTTGGAGTATGGGTTGTAATTCGATGGTTTTCTCATTACACCTATGGCATTGGCTTGATCGGAGTATGAGTCATGGTCATGTGGTTCTGTTGATTTAGCAGTCGATAACGATGCTATTTGTCGAGCGAGACCTTCAACCATCTCCTTGACTTCTTTGATTCCCGAAGTTGACTCGCCAATTTGAACCTCATTTACTCCCTTAATTCTTCTAGTATTCCTGAGTGATCGACTCCGTTGTTGGGAATTATCCGCTTGTCGCTGGAAGAATTCCCAAATTTCTGATGCACTTTTTGACATTAGCTCTCCTCCACTTGTTGCCATTAGCCATTCTTGCACATTCGGCAATAATCCCTCCAAAAAGTATTGGCATTGGTGTCATTTCTCGTACCCATGATGTGGACACTTCAAGAGTAGCCCATTGAATCGCTCGCATGTTTCGAAAAACTGCTCGTCCTCTCTTTGGGTAAACTCCGAGATTTCCCTGCGAATAGCATTGGTTTTATGCACTGGGAAATATTTATTCAAAAATTTTGTAACCATTTGTTCCCATGATGCAATGCTATTAGCAGGCAATGTATTAAGCCATGAACGAGCTCTATCCTTTAAAGAAAATGGGAATAATCTGAGTTTAACATCATCGTCTGAAAAATTTTCATATTTAAAAGTTTGACAAATGGCATGAAAATCATTCAGATGATTATATGGGTCCTCATTTTCTAGGACATAGAATGTGGGGAGACAATTTAGCACACTAGGTTTTAATTCAAAACTCCTAGCAGCTACATTTGGGTATCTTATGCATGATGTGCTCAAATTAGCTAAGGGACTAAAATAGTCCTTAAATGGCCTCTCCTGTGGTGCTTGTAAATCCATTCCAAATTTATTTTTTATGTGCTTTTGTGTGCGAAGTGTTTTTTCTAATTCAAGGTCTATAGGTTCAAGATTAGGTAATAATGACCTACGACCATGCATGCAAAACAAATAAAATAAAAATAAAGATGGAAACAAAAAAATAAAAATAAAGAAGAGGGAGAAATTACGATACTAACCTTATTGCGCTATTACAACCTTACTATAAAAATACACAAAAATAAATACGTCAAATAAATTAACTAAAAATTAAATTAATAAGATAAACAAAAATTACAAAGAAAAATAAATTGAAAATTAAATTACAGAAATTTAAAGAAGAGAAAAAGAAAAGAAATACTAACCTTTAAATGTAGATTCACTTTTTCTTTTCTTTTTTATAAAAAATACAAGAAAACAAATAAAAGAAATTATTCACAAAAATTAATTCTATGAATTAAAATTACTTACCTCCCCGGCAACGGCGCCAAAAACTTGTTGTGCAAATTTTAATGTACTCGCAAGCGCACGAATCTATTGTAGTATAGATTAATGGTGACGAGTGTCGATCCCACGAGGAGGTGGATTTTTAATTATATATAGAATTAATTTTGTAAATGGGTGGTTGGAATTGTGGTGGAAGTGATTTAAAATATGCTAAAATTGGAATTGCAATGGCGAGAATAAATTGTAGAGAAAATCGATTAAATTGACGTACTTGGGTATCTGGATCCGTATCAACATGCATCATGGGCTAAATAATCTGTATTAATGCCAATTAAATCATGAGGGGGGAATCCACACCTCATGAACCACGCTCTAATCAATATGGTGCTAAGGGCTTATCGTGCCAAATAATAATAACCTTATACTAGAGAGCCGGTGTAACCAAGGCGGTATCTAGACAAGATTATTATTATTTGTCGATGAGAAGTCAAAACATCCACAAAAACTAGAGGGGAAGAGAAAATAAATTTACCAAATTAAGCCCATGACACATGTTGAGACTTCACCTTCAACCCAAGCTTGAAAGAAAATTAGCCACTCATAATTGAACTAGGGGTAAAATGGGAATTTATTAAAATATGAAGAAAATACAAGATGGAGAAGGAATTACATAAAATGGATCCCAAAAATGGATTCAGAGATATCAAATTAGGGGGGGGAGGCCCCCTTTTTATAGATACATGGAGTAAATCATGGCCATCGGATTAAAAACAGTTTGGACGCTCAGGATTGCGCCACGTCATCAGTCAACAGTCCACGGTTTGACCACGCAGATGAACAGTAACACGGTTTGACCCGGATGAACAGTAACGCGGTTTGGTTGAAAATAATCCTGTGTGATGCATGCACCGTACGCGAGATTTTTCGTCCACTGATATGCTGCCACGTCACCATCAACAGTACATAAGAATTTTAGTCCAACAGGATCGTGACACCTCATCAGTCAATGCCACATCATCGGTCAATGCCACGTCATCGATCCGTCTATGTGAACAATGCCGTGAACAGTAACGTAGACAGTACCGTATACGTGAATAGTACCGTACATGTGAATAGTGTCATTTTTCCTTTTATGCTCCTCCTAAGATTTTCGACCGTCCTGAGTTCAAAAGTGATGTCCGTTTTGCCGTCTGATCTCTCCTTTATTGTGAAATGACTATAATGCCCCTAAAATACATAAAATACTTAATTAAAATAACACACACGTAATTACATCACAAGAAGGTTAAATACATAAAAGTAAGGGTTGTTAGTAAGACTTGAAATGTAAAATGACGGTTTTCTCCTTTATAAATATGCATTTTCTAACACTCAACAATTACTGTCAAAGAACGGTGGTCTAATTGTGGATTGTCCTTCCCTAAAGGTTGAGTCATTATGGGTTGCCATGGATCTTTAATTCTAGACAGTTAAGTTTACACAAGAGCACTTTGCTCTGATACCAAATAAAATGCAAGTTATGCAACCCAAGAGGGGAGGTGAATTGGGATTTTAAAATATATGCATTACAATTTGCACAACAATTTAATCTATTGCCTTAATCAAATAAAAAATAATAAATTCAATCAAGCACAATATTAAAAGAGTAAAGGAAGAGAAAACAAACACAAGAATTTTTACGTAGTTCGGCTATCCCCGCCTACGTCCACGCCTCCAAGCTCACTCGGCTTAAGGATTTCACTATCCAAGCCTCCCAAGGCTTCAAATGTTTACAATTCACTTCCAAGGTGTCAATGGACCTTTACAACAAGAGATTATAGCTCCTAATCTATTCACCCTAAGTGTTTCTCAAACTTGTACACTCACAATTTGATGAGAAATGAAAATTACAACAAAAACTCTCTTTAAGAGTGGATATACAAATAATAGCTCAACAATGATTCAATTTATGATGATTTGCATTTTGGAAGCTCAATATATGTTATATGATCTTATATTTGCTTGCATTAGTTCTTAAAATAAAGTTGGAGTTGAGTTTTTATAGTTAAAACCCGAAAACTAGCCGTTATAGCCAAATTTCAGCGCCCAAGCGGTTAGCCGCTTGATTTATCCAGCTAGCCACTTGTAACAGTGATATTACCGTTATTTTTGAATTTGCTACAGTAAAATTGTTCACTAAAATTACACTTTGGCCTAAACCTTTCTATAATTATACTATGGCCCAAAACGTCATAAAACTTTATAAATAGGTCCAATTTCAAAATTTCTTAATAATGATTGTCAACCCTAAACTTTTTGAAATTATGATATGACCCCAAAGATATTATTATTTCTCAAAGAAGTCCTTTTCAAAATTTAACATAATACCTATATTTTTCAAAGTTCTCAAAACCTTTCACTTTAGTCCAAAATGTTCATAAATTATTATATAGCCCAAAATGTTTCAAATATTTGCAAAAAGGTCTAACTCCAAAATTCAAAATAATACTTATTAAAATAAAAAATTGCAGAACTTTCCATTTAAGTCCAAAATACTCAAAAACACAAAATACTTTATCTTATAAAAATGAAACCTTTTAGTTTATGAAAAGTAATTAATTAAATTAATCTCTTGAGCTTCTCAAATGCTAAATCATACATCAATTAAATCATACCAGCTTTACAATAATTTATCACAATAATTTGTCCGTTGAGCTCCAAACTTTATTCTTGATTTTTCCATTGTCTATTGAGTGTCTTGAGCTTGATTTCACTTGATTCACTTGCATAAATATTACCCTTCAAAAACTAGTGAAAATGTGAAATACAATATTTATTGAATTTACTTAAGACCTATATTTGTTATCATCAAAATTATATAATGTGTGGCCCTTTAGGCTAACACCATCATTACAAGTGATAGGCATTCACATGAAAAATTAATGTCACACTGAAGGGTATGTTACAAAAAATGAAAATAAAATGATAATTGTTGTAGCATAGTTTGAAGTCATTTTTTACCCTTATTCCCCTATACATAAAATGTCTCTGTTGTTTTATCTTTGAGTTATGTCTGATGCTTGAGTGATACTACAGCAACTCTGAAACTTGATCAGAGCGCCACACGCACACTCTGGACATAATAAAACCTAAGTCTAGAATAGGAACGGCTGATGATGATTTTGAATGTTTAAGAATAAGATCTGAGGGTTGATGAATCCAGTAAGCTAGATACCATAGTTAAGATGTTTGTTACATGATTGTGTGATTGTAGTGTTAGTATTGTTGTTACATTACTTGAGGACAAATACTAGTTTATGTTTGAGGGTATGATAACTCTATGTAAAAATTGTTATCATGACATTTTTAGACTTACATTAATATTACTTAGAGAGTAAATGATGTGTTTTTATTGAATTTTTAGTATATTTTGCACGAGCATCTGTTTACGTTTAATCTTGATAAATTGATTGTATTTTAGATCAATTTGTGCTCTGATTATGTGCATAATTGTAGGTGACCAAAAAGCTCAAGCTTTATAGATGGAATGCTGCAGCAGCGGACTTGGAGAAATAACAAACAACTTGTCTGTAGATGAACTAAAATAAGTTTGAATCAGAGAAGATGTAAAAATTGCTATAGCAATCTGGGAGCAAATACAGACAAGACTACCCATGTGTTAACTGACAAAACAGTGATAGGCAGCATAAAACGATATGCGATTCAAGGTTTCCAAAACACAAACATGTGGCCACATATCTTTGGTTGCCTTAATTCCAAGATATAAAAGGAACACACGTGGAAAAAAGAGATAGAGAAAGAGAGGGGACGTCTCTGTTGTGAAAATTTTATTGAACTTGCAAGTGCACGAATCTATTATAGAATAGATTAATAGTGACGAGTGTCGATCCCACGAGGAGGTGAATTTTAATTATATGTAGAATTAATTTTGTATGAGGGTGGTTGGATTTGTGGTGAAAGTGACTTAGATTATCCTAAAATTGGAATTGAAATTGCGAGAATAAATTGAAGAGAAATCTATTGAAATGATTACTTGAGTATCTGGATTTGTATCAACGTACATCATGGGCTAAATATTCCTTATTAATGTCAATTAAATCATGAGGGGGGTATCCACACCTCATAAACCACACTTTAATCAATATGGTGCTAAGCGCTTATCATGCCAAATAATAATAACCTTGTACTAGGGAGCCGGTGACGGCAAAACAGACATCACTTTTGAACTCAGGACAGTCAAAAACCTTAAGAGGAGTATAAAATGAAAAATGTCACTATTCACACGTACGGTATTGTCTGCGTTACTGTTCACGACACTGTTCACATAGACAGATCAATGACGTGGCATTGACCGATGATGTGGCATTGACTGATGAGGTGTCACAATTCCGTTGGAGAAAATTCTTATACACTGTTGATTGGTGACGTGGCAGCATATCAGTGGACCAAAAATCGCGCGTACAGTACATGCATATACACATAATTATTTTCAACCAAACTGCGTCATTGTTCATACGTAGAAAATACAAGATATAAAAGGAACACATGTGGAAAAAAGAGATAGAGAAAGAGAGGGGATGTCTCACAAAAAATAGAAAAAGAAAAAAGAAGAGAATAAGAGAGAGTTGAGGGCTGCAGCAAAGAATTTTTGGAGAAAGAGAATGAGGGATCGCAAAAACCTAGCGGTACTCAATTTCTCATCTTTATTTTCTTATTTTCTTCTCTCTATAGGAATGTACCTGATGGCAAAAACGAGTATTATTACTGTTTTATCGCATATCATGAACTAAACTTTGTTGTAGTTGGGTATTAAACAAGCTTGATGGTTATTTGATTTATTATGTGTGTTGCTCAGAATCTGCTGTAGTATGTTGTCTAGATTTTACTTATTGCAAATATTTATTTCAGTTGACCACTCATTGAGTAGATACTAGCTAAAAAGGAGCCTAAAAAAGGTCTAATTTTGTGAAACAAATCAAGACAATACATGGTTTTAGATTGAGTTTTTCAAGTTGAGCTAATTTCGACTTGAATAAGGGCATGCTTAATCTAAGATTAGTGAATAACTAGACATATGGATTCACCTTGTAGGACAATTGGATTCCAGAACATATAATGTTATATATAATGTTAAAATAACAGCTGATCAATGTTAAGTTACATATAGAGATAAGATATCTAACATGCGACAGTTAAGGATACATGAGAGATTTTGCCCAGTGCTATAACAACAGTACTGTAATTGAAAAACAATCAGCACCATTAAATAAGTTTAAATACTCAACTACTTTTTTTCCATTGGGTATATCTTTGTGTTTACCTTGAGATTTTTCCTTATTAAATTCTATTTATTGTATTTTTAATTTTGTTAGGTCATTAATTTCGTTAATTATTTTATTTTAATTAAATTGAAATTGTACTGTTAAAATTGTTATAGCAAGTCTTATAACATCAATCTCTATGGAGACTATCTGGATATTCATCGTTATATTACTTGTTGTGTACACTTGCATATTGACACCTATAGCAATAAGCATCAACAATGATTGAGACTGTTATGTCAAAGTATAAAAGCTTTTTTATCATAAAGTATCTAGCTCAGGATTATGTAGCTTTTAATTGCTTTTAGTGACATTTCTAGCCTAAGACACTAGAAGTAATATTGTATTACTTTTTTATTATTCTAATTTATTGTCTTAATCTCGTTATGACGAATATCTTTGAAGCTCAAAAGATTTCTTCTAGACTTGGGTGAATAGAGGGCGTCATAGATACATAGTTCCATACCATTTGCTAATATGAACATAGCTATTCTACAACTTTTAATCAGATCTACAGGACTTGAGATGATATTCACCTTACCTTCAATTAATACTAAACTCATGAAGTATTTATTATTACGAAGAATAGTGTGTGTAGTTGCACTATCAACTAAACATAGCTCTATCATGTAATTCCTTTTGAAAATCCACATCGTTTCACAAAAAGAAAAAATATTTATTAGACATTATTTTAGTATAATACAAAAATAAAACAAATATGAACATATAAACAATAACTTACAATATTTTATAGTTGAATTTAATCAATCTGGATATTTCTTTCACCAATTAAGTCACTTGTCTTCTTTTTATCATAGTCTTCGAAGAAATCCGAGACATCCAAATAGGTGTTGTCGTCAATTGGAATAGCATAATTTTTCTCAAAATTCTTTCCTTTATTCAAAGATGCTTGATACGAATCAATAAGATTCTTCGATGCTCGGTAAAATCATTAGAGATGGCATGTAGCTCGACACCTATTATAGGTGTTTTCTTGAATTTTGTCTTGGGCAGATTTTCCTTCATTATACTTTTAATTCATATTATTTATGCTATAACTATTTGGGTTTGATAAAAATTGCGACCAAAATTGTGACCATGTCCACTATCACCACCACGACCATGTTCACATCCTTGATTATCACTGGAGCTATGTGAAATAGCCCTCGATTCAAAGGTAACATTTGCTTCAGGAAATGATTCTTACCAGTTAGATGAGCTTGATGATTTTTCATTAACAACTCATTATTTTTCTCAACAATAAGGAGGCATAAAATTATGCCAGAATATTTCTTGTATACTTGAGCCGATATTGTTGCTATAGAATCCTATTTGAAGCATGGAACGTTGAGAAGATCCTCTCTAACATGTCTTCATCAATGATTTTCTTTATACATGGTCTTAGCTGTAAAGTGATTGATTCTATAGAGCACAGAATTGTAATCATAGACTGATTTGAAGTCTTGTAGTTGAAATTGATTGCAGTAATTGCAAGCATTTGGAAGAATACTTGACTTTAGTTGGCCATATCTCTCATATAAATTACTCCAAATGATATATGAATGCTTTACCATCAAAAATTCTATCTTTAATGATTGGTGGAGATGATGATGAAGGAATATAATTGCCTTGGCACGTTCTTTAGCAAATACATTTTTGTCAGGCTTAATTGCATTGTGAGTGTTGTGCAAATTTTATTGAACTTGCAAGTGCACGAATCTATTGTAGAATAGATTAATGGTGACGAGTGGCGATCCCACGAGGAGGTGGATTTTAATTATGTGTAGAATTAATTTTCTAAGTGGGTGGTTGGATTTGTGGTGGAAGTGATTTAGATTATCCTAAAATTTAAATTAAAATGGCGGGAATAAATTGAAGTGAAATCTATTAAAATGAAGTATTTGGGTATCTGGATTTGCATCAATATGCACCATGGGCTAAATATTCCTTATTAATGCTAATTAAATCATGAGGGGGGTTTCCACTCCTCATGAACCACACTCTAATCAATCTGGTGCTAAGGGCTTATCGTGCCAAACAATAATAACCTTACACTAGGGAGCCTGTTAAACCAACGCGATATCTAGACAAGATCATTACTATCTGTCAACGAAAAGTCAAAACATCAACATTAATTAGAGGGGAAGAGAAAGTAAATTTATCAAATAAAGCCTATGACACATGTTGAGACTTCACCTTCAACCCAAGCTTGAAAGAAAATTAGCTACTCATAGTTGAACTAGGGGTAAAATGGAAATTTATTAAAACACGTAGAAAATACAAGATGGAGAAGGAATTACAAAAAATGAAGTTCAAAATGAATTCAGGGGTATCAAATTAGGGGGGAGCCCCCCCTTTTTATAGATACACTGAGTAAATCATGGCCATCGAATTAAAAATAATTTGGACACTCAGATTTACAATCTGAGTAATGTATCAGATTTACAATCTGAGTAAGGTATCAGATTTACAATCTGAGTAAGGTAACAGATTTACGCTAGCTCCTAAGTCTAATAAAGAGCCAAGTTGTCCTACCATCTTCTCGAGGTTTGAAACTGATTGAGCTTGTGAGTTGAAGCCTGCTCTCATCTCATTTCATAATTCATCAATGGTGCGGTTCTGTTGCTCAATCGTAGAGTGAGTCAGATTCTTGAAGTTTTGGAATGCATTTTCCCATGGTTTGGGTTTAGAGTAGTTCTGGTTCTGATTGTATGGTCTAAATGGTGGTTGAGAGACTTGTGGGACTTGAGGAATTGGTTGCATTGGTGGAGCTGGAGCTACTGGTCCATTCTGTTGGAATCCTTGAGACCATGAAAAATTGGGGTGGTCTCTCCATCCAGGGTTATATGTGTTGGAGTATGGATTGTTATTTGATGATTTCCTTATTATAACTATGGCATTGGCTTGATCTGAGTATGAGTCATGGTCATGTGCTTCTATTGATTTAGCAGTTGTTAACGATGCTATTTGTCAAGAAAAACCTTCAACCATCTCTTTGACTTCTTTAATTCCTGAACTTGACTTGCCAATGTAAACCTCATTCACTCCTTTAATTCTTTTAGTATTCTTAAGTGATCGACTCCGTTGTTGGGAATTATCTGCCTGTCACTGGAAGAAATCTCAAATCTCTAATGCACTTTTTGACATTAGCTCTCCTCCACTTGTTGTCATTAGTCATTCTTGCACATGTGGCAATAATCCCTCCAAAAAGTATTGGCATTGGTGTCATTTCTCGTACCCATGATGTGGACACTTCAAGAGTAGCCCATTGAATCGCTTCCATGCTTCGAAAAACTGCTCGTCTTCTCTCTGGGTAAACTCTGAGATTTCCTTGCGAATATCATTAGTTTTATGCACTGGAAAGTATTTATTCAAAAATTTTGTTACCATTTGTTCCCATGATGTAATGCTATTAGCAGGCAATGTATTGAGCCATGAACAAGCTCTATCCTTTAAAGAAAATGGTAATAGTCTAAGTTTAACATTATCATCTTAAAAATTCTCATATTTAAAAGTTTCACAAACAACATGAAAATCATTCAAATGATTATATGGGTCCTCATTTTCTAGGCCATAGAATGTTGGGAGACAATTTATCACGCTAGGTTTTAGTTCAAAACTCCTAGCAGCTACATTTGGGTATCTTATGCATGATGTGCTCAAATTAGCTAAGGGACTGAAGCAGTCCTTAAATGACTTCTCCTGTGGTGGTGCTTGTTGTTGTTGTTGCAAATCCATTTCACTTTTATCTTTAATTACAATGTGTTTGTGTGAGCGAAGTATTTTTTCAAGTTCAAAGTTTATGGGCTCAAGATTAGGTAATAATGACCTTCGACCATGCATGTAAAGAACACAAAAAAAAAATGGGAACAAAACAAATAAAAATAAAGAAGAATGACAAAATTACAATACTAACTTTATCACGCTGTTACAACCTTACTATAAAAACACACTAAAAAATACATGAAATAAATTAACTAAAAATAAATTAATAAGATAAACCAAAAATTACAAAGAAAAATAACTTAAAAATTAAATTACAAAACTTTAAAAAAGAGAAAAGAAAAAGAAATTCTTACCTCAAAATGTAGATTCACTTTTTTTCTTCTTTTAAATAAAAAATTACAAGAAAACAATTAAAAGAAATTATTTACAAAAATTAATTCTAAGAATTAAAAATAACTTACCTCCCCGCAACGGCGCCAAAACCTTGTTGTGCAAATTTATTGAACTCACAAGTGCACGAATCTATTGTAGAATAGATTAATGGTGACGAGTGTCGATCCCACGAGAAGGTGGATTTTAATTATGTGTAGAATTAATTTTCTAAGTGGGTGGTTGGATTTGTGGTGGAAGTGATTTAGATTATCCTAAAATTTAAATTAAAATGGCGGGAATAAATTGAAGTTAAATCTATTAAAATGAAGTACTTGGGTATTTGGATTTGCATCAACATGCACCATGAGCTAAATATTCCTTATTAATGCTAATTAAATCATGAGGGGGGTTTCCACTCCTCATGATCCACACTCTAATCAATATGGTGCTAAAGGCTTATCGTGCCAAATAGTAATAACCTTATACTAGGGAGCCGGTTAAACCAATACGGTATCTAGACAAGATTATTACTATTTGTTGACGAAAAGTCAAAACATCCACATTAATTCGAGGGGAAGATAGTAAATTTACCAAATAAAATTCATGGCACATGTTGAGACTTCACATTCAACCCAAGCTTGAAAGAAAATTAGCTACTCATAATTGAACTAGGGGTAAACTAGAAATTTATTAAAATACATAGAAAATATAAGATGGAGAAGGAATTACAGAAAATGAAGCTCAAAAATGAATTCAGGGGTATCAAATTAGGGGGAGAGCCCCCTTTTTATAGATACATTGAGTAAATCATGGCCATCGGATTAAAAATAATTTGGACACTTAGGATTGCACCACGTGTCAACAGTATGCGGTTTGACTGTGTATATGCATGTATCGTATGCGTGATTTTTGGTTCATTAACATGCTGCCATGTCACCAATCAACAGTACATAAGAATTTTAGTTCAATAGGATCATGACACCTCATCGGTCAATGCCACGTCATCGTTCCGTATGTGCGAACATTGTCGTGAACAGTAACATGGGCAGTACCGTACATGTGAATAGTGAAATGACAATGATGCCCCTAAAATATATAAAATACTTAATTATAATACAACACACATAATTAAATTACAAGAGACTTGAATACATAAAAGTATGGATTTTAGTGAAACTTGGAGTGTAAAATGACGATTTTATCCTTTATAAATATACATTTTCTAACACTCAACAATGAGACCCACGGCATCAAGGTTAATCTCTATGTTAAGAATCTATTACAAGTAGTTTTGGCCAGAAATATCAATTGCGAATTCGAGTTTTCTTAGATTAGTCATCTTCAAATTCCTGAAAATCTTCTGATATATTAAAAGATCTTCAAATTTTGAAGTTATAATTTCAGTCTTCAATTACTTCTTCAAATTCATAAAGTTTTGAGTTTTTTATGTACAATATTACTAGAAAAATAAACTAAAAACTAAACTTCACTTTCCGGTGTGGAAGATCCAAATTAATAACAACCACATGCTATACATGTAAAGATAATTGTATTAAGGCTCCGTTTGATACAACTTTTCAAGTAGAGCTTTTGACAGTAGAACTTTTACAAATAGATCTTTTACTTAAAAAAATTTAGTTGTTTGGTTGTCAATAAGAGTTTTTATTAAAAATTTATGAAATTACTTTAATGGGCAAGTTTTTTTAAGTTATGTTATGAAAATAATGTCAAATAAGTAGAGAATATTTTAAGTATTTTAATATTTAAAAAAAAACTTTTCAACCTCTACTCTCAAAAGCTCAAAATTTGAGATTTGGCTAGTAGAGGCAAAATAACTTATTTAAGCTCTAAAAACTCTATCAAAAAAATAATCAAATAAAAATAAAAAAATTATGATAAAAGCTTATGGAATTAAATAAGCACTTATGAACATTACATAAGACATACCAAATAGGCACTAAATAAATAAAATAAATGAATAAATGAATAGAATATTTTATGTATCAGAGCAATCTCGAGCTATTTACCAATATATGTGGAAAGTGTCCTAAGTTTAATATATAAAATAGTTCTAAATAAAGAGAATTTGAAAGACAAATTGAAAGAGCGAGCAAGCGCTAAGATTTCCTCATTTCAATCTCATTCAGGTATATTTGATTGGTAAAGTGAAAGACCTCGAGTCCGAGTGTCGAACGAGAAAATTCATTAAATAAGTACCTTCTAACCGACTCAATCCACCACAAGGGACCCACAAATCCACCCAACCAAACAAAACTGCCTTTTAAGTCTCATTAAGTCTCTGTTCTGTTTTGGTCAATCGAATTCCTCTGTCCTTTTTGCGCAACAAAATCACAAACGATGTTGCGCCATGCCTCTAACCTCGCCTCCAAAGTCAGGTGCACTTCTCCTTCACAGTTTACCAAATTTTTATTTTGTTTACTTTGTTTTCCCTCCACTTCTCTCATTTTGTTTATTTTAGTTAATTTGATTTTGTAGGTTGCTTGATAACAATTTTCAGCCGGTGATGATTCATTCATTCATTTATTAGTGTTTTTTGTTTCCTTTTTTCAAATAATAATAACTAATTCTGGCTTGGCTTATTCAGTTCAATTGATTAATTTCGTTGAGTTAATTTCGTTGAATTTAACTCCGTGTCAGGTTCATTTAACTCGGAGCAGGCAGTATACCGCGGCGGAAGTCACTAAAAGATTTTTTGATTGTGAAACATCTTCTGGATTTTCTTAATTAAGAAATTAGATTTGCTGTGAATGGGAATGGAGTTAATTAATGGATACAGATCATCTGATCAAATTCAATTTACATCTATCTTCTGTCTGCAGGCACCAATTCTAAAGTTAAAAGAGATCTCGTCGAAGCCCTGATTGATGGAGAATTTTATATGCGGGAGGATGCGGAAGTGCCAGACAAAGACAAGGGGCTAGAATGGCAATTGATGCACTTGTGGGAAATTTATACAGCACAGCACAACCCATCACATCATTCGAACAAAGAGCCCTGGTTCACTTTCTCACTTTAGACTCTTGGCCATGCTGAGAAGGTGAGAGATATCAGATATCAGTGACTGGTATATAATTTTCTTTGGTGTGAAAAAAAGATTTATTTTACCTAAGTAGAGCACATCATGAGAACGTTCTTCTCATCCTTGTTTCTGGTGGACTTTAATCCTTTCTTCTGGTACAACTTTGGCATAGTAATATATTAATTTTCATTTCCTGGTGTATATTGACAAGAGAGACGAGGTTTCGCTCAAGCAATATGTCTTAGCCCTCTTTTATCATTGTAGATTACGGTATCAAAGGATCAGACGGTTATCCTTCTTTGTAAGGCTTGCATAGGACATGAAAAGGTCTGTGTTGTGACATTTCACATGATTTTCCAACAAGTTATCAGAATTTTCAATTGTGTTTATAATTTGAAGCGACTCTGCTTTTCAGTTTATACTGTTTGGCTCTTTTGTGCTTCTTTGGGCTGTTTCTATATTTTTGGACAACTTGCTTACCCTTTCGCTAATTTTCTTTTCTTAAATATGTCTGTTGCAGTTGTTACAGTGGAGATTCACAATGGAAAATTTACAAGATTTCCCTGAAGAGAGCTGTACAAAGCACTCTTATCTCGCTGCTGTTATAAAGGTTTGGTTATTTGGAATTGTAAATTAGTTCTTCAAGAGCTTTGAAACTGACTTGTGCTGGGCATAGAATGAAAGTTCTCAGCCTAACATGACCTATTAGCACGATCCATTTGGGCCAAGTCATGACCAGGTCTAAACTCTAAATCCTGGTTGGCCAGCCAAGAAATTTGAATTTTCTTTTATCTGCTATTAAAAAAGTTAAATAAACTCATTTATAGAGAGGATCAATGATCAGGTCATTATGGATAAAATGATTTAATTAATTGACTAATTCTTTGGATTCAAATTACATTCCCATCTTCATATGATTATAATTGAAGTATAGAGTAGACTGATACCGTACAAATTCTTTGATACTTGAAAATGGGAAAAAGAGAAGAAAAACAGTACCAAACAGTCAATTAGACATTATAATATATGTGAAGTTTTGGAACTGGATTTTGGTAGAAGTATATATTCCTTGCTAATAGGAATGTGCCAAAGATGAATCAATTTGCTTGTTTGGTTACAGTAATTGCATTTAGAAGACATGACTGCATCTTATTTTGTTGTTGCATCATGCTATAAATGAAATTTGGCTTGTTGAGGTGAAAGATTGTTGAATTAGAGATGTTAGGTAAGGAAGTATTCTGATTTGAAATGAAACCGGTGCTGTTGTTGTAAGGTCTGTGGAAGTAATAAAGCTGAAGTGCGTAAAAAGAAGGATAGAGTTGCTAATGCCATAAATGCTGTCAAGGCTGCAAAGGAAGAAGGAGTTGGTAAACCTCTTATATTTTTGGCTTTTGTTGGTCTATCTTGTTTGATTGATGCATGACATACAAATGTTATATGTATTCTGATGCATTTGCAGTTAGTGTCATGTCACTTTTATATGCCTGCAAGGAGTTGGATAAATTGCAAACTGCTAACCATGGTCAGAAGATTGGTGTTCAAGCTATCCAATATGCTCTTGAGGTTTTCTTTGTTCTTCTTTTTAATTATGTATGTGATATTTCTAAAACCTCTTATTGTCTATCTGTCTAAAGGCAGAGGGCTGCTAAGATCATTTGGCAACTTGCATTACATTGTATTGCAATTGCATTGAAACACTGCTCTTATGCTAACTCATGCTTGGTTAAAATTTTTAGTTGCATTGCAGTACATTTAAAAGTTGGCTAATATAAGAAAAGGTGTATGAAATAGATTCGCAGGGGAGACGTGGTAGGGTTTCAGCTGTATTATATTCAAACATTGTTTATATTTTAATTATAATCATATAACTTTTATTATTTAATGAATTATAATAAATTTAAATTTATTATATATTAATTTATATTTAAATAAAAAAATTAATTTAATTAATAATAAAAGATAGTAACACACCTAAATATTTAATAAATAAATGATTATACATTATTTTATTTCATTAAATATAACCATTTTAATTATTTACTTTAAATATGTAAAAAGAATTTTAATTTTATTTTATCATTTATTATTCAATAAAAAATTAATTTATAACTTAATATCATATTGTTTTATACATATAATATAATATAATATAATTTATATTATATTATATTATATTATGTAATTATATAGTATTATACTTTTAAATATAATATTAAATTTTACTACATTATAATATGATTATACTATATTCCAATAACTAATATATAGAAATAAATTAGATTAAAATATAATATTATTAATATTATAACATAGTATTGTAGTGTTTTATTATTTAATCATAGTATATGATTAAATCATGTTTATTATAAAATTAATATATAAAAATAATTATTTAATACTTAATTTCAATAATTAATAATGGAATCCTAAAATATTAATAAATTTAAATAATATTAATTTAATTTTGACATCATATATAAAAATAATATTATTATCATAATACTGTCTATGTTGCGCCAAACATAATATTGCAATGTAGATATCCTAATGCAATATATCGTAACACAATACAATTAATGCAAAAAGTATGCCAAACAAATCCATAAAGCACAAAAATTAAAGAAAGAGAAAGGACAATAAAAACAGGCAAAAAAATAAAAACAGGTCGTATTCTTTAGTCAAGACTCAAGGGTGGAAATTGATACTATTTGCAATTATTAGGTGGAAAATTGATTTTCTTTTTCCCAATGGATATAATGTTGATGGATGATACAGATTTTATACAGTTGGTGCAAAATTGAATTAATTTAAATTTTTGTAGCATTTTCTATAACCGAGTAATATTCAAATCAACAGCTGATAATATCTTTAAATTTCAATAACTGTAATTAGCATCATCAACAATCTGTTGAAATGTTATCAATATAATTCCTCGGGAGGAAAATTGTCGGCTAGTCTCATTAGTCAGCATGATTTCTTGAGTCATTGTCACTCAGACTCACTCTTAAATTTGAATATGTAAGTAGATTTCTAATTAATTAAATTGAATAGTTGTGTTTTGTACCTGTGATCACTTGAATTCCACTAATAATTATTAAAAGTTGAAGAGCATCAAATTTTTTTTTTTTTTCAAACTTGTCGAGGATTGAAAAACATTGTTGAATCATTAATAGGAAAATCATTCGAAAAAATGTAGAATGAGGATGCAAGACAGCAAGAATATTAATAAGTATGTTAAAGCCGGCTAAATTAAGAAAATTTTAAGTAGTTTATGTAAATCATATTTCCATATGTTTCTAATATCTTATTGCATAAAAAATTCAATAGTTTAAGTAAAGATTTTTTCAGAACCATAAAGAGTGTACAAAATAAAACTTAATGATAAATTATTTGAATCCTCATAATACTCACTTGACCCACTTTTTAGGTTAAAAAAAAGAAAATTATTAAATTGCCTCTAACATAAAATACTATTATAGAATTAATAAGTAAACGACATGCTCTCATCTTTGGATCGACAATCTCTAAATTTGTTTGATTTTTACATACACACACACACATAGTAGTTTTCTGGTCCATAATTTTAAATTGCAGGAAAATCCAAAAAAAAAATTAAAATCGCATAATTTTAAAATATTATGAAATTAACATTTTAAAGCCGCAGGGTTTTAAAACTTTCTCAGACTTTCCTGTATTTTAAAATTCTAAATTGGAGCATTTCTATATATATATATATATATATGAGTGAGAGAGAGAATTTCGGATTTGTTAAAGTTTGAAAAAGCTATTAAGTCACAACGCAATGGTATTATACTATTAAACTTCACAATTTAATGACTTTTCTACACCTTAATAAAGTTGCTTGAAAACCTCTAGTGGATGCCTTTAATAACTCACTTAATATGTCATCTTGGGCACAAAAGAAGTAAAATTCTTGCCCAATTAGGTATTGGAGAACTTGAAAGATTAAACGTACCCACTTTTATTAATGAAAGCTCTAAAACACTCAACTTTCACAAACACTTAGAAGCTTGCTTCTTTTTCTTCTTTAAATTTGATCTCTTATTTTTGTGACACTGACAATACAAATAACAAGGGTATTTATAGTACCCAAAACTCAATACAAATCACAAATATAAACTAAATAAATTTGATCACAACCATTCATTTATTCTTAACCACCACACTAATCTCAACCTTACTCACTCCACTTCACCTGCAACACCTAACATATTTTACTAATAATTTACACAACTAACATATTCTACTAACAATTCACACACCTAACATATATTAAGACAAATTTGTTTTCATAACTCTCCCTCTAAGACTTATTTTACAATGCCAAGTAGTGTTCTCAACCTAATGAAGTCTTCTTACTTTAGTAGCTTGGTAAGATATCAGTAATGTAATAATGTGATATGACATACTTTTCTTGTACTTTCTTTCTTTCAATGTATTCAACTATGAGATGATAATGAGTGTCGATATGCATACTTCGATCATGAAAAATTGGATTCTTGGATAGTGCAATTGTTGACTTTTTATTGATACAAATTTTGATTGGCTTTCTTTGCGGCAAACTCAACTCCTTCAACAAATTCTTTAGCCAAATTGCTGTTAGCCTAAAAGGCTACACATAATGTAATTTTGATGATAACAAACATGTGTCTTAAGTATAAATAATAAATATTGTATTTCACATTTTCACTAGTTTTTTAAGGATAATATTTATGCAAGTGAATTAAGTGAAATCAAGATTGAAGACACTCAACAGACAACGGCGACATCAAGAATATAGTTTAGAGCTCAACGAACAAATTAGTGCGATAAATTCTTGTAAAGCCGGTATGATTTAATTGATGCATGATTTAGCATTTGAAAAGCTCAAGAGATTAATTTAATTAAATACTTTTCATTAACTAAAAGGTTTTATTTTTATAAAGTAAAGTATGTTGTGGATTTAAGTAATTTGAACTTAAATGCTAAGATTTGAAATCTTTGATTTTAAATAAGTATTAAATTTCAGAGTTGGACGTTTTTACAAACATTTGAAATGTTTTGGGCCATACTATAATTTATGAATATTTTGGACTAAAGTGAAAGGTTTTGAGAACTTTGAAAAATATGGGTATTATGTTGAAAATAACCTTTGTGCGAAATAATAAAATTTTTGGGGCTATATTATAATTTCAGAAAGTTTGGGAAAGACAACTATTCTTAGGAAGATCTAAAATTGGACCTATTTACAAAGTTTTATGACTTTTTGGGCCATAGTATAATTATAGAAAGTTTAGGTCAAAGTGTAATTTCAGTGAACAGTATTACTGTAGCAAAATTCAAAAATAACGGTAATATCACTGTTCCTGAGCGGCTAGCTAGATAATCAAGCGACTAACCACTTGGGCACGGGAATTTACCTATAACGGCTAGTTTTCGGGCTTTCACTATAAAAATTAAACTCAAACTTCATTGTAAGAACTAATGCAAGCAAATATAAGATCATACAACATATATTGAGCTTCCAAAACGCAAATCATCATAGATTGAATCATTGTTGAGCTATTATTTGCATATCCACTCTTAGAGAGAGTTTTTTTTGTAATTTTCATTTCTTATCAAATTGTGAGTGTATAAGTGTGGGAAACACTTGGGGTGAAGAGATTGGGGAGATAATCTCTTGATTGTAAAGGTCCATTGACACCTTGGAAGTCAATTGTAAACATTTGAAGCCTTGGAGGCTTGGATAGTGAAATCCTCAAACCGGGTGAGCTTGGAGGCATGGACGTAGGCGGGGATAGCCGAACCACGTAAAAATCATTGTGTTTGTTTTCTCTTCCCTTACTCTTTTAATATTGTGCTTGATTGAATTTATTATTTCATTTTATTAAGGCAATAGATTAAATTATTGTGCGAATTGTATTGCATAAATTTTAAAATCCCAATTCACCCCCCCCTCATGGGTTGCATAACTTGCATTTCAATTGCATGACAAACAGATGATGTGGTAGCTACATACTTATTTTGATAGGTGGAAAGTATGACAATTAGCTACTTATTTGACATCCATGTGAAAGCAGTGTCTGCCATAAAAAACACGAATCCTATAATGTTCTTTTGATCATTTGTATCTCTTCCCCAATCGCTATCGTTATATATAACAAGCTCGTAGTCATTGAAGAATGAGTATAAGAAGCCAAAATCAATTGTACCTTTAATATAGGAAAGGATTCTTTAATGGATAAACTAAGGGAAAATATCCACTGTCCACTCATTTTTTCTAATTTTTTCAAAAATACACAATTCTTTTTTTTTGTAGGAATCCACCTAAAGTTACATTTTGTTTCACTTTTCCACTTCTGTTTGGAATCTGTTAAGAAAACTAACGGAAACTTAAAAAAATAACCATTTTACCCCCCAAAACGAAAATAACAATTTCACCCTAAAAATTACCAAAAATAATCAAATTAAATCCAAATATTTTCCCCATCGGTTAATAAATAAATTAATTCCACAACCATCAAATGCAGTTTTTTTTTTTAAATATGTCTGTAATTAGAATGCTAAATTATAATAATATTAAAAATAGCCCAATTTCACAAACTATCAATTGAATTTAAAATAAGTAGAGTTTTATTATTTATTGAGTTATAATCTCTAGTAGTTAAGATTTTTTTATACTTCATTAACGTACCAATAATGATATTTATCATTAAATCTGATTATTTTTGGTATTTTTTAAGGTGAAATTGTAATTTTCGTTTTGGGGGTAAAATTGTTATTTTTTTTAAGTTTCCGTTAGTTTTCTTAACGGATTCCAAACGGAAGTGGAAAAGTGAAACAAAATGTAACTTTAGGTGGATTCCAGCAAAAAAAAAAAAGGAATTGTGCATTTTTGAAAAAGTTGGAAAAAACGGGTGGACGGTGTATATTTTCCCATAAATTAATATCATGATTTTAATAAATAAAATTATTAATATCATGATTTTATAAATGATAAATAAAACATTTTACGACATTAATATTTCATTTATGAAATCATAACTTAGTTAATAGTTAATGGAGATATGTTTCATTTGTGAATGAAATATTTTTCATATTTATACATATAAAAAAATTATGAACGAAATATTTTTATGATAAATGAAAAATTATATTTTCATTCAATGGAGTTCAAGTGCAATTATAATATTAGTAGTTTAAATAAAATTAGGTGTAATTGTTATTCTAGGATTATAATTTTATTTTTCATTAATCATTACTATGATCTATAAAATTATTATTATTATTATTATTATTATTATTAGGCTGATGTGATTAAAAAACACTTCAGACACGTGATTGAATAAAGCATGCCAGGCACGTGGGTTTTTTGGGTACGCTGGACATGTGGGCTTAAAGGGAAAAAAAATGATGTGGGTCGTGCTTGGCCCATATTAAAAAAAGTGGTCACGACCCACAGACCCTAGTGGGTCGATGCTTGACGGGTTGTGCCGTGCGTTGGCCATCATTAGTTTTGGTATTGAGCAGCTTAAGGTTGGAAAGATGGAAGAAGAACAAGAAGAGAAAAAAAAAAGTTGCAGAAAATCATGAATTAGTTTCAAGGGTATATTGGGCATTAAGATGGATTTATAAAGTATAATATAAAATTTGAAATTTTAACAAGGGTTTAATAAGTAAAGAGATTTGAATTTAATTTGGTGGATTCAAATGTACTCAAGTAAACTTAATTATTTGACATTAGTATATTAGTGTATGGGATAATAAAATTATCATGATAATTTTTAGAGTATAAATAGTGCTATCCTTTTTTTAAACAGTAACTCTTGAAATTGTCTGTTTAGTCTATGGGAACATGCTTATTTGTGAATGCCAATTGACTTTACAAAGGGATAAACGGAGCATCATTAATCTATCCAAAAGAAGCGCATAAGATTTTTTATAACATTATATATACGTGCTAATAAATGGATGAGCACTTTGTTGACAAATGGATGAACGCATTGTTAACGAGATGATAAGTTGTAAATGTAGGACTTAAAAAAAAATCTTAAAGAAGTGTTGTGGTTATAATAGTCATGAGTTTCTAAGACTTGAAAGGTTATAGTCCGCGCACATTTCCACTAGCTTCTCTTGGCCACCAAACTAACTATTTGGTGCACATGAATTTACCAATTGATAAACTGTGAAATCAGTACCGGCTATGACTAACATGATCCGTCATAATTATTTCTCGTCTCCGAAGAATTATTAGTAACTGTAAAAGGAAGTCTTCAATATGAAGAATTATTTGTGAATATTTGTTCCTGAGTTTGGTCCATTGTTTTGTGAGATGAAATAAAAAAAAAAAAGGAAAATAAGAAAAAAGAAGAAGGATGAGGAAGAAGACAGAGTTGAAAAAACAAAAGATTTCTGTATGATATTGTATGGATTTTTATAGCATTGATAGTATGATTAATGTGGACCATCAGATGTAAGAGTTTTAATCTGAATCATTAATTTAATATAATAAATAATTAGATAATTAATTAAAATATAATAGGTAATCTACAGGTTGCGGGTAAACATTAATTTGTTAATTTTAAATTAATATTAATTTAGAAAAAAGTCACTCACACCCCTAAGGTTTGCTTAAATAATCATATAGATCCCTTTAGTTTCATAAATGATCACACAAACTTTCTTAGTTTCATAAATGACTATTATACCTTTTGATTAAAATAATCTTTTTTTTAATGATAGATTAAAATAATCTAAATAAATATAAATATAGTAATAAGATAAAAATAATAAATAAATATCATATGATACAAATAAAATGTTATAATAAGTATAGTTGATAAAATAACGTGGACAATGAAAATTTTGCTAATAGTAAGTTATTATTAGTCTATCTTGACGGATTAACTAAAATCTATTAATTCAAAAATTGCTTTTAAGATTTATATTAACGTAGACATAATTAAATAAGATATTGTAAAAAATAATATAAATTTTATAAATCATTGTGAAATTATTGTGAATGTTAGGTATACTTATTTAATTTTAGTAGTATGTCTAAAAGATTTAAATATTAGTAAAAAGAATATGACAAACTAATAATAAAAGAATATGAAAAATAAATAATGTTAAAATAATTCTGTTAATATTGAAAATATTTTATACTTATTTAATATATTATATTTTTTAATTTAAGGAGTTATGTATGACCATTTAAGTAAAATTTAGAGGTGTGGGTAGTCTTTTCCCTATTAATTTTGTAGCCTATTTAAAGTACTATATCATTCTATATCATACATCGCACTTAAGATGTTGATTTTACTGAAGTGTTATGTTATTAAAAATTAAACTTTGCATTTATAATGTACTACAACTTTAATGTATTATGAATTGATATGTGAAATATAAATATTAACAAAAGCTAATTTGTAGACTAAAAAAGTAAACCATATTTTATGGGCACTAGATACATTAATCTAATGTCAAATGAGATATATCACATGATATTTCAAATTGTAGTCCAATTTTCAGCATTTGCATATGGTTTTATAAGCTAGTAAACCAATAAAATATACCATGAGAAATCAAAGGCTATTGCATATATTGCACCACTGGATATATATATATATATATATATATATATATATATATAATCTTCCATGGCCATGCATTAGAATAAAATAATCTAACCGCACAGACTATATTCGATTGATAAATTTTGAAATTATTTTGATTACATGATAATCGAATTATCTTATAACATTAAGCATATGAATTAAGTACTATTTTATCAATTTTGAGTATCGCATTGAGTTTTCAAATTAATTAAATGTTGAAACTCTTTCATGTTTGGCCTGACATTATTACTTAATAAAATTACAAAAAGCCAATAATGAATGATGTAGGATACATAGTAAAATAAACTTTAAAATGTAATTAAGTATTCCCATAAATTTTGTGTAATTAAACAAAATATGTTATTTAAGTGAAATTGTGAGAATATTTAAAATTGTAGGGGTGGTCACTAAAATTTCTCGGACTTGAGCAAACTACACGATCCCACACGGTTTATTTTGACAAATACAACTTGTTAACTGCTGACTGTTGGTAGAATAAGTTCCTATCAAGAAAACACAATTCAAACTCATATTTGCAAGCAACAAACAATATCTCATCAAGGAACAAATTTGAGTGGAGTTTTTGGTCAATCAATCTGAATAAATTTGAGTAGAGCTTTTTGTCAATTAATCAAGTTTTTGGGTTTTCAAAAAATTTATGTTCAAGGTAAATCTGGGAGCTATCATTACAAGAAAGCAATGGATATTGATCAACAAAGTTAGTACTGTATATATTCTTTGTAATTTGATATTTAGAACTGTTATGATTATTTTGCTGTTGAGTAGAGAGATGGTTATGTGGAGATTTCAGCTATGTAACCATGTAATGACCAATGCTTTAAAATCAAACACTTGTTCGATAATTTGACAAAACAAAAAAGAATTAAAAAAAATGTAGAAATGTAAGAAAAATGAGCATGTAATGCCTGGCAGTCGTGCTTCTAGGGGAAAGAGGCTGAAACAAAGAACTAATACATTTTTTAAGTTGGTTGCTTCAGTGATTCTGAGTAGTCAGCATTCTTTAAGCCATATATTCATGTAGAAACCTTCAAATAGAAAACTGTAAAATTCTTTGAACTCCTGAGGAATAAATCTTTCTAGACATATATAGTTTGTAATTTTATTCCGTGTTAATTGATATCAGTTAATTCAGAAACTTCGGGTCTTGTGTGGTTTCAAGATGGGTGTGACCTTTGTGCACTAAATCGTGAATATCTTTAAGAAGAGAAGTCCAAATTTGATTTTGTAAATTTCCTCCATAACTAGACACATTTATCTATCAAATAATATACATTATGCAATCTCATATATTCTAGATCAATACAGTTAAATCATGAAATTTGGCTGATACTCATTTACTTGGTTGCTTCAGTGATTCTGAGCAGTCAGCATTCTTTAAGCCATATCTTCATGTAGAAAACTTCAAATAGAAAATTGCAAAATTATTTGAACTCCTGAGGAATATATCTTTCTAGAAATATATGGTTTTTAACTTTATTACGTGTTAATTGATATCAGTTAATTCAGAAACTTCGGGTCTCGTGTAATTTTGAAGACGGTTGTGACCTTTGTGCACTAAATCGTGAATATCTTTAAGAAGAGAAGTCCAAATTTGATTTTGTAAATTTCGTTCATAACTAGACACATTTATCTATCAAAGAATATATATTATGCAATCTCATATATTCTATATCAATACAGTTAAAGCATGAAATTTGGCTGATAATCATTTACTTGGTTGCTTCAGTGATTCTAAGCAGTCAGCATTCTTTAAGCCATATCTTCATGTAGAAAACTTCAAATAGAAAATCGTAAAATTATTTGAACTCCTGAGGAATAAATATTTCTAGAAATGTATAGTTTGTAATTTTATTCCTTGTTAATTGATATCAATTAACGCAGAAACTTCGGGTCTTGTGTAGTTTCAAGATAGTTGTGACCTTTGTGCACTAAATTGTGAAAATCTTTAAGAAGAGAAGTCCAAATTTGATTTTATAAATTTCGTCCATAACTAGACACATTTATCTATCAAAGAATATATATTATGCAATCTCATATATTATAGATCAATACAGTTAAATCATGAAATTTGGCTTATAATCATAGACTTGGTTGCTTGAGTGATTTTGAGCAGTCGGCATTCTTTAATCCATATCTTCATGTAAAAAACTTCAAATAGATAACCGTAAAATTATTTGAACTCCTGAGGAATAATCATTCTAGAAATAAATAATTTGTGATTTTATTCCTTGTTAATTGATATCAGTTAATTCAGAAACTTCGGGTCTTGTGTAGTTTCAAGGCAGTTGTGGAAGATTTGGTTCTCTTTCAGTTTCCTATATGCAAATAATATTTTCAATGATAAATTTTCACCACATGCGTCTTCAATATTGTCCTTAATCTCTGCGATCTTCACCCTAAACTCATCTCCCTTGCCCACGAAATTTTGACCACTTGATTCATTTTTACTATTTGAACATCTTTACTAGAAGAGTTCATCTTTTCCTTCCAGGGGTGTGATTGCATATGAGTTATATTATGTTTAAGTGCTCCAACTACACTATACATTTTTTATATCAATGCATAAGTATCTAAATTGTTCTTCTTCAGCTCACCAAGTTCATACCTAACAGCGGCAAGATTAAAAGTCATCCCATCTATTTTTTCATTAAGCTTTGTCGATTCCTTCTCATGGTTGCAATTTTGAAAGTTTGCTTCACCCTCTCCGTTTGTTTTTATGCTTTTATGGAGCCCTCCATCATCTTTTCTTTCCATCTGCATTTTAATGTTAATATTTAGTCAATCGTGTAACATCAAGTATCTCTATAAAATTATGATACTAACAAATAAAGTAACAAAATTGCAACCATGAGAAGGAATTGACAAAGCTTAATGAAAAAATAGATGGGATGACTTTTAATCTTGCCGCTGTCAGGTATAAACTTGGTGACCTGAAGAGGAACAATTTAGATACTTATGCATTGGTACAAAAAATGTCGAATGTAGTTAGAGCACTTGAACATAATATAACTCATATACAATCACACCCATGGAAGGAAAAGATGAACTCTTCTAGTAAAGATGTTCAAAATAGTAAAAAGGAATCAAGTGGTCAAAATTTCGCGGGCAAGGGAGATGAGTTTGGTAAAGATTGCAGAGATTAAGGACAATATTGAAGACGCATGTGGTGAAAATTTATCATTGAAAAACTTATTTGCATATAGGAAACTGAAAGAGAACCAAATCTTCCACAACTGCATTGAAACTACACAAGACCCGAAGTTTCTGAATTAACTGATATCAATTAACAAGGAATAAAATTACAAACTATTTATTTCTAGAAATATTATTCCTCAGGAGTTCAAAATTTTACGGTTATCTATTTGAAGTTTTCTACATGAAGATATGGCTTAAAGAATGTTGACTGCTCAAAATCATTGAAGCAACCAAGTCTATGATTATAAGCCAAATTTCATGATTTAACTGTATTGATCTATAATATATGAGATTGCATAATATAAATTCTTTGATAGATAAATGTGTCTCGTTATGGACGAAATTTACAAAATCAAATTTGGACTTCTCTTCTTAAAGATATTCACGATTTAGTGCACAAAGGTCATAACTATCTTGAAACTACACAAGAGCCGAAGTTTCTGCATTAACTGATATCAATTAATAAGGAATAAAATTACAAACTATACATGTCTAGAAATATTTATTCCTCGTGAGTTCAAATAATTTTACGGTTTTCTATTTGAAGTTTTCTACATGAAGATATGGCTTAAAGAATGCTAATTGCTCAGAATCACTGAAGCAACAAACTTAAAAAATGTATTAGTTCTTTGTTTCAGCCTTTTTCCCCTATAAGCACGACTGCCAGACATTACATGCTCATTTTTCTTATATATCTACATGTTTTTTTTAATTTTTTTTTTGTTTTGATAAATTATCGAACAAGTGTTTAATTTTAAAGCATTGGTCATTACATGGTTACATAGCTAAAATCTCCACATAACCATCTCTTTACTCAACAACAAAATAATCATAACAGTTCTAAATATCAAATTACAAAGAATATGTACACTACTAACCTTGTTGATCAATATCCATTGCTTTCTTGTAATGATAGCTCCCAGATTTACCTTGAACATAAATTTTTTGAAAACCCAAAAACTTGATTAATTGACAAAAAACTCTACTCAAATTTATTCAGATTGATTGACCAAAAACTCCACTCAAATTTGATCCTTGATAAGATATTGTTTGCTGCTTGCAAATATGAGTTTGAATTGTGTTTTGCTGATAGGAACTTATTCTACCAACAGTCAGAGTGGTTAACAAGTTGTATTTGTCAAAATAAACCGTGTGGGATCGTGTAGTTTGCTCAAGTCCGAGAAATTTTAGACCACCCCTACAATTTTAAATATTCTAACAATTTCACTAAAATAACATATTTTTTTTAATTACACAAAATTCATGTGAATACTTAATTACATTTTAAAGTTTATTTTACTATGTATCCTACACAATTCGTTATTGGCTTTTCGTAATTTTATTAAGTAATAATGTCAGGCCAAACATGAAAGAGTTTCAACATTTAATTAATTTGAATACTCAATACGATACTCAAAATTGATAAAATAGTACTTAATTCATATCCTGAATGTTATAAGATAATTCTATTACCATGTAATCAAACTAATTTCAAAATCTATCAATCGTATATAGTCAGTGTGGTTAGATTATTTTATTCTAATGCATGGCCATGGAAGATTAACGGAAGTTATATGTGTGTGCATGTGTGTATATATATATTTATATATATCCAGTGGTGCAATATATACAATAGCCTTTGATTTCCCATGGTATATTTTATTGGTTTACTAGCTTATAAAACCATATGCAAATGTTGAAAATTGGACTACAGTTTGAAATATCATGTGATATATCTCATTTGACCTTAGATTAATGTATCACGTGCCCATAAAATATGGTTTACTTTATTTGTCTACAAATTAGCTTCTATTAGTATTTATATTTTACATATCAATTAATAATACATTATGATAATTACGACTTTAATTTCCCACTTATTAATAAATAGGGGTAAATAAAAGTACTGAATATGTGTGTGTGTCAATTACTTCATATGTTTGAATAACTACAAGAAAAATCACCTCTACTAACCTTTTCTCGTGTCATTTTTATTACATTTTACCAATTGTCTTTTATAATACTATTTTGTAAAAGAAAGCTAAAATTGACTACTCAAAAATGTCTTTATATTTTTTATTACATTTTACATTAAAGTTGTAGTACATTATAAATACAAAGTTTAATTTTGGGATATTATCATTTGTATACCTTATAGATGCTATGTTATAAAAAATACTACAATATTTTGAGGATGTATCAATTGTCCACCCTAAATTGACAAAAACTATTTGCCGACCACCAAACCGTTAGCTGCAGTTTAAAAGTTAACAGAATTATAGCGAATTAACGATTTTACCCTTGAAAAATATCACTTGTATACCCTTAAATTCTTTTATTATCATTTGTTACCCTTAAATTATCACTCGTATCATATAAAAAGACCAAATTACCCCTCTGTCGTTATCCTATTTAAACGGCAAGTAACGATGTGGTGGACGGCAGATACATTCTATCAACTTAGGGTGGACGATTGATACACCCTCAAAGTGTTGTAGTATTTTTTATAACAGAGCATCTATAGAGTATATGAATGATAATTTCCCTTTAATTTTTAATAACATAACACTTCAATAAAATCAACATCTTAAGTGTGATGTATGATATAGAATGGTATAGTACTTTGAATAGGCTACAAAATTAATAGGGAAGCGACTACCCACACCTCTAAATTTTACTTAAATGGTCATACATAACTCCTTGAATTAAAAAATATAATATTTTAAATAAGTGTAAAATATTTTCAATATTAACAAAATTATTTTAACATTATTTATTTTTCATATTCTTTTTACTAATATTAAAATCTATTTGACATACTACTAAAATTAAATAATTATACCTAACATTCACAATAATTTCACAATGATTTATAAAATTTATATTATTTTTTACAATATCTTATTTAATTATGTCTACATTAATATCAATCTTAAAATCAATTTTTGAATTAATAGATTTTAATTAATCCGTCAAGATAGACTAATAATAACTTAATATTAGCAAAATTTTCATTGTACACGTTATATTATCAACTATACTTATTATAACATTTTATGTGTATCATATGATATTTATTTATTATTTTTCTCTTATTACTATATTTATATTTATTTAGATTATTTTAATCCATCACTCAAAAAAAAGATTATTTTAATCAAAAGGTATAATAGTCATTTATGAAACTAAGAAGGTTTGTGTGACCATTTATGAAACTAAAGGGATCTGTATGATTATTTAAGCAAACCTTAGGGGAGTGAGTGACTTTTTTCTAAATTGATATTAATTTAAAATTAACAAATTAATGTTTACCCGCAACCTATAAGTTACCTGTTATATTTTAATTAATTATCTAATTATGTATTATATTAAATGAATGATTCAGCTTAAAACTTTTACATCTAAGGGTCCACATTAATCCCACTATCAACGCTGTAAAAATCCATACAGCATCATAGAGAAATCCTATTTTCAAATTACACCATTACTTAGTTCAAAGAATCAATGATAGGATTATTGTTAATGAAAAAAAAATTATTTTTGAAATATGATGTTTTCAATTAAAATGATTTTATTAGGTTCAAGTTTATTAAGAAGAAATTAAAAAAAATGAAGGACGAAGTTCATGGGCGCTAAACTAATAATTAGGAATAAAGAAAGTAGAGGGATGAAGTTCAATTTCAGTTTAGATGAAGATATTAATATTAAAATAAAAAATATTTAATTACATATAATTTAAGAATTACGAGACATGTTCAGGAATAATATTACTGAAAATTTTTAATTTAGGCATATACGTTATTATTATTGACAAATTAATATAATATGGGCATACCCAACAAAAATTTAAGGAGGGCTTTGCCCCAAACTCTTTTTCAAAGAACTAAATAAAAAGAATTTAAAAACAACTTCTAAATGATAAATACTTGTAATTTTGTTGAGAGAGTGCTATTAATTTAGTGGTTTTAGAGACTTAGTTTAACTTTCAATAACCATATAATTTTATTTTTTGTGGAGATTACTTTCAAAAAAAGATACTTTCGCGAATGCGGCCACACTAGTAAAAAATGGCCTTCTCTGATACCATTTTGGTATCAGAAACTTGTTTTACTGACACCGAGTTTAGTGTCACTGAATACGATGCAAGAAATTTACTGACACAAATTTTTTGTATCAGCAAATCTATGTCACCATAGTATCAAAAAAAAGTTGATGCTTGAACATCACATATATAACGAGACTATGGTATCAAACAAATAATGATACAAAGGCATAATAAATATAACGATACTTTGGTATCAATGTTTATTTGAGAAAAATGAAAAAAAAATAAAAATCCATATAATAGAAATTGAAAATTTGCAATTGGCATTTGAATTGAAATTTACATTCAAGAATATGAAAACTATTACATTGCAATGAACAATTCAAAAATTATTACATTGCAATGAACAATTTAAAGATTATTACATTGTTTACCAACTACAAATAATTTATAAACTGATATATAGTAACAGCACAATCTTCCAACACATGTTTATTGCTTCTGCGGATTCTTTCTTTCGGTAATCGAAATGAAGTCTTCTATGATTGTTTCCATGTTCCAATTTGACATTTGCTCTGATTATTTAGTTTTGATCCATATACATGCTTTGGTTTATTGTAAGTCATCCTGCACAATAAAAAAACTGATAAAATTTACATGCTGCAATCTACATGGTTTCCTAATGGCATATAAATGCATGCAAGACAAGCATATTATATTAAAAATAAAAATTATTTTAACCGTTGTCCAAGCATATGCAAAATGATAGCAACCACAGAACATAATTTTACACATAAACTTGAAAAGGCAAAGTCAGGAGAAAACTAAAATTATAAGGATATTGTGATGACAAATGAAAAGGATTCAGAGTTTTCACACTCTATTTCCTTTGAGAAAAAAAGAAAAAAAAAAGATTAAAGTTTTTACACAACATAATTTTAGATTTAGTCAAAATTAACCATGGTATAAAATTGTTATCAATAGAAACAGTAAAAGAAACATAGATAAAAGGGATGATATAAAATTGTTATCAATAGAAACAGTAAAAGCAGCATAGATAAAAAGGAATGTGAAAATATGTCATTTACCTAACATCACTTCCTTTGCGGAATATGCGAATAGATGGATACGCTTGTATATGATGCCTGAACATTCATTATGGACTGAATATCAACAACAAAAGTGATGATCACAATAGCAAGAATGTGAAAAAACAGAAAATCAACTGAAAGTGAGAAAACGTTAATCTAGGAATTACCTCCTACACAACTCGACTTCTTCAGTGCAATCAAATTTTGCCAAAAGAATACGTCCATCCATTTCGGGATCATACCTGTAAAAAGCGAACATGAATAAAAAATCCTTAAAGCATGGTATAAAACTGGGTTTGCTAAGCTAATAACTGAATGAGGAGACAGATTTACCATTTACAACATTTATCTACAGAAAAGAATTAAGGGAGGGAAAAAAAACCTTTCTCTCATTGTTTTGGCTGCTTTCTCCCATGATGGTTTCTGGAAGAAGAAGAAATAGTGAGGCAAATATAAAGAGAGAGAGAAAGAGGAGAAATTATTAACAACATCATGAGAGGAAGTCTAACAATACAGTCAAACAAACAAAAGAAAACCCATGCTTAGTTGTATAACAAGCATGGAAAGTTCAACACAAACACAAACACAGAGACCAATGGAGTTGACCAAAGTAATGAAGGAATTTCTGTGCACATGTCAGTGGACACACAGAGCAATGGAGTTAAACAACTTAATATGTGTGCATATGAACAGGCACAAACATGACATCCAAGTGAATAAATTTAAAATATTATATCTGGCAATTACATCAACACAAACATGAGAAAGAATAGATCCAATAAGGTAAATCTAGACAACAATGATAAAAAAGCAACAACCCAAAATTTGAGAAACAAAAGGTGAAAACAAAAATACCAGGCGTTTACTCCAGTAGCACCATGGAGCATAAAAATTGACAGCTAGAATAGGATACCTGGAAAGGAAATATAATACAAATCAAAGAAGGCATCATTGCAATTGTCACATAGCAGAGAAATATTGTGATCACAGAATTGAAAACAGTCAAATATAGGGCTGGGATGCTTCTTCCATTCTTTCCCAGCTGAAGAAAGAGAGAGAGAGAGAAGAAAACAGTCAAATTTTTTAAGACATGCAATTTCCTTTTGAATGGCTATAATATTTATACGTTAACGTGAAGTAGGAGTTCAGGGTTCCAGCGACAAGTGAAATACCCTATTCCTGCAAGAGATCAGATATTTCTGATTTTATTTTCTAAAATACAGAAATATCTCATTGTGTGCTCCATTCTCAAAATTAGTGATTATTATCAGCCAAAAACCTTTAGCAGTCCAGAAACATGCAGGATGTGTAGGTGAACCTCAAAGCGAATTTAACTTTTGACCAACTGGAAATTTCTGATCTAACCCAAAGGAATCAACAGAAATGCCTCTATTTCCTAAAACTACAGTAGAGAATGTTTTCAATACTAACTATCAAGACACTATTGCAAGTGAGTAAATTCTGCTTAGACCTTTTAGTAATAAAATTTCTTTTGCTGCCAACCTTGGAAAATCGAAGGACAATTGGAGAATTGTTTAAACTTTTCTAGTATCTATAATCCTTGAATCACAAACTCTTTGAAAAGATTAATATTTAACTATCATTGATGCAATTTTCTTAATCAAATCCAGTCTTATTTATGAAAAGGACAACCACCCAAAAATTTTCTAACTAAATAAATAACAGCATCTAATATGAAATTTAATTGTTAAACTAGAAGTATAGGTTTTAGTTTTTCTACAAGAAAAAGAAAATGTAGAAGCATCAGAAGACCAAGACTTACAGTTCCCAACACGTCACTCACGTCTATTGATGCAAATTCACATGGAAGTGAGGGAAAACTGCATGACAAGTCAAAAATGGTCAGCAAACCCAATTCGTGAAAGATGAATAGCAGGAATGGTTTAAACATTACTTGAAAGTACTTAAAACCAGATGAAAATATCATTTAAACTGATATCATTAAACTCGACCTCATATTAAAATCAATGCGCAAGAAGTCCCCATCAGTACTCTTGTCGACAATGACAGCTGTAGAGGTGGTCACTGTTAAATAATTATTTAGTTCCTGCAAAATAAAAGTCACCATTTACATAACAAGCAATTCATGAGATCAATAATTACCAAAGAAACAGCAGGTGTAGAGAAGCGTTGGGAGTGTAACCGGCAGATAACTAAATAAAAAGAGCCAAAGAACTAAAAACAATGAAAAGCCAAATAGAACAGCATGAAAGCATCATGTTACACAAACAATCTAGGTGGACGATAATATACACTGAATATGCAAAATGCACCCATGATATCCGATAAAAGAGGCACAACTATGCAAGCGGCAACCTACCATTCCAAATAAAAACAACATAGAAAGGGCTGATATTATGGATTATCCTGCACCAGATAGCGATGCCTCTGTCAAATCCCTTAGAATTTTCCTGCAAACAGAAAAGAAATAAGTAACAATATAAACCCTGTGATTTTATCCATGTGATTTACTAATACAGCCAATGCATGTCACCATAGTATCAAAAAAAAGTTGATGCTTGAACATCACATATATAACGAGACTATGGTATCAAACAAATAATGATACAAAGGCATAATAAATATAACGATACTTTGGTATCAATGTTTAAGAATTGATTAAAGCAATAATGCATGACAGATATGGTTTTCTCTGCTTAGTAGGGATTAATGCATGCATGAAAAAGTTGAGGACGATAAACGACTAGTCGTTTTAACACCCATACGATGGTTTTAAGCTAAACTATTCGACGATTGTTCTGCTGCAACACAAGGGCCACGATGAAGAATTTATGGTAAATTTAAGTTATGTTGTATTTGGAATATTTGGCGTCAAATTTTTTCCTAATTCCAGATCCATTTGCCCTTGTGACCAAATCTAATCTTGTTAGTTCTTTGAAGGGCTTGTTTTGGCATCATGAATAATTTTCTAAGAAAATTTCATCTCAGGTATTATAGTATTGGGAGATGGTTAAAATAAATAATTTTACCAGTGTAAGTAATTGAATACTGGTGAATTCAAATACAAAGTTTTTCAATTAAAAGTAAAAAACGAAATAAATTAAATCCTATTACACCACTTTCACAGGTAATCACGGTTGCATTTAGCGTATACAACAAGCCTTTAAACCCCTAGGCAGCCCTAGTGGACGAGTTTAGTCTCGTGAGGGTTTGTAGCTACGATACCCACAAACATCATCAATCCCTTTAACAATATTTATCTTAATCTTCATTACTACCAAAATGAATGCTCCGTCCTCTCACAAGGGCAACATTATCAGAAACCTCACTACAATTATCACAGAAGCATTGTGCCATTATGCTCATTGCCGAAACTTCATCTAAGAAGGGCTTTTGACAAGCTACCTCAAATTCTTTCAATGTCCTCGTAGAACTTTCACTAGAGTTTGTCTCGTTCTAGTGGCAATAGCTTGTGGTGATATATTTATCAAAATCTTTCATGAACGTTTTGGTATGCTTGGCCTAATAAAATGAAAAAACAAAGAAAAAAAATGAAATGAATATACGCTTTAAAAAATGAGTTAACTAAATTAAATTTTTTAAAGACTAATAACTAAATTCAATTTTTTTAAGACTAACCCTTCGCAAGCCTTTGCCGGTCTCATTGTACTCCCCAACTATCGGGTCGCCAATGATCAGACCACCAACATTATGATCATTTATCTGCATATAAAAGTCATTAGAGAAATACAATCTATAAATTTATTTGCTTAATATATTCTTTGTAATTTTTTTTTTGAACAAATTGAGCTACAATTCATGTTTCTTTTTAAAATTAAATTAACCAAATAGCATTTCTAAATTTTAACACTCAAGTCCTGCTCATTTTAATTTTTTATGCTGATATCATTGTCCGCTATTGATCATTATGAAAATTCTAATAGAATGTGGAATTGTCATTTTTACCCTTACAAAGAAACAATTGAAGGTTGAGGATATTTAAACCATAAAAATATTCTTTGTATCACCTTTTAATTAAATAATTTATATTAAAAAATACTGATTCATTAAATTATTTTATGGACAAAGAATAAATCTCTGTAATTTACAACTATTTATTCTTTATCCATGCTATCTTTCATCTTGCACAAAAATAACCATTCGTATAAACTAAAAAGGAAAAATCCTTAGGAAAGGTGTAGTTCAAGAATTTCTAGGGAATATGAATGACAAGTTTATAAATAACAAAATTTTAAGAGCTATAAATCAAGTTTATAAATAACAAAATTTTAAGAGCTATAAATCTTATATTTGGAGCATCTATGAAAAAATAACAACATTTTCAAATCAAACCACTACTTAGACCAAAGGACCTATGGTAGGATTATTGTTGATGAAAAAAAATCTGTTTCTGAAATATGATGGTTTCAACCAAAATTATTTTATTAGGTTTGAGTTTATGACAAGTAGAAATTAAAAAAAAAAATGGAGGATGAAGTTCAGGAGTGCTAAATTGTTATTTAGGAATAAAGAAAGCAAAGGGACGAAGTTCGGTTTCCATTTAGATGAAGATATTAATATGCAAATAATAAAATTTAATTACATATAATTTAAGAAGTATGGGACATGATCATTAATAATATCATTGAAAACATTTAATTTAGGCATCTACACAGTCACTTTGGTCATAGTTTGTTATTATTGACAAATTAATATATTTTTGTCACATATTATTTTTTATTGACATATCCAAATAATTTATTTTATATTAAAGAGATATTATGTTATAAAATTTTTGTTATTAAATCATGTAAATTTTTCATGCATTTTGGAATTTGTACGTGAGATTACATTACTGCACATACAATGTCACTCATTCTAATAGTGAAATTAGGTCGATGGATTCAAGGGTAAAATTTTTTGAAACAATCTGGACATTCATGTTAAGATTTAGAAACCTTTGACTCTTTTGATTTTTCAGCAAACATCAGGGATGGCAATGTTAGTAACCATGCAAACACATGTATCTAAACCGTTATGCAACTATTTGGTTTGGTCTAATGGTTATATCACTAAATGAAAAACAAGGGGTACCTAACGTGGATTACAAAATAGTTGGACCTTATATAGATGTTAAATTATTGTTTATTTATTTTGAATATCACTTTCACTACTTATTCATAGTTATAATATTATAAACTTACATGTTTTCTGAGTTGCTCCAGATCCTGTGCTTTTGTAGTTTGTGTTATATGTCTGCGACATTGAAAAAAAATAGTGTTACACAAATAATTAATTTATATTTTATCTCTAACTAATATTTACTATAATGTGAAAAGCAATTATACCCCAATGGTGTCATTTCCACATAATTTTGCTCAAAGTTGGCTAGTGCAAGGCCGATATACTTAGATCCAGGATCAACAACTATAATATTTTTGTTAAGAGCTTTACATTCTCTCAAAAGATTCTTGGCAATTTTGAGACTCATTGGGGATTTTATTTTAATTAACCAACAAATTTTCTTTTTGCCAAACGATTATGCTTGTTTTGATTTGTGCTCCTTAAATTAGATAGATAATCATGTATTTGATCATGTTTTTTTTTAAATATAAAAGAAAAAAATCATTCATTGTACATGTATGTGTGCTCCTTGAATTAGGTAGATAATCATGCATCTGATCATGTTTTTTTTTTCAAAAATATAAAAGAAAAAAATTATTTATTGCACTTGTATTTGTTTGAGGTTGAATCACGACATAAAACATCTATGCTAATTTTTTTTTTTTCAACTTCCAATTAAAATCCTGGTTCTGCGACTGATTAGAAGACTTGGGTCAATTTTAAATTTTTGCTAGCATGTGAGCGGATTCAAGAGACATTGTGAACTCAAGGAACATGTCTATTCATTCCATCAGCCCATAAATATCACTAATGACCCAAAAAACCTCAGTACGAGAGCTAGAGAGACAATTAATAAGTTCATGAGCCCCTACACAATTGGCTTGATCATCGCCAGCATGTTCTACCACTTTATTAGATCGGCCTGGATTTGCTCTTGCCGTGCAAACAACAGAATCCCATCTAAAGTTAGATTAATTACATGTTATCCTTCATTAAAAATAAAATAAAATTACATGTTATCCTAGGTTGCAATGTTAGATTTCATAATTAAAAAATAATATTTTCATATTTGAATTATCTTTGTTTTCAATTATTTTTTATAATTAATTTTTTAGAGTACGTATTCATAGAATAAGGTACTTTATGTCCCATTTTATTTAATATACTTCTTTCTACTTATGAAATTTTATGGTCATAATAAAATATTAATTTTTAATTTAGCCCAAGATAATATAAAGCTATGGGTCCGCCCCTGGTTAACTTATTGACTAGCAACTAAATAGACGATGTTTGGGTTGCCTCTCCGATGATTGAAATTTTTTTCTTTTTCTTTTTTTTAAAAAAAAGAAAATACTCAAATAGTTTTATTTTTAAATTAAATTAAAGAAGTTGTTTCTTACTAAAGTACAAGACACAGTTCCTATGAAATAAAATTAAAGAATGAAGTTATCAAAAAAAAAAAAAAATTAAAGAATGAAGAAGATAGAAATTGTAAAAGCTAGCTGCATACACAGCTTTTGGGCATGTATTAAAGGACAAATTAATCAAGCACGCCACCAAATTGGAACGCATTCATGATTCACCCGATGGTGAGTTGCAGAAAGGAGACTTTGCATAAAAGTACAAACTCATTAATCATTAAGACATGAAGTAGTTGTAATTATTTAATTTTAATAACTTTAATTATTAACTTCTAAAATTTATGGTAACCTTATCAATAAAATTCCGAAGGATGAAAATTGTCAATCAGTCTCATTAATAACGGCAACTTCTTGCTCAATGTCACTCGTTTTCACTCTTAATTTTGAATATTTAAGTAGTTTTCTTATTAATTAAATTGAATAAGTTGTGGTTTGTGTGTAATCACTCGAGTTTCAGCAATAATGAGTAGGGTTAGTGTTGGTATTTGCACAAAATTGTTATAACTACAATTATTAATAGTTGAAGAACACCAAATTTATTTATTGAGTAGTGTTACACATCTAAAAATTTTTATCATAAATGATATGACATTCATCAAATTGATTGGTGAGATAATACAATTAATTTACTTAAATTTTATAAGAAACTATGAAATTTAATGAATGACATGTTATTTAGAATAAACTTTGAGATAATAGGAGTCTATTATCACTCTTATTTTTTTAGACTTGGCTAGGACTGAAAAATGATGTTGAATCGTTAATAGGAAAATCATTCAAGAAAACATAGAATGACGATGCAAGGCAGCAAGAATATTAAAAAATATGTTAGAGCCGGTTAAGGATGGCAATGGGCACCGCCCGCGGCGGGTTTGTCATTATCAAAGCCAAACCCACACAAAATTTAAATTACCAAATCCACACAAAATTTAAATTACCAAACCCACCTGCAACCCATAGCGGGTTTTAATTTTTTTAAGAAAACTCACCCATTAAGGATTTTGACAATTACCAAACCCACAATGGTATCCGGCGGTTTTTTTGAGGAATTTTTATATTTAAAATCACAAATGTTGAATATATAAATTTACAATAATAACCTCAAATTCCACATAACATATTCAATTTTAAATTTAACTAATATAAATGAAAAATTAAAATTTCAACATCAATCCAACACAAAATTTTAAATTTTAAGTATAAAATACACAAATCCATTAAAAAAAACGACAAACTAATATCTAAAAATAACAATTACATTTCATATTATCATTCAACACAAGCTCCAAGAAAGATGTTCATTTCATTCACCATCATTAGCACCCATCCAACATGATGCCTCCAATAATGATTAAGATTAATATTTTCCAAAAAATAATATTTTTCAAATATTAATCCGAAAAAACTTATATAATGAACTAATTCATGCATTAAGTTAAAGAAAAATAGTCCATACAAAAATATTTTGGTTATTTGGCACTTTGCATTGTTATACACACTACACTTGTTTATACTTTGGTTATTGGGCACTTTGCATAATTGCATTATTTTCTTTATATATTAAAGATTTAAATATGTTTTCAATTAAAATTAAATTAAAAATATTTAAAAAATATTGCGGGTCTAGCGGATATCCATGCGGGTATTCGCCGGATATTGGGCTAATACCAAACCCACCCGCATCCAAGTGCGGGTTTCAATTTGTAATACCAAACCCACCCGCAACCCACAAAATTATCCGATGCAGACAGGTTTTGGCAGGTGGATTTGGGCGGGTTTGCAGACACAATTGTCATCCCTAGAGCCGGTTAAATGAAGAGAAATTTTAAATAGTTTTCATAAAGCATATTTTCATTTTTTTTATTGAACATAAAAATTGCATTAATCTCATGACAAAAGAGTATAAAGTTCTACTAAAACATTTTCCAGCCGAACTACAACACTAGTCGTCGAGGCGGAACTACATTCACGCCTAGCAAGGGTTGCCAAGGTTTCAAATTTATTTTTAAAAAATAATGTGAAAACTAAAAAGTTTTCAAAATGATCCCCAATATATTTTTCAAGGCAACTCTCAATTTTCTTCATATTTTGGCAACCCCTAAATTAAAATCTTAATTCCACCACCAACTAGACGACTTTTGCAAATTCTGCTAGCTTTTGAGTTGATACTTTGCAATTTCAAGAGACAGGTTGAACTCAAAAAGCACTCATTCGTTCCATCAGCAGATGAATATCACTAATGACCTAAACAAACCTCAATACGAAAGCCTTCAATCAGCCACTACACAATTGCGCTACTACAGTCATTGAATTCGCATGGCAACAACTTCCATGGTTGTGCATGTTTTAGCTTGCGTCTTTAATGCGCGCTCAAATTTAAGTTGGAAAAAATACATGATTTTTCTCTAAGCTCTGATTTTAATCTTGTGGGAAGGAGATGAATGAAATACTAATTTTTTTTTTTTAAAGGGTGAAAGACCAAAAAAGAAAAAAACGGTACTTGAAAATTATAAGCTCAAAAGTTGTTTAACTAGCAATTCATTCATTTATTTTTTTAGAAGGAATAATTCATGAGTTTTCAAGTCAGCTTTAACGACAGTGAGATGTGAAAATAATTGTTGCATCTTCAGAAAGTAGTCATCTTGTAAGAATGCACGCATCCTTTTAAAGTACAGACGTTCGGATTTTATAAGCTCATATTACAATATATTTATGTAATATTCAGAAGTTTCATCGAGAGTTTTTAAGTTACATTTCACTCTTATCCCTCCTCATCATCAAATTAAATGTATGCCCTTAGAATTGCATTCGTGACTTCTTGCTTCCACTGCAAATGGTTAAGCCAACTATATTCGATATTTAAATTTACGTGATTATAATACATTCTCGAAATGTAACAAGACTAAAATGATAATCTAAGCCTGTTAAACTAAAACCAAAATAAAACAATTGAGTCATTGGACCTTAATACAAAGGTCTGGATTGAATTTATGCAAACAAGCCCAAGTTTGTTTAAAAATGGGCCATATCCAATGCATCTTTGAGTTTGACTCCTTCACCTTATTCCATGCAAATTAGTTAATTTTTTTTTTGTAAAACCTAGCAATTTGTATGTTTGTTTTATTATTCATTCCTTTTATTAATTTTTTTTTTCTTGAAGTGTTCTGCCAATGCTCATCCTGGTGTCATACATCATATTGAGATAGCACACATTATATACTTATGGGCGCAAGTATATGCAACACAATCTAATGTATTTATGCCTTTGTTGGGGTTAACCAATTTAACTATAAAAACTTCTTATACAAGAGGTATGAAATCATAATAAAGAAAATTTTATTTTTCAATTTTTGTGTAATTAGAAAAGAAAAAAATGGTTGATCGTGATTTCTTTTTCATTAGATTTTAATACTAATGTATGCATGGTGTAATGTTTAGACAAAATAGATGGGCGCTTAGTGTTATTTACTTAATTTGATATCTAATTTTGAGAACCACATTGGGCTGGTCCCATTGGATCTAACTGTCCATGTAGTCTATTTTGGACTAAATATGGATCAAACTTTGATTGAACTTTGGACTCAAATGTGGAATCAGTTAGGGGTGGGCATGAGTTGGTTTGGGTTAGATTTTAAAATAATCCGAACTAAATTATAAAAATTTGGGCCTGACCTAAACCAACCCAAATATTTTTAACCGAACCCAAATAATCCATTTGGGTTTTGTTTGAATTTTATAATCAAAATATTTTTTACTTTGATAAATTTAATTATATCAAAATTATAATAATTATTAATTTTATTAATTATTACATTACTATTAAAATATGAAAAAATATAGTGGATAAAAAATTATAAATAATAGATTTTACAATAACTTTATCCTTAAATTAAAGAATATTAGAAAATTAAAATTTAATTACGAAAACCATTATTTCTCAATAAACGAGAACGTAAACTTTAACAATAAACTTTCACAAACATGATATCAACAAGTAAATTAAAAGAAAGAAAATAAAAATTAGTGGTATTAACCATATTAAAACACAAATTTAAACAATGTCAAAAACAAATCAAAACAAGATAAGACATCCCAACTCATATATCAAAGCAATCCATTATAATCATTTCTATCCGCACTACTTTAATTAAAATAACAACGACATGCTATACATGTAAAGATAGTTGTATTAAGGCTTCGGTTGATGCAACTTTTCAAGTAGAAATTTTGACAGTTGAGCTTTTACAAATAGAGCTTTTACTTAAAAAAATTTAGATGTTTGGTTGTCAATAAGAGATTTTATTAAAAATTTATAAAATTACTTTAATAGGTAAGTTTTTTTAAGTTATGTTATGAAAATAATGTAATATTTTAGATATTTTAATATTTAAAAAAAAAACTTTTCAACCTCTACTCTCAAAAGCTTAAAATTTAAGATTTTGTTAGTAGAGGCAAAATAGCTTATTTAAACTCTAAAAATTCTATAAAAAAAAATAACTAAATAAAAACAAAAATTATGATAAGAACTTATGGAATCAAATAAGCACTTATGAACATTACATAAACAATACCAAATAAACACTAAATAAATAAAATAAAAGAGTAAATGAATAGAATATTTCATGTATCTGAGCAATCTCGAGCTGTTTACGAATATATGTGGAAAGTGTCCTAAGTTTAATATATAAAATGGTTCTGAATAAAAAGAATTTGAAAGAAAAATTCAAAGAGCGAGCAGGCACTAAGATTTCCTCATTTCAATCTCATTCAGGTATAATCTCATTCACGTATATTTGATTAGTAAAGTGAAAGACCCCGAGTCGGCGAGTCCGAGTCCGAGTCCGAGTGTCCAACTAGAAAATTCATTAAATACGCACCTTCTAACCGACTCAATCCCACCACAAGGGACCCACAAAATCCACCCAACCAAACGAAACTGCCTTTTAAGTCTCATTAAGTCTCTGTTCTGTTTTGGTCAATCGAATTCCTCTGTCCTTTCTGCGCAACAAAATCACAAACGATGTTGCGCCATGCCTCTGACCTCGCCTCCAAAGTCAGGTGCACTTCTCCTTCACAGTTTACCAAATTTTTATTTTGTTTACTTTGTTTTCCTTCCACTTCTCTCATTTTGTTTATGTTAGTTAATTTGATTTTGTAGGTTGCTTGATAACAATTTTCAGCCGGTGATGATTCATTCATTCATTTATTAGTGTTTTTTGTTTTCTTTTTTCAAATAATAATAACTAATTCTGGCTTGGCTTATTCAGTTCAATTGATTAATTTCGTTGAGTTAATTTCGTTGAATTTAATTCTGTGTCAGGTTCATTTAACTCGGAGCAGACAGTATACCGCGGCGGAAGTCACTAAAAGATTTTTTGATTGTGAAACATCTTCTGGATTTTCTTAATTAAGAAATTAGATTTGCTGTGAATGGGAATGGAGTTAATTAATGGATACAGATCATCTGATCAAATTCAATTTACATCTATCTTCTGTCTGCAGGCACCAATTCTAAAGTTAAAAGGGAGAATTTTATATGCGGGAGGATGCGGAAGTGCCAGACCAAAGACAAGGGGCTAGAATGGCAATTGATGCACTTGTGGGAAATTTATACAGCACAACCCATCACATCATTCGAACAAATAGCCCTGGTTTTCTTTCTCACTTTAGACTCTTGCTCAATTTAATGATAATCCACAGAAATATATTTCATTTTGACGCCTTTTTTTTCCCATTTTAAATTGAAGTTTGGAACGGCTGCAGCAAATGGTGACAGAGTGATTGGCGAGCTCATAGCCAAGGCTTTTGAGAAAGGTTGGGGAAACAATCTTCATGTTTTAGCTGTAAGTTGCTTCTTGAATTTTTCATCATCTTTACTTTTTTCTTATCTGCTGTGCCTCTGATTCGGTTGTTATGTTTCAGAACCTTCCATTTTGTTTCCTCTACTGTTTTATGTTTATTTTCTACTGCCTCACTACTATTGCAGGCTTGGAAAACACCACCCAGTATTGAACTTCAGTTGTATTGGGGAATGACCCTAGACAGGGGCTATTTGTCACCTTACTTCATCACCAATCATAAGACAAAAGAATGTGTAAGCATTTTGAGATATCAATAAATTAATTGACATTTTATGAGAAATTTGTGATTCTATAAAGGATAGATATATTGACAATGAAGTAATTGAGATTGCTTAGTTCTTACCTTGAAGATATAACTTTGGATCAGCCTTGTTATTAATCAACTAGTGATTTCATTTTTACTAGGTTTTACGAGATCCTTATATCATGATCCTTGAGAAAAAGGTTTCGAACTGCGTCTTCTTTGACTTATTGACAGAGATTGGACCAGTTAGAAGATATAATGGCACAGATGTACTGATTATTGCTGAAGATATTGAAAATGATCTCCTAGCAAGTCTTGTCTTAAATGGAGTGGCTACAGCAACCAAGGTGAACTTATACTTGACAGTGTTTTGCTGTTAAGAGATGGCCTACTTGAAGAATCTTCTATCATTCAATTATTCATTTAATTTTACAAAGTGAAGTTTCGTATGTCTTCTCATTTTTTGTGGGTTCTGAATTGCTTGAAGGCTTGTGTTATAAAACCTCCTGGATTTGGAGAAAGTAGGAAGGCTAGCCTTCGGGACATTGCCAAATTCACATATGGGAAGGTTGGTTCATTTGATAAATGCTCCACCTTGCTTTGCATGATTATTATGTGATTTACAAAACAATGTGTTCCTTTCTTTCTCTTTTAGGTCATGACAGGAAAAGATTTTGAATGCGTATCTCTTGGCCATGCTGAGAAGGTGAGAGATATCAGATATCAGTGACTGGTATATAATTTTCTTTGGTGTGAAAAAAAGATTTATTTTACCTATGTAGAGCACATCATGAGAACGTTCTTCTCATCCTTGTTTCTGGTGGACTTTAATCCTTTCTTCTGGTACAACTTTGGCATAGTAATATATTAATTTTCATTTCCTTGTGTATATTGACAAGAGAGACGAGGTTTCGCTCAAACAATATGTCTTAGCCCTCTTTTATCATTGTAGATTACGATATCAAAGGATCAGACGGTTATCCTTCTTTGTAAGGCTTGCATAGGACACGAAAAGGTCTGTGTTGTGACATTTCACATGATTTTCCAACAAGTTATCAGAATTTTCGATTGTGTTTATAATTTGAAGCGACTCTGCTTTTCAGTTTATACTGTTTGGCTCTTTTGTGCTTCTTTGGGCTGTTTCTATATTTTTGGACAACTTGCTTACCCTTTCGCTAATTTTCTTTTCTTAAATATGTCTGTTGCAGTTGTTACAGTGGAGATTCACAATGGAAAATTTACAAGATTTCCCTGAAGAGAGCTGTACAAAGCACTCTTATCTCGCTGCCGTTATAAAGGTTTGGTTATTTGGAATTGTAAATTAGTTCTTCAAGAGCTTTGAAACTGACTTGTGCTGGGCATAGAATGAAAGTTCTCAGCCTAACATGACCTATTAGCACGATCCATTTGGGCCAAGTCATGACCAGGTCAAACTCTAAATCCTGGTTGGCCAGCCAAGAAATTTGAATTTTCTTTTATCTGCTATTAAAGAAGTTGAATAAACTCATTTATAGGGAGGATCAATGATCAGGTCATTTTGGATAAAATGATTTAATTAATTGACTAATTCTTTGGATTCAAATTACATTCCCATCTTCATATGATTATAATTGAAGTATAGAGTAGACTGATACAGTACAAATACTTTGATACTTTAAAATGGGAAAAAGAGAAGAAAAACAGTACCAAACAGTCAATTAGACATTATAATATATGTGAAGTTTTGGAACTGGATTTTGGTAGAAGTATATATTCCTTGCTAATATGAACGTGCCAAAGATGAATCAATTTGCTTGTTTGGTTACAGTAATTGCATTTAGAAGACATGACTGCATCTTATTTTGTTGTTGCATCATGCTATAAATGAAATTTGGCTCGTTGAGATGAAAGATTGTTGAATTAGAGATGTTAGGTAAGGAAGTATTCTGATTTGAAATGAAACGGGTGCTGTTGTTGTAAGGTCTGTGGAAGTAATAAAGCTGAAGTGCGTGAAAAGAAGGATAGAGTTGCTAATGCCATAAATGCTGTCAAGGCTGCAAAGGAAGAAGGAGTTGGTAAACCTCTTATATTTTTGGCTTTTGTTGGTCTATCTTGTTTGATTGATGCATGACATACAAATGTTATATGTATTCTGATGCATTTGCAGTTAGTGTCATGTCACTTTTATATGCCTGCAAGGAGTTGGATAAATTGCAAACTGCTAACCATGGTCAGAAGATTGGTGTTCAAGCTATCCAATATGCTCTTTGAGGTTTTCTTTATTCTTCTTTTTAATTATGTATGTGATATTTCTAAAACCTCTTATTGTCTATCTGTCTAAAGGCAGAGGGCTGCTAAGATTATTCCTCGTTGAAAGGTGAAAAGTGACATATACTTCACAAATGCATGCGTGGTTTTCGTTATGGGGCATGAGCCTTGTCTTTTATGTATCTCAAGAGTGAATCATGGTAGAGAATATTGGTAACAAAATGTCTAGTTTTTCAGAGCCTTCTGATTGGTTGAGCCTGCATCTGCAGATGCTGGTGAGCGCGATTGCTTATAGCGCTGGAGTTGATGGGTCAGTTGTTAGCAAGCTACTCGAGGGATCCAAGCCTAAACCCCTCGGTAAAGGTTTGCGTCTGTTTCCCCCTTTTTCAAATAATGGAAATTTGAAAAGGAAACGAGTGAAATTCGAGGGTTGGGAATTAAGGTGAGGGTACTTTGATCTACATTTGTGTCAGGTGAAAATGCAGATATGCTTATGCCAGAAATTGTTTTTCCATTGAAAACCATAAGAGCAGTCTTGGTGGAGGCTACAAGGTAACTAGTTATTTAAAACCTTTAAGCTTATGCTAATTTTTTATCTAAGCACATATTAATTCTTTCTTCTTGTGTAGTGAGATGTTAGCAAGACTTTGAAATTGAGGCTCTTAAGGTGGCTCAGCTTGTCTTTCCAAGAATATTTGCAAAGAAAGTTCCAGCTGATACAAGCCTCCAGAGTAAAACAAAGGCGTAATGGAGGCTTCTATCAGCTTTCACTGGGTGCTGTTATGGTTACGGTGATTTATAATCCAAATTCTCATGACACATTATATTTATTTATTATTTGTTTGAAAAGCATACATTAAGCTTTTTCATAAACTATACACGAACAAGAAACGGAATATATTGGTCATCAGGAGTTGCGCCTTAGATAAATAATACATGGATGCTCCAACTTCTTATATGCAGTTTATTTTTTTTCTTTTTCCCCTTATTTTCCCTTTTCTATTAGAAGCAAACATATTCTCGACATCCCATTTCTAATCTATGTATATAATATCCCTCCAATAAAATGTTGCCAGATTATGATTGCTATTACCATTAGCAAGAGGTGAGTGGTAGATTTGTTGTTTTGTTGCAAAATTAATATGTCAACTTTATTGCAAACTTTGCCCTTGAAATCGGAAGTCTTCTATTTTTTTTTTTAATTTTTTGAAAAAATAAGAATGGTATTTAAATAAGAAGGGATATCGACGGAATTGAACTGATGGTGTGCTTGTTTATCAGTCACATTCATGTTTATTTTTCAGAAAATACAATCCATAATAGGGATGGCAATGGATTGGATCTGATCCAAGATCCACGTGATCCAAATCCAATCGGATCGGATTTGGATCGGATTTGGATAGTGATGTGCGGATCTAAGACGGATCTGGAGCATATATGGATCTATCTTAATATCTAAATCCATATCCATATCCACTCATGTTTTAATTTAATTTTATTTTAAAAGTTTCTTAACAATTGTGGAATTATAATGATAATAAATTTTATTCATACCATATTAGTAGTATTTACCATGCATTTAAACTCTTAAAACTTAAAGGTTAGTTTTGTAAATTTAAAGGTCAACCAGCCCCAAAGCATGTACATGAAATATTCAAATTGCAAGCTAAGTAATATAACCTAGCAATTTATTTTATTATATTGGTCAAATAATTTTTAAGGAATATAGTTATTCATATATTTAGTCAAATATGGTCATAATAAAAATAATAAAGGACTTAATATAAATCATATTTAATTTATATGCTATTATCTAATGTTGTAGGAATGAAGGTAGGTGTATCGTGGATATTAGAATAATGAAGGAGACAATAGAATATTAGATTGATCTTGCTACTGCAATTACTTCTGAATGATATTTTATTATCTTTCTTATTTGTTGTTTTGGTGTAAAAGTATAAACTACAATATTTATTATATTTTTGAGAAAAATTATATAATTTATTTGTTATCAATACATTTTAGCCTTCAATTTTCAATCTAAAAAATTATTAATTTTTTATTACTGAATTTTAGAATTCATGACGGACTAGAGTAGATTTGGATTTTAATTTTTTTTCAGATTTGGAGCATATATAGATATTTATTTCTTTTTTTGATCTGGATATGGAGCGAAAAATATGAATTTATGACGGATTTGGAGCAGATACGGATCTTAATTTTTATTATGGATTTGGATCTGGAGCAGAGTAGATCCAACCCATATCTGCCCCATTGCCATCCCTAATCCATAATAAGAATCAATTTTATAGGACCACTCAAAATGAGAATGTGGAATAAAAATCTCATTTTCTAAACTGGTCTTTTTTTTTTTTTACCCTTATTGATATTGAAATTCAAAAATTTCTTTTTCACCCCCATATAAATACATAAAAAAAATCAATTACTTCAATAATTTTATTATTTAAAATTAACATTTATAAAAAATTATTATAAAAGATTTTTTTTAAAATTTTTCTGGAAAACTAGTTTAGCTTAATATTATTAAGAAATATACATACATTTTAGTTTTATTAGTTTAGCTCAATTCTGGTTTTTTTTTTTTTTTTGGAAGTCAGTGTTTTATATTTATTTTAGTGCATGTAATATGTAAAAATAACTTGATTTTACCTATTTTGATAAATTTACGTTATTTTGGATTTAAATATAAAAGGTATTAAAACTCCATTTATATCAGTTTTTATTATTATTAATAATGTTCTCTTTGAGAAGGATATAAGTCTTCCATCACTTTCATTTTGTGTCACATTATAATTTGTGATACATTTGGCAACTTGCATTACATTGTATTGCAATTGCATTAAAACACTACTCTTATGCTAACTCAAGCTTGGTTAAAATTTTTAGTTGCATTGCACTACATTTAAAAGTTGGCTAATATGAGAAAAGGTGTATAAAATAGATTCGCAGGGGAGACGGTGGTAGGGTTTCAGCTGTATTATATTCGAACATTGTTTATATTTTAATTATAATCATATAACTTTTATTATTTAATGAATTATAGGAAATTTAAATTTATTATATATTAATTTATATTTAAATAAAAATTTAATTTAATTAATAATAAAAGATAGTAACACACTTAAGTATTTAATAAATAAATGATTATACATTATTTTATTTCATTAAATATAATCATTTTAATTATTTACTTTAAATATGTAAAAAGTATTTTAATTTTATTTTATCATTTATTATTCAATAAAAATTAATTTATAACTTAATATCATATTGTTTTATAAATATAATATAATATAATATATATTATATTATGTAATTATATAGTATTATACTTTTAAATATAATATTAAATTTTACTACATTATAATATGATTATACTATATTCCAATAACTAATATATAGAAATAAATTAGATTATAATATAATATTATTAATATTATAACATAGTATTGTAGTGTTTTATTATTTAATCATAGTATATGATTAAATCATGTTTATTATAAAATTAATATATAAAAATAATTATTTAATACTTAATTTCAATAATTAATATTGGAATCCTAAAATATTAATAAATTTAAATAATATTAATTTAATTTTGACATCAATATAAAAATAATATTATTATCATAATATTGTCTATGTTGCGCCAAACATAATATTGCAATGTAGATATCCTAATGCAATACATTGTAACACAATACAATTAATGCAAAAAGTGTGCCAAACAAATCCATAAAGCACAAAAATTAAAGAAAGAGAAAGGACAATAAAAACAGGCAAAAAAAATAAAAACAGGTCGTATTCTTTAGTCAAGACTCAAGGGTGGAAATTGATACTATTTGTAATTACTAGGTGGAAAATTGATTTTCTTTAACGTTGATGGATGATACAGATTTTATACAGTTGGCGCAAAATTGAATTAATTTAAATTTTTGTAGCATTTTCTATAATGGAGTAATATTCAAATCAACAACTGATAATATCTTTAAATTTCAATAACTTTAATTAGCATCATCAACAATCTGTTGAAATGTTATCAATATAATTCCTCGAGAGGAAAATTGTTGGCTAGTCTCGTTAGTCAGCACGATTTTTTGAGTCATTATCACTCAGACTCACTCTTAAATTTGAATATGTAAGTAGATTTCTAATTAATTAAATTGAATAGTTGTGTTTTGTACCTGTGATCACTTGAATTCCACTAATAATTATTAAAAGTTGAAGAGCATCAAATTTTTTTTTTTCAAACTTGTCGAGGATTGAAAAACATTGTTGAATCATTAATAGGAAAATCATTCGAAAAAACGTAGAATGAGGATGCAAGACAGCAAGAATATTAATAAGTATGTTAAAGCCGGCTAAATTAAGAAAATTTTAAGTAGTTTATGTAAATCATATTTCCATATATTTCTAATATCTTATTGCATAAAAATTTCATAAGTTTAAGTAAAGATTTTTTCAAAACCGTAAAGAGTGTACAAAATAAAACTTAATGATAAATTATTTGAATCCTCATAACTCACTTGACCCACTTTTTAGGTTAAAAAAAAGAAAATTATTAAATTGCCTCTAACATAAAATACTATTATAGAATTAATACGTAAACTACATGCTCTCATCTTTGGATCGACAATCTCTAAATTTGTTTAATTTTTACGTACACAAACACACATAGTAGTTTTCTGGTCCAGAATTTTAAATTACGGGAAAATCCAGAAAAACTGTAAAATCGCATAATTTTAAAGTAGTATGAAATTAACACTTTAAAGCCGTAGGGTTTTAAAACTTTCTCGGACTTTCCTGTATTTTAAAATTCTAAATTGGAGCATTTACATTATATATATATATATATATATATATATGTGTGTGTGTGTGTGTGTGTGTGTGTGTGTGTGTGTGTGTGTGTGTGTGTGTGTGTGTGTGTGTGTGAGAGAGAGAGAGAGAGAGAGAGAGAGAGAGAGAGAGAATCTTGGATTTGTTAAAGTTTGGAAAAGCTATTAAGTCACAACGCAATGGTATTATACTATTCAACTTCACAATTTAATGACTTTTCTACACCTTAATAAAGTTGCTTGAAAACCTCTAGTGGATGCCTTTAATAACTCAATTAATATGTCATCTTGGGCACAAAAGAAGTAAAATTCTTGCCCAATTAGGTATTGGAGAACTTGAAAGATTAAACATACCCACTTTTATTAATGAAAGCTCTAAAACACTCAACTTTCACAAACACTTAGAAGCTTGCTTCTTTTTCTTCTTTAAATTTGATCTCTTATTTTTGTGACACTGACAATACAAATAACAAGGGTATTTATAATCCCCAAAACTCAATACAAATCACATATATAAACTAAATAAATTTGATCGCAACCATTCATTTATTCTTAACCACCACACTAATCTCAACCTAACTCACTCCACTTCACCTACAACACCTAACATATTTTACTAATAATTTACACAACTAACATATTCTACTAACAATTCACACACCTAACATATAGTAAGAAAAATTTGTTTTCATAACTCTCCCTCTGAGACTTATTTTACAATGCCAAGTAGAGTTCTCAACCTAATAAAGTCTTCTTACCAAGTAGCGACTTGGTAAGATATCAGTAATGTAATCATGTGATATGACATACTTTTCTTGTACTTTCTTTCTTTCAATGTATTCGCCTATGAGACGATAGCGAGTGTCGATATGCATACTTCGATCATGAAAAATTAGATTCTTGGATAGTGCAATTGTTGACTTTTTATTGATACAAATTTTGATTGGCTTTCTTTGCGGCAAACTCAACTCCTTCAACAAATTCTTTAGCCAAATTGCATGACAAACAGATGATGTGGTAGCTACATACTCATTTTGATAGGTGGAAAGTATGACAATTGGCTGCTTATTTGACATCCATGTGAAAGCAGTGTCTGCCATAAAAAACACGAATCCTGTAATGTTCTTTTGATCATTTGTATCTCTACCCCAATCACTATCGTTATATATAACAAGCTCGTAGTCATTGAAGAATGAGTATAAGAAGCCAAAATCAATTGTACCTTTAATATAGCAAATGACTCTTTTTTCAATTTTAGAATGGGTGGTCTTTAAATTCTCCATGTATCAATTCACAAGTCCAACAGTATAAAGAATGTAAGGTCTCGTGCATATCAAATAGAGTAAGCTTACAACCAAACTCTTAAAGCATATTGGATTTACACTTTTGACTTCATCGTGTTTAGATAGCTTGACACTATATTCCATTGGTGTGTTTATGGGCTTGCAATTATCCATCTTGAACTTGTTGAGTATTTCCCATGTATAGTTTTCTTGGTAAATGAATATATCTTTTTCCTTTTGTTTAACTTTAATGCTAAGCTAGTATGTCATCAATCTAATGTCAGTCATTTCGAATTCTTTGGTCATCACTCTTTTGAACTCTTTAAATAAACTTGGATTGCCTCCACTGAAAATGAAATCATCCACGTACAAGCATAAAATCAAAATATCTCTATTTTTAACTTTCACGTAGAGAGCCTATTCTTATGGGCATTTGGTGAAGCAATTCTCCTAAAAATACTTATTTATTCTGCTATTCCATGCCCTTGGTGCTTGCTTTAAACCATAAAGGGTCTTCTTAAATCTTAGAACTTTATCTTTTTGTCTTTTCACAATATAGCCCAATGGTTATTCAATTTAGACTTCATCTTCAAGAAATCCATTTAAGAAAGCTAACTTTACATCCATTTAAAAAATCTTCCATTTCTTTTGGACTACCAAAGAAATGAATAGTTTAATAATCTCCAATTGGGTTACAGTAGCAAATAACTCATTAAAGTTAATTCTAGCTTTTTTTACTGTAACATTTTACAACTAGGCTTGCTTTATGCCGTTTGATCTCTCTTTTGACATTTCTTTTCGTCTTGTACACCCAATTGACACCCGATCGCCTTGTGACCTTTGGAAAAAGTAACAAGTTCTGAAGTGTGATTCTTCACGATAGCTTTGACTTCTTCATTCATTGTTTTTCTCTATTTATTAACTTATACAACTTGTTGGAAGTTTATTGGCTCACAATTGGTAAAAAGGCAAAAGAAAATAAGATTATCAAGTTTTTCAATTATCTTATAGAATTCTTGTAAATTTCTTGTGCATGTTACATCTCTTTCCTCTAAAAATGACGTCACATAATGACACTAGTGGAAGTCAAGAAAATACGTGATATCTTGATACAGGTCTTAGCAATCACATGAGCAGAAAAAGAAGTATGTTCGTAAAACTAAATGAATCTGTAAATGGGAACATCATTTTTGGGGATGATTCAAATGTATCGATAAAGGAAAAAGGTAACATCCTTTTCAGAACAAAAGATGATAGTTGCCAAATTAATTTTGAATAGTTTATTATGTGCCCAATATAAAAGGCAACATCTTCAGTTCGAATCAGCTTTTGAAGAAAGGTTATGACATTTACTTAAAAGATTATAGTCTTAAGATGATAACGAAAACCTAATTACAAAAGCGAGAATGTCTAAGAAAAAATGTTTCATTTAAATATTCAAAATGGTATTGCAAAGTGTCTCAAGGCTTGTTAAAGATCTAATCTGGATTTGGCATCTTTGAGATGGGCATTTCAACTTTAATGGATTAGTGCTACTATTAAAGAAGAATATTATGAAAGGCCTACCTTCAATCAATCATCCCAATCTAGTTTGTGAAGGATGTTTACTTGACAAGCCATTTAGAAAGAGCTTTCCAAAAAAATCAAGCTCAAAAGCTCAGAAGCCACTCAAGTTTATTTATATTGATGTGCATGGTCTAACCAAGCCAAGCTCACTTGGTAAAAGTAACTACTTTCTTTTCTTTATTGATGATTTTTCAAGAAAAACTTGGGTGTATTTTTTGAGGTAGAAGTCAAAAGTTTTTCAAGTAAGAGATTACCCAATGCGTTTTTGGCAGAAGTTGTTGTATGTACAGTCTATCTATCCAACAAATCTTCAACAAGAAGTTTATAAGGCAAATACCACAAGAAGTGTGGAGTGGTAAAAAGTCATGCATCTATCATCTAAGAGTTTTTGGAAGCATAGCTCATGTATATGTACAAGAAGAGAGAAAAACTAAGCTGGATGATAAAAGTGAGATGTCCATCTTCATTGGCTATAACAACAATTATAAAGGATACAAACTGTACAATCCAAACAACAGAAACATCACAATTAGTTGAGATGTATTTTCTTATAAAGAAAAAGAATGAGATTTTGGTAGTAAAAATGTACAATCTTATTATTCTCCTCTTGATCATAGTTCACTTTTTCATCAACTCTAGTACTTTAAGCTCTATATTTTGAAGCATAATGCCCAAACTTTTGACAATTATAGCACTGTACTTGGGATTTGTCATAGCTTAATCTTGGGTTGCCTCTTCCTCATCCATTGGTCGAGCTTTCTCCACTTTTATAGCTCGAGTTGTTGGTACTGAAATTCCAACCTCGTTTACGACTGTAGCCTTGGCCTCGTATGTCTTTTCTCATTGTCCGAGCTTTCTTTTCTTTTCTTTGGATTAATTTCCATCTTAAAGAGTTGTTCTCCAATCCTTTATTTCTTTTTGAGTTTTTCTTCATAGACTTGCAACGTTTCATGAAGTTGCTCGATTGTCATAATGTCTAAATTTTTTGTTTCTTCAATTGCCGCAACAATAGAGTCAAACTTCAAATCCACCTAATGAAGTATCTTTTCAATGATCCTTACTCTTTCTAGCTCTTCACAATTTCTTTTTAATTCATCAGCAATAGTCACAACAAGAGTAAAATAATTCGAAATACATTCGAATACCTTCATATGCAAGGATTCATATCATTCTCTTAATATTTGGAGACAAATTTTCTTAACTTGTTTTGCTCCTTTTTAAGAAGTTTCTAACTTCTCCTGTGCTTCATTTGAGGAGATTGCATTGGCAATGTTCTCAAAAACATTTTCAGTTAATGATCCAAAGATGAGATATTTTGCTTTATTTTCTTTCTTTTTTAAGTCTTTCAGATTCTCCTTTTGCACCTCTGTTAAAGTAGCTTTATTTTCTGGTAGAATAAAACGTTTGTTTAAAACTTCTCATACATCATGTTTACCAATAGAGCCTTTATTTTGATACTATAGTTGTCGAGTTTACTTTCCTTAAATTGTGGAACTTGAAAGGACAGTATGCTAATATTACTGTAACTCGCAAATTGAGTGAGAATTTGAAGATTTTGAGCATACAAATGAATCCAAAATGTCCAAAAACTTAGGACAGATTCATATGAAAATGTGATTTTTGGTTAATAGTCAAAGTCAACGATCAACTATTGACTAGTCAACAGCTTGGTGTGGCCAACGGCTTACGACTCAACAGCTTAGTCAATCGACTTGTGGCTCAATTACTTGGCTCCGCTCTGACTCGGCTTAACTCAGTCTGACATGACTTGACTTAGCTCAACTCAGTCAACTTTTTCAAATCAACTCAATTTCTGGACAGAAAACTTCCTACAGTGATTATGGGTGCGTTAGAATTCCGATCATGTTGATTTTTGCGGCTTCATGTTCACCTCATTGAGATCTTCTATTTGATATGCTACACGACTATGTAGCACTGATTACTAGCTCTGATACCACTTTGTTGGAGAACTTGAAACATTAAAAACACACCCTTTTATTAATGAAAGCTCCAAGACACTCAATTATAAATTATTCACAATACATAGACTCAACTTTCGCAGGCACTTAGAAGCTTTGCTTCTTCTTCTTCTTCTTCTTCTTCTTTAGACTTGATCACTTACTTTTGAGATACTAAATATATTTTTCTTTTTCATTTTAACATTGATGTGTATATTATATAATAATTACATTTTGACTAGATTTTAAAGTTTGTTCTCTATGTCAAGTGCGCATACCTTTTAAATCTCTCATGAATCTACCTAGAGATAAAACCTATTAATGAGTGATAAAGTAGAGTTAAAATTTTTTATTCCAATTTCCTTCCTAAAGGATGTGTCATGTCATGTATCATTCATTGAGTAGTTGATAATTATCTATAAGATCCAAGTGAATTAATTATATTGTCTCACCATCCAAATGATGAATGCCACATCATTTGGGATAAAAATTTGAGATCTATACCAGTAATGTTTAAAAGATAAGGAGTAGGTAAAATATAAATTCATTTTCAACAATTTATAAAATATAAATTCATTTTTCTAAGATTTAAACCGAATGTTCAACCAACCTGCCAAATAAAATTGCCTAATAACCTTTCGGCGATGCCTTGGGCATTAATAACTCAACTAATATTTCAAACTGTAGTCCAATTTTCAGCATTTGCATATGGTTTTATAAGCTAGTAAACCAATAAAATATACCATGAGAAATCAAAAGCTATTGCATATATTGCACCACTGGATATATATATATATATACACATATAACTTCTGTTAATCTTCCATGGCCATGCATTAGAATAAAATAATCTAACCGCACAGACTATATCCGATTGATAAATTTTGAAATTATTTTGATTACATGATAATCGAATTATCTTATAACATTAAGGATATGAATTAAGTACTATTTTATCAATTTTGAGTATCGCATTGAGTTTTCAAATTTATTAAATGTTGAAACTCTTTCATGTTTGGCCTGACATTATTACTTAATAAAATTACGAAAAGCCAATAATGAATGGTGAAGGATACATAGTAAAATAAACTTTAAAATGTAATTAAGTATTCCCATGAATTTTGTGTAATTAAACAAAATATGTTATTTAAGTGAAATTGTGAGAATATTTAAAATTGTAGGGGTGGTCACTAAAATTTCTCGGACTTGAGCAAACTACACGATCCCACACGGTTTATTTTAACAAATACAACTTGTTAACCGCTGACTGTTGGTAAAATAAGTTCGTATCAACAAAACACAATTCAAACTCATATTTGCAAGCAGCAAACAATATCTCATCAAGGAACAAATTTGAGTGGAGTTTTTGGTCAATCAATCTGAATAAATTTGAGTAGAGTTTTTTGGCAATTAATCAAGTTTTTGAGTTTTCAAAAAATTTATGTTCAAGGTAAATCTAGGAGCTATCATTACAAGAAAGCAATGGATATTGATCAACAAAGTTAGTACTGTATATATTCTTTGTAATTTGATATTTAGAACTGTTATGATTATTTTGTTGTTGAGTAGAGAGATGGTTATGTGGAGATTTCAGCTATGTAACCATGTAATGACCAATGCTTTAAAATCAAACACTTGTTCGATAATTTGACAAAAAAAAAACATGTAGAAATGTAAGAAAAATGAGCATGTAATGTCTGGCAGTCGTGCTTCTAGGGGAAAAAGGCTGAAACAAAGAACTAATACATTTTTTTAAGTTGTTTGCTTCAGTGATTCTGACCAATCAGCATTCTTTAAGCCATATATTCATGTAGAAACCTTCAAATAGAAAACTGTAAAATTCTTTGAACTCCTGAGGAATAAATCTTTCTAGACATATATAGTTTGTAATTTTATTCCTTGTTAATTGATATCAGTCAATTCAGAAACTTCGGGTCTTGTGTGGTTTCAAGACAGTTGTGACCTTTGTGCACTAAGGACCCGTTTGGGAGTGTGGTGAGGTGGCTGGGTTGCCAAAGCCCAGCTACTAAAGTGTTTGGTAACACTTATACCTGGGTTTTGACAATTTAGCGGATTTTTTTCCCAGCTGCAAGTTTAATTACTAAATTAGCCTTATATATTATTCCATTTTAATTTTATCAAACATTCGTGTCAGTGGGAGTTCTATTTCAAATCAATTTTTTTAAACAAACCCTAAACACCCATTCTCATCAGCACGATTCCGACTGTGGGAGTTCCATTTGATGCGATTCTGACATCGAAATTCTCATCGGCACGATTCTGACACTGGCCACTGTCATACGCCTCTGTCAGTGGTGCGTTTTCCTCTACTTGTTGTTCATTTTTTAGTGTTCCTTTACTCTATTACAAGCAATTTTTCATTTTCTTCCTTTTCATTCATAAAATGTTGGGGCTTTTGTTTAGAATAAATTGATGGGTGATGGGTCATGCGTGATTTATTTTCTTGTAACCATTGTTTTTATTGTAGTTTTTATTTTTGTAGTTGCTTTTTGTAGACATGCACAACCCCTGTTTGATTTGAGTTTCTAGTTCTACAAAACATTAAATAATAAAATGCATGCCTACGTTATGAAATACTATGCTTCAGTAAACAAAGGAAAGTTTGTCAAATTCCGGATTTCAAGTTGATGTTTTGGCACAATCAAAAGAAGGGGGAAAGTGTTGCAATTGCAATTGTATAGGTCTTATCCAATTTCTTTGGGATGGGCCAAAAGAATAGTACAAGAAATATCAAAGCACGTAGCAAATTTGAGATTGTGAGGCTAAATGCAATTGCAGTTTGTACCTAATGATTGTTTAGTTGAATTTCTTTGTTTCCTAGTCTGGTTTGTCTTTTGTTGCTTTATTGACTTGCTTGTAATTGTTTCTATTCGTGGGCTATGATCATTACTGTTTGCTGGAAAAGTATTTCAAGTAAACTAAGTGTTTGATTAAAAGTATTTCAAGTAAAGTAACAACTAAAGTAACTTGTTCTGGTTTGTCTTTTTTTAAAAAATTTTTCTTAATATCGAATTATTTTTCCTTCCACCATCCATAACAAGATTCTAGTAATTTTCTTAACTTCTATGTTCTTATTTTTCCTGTATTGTTGTTTGACAAAGAAATATTTTTTTCCTAGGTTTAAGTGTATGAAATTATGTCTAATAGCTCAACTAGTAAGGCTACCTGGAACCCCCAGACTTTAGATGTATTTTGTGACTTATGCATTAAAGAGGTGGATGCCGGACATAGTCCTGGGACTCATTTGACTTCCCAAGGATATGAAAATTTGATTAAGGAGTTCACTAAAGAAACTGGATTAGATTACAACAGAACTCAAATGAAAAATAAATGGGATTCTCTTAGAACTGATTGGAAATTGTGGAAGAATTTGATTGGTAAGGAAGCTAGTTTAGGGTGGAATCGTAGGTTGAGGACAATTGATGCAAGTGAGGAATGGTAGGAAAAGAAAATAAAGGAAAATCCGCAATTCAGTAGATTTCGGAAAAATGGTATTGATCCAGAGTTGGAGAAAAAAGATAAATTTAATGTTCATGAACACTGTGGTTACTGGTGAGCATGTTTGGGTTCCCTCATCTGGTTTTCCTTTAGAGAGTAATGACGCATCTGAATCTCTTCGTGTTGAGAGTACTGCTGACTCTGATGAGTATATTGTGTCTGATGATAGTAAGGGAAGCAAAGGTAAAAGAGTAGCCTTAAAAGGGAACAAAGTAGGAGGTGCTGTAAAACTGTCAAGGCAGCTTGATCGTCTCATTGATGCAGTAGAGAAAAGGAACACAACTTCAAACTCTCAAGATGATACAAGTGGGAAAGAGATTTATAAAGCATTGGAAGTGGTTGCTTCTTTACCAAACATTGAGGCTAGGAGTAAAGTGTGGTTATTTGCTAGTCAGTTGTTTACGGACAAAGTGAAAAGGGATTTATTTAATGAGATAGAAGATCCAAATGTCAAATTGAAATGGCTTAATTATGAGAAAAATACAAAGTGAAAATGTATTGTATTTATGAAACAATATTTTGTAAATTATGTTTATGAATGAATACTTTTTATTTTGTCACTGATTACACTTTATATTACATTTACAATGTATATGAATTGTTGCTATTGATTTATTTGCTTGAGGCTTATTTATCAAAATTTTTCTGGACTATTTGCTTGAGGAAAAATAATAGCATATGTGTTTTTGGTATTAGCTCCTATACGGTTAAGTTTTGTAATTGTGACATGCTCCATGGCCTACTTTTGTTGTATTTTTGTGTGAAAACTGGGGCGACAGCCTTTGCAGTGTTGAATGGAAATTCTGGAATGGAAATCATACTTCTTCGTATGTGTTTTTTCTAGGTTTGCAGTTGCACATTATTTATGAAAAATGGTTGATATGATTTTATAAATATGGTCTTGAATGAATGTAACTATATTACATGAAATAGTAGATTAGTAATAGGTGTGACCATGAGTGTGTGCAAGTGATGGCATGAGAACTTTCGAAAAAGGTGTGATTTTTTGCATGTTGTTCGCCAAAAGTAGATCCTCATATTGCTTTTGTTGCCTGCTCCACCACTACTGTAAGGAAAATTCCTTATTGAAAGTTCAGTTTTGGCTACTTTATTGCATTTATATGGTGTGCCATTTTCTATTCCATGTAATAAACTTTAATCTACACTTACCAGTTTTGAAACAATGAGTTTCCTCCAAAGTATAAAAAATAATCCCTTCATTTTTTATTTCTTCTTGTGCACTTGATCGGTATAGAATTTTTTTTCTCTTTACTTAGATGAGTTTCTACTGGAGAGGCCAGCTAGAGAAGTTTTGTTATAAACATTAATATGATAATTATCCTGTTGAAGCAATTCTAACGAGGTAGGCATACTCCCTTTTAATTTACTTTGAGAGTGGAGTCTGAATTCAGCCAGCTGATAGTTTGATATAAAAATATGGATAATGATGAAGAAGAGTTTGACCAGCTTGTTTGTGTAACAGCTATTTTGATGTATCATTATTATTTGACATTTATCCATAAGGAGCCTTGTATGAATTCTACTCAAACAGGGCATAAATGGTTGATAGAAATACTTGGTGGAAATGTAAGCAGGTGCTTTAACATGTTTCGAATGAATAGTGATGTATTTTTAAGATTATGCACCGACTTAGAAGATAATTATGGGTTAAAGAGTTCAAGGAGAACATGTGGCGCTGAGATGTTAGGAATGTTTTTGTATATACTAGGACAAAGTGTAGGAAATCGATCTACAATGGAGCGGTTCCAACATTCTGGTGAGACTATGAGTAGATATTTTGACAAGATATTAGATAGTGTGTGTCGTATGTCCGTAGATTTGATAAAACCGTTGGATCCTGACTTTATTACCACTCCCAAAGAGATATATGAAGATTCAATATATATGCCTTACTTTAAGGATTGTATTGGTGCTATTGATGGTGTTCATATACCTGCCTCAATATCTTCGAAGGATCAAATTCCATTTATTGGTAGAAAAGGGACATCAACTCAGAATGTAATGGTTGTATGTAGCTTTGATATGCAATTCATATTTGCAGTGGCTGGTTGGGAAGGCAGTGCCCATGATGCAAGGGTATTTCAAACAACTATTACGAATCCTGCGTTCAATTTTCCAAACCCTCCTCCAGGTAATCGAATTATCTTATAACATTAAGGATATGAATTAAGTATCATTTTATCAATTTTGAGTATTGTATTGAGTTTTCAAATTAATTAAATGTTGAAACTCTTTCATGTTTTGCCTGACATTACTATTTAATAAAATTACGAAAAGCCAATATGAATTGTGTAGGATACATAGTAAAATAAAACTTTAAAATGTAATTAAGTATTCCCATGAATTTTGTGTAATTAAACAAAATATGTTATTTTAGTGAAATTGTTAGAATATTTAAAATTGTAGGGGTGGTCACTAAAATTTCTCGGACTTGAGCAAACTACACGATCCCACACGGTTTATTTTGACAAATACAACTTGTTAACCGCTGACTGCTGGTAGAATAAGTTCCTATAAACAAAACACAATTCAAACTCATATTTGCAAGCAGCAAACAATATCTCATCAAGGAACAAATTTGAGTGGAGTTTTTGGTCAATCAATCTAAATAAATTTGAGTAGAGTTTTTTGTCAATTAATCAAGTTTTTGGGTTTTCAAAAAATTTATGTTCAAGGTAAATATGGGAGCTATCATTACAAGAAAGCAATGGATATTGATCAACAAAGTTAGTATTGTATATGTTCTTTGTAATTTGATATTTAGAATTGTTATGATTATTTTGTTGTTGAGTAGAGAGATGGTTATGTGGAGATTTTAGCTATGTAACCATGTAATGACCAATGCTTTAAAATCAAACACTTGTTCGATAATTTGACAAAACAAAAAAAAATTAAAAAACATGTAGAAATGCAAGAAAAATGAGCATGTAATGTCTGGCAGTCGTGCTTTTAGGGGAAAGAGGCTGAAACAAAGAACTAATACATTTTTTAAGTTGGTTGCTTCAGTGATTCTGAGCAGTCAGCATTCTTTAAGCCATATCTTCATGTAGAAAACTTCAAATAGAAAACTATAAAATTATTTGAACTCCTGAGGAATAAATATTTCTAGACATGTATAGTTTGTAATTTTATTCCTTATTAATTGATATCAGTTAATGCAGAAACTTCGGGTCTTGTGTAGTTTCAAGAGAGTTATGACCTTTGTGCACTAAATCGTGAATATCTTTAAGAAGAGAAGTCCAAATTTGATTTTATAAATTTCGTCCAGAACTAGACACATTTATCTATCAAAGAATTTATATTATGCAATCTCATATATTATAGATCAATACAGTTAAATAATGAAATTTGGCTTATAATCATAGACTTGGCTGCTTCAGTGATTTTGAGCAGTCACCATTCTTTAAGCCATATCTTCATGTAGAAATCTTCAAATAGATAACTGTAAAATTATTTGAACTCCTGAGGAATAATATTTATAGAAATAAATAGTTTGTAATTTTATTCCTTGTTAATTGATATCAGTTAATTCAGAAACTTCGGGTCTTGTGTAGTTTCAAGGCAGTTGTGGAAGATTTGGTTCTCTTTCAGTTTCCTCTATGCAAATAAGTTTTTCAATGATAAATTTTCACCACATGCGTCTTCAATATTGTCCTTAATCGCTGCGATCTTCACCCCAAACTCATCTCCCTTGCCCACGAAATTTTGACCACTTGATTCATTTTTACTAGTTTGAACATCTTTACTAGAAGAGTTCATCTTTTCCTTCCATGGGTGTGATTGCATATAAGTTATATTATGTTCAAGTGCTTCAACTACACTATACATTTTTTGTACCAATGCATAAGTATCTAAACTGTTCCTCTTCAGCTCACCAAGTTCATACATGACAACAGCAAGATTAAAAGTCATCCCATCAATTTCATTAAGCTTTGTCAATTCCTTCTCATGGTTGCAATTTTGAAAGTTTGCTTCACCCTCTCCGTTTGTTTTTATGCTTTTATGGAGCCCTCCATCATCTTTTCTTTCCATCTGCATTTTAATGTTAATATTTAGTCAATCGTGTAACATCAAGTATATCTATAAAATAATGATACTAACAAATAAAGTATCAATAAACAAAAATGAAGATTTTAACATCTATATTTTCATATGGGGCTTGCCTTTAATTTTTAGAATTTAAAGACCGACATTTAAATTTCAATTGTAAGATATTAGTAGTCAGCTGAATTCCCTCCTCAAAGTAATATAAATTCGTAAAGTGCAATGGAAAAATCTCTTGGCGATATTATAGTCCAGCAGATGCAAAGTAGACAACTAGACTGGCCAAATTCTGAATGTTGAGACTTTTAAAGATTGAATTTTCTCTTGTTGCCTTCATTGAGAAAATGACAGAGAATTAAAAGAGAGAAAGTTCATTCCCACCGCATAAAGCCTAAGAGAGACAAAATTATTAATCTGACTCTCGAATCTTCAGGTCTTCACAAAAGAACATATAACAAACTTGAAAAAAAAAATAATTGCCCCTTCAGATCCAAAAAGCATTGTGCTTCTAATCTTGTTTTGCATGCTTCAGCAGTAGTAATTAGTTGCTTTCCATGTAATCAACAAAACCCCAAAAAAATGACACTAGAAACTGTGGTTTTGATCATATGTGATAAAGTGAATTGAACTTCCCAGCAAGGGCTTCAATCTAAAAAGCAAATAAGCCATTCTTTGTGATTAATTAATTACAACTTAATTACTTAATTATTTCTATTGCATACGTAATTAATTGACTTTTTTTTTTGCTGTAATAAATACCATGAATTGTAAGAATCATTAACCTTCTTATAGGCCTCATAGATGATCGTATAGATAATGCTAATAAACTTTCTTCAAATTAAGTTCATTAATTTCATATTTCTGTCCTATATTTATGCTTCCAAATGGATAATTTTCTTGAGAATTTTCAACATACTCAGTTATTTCTTGTCCAGTATTATTCTAACAACTAAGAAAAATAAGAAAATCTTTTAAATAAGTAATGTCAGGCAAAACATGAAAGAGTTTCAACATTTAATTAATTTGAAAACTCAATACGATACTCAAAATTGATAAAATGATACTTAATTCATATCCTTAATGTTATAAGATAATTTGATTATCATGTAATCAAACTAATTTCAAAATCTATCAATCGGATATAGTCTGTGCGATTAGATTATTTTATTCTAATGCATGGCCATGGAAGATTAACGGAAGTTATATGTGTGTGTCTATATATATATTTATATATATCCAATGGTGCAATATATACAATAGCCTTTGATTTCTCATGGTATATTTTATTGGTTTACTAGCTTATAAAACCATATGCAAATTTTGAAAATTGGACTACAGTTTGAAATATCATGTGATATATCTCATTTGACCTTAGATTAATGTATCAAGTGCCCATAAAATATGGTTTACTTTATTAGTCTACAAATTAGCTTTTATTAGTATTTATATTTTACATATCAATTCATAATACATTATGGTAATTACGACTTTAATTTCCCACTTATTAATAAATAGGGGTAAATAGAAGTACTGAATATGTGTGTGTGTCCATTGCTTCATATGTTTTAATAACTACAAGGAAAATCACCTCTACTAACCTTTTCTCATGCCATTTTTATTACATTTTACCCATTGTCTTTTATAATACTATTTTGTAAAAGAAAGCTAAAATTGACTACTAAAAAATGTCTTTATATTTTTTATTACATTTTACATTAAAGTTGTAGTACATTATAAATGCAAAGTTTAATTTTGGGATATTATTATTCGTATACCCTATAGATGTTCTGTTATAAAAAATACTACAACACTTTGAGGGTGTATCAATCGTCCACCCTAAATTGACAAAAGCTATCTGTCGACCACCAAACCGTTAGCTGCCATTTGAAAGTTAACATAATTATAGCGAATTGACGATTTTATCCTTAAAAAGTATCACTTGTATACCCTTAAATTTTTTTATTATCATTTGTTAATGTTACCCTTAAATTATCACTTGTATAATATAAAAAGACCAAATTACCCCTCTGGCGTTATCCTATTTAAACGACAAGTAACGATTTGGTGGACGGCAGATACATTTTATCAACTTAGGGTGGACGATTGATACAACCTCAAAGTGTTGTAGTATTTTTTATAACAGAACATCTATAGGGTATACAAATGATAATTTCCCTTTAATTTTTAATAACATAACACTTCAATAAAATCAACATCTTAAGTGTGATGTATGATATAGAATGGTATAGTACTTTAAACAGGCTATAAAATTAATAGGGAAGCGACTACCCACACCTCTAAATTTTACTTAAATGGTCATACATAACTCCTTAAATTAAAAAAATATAATATGTTAAATAAGTGTAAAATATTTTCAATATCAACAAAATTATTTTAACATTATTTATTTTTCATATTCTTTTTACTAATATTAAAATCTATTTGACATACTACTAAAATTAAATTATACCTATCATTCACAATAATTCCACAATGATTTATAAAATTTATATTATTTTTTACAATTATGTCTACATTAATATCAATCTTAAAATCAATTTTTGAATTAATAGATTTTAGTTAATCCATCAAGATAGACTAATAATAACTTAATATTAGCAAAATTTTCATTGTACACGTTATATTATCAACTATACTTATTATAACATTTTATTTGTATCATATGATATTTATTTATTATTTTTCTCTTATTACTATATTTATATTTATTTAGATTATTTTAATCCATCATTAGAAAAAAGATTATTTTAATCAAAATGTATAATAGTCATTTATGAAACTAAGAAGGTCTGTGTGACCATTTATGAAACTAAAGGGATCTGTATGATTATTTAAGCAAACCTTAGGGGAGTGAGTGACTTTTTTCTAAATTGATATTAATTTAAAATTAACAAATTAATGTTTACCCGCAACCTATAAGTTACCTGTTATATTTTAATTAAGTATCTAATTATGTATTATATTAAATGAATGATTCAGCTTAAAACTTTTACATCTAAGGGTCCACATTAATCCCACTATCAACACTGTAAAAATCCATACAGCATCATAGAGAAATCCTATTTTCAAATTACACCACTACTTAGTCCAAAGAATTAATGATAGGATTATTGTTAATGAAAAAAAATTATTTTTGAAATATGATGGTTTCAATTAAAATGATTTTATTAGGTTCAAGTTTATGAAGAAGAAATTAAAAAAAATGAAGGACGAAGTTCATGGGCGCTAAACTGATAATTAGGAACAAAGAAAGTAGAGAGATGAAGTTCAATTTCAGTTTAGATGAAGATATTAATATTAAAATAAAAAATATTTAATTACATATAATTTAAGAATTACGAGACATGTTCAGGAATAATATTACTGAAAAATTTTAATTTAGGCATATACATTATTATTATTGACAAATTAATACAATATGGGCGTACCCAACAAAAATTTAAGGAGGGCTTTGCCCCAAACTCTTTTTCAAAGAACTAAATAAAAAGAATTTAAAAACAACTTCTAAATGATAAATACTTGTAATTTTGTTGAGAGAGTGCTGTTAATTTAGTGGTTTTAGAGACTTAGGAGGCGTTTGTTTTTTTATCTGAAATCTGAATAGATTTGAATTAGTCTGAATTCTGAATAGATCTGAATGTCTAAATCTGAATAATATGTTTGTTTTTTCCACTGAATCACGAAAAATAAATATTAAGTTATTTTTTTCAACTTAAAAAATCGAAAATATGTACTTTTACATTTGTATCCTTATTAAATTTGAATGTCAAATAAATAATATATTAAATACCACAATATTTTAACATTTATATGCAAAATGCACCCATGATATCCGACAAAAGAGGCACAACTGTGCAAGCGGCAACCTACCATTCCAAATAAAAACAACATAGAAAGGGCTGATATTATGGATTATCCTGCACCAGATAGTGATGCCTCTGTCAAATCCCTTGGAATTTTCCTGCAAACAGAAAAGAAATAAGTAACAATATAAACCCTATGATTTTATCCATGTGATTTACTAATACAGCCAATGCATAAAAAGATTGATTTGCTTCTGGCCTACCGATTTAAATAAAAAGATACCGGTTGGATTTAAAATTTAATGGAATCACCTACTTTCAAGTATAATGGGATGGACGAATTATAAATATTAGCAAACAAGTAAAAACTTCAGTCATAAAAACCGCAGATCAAATTGACCGTCCTGCAACTCGGAATCAAGCCATTCATAAATCAAACGCAGAGAGAGAGGGGGGAAGAGAGCAAGAGAGGGAGGGGGAGAGAATTGATGAAGTGAAGCGGATTGGGTGATGTGAGTTTCTTGAATCAATATTTTTTTTAAAATCCACAAAACCACAAAATGATTGCCCATAAGAAATTCACCACCGTCACTAGTCCAATACCAAGAACAATAATCGTTTTCTTTTTCAAGTAAATATAATTCATCGCCCTCACCATCTCCTCTATCGGTGTCGACGTGTCTGGCCTGTGACAATAAATAACGTCGACGTAGTCCATGTCGAGGCGTTTCAAGGAAGCTTTGGTGCCCTTGACGATGTGTTTTCTGGAGAGGCCTTTATCGTTGGGGCCCTGGCCGCCCCAAAAGATTTTGGTGGAAACGACTATGTCGGATCGCTTCCACCCGAGCTTGCGAATGGGCTGGCCCATGATCTCTTCCGCGCGGCCGTTGTCGTAGACCTCGGCATTGTCGAAGAAGTTGATGCCGTGGTCGCGGGAGCACTGCAAGAGCGACTTCGCCTCCGTCACGTCCAGCTGTTTCCCGAAGCTGACGCTCCGTACGAGAGCTGGCTAACTCTCGGCCCCGTTTCTTGAATCAATATTTCCTTGGCCCTGATTTTAGATTTAGGGTTTCAGTAGAAAGAGAGGGGGGAATCGATTTTGGAAGGAGAGGAAAAGAAGAAGCTAATTTCAAGGTGTTTAATTTATATCGATAACTTTTTAGCAATTAGAACGATGCCGCTTAGATTTAGGAAAATTAAAAAAATTAAAATAAAATTAAAATTACTTCTCCAATTAGCATCAATGTTTGGTTATGATACTATAGTATCAATGATCACTGACACTTACATGTAAAAGACGTTAAAATCCGCTTAGGTCATCAAATGTTGATACTTTTTTATTTAGTATCAGAAACTTAGTATCATTGTTTCTCATTTTTCCAGTAGTGCCACAAGAGTTCCAACATTTAAAATTAATAATTATTATCCTGATTTTTTAAAATTTAAAAGAAAATAATAGAATTTAAGTTTTTGAGACGTTCAACACGTTTAAGTGAACAGTAAAAAAATAATTAACCGCCCCAAATTAAATTAAAACCTTTTTATCTAAGCCCCCAATAATTTAATTGTTTGAGTCCGCCATTGCTTTAATTTTATATAAAACATTTTAATACAAAATTACTCATCATGCAAATAACTATTAAAGATAATTTGTCATAAGTTAATATTATATAATTTCTTTGAATCTTGAAATTTTTACTTCTAATATCATATTACATAAAAATTGAAATAGTTTAAGTAAGGTTTTTTTTTTTTAAATCATAAATAATGTACAAAATAAAACTTAATGAAGGATTATTTGAACCCAAATTCTCATTTGACTCAGTATTAAAAAACTTTATTATTAAATTGTCTCTAACATAAGATACTGTTATGGACTTAATAATGTGTACTTCGTGCTCTCATCTTGAAGTCATCTCTAAATTTGCTTAATGTATACAGAAAAAAAAAATTGTTTCATATTTATTAATTTTTCTTCAACTCCTCTAGTTGAAAACAGATCAAACTGAGTTGTTAAATATTGGATTTGGTCAAAACTATATCACTAGTCAAGCTATTCTAGATTCAAACAATCAAATCTATTTCATTGAATTCGAACTATATAAGAAAGAGGAAAGCCATGCCATTGACAAATATTGTGCGCTTTAGTTTAGTTGTTTAATTGATTATTGATTACAACTATAATTTTATTATTACTTTATTTTTTCATGATATTATATATGTTTTATAGCAGTTTAATGACAATAATGGGCAAAAAAATTAATTCCACTTAATAAGTTGAGGGATTTGGTTTTTGGGTATGAACAGGTTAAGGGTTGGATAGATAGAAGAAGAAGAAGAAGAATGGAAGAAAAAAGTTGCAGAAAATCATGAATTAGTTTCAAAGGTATATTAGGTATTAAGATGGATTTATAAAGTATAATATAAACTTTTAAATTTTAACAATGGTTTTAATGAGTAAAGGAATTTTGAAACTAATCCGGTGGATTTAAAATGTAATCATTAAAACTTAATTATTTTTTTGTTTTTTGAAAAGACTAAAACTTAATTATTTAAAATTAATATATTAGTGTATAGAATAATGAAGCGATCAAGGTAATTTTTACAGCATAAATAATCCTACTCTTTTGTGAAATAGTAACTCTTGGAATTGTCTGTTTAGATTATCAGAAGATGTTTGCTTGTGGATGCCAACTGACGTTACAAAGTGATAAATGGATGAACGCACTGTTAACGGGATAATAAGTTGTATATGTAGGATTAACGTGTGTGTAGAAGAAATCTTGTGGTTATAATAGACTTGAAAGGTATAGTCCGAGCACATCTCACTATTTGGTGCGTATGAATTTTAGCAATTGATAAACCGTGAAATCAATCAAATCATTACCGGCTATGACTAACATGATCAGCCATAATTATTTCTTGTCTCCAAAGAATTATTAGTAAACAGTAAAAGGAAGTCTTCAATGTGAAGAATTATCTGTGAATTCTTGTTCCTAAGTTTGATCCATTGTGTCCGTGAGATGAAACTAAAAAATTAAAAAAGAAAGAAATTAACAATAAAGAAGAACGATCAAGAAGAAGACGAAGAAAAAAAAAAAAAAGGGAATTAAGAAATAAAGAAGACGAGGGGTGGAAAATAGTATTGAATGAGAAATGAGAAATATGATTTTCCTTTTTTTTTTCTTAATGTAAATTTCACAGCAACAATTAGAGCAACATTCACGGAACAATCTCTGTACCAAGTAAAGCCGACAAATATGGCCCTTGCTTTAGCCATAGGGTTTCCTTCATCCAGCACTACTACAAAATTGGTCTTTTATGACGGTTTTAAACGACATAAGATGACGGTTTTAAAACCGTCATCTTAGGCACCGACATTAAAGAGGGTATGTTTTTTATGACGGTTCACTAACCGTCATTAAATGTATATTTTTAATTACGGTTTATCTAAATAACCGTCATTAAATGTGTCATTTTAATGACGGTTTATTGTAAGAACCGTCATTAAATATCTATCTTTAATGACGGTTTATCTAAATAACCGTCATTAAATGTGTCATTTTAATGACGGTTTATTGTAAGAACCGTCATTAAATATATATCTTTAATGACGGTTTATTGTAAGAACCGTCATTAAATATTGAAACAACATTTAATGACGGTTTTAGAAGAAAACCGTCATATTTGTTATAGAACACTACATTTGATGACGGTTCTTTTGAAATAACCGTCATCTTTGTTATTTATTATTAAAAAAATAAATTTGGCAAATTTAAGGCTATTTCAAGCCCCTATTTTAATTCTAATTTCATATTAAATTCTTTACAATTATTTTTCACAAATGTTTCATATTCAAAATGATGCAAATGTTTCATATACAAAGAGATAGCTCTACAAAAATCTCCAACAATCATTAAACTTCTACTAGTGAATGCACTAGCAACCAACAAGATTGGCATGTGTGAGTACATCTAATTTCTCATCAAGTCTTCAATTGCAAATGAATCTCACCAGCTTCAGCAATCTACATCATTCTTACAAAGAATAAAGAGAAATTAAGATATATTCATATATTATAAATCATAAATATTAAATCATTTTAGTGACTTAAGTTGTAAAACAAGAATTTAAAGTACCATATCACTATTAATTAATAGACTTACCTCAAGTAAGTTAATCAACCATGTGTTCAGATAATAAATGACAACACATTTGCCAAAATAGAGACAATAAAAAAGCATTAACTACATCATCCATAAGAGATCCAGTACCTACCCATTATACACTTGGAAATAAAAAAATTAAGGCCTGAAGTTTAGAATACTACGTCTCAACCAAAGAATTAACAGCATGCTTAGATATTACCTTGCAAAAATTGTACCTGCTTATTACCAAGGGGGGAAAAGATTAAGTATAGACATAAGAGAAAAGAACTGAAGAAGGTTCAAAACGACATATGAAATTATTAAGCTACACTGTTAGTAGCAAAATTTCAGCGAAATAGCACCCAAAATTTCTAAGAGCAATTTTAAATACAAAACAACAGTAAAGCAACCCTTGAATGCTTCTAGGTGCTTTGTTTCTGCATAAAATGCAATAAAAACAGCACTTGGAAGTTTCCAGGTGCTGTTTTTGCTGCATAATAGCAGCTAAACAGAACCTAGAGACACTTTTAGGTGCTGTGTTTCTACGTAAACAGCAGTAAAAATAGCACCTAGAAACTTTCAGGTGTTGTTTTTACTGCATAACAGCAGCGAAACATTACCTGGACGCTTCCTGGTGCTGTGTTTTTACAGAAACAACAATAAAACAGCCTCTTATGCTGTTGCACAGCAGCAAAACACTGCAATTTAAACTGAAAAAATATAAGTGAGGAAGGGTTAAGCAGCCAAAAGTAAATCCATCTGCATAAGTGCACAAACAAAATGAACAATTCACTTCTAAAAGCTTCAATAATTTTTTCACCTTAAATGGAGGAAAGTTAAAGTGCATAAAGACAATTTCTTTGCTTTACTAACTTGAACTAGTGAAATCAACCCACTGATAAAATTTTTGCCCCGCTTCCTTAGAACCATAAACATATATAATTGAATTAATTTTATGGGAACTTCATCAAACATCATATGTAAATGAATGCATTATTCCACTTCCAAATATAATCGAACTCTAAATCCATGAGATAAAGTCCAAAACCAAAATATCTTATCAATCACACAATTATCATGACATAAACTTGGGGTCTAGAATATGGCTAAAAAAAAAGGTTGAATACTAAAGTCTAACATCTTTTCTCTTCATTAGAATTGTGTCTAGTATCCTGAATGGTTTCTATTTTAGATTAAACCTACAAGATACTAGATAGTAAATCTAAAATGGAAAAAAAATATACATTTTACAGGTTTTTGCATGTCTAGCAAGAGCAAATCCAAAATGCATCACATAGAACAGCCAAGATCCAATATAAATTTCGTGATGATTCTAACAAAGAGCTTGACAGTACATACCTTCTCCCAGATGTTTTCCCTGATGTTATTCTAACCTTCTTCCTCATAATGACTACCATCATAACCCAAATGTGAGTGTCATGCAGGCATTGTACATTTGCCAATTGAATTTGTAAATGAAATAGGTAATCAATCCATAGGCATAATCAGAAAAATTGAGAGCAAGACTTTATGGCATTAATAGGGCTAAACACTTTATCATGGGGAACTTTTGTATGGTCATTGATTAAGGGGACACAACTCAAAACAAATATTCCAACGCCAAGTTAAAAGATTGTTTTATGTGCAAGCACATTCGACTAATTGTCATACTAATAAAAAAGAAAAAAAATTGAACATTAACAGGACAAAATAAATGATAGTTCAAGTTGTTAGATATGAAAACACCTTCAAGATGTTTTTGATCCGTAGCAAAAATTACAAATCCGACAGAGAAATCGACTCCCAAATTCACTGTTAGAGATGAAAATATGAAATTAAAAGTAACTAACTAATTAATCACAGAGAACTAACCAATCGAAGCAATTGAATCAAAGCAATTGTCTAAAAGCTTCGGCCAACAAAGAGTGCAGATATATTATCAAACAACAGAGACTCACCTAATAGAGTGCTTTCTTCAGCGAGTCAAACGAAGAGTGATGGTAAGGCTAGGGTTTATTTGGTTCGATGGTGATTGACGGTGGAGGCTTTAATTTCAAGCCATTAAGGATTGGGTTTTCTTCGACGGCGAGGGTTTGGATATGGGTTAGAGTTTTCTTGAGTACGTAAGAGGGCTATAGTGTTGACTTCGTCATAGTAGAGAGTGAGCATGAGAAAGAGGGGCTATTGGTGTTGGCTTGCTGCTGCGTGTGCGTGAGAGAGAGAGCGACTGCTGGTGGCCTGTTGCTACCGTGCTCGGTTGCTGCTGCATGGGCTAAGTGTGCCGGCGGCGTGCGTGCGCAATTGCTTTTAATGTTTACAAATTATCTGTAATTTTAGGGATTTGGTGTTCAGTATAAGGCCAATTTTTTTTTTTTGTTAACTATATCAATATATACGATGACGGTTGTTTTATACAACTATCACTAAAAATGTCAATTTTTAATGACGGTTCTCAAAGAACCGTCATTAAAATTAAAAGCATTTTAATTATATATATAATGACCGTTATAATATATAACGGTCATTAAAAAGTATGACTTTCAATGACGGTTTTGTTAAGAACCGTCATTAAAAATAAATTTATTTTTAATGACGGTTCTTAACAAAACCGTCATTAAAGGTAGTATTATTTTAATTACACATATAATGACCGTTTAATGTAAAAATCGTCATTAAAAATTATTAATGACGGTTTTTTTAAAACCGTCATTAAAGGTAGTACTATTTTAATTACACATATAATGACCGTTCTATGTAAAAACCGTGATTAAAAATTATTATTTTTAATGACGGTTATTAAAAAACCGTCATTAAAAGTAATATTATTTTTAACTACACATATAATGACCGTTGTATATAAGAACCGTCATTAAAAATAGTGACTTTTAATGACGGTTTTTATAAATGAACCGTCATTAAAACTAAGTGTAAATTTTATTTGACATTTAATGACGGTTTTATTACATAACCGTCATTATAAGTGGTATATATTATGACTGTTCACATAATAACCGTCATTAAATATCTTTAATGACGGTTGTTTAGAAGAACCGTCATAACATATGGGTCATTGTTTTACATTTTTGTAGTAGTGCAGATTATGCCTTAATTTTCTCTGATTCCTCTAAGAATTGATTAAAGCAATAATGCATGACAGATATAATTTTCTCTGCTTAGTAGGGATCAATGCATGCATGAAAAAGTTGAGGACGATAAACGACTAGTCGTTTTAACACCCATACGATGGTTTTAAGCTAAACTATTCGACGATTGTTCTGCTGCAACACAAGGGCCAACATGAAGAATTTATGGTAAATTTAAGTTATGTTGTATTTGGAATATTTGGCGACGAATTTTTTCCTAATTCCAGATCCATTTGCCCTTGTGACCAAATCTAATCTTGTTAGTTCTTTGAAGGGCTTGTTTTGGCATCATGAATAATTTTCTAAGAAAATTTCATCTCAGGTATTATAGTATTGGGAGATGGTTAAAATAAATAATTTTATCAGTGTAAGTAATTGTTAGAAAATAAAACAGTGAGATAACAAATTATATGTTAGCTAGTGTAAACTAGCAATCGGAAACAATAAATGAAGAATAGAAGAGGAAGAAACCGAATTGAAATAAAAAGAAAGGAACCCGAGGCCTGCACAAAACAGTCTCCTTAAAACAGATTTACCACCTATTCGGAGTGCTTAAGGTTTATTGGTATCTGTTTCCCAGGATGCAACAGGTACGAACTTCCAGTCAAGCACAGGCTGGAATTTCCGGCGAACCACAACAGCGAACTCGATCAGAGAAAGACGAAGAAGAATGAAGGGAAAACAAGTGTGCTTTGTGCTCGTTTTTGCAAGTCGAAAAAACAGATGTGAAGGTGCCTTTTTATACTCAAGGGAGGATGTAACAGCTTTTGTATTGAATTTTCGAATTCAATACATTTTAATTAATTGTTATAACAGCCAAATCAATTTAATAAATTGATTTCAAAATTGAATTAAAAAAAAACGTGAATAACAGCTAAAAATAATTGTAAAAGCTGTTACCAATTATTTGAATTCACATGAACTGTTACAATAAAAAAAATTCAAAAGGAATTAAAAACGTGCCTAGCTTGCATGGATGATTTTGGGCTGACATTCGTGTACGCAGGACGCGCGGGCGCACACGAGTTCAACCAAATCGGGCTTGGATTCGCACCCCCCCTGCGCACGCGCGTGTGGAGAGAGCCTCTATCCTTATAATTCTTACTCATGTATGGTTAAGTGTTTATATTTAAACACTAATTCCTAGGCTTCTTTTTCCCATGTGGGAAAAAACTCATTTCCTTTTGAATTTTCAACTTCAAGGGTGAACTTTGAGAGACAATTTCTCATTCACCCAAGCACCATTTTGAGAAAATAAAATTATACTATTGAAGTATCAACGGAGTAGAATCCGAACCTCACAATATTTTTCACTTTTGTTAAGTGGGACCCACTCAAAATGTGCTCTCAAAATAGCATGTTATGCTATTTTTTCAACAATCCCCCACATGAATGAAAATTGGCAGTAAAACAAGAAAACTGCTAAATTTTGACATCAAAACCATTTTTGACTCTTAATGATCGAGTTTATTGGATTGATACCTAGCACAGGATAGGTAGGTGTTATCCTTTGAACCTTCCCTTGTAATAGTATAATTACTTTACTAGCTGATCAGTAGACGCGATGTCTTTGAACTGTTCTGCCATTAGTGTAAACGATCATATACTACACATAGGTATTTCTCCTAACACTGTTGAGTTCTCATGATTATGTTCGTTTTGGCCTTGAACATCTGCCTGGTTCTGCAAGAGTTTCTAAGAGCTGAACCCTTTATAGCTCCCTTTGAAGCGGCCCCACTTCTCTCTCACATAGGTGATATCTTAATTAAGAGTAACCCGCATTACTCCGCTCGAATTTTCGACGCATAAGAATCATTAAGAGCCTAGCTCAACCTTATTCCCCACGGGCATCACTGTTTCATCATAGGAATGGTTAATGAGGTAATCTTCTCAAGAGAATGACCCCCACAGTGATCCATCTTTAGTCTTTAACAAATAGGTTGTCCAATTGAACCTAGATCTTGGGATTTCCAGTCTACTAGGTTTGGTTTTCCTTCGTTATTGACTAATCAATCTATAGGTTTTAATCCCATCCCCCTCGATGATTTTTCTACTAGCTCTCTATTTAACCCTTTGGTTAGCGGATCCGCTATGTTATCCTTTGACCTTACATAGTCAATAGAAATAACTCCAGTAGAAATAAGTTGTCTAATGGTATTATGTCTACGACGTATGTGTCTAGACTTACCATTATACATATTGCTTTGTGCCCTACCGATAGCTGATTGACTATCGCAATGTATACAAATCGTAGGCACAGGCTTTGGCCATTTTGGAATACCTTCTAAAAAATTGCGTAGCCATTCTGCTTCTTCACCACATTTATCTAATGCAATGAATTCAGATTCCATTGTAGATCTAGCAATTACTGTCTGTTTAGAAGATCTCCATGATACAGCTGCACCTGCTAGTGTAAACACATAGCCGCTAGTAGATTTTGAATCTTTTACATCTGATATCCAGTTAGCATCACTAAATCCTTCTAATACTTTTGGATACCTAATATAGTGCAGTCCATAATTACGAGTATATCGAAGATACCTAAGTACTCTTACGATAGCTTTCCAGTGATCAGTTCCCGGATTACTCGTATATCTACTAAGTTTGCTTATTGTATAGGCTAGGTCTGGTCTGGAACAATTTGTTAAATACATCAGACTATCTATTACTCTAGCATATTCAACTTGAGAAATACCCTCTCCTCTGTTTTTCGATAGATGAATACTAGTATCTAATGGAGTTTTAGACATAGTATTATCCTCTTTATTAAATTTCTCAAGAATTTTATCTACATAATGAGTTTGACTTAAAATAAGTCCATTAGAAACCCTTGAGATTTTAATTCCCAAAATGACATCTGCAAGACCCATGTCTTTCATGTCAAACTTAGACTTCAACATATTCTTGGTAGATTTAATCATGTCATCATTACTCCCAACAATGAGCATGTCATCAACATATAAACATAAAATGACATAGCCATTTTCTGTTTCTTTGACATAAACACATTTGTCACACTCGTTGATCTTAAAGCCACTTGTGATCATCGTATGATCAAATTTCTCATGCCACTGTTTCGGTGCTTGTTTCAAGCCATATAATGATTTAACCAATTTACAAACTTTCTTTTCTTGTCCTGGAGCTATAAAACCTTCAGGTTGCTCCATGTAGATTTCTTCATCTAAATCTCCATTTAGAAAAGCCGTCTTTACATCCATTTGATGTATCTCGAGATTGCGCAAAGATGCAATTGCTATTATCATCCGTATGGAATTTATTCTCGTAACAGGAGAATAAGTATCAAAATAATCAAGGCCTTCTCGTTGCCTATAACCTTTAATTACAAGCCTAGCCTTGTACTTATCGATTGATCCATCAGCTTTCATTTTTCTTTTGAAAATCCACTTATACCCCAAAGGTTTACATCCTGGAGGAAGATCTACTAGCTCCCAAGTATGATTTTGTAAAATGGATTCAATTTCACTGTTAATGGCTTCTTTCCATAAAGTGCCTTCAGCTGAAGTTACAGCTTCTTTGAAGCTTTGAGGTTCATTTTCTAGCAAATACGTCAGAAAGTCTGGACCAAAAGACTTTTCTATTCTAGCTCTTTTACTACGTCTAACCTCAATTTCTTGTTCTTCTTCTTCTTCTGGTGCTTGATCATTTTCTTCATTTTCAAGTGTTGTTTCATGAAGTTGTTCCAATTCTCTCGATTCCACTCTAGAATTGCAAGGAAACACATGTTCGAAAAACGATGCATTTCTTGATTCTATTATCGTATTTTTGTGGACATCTGGAACTTTAGACTCATGCACCAAAAATCGATATGCACTACTGTTTTGTGCATAACCAATGAAAATGCAGTCAACAGTTTTTGGTCCTATTTTCATTTTTTTATTTAAAGAAACCACTACTTTAGCAAGACACCCCCACACTCGTAAGAATTTATATGAAGGTGATCTACCTTTCCATAACTCATATGGGGTTTTATCTTCTTGCTTTCGGGGTATCTTATTTAATAAATAATTAGCTGACAAAACAGCTTCTCCCCACATATTCTGGGGTAACCCAGAACTTATCAACATTGCATTCATCATTTCCTTTAAAGTTCGATTCTTTCGTTCCGCAATCCCATTAGATTGAGGTGAATATGGAGCCGTGACTTGATGTATGATTCCACTTTGTTCACATAGTGATATAAACGGAACAACATACTCACCACCACGGTCACTCCTTAATTCTTTGATTTTTCTATTAAGTTGATTCTCAACTTCATTTTTATAGAGAATAAATTTTTCCAAAGCTTCATCTTTGCTTTTCAACAAATATACATAGCAATATTTTGTGCAATCATCTATAAAGGTAATAAAATATTTATTACCACCTCTTGTTTGAATAGATTTAAAGTCACAAATATCACTATGTATTAAATCAAGTGGTTGGGTGTATCTTTTAATTATTTGGAAAGATGACCTAGTTAGTTTTGCCTCAACACAAGTTTCACACTTATGTTTCAAATCAATTTGGAAATTGGGAATATGCTTCATGTTAATTAATTTACGCAAAGAATTAAAATTAACATGTCCTAATCTACCATGCCACAGATTAGAAGACTCAAGCAAATAAGCAGAAGATGTAGCTTTATTATTAATTGTTGGTTTCAAAGTCATTACATTGAGCTTAAATAGCCCATCATCAACATAACCCTTTCCCACATACATCCCATTTTTAGACAAAACTACCCTATCTGACTCAAACACCATTCGGAAACCATGTTTATTTAGCAGCGATCCAGACACCAAGTTCTTCCGAATTTCTGGCACATAAAGCACATTGTTCAGAGTCAGTTCTTTCCCAGAAGTCATCTTCAAAATCACCTTCCCTTGACCCTCAATCTCAGACGTAGCCGAATTCCCCATGAATAGCTTCTCTCCATTGCTAACAGCTTCAAATGAAGTGAACAACCCTTTGTCCGAGCAAACATGTCTAGTTGCTCCTGTATCTATCCACCATTCTCTTGGATTAGAGCCAACCAGATTCACTTCTGAAACCACTGCAGAGAGGTTTATGTCTGAAACATGTTGAGTGATGTTTTCCACCACATTCGCCTCTCGCTTCTTTTTAGGCAATCTACAATCCGAAGCCTTGTGACCCATCTTATCACAATTATAACATTTTCCTTGAAACTTTGTTTGTTTCTTAGAAATTCCTCCTTTAGGGCCCAATTTTTTATTTTTATTTTTTGGTCCATGTTCAACAAAATTTGCCTTTGCCATAGAAATAACCCCTCTTCTTTCTGCATTTCTGTTGTCTTCCTCAATTCTGAGCTTAACAACCAGCCCTTCAATATTCATCTCCTTTCGTTTATGCTTCAAATAGCTCTTGAAATCTTTCCAAGCAGGAGGCAATTTTTCAATAATTGCGGCAACTTGAAAAGTTTCACTTAGATGCATCCCTTCCGCAAGGATTTCAGATAATATAATTTGAAGTTCTTGTACCTGACTTATTACTATTTTAGAATCCACCATTTTAAAATCTAGGAAGCGACCAACAACAAACTTTTTGGTACCCGCATCCTCGGTTTTATATTTTTGGTCTAAGGATTCCCATAGCTCCTTGGCTGTTTTCTTTCCTATGTATACATTATACAAGGAGTCACTAAGGCCATTCATTACATAATTTTTACACAAAAAATCTGAATGGTGCCATGCATCAATTGCACTTGCAACTTGAATATCCGTTTCACCCTCTTTGGGCTTAGGAGCATCCTCGGTCAAAAACCTCGCAAGGTTCAATGTGGTCAAGTAAAAGAACATCTTTTGTTGCCACCGTTTGAAATTCTGGCCATTGAATTTTTCAGGCCTTTCCGCATGATTGATAGGAATTGCCACAGAGGCTGGTTCCTTCACAACAGATGGTGCAGCAACAGGGACATACGGAATGTCATCAACGGTATCAGTTGCCATCTCAATGTCAGGGTATATAAATCTGTTTTAAGATTGTTAGAAAATAAAACAGTGAGATAACAAATTATATGTTAGCTAGTGTAAACTAGCAATCGGAAACAATAAATGAAGAACAAAAGAGGAAGAAACCGAATTGAAATAAAAAGAAAGGAACCCGAGGCCTGCACAAAACAGTCTCCTTAAAACAGATTTACCACCTATTCGGAGTGCTTAAGGTTTATTGGTATCTGTTTCCCAGGATGCAACAGGTACGAACTTCCAGTCAAGCACAGGCTGGAATTTCCGGCGAACCACAACAGCGAACTCGATCAGAGAAAGACGAAGAAGAATGAAGGGAAAACAAGTGTGCTTTGTGCTCGTTTTTGCAAGTCGAAAAAACAGAAGTGAAGGTGCCTTTTTATACTCAAGGGAGGATGTAACAGCTTTTGTATTGAATTTTCGAATTCAATACATTTTAATTAATTGTTATAACAGCCAAATCAATTTAATAAATTGATTTCAAAATTGAATTAAAAAAAAACGTGAATAACAGCTAAAAATAATTGTAAAAGCTGCTACCAATTATTTGAATTCACATGAACTGTTACAATAAAAAAAATTCAAAAGGAATTAAAAACGTGCCTAGCTTGCATGGATGATTTTGGGATGACATTCGTGTACGCAGGACGCGCACGAGTTCAACCAAATCGGGCTTGGATTCGCACCCCCCCCTGCGCGCGCGTGTGGAGAGAGCCTCTATCCTTATAATTCTTACTCATGTATGGTTAAGTGTTTATATTTAAACACTAATTCCTAGGCTTCTTTTTCCCATGTGGGAAAAAACTCATTTCCTTTTGAATTTTCAACTTCAAGGGTGAACTTTGAGAGACAATTTCTCATTCACCCAAGCACCATTTTGAGAAAATAAAATTATACTATTGAAGTATCAACGGAGTAGAATCCGAACCTCACAATATTTTTCACTTTTGTTAAGTGAGACCCACTCAAAATGTGCTCTCAAAATAGCATGTTATGCTATTTTTTCAACAGTAATTGAATACTAGTGAATTCAAATACAAAGTTTTTCAATTAAAAGTAAAAAACGAAATAAATTAAATCCTATTACACCACTTTCGTAGGTAATCACGGTTGCATTTAGCGTATGCAACAAGCCTTTAAACCCCTAGGCAGCCCTAGTGGACGAGTTTAGTCTCGTGAGGGTTTGTAGCGACGATACCCACAAACATCATCAATCCCTTTAACAATATTTATATTAATCTTCATTACTACCAAAATGAATGCTCCGTCCTCTCACAAGGGCAACATTATCAGAAACCTCACTACAATTATCACAGAAGCATTGTGCCATTATGCTCATTGCCGAAACTTCATCTAAGAAGGGCTTTTGACAAGCTACCTCAAATTCTTTCAATGTCCTCGTAGAACTTTCACTAGAGTTTGTCTCGTTCTGGTAGCAATAGCTTGTGGTGATATATTTATCAAAATCTTTCATGAACGTTTTGGTATGCTTGGCCTAATAAAATGAAAAAACAAAGAAAAAAAATGAAATGAATATACGCTTTAAAAAATGAGTTAACTAAATTAAATTTTTTAAAGACTAATAACTAAATTCAAATAATTAATTTATATTTTATCTCTAACTAATATGTACTATAATGTGAAAAGCAATTATACCCCAATGGTGTCATTTCCACATAATTTTGCTCGAAGTTGGCTAGTGCAAGGCCGATATACTTAGATCCAGGATCAACAACTATAATATCTTTCTTAAGAGCTTTACATTCTCTCAAAAGATTCTTGGCAATTTTGAGACTCATTGGGGATTTTATTTTAATTAACCAACAAATTTTCTCTTTGCCAAACGATTATGCTTGTTTTGATTTGTGCTCCTTAAATTAGATAGATAATCATGTATTTGATCATGTTTTTTTTTTAAATATAAAAGAAAAAAAACCATTCATTGTACATGTATTTGTGCTCCTTGAATTAGGTAGATAGTCATGCATCTGATCATTTTTTTTTCAAAAATATAAAAGAAAAAAATTATTTATTGCACTTGTATTTGTTTGAGGTTGAATCACGACATAAAACATCTATGCTAATTTTTTTTTTTTTCAACTTCCAATTAAAATCCTGGTTCTGCGACTGATTAGAAGACTTGGGTAAATTTTAAATTTTTGCTAGCATGTGAGCGGATTCAAGAGACATTGTGAACTCAAGGAACATCTCTATTCATTCCATCAGCCCATAAATATCACTAATGACCCAAAAAACCTCAGTACGAGAGCTAGAGAGACAATTAATAAGTTCATGAGCCACTACACAATTGGCTTGATCATCACCAGCATGTTCTACCACTTTATTAGATCGGCCTGGATTTGCTCTTGCCGTGCAAACAACAGAATCCCATCTAAAGTTAGATTAATTACATGTTATCCTTCATTAAAAAAAAATAAAATTACATGTTATCCTAGGTTGCAATGTTAGATTTCATAATTAAAAAATAATATTTTCATATTTGAATTATCTTTGTTTTCAATTATTTTTTATAATTAATTTTTTAGAGTACGTATTCATAGAATAAGATACTTTATGTCTCATTTTATTTAATATACTTCTTTCTACTTATGAAATTTTATAGTCATAATAAAATATTAATTTTATTATGAAATTTTTAATTTAGCCCAAGATAATATAAAGCTTTGGGTCCGCCCCTGGTTAACTTATTGACTAGCAACTAAATAGACAATATTTGGGTTGCCTCTCCGATGATTGAAATTTTTTTCTTTTTCTTTTTTTTTGTGAAAAAAAGAAAATACTCAAATAGTTTTATTTTTAAATTAAATTAAAGAAGTTGTTTCTTACTGAAGTACAAGACGCAGTTCCTACGACATAAAATTAAAGAATGAAGTTATCAAAAAAAAAAAAATTAAAGAATGAAGAAGATAGAAATTGTAAAAGCTAGCTGCATACACAGCTTTTGGGCTTGTATTAAAGGACAAATTAATCAAGCACGCCACCAAATTGGAACGCATTCATGATTCACCCGATGGTGAGTTGCAGAAAGGAGACTTTGCACAAAAGTACAAACTCATTAATCATTAAGACATGAAGTAGTTGTAATTATTTAATTTTAATAACTTTAATTATCAACTTCTAAAATTTATGGTGACGTTATCAATAAAATTCCGAAGGATGAAAATTGTCAATCAGTCTCATCAATAACGGCAACTTCTTGCTCAATGTCCCTCGTTTTCACTCTTAATTTTGAATATTTAAGTAGTTTTCTTATTAATTAAATTGAATAAGTTGTGGTTTGTGTGTAATCACTCGAGTTTCAGCAATAATGAGTAGGGTTAGTGTTGGCATTTGCACAAAATTGTTATAACTACAATTATAAATAGTTGAAGAACACCAAATTAATTTATTGAGTAGTGTTACACATCTCAAAATTTTTATCATAAATGATATGACATTCATCAAATTGATTGGTGAGATAATACAATTAATTTACTTAAATTTTATAAGAAATTATGAAATTTAATGAATGACATATTATTTAGAATAAACTTTGAGATAATAGGAGTCTATTACCACTCTTATTTTTTTAGACTTGGCTAGGACTGAAAAATGATGTTGAATCGTTAATAGGAAAATCATTCAAGAAAACATAGAACGACGATGCAAGGTAGCAAGAATATTAAAAAATATGTTAGAGCCGGTTAGGGATGGCAATGGGCACCGCCCGCGGCGGGTTTGTCATTATCAAAGCCAAACCCACAAAAAATTTAAATTACCAAACCCACCTGCAACCCATAGCAGGTTTTAATTTTTTTAAGAAAACCCACCCGCTAAGGATTTTGACAATTACCAAACTCGCAATGGTATCCGGCAGATTTTTTGGAGGATTTTTATATTTAAAATCATAAATGTTGAATATATAAATTTACAATAATAACCTCAAATTCCACATAACATATTCAACTTTAAATTTAACTAATATAAATGAAAAATTAAAATTTCAACATCAATCCAACACAAAATTTTAAATTTTAAGTATAAAATACACAAATCCATTAAAAAAATGACAAACTAATATCTAAAAATAACAATTACATCTCATATTATCATTCAACACAAGCTCCAAGAAAGATGTTCATTTCATTCACCATCATTAATACCCATCCAACATGATGCCTACAATAATGATTAAGATTAATATTTTCCAAAAAATAATATTTTTCAAATATTAATCCGAAAAAACTTATATAATGAACTAATTCATGCATTAAGTTAAAGAAAAATAGTCCATACAAAAACATTTTGGTTATTTGGCACTTTGCATAATTGCATTATTTTCTTTATATATTAAAGATTTAAATTTTTTTAATTAAAATTAAATTAAAAATATTTAAAAAATATTGCGGGTATTCACCGAATATTGGGCTAATACCAAACCCACCCGCATCCAAGTGTGGGTTTCAATTTGTAATACCAAACCCGCAACCCACAAAATTATCCAAAGCAGACGGGTTTTGGCGGGTGGATTTGGGCGGGTTTGCAGACACAATTGCCATCCCTAGAGCCGGTTAAATGAAGAAAAAATTTAAATAGTTTTCATAAAGCATATTTTCAATTTTTGTTATTGAACATAAAAATTGCATTAATATCATGACAAAAGAGTATAAAGTTCTACTAAAACATTTTCCAGCCGAACTACAACACTAGTCGTCGAGGCGGAACTACATTCACGCCTAGCAAGGGTTGACAAGGTTTCAAAATTTATTTTTAAAAAATAATGTGAAAACTAAGAAGTTTTCAAAATGATCCCCAATATATTTTGCAAGGCAACTCTCAATTTTCTTCATATTTTGGCAACCCCTAAATTAAAATCTTAATTCCACCACCGACTAGACGACTTTTGCAAATTCTGCTAGCTTTTGAGTTGATACTTTGCAATTTCAAGAGACAGGTTGAACTCAAAAAGCACTCATTCGTTCCATTAGCAGATGAATATCACTAATGACCTAAACAAACCTCAATACGAAACCTTCAATCAGCCACTACACAATTGCGCTACTACAGTCATTGAATTCGCATGGCAACAACATCCATGGTTGTGCACGTTTTAGCTTGCGTCTTTAATGCGCGCTCAAATTTAAGTTGGCAAAAATACATGATTTTTCTCTAAGCTCTGATTTTAATCTTGTGGGAAGGAGATGAATGAAATACTAATTTTTTTTTAAAGGGTGAAAGACCAAAAAAGAAAAAAACAGTACTTGAAAATTATAAATTCAAAAGTTGTTTAACTAGCAATTCATTCATTAATTTTTTTAGAAGGAATAATTCATGAGTTTTCAAGTCAGCTTTAACGACAGTGAGATGTGAAAATAATTGTTGCATCTTCATAAAGTAGTCCTCTTATAAGAATTCACACATCCTTTTAAAGTATAGACGTTCGGATTTTATAAGCTCATTTTACAATATATTTATGTAATATTCAGAAGTTTCATCGAGAGTTTTTAAGTTACATTTCACTCTTACCCCTCCTCATCATCAAATTAAATGTATACCCTTAGAATTGCACTCGTGACTTTTTGCTTCCACTGCAATGGTTAAGCCAACTATATTCGGGATTTAAATTTACGTGATTATAATACATTCTCAAAATGTAACGAGACTAAAATGATAATCTAAGGCTGTTAAACTAAAACCAAAACAAAACAATTGAGCCATTGGACCTTAATACAAAGGTCTGGATTGAATTTAGCAAACAAGTCCAGGTTTGTTTCAAAATGGGCCACACCCAATGCATCTTTGAGTTTGACCCCTTCACCTTATTCCATGCAAATTAGTTAATTTTTTTTTTTGTAAAACCTAGCAATTTGTATGTTTGTTTTATTATTCATTCCTTTTATTAATTTTTTTTTCTTGAAGTGTTCTGTCAATGCTCATCCTGGTGTCATACATCATATTGAGATAGCACACATTATATACTTATGGGCGCAAGTATATGCAACACAATCTAATGTATTTATGCCTTTGTTGGGGTTAACCAATTTAACTATAAAAACTTCTTATACAAGAGGTATGAAATCATAATAAAGAAAATTTTATTTTTCAATCTTTGTGTAATTAGAAAAGAAAAAAATGGTTGATCGTGATTTCTTTTTCATTAGATTTTAATACTAATGTATGCATGGTGTAATGTTTAGACAAAATAGACGGGCGCTTAGTGTTATTTACTTAATTTGATATCTAATTTTGAGAACCACATTAGACTGGTCCGGTTGGATCTGACTGTCCATGTAGTCTATTTTGGTCTAAATAGGGATCAAACTTTTATTGAACTTTGGACTCAAATGTAGAATCAGTTAGGGGTGGGCATGAGTTGGTTTGGGTTAGATTTTAAAACAATCCAAACTAAATTATAAAAATTTGGGCCTGACCTAAACCAACCCAAATAATCCATTTGGGTTTTGTTTGAATTTTATAATCAAAATATTTTTTACTTTGATAAATTTAATTATATCAAAATTATAATAATTATTAATTTTATTAATTATTACATTACTATTAAAATATGAAAAAATATAGTGGATAAAAAATTATAAATAATAGATTTTACAATAACTTTATCCTTAAATTAAAGAATATTAGAAAATTAAAATAAAATTTAATTACGAAAATCATTATTTCTCAATAAATGAGAACGTAAACTTTAACAATAAACTTTCACAAACATGATATCAACAAGTAAATTAAAAGAAAGAAATAAAAATTAGTGGTATTAACCATATTAAAACACAAATTCAAACAATGTCAATACAAATCAAAATAAGATAAGACATCCCAGCTCAGATATCAAATCAATCCATTATAATCATTTCTATCCGTAGTACTTTAATTAAAATAACAACCACATGCTATACATGTAAAGATAGTTGTATTAAAGCTCCGTTTGATAAAACTTTTCAAGTAGAGATTTTGACAGTAGAGCTTTTACTTAAAAAAATTTAGATGTTTGGTTGTCAATAAGAGCTTTTATTAAAAATTTATAAAATTACTTTAATAGGCAAGTTTTTTTAAGTTATGTTATGAAAATAATGTTAAATAAGTAGAGAATATTTTAGATATTTTAATATTTAAAAAAAAAACTTTTCAACCTCTACTCTCAAAAGCTCAAAATTTGAGATTTTGTTAGTAGAGGCAAAATAACTTATTTAAACTCTAAAAATTTTATAAAAAAAATAACCAAATAAAAATAAAAATTATGATAAGAGCTTATGAAATTAAATAAGTACTTATGAACATTACATAAACCATACCAAATAAACACTAAATAAATAAAATAAAAGAATAAATAAATAGAAGATTTCATGTAACAGAGCAATCTCGAGCTGTTTACGAATATATGTGGAAAGTGTCCTAAGTTTAATATATAAAATGGTTCTGAATAAAGAGAATTTGAAAGACAAATTAAAAGAGCGAGCAGGCACTAAGATTTCCTCATTTCAATCTCATTCAGGTATATTTGATTAGTAAAGTGAAAGACCCCGAGTCCGAGTCCGAGTCCGAGTCCGAGTCCTTGTCCTTGTCCGTGTGTCCAACTAGAAAATTCATTAAATACGTACCTTCTAACCGACTCAATCCCACCACAGGGGACCCACAAAATCCACCCAACCAAATAAAATTGCCTTTTAAGTCTCATTAAGGCGGCTTTTATTTTTTAACTTAATGATTTAAAGTGACTTAATTTAATTAATTAAGTTAATTAGAGGTGTTTGTTTTTATAACATAATTTTTTAGATAATTTTGACTTAATAAAATAAACCAATTTTTTTAACTTTTTACTTAATAGAGACATCTGAATTAAGTCAATTACTTTCTAATGTCAAAAATATCAATGATTTATAATTTATTTTTCATGTTTATCCTAAAACTCACCTATAGATATTTACCTCACATAATAATCTCATCATTATTTTTTTAGCCGTCATGTAATCCCTCCTCACTTTGGTATCAACTCCTCAAGTATTGAAGATCAAAATTACATACGATAACTTCGAGATTAAATGTCAAATCATCTGTTTCAAGCATCTTATTAGTTTTTTTTTATATATTATATACGATAAAATTTGAAATTTATGGTATTTTATATATTAAAATTCCAAAATTATTATGTATTCACTTAAATATAGTTTTACTTATAAATGTTAAAATATTATAATATTTAATATATTATTTATTTGACATTCAAATTTAATAAGGATACAAATATAAAAGTACATATTTTTAGTTTTTTAAGTTAAAAAAAACAAACAACTTAATAATTATTTTTTAAAATTTAGGTAAAAAAATAAACATATTACTCAGATTCAGATATTCAGATCTATTTAAAATTCAGACTAATTCAAATCTATTCAGATTTCAGACTAAAAAATAAAAGCTACCTAAGTCTCTGTTCTGTTTTGGTCAATCGAATTCCTCTGTCCTTTCTGCGCAACAAAATCACAAACGATGTTGCGCCATGCCTCTAACCTCGCCTCCAAAGTCAGGTGCACTTCTCCTTCACAGTTTACCAAATTTTTATTTTGTTTACTTTGTTTTCCTTCCACTTCTCTCATTTTGTTTATGTTAGTTAATTTGATTTTGTAGGTTGCTTGATAACAATTTTCAGCCGGTGATGATTCATTCATTCATTTATTAGTGTTTTTTGTTTCCTTTTTTCAAATAATAATAACTAATTCTGGCTTGGCTTATTCAGTTCAATTGATTAATTTCGTTGAGTTAATTTCGTTGAATTTAATTCTGTGTCAGTTTCATTTAACTCGGAGCAGACAGTATACCGCGGCGGAAGTCACTAAAAGATTTTTTGATTGTGAAACATCTTCTGGATTTTCTTAATTAAGAAATTAGATTTGCTGTGAATGGGAATGGATTTAATTAATGGATACAGATCATCTGATCAAATTCAATTTACATCTATCTTCTGTCTGCAGGCACCAATTCTAAAGTTAAAAGGGATCTCGTCGAAGCCCTGATTGATGGAGAATTTTAAATGCGGGAGGATGCGGAAGTGCCAGACCAAAGACAAGGGGCTAGAATGGCAATTGATGCACTTGTGGGAAATTTATACAGCACAGAACAACCCATCACATCATTCGAACAAATAGCCCTGGTTTTCTTTCTCACTTTAGACTCTTGCTCAATTTAATGATAATCCACAGAAATATATTTCATTTTGACGCCTTTTTTTTCCCATTTTTAATTGAAGTTTGGAACGGCTGCAGCAAATGGTGACAGAGTGATTGGCGAGCTCATAGGCAAGGCTTTTGAGAAAGGTTGGGGAAACAATCTTCATGTTTTAGCTGTAAGTTGCTTCTTGAATTTTTCATTGTCTTTACTTTTTTCTTATCTGCTGTGCCTCTGATTCGGTTGTTATGTTTCAGAACCTTCCATTTTGTTTCCTCTACTGTTTTATGTTTATTTTCTACTGCCTCACTACTATTGCAGGATCGGAAAACACCACCCAGTATTGAACTTCAGTTGTATTGGGGAATGACCCTAGACAGGGGCTATTTGTCACCTTACTTCATCACCAATCATAAGACAAAAGAATGTGTAAGCATTTTGAGATATCAATAAATTAATTGACATTTTATGAGAAATTTGTGATTCTATAAAGGATAGATATATTGACAATGAAGTAATTGAGATTGCTTAGTTCTTACCTTGAAGATATAACTTTGGATCAGCCTTGTTATTAATCAACTAGTGATTTCATTTTTACTAGGTTTTACGAGATCCTTATATCATGATCCTTGAGAAAAAGGTTTCGAACTGCGTCTTCTTTGACTTATTGACAGAGATTGGACCAGTTAGAAGATATAATGGCACAGATGTACTGATTATTGCTGAAGATATTGAAAATGATCTCCTAGCAAGTCTTGTCTTAAATGGAGTGGCTACAGCAACCAAGGTGAACTTATACTTGACAGTGTTTTGCTGTTAAGAGATGGCCTACTTGAAGAATCTTCTATCATTCAATTATTCATTTAATTTTACAAAGTGAAGTTTCATATGTCTTCTCATTTTTTGTGGGTTCTGAATTGCTTGAAGGTGGATTTGGAGAAAGTAGGAAGGCTAGCCTTCGGGACATTGCCAAATTCACATATGGGAAGGTTGGTTCATTTGATAAATGCTTCACCTTGCTTTGCATGATTATTATGTGATTTACAAAACAATGTGTTCCTTTCTTTCTCTTTTAGGTCATGACAGGAAAAGATTTTGAATGCGTATCTCTTGGCCATGCTGAGAAGGTGAGAGATATCAGATATCAGTGACTGGTATATAATTTTCTTTGGTGTGAAAAAAAGATTTATTTTACCTAAGTAGAGCACATCATGAGAACGTTCTTCTCATCCTTGTTTCTGGTGGACTTTAATCCTTTCTTCTGGTACAACTTTGGCATAGTAATATATTAATTTTCATTTCCTTGTGTATATTGACAAGAGAGACGAGGTTTCGCTCAAACAATATGTCTTAGCCCTCTTTTATCATTGTAGATTACGGTATCAAAGGATCAGACGGTTATCCTTCGTTGTAAGGCTTGCATAGGACACGAAAAGGTCTGTGTTGTGACATTTCACATGATTTTCCAACAAGTTATCAGAATTTTCATTTGTGTTTATAATTTTAAGCGACTCTGCTTTTCAGTTTATACTGTTTGGCTCTTTTGTGCTTCTTTGGGCTGTTTCTATATTTTTGGACAACTTGCTTACCCTTTCGCTAATTTTCTTTTCTTAAATATGTCTGTTGCAGTTGTTACAGTGGAGATTCACAATGGAAAATTTACAAGATTTCCCTGAAGAGAGCTGTACAAAGCACTCTTATCTCGCTGCTGTTATAAAGGTTTGGTTATTTGGAATTGTAAATTAGTTCTTCAAGAGCTTTGAAGCTGACTTGTGCTGGGCATAGAATGAAAGTTCTCAGCCTAACATGACCTATTAGCACGATCCATTTGGGCCAAGTCATGACCAGGTCTAAACTCTAAATCCTGGTTGGCCAGCCAAGAAATTTGAATTTTCTTTTATCTGCTATTAAAAAAGTTGAATAAACTCATTTATAGGGAGGATCAATGATCAGGTCATTTTGGATAAAATGATTTAATTAATTAACTAATTCTTTGGATTCAAATTACATTCCCATCTTCATATGATTATAATTGAAGTATAGAGTAGACTGATACCGTACAAATACTTTGATACTTGAAAATGGGAAAAAGAGAAGAAAAACAGTACCAAACAGTCAATTAGACATTATAATATATGTGAAGTTTTGGAACTGGATTTTGGTAGAAGTATATATTCCTTGCTAATAGGAATGTGCCAAAGATGAATCAATTTGCTTGTTTGGTTACAGTAATTGCATTTAGAAGACATGACTGCATCTTATTTTGTTGTTGCATCATGCTATAAATGAAATTTGGCTCGTTGAGATGAAAGATTGTTGAATTAGAGATGTTAGGTAAGGAAGTATTCTGATTTGAAATGAAACGGGTGCTGTTGTTGTAAGGTCTGTGGAAGTAATAAAGCTGAAGTGCGTGAAAAGAAGGATAGAGTTGCTAATGCCATAAATGCTGTCAAGGCTGCAAAGGAAGAAGGAGTTGGTAAACCTCTTATATTTTTGGCTTTTGTTGTTCTATCTTGTTTGATTGATGCATGACATACAAATGTTATATGTATTCTGATGCCTTTGCAGTTAGTGTCATGTCACTTTTATATGCCTGCAAGGAGTTGGATAAATTGCAAACTGCTAACCATGGTCAGAAGATTGGTGTTCAAGCTATCCAATATGCTCTTGAGGTTTTCTTTATTCTTCTTTTTAATTATGTATGTGATGTTTCTAAAACCTCTTATTGTCTATCTGTCTAAAGGCAGAGGGCTGCTAAGATTATTCCTCGTTGAAAGGTGAAAAGTGACATATACTTCACAAATGCATGCGTGGTTTTCGTTATGGGGCATGAACCTTATCTTTTATGTATCTCAAGAGTGAATCATGGTAGAGAATATTGGTAACAAAATGTCTAGTTTTTCAGAGCCTTCTGATTGGTTGAGCCTGCATCTGCAGATGCTGGTGAGCGCGATTGCTTATAGCGCTGGAGTTGATGGGTCAGTTGTTAGCAAGCTACTCGAGGGATCCAAGCCTAAACCCCTCAGTAAAGGTTTGCGTCTGTTTCCCCCTTTTTCAAATAATGGAAATTTGAAAAGGAAACGAGTGAAATTCGAGGGTTGGGAATTAAGGTGAGGGTACTTTGATCTACATTTGTGTCAGGTGAAAATGCAGATATGCTTATGCCAGAAATTGTTTTTCCATTGAAAACCATAAGAGCAGTCTTGGTGGAGGCTACAAGGTAACTAGTTATTTAAAACCTTTAAGCTTATGCTAATTTTTTATCTAAGCACATATTAATTCTTTCTTCTTGTGTAGTGAGATGTTAGCAAGACTTTGAAATTGAGGCTCTTAAGGTGGCTCAGCTTGTCTTTCCAAGAATATTTGCAAAGAAAGTTCCAGCTGATACAAGCCTCCAGAGTAAAACAAAGGCGTAATGGAGGCTTCTATCAGCTTTCACTGGGTGCTGTTATGGTTACGGTGATTTATAATCCAAATTCTCATGACACGTTATATTTATTTATTATTTGTTTGAAAAGCATACATTAAGCTTTTTCATAAACTATACACGAACAAGAAACGGAATATATTGGTCATCAGGAGTTGCGCCTTGGATAAATAATACATGGATGCTCCAACTTCTTATATGCAGTTTATTTTTTTTCTTTTTCCCCTTATTTTCCCTTTTCTATTAGAAGCAAAAATATTCTCGACATCTCATTTCTAATCTATGTATATAATATCCCTCCAATAAAATGTTGCCAGATTATGATTGCTATTACCATTAGCAAGAGGTGAGTGGTAGATTTGTTGTTTTGTTGCAAAATTAATGTCAACTTTATTGCAAACTTTGCCCTTGAAATCGGAAGTCTTCTATTTTTTTTTAATTTTTTGAAAAAATAAGAATGGTATTTAAATAAGAAGGGATATCGACGGAATTGAACTGATGGTGTGCTTGTTTATCAGTCACATTCATGTTTATTTTTCAGAAAATAATAATTATTAAAAGTTGAAGAGCATCAAATTTATTTTTTTTTCAAACTTGTCGAGGATTGAAAAACATTGTTGAATCATTAATAGGAAAATCATTCGAAAAAACGTAGAATGAGGATGCAAGACAGCAAGAATATTAATAAGTATGTTAAAGCCGGATAAATTAAGAAAATTTTAAGTAGTTTATGTAAATCATATTTCCATATATTTCTAATATCTTATTGCATAAAAATTTCAATAGTTTAAGTAAAGATTTTTTCAGAACCGTAAAGAGTGTACAAAATAAAACTTAATGATAAATTATTTGAATCCTCATAACTCACTTGACCCACTTTTTAGGTTAAAAAAAAGAAAATTATTAAATTGCCTCTAACATAAAATACTATTATAGAATTAATACGTAAACTACATGCTCTCATCTTTGGATCGACAATCTCTAAATTTGTTTAATTTTTACGTACACAAACACACATAGTAGTTTCTGGTCCAGAATTTTAAATTGCGAGAAAATCCAGAAAAATTTTAAAATCGCATAATTTTAAAGTATTATGAAATTAACACTTTAAAGCCGTAGGGTTTTAAAACTTTCTCGGACTTTTCTGTATTTTAAAATTCTAAATTGGAGCATTTACACACACACACACACACACACACACACACATATATATATATAGATATATGTGAGAGAGAGAATCTTGGATTTGTTAAAGTTTGGAAAAGCTATTAAGTCACAACGCAATGGTATTATACTATTAAACTTCACAATTTAATGACTTTTCTACACCTTATTAAAGTTGATTGAAAACCTCTAGTGGATGCCTTTAATAACTCAATTAATATGTCATCTTGGGCACAAAAGAAGTAAAATTCTTGCTCAATTAGGTATTGGAGAACTTGAAAGATTAAACATACCCACCTTTATTAATGAAAGCTCTAAAACACTCAACTTTCACAAACACTTAGAAGCTTGCTTCTTTTTCTTCTTTAAATTTGATCTCTTATTTTTGTGACACTGACAATACAAATAACAAGGGTATTTATAATCCCCAAAACTCAATACAAATCACACATATAAACTAAATAAATTTGATCGCAACCATTCATTTATTCTTAACCACCACACTAATCTCAACTTAACTCACTCCACTTCACCTACAACACCTAACATATTTTACTAATAATTTACACAACTAACATATTCTACTAACAATTCACACACCTAACATATAGTAAGACAAATTTGTTTTCATAACTCTCCCTCTGAGACTTATTTTACAATGCCAAGTAGAGTTCTCAACCTAATGAAGTCTTCTTACTTTAGCGGCTTGGCAAGATATCAGTAATGTAATCATGTGATACGACATACTTTTCTTGTACTTTCTTTCTTTCAATGTATTCACCTATGAGATGATAGTGAGTGTCGATATGCATACTTTGATCATGAAAAATTGGATTCTTGGATAGTGCAATTGTTGACTTTTTATTGATGCAAATTTTGATTGGCTTTCTTTGCGGCAAACTCAACTCCTTCAACAAATTCTTTAGCCAAATTGCATGACAAACAGATGATGTGGTAGCTACATACTCATTTTGATAGGTGAAAAGTATGACAATTGGCTGCTTATTTGACATCCATGTGAAAGCAGTGTCTGCCATAAAAAACATGAATCCTGTAATGTTCTTTTGATCATTTGTATCTCTACCCCAATCACTATCGTTATATATAACAAGCTCGTAGTCATTGAAGAATGAGTATAAGAAGCCAAAATCAATTGTACTTTTAATATAGCAAATGACTCTTTTTTTCAACTTTAGAATGGGCGGTCTTTAAATTCTCCATGTATCGATTCACAAGTCCAACAGTATAAAGAATGTAAGGTCTCGTGCATATCAAATAGAGTAGGCTTACAACCAAACTCTTAAAGTATATTGGTTTTACACTTTTGACTTCATCGTGTTTAGATAGCTTGACATTATATTCCATTGGTGTGTTTATGGGCTTGCAATTATCCATCTTGAACTTGTTGAGTATTTCCCATGTATAGTTTTCTTGGTAAATGAATATGTCTTTTCCCTTTTGTTTAACTTTAATGCTAAGCTAGTATGTCATCAATCTAATGTCAGTCATTTCGAATTCTTTGGTCATCACTCTTTTGAACTCTTTAAATAAACTTGGATTGCCTCCACCGAAAATGAAATTATCCACGTACAAGCATAAAATCAAAATATCTCTATTTTTAACTTTCACGTAGAGAGCCTATTCTTATGGGCATTTGGTGAAGCAAATCTCCTAAAAATACTTATTTATTTTGTTATTCCATGCCCTTGGTGCTTGCTTTAAACCATAAAGGGTCTTCTTAAATCTTAGAACTTTATCTTTTTGTCTTTTCACAATATAGCTGTTGAGTGTTAGAAAATGCATTTTTATAAAAGAGAAAACCATCATTTTGCATTTCAAGTCTTACTAACAACCCTTACTTTTATGTGTTTTAGCTTCTTGTAATTTAATTATGTGTGTTTTATTTTAATTAAGTATTTTATGTATTTTAAGGGCATCATGGTCATTTCACAATAAACGAGAGATCAGACGGCAAAACAGACATCACTTTTGAACTCAGGGCGGTCGAAAACCTTAAGAGGAGCATAAAAGGAAAAATGGCACTGTTCACATGTATGGTACTATTCACATGTACGGTACTGTTTAAGTTACTGTTCACGACACTGTTCACATAGACGGATCGATGACGTGGCATTGACCCATGATGTGGCATTGACTGATGAGGTGTCACGATCCTGTTGGACTAAAATTCTTATGCACTGTTGATCGATGACGTGGCAGTATATCAGTGGACCAAAAATTTTGCGTACGGTACATGCATTACACAGGATTATTTTCAACCAATCTGCGTCACTGTTCACTCGGGTCAAACCGTGTTATTGTTCATCCACGTGGTCAAACCGCGTATTGTTCACGCGTACTGTTGACTGATGACGTGGCACAATCCTGAGCGTCCAAACTGTTTTTAATCGGATGGCCATGATTTACTCAATGTATCTATAAAAAGAGGGCCTCCCCCCCCCCCCCAATTTGATACCTCTGAATTCATTTTTGGGATCCATTTTCTGTAATTCCCTCTCCATCTTGTATTTTCTACATATTTTAATAAATTTCCATTTTGCCCCTAGTTCAATTATGAGTGGCTAATTTTCTTTCAAGCTTGGGTTGAAGGTGAAGTCTCAACATGTGTCATGGGCTTTATTTGGTAAATTTATTTTCTCTTCCCCTCTAGTTTTTGTGGATGTTTTGACTTTTCGTTGACAAATAATAATAATCTTGTCTAGTACCGCCCTGGTTTCACCGGCTCCCTAATATAAGGTTATTATTATTTGGCACGATAAGCCCTTAGCACCATATTGATTAGAGCGTGGTTCATGAGGTGTGGATTCCCCCCTCATGATTTAATTGGCATTAATAAGGATTATTTAGCTCATGATGTATGTTGATACGGATCCAGATACCCAAGTACATCATCTCAATAGATTTCTCTTCAATTTATTCTCGCCATTTCAATTCCAATTTTAGGATAATCCAAATCATTTTCACCACAAATCCAACCACCTATTTACAAAATTAATTCTACACACAATTAAAATCCACCTCCTCGTGAGATCGACACTCGTCACCATTAGTCTATTCTACAATAGATTCGTGCGCTTGTGAGTTCAACAAAATTTACACAACAAGTTTTTGGCGCCGTTACCGGGGAGGTAAGTAATTTAATTCATATAATTAATTTTTGTGAATAATTCTATTAAATTGTTTTCTTATTTTTTTAATAAAAAAAAGTGAATCTACATTTAGAGGTAAGAATTTCTTTTCTTTTTCTCTTCTTTAAAATTCTATAATTTAATTTTCAATTTATTTTTCTTTGTAATTTTTTTTGTTTATCTTATTAATTTATTTTTAGTTAATTTATTTCACGTATTTTTTTGTGTGTGTATTTTTATAGTAAGGTTGTAATAGCGCAATAAGGTTAGTACCGTAATTTCATCTTTTTGTTTATTTTTATTAATTTTGTTCCCATTTATTTTTTGTTCTTCGCATGCATGGTCGTAGGTCATTATTACCTAATCTTGAACCTATAGACATTGAACTTGAGAAAATACTGTGCACACATAGGCACGTTAAAAATAAATTTGGAATGGATTTATAAGCACCACAAGAGAGGCCATTTAAGGACTATTTTAGTCATTTAGTTAATTTGAGCACATCATGCATAAGATACCCAAATGTAGCTGCTAGAAGTTTTGAACTAAAACCTAGTGTGCTAAATTGTCTCCCAACATTCTATGGCCTAGAAAATGAGGACCCATATAATCATTTGAATGATTTTCATGCTATTTGTCAAACATTTAAATATGAGAATTTTTCAGATGATGATGTAAAACTTAGACTATTCCCATTTTCTTTAAAGGATAGAGCTCGTTCATGGCTTAATACATTGCCTGCTAATAGCATTTCATCATGGGAACAAATGGTAACGAAATTTTTAAATAAATATTTCCCAGTGCATAAAACTAAATTCTATTTGCAGGGAAATTTTAGAGTTTACCCAGAGAGAAGACGAGCAGTTTTTCGAAACATGGGAGTGATTCAATGGGCTACTCTTGAAGTGTCCACATCATGGGTACGAGAAATGGCACCAATGCCAATACTTTTTGGAGGGATTATTGTCGAATGTGCAAGAATGGCTAATGGCAACAAGTGGAGGAGAGCTAATGTCAAAAAGTGCATTAGAGATTTGGGAATTCTTCCAGCGACAAGCGGATAATTCCCAATAACGGAGTCGATCACTCAGAAATACTAGAAGAATTAAGGGAGTAAATGAGGTTCACATTGGTGAGTCAAGTTCAGAAACTAAAGAAGTTAAGGAGATAATTGAAGGGCTCTCTCGACAAATAGCATCATTAACGACTGCTAAATCAACAGAGTCACATGACCATGACTCATACTCAGATCAAGCCAATGCCATAGGTGTAATGAGAAAACCATCAAATTACAACCCATACTCCAACACATATAACCCTGGATGGAGAGACCACCCTAATTTTTCATGGTCTCAAGGATTCCAACAGAATGGACCAGCAGCTCCAGCTCCACTAATGCAACAAATTCCTCAAGTTCCTCAAGCCTCTCAGCCACCATTTAGACCATACAATCAGAACCAAAATTACTCTCAACCCAGACCATGGGAGAATTCACTCCAGAATCTCAAAAATCTTACTCACTCCACGATTGAGCAACAGAACCGCACCATTGATGGACTACGAAGTGAGTTGAGAGCAGGCTTCAACTCACAAGCCCAATCAGTTTCAAGCCTCGAGAAGATGGTGAGATAACTTGCTTTTTCAGTTCAGACCTTGGTAATGACTGTTGAGAAAGGTAAATTTCCAAGTCAACCAGTGTCTAATCCTAAAGGAGTGCATGAAGCAAGTACCAGTTCACCATAGCAGCATGAAGAGGTCAAAGCAGTCATGACCTTGCGAAAAGGAAAAGAATTCGACAACCAAGTGGAGATGCCGGTGACAAAAGAAAATCAAATTGTACCTGTAAATGCTGAGGACTCATCACCGGAGGAGAAAGAAGAAACCAACCCACGAGAATATGTTCCCAAAGCTCCATTTCCTCAGAGGTTAGCGAAAGGAAAGAAGGGAAAATCCACAGGTGAGATTCTCGAAATCTTCAAACATGTAAGTGTTAACATCCCTTTACTTGATGCTATAAAGCAAGTTCCATCTTATGCCAAGTTTCTTAAAGACATTTGTACTAAAAAGAGAAACATTCACGTTCAAAAGAAGACATTTTTAACAGAAAACATTAGTTCTATACTCCAACATAAAATTCCTCTAAAATGCAAATATTCAGGCTCCCCCACTATCTCATGTAGTATAGGGAACGACACAATTGATAATGCTTTGTTGGATTTAGGAGCTAGTGTAAATCTGTTACCTTATTCAGTGTTGGTGAAACTTGGACTGGGAGAATTACACCCAACTCCAGTGGTGTTACAACTTGCAGATCGGTCCACAAAAATACCTCGTGGTATTGTGGAGGACGTGCTTATCCAGGTAGACAAATTTTATTTTCCTGTTGATTTCATTGTAATTGACACTCAATCAATACAGGATTCAAGGAAGCACATCCCCATTATTCTAGGCCGACCTTTCTTGGCAACTGCGGATGCTTACATTCAATGCAGGACTGGAAATATGCAGTTGTCCTTCGGCAACATGACTATGGAGCTGAACATCTTCAACATTGCCAAACAACCTCACAATGCAGATGATGGAATTGTTGATGTGGATTAATTGAAGCATTAGTTGATGACACTTTTGTTTCAAACCTTAGTGATGATCCCTTACAAACATGTTTAACTCACTTTGGTTTGGATTTTGATATTGACAGATCAGTCGATGAGGTCAATGCTCTACTTGACTCAGCATCATTCCTTACATTTTATCCTTAGGATGATTTCATTCTAGGATGATTTTCTTTAAGGAAATTTTCCTTAGATTTTATCCTTAGGAGGATTTCATCCTAGGATGATTTTCTTTAAGGAAATTTTCCTTATATTTTATCCTTAGGATGATTTCATCCTAGAATGATTTTCTTTAAGGAAATTTTCCTTAGATTTTACTAATAAATGGAAGTCAAGAGTTGAACAACTAGCACCATCAGAAGAGAAACTCATCCCATCATCAGAATCACCACCGAAACTTGAATATGCATTACCCAACACTTTGGAATATGCATTTTTGGGAGAATAAAGTTCTCTGCCAGTAATCATCTCATCATCCCTCAATGACGAACAAAAAGGTAAGTTGTTGGATGTTTTAAAAGAGCACAAAGGAGCATTAGGATGGACCATAGCGGACATAAAAGGTATAAACCTAATAGACTGCATGCATTACATTCACCTTGATGAAAATGCTAAACCTACTAGGGAAATGCAACGTCGGTTAAATCCTAACATGAAAGAAATTGTTAGAACTGATGTCCTTAAACTATTAGACGCATGTATTATTTACCCAATTTCTGATAGTTCATGGGTCAGTCCTGTGCAAGTTGTCCCCAAAAAGTCAGGAGTCACAATAGTTACGAATGCCGATAATGAATTGATACCAACTAGAGTGACTACAGGATGGCGTGTATGCATTGATTATAGAAAGTTGAATTCTGTCACACGTAAAGACCATTTTCCTTTACCATTTATCGATTAAATGCTTGATAGATTAGCAGGCCATGAATTTTATTACTTTCTAGATGGCTACTCAGGATATAATCAAATTCCCATAGTACCAAAAGATCAAGAGAAAACTACTTTCACTTACCCTTTTGGCACATTTGCATATAGGAGGATGCCATTTGAATTATGTAATGCACCTGCTACATTTCAACGATGCATGTTGAGCATTTTTTCTGATATGGTAGAACGATTCCTTGAAGTCTTTATGGATGATTTTTCTGTTTTTGGTGACTCGTTTGATCAATGTTTACATCATCTAATACTAGTTCTGTAGAGATGTATCGAGAAGAACTTGGTCTTAAATTGGGAGAAGTGCCATTTTATGGTAAAACAAGGTATTGTTTTCGGTCACATCATTTCGAGCAAAGGTATTGAGGTTGATAAAGCCAAGGTGGATCTCATTTATAATCTTCCTCTACCCAAAACAGTCAGAGAAGTAAGATCTTTCCTTGGGCATGCTGGTTTCTATAGACGTTTCATTAAAGATTTTAGCAAAGTTTCTAGACCCTTATGCAATCTACTTGCTAAGGATGTACCTTTTGTCTTTGATGATTCATGTCTTGTGGCATTTGAAAAATTAAAGCAGTTGTTAACATCATTACCCATCATTCAGCCCCCAAACTAGAGCTTACCATTTGAACTCATGTGTGATGCATCTGATTATGCAGTAGGAGCAGTATTAGGACAAAGAGTTGATCGAATTCCCCATGTTATTTACTATGCTAGTATGACATTGAATGATGCACAGTTGAACTATTCAACTACTGAAAAAGAAATGCTAGCAGTAGTGTTTGCATTAGAGAAATTTCGATCTTATCTCATTAGTTGTAAAAATTATATTCACATATCATGCTGCTCTTAAATATCTTCTCACAAAGAAAGATGCAAAAGCTAGACTAATTCGTTGGGTGTTACTTTTGCAGGAATTTGACTTGGAATTCAAAGATAAGAAAGGCACAGAAAATGTTGTGGCAGACCATCTCTCTCGTCTCCATTTTGACACAATTACAGAGCCATTAACATTGAATGAGTCATTTCCAGATGAACAATTAATGAGTGTGGAAGTATTACCTTGGTATGCTGATGTCGTTAATTATCTTGTTACAGGTCAACTTCCAGAGCATTGGACCAAGCAAGACAAGGCTAAATTCTTTGCAGAAATAAAGAATTTCTTCTAGGATGACCCGTATTTGTTCAAGTATTGTGTAGATCAAATTGTTAGACAATGTGTCCCAGAAAGTGAAATTCAAAATATCCTTTCATTCTGCCATGAGCAAGCTTGTGGAGGCCATTTCAGTGCTAAGAAAACAACGACTAAAGTTTTATAATGTGGTTTCTATTGGCCAACTATATTTCGAGACGCTTACACTTTCTGTTCTTCATGTGATAGGTGACAATGAATGGGGAGCATTACACGAAAGAACATGATGCCACTAAATCCAATTTTAGTGGTTGAGATTTTTGACGTATGGGGTATCGACTTCATGGGACCCTTTCCCTCTTCTTTTGGCCATTAATACATATTGGTTGCTGTTGACTACGTATCAAAATGAGTAGAAGTAATTCCATGCAGAACCAATGATCACAAAGTGGTGATAGGATTTTTGAAAAGCAATATTGTTTCGCTCTTTGGATTCACTCGAGCAATAATCAGTGATGGTGGTGCCCACTTTTGTAATAAAGCATTCAAAGCACTTTTAACAAAGTATTCAATCACTCACAAAGTGACGACCCCATATCATCCCCAAACCAGTGGCCAAGTTGAGATCTCCAATCGAGAAATAAAGCACATATTAGAAAAAACGGTGAGGCCAGACATAAAAGATTGGTCATTACGACTTGATGATGCATTATGGGCATATAGAACGGCTTTCAAGACCCTGATTGGGATGTCACCCTACAGGCTAGTGTATGGAAAAGCTTGCCACCTACTTGTGGAACTCGAGCATCGTGCATATTGGGCCATCAAGAAATTCAAATTTGACATGTAGCAAGCCAGCTCAGAAAGAATATTACAATTGGCAGAACTTGAAGAAATTCGCAATGATGCATACAAAAATGCCAAGATTTACAAGCAACGAATGAAAGTCTTTCACGACAAGCAAATTATGAGAAAATCTTTCACTCCAGGTCAGAAAGTGCTTTTATTCAATTCTCGCTTGCACCTATTCCCAGGTAAGTTACGCTCTCGATGATCTGGCTCCTTTATTGTTCATACTGTTTTTCCACATGGAGCAATTGAAATTAAGGACCCAAAGAACGGTGTCACGTTTAAAGTTAATGGTCAAAGATTAAAGCCATATTTAGAGTACCAACCACATAGAGAAGACACCGAAATAAATTTGAATGACCCACCAGATTTGAATTGATTTTTTTTCTTTTCGGTGATTTGATTTTTTTCTTTTCTTTTCTTTCTTTTTATTATTCTTTTCCTAATTGGAATTATTTTTGCATAAGTGTGTTTGTTTAACTATTAAGTTTTCTCTTATCATTATTAATCATGAGTACCATACTTAGACCGTTACTCCTGAACATTCTTAAACCACTTCAACGTGTCAACTCAGAGACATTGAGAGAAGTGTTTACGACATCCAGTTGGAGCTTGAGGTAAATTCAATAAGAGGACGATTTTGATTTTCTTTGTGTGTTTTAATTTGTTTTTCTGTTGGTGTGCTTTAGTTTGTTACCCCAGTGAAGTGGTGGATAACGGTACTCCGTGACAATCAAGTCGGTTACTTCAGTTTTCCCATAAGAACTGATATTATGAGGCGAAGGTGTGGACAAAAATGAGATTCTAGTGAAGCTTCACAAGCAATTCTCTTCACTTCCTCAGAATACCCTCTTTACGATCTACAAAGCCCGGTCCGAACGTATGCGATTGCTCATGAGGAATAACATACCTGCTGACATCCATTGGTTAATCGAGGCTAAAGTACGATTGGCAGGTGAGTTACTTCCAAAATTTATTGTATACATGCCTGGTTGTGGTAAAGGAAATTATGCAAGAAAACGACGAGCTCGAAGAATTTCTGTTGCTTGTCACAAGTGTGCCAGAATGAGTTGCGATAAAAACCCATGTTCTTTAGGAATGGTGTCAGATAACAGGGAAGATAAGATTCAATTCATTAAGGATGGCTTGAATAAGGAGTCATTGGATGATATTCTTTTGTCTCTTGAAACGCATCCCAGTGGATATGTGCAAGGAGCGATTCTCCAGTTATGGCCATTATTCCAAAAAGAGCATGCACGATATAGTCTCGGGAATCTGACTATAAACAACCCTGTTTGCCAGTTTATAAGAAAAATGGATGGGAAGCCCATCCTCGACCCATAGAGGGCGTTCAAGCGTTTCTGGACGTAAAACCAAAGGAAGATGTGAGCCACAGTCGCAACTACCTGTAAATATCCTTTTACTTCACTGTTGTTTTATTCCACTGTTGTTTTATCATTTGCATTATTATCTTTAATAATTTTATTTTATCATTATTTCTTTTTCTTTTTACTGTTTCCTTTTTGACTCGCTAGCCATGTGCTTTACGCGTTATTTGACACTGACATACCACCTCATACACAGTTGTGATCCACTATCACCAAGATTCTTAAATATGACTTTTTGTTAAGCACTCACAAATTATTTTTGAGAAATATTCCAATGGCAGCTACTCCCAATAGACAATTCAAGAACATTTGTGTGCTTTCTGAATTTACCTATGGCAAACATAAAGAGTTCGTTGATGTAGCCATAGATCTTGGTCGAAGAATAGCAGAGAGAAAATTACACTTGATGTATGTAGGAGGTAACCGAGAGTTATCAAAATTGGTCTCAGAAGCTGCTTTTGTCAGAGGAAGCCAAGTGTTAGGCATCATCCTAAGAGTCCTAAAACCTTTGGGCAGTTTGTCTGACTCATCGACTGGAGAAGAGTTAGTCGTCTCAGGTATGCAAGAACAAATAACTGAAATGCTTAATCATGCTGATGCTTTTATTTTCCTTCCAGGAGATCTTGCAACACTAGAGGCACTTATCACACTAGCATCTTGGGCCCATTTGCACATTCACCAGAAACTCATCGGTTTGTTAAATGTCAATAATTTTTATGATGGCTTTATCGCATTTCTTAACCATGCAATAAAAAATTATTTCGTTCCTTCCAATGCGAAAAAGCTTTTTATTTGTGCTAACACTGCAAATGAGCTACTTGATATGTTACAAGCTTATAAAATGGAGCCAGACCCCTGGACCATTGTATTGGAGCGTCCAAATAATGACGGTAACAGTAGCCGCAATAAGAAGTACAAATTAGATTTAACTCTCCGCTTGTAAATATTTGCTTCTGTGTTGCACCACCTAGGTGATGTCTTCTAAACTCTAATTCTTTCCTTTAAAACATTGAGGACAATGTTTCGTTCTGGTTGGGGAGAGGGAATAGTCGACAATTGTGGAATCTTGGTTAAGTTTTTACTAATTTTTTGTTGTAGAAACTAACTGTTGCTAACTTTTTGTGTTGGAGATGGCTGAATATGGAGTGTAGTGACTCTAGAAACGCATCTTCATCGTTTGAAAAAAAAAAAAAAAAAAAAATTCAGACATTTTCTTTCTCTATATTATGTTTTGATGTTCGTTTTTCTTCTTCTTTTTAATTTCTCCTTTATAAAATATACATTTTCAAGTTTTTTGAGTCGAAGATGGCTGAATATAGAGTGTAGTGCCTCTAGAAACGCATCTTCTTAAGTTAAAAAAAAAAACCATTTTCGTTTTCTATCATTTTCTAATTAGTTTTTCTGCATCATTTTCACATTTCTGCATGTATATTTTCCTTTCATGTTTAGAATAGGTTGAGGGGTAGGATGTTGTTTAAAAAATAAAAATTTTGTGATTTGTTTTAATATTGGATGACATGATGAATTTCAAATTTTAGTATTTGTATTATCTTTAGTCTGAAGTGATGTTACGCTATGTTTGCTACTTTACATGTTGATGTCGGAGACAAATATGAATTGCTTGAAGGAATGAACATGTCATAATAAGTACCAAGTGAGTTTTTGAGCCTATTATTTTTCTTGGAGAGTAACCCTTGTGCCCATTCTTTATACAGCTTAATAGTTTATTATTGTATATACGATCTCTAGATTTCTTTTGAGTTAACCCTTAAAAAAAATGTGTGTTGCTACATTTGGAGGCCCATCTAACTAGTAGATATGGAAGATTATTTAGAGCCCTAAAAGATGATGGAAATGCCATCTTTGATCCGTTTGAGCCTTTCTAGCCATCCCTTTTATGAAATATCCATAGTTAACCCTTTTGAGCCTTAAAAAAAAAAAAAAATCTTTTCTTTGTCAACTTATCATTTTGACCCACTCCGATTTGGAGTATTTCCCAATATCTTACAAGTTACATCCCCTATTTATGTTTGAGAAAAATGTAAATAAACATTTTGTACAGTGAAGTTATGCCTAGTTCAAAAAAAAATTTGTTGTTTCTTAAAAAAAAAAGAAAAAAATTGTTCTTCAAAAATAAAAATAACAATAATAGGTGAAATCCACCTTGCAACTTCCCAAAAAAAAAAAATTCCTCTGCATTTTTCTCAAACATACACTTTGTTTTCCTTATTTTCCTTCTTTGTTAGCCATGTCCCTAGCCTACATTACGTCCTAATAAAAGTCATTCTTGATTTTAGGGAACTATAGTATGAAGTAGAAGCTAGTTATATGGGCTAAAAGGATGTAGTGATGCATAATAAAAAATAAAAAAAAAAGACAAATAAATTGGGTTGACTAGCATTTTTGTTTGAGTTGAGATCGTATTATTTCTAAGCTGAGGGCATATTTATTTCATCTTGGTAAGAGCAGGTGATATCACTTCTTTATTATTTTCTCTCTCAATTATCATTCATTGGAGTGACTATTTTTATTGTGTTTAATTTCTTTGTGAGAGTGTCACTACCTCCAGTGAGATTTTGGGGTTTGACATATCATTCTTGAAAGTAGATATGATAAAGTCTACTGGGCTGATTCATGTGGATGGTTGATGTGGGTGTGATATTTCTTTAGACTGAAGATAATGCTTATATTTTTATTTGATTGTTATCATTAATCTGATTGAATAAACAAGAGTGTTTAAAAATAAAATAAAAATCATTTTAGATTTGAATTTTATTTTCGCTTTATTTGCTAGGGACTAACAATAAGCTGGTTGGGGAGTGTGTTGAGTGTTAGAAAATGCATATTTATAAAAGGAGAAAACCGTCATTTTATATTTCAAGTCTTACTAACAACCCTTACTTTTATGTGTTTTAGCTTCTTGTAATTTAATTATGTGTGTTTTATTTTAATTAAGTATTTTATGTATTTTAAGGGCATTATGGTCATTTCACAATAAACGAGAGATCAGACGGCAAAACGGACATCACTTTTGAACTCAGGACGGTCGAAAACCTTAGGAGGAGCATAAAAGGAAAAATGGCACTGTTCACATGTACGGTACTGTCTACGTTACTGTTCACGACACTGTTCACATAGATGGATCGATGATGTGGCATTGACTGATGAGGTGTCACGATCCTGTTGGACTAAAATTCTTATGCACTGTTGATCGATGACGTGGCAGTATATCAGTGGACCAAAAATCTCGCGTACGGTACATGCATGACACAGGATTATTTTCAACCAAACTGTGTCACTGTTCACCCGGGTCAAACCGTGTTACTGTACATCCATGTGGTCAAACGGCGTACTGTTCACGCGTACTGTTGACTGATGACGTGGCGCAATCCTGAGCGTCCAAACTGTTTTTAATCCGATGACCATGATTTACTCAATGTATCTATAAAAAGGGAGCCTCCCCCCCCTAATTTGATACCTCTGAATCCATTTTTAGAATTCATTTTCTGTAATTCCCTCTCCATCTTGTATTTTTTACGTATTTTAATAAATTCCCATTTTGCCCCTAGTTCAATTATGAGTGGCTAATTTTCTTTCAAGCTTGGGTTGAAGGTGAAGTCTCAACATGTGTCATGGGCTTTATTTGGTAAATTTATTTTCTCTTCCCCTCTAGTTTTTGTGGATGTTTTGACTTTTCGTTGACAAATAATAATAATCTTGTCTAGTACCGCCCTGGTTTCACCGGCTCCCTAGTATAAGGTTATTATTATTTGGCACAATAAGCCCTTAGCACCATATTGATTAGAGCGTGGTTCATGAGGTGTAGATTCCCCCCTCATGATTTAATTGGCATTAATAAGGATTATTTAGCCCATGATGCATGTTGATACGGATCCAGATACCCAAGTACATCATCTCAATAGATTTCTCTTCAATTTATTCTCGCCATTTCAATTCCAATTTTAGAATTTATTCTTGCCATTTCAATTCTCTATTTATTAACTTATACAACTTATCGGAAGTTTATTGGCTCACAATTGGTAAAAAGGCAAAAGAAAATAAGATTATCAAGTTTTTCAGTTATCTTATAGAATTCTTGTAAATTTCTTGTGCATGTTACATCTCTTTCCTCTAAAAATGACGTCACATAATGACACTAGTGGAGGTCAAGAAAATACGTGGTATCTTGATACAGGTCTTAGCAATCACATGAGCAGAAAAAAGAAGTATGTTCGTAAAACTAAATGAATCTGTAAATCGGAACATCATTTTTGGGCACTACTAAAAAAATGACCTTTACTGACACTTAGTTTCTGACACTTTATAAAAAGTATCAGTAATTATGTACATATGCACCATTTTCTGCTTTTAACAAATAAGTATTATAAATTATTGATACTAACGTGTCAGTAAATTAAATATTAAAAATCACTGATACTAAAGTATCAAAAGTTTTAAAAAAATAATTAGAATTTGTAAAACTTTGAACTCGAACCTAAGACTTCTAAAATTTAAAATACTTATGTTTGTTCCGCAAACCATCAGACCGATAGAATTAAGACCCAAATATTATATTAAAAAATTAAAGAACAAAAATTAAAAAACAAAATCCCCAATAGATCTCTTCCCCTCATTTCGTCTAAGTGAATAAAACTTACAAACGAAAACTTACAAAATCCCTAAATCTACCACGCCGCCGACGCACCCAAAACCTCTCCTATCACTGCCGTCACTCGACTACCCACTGCCGTCGACTCCCATGCACCAAAGTCTGGTCTCTTTTGCTGTCATCATCTCCTGTGCACCAAAGTTCAAAATCCCCTGCCGTGAAAGTTCAAAATCCCCTGTTTTATGATTTTGTGTCGTCGCCGGTAATAAATCCACTGTCGTCATCACCCTAAGGTCGTAACAGCTTCCACCCATCATCAATACTCAGCTATTCATCATTGGTATAATATATCAGCCTTTGTGGTCGCTGTTGTACTACCTCAATCTCCGTCGTCGCTTCCGTACTGCCTCAATCTCTATTCAAGGTAAGCTCAATCTTATGACTGCCTCAATCTCTGCCTTTTTTAATTTATTTCTTTCATTGGTCTTCTTTCTGTGCTCTCTTTAATTTCTAATTGACTACAATTACAAATTAAGATTTATTTTGATAATTTTGTTATAATTATTATTTTGACGAGATCAAATTTGTTTTGAAATATTTATAAAGAAATTTTATTTTTCTGTCCATTATCGCCAACTTATTACTTATACATGCGACGTGATAGAATTTACTTACCGCACACATTAACTATACTGATTTTGATGAAGTATTGCTCTTGAACATGTACTAGAATTATTGTTGCAATGAGTCTTTGATTAGCGACATGTTATTAGCATCTCTTAATAGAAATATCTAGGTTATCCATGATGACTTTAAATTGAAAAATGGGCTTAATTGAAAATGGCATGATGGGCAAATAAAAGTCATGAACAAAAAAGTGAAGTGGAGGGTAAATGCAATAGCATTAGGCATCTGGCGGCAGTAGAGGCAAGTAGGTGGAGATGGTCATGGTGGGTATTGTAATGTAATAAAGAAAAAAGGAGTGGGTTGCAGTTGTAGTTGCCTATTGTAGAGTGAGAGGGACTCATGAACCCTTTTGTAATATTAACAAATATGTACACACATAAGCTATACATTTGTCTATGTGTACTTAATTCAACTAGATTTGGATTGCTATGAAGTCGGGTATGAAAATTATGTTTGATTTTAGTTTTCAATGGAAATTTCAAAGAGAATCCCACGCCATTGAAATTTCAAACAGGGAGGAGAGTCAAATGGTTGTTTCCCTTTTTCTATTTGGTTCTTCCCAAGTTGAAATGAAAACGAACAGTAGAATAACATGGTCTTGATTAGGGTGAGCATTTGACTCGGTTCAATCCAAACTAAATCTAATTGAGTTGTATTATGGCAGTTCGGTTCAATTCGATCGGGCAATAAAAATCAAATGATTCATGTGATTTATTTAATCTATAATAAATATGAATAAAAGTGTATTTGAAAATAAGGGTAATATTATAAACTTATGTTGTTAGGGGAATTATTAGAGATTACAAAAATGGTAGGAGATAACAGTAACAGGAAAATTGGCAATCTACCTTGGGAAAAATGAAGAGAATAATTCTTCTTGCTGCATTTCTATTGTCAGCATTTGGTTTTGCTACGAGTATGTATACTTATATCATGGGAAGAACCAGAACTGCAACTAGAGTACATAGGCACATGCAACTAGTTAGGACTGCGGAAATTTCTTTCTTTGTGGTTCAATTAGTTGTTACGCTTGCTAATTTTATTCTGGCAGAATTGGGTGTCAAAAACAGCTTTGATGCATATGTTTTCTCACTAGTCTTTGCTATAATTGTTGCTGCATTTAATATTATATATGCTGGGGGAGTTTCCAATTCATCAGGCTTTGCCTCTCCTATTGCCCCAGCTGCTGATCACCAACTGTGAAATTCCCAGGTATGATTGTGAATATAATTGTAAATATCAAGCTGCACTGGGGGAATTCATGTAAGCAACTCATCACCTCTATTACCTCCTACAAATTTAAATAAACTTGTGTTAGAATATATGACGGCATGGCAATTATGCTCGAGTCTAGGGATTAATTTGTTGTCCCTTGGCTAATTCTAGCCATATGCTACTTGATCCTAGGCTATTATGTGAATCAAGGCATTCATTTAATGTAGGGGCTCACCAACTATATAACCCCTCTTTTGTACATTCTTTTATATGTTGAAATACAACTTTGCATCAATTGTCTCTCTTTTACTTTTTAGTTTGCTTTCTTTTTGTCTTATTACAAGTTGCATGAGTCGACAAACTTTTGAAGTGTTGTGGAAGAAGGAAATATAAAAATTGTGAGATTCCATTAACTTAAATGCATTTGTAAATTAGTAATTCAGTCGTTAAATGACTCTAAAAGATTTATTTTATAATTTATATTTATAATGCTAGAGTGCCTCTGTTAGATTTAGAAATCTTTTATGTAATTAACGATTGTTTTTGTAGTACTATGGCTACATCAGAGCTGATATCAAATATTTGATTGTTTGTATCTTTTGTAGGTTCATAACCCAAGTATTATTGCTGAGGACGTGGAAGCAAACAACAGCTTGTCTATGGCCTCATGTGCAGATCATCAATTGCAGAATATCCAGGTATGATTGTGAACATAAATGAATCATCAAGCTGCACTGGGTAAATTCACATAAACAACCTATCACCTCTATGAGTTCCTACAAATTTAAAGAAAGTTGTATGAGACGTTAAGCTTTTGAAATATTGTGGAAAAAGGAAAACTAAAAGTAAAACAACATGCCCTTGATTGGCCTTTTGTCTTTTTATAGGGCTCTTTATTTTGTTTAATGCCGAGTTACAATTGGCAAAATGAGTTGTTTAGAAATAACTTGATTGGGACCATTGTAATTTTATAATTTTTGTTATAGTTTTTGCCATGTAATAAGAGAATTAGAGACTTTTTAATGTGAAATGGCACATTACAAGATTATAGTTGAAGGTTAGCTTGTATTTGGTAGCACTGATTTTAGTAGAATAATAGAATTAGATGGAACTGAAGGTAATCTTTATTAGTAAAACTAGTATTTGCAGTCTCTTAACTCCACTCAGGCAGCATAGTTTACAGATAGTACCACTATGTTTTTAATTAAAACTTTAGCTTTGTGTTTTTTTGCTTTTTTGTGGATAAATTTTAATTCATAAGTAGGTTGTAAAATTGAGTGTTCTCTCTCTATACATATACTTTAAACATTAAAAAAAATGTATATGATGATTAAACAATATGAAGACTTTTTATTTTATTTTAAGTCTTAATTTTTATTAGTTACTTCACTTATGAATTAGCTTGACTTAATAAAAAACCATTAGGGCCCTTCTTGCTTGTTCATCTTCTGTTTTGCTTTCAAAGCTTCTTTTGTTTCAATTTTAGGATTTTGTTCAAATTACTATTATAAGTGCTTAATTATAAACCTTCTAAATATCTACTTTTACCTGTCCATCTTCTACTGCTCATCACTCGCTTACGTTTTAATGGGTTTGTTGCAAAGTTGTTATTAGTGGCAACATGTTACAATATTGTTGCTTTTACTTCACTTTGATGAAGATATACCTATTGAGGTTTATATCTACATCCACATTTGCATTAAAGTGGTTAGTGTTGGTGTTCACAAGTTGCTTCGGCTTCAAACATTACTATATAATAATGTAGATCAACACTCGTTCAAAATTTTTTCTTATTAGCATGGTTTTCAAGATATTTAGTGTTTGCCTGTATAATTTTGGATAGAAGAGTAACATTATTGGAGTTCATTTCAAGTGCATAAAGTGTTTTGAATTGTTATCACACGGATATATTTAAATGAATGATAATTAAGAAGTTTACAATTTAACTTTTGGCGAATAACTTCTTGTTTTGAAATTAAAGTTCAAGGGAATTGATGAGTACTCGATGAAAGAGCTCTCGCAACTTCGTGATCAATAGGCTACATATGTTGCCAAGTTAATTAAAACCTACAATCGCGAGGTAATATATGAGTAATTTAGGACCACTTTTGCTTCCAAATCTCTAAGACTTATTTTTTGTGGTGTTCTAATTGATTTTATGTGCTTGTAGGTGGGGGAAAAAAATGAAGCCACGTATGGATATTCAGTACATTCTTGTGCTTATTATTGTTGGTTAATGTTCGTTGAAACTGAATTTAGTACTTTGTTGCTTAAAACTTGTCGAAAACTTAATTTGATACTTATGTTCTTTTTTTTTTCCAAACAATGATGTAGTTGAATTATGTTAATTTAAGTGATGTATTTGGGATATTTATTATGTGAATTGTGTTGGGAGATTTGATATATTTAATATATTTATTTTTTTAATTGTAAAACAAACTGGAAAAATATAATTAAAATAAAAATATATTACTAACCAAAAGCAGCATAACATCACTAAATACTGACTCAATTTTAAATATTGATATGTAAATAGTATCATTAAATGTTTACACTTCGTATCATTATTTTAATGATACTATAGTGACATGAATTACTGACACGTAAATAGTATCATTAAGTACTAACGCCATAGTGTCATTATTTTAGTGATACTACAGTAACACGAATTACTGACACGAAAAGCACTGACACCAAAAATTAGTGTCAGTGTGTTCTGGCTGGAGCATTACTGACACAATTAACAAGTGTCAGTAAAAGTTATTACTGACACTAAATTGGTGTCAGTAAAGCCCATTTTTCTAGTAGTGGGGAATGATTCAAATGTATCGGTAAAGGAAAAAGGTAACATCCTTTTCAGAACAAAAGATGATAGTTGCCAAATTAATTTTGAATAATTTATTATGTGCCCAATATAAAAGGCAACATCTTCAGTTCGAATCAGCTTTTGAAGAAAGGTTATGACATTTACTTAAAAGATTATAGTCTTAAGATGATAACGAAAACCTAATTACAAAGGTGAGAATGTCTAAGAAAAAATGTTTCCTTTAAATATTCAAAATGGTATTGCAAAGTGTCTCAAGGCTTGTTAAAGATCTAATCTGGATTTGGCATCTTTGAGATGGGCATTTCAACTTTAATGGATTAGTGCTACTATTAAAGAAGAATATTATGAAAGGCCTACCTTCAATCAATCATCCCAATCTAGTTTGTGAAGGATGTTTACTTGACAAGCCATTTAGAAAGAGCTTTCCAAAAAAATCAAGCTCAAAAGCTCAGAAGCCACTCAAGTTTATTCATACTGATGTGCATGGTCTAACCAAGCCAAGCTCACTTGGTAAAAGTAACTACTTTCTTTTCTTTATTGATGATTTTTCAAGAAAAAACTTGGGTGTATTTTTTGAGGTAGAAGTCAAAAGTTTTTCAAGTAAGAGATTACCCAATGCGTTTTTGGCAGAAGTTGTTGTATGTACAATCTATCTATCCAACAAATCTTCAACAAGAAGTTTATAAGGCAAATACCACAAGAAGTGTGGAGTGGTAAAAAGTCATGCATCTATCATCTAAGAGTTTTTGGAAGCATAGCTCATGTATATGTACAAGAAGAGAGAAAAACTAAGCTGGATGATAAAAGTGAAATGTCCATCTTCATTGGCTATAACAACAATTATAAAGGATACAAACTGTACAATCCAAACAACAGAAACATCGTGATTAGTTGAGATGTATTTTCTTATAAAAAAAAAGAATGAGATTTTGGTAGTAAAAATGCACAATCTTATTATTCTCCTCTTGATCATAGTTCACTTTTTCATCAACTCTAGTACTTTGAGCTCTATATTTTTAAGCATAATGCCCAAACTTTTGACAATTATAGCACTGTACTTGGGATTTGTCATAGCTTAATCTTGGGTTGCCTCTTCCTCATCCATTGGTCGAGCTTTCTCCACTTTTATAGCTCGAGTTATTGGTACTGAAATTCCAACCTCGTTTACGACTGCAGCCTTGGCCTCGTATGTCTTTTCTCATTGTTCGAGCTTTCTTTTCTTTTCTTTGGATTAATTTCCATCTTAAAGAGTTGTTCTTCAATCCTTTATTTCTTTTTGAGTTTTTCTTCATAGACTTGCAACATTTCATGAAGTTGCTCGATTGTCATAATGTCTAAATTTTTTGTTTCTTCAATTGCCGCAACAATAGAGTTAAAATTTTTTATTCCAATTTCCTTCCTAAAGGATGTGTCATGTCATGTATCATTCATTGAGTTGTTGATAATTATCTATAAGATCCAAGTGAATTAATTATATTGTCTCACCATCCAAATGATGAATACCACATCATTTGGGATAAAAAATTGGGATCTATACCAGTAATGTTTAAAAGGTAAGGAGTAGGTAAAATATAAATTCATTTTCAACAATTTATAAAATATAAATTCATTTTTCTAAGATTTAAACTGAATGTTCAACCAACCTGCTAAATAAAACTGCCTAATAACCTTTCGGCGATGCCTTGGGCATTAATAACTCAACGAATATGCCACTTTTGTGCTTTATGGAGGGAAAAAAAAACATGGTAATTGTTTTCTTTCTTTTTCTACATTGACGGAAACGATTCTGTTATGAATGAGTGCAAGCTCTTTTTTGTGAAGAGTGAGGCTACTTACATAATATGGGCATACCCAACAAAATTCCAAGAGGGGCTTTAGCTTCTTCTGTTAAATGTGTCTCAAACTCCTTTTGAAAGAGCTAAATAAAAAGAATTTGAGCACAATTTCTATATGAAAAAATACTTATAGTTTTGTGGTAAGATTGCTATTTAGAGGTTTTGAAGAGTTGATTCAAATCCCAATAACCATTTACTACAAAAGGAATATTTTTACAAATGTGGCCACAAGAGCTCTAACATTTAAAATAAATAATTTATTGTTATGATTTTTTAAAATTTAAAAGAAAATAATAGAAATTAAGTTTTTGAGACTTTCAATGTGTTTAAGTGAACAGTAAAAAAATTATGTTTGAGTTTGCCACTGCTTGTGTTCTTAAAATTATTTTAAACTTTCTTAAAATTATTTTAAACACTTTAATTTTAATAAATAATTTTATTACAAAAATATTCATCATGATAATAACTATTAAAAGCAATTTATTCTCAATTAATATTATATAGTTTCATAAAATCTATTTCATTGAATTCGAACTATATAAGAAAGAGAAAAGTCATGCCATTGACAAAAATTGCACGATTGAATTTAGTTGTTTAATCGATTATTGATTACAACTATAATATTATTATTACTTTATTTTTCCATGATATTATATATGTTTTATAGCGGTTTAATGACAACAATGGATGAAAAAATTAATTCCACTTAATAAGTTAAAGGATTTGGTTTTTGGTAATGAACAATTTAAGGGTTGGAAAGATGGGATTTGGTTTTTGGTTAAAGATGGTCAATGGGTCTGGCGACACAGGCACTGCACGTGTCTGTACAACATGGCACAACACGAACATATTTAGGTAGGGCACACGGCACGGCACGGCACGCACGTGGGTCGTGTCGGGCCTAGAGTTTTTGGCACAAGGGCCTTAAAAGTACGATTAGAGATGGGCCAAAACACGGCATGTGAAAAGGCACGTAATAAGTACGCTTCATTAGTGGGCTAACACACAGCCCGTGGGCTATCAATAGCACGTGGGTCAAAGCATATCAAAGTAAAAATTTTTAATAAAAAAATAAATATAAAATATTATGATTTTACAAATATCTGGAAATTAAATTTTTAATATATTTTTTTAGTATAGGCTTTTAAAAATTAATTTAAGTCATAGTTTAAACAAATATTCTAATTTGTTTTATGTTTATAATGTATTAAATGAATAAATTAAGGGAAAATATCCACTGTCCACCCGTTTTTTCCAACTTTTTTAAAAATACATAATTCCTTTTTTTGTGCTGGAATCCATCTAAAGTTACAATTTGTTTTACTTTTCCACTTCCGTTTAGAATCCGTTAAGAAAACTAACGGAAACTTAAAAAAATCAAATTAAATCTAAATATTTTCCCTATCAGTTAATAAATAAATTAATTCCACAACCATCAAATGTAGGGTTTTTTTTTTATAAATATGTCTGTAATTAGAATGCTAAATTATAATAATAGTATTAAAAATAGCCCAATTTCGAAAACTATCAATTGAATAATAAATAGAGTTTTATTATTTATTGAGTTATAATATCTAGTAGTTAAGATTTTTTTATACTTCATTAATGTACCAATAATGATATTTATCATTAAATCTAATTAGTTTTGGCATTTTTTAAGGTGAAATTGTAATTTTCGTTTTGGGGGTAAAATGGTCATTTTTTAAAGTTTCTGTTAGTTTTCTTAACGGATTCCAAACGGAAGTGGAAAAGTGAAAAAAAAATATAACTTTAGGTGGATTCCAGAAAAAAAAATGAATTGTGTATTTTTGAAAAAGTTGGAAAAAATGGGTGGACTGTGGATATTTTCCCATGAATTAATATCATGATTTTTATAAATAAAATGATAAATATAATGATTTTATAAATGATAAATAAAAAATTTTACGACATTAATATTTCATTTATGAAATCATAACTTAGTTAATAGTTAATGGAGATATGTTTCATTTGTGAATGAAATATTTTTCATATTTATACATATAAAAAAATTATGAACGAAATATTTTTATGATAAATGAAAAATTATATTTTCATTCAAAGGAGTTCAAGTGCAATTATAATATTAATAGTTCAAATAAAATTAGGTGTAATTGTTATTCTAGGGTTGTAATTTTATTTTTCATTAATCATTACTATGATCTATAAAATTATTATTATTATTATTATTATTAGGTTGATGGGATTAAAAAAACACTCCAGGCACGTGGGCTTTTTTGGGCACGCTGGACATGTGGGCTTAAAGAGGAAAAAAATGATGTGGGCTATGCCTGGCTCCTATTAAAAAAAGTGGGCACGACCCACAGACCCTAGTGGGCCGATGCTTGATGGGTTGTGCCGTGCGTTGGCCATCATTAGTTTTGGTATTGCACAGCTTAAGGGTTGGAAAGATGGAAGAAGAACAAGAAGAGAAAAAAAAAGTTGCAGAAAATCATGAATTAGTTTCAAGGGTATATTGGGCATTAAGATGGATTTATAAAGTATAATATAAAATTTGAAATTTTAACAAGGGTTTAATAAGTAAAGAGATTTGAATTTAATTTGGTGGATTCAAATGTACTCAAGTAAACTTAATTATTTGACATTAGTATATTAGTTTATGGGATCATAAAATTATCGTGGTAATTTTTAGAGTATAAATAGTGCTATCCTTTTTTTAAACAGTAACTCTTGAAATTGTCTGTTTAGTCTATGGGAACATGCTTGTTTGTGAATGCCAATTGACTTTACAAAGGAATAAACGGAGCATCATTAATCTATCCAAAAGAAGCGCATAAGATTTTTTATAACATTATATATACGTGCTAATAAATGGATGAGCACTTTGTTGACAAATGGATGAACGCATTGTTAACGAGATGATAAGTTGTAAATGTAGGACTTAAAAAAAAAATATCTTAAAGAAGTGTTGTGGTTATAATAGTCATGAGTTTCTAAGACTTGAAAGGTTATAGTCCGCGCACATCTCCACTAGCTTCTCTTGGCCACCAAACTAACTATTTGGTGGACATGAATTTACCAATTGATAAACTGTGAAATCAGTACCGACTATGACTAACATGATCCGTCATAATTATTTCTCGTCTCCGAAGGATTATTAGTAACTGTAAAAGGAAGTCTTCAATGTGAAGAATTATTTGTGAATATTTGTTCCTGAGTTTGGTCCATTGTTTTGTGAGATGAAATAAAAAAAAAAAGGAAAATAAGAAAAAAGAAGAACGATGAGGAAGAAGACAGAGTTGAAAAAAAAAAGATTTTTCTATGATACTGTATGGATTTTTACAGCATTGATAGTAGGATTAATGTGGACCATAAGATGTAAGAGTTTTAATCTGAATCAGTAATTTAATATAATAAATAATTAGATAATTAATTAAAATATAACAGGTAATCTACAGGTTGCGAGTAAACATTAATTTGTTAATTTAAATTAATATTAATTTAGAAAAAAGTCACTCACACCTCTAAGGTTTGCTTAAATAATCATATAGATCCCTTTAGTTTCATAAATGGTCACACAAACTTTCTTAGTTTCATAAATGACTATTATACCTTTTGATTAAAATAATCTTTTTTTTAATGATGGATTAAAATAATCTAAATAAATATAAATATAGTAATAAGATAAAAATAATAAACAAATATCATATGATACAAATAAAATGTTATAATAAGTATAGTTGATAAAATAACGTGTACAATGAAAATTTTGCTAATATTAAGTTATTATCAGTCTATCTTGACAGATTAACTAAAATATATTAATTCAAAAATTGCTTTTAAGATTGATATTAACATAGACATAATTAAATAAGATATTGTAAAAAAATAATATAAATTTTATAAATCATTGTGAAATTATTGTGAATGTTAGGTATAATTATTTATTTTTAGTAGTATGTCAAAAAGATTTAAATATTAGTAAAAATATTTGTGTAACAGCTGTTTTGATGCATCATTATTATTTGACATTTATCCATAAGGAGCCTTGTATGAATTCTACTCAAACAAGGCATAAATGGTTGATAGAAATACTTGGCGGAAATGTAAGCAGGTGCTTTAACATGTTTTGAATGAATAGTGATGTATTTTTAAGATTATGCACCGATTTAGAAGATAATTATAGGTTAAAAAGTTCAAGGAGAACATGTGGCGCTGAGATGTTAGGAATGTTTTTGTATATACTAGGACAAAGTGTAGGAAATCGGTCTACAATGGAGCGGTTCCAACATTCTGGTGAGACTGTGAGTAGATATTTTGACAAGATATTAGATAGTGTGTCGTATGTCCGTAGATTTGATAAAACCATTGGATCCTGACTTTATTACCACTCCCAAAGAGATATTTGATGATTCAATACATATGCCTTACTTTAAGGATTGTATTGGTGCTATTGATAGTGTTCATATACCTGCCTCAATATCTTCGGAGGATCAAATTCCATTTATTGGTAGAAAAGGGACATCAACTCAGAATGTAATGGTTGTATGTAGCTTTGATATGCAATTCATATTTGCAGTGGCTGGTTAGGAAGGCAGTGCCCATGATGCAAGGGTATTTCAAACAACTATTACGAATCCTGCATTCAATTTTCCAAACCCTCCTCCAGGTTTGTGTTTCTAATTTTTTTTTATATATACCTATTCAATTGATTAGATTGTGTTATTTATTTTTGTATTTTTCTTTTTTATTTTTAGAAAAATACTATTTAGTAGATGCAGGATATCCGAAGTTATGTGGGTACATAGGACCATATAAGGGTGAAAGATATCACCTTCCTGAATTTTGTAGAGGTAGCTAACCAATGGGTTATAAAGAATTGTTCAACTACAAGCACTCTTCCTTGAGAAGTGTTATTGAGCGTACTTTTGGGGTTTGGAAGAATACATGGAAGATTTTACGAAGTATGCCAAGCTATCCATTCAAGAAGTAGGTGAAAATAGTTATTGCTGATAAACCATACAATCAGTAGCTACAGCTCACCGAATATTATTAGCTGCAAGATTTGGCATCGGCAATCCCTTATTCTAGACACAATCTTTATTTTGAGCAAGTATCACTTGATAATATTAATATTCCTTATGTACAAATGATTTCATTCCTTAATGTATGTAGTCATAAATAGGACAGCCTGTCTAGCCATTACACTAAGAGATTTGGCTGACCTTAATAGTTGTATATAAGCTTGTAACTCTCTCGTTCAATAATATACAAAGAAAATATTTTGAGCATAATATTTTTTCATGGATAAAATGTTGGACAGCACACATCTCTCCACTCCAATTGCAGTAAAACCTCAAGAACATCCAAATGATCTTACACCAGTCGATCCAACAACATATCGTAGCATTGTGGGAGCATTACAATATTTGACCTTTACTAGGCCTGATATTGTACATGCTGTAAACAAAGTTTGTCAAAACTTTCAAGCCCCCAACGAGGCTAATATGCGAGCTGTCAAGAGAATACTTCGATATCTAAAGGGAACCATTCAATTTGGCATTCGATATACATCTCAAAGTCCTTTAAAAATTGTTGCCTTTTGTGATGCAGATTGGGCTGGATGCAAGGACACCAGAAGAAGCACTACCGGTTACTGTGTGTATATTGGTGCTAATTGTGTATCTTGGGCATCTAAGAAACAACCAACTGTTTCCCGTTCTAGTGCAGAAGCTGAATACCGTGCCATGGCGTCAACTGCAGCTGAAATCACTTGGCTTACTTATTTGTTTATGGACATTGGCCTATTTCTTCTTCAACCCCCAAGGATACTGTGTGATAATCAAAGTGCTTTACACATGTCAAAAAATCCAGTTTTTCGTGCTCGATCAAAACATATAGAATTGGACTATCATTTTGTTCGGGAGAAAGTAACTGCTGGTCAACTTTCTACACATTATGTCCCTTCATTTAAGCAGATAGCCGATGTCTTCACAAAGGCTCTCTCAAAATTTCAGTTTCTTAATCTTCGTCGCAAGCTTGGGATTTTTCCGCTTCCGCACACCAGCTTGAGGGGGGATGATAAACCATACAATCAGTAGCTACAGCTCACCGAATATTATTAGCTGCAAGATTTGGCATCGGCAATCCCTTATTCTAGACACAATCTTTATTTTGAGCAAGTATCACTTGATAATATTAATATTCCTTATGTACAAATGATTTCATTCCTTAATGTATGTAGTCATAAATAGGACAGCCTGTCTAGCCATTACACTAAGAGATTTGGCTGACCTTAATAGTTGTATATAAGCTTGTAACTCTCTCGTTCAATAATATACAAAGAAAATATTTTGAGCATAATATTTTTTCAATTGCTACCATGGCCTTGCATAATTATATCAGAAGATATTCACAAAATAATGATCATTTTGATGAAATGACGGATGAACCAAGTCATAGTATTAGCGAACATATTGCATCTCATGAAGAAAGTTATGAAATAATTGATAGCACAACTCAAGATATAATAATCTTGAAAGATGGCATTGCTGCAAGTTTAATGGAGGTACAACAACAGAAATATTTATACAAATTTTGTAATTAATTACATTTTAATTTTATTTTGTTTTGTTTTGTTGTATGATTTTTATTAGATATATTTGGTATTGTAAATAATACTCGATTAATCATATCATGTACAAACCGAAGCAATTTGGAGAAGCATATCATGTACACTACTCGGTTGGCATTGTCAATAATAGTTATTTAAAATTATTTATAATTGGCCCCGAGGCAATTTGGAGAAGCATATCATATACAACTTATGCAAAAAAATAAATTTGATTTATTAAATATTAATTTAATTTGTAAAGTAATAAATCGTAATTGTATGTCAATATAATAATTTGAAGAATGAAAAATAATTATTTGTTAACAATTAAAAATAATGTTATTTAAAATTAGTTATTACAAATATTCATCCACTCTACAGCTATTTAAATTTACCAAACACCATCAGTAGCTACAGCTTAAAATCTACAGCACTTTTACCAAACACCATCAGCAGCTGCAGCTTAAAAGCTACAGCACCTTTACCAAACACCATCAACTTCCACTTCACATCTATAGCTTTTACTCCACAGCAACTGCAGCTTAAAAGCTACAGCACCTCACTCCTAAACGCACCCTAAATCGTGAATATCTATAAGAAGAGAAGTCCAAATTTGATTTTGTAAATTTCGTCCATAACTAGACACATTTATCTATCAAAGAATATATATTATGCAATCTCATATATTCTAGATCAATACAGTTAAATCATGAAATTTGGTTGATACTCATTTACTTGGTTGCTTTAGTGATTCTGAGCAGTCAGCATTCTTTAAGCCATATCTTCATGTAGAAAACTTCAAATAGAAAACCATAAAATTCTTTGAACTCCTGAGGAATAAATATTTCTAGAAATGTATAGTTTGTAATTTTATTCATTGTTAATTGATATCAATTAAGTAGAAACTTCGGGTCTTGTGTAGTTTCAAGATAATTGTGACCTTTGTGCACTAAATTGTGAAAATCTTTAAGAAGAGAAGTCCAAATTTGATATTATAAATTTCATCCATAACTAGACACATTTATCTATCAAAGGATATGTATATTATGCAATCTCATATATTATAGATCAATACAATTAAATCATGAAATTTGGCTTATAATCATATACTTGGTTGCTTGAGTGATTTTGAGCAGTTGGCATTCTTTAATCCATATCTTCATAGATAACCATAAAATTATTTGAACTCTTGAGGAATAATATTTCTAGAAATAAATAATTTGTAATTTTATTCCTTGTTAATTGATATCAGTTAATTCAGAAACTTCGGGTCTTGTGTAGTTCCAAGGCAGTTGTGGAAGATTTGGTTCTCTTTCAGTTTCCTATATGCAAATAATATTTTCAATGATAAATTTTCACCACATTCGTCTTCAATATTGTCCTTAATCTCTGCGATCTTCACCCTAAACTCATCTCCCTTGCCCACGAAATTTTGACCACCTGATTCATTTTTACTATTTGAACATCTTTACTAGAAGGGTTCATCTTTTACTTCCATGGGTGTGATTGCATATGAGTTATATTATGTTTAAGTGCTCCAACTACAGTATACATTTTTTGTATCAATGCATAAGTATCTAAATTGTTCCTCTTCAGCTCACCAAGTTAAAAGTCATCCCATCTATTTTTTCATTAAGCGTTGTCGATTCCTTCTCATGGTTGCAATTTTGAAAGTTTGCTTCACCCTCTCCGTTTGTTTTTATGCTTTTATGGAGCCCTCCATCATCTTTTCTTTCCATCTACATTTTAATGTTAATATTTAGTCAATCGTGTAACATCAAGTATATCTATAAAATAATGATACTAACAAATAAAGTATCAATAAACAAAAATGAAGATTTTAACATCTATATTTTCATATTGGGCTTGTCTTTAATTTTTAGAATTTAAAGACCGACATTTAAATTTCAATTGTAAGACGTTAATAGTCAGCTAAATTCCCTCCTCAAAATAATATAAATTCGTAAAGTGCAACGGAAAAATCTCTTGGTGATATTATACTCTAGCATATGCAAGGTAGACAACTAGACTGGCCAAATTCTGAATGTTGAGACTTTGAAAGATTGAATTTTCTCTTGTTGCCTTCATTGAGAAAATGACAGAGAATTAAAAGAGAGAAAGTTCATTCCCACCGCATAAAGCCTAAGAGAGACAAAATTATTAATCTGGCTCTAAAATCTTCAGGTCTTCACAAAAGAACATATAACAAACTTGAAAAAAAAAATTGTCCCTTCAGATCCAAAAAGTATTGTGCTTCTAATCTTGTTTTGCATGCTTCAGCTGTAGTAATTAGTTGCTTTCCATGTAATCAACAAAACCCCCCAAAACATTACACTAGAAACTGTGGTTTTGATCATATGTGATAAAAGTGAATTGAACTTCCCAGCAAGGACTTCAATCTAAAAAGCACATGAGCCATTCTTTGTGATTAATTAATTACAACTTAATTACTTAATTATTTCTCTTGCATATGTAATTAGTTGACTTTATTCTGGCTGTAATAAATACCATGAGTTGTAAGAATCATTGACCTTCTTATAGGCCTCATATATGCATGATCGTATAGATAATGCTAATAAACGTTCTTCAAATTAAGTTCATTAATTTCATATTTCTGTCTTATATTTATGCTTCCAAATGGATAATTTTCTTGAGGATTTTCAACATACTCAATTATTTCTTGTCCAATATTATTCTAACAACTAAGAAAAAAAAGAATAAAGGGACCCTTTATTTATGCTTTCAACCAAGAAGAATAAAGGGACCCTTTATGAAAAATAAAATAAAATTCTAAGAGCTATAAATCTTATATTTGGAGCATTTATGAAAAAAAATAATAATATTTTCAAGGGTCCCTTTATGATGCCGTAATTTTTTTACGGTATCAATAGTGTGGGAAATATATACCGTTAGATCTAATCAACGGTACATATTATTGTTAGAGTGCAATTTATGCACTAGTTTTGCATTGTTTACTTCCCTTAATATCTATATTTTGCACTTAATAATAATGTTTTACTTGTGTTTTACTTTTGTAGGTGCAATTCTATTGATTGGTGATAAAATTGAGCTAAAAGATGATGTTTAAGGAGGATTGTTCTCTTGGAGAAATTATGAGCATCAGAAGAACTTTGTTGATAAGGCGTGGGCACGTGCTGTCAACTGCGGACCTGCAGTTTTTAGTTTAACATGTTTTGTATTTTTGGTTATTTTTGTAATTACGAATTTAATATTTCATATATTAGTATTTTATTTTAAATAGAATTCTAAAAGAGAAGAGAGAGAGAGTATTTAAGGGAGGAATCTATTGTGAAAAAGGGGGGATTTGGATTGGAGAAAAAGAAAGAAACCCTAGATCTTAATTTTTCTCTTCTCTCTATGAAGAACTAAACCTATTTTTCTGGTTGAAGGATAATGAAGCTTTGATTCATCACTACTGTGAGATATTTCTTGTGCTTTAATTGTTTTATTACTTTTTGGGTATTTGTTTATTCTCTGAATTATTTTCATGATTATGTTTGTTAATTAGGTAATTGGCCACTATTTAATTATCAACTTAATCTATTGTCAATTAAAGGATTCATCGTATGAAGAATTTAATGTTTGTGACAAATAACATAGCAGAGAGTTGTGTTGTGAGAATAAACAATCTAATTTAAATGAATCATCATATGTGTTGATTAGGATTTGGGTCTCTCTGGTTTTTCAGGCTGTCAATTGATTAAATCCTATGATCGTATCTAGGGTTGTCTATTGATTAGGGAAATAACCAACGGTCGTACCTTGGTTATCGACTAGTTAAGGAGAGATTGGCTATTAGAGGATCTCAGTAGCTATAACCGGTCTGTTCATAAGTAATAATAATCTATATTTGAATCAATGATCAGTAGTCGAATCAAGCTGAGTTAATTCCTTCAACCAGAGCTTTCTCCAATTTGAATCACAACTTTAATTTACATTCTCATTATTTTAATTTGATTTTTATTATTGTCAACAATTCCCCCATTTTAGGTTTTACGTTTCAAAAGGATTTAAATAATTACCGATCTCTGTGGACACGACCCTGCTCAATCACTATACACAATTTATTTAGAGTAGGAATTTATTTTTGTTGGCTTCGACACCCATCAAATTTTGGCGCCGTTGCCGGGGATTGGTGTCATTTATTTAATCCTTTTTACGTTTTACTTGGTGTATGGTTCGTTCTTCTTGTACAGGTACACTTTCATTTGATCCTGAAATTGAGAAGACAGCTCGCCAGCTGAGACAGCAGACGAAGCGAGCTAAGCAACGATCCTCGTCGTCTTTGCTTTCTGAAACAGATACGGTGCCTGATTTAGTTCAATCATCTAGCGATTCGGAAGAACAAGTGATGGATAGAGCTGCACCTATAGAAAGAACTCTTAGAGAGTTAGCTGAACCAGACTTGAATCAGCAACCACGCTGCATTCAATATGTAGACTTGGAGGTAAAATTTGAATTAAAGTCTGGTCTTATTCATTTATTACCCAAGTTTCATGGTTTTGCAGGTGAAGATCCTCATAAACATCTTAAGGAGTTTCATGTTGTATGTTCAAGTATGAGGCCACAAGGCGTGACTGAAGAGCAGATTAAGCTGCGTGCTTTTCCGTTCTCTATAGATGGGCTAGCTAAAGACTGGTTGTACTACTTGCCTCCTGGATCGATTACAACGTGGAATGGTTTGAAGAGGCAGTTCCTCGAGAAGTATTTTCCTGCTTCAAGAGCTGCCAACATCAGAAAAGATATTTGTGGGATCAGACAACTTCCTGGGGAGACTTTGTATGAGTATTGGGAGCGATTCAAACAATTGTGTGCCAGCTGTCCTCAACATCAGATTTCTGATCAACTTCTTATTCAATATTTTTACGAAGGACTGTCATTAATAGATAGGAGTATGATAGATGCTGCTAGTGGAGGCGTGTTGGTGAACAAGACCCCTACTCAAGCAAGGGAGTTGATATCAAATATGGCTGCCAATGCACAACAATTTGGCAGCAAGCAAGATCCCACTTCAAGGAAGGTGAATGAGGTAAATATTTCTTCTGTTGAACAACGTTTAGATAAACTTACTTCTCTTGTGGAAAAGTTTGTTTTAGGTAATGTGCAACAGGTGAAGACTTGTGGCATTTGTTACAATATGGGTCATTCAACCGATATGTGTCCTACACTTAAAAAAGAACCCGTTGAACAAGCCAATACAGTTGGAGGATTTCCAGGCATGCCTCAGAAGAGGTATGATCCTTATGCACAAACATACAATCCAGGATGGAAGGATCATCCCAACTTCAGCTATGGAGTTAGGCCGTCAGGATTCCCACAACAGTATCCACCAAGACAACCAGCACCTCCACAGTCAACCTCCAAGTCAGGTATATCTCTTGAAGAAATTGTTAAATCGCTTGCGACTAACACTCAACAATTTCAGCAGGCAACTACAGCAAGCATTCAGAACCTGGAGAACCAAATGAGTCAATTGGCGACTACAGTGAGCCGTCTGGAGTCTCAAGTATTAGGGAGATTGCCTTCACAATCTGAGGTGAATCCAAAGCAAAACGTTAGTGCTGTCATCCTTAGAAGTGGGAAGGAGTTGCAAGAGCCTAGTAAGAAAGTGACAGAGCATGTAGAAGATGAGCTTGAGAAGAATGAATTGATGCCTCAATCTCAAGATGCACAACCCACCAGAGCGAAACCCCTACCTATTGTGATACCTCCTCCTTTTCCAAGCCGGTTTGCAAAATCCAAGAATGAGGAACAAGAGAAAGACATCCTTGAGACATTTCGCAAGGTTGAGGTAAATATTCCTTTATTAGATGCTATAAAACAAAAACCTCGATATGCTAAAGTCCTTAAGGAACTATGCACCTCTAAGAGAAAATTAAGAGGAGATGAAAAAGTTCATATGGGGGAGAATGTTTCAGTAGTTCTCCAAAAGAAACTACCTCCTAAGTGCAAGGATCCAGGTATGCTTACTATCCCTTGCAAAATTGGTAATGTCAAAGTTGAAAAGGCTATGTTAGGTCTAGGAGCTTCTATTAATGTCATGCCTCGTTCCATTTATTCATCTTTGAATTTTGGTCCATTAAAAGAAACTGGCGTAATAATTCAACTAGCTGATAGGTCTAATGCATATCCTGATGGGGTATTAGAAGATGTCCTAGTACAAGTTAATGAGTTGGTTTTTCCTGCTGATTTTTATGTACTTGATATGGAAGAGGATAACTTCTCTAATTCTGTCCCAATTTTGCTAGGAAGACCTTTTCTTAAGACTGTTAGGACTAAAATGGATGTACATAAAGGGACTCTCACTATGGAGTTTGATGGAGAGGTTATAGAATTCAATATGAATGATGCCATGAAATATCCTAGTGAGGAACATTCGGTATTTTCTGTGGATGTTATTAACCCTATACCGCAGGAAGTGTTTTTCAAGGAAAAGATGAAGACATTTCATGATAGAATGATTTTGAGAAAGGAGTTCTCTGTTGGTCAAAAAGTTCTTCTTTTTCATTCTAAGCTTAAACTTTTTCCAGGTAAATTACGTTCTTGCTGGGTTGGACCTTTTATTGTTACTAATGTTTTTCCTCATGGTGCAGTTGAGATTCGGAGTCCGACCTCTGACAAAGTTTTTAAAGTTAACGGTCATCGCTTAAAACCTTTTTATGAAGGTTTTTCGGTGAATATTGTGGAGAAAATGGCTCTCGAGAGTCCTATTTATAGAGATTGATGCATAAATGTGTCTAGCCAAAGACATAAAACAAAGGCGCTTTTTGGGAGGCAACCCAAATGATTTGTTTATTTTGGTTTTTGTTTTATCTTCTTTTAGTTTTGATTCAGATTAAAAAAAAAAAAAATTTGTGTTTGCTTATTTTGGTCAGAAGAAAATTTTTGATAAGGTGTGCTCACGTTTTAACTAATAAGTACTTCTGTAATTTTTAAAGTAAAATAGTTTTAAGACGTGCCCACGTGCTTTTTAAAAAAGTACTTCTGTAATTGTTAAAGTAAAATAGTTTTAAGGCATGCCCACGTGCTTATTAAAAAAGTACTTCTGAAATTTTTGGTGTCTCAAAGTGATTCATCACTAAAAAAAAAAAAAAAAAAAAAATTTACTCTTCACAAAATCCCTAATTTTCCAGATCTTGTTTTCTTCTCCAGCCGCTTGCAGCACACCAGCAGCAAACCAGCCTGCCGGAAAACGCACCACCCCGCGCGCGCAGCACCATCATCCCATGTCTCGTAAGTCCAACCAGCGCGCAACGCAAGCCCCAGCAGCGCGCAACGTAAGCCCCAGCTGCGCGCGCAGCGCGAACCAGCCCCAGCCCGAGCACGTAACCTAACAAGCGTCACCAGCGCAGCACCAGCAATCCCCCAGCGCGCAGCAACAGCCGCAGCACGCAGATCCAGCGTCACCAGTTCGCAGCATCAGTCCCAGCCCACACGCGCAACACAACCAGCACCAACCCGCGCAGCACAACCATCCGCTCGGAACTGAACCAACAGCCGTGTACCCGCAAGCTCCAGTCGAGCAGCAATAGTCCGAAACCAGCCTACGACCTGCATTCCAGCCGCGTGAATCGAAATCCGTGACAAGATGGAGCAGAATTTGGCCGCATACTTCAAGAGTGTGGGATTTATCCCACCATTCCCGCCAAGCCCATAGACGTTATGAGGATCAAAGCTCACAATTCAGGGAAGTTTTTACCTTTAATCTTTTATCCTTACGCTTTAATTTTTATGTGAGCTTTGATTATCTTACATTGGGGACAATATATACAATAGCCTTTGATTTCTCATGGTATATTTGATTGGTTTACTAGCTTATAAAACCATATGCAAATGTTGAAAATTGGACTACAGTTTGAAATATCATGTGATATATCTCATTTGACCTTAGATTAATGTATCAAGTGCCCATAAAATATGGTTTATTTTATTAGTGTACAAATTAGCTTTTATTAGTATTTATATTTTACATATCAATTCATAATACATTATGGTAATTACGAATTTAATTTCCCACTTATTAATAAATAGGGGTAAATAGAAGTACTGAATATGTGTGTGTGTCCATTACTTCATATGTTTTAATAACTACAAGGAAAATCACCTCTACTAACCTTTTCTCATGCCATTTTTATTACATTTTACCCATTGTCTTTTATAATACTATTTTGTAAAAGAAAGCTAAAAGTGACTACTAAAAAATGTCTTTATATTTTTTATTACATTTTACATTAAAGTTGTAGTACATTATAAATGCAAAGTTTAATTTTGGGATATTATCATTCGTATACCCTATAGATTAGGGATGGGCAAAAAAAGTTAATTAATCAAAAACCGAACCGAACTATTCGGTTCGGTTCGATTCGATTTTTTTGCGGTTTTTTTACATCCAAAAAACCAAAATAGTAATTTAGTAGTAGTAAAATCAGTCGGTTTGGTTTTCGATTTTTTAAAAAAAATCGAAAAACCGAACCGACCACAGGAAAAAACCGAATGCAAATTGATTTTTACACGATCCCTAATCAAAAAAATCGAAAACCGAACCGACCACAGGAAAAAACCGAATGCAAATTGATTTTTACACGATCCCTAATCAACGCATTCTTGATTTTTCTCATCTTTTCATCTTCGTAAACCTTCACCGCTGGAATCTCGTCCCCACTGCTGCTGCTGCTGCTGCTGCCCATCCTTCACGAACCTTCACCGCTGGAATCTCGTCCTCGCTGCTGCTCATCCTTCACGAACCTTCACCGCTGGAATCTCATCCCCGCTGCTGCAGTGCTGCTGCTGCTCAGCCTTCACGAATCTGATTTGCCACCGCTGCTCATCGCCGACTCTCGTCCCCGTGACACTATCGCCGACTCTCGTCCCCGCTCCCACTGTCACCTACCCACTGTCACCTACTATCAACTGTTGCTGCTGTCACGGTGCTCCCCTGCTGCCATCTGACTGCTGTTGTGAGCTGCTGCTGGTAACTTGAGCTGCTTGAGCTTGGGCTGTTTTTGCAGAGAACTTGAGTTGCTGCCGGCGTGAAAAGGTAATCAAACAAACAGCTGCTGCTGCTGGCGTTAAAAGCTCCCTTTGTTCTCTTAACAAACGCGAATAATTTCAGAAGGGACTGTTACTGGTGCCATTGGTTTTAACCAATTTCCACGATTCTTATTCGACTCCAATTCGGAGAAAACAGTGCAATTTGGTGATGAACATAAATAAAATCAAAACTCAAGTTTCGATTAAGTTTATTTAATTTTAATTTGTAAAGTGCCACATAATTCAAGAATTTGCTAAAAGTTTACTACAACTTGTGATTGTATTTTGGCTTTTCACGTGCTATTGACACGCATTCTTAGAAATCTGTTTCGTTTTCTTTGAAGGCAAATTTGAAGAACACGGTGATTAATATGTTTTGCCTTTTTTATTGTCTTTACGGCAGAATAAACAAATGGCCGTTTGCAGGATACAAATATTCTAATAGGATACAAATTAAAGCTTCGGATGGCTTCAAAGTTCAAACTTTATAATTTCTCCAAACTATGTAACTGTAAGATAAGAGTTCTTCATGAATACTGAATAGTGTAACATTTTTCTTTTTTGGGTCAATTCTCTGTATCCCACACACAATAATTGATCCATAAATATCTTCTAGCTTACTGCTGATGTGTATTACTGCTTTTGAAACTGAAGTTTATGTTTGGTGATTGCATGTGTTTGTGTAGAATGGAGTAATTGGGATTATGATTTATTTTGATTTGAACTTGTTATTTAAACATTTTATGTGTTATTGAACATACTTTGAGACATATTTTGATTTTTTATTTGTTAACTTTTTATGGTTGTGGTAGATTTATTAATTTAAGGTTTTAAATTTTAAAAAGCCCAAAATAGGCCCAATAGACTCATAATCGAAATAATCGAAACGAATTATTTCAATTAATCGAGAATTTGATTATTTCGGTAATTTGATTAATCGCGATTATGATTTTAAAATAATCGTAATCGAACGATTATGAAAAATTTAGTAAAAAATCGAACCGAACCGAACCGCGCCCACCCCTACTATAGATGCTCTGTTATAAAAAATACTACAATACTTTTAGGGTGTATCAATCGTCCAACCTAAATTAACAAAAGCTATCTGTCGACCACCAAACCGTTAGCTGCCGTTTGAAAGTTAACAGAATTATAGCGAATTGACGATTTTACCCTTAAAAAATATCACTTGTATACTCTTAAATTCTTTTATTATCATTTGTTACCCTTAAATTATCACTTGTATCATATAAAAAGACCAAATTACCCCTCTGGCGTTATCCTATTTAAACGACAAGTAACGATTTGGTGGACGGCAGATACATTTTATCAACTTAGGGTGGACGATTGATACACCCTCAAAGTGTTGTAGTATTTTTGATAACAGAGCATCTATAGGGTATACGAATGATAATTTCCCTTTAATTTTTAATAACATAACACTTCAATAAAATCAACATCTTAAGTGTGATGTATGATATAGAATGGTATAGTACTTTAAATAGGCTATAAAATTAATAGGGAAGCGACTACCCACACCTCTAAATTTTACTTAAATGGTCATACATAACTCCTTAAATTAGAAAAATAGAATATGTTAAATAAGTGTAAAATATTTTCAATATCAACAAAATTATTTTAACATTATTTATTTTTCATATTCTTTTTACTAATATTAAAATATATTTGACATACTACTAAAATTAAATAATTATACCTATCATTCACAATAATTCCACAATGATTTGTAAAATTTATATTATTTTTTACAATTATGTCTACATTAATATCAATCTTAAAATCAATTTTTGAATTAATAGATTTTAGTTAATCCGTCAAGATAGACTAATAATAACTTAATATTAGCAAAATTTTCATTGTACACGTTATATTATCAACTATACTTATTATAACATTTTATTTGTATCATATGATATTTATTTATTATTTTTCTCTTATTACTATATTTATATTTATTTAGATTATTTTAATCCATCATTAAAAAAAAGATTATTTTAATCAAAAGGTATAATAGTCATTTATGAAACTAAGAAGGTCTGTGTGACCATTTATGAAACTAAAGGGGTCTGTATGATTATTTAAGCAAACCTTAGGGGAGTGAGTGACTTTTTTCTAAATTGATATTAATTTAAAATTAACAAATTAATGTTTACATGCAACCTATAAGTTACCTATTATATTTTAATTAATTATCTAATTATGTATTAAATTAAATGAATGATTCAGCTTAAAACTTTTACATCTAAGGGTTCACATTAATCCCACTATCAACACTGTAAAAATCCATACAGCATCATAGAGAAATCCTATTTTCAAATTACACCACTACTTAGTCCAAAGAATTAATGATATGATTATTGTTAATGAAAAAAAAAATAATTTTTGAAATATGATGGTTTCAATTAAAATGATTTTATTAGGTTCAAGTTTATGAAGAAGAAATTAAAAAAAATGAAGGACGAAGTTCATGGGTGCTAAACTGATAATTAGGAACAAAGAAAGTAGAGAGATGAAGTTCAATTTCAGTTTAGATGAAGATATTAATATTAAAATAAAAAATATTTAATTACATATAATTTAAGAATTACGAGACATGTTCAGGAATAATATTACTGAAAAATTTTAATTTAGGCATATACATTATTATTATTGACAAATTAATACAATATGGGCGTACCCAACAAAAATTTAAGGAGGGCTTTGCCCCAAACTCTTTTTCAAAGAACTAAATAAAAAGAATTTACAAACAACTTCTAAATGATAAATACTTGTAATTTTGTTGAGAGAGTGCTGTTAATTTAGTGGTTTTAGAGACTTAGGAGGCATTTGTTTTTTTGTCTGAAATCTGAATAGATCTGAATTAGTCTGAATTCTGAATAGATTTGAATGTCTGAATCTGAATAATATGTTTATTTTTTCGTCTGAATCTCGAAAAATAAATATTAAGTTATTTGTTTTTTTCAACTTAAAAAACCAAAAATATATACTTTTACATTTGTATCCTTATTAAATTTGAATGTCAAATAAATAATATATTAAATACCACAATATTTTAACATTTAAATGCAAAATGCACCCATGATATCCGACAAAAGAGGCACAACTATGCAAGCGGCAACCTACCATTCCAAATAAAAACAACATAGAAAGGGCTGATATTATGGATTATCCTGCATCAGATAGTGATGCCTCTGTCAAATCCCTTGGAATTTTCCTGCAAACAGAAAAGAAATAAGTAACAATATAAACCCTGTGATTTTATCCATGTGATTTACTAATACAGCCAATGCATAAAAAGATTGATTTGCTTCTGGCCTACCGATTTAAATAAAAAGATACCGGTTGGATTTAAAATTTAATAGAATCACCAACTTTCAAGTATAATGGGATGGACGAATTATAAATATTAGCAAACAAGTAAAAACTTCAGTCATACAAACCGCAGATCAAATTGACCGTCCTGCAACTCGGAATCAAGCCATTCATAAATCAAACGCAGAGAGAGAGGGGGGGAGAGAGCAAGAGAGGGAGGGGGGAGAGAATTGATGAAGTGAAGCGGATCGGGTGATGTGAGTTTCTTGAATCAATATTTTTTTTTTAAATCCACAAAACCACAAAATGATTGCCCATAAGAAATTCACCACCTTCACTAGTCCAATACCAAGAACAATAATCGTTTTCTTTTTCAAGTAAATATAATTCATCGCCCTCACCATCTCCTCTATCGGTGTCGACGGGTCTGGCCCGTGACAATAAATAACGTCGACGTAGTCCATGTCGAGGCGTTTCAAGGAAGCTTTGGTGCCCTTGACGATGTGTTTTCTGGAGAGGCCTTTATCGTTGGGGCCTTGGCCGCCCCAAAAGATCTTGGTGGAAACGACGATGTCGGATCGCTTCCACCCGAGCTCGCGAATGGCCTGGCCCATGATCTCTTCCGCGCGGCCGTTGGCGTAGACCTCGGCATTGTCGAAGAAGTTGATGCCGTGGTCGCGGGAGCACTGCAAGAGCGACTTTGCCTCCGTCACGTCCAGCTGGTTCCCGAAGCTACTCACGCTCCGTACGAGAGCTGGCTCACTCTCGGCCCCGTTTCTTGAATCAATATTTCCTTGGCCCTGATTTTAGATTTAGGGTTTCAGTAGAAAGAGAGGGGGGAATCGATTTTGGAAGGAGAGGAAAAGAAGAAGCTAATTTTAAGGTGTTTAATTTATATCGAAAACTTTTTAGCAATTAGAACGATGCTGCCGTTTAGATTTAGGAAAATTGAAAAAATTAAAATAAAATTAAAATTACTTCTCCAATTAGCATCAATGTTTGGTTGTGATACTATAGTATCAATGATCAATGACACTTACATGTAAAAGACCTTAAAATTCACTTAGGTCATCAAATGTTGATACTTTTTTTATTTAGTATCAGAAACTTAGTATCATTGTTTCTCATTTTTCCAGTAGTGCCACAAGAGTTCCAACATTTAAAATTAATAATTATTGTCCTGATTTTTTAAAATTTAAAAGAAAATAATAGAATTTAAGTTTTTGAGACGTTCAACACGTTTAAGTGAACAGTAAAAAAAATTAACCGCCCCAAATTAAATTAAAACCTTTTTATCTAAGCCCCCAATAATTTAATTGTTTGAGTCCGCCATTGCTTTAATTTTATATAAAACATTTTAATACAAAATTACTCATCATGCAAATAACTATTAAAGATAATTTGTCATAAGTTAATATTACATAATTTCTTTGAATCTTGAAATTTTTACTTCTAATATCATATTACATAAAAATTGAAATAGTTTAAGTAAGGTTTTTTTTAAATCATAAATAATGTACAAAATAAAACTTAATGAAGGATTATTTTAACCCAAATTCTCATTTGACTTAGTATTAAAAAACTTTATTATTAAATTGTCTCTAACATAAGATACTGTTATGGATTTAATAATGCGTACTTCGTGCTCTCATCTTGAACTCATCTCTAAATTTGCTTAATGTATACAGAAAAAAAAAATTGTTTCATATTTATTAATTTTTCTTCAACTCCTCTAGTTGAAAACAGATCAAACTGAGTTGTTAAATATTGGATTTGGTCAAAACTATATCACTAGTCAAGCTATTCTAGATTCAAACAATCAAATCTATTTCATTGAATTCGAACTATATAAGAAAGAGGAAAGCCATGCCATTGACAAATATTGTGCGCTTTAGTTTAGTTGTTTAATTGATTATTGATTACAACTATAATTTTATTATTACTTTATTTTTTCATGATATTATATATGTTTTATAGCGGTTTAATGACAATAATGGGCAAAAAAATTAATTCCACTTAATAAGTTGAGGGATTTGGTTTTTGGGTATGAACAGGTTAAGGGTTGGATAGATAGAAGAAGAAGAAGAGGAAGAATGGAAGAAAAAAGTTGCAGAAAATCATGAATTAGTTTCAAAGGTATATTAGGTATTAAGATGGATTTATAAAGTATAATATAAACTTTTAAATTTTAACAATGGTTTTAATGAGTAAAGGAATTTTGAAACTAATCCGGTGGATTTAAAATGTACTCATTAAAACTTAATTATTTTTTTGTTTTTTGAAAAGACTAAAACTTAATTATTTAAAATTAATATATTAGTGTATAGAATAATGAAGCGATCAAGGTAATTTTTACAGCATAAATAATCCTACTCTTTTGTGAAATAGTAACTCTTGGAATTGTCTGTTTAGATTATCAGAAGATGTTTGCTTGTGGATGCCAACTGACGTTACAAAGTGATAAATGGATGAACGCACTGTTAACGAGATAATAAGTTGTATATGTAGGATTAACGTGTGTGTAGAAGAAATCTTGTGGTTATAATAGACTTGAAAGGTATAGTCCGTGCACATCTCACTATTTGGTGCGTATGAATTTTAGCAATTGATAAACCGTGAAATCAATCAAATCATTACCGGCTATGACTAACATGATCAGCCATAATTATTTCTTGTCTCCAAAGAATTATTAGTAAACAGTAAAAGGAAGTCTTCAATGTGAAGAATTATCTGTGAATTCTTGTTCCTAAGTTTGATCCATTGTGTCCGTGAGATGAAACTAAAAAATTAAAAAAGAAAGAAATTAACAATAAAGAAGAACGATCAAGAAGAAAACGAAGAATAAAAAAAAAAAGGGAATTAAGAAATAAAGAAGACGAGGGGTGGAAAATAGTATTGAATGAGAAATGAGAAATATGATTTTCCTTTTTTTTTTTCTTAATGTAAATTTCACAGCAACAATTAGAGCAACATTCACGGAACAATCTCTGTACCAAGTAAAGCCGACAAATATGGCCCTTGCTTTAGCCATAGGGTTTCCTTCATCCAGATTATGCCTTAATTTTCTCTGATTCCTCTAAGAATTGATTAAAGCAATAATGCATGACAGATATAGTTTTCTCTGCTTAGTAGGGATCAATGCATGCATGAAAAAGTTGAGGACGATAAACGACTAGTCGTTTTAACACCCATACGATGGTTTTAAGCTAAACTATTCGACGATTGTTCTGCTGCAACACAAGGGCCAAGATGAAGAATTTATGGTAAATTTAAGTTATGTTGTATTTGGAATATTTGGCGTCGAATTTTTTCCTAATTCCAGATCCATTTGCCCTTGTGACCAAATCTAATCTTGTTAGTTCTTTGAAGGGCTTGTTTTGGCATCATGAATAATTTTCTAAGAAAATTTCATCTCAGGTATTATAGTATTGGGAGGTGGTTAAAATAAATAATTTTATCAGTGTAAGTAATTGAATACTAGTGAATTCAAATACAAAGTTTTTCAATTAAAAGTAAAAAGCGAAATAAATTAAATTCTATTACACCACTTTCGCAGATAATCACGGTTGCATTTAGCGTATGCAACAAGCCTTTAAACCCCTAGGCAGCCCTAGTGGACGAGTTTAGTCTCGTGAGGGTTTGTAGCGACGATACCCACAAACATCATCAATCCCTTTAACAATATTTATCTTAATCTTCATTACTACCAAAATGAATGCTCCGTTCTCTCACAAGGGCAACATTATCAGAAGCCTCACTACAATTATCACAGAAGCATTGTGCCATTATGCTCATTGCCGAAACTTCATCTAAGAAGGGCTTTTGACAAGCTACCTCAAATTCTTTCAATGTCCTCGTAGAACTTTCACTAGAGTTTGTCTCGTTCTGGTAGCAATAGCTTGTGGTGATATATTCATCAAAATCTTTCATGAACGTTTTGGTATGCTTGGCCTAATAAAATGAAAAAAAAAAAAAATGAAATGAATTTACGCTTTAAAAAATGAGTTAACTAAATTAAATTTTTTAAAGACTAATAACTAAATTCAATTTTTTTAAGACTAACCCTTCGCAAGCCTTCGCCGGTCTCATCGTACTCCCCAACTATCGGGTCGCCAATGATCAGACCACCAACATTATGATCATTTATCTGCATATAAAAGTCGTTAGAGAAATACAATCTATAAATTTATTTGATTAATATATTCTTTGTAATTTTTTTTTTTGGAACAAATTGAGCTACAATTCATGTTTCTTTTTAAAATTAAATTAACCAAATAGTATTTCTAAATTTTAACACTCAAGTCCTGCTCATTTTAATTTTTTATGCTGATATCATTGTCCGTTATTGATCATTATGAAAATTCTAATAGAATGTGGAATTGTCATTTTTACCCTTACAAAGAAACAATTGAAGGTTGAGGATATTTAAACCAAAAAAATATTCTTTTTGTACCACCTTTTAATTAAATAATTTATATTAAAAAATACTCATTCATTAAATTATTTTATGGACAAAGAATAAATCTCTGTAATTTACAACTATTTATTCTTTATCCATGCTATCTTTCATCTTGCACAAAAATAACCATTCGTATAAACTAAAAAAGAAAAATCCTTAGGAAAGGTGTAGTTCAAGAATTTCTAGGGAATATGAATGACAAGTTTATAAATAACAAAATTTTAAGAGCTATAAATCTTATATTTGGAGCATCTATAAAAAAATAACAACATTTTCAAATCAAACCACTACTTAGACCAAAGGACCTATGGTAGGATTATTGTTGATGAAAAAAAATCTGTTTCTGAAATATGATGGTTTCAACCAAAATTATTTTATTAGGTTTGAGTTTATGACAAGTAGAAATTAAAAAAAAAAAGGAGGATGAAGTTCAGGAGTGCTAAATTGTTATTTAGGAATAAAGAAAGCAAAGGGACGAAGTTCGGTTTCCATTTAGATGAAGATATTAATATGCAAATAATAAAATTTAATTACATATAATTTAAGAAGTATGGGACATGTTCATTAATAATATCATTGAAAACATTTAATTTAGGCATCTACACAGTCACTTTGGTCATAGGTTGTTATTATTGACAAATTAATATATTTTTGTCACATATTATTTTTTATTGACATATTCAAATAATTTATTTTATATTAAAGAGATATTATGTTATAAAATTTTTGTTATTAAATCATGTTAATTTTTCATGCATTTTGGAATTTGTACGTGAGATTACATTACTGCACATACAATGTCACTCATTCTAATAGTGAAATTAGGTCGATGGATTCAAGGGTAAAAATTTTTGAAACAATCTGGACATACATGTTAAGATTTAGAAACCTTTGACTCTTTTGATTTTTCAGCAAACATCAGGGATGGCAATGTTAGTAACCATGCAAACACATGCATCTAAACCGTTATGCAACTATTTGGTTTGGTCTAATGGTTATATCACTAAATGAAAAACAAGGGGTACCTAACGTGGATTAAAAAATAGTTGGACCTTATATAGATGTTAAATTATTGTTTATTTATTTTGAATATCATTTTTACTACTTATTCATAGTTATAATATTATAAACTTACATGTTTTCTGAGTTGCTCCAGATCCTGTGCTTTTGTAGTTTGTGTTATATGTCTGCGACATTGAAAAAAAATAGTGTTACACAAATAATTAATTTATATTTTATCTCTAACTAATATTTACTATAATGTGAAAAGCAATTATACCCCAATGGTGTCATTTCCACATGATTTTGCTTGAAGTTGGCTAGTGCAAAGCCGATATACTTAGATCCAGGATCAACAGCTATAATATTTTTCTTAAGAGCTTTACATTCTCTCAAAAGATTCTTGGCAATTTTGAGACTCATTGGGGATTTTATTTTAATTAACCAACAAATTTTCTTTTTGCCAAACGATTATGCTTGTTTTGATTTGTGCTCCTTAAATTAGATAGATAATAATGTATTTGATCATGTTTTTTTTTAAATATAAAAAAAAAAAATCATTCATTGTACATGTATTTGTGCTCCTTGAATTAGGTAGATAATCATGCATCTGATCATGTTTTTTTTTTCAAAAATATAAAAGAAAAAAATTATTTATTGCACTTGTATTTGTTTGAGGTTGAATCACGACATAAAACATCTATGCTATTTTTTTTTTTTTTCAACTTCCAATTAAAATCCTGGTTCTGCGACTGATTAGAAGACTTGGGTCAATTTTAAATTTTTGCTAGCATGTGAGCGGATTCAAGAGACATTGTGAACTCAAGGAACATCTCTATTCATTCCATCAGCCGATAAATATCACTAATGACCCAAAAAACCTCAGTACGAGAGCTAGAGAGACAATTAATAAGTTCATGAGCCACTACACAATTGGCTTGATCATCACCAGCATGTTCTACCACTTTATTAGATCGGCCTGGATTTGCTCTTGCCGTGCAAACAACAGAATCCCATCTAAAGTTAGATTAATTACACGTTATCCTTCATTAAAAATAAAATAAAATTACATGTTATCCTAGGTTACAATGTTAGATTTCATAATTAAAAAATAATATTTTATATTTGAATTATCTTTGTTTTCAATTATTTTTTTATAATTAATTTTTTAGAGTACGTATTCATAGAATAAGGTACTTTATGTCCCATTTTATTTAATATACTTTTTTCTACTTATGAAATTTTATGGTCATAATAAAATATTAATTTTTAATTTAGTCCAAGATAATATAAAGCTTTGGGTCCGCCCCTGGTTAACTTATTGACTAGCAACTAAATAGACGATGTGTGGGTTGCCTCTCCGATGATTGAAATTTTTTTCTTTTTCTATTTTTTGTAAAAAAAAAAATACTCAAATAGTTTTATTTTTAAATTAAATTAAAGAAGTTGTTTCTTACTGAAGTACAAGACGCAGTTCCTACGAAATAAAATTAAAGAATGAAGTTATCAAAAAAAAAAAAAAATTAAAGAATGAAGAAGATAGAAATTGTAAAAGCTAGCTGCATACACAGCTTTTGGGCATGTATTAAAGGACAAATTAATCAAGCACAACACCAAATTGGAACGCATTCATGATTCACCCGATGGTGAGTTTCAGAAAGGAGACTTTGCATAAAAGTACAAACTCATTAATCATTAAGACATGAAGTAGTTGTAATTATTTAATTTTAATAACTTTAATTATCAACTTCTAAAATTTATGGTAACGTTATCAATAAAATTCCGATCGAAGGATGAAAATTATCAATCAGTCTCATTAATAACGGCAACTTCTTGCTCAATGTCACTCGTTTTCACTCTTAATTTTGAATATTTAAGTAGTTTTCTTATTAATTAAATTGAATAAGTTGTGGTTTGTGTGTAATCACTCGAGTTTCAGTAATAATGAGTAGGGTTAGTGTTGGTATTTGCACAAAATTGTTATAACTACAATTATTAGTAGTTGAAGAACACCAAATTTATTTATTGAGTAGTGTTACACATCTCAAAATTTTTATCATAAATGATATGACATTCATCAAATTGATTGGTGAGATAATACAATTAATTTACTTAAATTTTATAAGAAATTATGAAATTTAATGAATGACATGTTATTTAGAATAAACTTTGAGATAATAGGGGTCTATTACCACTCTTATTTTTTTAGACTTGGCTAGGACTGAAAAATGATGTTGAATCGTTAATAGGAAAATCATTCAAGAAAACATAGAACGACGATGGAAGGCAGCAAGAATATTAAAAAATATGTTAGAGCCGGTTATGGATGGCAATGGGCACCGCCTGCGGCGGGTTTGTCATTATCAAAGCCAAATCCACACAAAATTTAAATTACTAAACCCACCTGCAACCCATAGCGGGTTTTAATTTTTTTAAGAAAACCCACGCGCTAAGGATTTTGACAATTACCAAACCCGCAATGGTATCCGGCGGATTTTTTGGAGGATTTTTATATTTAAAATCACAAATGTTGAATATATAAATTTACAATAATAACCTCAAATTCCACATAACATATTCAATTTTAAATTTAACTAATATAAATGAAAAATTAAAATTTCAACATCAATCCAACACAAAATTTTAAATTTTAAGTATAAAATACACAAATCCATTAAAAAAAACGACAAACTAATATCTAAAAATAACAATTACATTTCATATTATCATTCACCACAAGCTCCAAGAAAGATGTTCATTTCATTCACCATCATTAGCACCCATCCAACATGATGCCTACAATAATGATTAAGATTAATATTTTCTAAAAAATAATATTTTTCAAATATTAATCCGAAAAAACTTATATAATGAACTAATTCATGCATTAAGTTAAAGAAAAATAGTCCATACAAAAACATTTTGGTTATTTGGCACTTTGCATTGTTATACACACTACACTTGTTTATACTTTGGTTATTTGGCAGTTTGCATAATTGCATTATTTTGTTAATATATTAAAGATTTAAATATTTTTCAATTAAAATTAAATTAAAAATATTTAAAAAATATTACAGGTCTAGCGGATATCCATGCGGATATTCGCCGGATATTTGACTAATACCAAACCCACCACCATCCAAGTGCGGGTTTCAATTTGTAATACCAAACCCACCCGCAACCCACAAAATTTTCCGAAGCAGACGGGTTTTGGCGGGTGGATTTGGGCAGGTTTGTAGACACAATTGCCATCCCTAGAGCCGATTAAATGAAGAAAATTTTAAATAGTTTTCATAATGCATATTTTAATTTTTTTATTGAACATAAAAATTGCATTAATCTCATGATAAAAGAGTATAAAGTTCTACTCAAACATTTTCCAGCCGAACTACAACACTAGTCGTCGAGGCGGAACTACATTCACGCCTAGCAAGGGTTGCCAAGGTTTCAAAATTTATTTTTAAAAAATAATGTGAAAACTAAAAAGTTTTCAAAATGATCCCCAATATATTTTTCAAGGTAACTCTCAATTTTCTTCATATTTTGGCAACCCCTAAATTAAAATCTTAATTCCACCACCGACTAGACGACTTTTGCAAATTTTGCTAGCTTTTCAGTTGATACCTTGCAATTTCAAGAGATAGGTTGAACTCAAAAAGCACTCATTCGTTCCATCAGCAGATGAATATCACTAATGACCTAAACAAACCTCAATACGAAAGCCTTCAATCAGCCACTACACAATTGCGCTACTACAGTCATTGAATTCGCATGGCAACAACATCCATGGTTGTGCACGTTTTAGCTTGCGTCTTTAATGCGCGCTCAAATTTAAGTTGGCAAAAATACATGATTTTTCTCTAAGCTCTGATTTTAATCTTGTGGGAAGGAGATGAATGAAATACTATTTTTTTTTTAAAGGGTGAAAGACCAAAAAAGAAAAAATAGTACTTGAAAATTATAAGCTCAAAAGTTGTTTAACTAGCAATTCATTCATTTATTTTTTTAGAAGGAATAATTCATGAGTTTTCAAGTCAGCTTTAACGACATTGAGATGTGAAAGTAATTGTTGCATCTTCAGAAAGTAGTCATCTTATAAGAATGCACACATCCTTTTAAAGTACAGACGTTCGGATTTTATAAGCTCATATTACAATATATTTATGTAATATTAAGAAGTTTCATCGAGAGGTTTTAAGTTACATTTCACTCTTACCCCTCCTCCTCATCAAATTAAATGTATACCCTTAGAATTGCACTCGTGACTTCTTGCTTCCACGGCAATGGCTAAGCCAGCTATACTCGGGATTTAAATTTACGTGATTATAATACATTCGCGAAATGTAACGAGACTAAAATGATAATCTAAGCCTGTTAAACTAAAACCAAAACAAAACAATTGAGCCATTGGACCTTAATACTAAGGTCTGGATTGAATTTATGCAAACAAGCTCAGGTTTGTTTTAAAATGGGCCAAACCCAATGCATCTTTGAGTTTGACCCCTTCACCTTATTCCATGCAAATTAGTTAATTTTTTTTTTTTGTAAAACCTAGCAATTTGTATGTTTGTTTTATTATTCATTCCTTTTATTAATTTTTTTTTTCTTGAAGTGTTCTGTCAATGCTCATCCTGATGTCATACATCATATTGAGATAGCACACATTATATACTTATGGGCGCAAGTATATGCAACACAATCTAATGTATTTATGCCTTTGTTGGGGTTAACCAATTTAACTATAAAAACTTCTTATACAAGAGGTATGAAATCATAATAAAGAAAATTTTATTTTTCAATCTTTGTGTAATTAGAAAAGAAAAAATGGTTGATCATGATTTATTTTTCATTAGATTTTAATACTAATGTATGCATGGTGTAATGTTTAGACAAAATAGATGGGCGCTTAGTGTTATTTACTTAATTTGATATCTAATTTTGAGAACCACATTGGACTGGTCCCGTTGGATCTGATTGTCCATGTAGTCTATTTTGGTCTAAATAGGGACCAGACTTTGATTGAACTTTGGACTCAAATGTGGAATCAGTTAGGGGTGGGCATGAGTTGGTTTGGGTTAGATTTTAAAACAATCCAAACTAAATTATAAAAATTTGGGCCTGACCTAAACCAACCCAAATAATCCATTTGGGTTTTGTTTGAATTTTATAATCAAAATATTTTTTACTTTAATAAATTTAATTATATCAAAATTATAATAATTATTAATTTATTAATTATTACATTACTATTAAAATATGAAAAAATATAGTGGATAAAAAATTATAAATAACAGATTTTACAATAACTTTATCCTTAAATTAAAGAATATTAGAAAATTAAAATAAAATTTAATTACGAAAATCATTATTTCTCAATAAATGAGAACGTAAACTTTAACAATAAACTTTCACAAACATGATATCAACAAATCAATTAAAAGAAAGAAAATAAAAATTAGTGGTATTAACCATATTAAAACACAAATTCAAACAATGTCAATACAAATCAAAATAAGATAAGACATCCCAACTCAGATATCAAATCAATCCATTATAATCATTTCTATCCGCAGTACTTTAATTAAAATAACAACCACATGCTATACATGTAAAGATAGTTGTATTAAGGCTCCTTTTGATACAACTTTTCAAGTAGAGATTTTGACAGTAGAGCTTTTACTTAAAAAAATTTAGATGTTTGATTGTCAATAAGAGCTTTTATTAAAAATTTATAAAATTACTTTAATAGGCAAGTTTTTTTAAGTTATGTTATCAAAATAATGTCAAATAAGTAGAGAATATTTTAGATATTTTAATATTTAAAAAAAAACTTTTTTTCAACCTCTACTCTCAAAAGCTCAAAATTTGAGATTTTGTTAGTAGAGGCAAAATAACTTATTTAAACTCTAAAAATTTTATTAAAAAAAAACCAAATAAAAAAAAAATTATGATAAGAGCTTATGGAATTAAATAAGCACTTATGAACATTACATAAACCATACCAAATAAACACTAAGGTGGCGTTTGTTTTTTAACTTAATGACTTAAAGTGACTTAACTTAATTAATTAAGTTAATTAGAGATGTTTGTTTTTATAACTTAATGAGACTTTTTAGATAATTTTGACTTAATAAAATAAGCTAATTTTTTTGGCTTTTTACTTAATGGAAAAATCTGAATTAAGGTGCCGTTTGTTTTTTTATCTGAAATCTGAATAAACTTGAATTAGTCTGAATTCGGAATAGGTCTGAATGTCTGAATCTGAATAATATGTTTGTTTTTTCGTCTGAATCTCGAAAAATAAATATTAAGTTGTTTGTTTTTTTTAACTTAAAAAGTTGAAAATATGTACTTTTACATTTGTATCCTTATTAAATTTGAATGTCAAATAAATAATATATTAAATACCACAATATTTTAACATTTATAAGTAAAACTATATTCAAGTGAATACATAATTATTTTGAAAATTTAATATATAAAATACCATAAATTTCAAATTTTATCATATATAATATAAGAAAGAAAAAACAGGGATATTTTTATATGGGGTAAATATCTATAGGTGAGTTTTGGGATAGACATGAAAAATAAATTATAAAACAGGGATATTTTTGACATTAGCAAGTAATTGACTTAATTCAGATTTCTCCATTAAGTAAAAAGCCAAAAAAATTAGCTTATTTTATTAAGTCAAAATTATCTAAAAAGTCTCATTAAGTTATAAAAACAAACACTTCTAATTAACTTAATTAATTAAGTTAAGTCACTTTAAGTCATTAAGTTATAAAAACAAACACTTCTAATTAACTTAATTAATTAAGTTAAGTCACTTTAAGTCATTAAGTTAAAAAACAAACGCCACCTAAGTCAATTACTTGCTAATGTAAAAAATATCCATGTTTTATAATTTATTTTTCATGTCTATCCCAAAAGGCCAAAACTCACCCATAGATATTTACCCTACATAAAAATATCCCTGTTTTTTCTTTCTTATATTTTATACTATAAAATTTAAAATTTATGGTATTTTATATATTAAAATTCTCAAATAATTATGTATTCACTTGAATATAGTTTTACTTATAAATATTAAAATATTGTGGTATTTAATATATTATTTATTTGACATTCAAATTTAATAAGGATACAAATGTAAAAGTACATATTTTCAACTTTTTAAGTTGAAAAAAAAAATAACTTAATATTTATTTTTCGAGATTCAGACGAAAAAACAAACATATTATTCAGATTCAGACAGTCAGATCTATTCAGAATTCAGACTAATTCAGGTCTATTCAGATTTCAGATAAAAAAATAAACGCCACCTAAATAAATAAAATAAAATAATAAATGAATAGAAGATTTCATGTAACAGAGCAATCTCGAGCTGTTTACGAATATATGTGGAAAGTGTCCTAAGTTTAATATATAAAATGGTTCTGAATAAAGAGAATTTGAAAGACAAATTGAAAGAGCGAGCAGGCACTAAGATTTCCTCATTTCAATCTCATTCAGGTATATTTGATTAGTAAAGTGAAAGACCCCGAGTCCGAGTCCGAGTGTCCAACTAGAAAATTCATTAAATACGTACCTCCTAACCGACTCAATCCCACCACAGGGGACCCACAAAATCCACCCAACCGAACAAAACTGCCTTTTAAGTCTCATTAAGTCTCTGTTCTGTTTTGGTCAATCGAATTCCTCTGTCCTTTCTGCGCAACAAAATCACAAACGATGTTGCGCCATGCCTCTAACCTCGCCTCCAAAGTCAGGTGCACTTCTCCTTCACAGTTTACCAAATTTTTATTTTGTTTACTTTGTTTTCCTTCCACTTCTCTCATTTTGTTTATGTTAGTTAATTTGATTTTGTAGGTTGCTTGATAACAATTTTCAGCCGGTGATGATTCATTCATTCATTTATTAGTGTTTTTTGTTTCCTTTTTTCAAATAATAATAACTAATTCTGGCTTGGCTTATTCAGTTCAATTGATTAATTTCGTTGAGTTAATTTCGTTGAATTTAATTCTGTGTCAGGTTCATTTAACTCGGAGCAGACAGTATACCGCGGCGGAAGTCACTAAAAGATTTTTTGATTGTGAAACATCTTCTGGATTTTCTTAATTAAGAAATTAGATTTGCTGTGAATGGGAATGGATTTAATTAATGGATACAGATCATCTGATCAAATTCAATTTACACCTATCTTCTGTCTGCAGGCACCAATTCTAAAGTTAAAAGGGATCTCGTCGAAGCCCTGATTGATGGCGAATTTTATATGCGGGAGGATGCGGAAGTGCCAGACCAAAGACAAGGGGCTAGAATGGCAATTGATGCACTTGTGGGAAATTTATACAGCACAGCACAACCCATCACATCATTCGAACAAATAGCCCTGGTTTTCTTTCTCACTTTAGACTCTTGCTCAATTTAATGATAATCCACAGAAATATATTTCATTTTGACGCCTTTTTTTTTCCATTTTAAATTGAAGTTTGGAACGGCTGCAGCAAATGGTGACAGAGTGATTGGCGAGCTCATAGCCAAGGCTTTTGAGAAAGGTTGGGGAAACAATCTTCATGTTTTAGCTGTAAGTTGCTTCTTGAATTTTTCATCGTCTTTACTTTTTTCTTATCTGCTGTGCCTCTGATTCGGTTGTTATGTTTGAGAACCTTCCATTTTGTTTCCTCTACTGTTTTATGTTTATTTTCTACTGCCTCACTACTATTGCAGGATCGGAAAACACCACCCAGTATTGAACTTCAGTTGTATTGGGGAATGACCCTAGACAGGGGCTATTTGTCACCTTACTTCATCACCAATCATAAGACAAAAGAATGTGTAAGCATTTTGAGATATCAATAAATTAATTGACATTTTATGAGAAATTTGTGATTCTATAAAGGATAGATATATTGACAATGAAGTAATTGAGATTGCTTAGTTCTTACCTTGAAGATATAACTTTGGATCAGCCTTGTTATTAATCAACTAGTGATTTCATTTTTACTAGGTTTTACGAGATCCTTATATCATGATCCTTGAGAAAAAGGTTTCGAACTGCGTCTTCTTTGACTTATTGACAGAGATTGGACCAGTTAGAAGATACAATGGCACAGATGTACTGATTATTGCTGAAGATATTGAAAATGATCTCCTAGCAAGTCTTGTCTTAAATGGAGTGGCTACAGCAACCAAGGTGAACTTATACTTGACAGTGTTTTGCTGTTAAGAGATGGCCTACTTGAAGAATCTTCTATCATTCAATTATTCATTTAATTTTACAAAGTGAAGTTTCATATGTCTTCTCATTTTTTGTGGGTTCTGAATTGCTTGAAGGCTTGTGTCATAAAACCTCCTGGATTTGGGGAAAGTAGGAAGGCTAGCCTTCGGGACATTGCCAAATTCACATATGGGAAGGTTGGTTCATTTGATAAATGCTCCACCTTGCTTTGCATGATTATTATGTGATTTACAAAACAATGTGTTCCTTTCTTTCTCTTTTAGGTCATGACAGGAAAAGATTTTCAATGCATATCTCTTGGCCATGCTGAGAAGGTGAGAGATATCAGATATCAGTGACTGGTATATAATTTTCTTTGGTGTGAAAAAAAGATTTATTTTACCTAAGTAGAGCACATCATGAGAACGTTCTTCTCATCCTTGTTTCTGGTGGACTTTAATCCTTTCTTCTGGTACAACTTTGGCATAGTAATATATTAATTTTCATTTCCTTGTGTATATTGACAAGAGAGACGAGGTTTCGCTCAAACAATATGTCTTAGCCCTCTTTTATCATTGTAGATTACGGTATCAAAGGATCAGACGGTTATCCTTCGTTGTAAGGCTTGCATAGGACACGAAAAGGTCTGTGTTGTGACATTTCACATGATTTTCCAACAAGTTATCAGAATTTTCAATTGTGTTTATAATTTGAAGCGACTCTGCTTTTCAGTTTATACTGTTTGGCTCTTTTGTGCTTCTTTGGGCTGTTTCTATATTTTTGGACAACTTGCTTACCCTTTTGCTAATTTTCTTTTCTTAAATATGTCTGTTGCAGTTGTTACAGTGGAGATTCACAATGGAAAATTTACAAGATTTCCCTGAAGAGAGCCGTACAAAGCACTCTTATCTCGCTGCTGTTATAAAGGTTTGGTTATTTGGAATTGTAATTAGTTCTTCAAGAGCTTTGAAACTGACTTGTGCTGGGCATAGAATGAAAGTTCTCAGCCTAACATGACCTATTAGTACGATCCATTTGGGCCAAGTCATGACCAGGTCTAAACTCTAAATCCTGGTTGGCCAGCCAAGAAATTTGAATTTTCTTTTATCTGCTATTAAAAAAGTTGAATAAACTCATTTATAGGGAGGATCAATGATCAGGTCATTTTGGATAAAATGATTTAATTAATTGACTAATTCTTTGGATTCAAATTACATTCCCATCTTCATATGATTATAATTGAAGTATAGAGTAGACTGATACCGTACAAATACTTTGATACTTTAAAATGGGAAAAAGAGGAGAAAAACAGTACCAAACAGTCAATTAGACATTATAATATATGTGAAGTTTTGGAACTGGATTTTGGTAGAAGTATATATTCCTTGCTAATAGGAATGTGCCAAAGATGAATCAATTTGCTTGTTTGGTTACAGTAATTGCATTTAGAAGACATGACTGCATCTTATTTTGTTGTTGCATCATGCTATAAATGAAATTTGGCTCGTTGAGATGAAAGATTGTTGAATTAGAGATGTTAGGTAAGGAAGTATTCTGATTTGAAATGAAACGGGTGCTGTTGTTGTAAGGTCTGTGGAAGTAATAAAGCTGAAGTGCGTGAAAAGAAGGATAGAGTTGCTAATGCCATAAATGCTGTCAAGGCTGCAAAGGAAGAAGGAGTTGGTAAACCTCTTATATTTTTGGCTTTTGTTGGTCTATCTTGTTTGATTGATGCATGACATACAAATGTTATATGTATTCTGATGCATTTGCAGTTAGTGTCATGTCACTTTTATATGCCTGCAAGGAGTTGGATAAATTGCAAACTGCTAAACATGGTCAGAAGATTGGTGTTCAAGCTATCCAATATGCTCTTGAGGTTTTCTTTATTCTTCTTTTTAATTATGTATGTGATGTTTCTAAAACCTCTTATTGTCTATCTGTCTAAAGGCAGAGGGCTGCTAAGATTATTCCTCGTTGAAAGGTGAAAAGTGACATATACTTCACAAATGCATGCGTGGTTTTCGTTATGGGGCATGAGCCTTATCTTTTATGTATCTCAAGAGTGAATCATGGTAGAGAATATTGGTAACAAAATGTCTAGTTTTTCAGAGCCTTCTGATTGGTTGAGCCTGCATCTGCAGATGCTGGTGAGCGCGATTGCTTATAGCGCTGGAGTTGATGGGTCAGTTGTTAGCAAGCTACTCGAGGGATCCAAGCCTAAACACCTCGGTAAAGGTTTGCGTCTGTTTCCCCCTTTTTCAAATAATGGAAATTTGAAAAGGAAACGAGTGAAATTCGAGGGTTGGGAATTAAGGTGAGGGTAGTTTGATCTACATTTGTGTCAGGTGAAAATGCAGATATGCTTATGCCAGAAATTGTTTTTCCATTGAAAACCATAAGAGCAGTCTTGGTGGAGGCTACAAGGTAACTAGTTATTTAAAACCTTTAAGCTTATGCTAATTTTTTATCTAAGCACATATTAATTCTTTCTTCTTGTGTAGTGAGATGTTAGCAAGACTTTGAAATTGAGGCTCTTAAGGTGGCTCAGCTTGTCTTTCCAAGAATATTTGCAAAGAAAGTTCCTGCTGATACAAGCCTCCAGAGTAAAACAAAGGCGTAATGGAGGCTTCTATCAGCTTTCACTGGGTGCTGTTATGGTTACGGTGATTTATAATCCAAATTCTCATGACACATTATATTTATTTATTATTTGTTTGAAAAGCATACATTAAGCTTTTTCATAAACTATACACGAACAAGAAACGGAATATATTGGTCATCAGGAGTTGCGCCTTAGATAAATAATACATGGATGCTCCAACTTCTTATATGCAGTTTATTTTTTTCTTTTTCCCCTTATTTTCCCTTTTCTATTAGAAGCAAAAATATTCTCGACATCTCATTTCTAATCTATGTATATAATATCCCTCCAATAAAATGTTGCCAGATTATGATTGCTATTACCTTTAGCAAGAGGTGAGTGGTAGATTTGTTGTTTTGTTGCAAAATTAATATGTCAACTTTATTGCAAACTTTGCCCTTGAAATCGGAAGTCGTCTTCTTTTTTTTTTTTTTTAATTTTTTGAAAAAATAAGAATGGTATTTAAATAAGAAGGGATATCGACGGAATTGAACTGATGGTGTGCTCGTTTATCAGTCACATTCATGTTTATTTTTCCGAAAATACAATCCATAATAAGAATCAATTTTATAGGACTACTCAAAATGAGAATGTGGAATAAAAATCTCATTTTCTAAACTGGTCTTTTTTTTTTTTACCCTTATTGATATTGAAATTCAAAAATTTCTTTTTCACCCCCATATAAATACATAAAAAAAATCAATTACTTCAATAATTTTATTATTTAAAATTAACATTTATAAAAAATTATTATAAAAGAATTTTTTTTTCTGGAAAACTAGTTTAGCTTAATATTATTAAGAAATATACATACATTTTAGTTTTATTAGTTTAGCTCAATTTAGCTTTTTTTTTTTGGAAGTCAGTGTTTTATATTTATTTTAGTGCATGTAATATGTAAAAATAACTTGATTTTACCTATTTTGATAAATTTACATTATTTTAGATTTAAATATAAAATGTATTAAAACTCCATTTATATCAGTTTTTTTTTATTATTAATAATGTTCTCTTTGAGAAGGATATAAGGCTTCCATCACTTTCATTTTGTGTCACATTATAATTTGTGATACATTTGGCAACTTGCATTACATTGTATTGCAATTGCATTAAAACACTACTCTTATGCTAACTCATGCTTGGTTAAAATTTTTAGTTGCATTGCACTACATTTAAAAGTTGGCTAATATAAGAAAAGGTGTATAAAATAGATTCGCAGGGGAGACGGTGGTAGGGGTTCAGTTGTATTATATTCAAACATTGTTTATATTTTAATTATAATCATATAACTTTTATTATTTAATGAATTATAGGAAATTTAAATTTATTATATATTAATTTATATTTAAATAAAAATTTAATTTAATTAATAATAAAAGATAGTAACACACCTAAATATTTAATAAATAAATGATTATACATTATTTTATTTCATTAAATATAACCATTTTAATTATTTACTTTAAATATGTAAAAAGTATTTTAATTTTATTTTATCATTTATTATTCAATAAAAAATAATTTATAACTTAATATCATATTTTTTTATAAATATAATATAATATAATTTATATTATATTATGTAATTATATAGTATTATACTTTTAAATATAATATTAAATTTTACTACATTATAATATGATTATACTATATTCCAATAACTAATATATAGAAATAAATTAGATTATAATATAATATTATTAATATTATAACATAGTATTGTAGTGTTTTATTATTTAATCATAGTATATGATTAAATCATGTTTATTATAAAATTAATATATAAAAATAATTATTTAAGACTTAATTTCAATAATTAATAATGGAATCCTAAAATATTAATAAATTTAAATAATATTAATTTAATTTTGACATCAATATAAAAATAATATTATTATCATAATATTGTCTATGTTGCGCCAAACATAATATTGCAATGTAGATATCCTAATGCAATACATCGTAACACAATACAATTAATGCAAAAAGTGTGCCAAACAAATCCATAAAGCAAAAAAATTAAAGAAAGAGAAAGGACAATAAAAACAGGCAAAAAAATAAAAACAGGTTGTATTCTTTAGTCAAGACTCAAGGGTGGAAATTGATACTATTTGCAATTATTAGGTGGAAAATTGATTTTCTTTTTCCCAATGGATATAACGTTGATGGATGATACAGATTTTATACAGTTGGCGCAAAATTGAATTAATTTAAATTTTTGTAGCATTTTCTATAATGGAGTAATATTCAAATCAACAGCTGATAATATCTTTAAATTTCAATAACTTTAATTAGCATCATCAACAATCAGTTGAAATGTTATCAATATAATTCCTCGGGAGGAAAATTGTCGGCTAGTCTCATTAGTCAGCACGATTTCTTGAGTCATTATCACTCAGACTCACTCTTAAATTTGAATATGTAAGTAGATTTCTAATTAATTAAATTGAATAGTTGTGTTTTGTACTTGTGATCACTTGAATTCCACTAATAATTATTAAAAGTTGAAGAGCATCAAATTTATTTTTTTTTCAAACTTGTCGAGGATTGAAAAACATTGTTGAATCGTTAATAGGAAAATCATTCGAAAAAACGTAGAATGAGGATGCAAGACAGTAAGAATATTAATAAGTATGTTAAAGCCGGCTAAATTAAGAAAATTTTAAGTAGTTTATGTAAATCATATTCCATATATTTCTAATATCTTATTGCATAAAAATTTCAATAGTTTAAGTAAAGATTTTTTCAAAACCGTAAAGAGTGTGCAAAATAAAACTTAATGATAAATTATTTGAATCCTCATAACTCACTTGACCCACTTTTTAGGTTAAAAAAAAGAAAATTATTAAATTGCCTCTAACATAAAATACTATTATAGAATTAATACGTAAACTACATGCTCTCATCTTTGGATCGACAATCTCTAAATTTGTTTAATTTTTACGTACACAAACACACATAGTAGTTTTCTGGTCCAGAATTTTAAATTGCGGGAAAATCTAGAAAAACTTTAAAATCGCATAACTTTAAAGTATTATGAAATTAACACTTTAAAGCCGTAGGGTTTTAAAACTTTCTCGGACTTTCCTATATTTATATATATATATATATATATATATGTGTGTGTGTGTGTGTGTGTGTGTGTGTGTGTGTGTGTGTGTGTGTGTGTGTGTGTGTGTGTGTGTGTGTGTGTGTGTGTGTGTGTGTGTGTGTGTGTGTGTGTGTGTGTGTGTGTGTGTGTGTGTGTGTGTGTGTGTGTGTGTGTGTGTGTGTGTGTGTGTGTGTGTGTGTGTGTGTGTGAGAGAGAGAGAATCTTGGATTTGTTAAAGTTTGGAAAAGCTATTAAGTCACATCGCAATGGTATTATACTATTAAACTTCACAATTTAATGACTTTTCTACACCTTAATAAAGTTGCTTGAAAACCTCTAGTGGATGCCTTTAATAACTCAATTAATATGTCATCTTGGGCACAAAAGAAGTAAAACTCTTGCCCAATTCGGTATTGGAGAACTTGAAAGATTAAACATACCCACTTTTATTAATGAAAGCTCTAAAACACTCAACTTTCACAAACACTTAGAAGCTTGCTTCTTTTTCTTCTTTAAATTTGATCTCTTATTTTTGTGACACTGACAATACAAATAACAAGGGTATTTATAATCCCCAAAACTCAATACAAATCACACATATAAACTAAATAAATTTGATCGCAACCATTCATTTATTCTTAACCACCACACTAATCTCAACTTAACTCACTCCACTTCACCTACAACACCTAACATATTTTACTAATAATTTACACAACTAACATATTCTACTAACAATTCACACACCTAACATATAGTAAGACAAATTTGTTTTCATAACTCTCCCTCTGAGACTTATTTTACAATGACAAGTAGAGTTCTCAACCTAATGAAGTCTTCTTACTTTAGCGGCTTCGTAAGATATCAGTAATGTAATCATGTGATATGACATACTTTTCTTGTACTTTCTTTCTTTCAATGTATTCACCTATGAGATGATAGCGAGTGTCGATATGCATACTTCGATCATGAAAAATTAGATTCTTGGATAGTGCAATTGTTGACTTTTTATTGATACAAATTTTGATTGGCTTTCTTTGCGGCAAACTCAACTCCTTCAACAAATTCTTTAGCCAAATTTCATGACAAACAGATGATGTGGTAGCTACATACTCATTTTGATAGGTGGAAAGTATGATAATTGGCTGCTTATTTGACATCCATGTGAAAGCAGTGTCTGCCATAAAAAACACGAATCCTGTAATGTTCTTTTGATCATTTGTATCTCTACCCCGATCACTATCGTTATATATAACAAGCTCGTAGTCATTGAAGAATGAGTATAAGAAGCCAAAATCAATTGTACCTTTAATATAGCAAATGACTCTTTTTTCAACTTTAGAATGGGTGGTCTTTAAATTCTCCATGTATCGATTCACAAGTCCAACAGTATAAAGAATGTAAGGACTCGTGCATATCAAATAGAGTAAGCTTACAACCAAACTCTTAAAGTATATTGGATTTACACTTTTGACTTCATCGTGTTTAGATAACTTGACACTATATTCCATTGGTGTGTTTATGGGCTTGCAATTATCCATCTTGAACTTGTTGAGTATTTCCCATGTATAGTTTTCTTGGTAAATGAATATGTCTTTTTCCTTTTGTTTAACTTTAATGCTAAGCTAGTATGTCATCAATCTAATGTCAATCATTTCGAATTCTTTGGTCATCACTCTTTTGAACTCTTTAAATAAACTTGGATTGCCTCCACTGAAAATGAAATCATCCACGTACAAGCATAAAATCAAATTATCTCTATTTTTAACTTTCACGTAGAGAGCCTATTCTTATGGGCATTTGGTGAAGCAAATCTCCTAAAAATACTTATTTATTCTGCTATTCCATGCCCTTGGTGCTTGTTTTAAACCATAAAGGGTCTTCTTAAATCTTAGAACTTTATCTTTTTGTCTTTTCACAATATAGCCCAATGGTTATTCAATTTAGACTTCATCTTCAAGTAATCCATTTAAGAAAGCTAACTTTACATCCATTTAAAAAATCTTCCATTTCTTTTGGACTACCAAAGAAATGAATAGTTTAATAATCTCCAATTGGGTTACAGTAGCAAATAACTCATTAAAGTTAATTCCAGCTTTTTTTACTGTAACCTTTTACAACTAGGCTTGCTTTATGCCGTTTGATCTCTCTTTTGACATTTCTCTTCGTCTTGTACACCCAATTGACACTCGATCGCCTTGTGACCTTTGGAAAAAGTAACAAGTTCCGAAGTGTGATTCTTCACGATAGCTTTGACTTCTTCATTCATTGTTTTTCTCTATTTATTAACTTATACAACTTGTTAGAAGTTTATTGGCTCACAATTGGTAAAAAGGCAAAAGAAAATAAGATTTTCAAGTTTTTCAGTTATCTTATAGAATTCTTGTAAATTTCTTGTGCATGTTACATCACTTTCCTCTAAAAATGACGTCACATAATGACACTAGTGGAGGTCAAGAAAATATGTGGTATCTTGATACAGGTCTTAGCAATCACATGAGCAGAAAAAGAAGTATGTTCGTAAAACTAAATGAATCTGTAAATGGGAACATCATTTTTGGGGATGATTCAAATGTGTCGGTAAAGGAAAAAGGTAACATCCTTTTCAGAACAAAAGATGATAGTTGCCAAATTAATTTTGAATAGTTTATTATGTGCCCAATATAAAAGGCAACATCTTCAGTTCGAATAAGCTTTTGAAGAAAGGTTATGACATTTAATTAAGAGATTATAGTCTTAAGATGATAACGAAAACCTAATTACAAAGGTGAGAATGTCTAAGAAAAAATATTTCCTTTAAATATTCAAAATGGTATTGCAAAGTGTCTCAAGGCTTGTTAAAGATCTAATCTGGATTTGACATCTTTGAGATGGGCATTTCAACTTTAATGGATTAGTGCTACTATTAAAGAAGAATATTATGAAAGGCCTACCTTCAATCAATCATCACAATCTAGTTTGTGAAGGATGTTTACTTGACAAGCCATTTAGAAAGAGCTTTCCAAAAAAATCAAGCTCAAAAGCTCAGAAGCCACTCAAGTTTATTTATACTAATGTGCATGGTCTAACCAAGCCAAGCTCACTTGGTAAAAGTAACTACTTTCTTTTATTTATTGATGATTTTTCAAGAAAAACTTGGGTGTATTTTTTGAGGTAGAAGTCAAAAGTTTTTCAATTAAGAGATTACCCAATGCGTTTTTGGCAGAAGTTGTTGAATGTACAATCTATCTATCCAATAAATCTTCAACAAGAAGTTTATAAGGCAAATACCACAAGAAGTGTGGAGTGGTAAAAAGTCATGCATCTATCATCTAAGAGTTTTTGGAAGCATAGCCCATGTATATGTACAAGAAGAGAGAAAAACTAAGCTGGATGATAAAAGTGAGATGTCCATCTTCATTGGCTATAACAACAATTATAAAGGATACAAACTGTACAATCCAAACAACAGAAACATCGTGATTAGTTGAGATGTATTTTCTCATAAAGAAAAAGAATGAGATTTTGGTAGTAAAAATGCACAATCTTATTATTCTCCTCTTGATCATAGTTCACTTTTTCATCAACTCTAGTACTTTGAGCTCTATATTTTGAAGCATAATGCCCAAACTTTTGACAATTATAGCACTGTACTTGGGATTTTTCATAGCTTAATCTTGGGTTGCCTCTTCCTCATCCATTGGTCGAGCTTTCTCCACTTTTATAGCTCGAGTTGTTGGTACTGAAATTCCAACCTCGTTTACGACTGCAGCCTTGGCCTCGTATGTCTTTTCTCATTGTCCGAGCTTTCTTTTCTTTTCTTTGGATTAATTTCCATCTTAAAGAGTTTTTCTCCAATCCTTTATTTCTTTTTGAGTTTTTCTTCATAGACTTGCAACGTTTCATGAAGTTGCTCGATTGTCATAATGTCTAAATTTTTTGTTTCTTCAATTGCCGCAACAATAGAGTTAAAAATTTTTATTCCAATTTCCTGCCTAAAGGATGTGTCATGTCATGTATCATTCATTGAGTTGTTGATAATTATCTATAAGATCCAAGTGAATTAATTATATTGTCTCACCATCCAAATGATGAATACCACATCATTTGGGATAAAAATTTGGGATCTATACCAGTAATGTTTAAAAGGTAAGGAGTAGGTAAAATATAAATTCATTTTCAACAATTTATAAAATATAAATTCATTTTTCTAAGATTTAAACCAAATGTTCAACCAACCTGCTAAATAAAACTGCCTACCTTTCGGCGATGCCTTGGGCATTAATAACTCAACGAATATGCCACTTTTGTGCTTTATGGAGGGAAAAAAAAACTTGGTAATTGTTTTCTTTCTTTTTTTACATTCACGGAAACGATTCTGTTATGAATGAGTGGAAGCTCTTTTTTGTGAAGAGTGAGGCTACTTACATAATATGGGCATACCCAACAAAATTCCAAGTGGGGCTTTAGCTTCTTCTGTTAAATGTGTCTCAAACTCCATTTGAAAGAGCTAAATAAAAAGAATTTGAGCACAATTTCTATATGAAAAAATACTTATAGTTTTGTGGTAAGATTGCTATTTAGAGGTTTTGAAGAGTTGATTCAAATCCCAATAACCATTTACTACAAAAGGAATATTTTTACAAATGTGGCCACAAGAGCTCTAACATTTAAAATAAATAATTTATTGCTATGATTTTTTAAAATTTAAAAGAAAATAATAGAAATTAAGTTTTTGAGACTTTCAATGTGTTTAAGTGAACAATAAAAAAATTATGTTTGAGTTTGCCACTGGTTGTGTTCTTAAAATTATTTTAAACTTTCTTAAAATTATTTTAAACACTTTAATATTAATAAATAATTTTATTACAAAAATATTCATCATGATAATAACTATTAAAAGCAATTTATTCTCAGTTAATATTATATAATTTCATAAAATCTATTTCATTGAATTCGAACTATATAAGAAAGAGAAAAGTCATGCCATTGACAAATATTGCACAATTGAATTTAGTTGTTTAATCGATTATTGATTACAACTATAATATTATTATTACTTTATTTTTCCATGATATTATATATGTTTTATAGCAGTTTAATGACAACAATGGATGAAAAAATTAATTCCACTTAATAAGTTAAAGGATTTGGTTTTTGGTAATGAACAATTTAAGGGTTGGAAAGATGGGATTTGGTTTTTGGTTAAAGATGGCCAATGGGTCTGGCGACACAGGCACCGCACATGTCTGTACAACATGGCACAACACGAGCATATTTAGGTAGGGCACACGACACGACACGGCACGCACGTGGGTCGTGTCAGGCCTAGAGTTTTAGGCACGCGGGCCTTAAAAGTACGATTAGAGATGGGCCAAAACACGGCATGTGAAAAGGCACGTAATAAGCACGCTTCATTAGTGGGCTAACACACAGCCCGTGGGCTATCAATAACACGTGGGCCAAAGCATATCAAAGTAAAAATTTTTAATAAAAAAATAAATATAAAATATTATGATTTTACAAATATCTGGAAATTAAATTTTTAATATATTTTTTTAGTATAGGCTTTTAAAAATTAATATAAGTCATAGTTTAAACAAATATTCTAATTTGTTTTATGTTTATAATGTATTAAATGAATAAATTAAGGGAAAATATCCATTGTCTACCCGTTTTTTCCAACTTTTTCAAAAATACATAATTCATTTTCTTTTTTTTTTACTGGAATCCATCTAAAGTTACTTTTTGTTTCACTTTTCCACTTTCGTTTGGAATCCGTTAAGAAAACTAACGGAAACTTAAAAAAAGACCATTTTACCCCCCAAAACGAATACCAAAAATAATCAAATTAAATCTAAATATTTTCCCTATCAGTTAATAAATAAATTAATTCCACAACCATCAAATGTAGGTTTTTTTTTTTTAACTATGACTGTAATTAGAATGCTAAATTATAATAATAGTATTAAAAATAGCCCAATTTCGCAAACTATCAATTGAATAATAAATAGAGTTTTATTATTTATTGAGTTATAATCTCTAGTAGTTAAGATTTTTTTATACTTCATTAACGTACCAATAATGATATTTATCATTAAATCTAATTAGTTTTGGCATTTTTTAAGGTGAAATTGTAATTTTCGTTTTGGGGGTAAAATGGTCATTTTTTTAGTTTCTGTTAGTTTTCTTAACGGATTCCAAACGAAAGTGGAAAAGTGAAAAAAAAATATAACTTTAGGTGGATTCCAGCAAAAAAAAGGAATTGTGTATTTTTGAAAAAGTTGGAAAAAACGGGTGGACGGTGGATATTTTCCCATGAATTAATATCATGATTTTAATAAATAAAATGATAAATATCATGATTTTATAAATGATAATTAAAAAATTTTACGACATTAATATTTCATTTATGAAATCATAACTTAGTTAATAGTTAATGGAGATATGTTTCATTTGTGAATGAAATATTTTTCATATTTATACATATAAAAAAATCATGAACGAAATATTTTTATGATAAATGAAAAATTATATTTTCATTCAAAGGAGTTCAAATGCAATTATAATATTAATAGTTCAAATAAAATTAGGTGTAATTGTTATTCTAGGATTGTAATTTTATTTTTCATTAATCATTACTATGATCTATAAAATTATTATTATTATTATTATTATTATTATTATTATTAGGCTGATGGGATTAAAAAAACACTCCAGGCACGTGGACTTTTTTGGGCACACTGGACATGTGGGCTTAAAGGGGAAAAAAATGATGTGGGCCATGCCTGGCTCATATTAAAAAAAGTGGGCACGACCCACAGACCCTAGTGGGCCGATGCTTGACGGGTTGTGCCGTGCATTGGCCATCATTAGTTTTGGTATTGAACAGCTTAAGGGTTGGAAAGATGGAAGAAGAACAAGAAGAGAAAAAAAAAAGTTGCAGAAAATCATGAATTAGTTTCAAGGGTATATTGGGCATTAAGATGGATTTATAAAGTATAATATAAAATTTGAAATTTTAACAAGGGTTTAATAAGTAAAGAGATTTGAATTTAATTTGGTGGATTCAAATGTACTCAAGTAAACTTAATTATTTGACATTAGTATATTAGTGTATGGGATCATAGAATTATCGTGGTAATTTTTAGAGTATAAATAGTGCTATCCTTTTTTTAAACAGTAACTCTTGAAATTGTCTGTTTAGTCTATGGGAACCTGCTTGTTTGTGAATGCCAATTGACTTTACAAAGGGATAAACGGAGCATCATTAATCTATCCAAAAGAAGCGCATAAGATTTTTTATAACATTATATATACGTGCTAATAAATGGATGAGCACTTTGTTGACAAATGGATGAACGCATTGTTAACGAGATGATAAGTTGTAAATGTAGGACTTAAAAAAAAAATCTTAAAGAAGTGTTGTGGTTATAATAGTCATGAGTTTCTAAGACTTGAAAGGTTATAGTCCGCGCACATCTCCACTAGCTTCTCTTGGCCACCAAACTAACTATTTGGTGCACATGAATTTACCAATTGATAAACTGTGAAATCAGTACCGACTATGATTAACATGATCCGTCATAATTATTTCTCGTCTCCGAAGGATTATTAGTAACTGTAAAAGGAAGTCTTCAATGTGAAGAATTATTTGTGAATATTTGTTCCTGAGTTTGGTCCATTGTTTTGTGAGATGAAATAAAAAAAAAGGAAAATAAGAAAAAAGAAGAACGATGAGGAAGAAGACAGAGTTGAAAAAAAAAAAAAGATTTTTCTATGATACTGTATAGATTTTTACAGCAATGATAGTAGGATTAATGTGGACCATAAGATGTAAGAGTTTTAATCTGAATCATTAATTTAATATAATAAATAATTAGATAATTAATTAAAATATAACAGGTAATCTACAGGTTGCGAGTAAACATTAATTTGTTAATTTTAAATTAATATTAATTTAGAAAAAGTCACTCACACCTCTAAGGTTTGCTTAAATAATCATATAGATCCCTTTAGTTTCATAAATGGTCACACAGACTTTCTTAGTTTCATAAATGACTATTATACCTTTTAATTGAAATAATCTTTTTTTTAATGATGGATTAAAATAATCTAAATAAATATAAATATAGTAATAAGATAAAAATAATAAAAAAATATCATATGATACAAATAAAATGTTATACTAAGTATAGTTGATAAAATAACGTGTACAATGAAAATTTTGCTAATATTAAGTTATTATCAGTCTATCTTGACAGATTAACTAAAATATATTAATTCAAAAATTGCTTTTAAGATTGATATTAACGTAGACATAATTAAATAAGATATTGTAAAAAAATAATATAAATTTTATAAATCATTGTGAAATTATTGTGAATGTTAGGTATAATTATTTAATTTTAGTAGTATGTCAAAAAGATTTAAATATTAGTAAAAATAATATGACAAACTAATAATAAAAGAATATGAAAAATAAATAATGTTAAAATAATTTTGTTAATATTGAAAATATTTTATACTTATTTAATATATTATATTTTTTAATTTAAGGAGTTATGTATGACAATTTAAGTAAAATTCAGAGGTGTGGGTAGTCTTTTCCCTATTAATTTTGTAGCCTATTTAAAGTACTATATGATTCTATATCATACATCGCACTTAAGATGTTGATTTTACTGAAGTGTTATGTTATTAAAAATTAAACTTTGCATTTATAATGTACTACAACTTTAATGTAAAATGTAATAAAAAATATAAAGACATTTTTGAGTAGTTAATTTTAGCTTTCTTTTACAAAATAGTATTATAAAAGGCAATTGGTAAAATGTAATAAAAATGGCATGAAAAAAGGTTAGTATAGGTGATTTTCCTTGTAGTTATTAAAACATATGAAGTAATGGACACACACACATATCTATTTACCCCTATTTATTAATAGGTGGGAAATTAAAGTCGTAATTACCATAATGTATTATGAATTGATATGTGAAATATAAATATTAACAAAAGCTAATTTGTACACTAATAAAGTAAACCATATTTTATGGGCACTAGATACATTAATCTAAGGTCAAATGAGATATATCACATGATATTTCAAACTGTAGTCCAATTTTCAGCATTTGCTTATGGTTTTATAAGCTAGTAAACCAATAAAATATACCATGAGAAATCAAAGGCTATTGCATATATTGCACCACTGGATATATATATATATATATATACACATATAACTTCCGTTAATCTTCCATGGCCATGCATTAGAATAAAATAATCTAACCGCAAAGACTATATCCGATTGATAAATTTTGAAATTATTTTGATTACATGATAATCGAATTATCTTATAACATTAAGGATATGAATTAAGTACTATTTTATCAATTTTGAGTATCGCATTGAGTTTTCAAATTAATTAAATGTTGAAACTCTTTCATGTTTGGCCTGACATTATTACTTAATAAAATTATGAAAAGCCAATAATGAATGGTGAAGGATACATAGTAAAATAAACTTTAAAATGTAATTAAGTATTCCCATGAATTTTGTGTAATTAAACAAAATATGTTATTAAAGTGAAATTGTGAGAATATTTAAAATTGTAGGGGTGGTCACTAAAATTTCTCGGACTTGAGCAAACTACACGATCCCACACAGTTTATTTTAACAAATACAACTTGTTAACCGCTGACTGTTGGTAGAATAAGTTCGTATCAACAAAACACAATTCAAACTCATATTTGCAAGCAGCAAACAATATCTCATCAAGGAACAATTTTGAGTGGAGTTTTTGGTCAATCAATCTGAATAAATTTGAGTAGAGTTTTTTGGCAATTAATCAAGTTTTTGAGTTTTCAAAAAATTTATGTTCAAGGTAAATCTGGGAGCTATCATTACAAGAAAGCAATGGATATTGATCAAGAAAGTTAGTAATGTATATATTCTTTGTAATTTGATATTTAGAACTGTTATGATTATTTTGTTGTTGAGTAGAGAGATGGTTATGTGGAGATTTCAGCTATATAACCATGTAATGACCAATGCTTTAAAATCAAACACTTGTTCGATAATTTGACAAAAAAAAAAAAAAACATACATGTAGAAATGTAAGAAAAATGAGCATGTAATGTCTGGCAGTCGTGCTTCTAGGGGAAAGAGGCTGAAACAAAGAACTAATACATTTTTTAAGTTGGTTGCTTCAGTGATTCTGAGCAGTCAGCATTCTTTAAGCCATATATTCATGTCGAAACCTTCAAATAGAAAACCGTAAAATTCTTTGAAATCCTGAGGAATAAATCTTTCTAGACATATATAGTTTGTAATTTTATTCCTTGTTAATTGATATCAGTTAATTCAGAATCCTCGGGTCTTGTGTGGTTTCAAGACAGTTGTGACCTTTGTGCACTAAGGGCCCGTTTGGGAGTGTGGTGAGGTGGTTGGGCTGCCAAAGCCCAGCTACTAAAGTGTTTGGTAACACTTATACCTGGGTTTTGACAATTTAGCAGATTTTTTTTCCCAGCTGCAAGTTTAATTACTAAATTAGCCTTATATATTATTCCATTTTAATTTTATCAAACAGTCGTGTCAGTGGGAGTTCTATTTCAAATCAATTTTTTCAAACAAACCCTAAACAAACATTCTCATCAGCACGATTCCGATTGTGGGAGTTCCAATTGATGCGATTCCGTCACCGAAATTCTCATCGGCGCGATTCCGACACTGGCCACTCTCATACGCCTCTGTTAGTGGTGCGTTTTCCTCTACCTGTTGTTCATTTTTGAGTGCTCCTTTACTCTATTACAAGCAATTTTTCATTTTCTTCCTTTTCATTCATAAAATGTTGGGGCTTTTGTTTAGAATAAATTGATGGGTGATGGGTCATGCGTGATTTATTTGCTTGTAACCATTGTTTTTATTGTAGTTTTTATTTTTGTAGTTGCTTTTTGTAGACATGCACAACCCCTGTTTGATTTGAGTTTCTAGTTCTACAAAACATTAAATAATAAAATGCATGCCTACGTTATGAAATACTATGCTTCAGTAAACAAAGGGAAGTTTGTCAAATTCCGGATTTCAAGTTGATGTTTTGGCACAGTCAAAAGAAGGGAGAAAGTGTTGCAATTGCAATTGTATAGGTCTTATCCAATTTCTTTGGGATGGGCCAAAAGAATAGTACAGGAAATATCAAAGCACGTAGCAAATTTGAGATTGTGAGGCTAAATGCAATTGCAGTTTGTACCTAATGATTGTTTAGTTGAATTTCTTTGTTTCCTAGTCTGGTTTGTCTTTTGTTGCTTTATTGACTTGCTTGTAATTGTTTCTATTCGTGGGCTATGATCATTATTGTTTGCTGGAAAAGTATTTCAAGTAAACTAAGTGTTTGATTAAAAGTATTTCAAGTAAAGTAACAACTAAAGTAACTTGTTCTGGTTTGTCTTTTTTTTTTTAAATTTTTTTAATATCGAATTATTTTTCCTTCCACTATCCATAACAAGATTCTAGTAATTTTCTTAACTTCTATGTTCTTATTTTTCCTGTATTGTTGTTTGACAAAGAAATATTTTTTTTTCCTAGGTTTAAGTGTATGAAATTATGTCTAATAGCTCAACTAGTAAGGCTACCTGGAACCCCCAGACTTTAGATGTATTTTGTGACTTATGCATTAAAGAGGTGGATGTCGGACATCGTCCTGGGACTCATTTGACTTCCCAAGGATATGAAAATTTGATTAAGGAGTTCATTAAAGAAATTGGATTAGATTACAATAGAACTCAAATGAAAAATAAATGGGATTCTCTTAGAACTGATTGGAAATTGTGGAAGAATTTGATTGGCAAGGAAACTAGTTTAAGGTGGAATTATAGGTTGAGGACAATTGATGCAAGTGAGGAATGGTGGGAAAATAAAATAAAGGAAAATCCGCAATTCAGTAGATTTCGGAAAAATGGTATTGATCTAGAGTTGGAGAAAAAAATAAATTTAATGTTCATGAACACTGTGGCTACTGGTGAGCATGTTTGGGTTCCCCCATCTGGTTTTCCTTTAGAGAGTAATGACGCATCTGAATCTCTTCGTGTTGAGAGTACTGTTGACTCTGATGAGTATATTGTGTCTGATGATAGTAAGGGAAGCAAAGGTAAAAGAGTGGCCTTAAAAGGGAACAAAGTAGGAGGTGCTGTAAAACTGTCAAGGCAACTTGAACATCTCATTGATGCAGTAGAGAAAAGGAACACAACTTCAAACTCTCAAAATGATACAAGTGGGAAAGAGATTTATAAAGCATTGGAAGTGGTTGCTTCTTTACCAAACATTGAGGCTGGGAGTAAAGTGTGGTTATTTGCTAGTCAGTTGTTTACGGACAAAGTGAAAAGGGATTTATTTAATGAGATAAAAGATCCAAATGTCAAATTGAAATGGCTTAATTATGAGAAAGATACAAAGTGAAAATGTATTGTATTTATGAAACAATATTTTGTAAATTATGTTTATGAATGAATACTTTTTATTTTGTCACTGATTACACTTTATATTACATTTACAATGTATATGAATTGTTGCTATTGATTTATTTGCTTGAGGCTTATTTATGGAAATTTTTCTGGACTATTTGCTTGAGGAAAAATAATAGCATATGTGTTTTTGGTATTAGTTCCTATACGGTTAAGTTTTGTAATTCTGACATGCTCCATGGCCTACTTTTGTTGTATTTTTGTGTGAAAACTGGGGTGACAGCCTTTGCAGTGTTGAAAGGAAATTCTGGAATGGAAATCATACTTCTTCGTATGTGTTTTTTCTAGGTTTGCAATTGCACATTATTTATGAAAAATGGTTGATATGATTTTATAAATATGGTCTTGAATGAATATAACTATATTACATGAAATAGTAGATTAGTAATAGGTGTGACCATGAGTGTGTGCATGCAAGTGATGGCATGAGAACTTTCGAAAAAGGTGTGATTTTTTGCATGTTGTTCGCCAAAACTAGATCCTCATATTGCTTTTGTTGCCTGCTCCACCACTACTGTAAGGAAAATTCCTTATTGAAAGTTCAGTTTTGACTACTTTATTGCATTTATATGGTGTGCCATTTTCTATTCCATGTAATAAACTTTAATCTACACTTGCCAGTTTTGAAACAATGAGTTTCCTCCAAAGTATAAAAAATAATCCCTTCATTTTTTATTTCTTCTTGTGCATTTGATCGGTATAGAATTTTTTTTCTCTTTACTTAGATGAGTTTCTACTAGAGAGGCCAGCTAGAGAAGTTTTGTTATAAACATTAATATGATAATTATGGAAATGTTTTTTCTCGTTGCTTTACGATAGATATGTTTGTTCGCTTTAGAAAATGGAAATTTTTCTGGACTATTTGCTTGAGGAAAAATAATAGCATTGAAATTATTATTAGTATATCTTCCATAATTATGTCTTAACTTTTCAGTAAGCTCTGGCTCTTGGCGTATAATTTCCTTCATAAAATCCACATGCCCAAGCATACATAATTAATTTATCCTGTAGAAGCAATTCTAACGAGGTTGGCATACTCCCTTTTAATTTACTTTGAGAGTGGAGTCTGAATTCAGCCAGCTGATAGTTTGATATAAAAATATGGATAATGATGAAGAGGAGTTTGACCAGCTTGTTTGTGTAACAGCTGTTTTGATGCATCATTATAATTTGGCATTTATCCATAAGGAGCCTTGTATGAATTCTACTCAAACAGGGCATAAATGGTTGATAGAAATACTTGGTGGAAATGTAAGCAGGTGCTTTAACATGTTTCGAATGAATAGTGATGTATTTTTAAGATTATGCACTGATTTAGAAGATAATTATGGGTTAAAGAGTTCAAGGAGAACATGTGGCGCTGAGATGTTAGGAATGTTTTTGTATATACTAGGACAAAGTGTAGGAAATCGGTCTACAATGGAGCGGTTCCAACATTCTAGTGAGACTGTGAGTAGATATTTTGACAAAATATTAGATAGTGTGTGTCGTATGTCCGTAGATTTGATAAAACCGTTGGATCCTAATTTTATTACCACTCCCAAAGAGATATCTGAAGATTCAATACATATGCCTTACTTTAAGGATTGTATTGGTGCTATTGATGGTGTTCATATACCTGCCTCAATATCTTCGGAGGATCAAATTCCATTTATTGGTAGAAAAAGGGACATCAACTCAGAATGTAATGGTTGTATGTAGCTTTGATATGCAATTCATATTTGCAGTGGCTGGTTGGGAAGTTAGTGCCCATGATGCAAGGGTATTTCAAACAACTATTATGAATCCTGCATTCAATTTTCCAAACCCTCCTCCAAGTTTGTGTTACGAATTTTTTTTTTATATATACCTATTCAATTGATTAGATTGTGTTATTTATTTTTATATTTTTCTTTTTTATTTTTAGAAAAATACTATTTAGTAGATGCAGGATATCCGGAGTTACGTGGGTACTTAGGACCATATAAGGATGAAAGATATCACCTTCCTGAATTTTGTAGAGGTAGCTAACCAATGGGTTATAAAGAATTGTTCAACTACAAGCACTCTTCCTTGAGAAGTGTTATTGAGCGTACTTTTGGGGCTTGGAAGAATACATGAAAGATTTTACGAAGTATGCCAAGCTATCCATTCAAGAAGCAGGTGAAAATAGTTATTGCTACCATGGCCTTGCATAATTATATCAGAAGATATTCACAAAATAATGATCATTTTGATGAAATGACGGATGAACCAAGTCATAGTATTAGCGAACATATTGCATCTCATGAAGAAAGTTATGAAACAATTGATAGCACAACTCAAGATATAATAATCTTGAAAGATGGCATTGCTGCAAGTTTAATTGAGGTACAACAACAGAAATATTTATACAAATTTTGTAATTAATTACATTTTAATTTAATTTTGTTTTGTTTTGTTGTATGATTTTTATTAGATATATTTGGTATTGTAAATAATACTCGATTAATCATATCATGTACAAACCGAAGCAATTTGGAGAAGCATATCATGTACACTGCCTGGTTGGCATTGTCAATAATAGTTATTTAAAATTATTTATAATTGGCCCCGAAGCAATTTGGAGAAGCATATCATGTACAACTTGTGCAAAAAAATAAATTTGATTTATTAAATATTAATTTAATTTGTAAAGTAATCAATCGTAATTGTATGTCAATATAATAATTTGAAGAATGAAAAATAATTGATTTGTTAACAATTAAAAATAATGTTATTTAAAATTAGTTATTACAAATATTCATCCACTCTACAGCTATTAAAATTTACCAAACACCATTAGTAGCTGCAGCTTAAAATCTATAGCACTTTTACCAAACACCATCAGCAGCTGCAGCTTAAAAGCTACAGCACCTTTACCAAACACCATCAACTTCCACTTCACATCTATAACTTTTACTCCACAGTAACTGCAGCTTAAAAGCTACAGCACCTCACTCCTAAACGCACCATAAATCGTGAATATCTTTAAGAAGAGAAGTCCAAATTTGATTTTGCAAATTTCGTCCATAACTAGACACATTTATCTATCAAAGAATATATATTATGCAATCTCATATATTCTAGATCAATACAGTTAAATCATGAAATTTGGTTGATACTCATTTACTTGGTTGCTTCAGTGATTCTGAGCAGTCAGCATTCTTTAAGCCATATCTTCATGTAGAAAACTTCAAATACAAAACCGTAAAAATCTTTGAACTCCTGAGGAATAAATATTTCTAGAAATGTATAGTTTGTAATTTTATTCATTGTTAATTGATATCAATTAATGCAGAAACTTCGGGTCTTGTGTAGTTTCAAGATAATTGTGACCTTTGTGCACTAAATTGTGAAAATCTTTAAGAAGAGAAGTCCAAATTTGATTTTATAAATTTCATCCATAACCAGACACATTTATCTATCAAAGGATATATATATATATTATGCAATCTCATATATTATAGATCAATACAGTTAAATCATGAAATTTGGCTTATAATCATATTCTCATGGTATATTTTATTGGTTTACTAGCTTATAAAACCATATGCAAATGTTGAAAATTGGACTGCAGTTTGAAATATCATGTGATATATCTCATTTGACCTTAGATTAATGTATCAAGTGCCCATAAAATATGGTTTACTTTATTAGTCTACAAATTAGCTTTTATTAGTATTTATATTTTACATATCAATTCATAATACATTATGGTAATTACGAATTTAATTTCCCACTTATTAATAAATAGGGGTAAATAGAAGTACTGAATATGTGTGTGTGTCCATTACTTTATATGTTTTAATAACTACAAGGAAAATCACCTCTACTAACCTTTTCTCATGCCATTTTTATTACATTTTACCCATTGTCTTTTATAATACTATTTTGTAAAAGAAAGCTAAAATTGACTACTAAAAAATGTCTTTATATTTTTTATTACATTTTACATTAAAGTTGTAGTACATTATAAATGCAAAGTTTAATTTTAGGATATTATCATTCGTATACCCTATAGATTAGGGGTGGGCAAAAAAAATTGATTAATCAAAAACTGAACCGAACCGTTCAGTTCGGTTCGGTTTTTTGCGGTTTTTTTACATCCAAAAAACCGAAATAGTAATTTAGTAAAAGTAGTAAAATCAGTCGGTTCGGTTTTTGATTTTTTAAAAAAAACCGAAAAACCGAACCGACCACAGGAAAAAACCGAATGCAAATTGATTTTTACACGATCCCTAATCAACGCATTCTTGATTCTTCTCATCTTCTCATCTTCGCAAACCTTCACCGCTGGAATCTCGTCCCCACTGCTGCTGCTGCTGCTGCTGCTGCCCATCCTTCACGAACCTTCACCGCTGGAATCTCGTCCCCACTGCTGCTGCTGCTGCTGCCCATCCTTCACGAACCTTCACCGCTGGAATCTCGTCCTCGCTGCTGCTGCTGCTGCTGCTCATCCTTCACGAACCTTCATCGCTGGAATCTCGTCCCCGCTGCTGCAGTGCTGCTGCTGCTCATCCTTCACGAATCTGATTTGCCACCGCTGCTCATCGCCGACTCTCGTCCCCGCTCCCACTGTCACCTACCGCTGTCACCTACTATCAACTGTTGCTGCTGTCACGGTGCTCCCCTGCTGCCATCTGACTGCTGTTGTGAGCTGCTGCTGGTAACTTGAGCTGCTTGAGCTTGAGCTGTTTTTGCAGGGAACTTGAGTTGCAGCCGACGTCAAAAGGTAATCAAACAAACAGCTGCTGCTGCTGGCGTTAAAAGCTCCCTTTGTTCTCTTAACAAACGCGAATAATTTCAGAAGGTACTGTTACTGGTGCCATTGGTTTTAACCAATTTCCACGATTCTTCTTCGACTCCAATTCGGAGAAAACAATGCAATTTGGTGATGAACATAAATAAAATCAATACTCAAGTTTCGATTAAGTTTATTTAATTTTAATTTGTAAATTAAGTTTATTTAATTTTAATTTGTAAAGTGCCACATAATTCAAGAATTTGCTAAAAGTTTACTACAACTTGTGATTGTATTTTGGCTTTTCACGTGCTATTGACACGCATTCTTAGAAATCTGTTTCGTTTTCTTTGAAGGCAAATTTGAAGAACACGGTGATTAATATGTTTTGCCTTTTTTATTGTCTTTACGGCAGAATAAACAAATGGCCGTTTGCAGGATACAAATATTCTAATAGGATACAAATTAAAGCTTCGGATGGCTTCAAAGTTCAAACTTTATAATTTCTCCAAACTATGTAACTGTAAGATAAGAGTTCTTCATGAATACTGAATAGTGTAACATTTTTCTTTTTTGGGTCAATTCTCTGTATCCCACACACAATAATTGATCCATAAATATCTTCTAGCTTACTGCTGATGTGTATTACTGCTTTTGAAACCGAAGTTTATGTTTGGTGATTGCATGTGTTTGTGTAGAATGGAGTAATAGGGATTATGATTTATTTTGATTTGAACTATGTGTTATTGAACATACTTTGAGACATATTTTGATTTTTTATTTGTTAACTTTTTATGGTTGTGGTAGATTTATTAATTTAAGGTTTTAAATTTAAAAAAGCCCAAAATATGCCCAATAGACTCATAATCAAAATAATCGAACCGAATCGAATCGAATTATTTCAATTAATCGAGAATTTGATTATTTCGGTAATTTGATTAATCGCGATTATGATTTTAAAATAATCGTAATCGAACGATTATGAAAAATTTAGTAAAAAACCGAACCAAACCGAACCGAACCGAACCACGCCCACCCTGACTATAGATGCTCTATTATAAAAAATACTACAACACTTTGAGGGTGTATCAATCGTCCACCCTAAATTGACAAAAGCTATCTGTTGACCACCAAACCGTTAGCTGCTGTTTGAAAGTTAACAGAATTATAGCGAATTGACGATTTTACCCTTAAAAAGTATCACTTGTATACCCTTAAATTCTTTTATTATCATTTGTTACCCTTAAATTATCACTTGTATCATATAAAAAGACCAAATTACCCCTCTGGCGTTATCCTATTTAAACGACAAGTAACGATTTGGTGGACGGCAGATACATTTTATCAACTTAGGGTGGACGATTGATACACTCTCAAAGTGTTGTAGCATTTTTGATAACAGAGCATCTATAGGGTATATGAATGATAATTTTCCTTTAATTTTTAATAACATAACACTTCAATAAAATCAACATCTTAAGTGTGATGTATGATATAGAATGGTATAGTACTTTAAATAGGCTATAAAATTAATAGGGAAGCGACTACCCACACCTCTAAATTTGACTTAAATGGTCATACATAACTCCTTAAATTAAAAAAATATAATATGTTAAATAAGTGTAAAATATTTTCAATATCAACAAAATTATTTTAACATTATTTATTTTTCATATTCTTTTTACTAATATTAAAATCTATTTGACATACTACTAAAATTAAAAAATTATACCTATCATTCACAATAATTCCACAATGATTTATAAAATAAAAAATATTAATATTATTTTTCAGTTTAGATGAAGATATTAATATTAAAATAAAAAATATTTAATTACATATAATTTAAGAATTACGAGACATGTTCAGGAATAATATTACTGAAAAATTTTAATTTAGGCATATACATTATTATTATTATTGACAAATTAATACAATATGGGTGTGCCCAACAAAAATTTAAGGAGGGCTTTGCCCCCAAACTCTTTTTCAAAGAACTAAATAAAAAGAATTTAAAAACAACGTCTAAATGATAAATACTTGTAATTTTGTTGAGAGAGTGCTGTTAATTTAGTGGTTTTAGAGACTTAGGAGGCATTTTTTTTTTTTTTGTCTGAAATCTGAATAGATCTGAATTAGTCTGAATTCTGAATAGATCTGAATGTCTGAATTTGAATAATATGTTTGTTTTTTCGTCTAAATCTCGAAAAATAAATATTAAGTTATTTGTTTTTTTCAACTTAAAAAACCGAAAATATGTATTTTTACATTTGTATCCTTATTAAATTTGAATGTCAAGTAAATAATATATTAAATACCATAATATTTTAACATTAATCTGCAAAATGCACCCATGATATCCGACAAAAGAGGCACAACTATGCAAGCGGCAACCTACCATTCCAAATAAAAACAACATAGAAAGGGCTGCTATTATGGATTATCCTGCACCAGATAGTGATGCCTCTGTCAAATCCCTTGGAATTTTCCTGCAAACAGAAAAGAAATAAGTAACAATATAAACCCTGTGATTTTATCCATGTGATTTACTAATACAGCCAATGCATAAAAAGATTGATTTGCTTCTGGCCTACCGATTTAAATAAAAAGATACCGGTTGGATTTAAAATTTAATAGAATCACCAACTTTCAAGTATAATGGGATGGACGAATTATAAATATTAGCAAACAAGTAAAACCTTCAGTCATACAAACCGCAGATCAAATTGACCGTCCTGCAACTCGGAATCAAGCCATTCATAAATCAAACGCAGAGAGAGAGGGGGGGAGAGAGCAAGAGAGGGAGGGGGGAGAGAATTGATGAAGTGAAGCGGATCGGGTGATGTGAGTTTCTTGAATCAATATTTTTTTTTAAATCCACAAAACCACAAAATGATTGCCCATAAGAAATTCACCACCTTCACTAGTCCAATACCAAGAACAATAATCGTTTTCTTTTTCAAGTAAATATAATTCATCGCCCTCACCGTCTCCTCTATCGGTGTCGACGTGTCTGGCCTGCGATAATAAATAACGTCGACGTAGTCCATGTCGAGGCGTTTCAAGGAAGCTTTGGTGCCCTTGACGATGTGTTTTCTGGAGAGGCCTTTATCGTTGGGGCCCTGGCCGTCCCAAAAGATCTTGGTGGAAACGACGATGTCGGATCGCTTCCACCCGAGCTCGCGAATGGCCTGGCCCATGATCTCTTCCGCGCGGCCGTTGGCGTAGACCTCGGCATTGTCGAAGAAGTTGATGCCGTGGTCGCGGGAGCACTGCAAGAGCGACTTCGCCTCCGTCACGTCCAGCTGGTTCCCGAAGCCGACTCACGCTCCGTACGAGAGCTGGCTCACTCTCGGCCCCGTTTCTTGAATCAATATTTCCTTGGCCCTGATTTTAGATTTAGGGTTTCAGCAGAAAGAGAGGGGGGAATCGATTTTGGAAGGAGAGGAAAAGAAGAAGCTAATTTTAAGGTGTTTAATTTATATCGATAACTTTTTAGCAATTAGAACGATGCTGCCGTTTAGATTTAGGAAAATTGAAAAAATTAAAATAAAATTAAAATTACTTCTCCAATTAGCATTAATGTTTGGTTATGATACTATAGTACCAATGATCACTGACACTTATATGTAAAAGACTTAAAATCCGCTTAGGTCATCAAATGTTGATACTTTTTTATTTAGTATCAGAAACTTAGTATCATTGTTTCTCATTTTTCCAGTAGTGCCACAAGAGTTCCAACATTTAAAATTAATAATTATTGTCCTGATTTTTTAAAATTAAAAACAAATAATAGAATTTAAGTTTTTGAGGCGTTCAACACATTTAAGTGAACAGTAAAAAAAATTAACCGCCCCAAATTAAATTAAAACCTTTTTATCTAAGCTCCCAATAATTTAATTGTTTGAGTCTGCCATTGCATTAATTTTATATAAAACATTTTAATACAAAATTACTCATCATGCAAATAACTATTAAAGATAATTTGTCATAAGTTAATATTATATAATTTCTTTGAATCTTGAAATTTTTACTTCTAATATCATATTACATAAAAATTGAAATAGTTTAAGTAAGGTTTTTTTAAAATCATAAATAATGTACAAAATAAAACTTAATGAAGGATTATTTGAACCCAAATTCTCATTTGACTCAGTATTAAAAAACTTTATTATTAAATTGTCTCTAACATAAGATACTGTTATGGACTTAATAATGCGTACTTCATGCTCTCATCTTGAACTCATCTCTAAATTTGCTTAATGTATACAGAAAAAAAAAAATTGTTTCATATTTATTAATTTTTCTTCAACTCCTCTAGTTGAAAACAGATCAAACTGAGTTGTTAAATATTGGATTTGGTCAAAACTATATCACTAGTCAAGCTATTCTAGATTCAAACAATCAAATCTATTTCATTGAATTCGAACTATATAAGAAAGTGGAAAGCCATGCCATTGACAAATATTGTGCGCTTTAGTTTAGTTGTTTAATTGATTATTGATTACAACTATAATTTTATTATTACTTTATTTTTTCATGATATTATGTATGTTTTATAGCGGTTTAATGACAATAATGGGCAAAAAAATTAATTCCACTTAATAAGTGGAGGGATTTGGTTTTTGGGTATGAACAGGTTAAGGGTTGGATAGATAGAAGAAGAAGAAGAAGAATGGAAGAAAAAAGTTGCAGAAAAATCATGAATTAGTTTCAAAGGTATATTAGGTATTAAGATGGATTTATAAAGTATAATATAAACTTTTAAATTTTAACAATGGTTTTAATGAGTAAAGGAATTTTGAACCTAATCCGGTGGATTTAAAATGTACTCATTAAAACTTAATTATTTTTTTGTTTTTTGAAAAGACTAAAACTTAATTATTTAAAATTAATATATTAGTGTATAGAATAATGAAGCGATCAAGGTAATTTTTACAGCATAAATAATCCTACTCTTTTGTAAAATAGTAACTCTTGGAATTGTCTGTTTAGATTATCAGAAGATGTTTGCTTGTGGATGCCAACTGACGTTACAAAGTGATAAATGGATGAACGCACTGTTAACGAGATAATAAGTTGTATATGTAGGATTAACGTGTGTGTAGAATAAATCTTGTGGTTATAATAGACTTTTTTTTTTTGAATAGTGATTACACATCATATTACTGCATTACACAAATATTTACAATCAGATATACATAATTGGGACTTACATTATTACATTGAATTCTGTTAAGTATATGCCCAGACAAATAACCCCTCACTGAGGAGAGATGTCCATACTTCACTCGCATTTCACAAGAGAGAAGAATTTATAAATATTAAGAACATTTAGCCCCCACAATGCTTTTGTGGGAGCTTGAGCCGCTGCCCTCACAAGTGTGAGGGCAGCGGCCCACCTTGGTCGAAATGGCGTGGTTATAATAGACTTGAAAGGTATAGTCCGTGCACATCACTTGTGAGGGCAGCGACCCACCTTGGTCGAAGTGGCGTGGTTATAATAGACTTGAAAGGTATAGTCCGTGCACATCTCACTATTTGGTGCGTATGAATTTTAGCAATTGATAAACCGTGAAATCAATCAAATCATTACCGGCTATGACTAACATGATCAGCCATAATTATTTCTTGTCTCCAAAGAATTATTAGTAAACAGTAAAAGGAAGTCTTCAATGTGAAGAATTATCTGTGAATTCTTGTTCCTAAGTTTGATCCATTGTGTCCGTGAGATGAAACTAAAAAATTAAAAAAGAAAGAAATTAACAATAAAGAAGAACGATCAAGAAGAAGACGAAGAATAAAAAAAAAAGGGAATTAAGAAATAAAGAAGACGAGGGGTGGAAAATAGTATTGAATGAGAAATGAGAAATATGATTTTCCTTTTTTTTTCTTAATGTACATTTCACAGCAACAATTAGAGCAACATTCACGGAACAATCTCTGTACCAAGTAAAGCCGACAAATATGGCCCTTGCTTTAGCCATAGGGTTTCCTTCATCCAGATTATGCCTTAATTTTCTCTGATTCCTCTAAGAATTGATTAAAGCAATAATGCATGACAGATATAGTTTTCTCTGCTTAGTAGGGATCAATGCATGCATGAAAAAGTTGAGGACGATAAACGACTAGTCGTTTTAACACCCATACGATGGTTTTAAGCTAAACTATTCAACGATTGTTCTGCTGCAACACAAGGGCCAAGATGAAGAATTTATGGTAAATTTAAGTTATGTTGTATTTGGAATATTTGGCGTCGAATTTTTTCCTAATTCCAGATCCATTTGCCCTTGTGACCAAATCTAATCTTGTTAGTTCTTTGAAGGGCTTGTTTTGGCATCATGAATAATTTTCTAAGAAAATTTCATCTCAGGTATTATAGTATTGGGAGATGGTTAAAATAAATAATTTTATCAGTGTAAGTAATTGAATACTAGTGAATTCAAATACAAAGTTTTTCAATTAAAAGTAAAAAATGAAATAAATTAAATCCTAAATTCAATTTTTTTAAGACTAACCCTTCGTAAGCCTTCGCCGGTCTCATCGTACTTCCCAACTATCGGGTCGCCAATGATCAGACCACCAACATTATGATCATTTATCTGCATATAAAAGTTGTTAGAGAAATACAATCTATAAATTTATTTGCTTAATATATTCTTTGTAATTTTTTTTTTGAACAAATTGAGCTACAATTCATGTTTCTTTATAAAATTAAATTAACCAAATAGTATTTCTAAATTTCAAGTCCTGCTCATTTTAATTTTTTATGCTGATATCATTGTCCGTTATTGATCATTATGAAAATTCTAATAAAACGTGGAATTGTCATTTTTACCCTTACAAAGAAACAATTGAAGGTTGAGGATATTTAAACCAAAAAAATATTCTTTGTACCACCTTTTAATTAAATAATTTATATTAAAAAATACTCATTCATTAAATTATTTTATGGACAAAGAATAAATCTCTGTAATTTACAACTATTTACTCTTTATCCATGTTATCTTTCATCTTGCACAAAAATAACCATTCGTATAAACTAAAAAAGAAAATTCCTTAGGAAAGGTGTAGTTCAAGAATTTCTAGGGAATATGAATGACAAGTTTATAAATAACAAAATTTTAAGAGCTATAAATCAAGTTTATACATAACAAAATTTTAAGAGCTATAAATCTTATATTAGGAGCATCTATGAAAAAATAACAACATTTTCAAATCAAACCACTACTTAGACCAAAGGACCTATGGTAGGATTATTGTTGATGAAAAAAAATCTGTTTTTGAAATATGATGGTTTCAACCAAAATTATTTTATTAGGTTTGAGTTTATGACAAGTAGAAATTAAAAAAAAAAAATGGAGGATGAAGTTCAGGAGTGCTAAATTGTTATTTAGGAATAAAGAAAGCAAAGGGACGAAGTTCGGTTTCCATTTAGATGAAGATATTAATATTAAAATAAAAAAATTTAATTACATATAATTTAAGAAGTATGGGACATGTTCATTAATAATATCATTGAAAACATTTAATTTAGGCATCTACACAGTCACTTTGGTCATAGTTTGTTATTATTGACAAATTAATATATTTTTGTCACATATTCTTTTTTATTGACATATTCAAATAATTTATTTTATATTAAAGAGATATTATGTTATAAAATTTTTGTTATTAAATCATGTTAATTTTTCATGCATTTTGGAATTTGTACGTGAGATTTCATTACTGCACATACAATGTCACTCATTCTAATAGTGAAATTAGGTCGATGGATTCAAGGGTAAAATTTTTTGAAACAATCTGGACATACATGTTAAGATTTAGAAACCTTTGACTCTTTTGATTTTTCAGCAAACATCAGGGATGGCAATGTTAGTAACCATGCAAACACATGCATCTAAACCGTTATGCAACTATTTGGTTTGGTCTAATGGTTGTATCACTAAATGAAAAACAAGGGGTACCTAACGTGGATTACAAAATAGTTGGACCTTATATAGATGTTAAATTATTGTTTATTTATTTTGAATATCACTTTTACTACTTATTCATAGTTATAATATTATAAACTTACATGTTTTCTGAGTTGCTTCAGATCTTGTGCTTTTGTAGTTTGTGTTATATGTCCGTGACATTGAAAAAAAATAGTGTTACACAAATAATTAATTTATATTTTATCTCTAACTAATATTTAATATAATGTGAAAAGCAATTATACCCCAATGGTGTCATTTCCACATAATTTTGCTCGAAGTTGGCTAGTGCAAGGCCAATATACTTAGATCCAGGATCAACAGCTATAATATATTTCTTAAGAGCTTTACATTCTCTCAAAAGATTCTTGGCAATTTTGAGACTCATTGGGGATTTTATTTTAATTAACCAACAAATTTTCTTTTTGCCAAACGATTATGCTTGTTTTGATTCGTGCTCCTTAAATTAGATAGATAATCATGTATTTGATCATTTTTTTTTTAAAATATAAAAGAAAAAAATCATTCATTGTACATGTATTTGTGCTCCTTGAATTAGGTAGATAATCATGCATCTGATCATGTTTTTTTTTTCAAAAATATAAAAGAAAAAAAATTATTTATTGCACTTGTATTTGTTTGAGGTTGAATCACGACATAAAACATCTATGCTAAATTTTTAAAATTTGAGATTTCTATATGTTATACCAAATTATAGAAAGCCCAAAAGCTTACAAAAACAATAAGCCCAAAAAAAGAAAAGTTCGTTTCATGATGAGTTTGACCAAGTTGTCATTTCCCTAAACTATAGGGTAGGATATGCGTGGGTTTCCCTTTAACGAGAGTACTTGACCTAAAATTTAAGCAAGCTTGAAGGTCTAGGCTTTTTATAACAGTGGGTGAATCTGTAATCTAATAATGTATTTAATAGAACTTGTGGTTATTAGAGTACTTAAATATAGGTCAAAAGCTTATATTTGCACTGACTCCACGTTAAAATGATTTTTTTTTCCTTCATATTTTGTCAGAGTAATACTTAATGCAAACCATGCCACAAATTTTATGAGGCATTGGGCTTATTAATGCTTTTCATAATGGAAGACGCAATTAGTTGCTGGGAGCATGCCATACATACAATGTCATACATAACATATAATGTCGTACATATGTATTTATGGCAAGCATTTCTACCATTAATTAATTTGAACCCCCACACATTTGCAGTTGCCTACGCACACGATTGTTTCCGATACTGGAGTTGATAGTTCAATTGTTATTGACAAACTACTGATTCAAGACAATTCTAAGAATGGTTACGATCTGTTTAGATGTTTATTTTCTGCAATACTGAAAAATTAAAAAGATATAGTATTTTTTTTTCTTTTTTAGATAATTTCCAATGTTCTAGATGTGATTTTACTTAGATAAGAGCATTTTCATTATGTTCATACTAGGTGAATGTATAGACATGATCAAGTCAGGAATTATTGAGCCAGTCCCGATCACGACAGATGTATTTTTGCCGGTTAGATGGCAATAAGTGACCATTAATATTTACAGACCGAGAGATTGAAGTTAAGATCTATACCTTATGATCATATTTTTTCATGCTCATGCTAGTGAGCACATACAAATAATATTGTTGCTTAATCAGCCACATACTAATACCACATACGATGAATGATGCTCCAGCAATGAAAGGAACAGAGGCGGAATGGTGGCTGAGCTCCTTGTGTGCATGTTTAAATTTCTTTAATCCATTCTTTTTATATTTTAGTAGTTTTCTATTTAAATTAAATCGAATAAGTTGTTTCTTTCTGAAATACAAGACGCAATTCCTACAAAATAAAATTAAAGAATGAAGAATACATAAATTGTAAAAGCTAACCGCATATACAACGTTTGGGCATGCATTAAAGGCCAAGTTAAACCAAGCATGCCACCAATTGGAACACATTCATCATATGGTATGAGTTGTTGAAAGGAGACTAATTTGCATAAAGAACAAACTTATTAGTCATTATTAAGACATAAAGTCTTTGAGAAGATGATATGAAGTTCTAATTATTAAATTTTAATAAATTTAATTAGCATATTCAACTTATCAGTGAGCAGCTTCCTGACTCATCCTCACTCGGTCTCACTCATAATTTTGAATATTGAAGTAGATTTTTAATTAATTGAATTTAATAGGTTGTGTTTGATTTTGCAATCACCTGAGTTTTAGAAATAATGAGTAAGGGTTGGGGTTGGTGTGTGCACAAAATTATTATAATTATAATTATTAATAGTTGAATAGCGCCAACTTTATTTTTTTAGATGTTTCTAGGACTGGAAAATGACGTTGAATCATCAATAGGGAAATCATTCAAGAAAACGTAGAACGAGGATGCGAGACAGCAAGAATATTAAAAAGTATGTTAGAACCGGTTATATTAAGAAAATTTTAAGTAGTTTATATAAATCATATTTTGATTTTTTTTATTCAACAAAAAAATTGCATTAATCTCATGAGAAAAGAGTATAAAGTAGTTCCGATAGAAAATTTTCCAGCCAAATAATAACATTGGATGCAGTGGCAGACCCAGACACTTGAATTAAGGGAGGCTTACTTGAAAAATTTTAATTTAGTTGGGGATACTTAGTTTTTTTACTGTTCATTTAAACACATTTAAAGCCTCAAAAACACAAATTCTATTATTTTCTTTTAAATTTTAAAAAATCACGGTAATAAAACAGTTATTTTAAACGTTGAAACTCATTGTGGCCACATTTGTAAAAATATCATTTTTGTAAGTAATCTCTACATAATATCTATAAAAAAAAGATTATATTATTACTGGAATTTGAACCAAATCTCTAAAATTATTAATAACATTATTATTACTAAACTACAAGTATTTTATTATATAAAAAATATACTCAAATTCTTTTTATTTAATTCTTTGAAAAGAGTTTCGGACATATTTAAAAGAAAAATAATGGTGCAGAAGAGGTAGCTGGGCCTCCTCATGACTAGACGACTAGACGCAAAGGCTTGGGGTAAGCTAAGGTTTTGAAGATTTTTGAAGCATAAGGAATTAAAATGTTTTCAAGATGGCCCCGGAAATGTTTTTCAAGGCAACCCAAAATTTTCTTAAAATACTAACTTGCAATATATTTTGGCAACTTCCAATTAAAATCCTGATTCTGCGACTGATTAGAAGACTTGGGTCAATTTTAAATTTTTGCTAGCATGTGAGCGGATTCAAGAGACATTGTGAACTCAAGGAACATCTCTATTCATTCCATCAGCCCATAAATATCACTAATGACCCAAAAAACCTCAGTACGAGAGCTAGAGAGACAATTAATAAGTTCATGAGCCACTACACAATTGGCTTGATCATCACCAGCATGTTCTACCACTTTATTAGATCGGCCTGGATTTGCTCTTGCCGTGCAAACAACAGAATCACATCTAAAGTTAGATTAATTACATGTTATCCTTCATTCAAAAAAAAAATAAAAATTACATGTTATCCTAGGTTGCAATGTTAGATTTCATAATTAAAAAATAATATTTTTATATTTGAATTATCTTTTGTTTTCAATTATTTTTTATAATTAATTTTTCAGAGTGCGTATTCATAGAATAAGGTTCTTTATGTCCCATTTTATTTAATATACTTCTTTCTACTTATGAAATTTTATGGTCATAATAAAATATTAATTTTTAATTTAGCCCAAGATAATATAAAGCTTTGGGTCCGCCCCTGGTTAACTTATTGACTAGCAACTAAATAGACGATGTTTGGGTTGCCTCTCCGTTGATTGAAATTTTTTTCTTTTTCTTGTTTTTTTGTGAAAAAAAGAAAATACTCAAATAGTTTTATTTTTAAATTAAATTAAAGAAGTTATTTCTTACTTAAGTACAAGACACAGTTCCTACGAAATAAAATTAAAGAATGAAGTTATCAAAAAAAATAAAAAATTAAAGAATGAAGAAGATAGAAATTGTAAAAGCTAGCTGCATACACAGCTTTTGGGCATGTATTAAAGGACAAATTAATCAAGCACGCCACCAAATTGGAACGCATTCATGATTCACCCGATGGTGAGTTGCAGAAAGGAGACTTTGCATAAAAGTACAAACTCAATAATCATTAAGACATGAAGTAGTTGTAATTATTTAATTTTAATAACTTTAATTATCAACTTCTAAAATTTATGGTAACGTTATCAATAAAATTCCGAAGGATGAAAATTGTCAATCAGTCTCATTAATAACGGCAACTTCTTGCTCAATGTCACTCGTTTTCACTCTTAATTTTGAATATTTAAGTAGTTTTCTTATTAATTAAATTGAATAAGTTGTGGTTTGTGTGTAATCACTCGAGTTGCAGCAATAATGAGTAGGGTTAGTGTTGGTATTTGCACAAAATTGTTATAACTACAATTATTAATAGTTGAAGAACACCAAATTTATTTATTGAGTAGTGTTATACATCTCAAAATTTTTATCATAAATGATATGACATTCATCAAATTGATTGGTGAGATAATACAGTTAATTTACTTAAAATTTATAAGAAATTATGAAATTTAATGAATGACATGTTATTTAGAATAAACTTTGAGATAATAGGAGTCTATTACCACTCTTATTTTTTTAGACTTGGCTAGGACTGAAAAATGATGTTGAATCATTAATAGGAAAATCATTCAAGAAAACATAGAACGACAATGGAAGGCAGCAAGAATATTAAAAAATATGTTAGAGCCGGTTAGGGATGGTAATGGGCACCGCCCGCGGCGGGTTTGTCATTATCAAAACCAAACCAACACAAAATTTAAATTACCAAACCCACCTGCAACCCATAGCGGGTTTTAATTTTTTTAAGAAAATCCACCCGCTAAGGATTTTGACAATTACCAAACCCGCAATGGTATTCGGCGGATTTTTTAGGGAATTTTTATATTTAAAATCACAAATGTTGAATATATAAATTTACAATAATAACCTCAAATTCCACATAACATATTCAATTTTAAATTTAACTAATATAAATGAAAAATTAAAATTTCAACATCAATCCAACACAAAATTTTAAATTTTAAGTATAAAATACACAAATCCATTAAAAAAAACGACAAACTAATATCTAAAAATAACAATTACATTTCATGTTATCATTCAACACAAGCTCCAAGAAAGATGTTCATTTCATTCACTATCATTAGCACCCATCCAACATGATGCCTACAATAATGATTAATATTAATATTTTCCAAAAAATAATATTTTCCAAAAAAAAATATTTTCAAATATTAATCCGAAAAAACTTATATAATGAACTAATTCATGCATTAAGTTAAAGAAAAATAGTCCATACAAAAATATTTTGGTTATTTGGCACTTTGCATTGTTATACACACGACACTTGTTTATACTTTGGTTATTTGGCACTTTGCATAATTGCGTTATTTTCTTTATATATTAAAGATTTAAATATTTTTTCAATTAAAATTAAATTAAAAATATTTAAAAAAAATATTGCGGGTCTAGCAGATATCCATGCGGGTATTCACTGGATATTGGGCTAATACCAAACTCACCCGCATCCAAGTGCGGGTTTCAATTTGTAATAACAAACCCACCCACAACCCACAAAATTATCCGAAGCAGACGGGTTTTGGCGGGTGGATTTGGGTGGGTTTGCAGACACAATTGCCATCATTAGAGCCGGTTAAATGAAGAAAAATTTTAAATAGTTTTCATAAAGCATATTTTCATTTTTTTTATTGATCATAAAAATTGCATTAATCTCATGACAAAAGAGTATAAAGTTCTACTAAAACATTTTCCAGCCGAACTACAACACTAGTCGTCGAGGCGGAACTACATTCACGCCTAGCAAGGGTTGCCAAGGTTTCAAAATTTATTTTTAAAAAATAATGTGAAAACTAAAAAGTTTTCAAAATGATCCCCAATATATTTTTCAAGGCAACTCTCAATTTTCTTCATATTTTGGCAACCCCTAAATTAAAATCTTAATTCCACCACCGACTAGACGACTTTTGCAAATTCTGCTAGCTTTTGAGTTGATACTTTGAAATTTCAAGAGACAGGTTGAACTCAAAAAGCACTCATTCGTTCCATCAGCAGATGAATATCACTAATGACCTAAACAAACCTCAATACGAAAGCCTTCAATCAGCCACTACACAATTGCGCTACTACAGTCATTGAATTCGCATGGCAACAACATCCATGGTTGTGCACGTTTTAGCTTGCGTCTTTAATGCGCGCTCAAATTTAAGTTGGCAAAAATACATGATTTTTCTCTAAGCTCTGATTTTAATCTTGTGGGAAGGAGATGAATGAAATACTAATTTTTTTTTTTAAAGGGTGAAAGACCAAAAAAGAAAAAACAGTACTTGAAAATTATAAGCTCAAAAGTTGTTTAACTAGCAATTCATTCATTTATTTTTTTAGAAAGAATAATTCATGAGTTTTCAAGGAAGCTCTAACGACAGTGAGATGTGAAAATAATTGTTGCATCTTCAAAAAGTAGTCCTCTTATAAGAATGCACACATCCTTTTAAAGTATAGACATTCGGATTTTATAAGCTCATATTACAATATATTTATGTAATATTCAAAAGTTTCGTTGAGAGTTTTTAAGTTACATTTCACTCTTACCCCTCCTCATCATCAAATTAAATGTATACCCTTAGAATTGCACTCGTGACTTCTTGCTTCCACTGCAATGGTTAAGCCAACTATATTCGGGATTTAAATTTACGTGATTATAATACATTCTCGAAATGTAACGAGACTAAAATGATAATCTAAGCATGTTAAACTAAAACCAAAACAAAACAATTGAGTCATTGGACCTTAATACAAAGGTCTGGATTGAATTTATGCAAACAAGCCCAGGTTTGTATAAAAATGGGCCAAACCCAATGCATCTTTGAGTTTGACCCCTTCACCTTATTCCATGCAAATTAGTTAATTTTTTTGATAAAACCGAGCAATTTGTATGTTTGTTTTATTATTCATTCCTTTTATTATTTTTTTTTTCTTGAAGTGTTCTGTCAATGCTGATCCTAGTGTCATACATCATATTGAGATAGCACACATTGTATACTTATGGGTGCAAGTATATGCAACACAATCTAATGTATTTATGCCTTTGTTGGGGTTAACCAATTTAACTATAAAAACTTCTTATACAAGAGGTATGAAATCACAATAAGGAAAATTTTATTTTTCAATCTTGTGTACTTAGAAAAGAAAAAATGGTTGATCGTGATTTCTTTTTCATTAGATTTTAATACTAAAGTATGCATGGTGTAATGTTTAGATAAAATAGATGGGCGCTTACTGTTATTTACTTAATTTGACATCTAATTTTGTGAACCACATTGGACTAGATCCGTTGGATCTGACAGTCCACATAATCTATTTTGGTCTAAACAGGCCTCAGACTTTGATTGAACTCTGGGCTCAAATGTGGAATCAGCTAGGAATGGGCATGAGTTGGTTTGGGTTAGATTTTAAAACAATCTGAACTAAATTATAAAAATTTGGGTCCGACCCAAACAAACCCAAATATTTTTAACCTAACCCAAATAACACATTTAGGTTTGGTTTGAATTTTATGATCAAAATATTTTTTACTTTGATAAATTTAATTATATCAAAATTATAATATATTATTAATTTTATTAATTATTAAATTACTATTAAAATATGAAAAATATAGTGGATAAAAAATTATAAATAATAGATTTTACAATAACTTTATCCTTAAATTAAAGAATGCTAGAAAATTAAAATAAAATTTAATTACGAAAATCATTATTTCTCAATAAATGAGAACGTAAACTTTAACAACAAACTTTCACAAACATGATATCAACAAGTAAATTAAAAGAAAGAAAATAAAAAATTAGTGGTATTAACCATATTAAAACACAAATTCAAACAATGTCAATATAAATCAAAATAAGATAAGACATCCTAACTCAGATATCAAAGCAATTCATCATAATCATTTATATCCGCAGTACTTTAATCAAAAGAGTCCATGATCAACTGAGTCTGCTCCTTCACCAACAAATAAATAACCAAAAAAATTATAATGTTAAATAGTTATAAAGAAGAGTAAATTTAGAAAAGAACATGTTTCATACCAAAATTGTAAGAATAACATTAATTCAAAGCCATCGCCTCCGTTGTTACACTTGATCCAAACTCTACATTAAATAAAAATAAATTAATAAAAAAGACTAATGATAAACAAATATATAATTTATTTTACTTGTTATAATAAACTGTTCCCTGACATCATGGCTTCATAAAACTCAAACTCCTCCATCGTTGGTTCATCTTGTAATGGGACAAAAGTGTTACGTACCCATTTTTATAAGCATATCAAAGCTTCCACCATCTTCGAACTTAAAATAAATAAATAATTATGCATGGCAAAAAAGTCTGACCTTTTTGCCCGATTGACCCAACCCAAAATTTTCGAGCTTTGACCTGAATTTAAGGATTTCAAGTTGAGGTCAGGCCTAAATATGCGAGCCTGATTAAAATTCAGGTCAAGATCAGGCCCTAACCGGCCCCACCCAACCCGACTCAAAATTTAAATTAAAAAACAAAAAAATATGATTTTATTTGTATAATTTTATAAGGCATAATTTTGGATTATCTTTATTTTATTATTTATACAATTATATAGTAGAGACCTTAAGAAATTTTGATGTTAATGTTAAATTTAATATATAAGGAAGATTATGTCCATTTTTTTTAAAAATTAGATTACTTAAATTTAACAAAATCTTATATATTATGAAATTTGAGCTTGAAAAAAAGACAGACCCGCCCCTGACCCGAATCGAGTCGGGGTCGACTCAACCTGAAATTTAAATGTTTGGATTTTTTTGGGTTCAGGCACCAATCCCGAGCCCGACTCGACAAATTGCCATCCTTATCAATAATGTGTCTGTCAGTACAGAATGCAGATTCTGAAGCTACTGTAGATAATGGAATTGTAAACACATCCTTTGCAATGTGTAAAAAAAAAAACCTCGATATTTTATTGAGTTCATTTTCCACCATGCCAAAATCTCAAAGTAGTCATCACCAACATGTTCACATGGCCCCAATAAGTACCTCTATACTTCATTTTTCATCTGAACACAATAATCTTTTTCTATTCTTTGTTTGAACTTTGCAACAATTGAAAGTTTAGAAAACCCTACCTTTTTATCAAACTTCCTACTAGGACTTACCAACACCACTAGATGATCCACAACAACCAATCTTAGTGTCAAGATCTTTATTGTAATCATAAAGACTTATTAAAAGATTTTTTACCTCTTCAAACTTCTTCCCAACCTCATCAACAACAAAAATATCTTTAAAGGAAAATGTCACTTATTTTCACTTATAATGTGGATCAAGAATAACCGAAATGAACAACAAATTATTCAAGCTATCAATTGAACCCCAATATTTGTCATATTTATTTTTCATAGTTGTTGCCATTTTAGATAAGACGAGATCATTGATAACTCTAGAAAATGAGAGTTATTACATCTGTTCTAGACTTGAATAAAGGTCAGTTAGAGAGCAAATAATGTGTTTTGAGTACATTTTGGGGACCTTTTGCATAAACATTCATTTTAGTTGAGTTTTAACAAGTTTTGCTTGAATCATAGTAATTTATGCTAAAAACATGTTTTAATTTGTAGATGTTAAACTCCCGAAAGGATGCGGAGACAATAGATGGGAAAGAGGAGGAAAGAAGATGGTCACAAAAGAAAGAAAGCACAATCAGAAATAATACAAGTGCTGGTGCGGATGTTAGAGCAACTAGTGCTGCAGCAATTTGGGACTAACGCGGGAGAGAATATAGGCGCGGTCAGCAATTAAATCACGATATGCATGTTTCCTAATTTAAACACATGCACGCTCATGAGTTTCAGTTTTAACCTAATTTGCAATATATAAAGGAGGCTTGCACCACATAGCAGGCGGCGGAAGAGGAGTTATCTTCTAAAAACAATTACAAAGGCAAAAAGAAGAGGGAGATTAAGGAGTCCTGTTAGGCATCATTGAAGAACCGAGGAGGATCCTTAGACTTTCATCGTGCTCAATTCATATTATCTTTCTTCTTTTGATTGATTGGATGTACTCTGTGATCAGTATATTTATGTTTACTTTTCTCATTCAGAATATGAACTAAATTTAAGTGTAGTTGAGTGACAAATAATCCAATGGGTTCTTGATTGTTCTTATATGTTGTTATGATAATGTTGTAGCATTATACTCTAATAGTTTTTATGATCATAATTGTTATTTCGGTTGACCACCCATTTAATGATTTCAGTTAAGATAGAGCAGCAAAAGGGCATGTCTTAGCGGATATTATTATAATATTACTTGTTCTTAAGTTGAGTTTCCTGGATTAGGTCATCTTAAATCCCATAAGGGCGATACTTGAATTAAGATTTGTGATATCCTAGACATAGGTGTTCACCTTGTAGGGTAGAGAGATTAAAGGTCATAAAGCCATCCATTAAATTTATGAACAACTGGTCATTGTTAGTAGATTTAAAAGTTTGAGATTTCCAACATGCGATAGCTGCGAAAGCATATTTGTTCTACCCAGTGCTGCAACACTTACCATAACAACTGGTGCTAATTCGGTAATCAATAGTCACCCCATTAGGAGAGTTTGATCATTCAACTACTACATTCTCAATTGAATCTTAAACACAATTAACTTAGTTTATTTCGCACAAGTATTAGTTTATTTCTATCTCTCATAACTATTGGTTACAGAAGAATAATTTGACGAAGTGATTGTTTTGATCTTTAGTTGATTGCATTATTGTGTTTGCTTTATCACTTTGAGTGACATCAATCTCTGTGGAAACGATCTTGAATACTCATTACTTTATTACTTGTTGTGTATACTTGTACTTTGGCATTGATAATAATTGATTGTATAAATCAATCAACAATCATCACCATTTTCAATTAGTGATGTCAAATTGGAATGAATTGAGCACATTTCTTGAAAATTATAGGCTTGAAGTCACATTTATTGAACCACTAAATTTCAAAGTTATATCATAAAATGACTCAAAAACAACACAAAACATTAGTATTTTCCCAATCATCAGTATTAGGAGGTCTTCTATCCTCCTTAAAATATGAAACGTAATGTCGATCATCATCCTCCATTCTCTCAAAAACCTTTTAAATTTTTAAAGCACTCTCCAACATTAAGTAGGTGGAATTCCACCTAGTGGACACATCTTGAACCACAAAGCTATTACCTTCAATTCTTTCGTGCTTCACACATATTTTAACTTTTTTTAGCCTTGTGGAGAGGACTTTACATATGTGATAGCATTACAAATTCTAGAAATTGACACATGCACGTCTTTCAACCTTTCATTCACAATTAAATTCAAAATATGCACATAACATCTCATATGTAAAAAGTCACCATCTAGCAAAAAGCCATTCTCACTCCAATTCTTCAATTTCTATTTGACATAATTGATAGATAATTCATTTGAACTAGAATTATCAATAGCAATGGTAAATACCCTTTCTATACCCTGTTTAAGTAAACAAGACTCAATTACCTTTCCAATTGTCTCCCCTTTATTGTCAGGTACTATGCAAAAATTTAAAATTCTCTTCTACAATTTCCATTCACTATCAATAAAATTGGTTGTAATCACCATATAGTAATAAGTTTGTATAGAAGTCCATGGGTCTGTGGTTATAAGAGCCCTTTGCTTATTTGAAACAAAAAAGTTTCTCAAGTTTGCTTTTCATTCCAAAATAGTTTGTACACATCTCTAGCCAGGGTTCTTCTAGACGGTAGATCAAAGTTTGGTTCTAATTGCTTATTATATTGTTGAAAGCCCTCTTTCTTCATAAAACTAAAGGGTAATTCATCAATAATAATTAACCTTGTAAGGGCTTTTCTACATGCTTCTTTATCGAGGACATGAGACTTAGATTCATCTTTCATTTCATATGAAGTTGTTTGATTTTCATCTTCAAATGTGCTCAAATAATTAGGACAATGCAACAAATGATTCCTTAATGTACTGGTCCCAATTTTGGTCCCATGTTTATTCCTATAAGTATAATCATTACCATAATAATTACACGTGCATCTATTACCTAGATTGTATTTAGTGAAATGTTCCAATATATTCGATCTCTTTGATGGCTTGTTCCTCTTGCTTTGAGTAGTTGCCAAAGTGTCCAAGGAATGAGTACCATGACAATGTGAGTTCTCATCCATCTAAAATCAATTGAAAAAAAAATCATATAACTTTGAGCCCATTTAGCAAAACAATTTACCAAATATAAGTAATAACAACAACAATCCCAGTTAGAGCATCAAGGTTATCTAGTTGTTTGTGTCGGGGAGGAACTAAAGAAATTCATCATCCCAATAGACTATTTGAGATATAAGTTGGTTAGAATTAGATATATGGAATAATAATTGAAAGCTTTAAGTTGCTAATCTATAAATATAATTGTAAGAGAGGGAGACACTAATTAAGAATTTAGAAATATAATTCTGCTATCTTTTTGCTAGTTCTAATTCAATGATTCAACCATAATGCACATCCAACACTCTATGATAGTACCCGAAATAAAAAAAAAATAATTTGATTAATTAGTATTCATTTAATTAACAAATTTTTATTAGTTTTGTAATATCAAAGCATGTCCCAATCAAATCGCCAAGCAAATAGTTCCAAGTAATTAAATTCACTAATTCCGAGCATACCCATTAAGCAAATCACATAACTATCACTTAAACATAGCAATATCAAAACATAGTTGCTTTTGCCAAAGTGCCAAGTAGGTTCATCCTAACTCCACTGCAACTCAAACAAATTGGACACAATCATCATCAACATTTTCATATAATTAAAACACCTTGAATTCTAAAAGGAAAAAAAGGGTGTTTAGGAACCAAAACTTAGAACTTATAAAAGTGATTTTAGCAAAGAAAATTATAATAAAAAAATAAATGAAAGAAAATAAAAAAACAAGTCTTAAAATCTCATATTCACAAATCCTAGAGACCAAATTCAAAACCTTTCAAAAGAAACAAAGATTCCAATTAAATCACCAAGCAAACAACTCCCAAGTAATTAAATTCACTAATTCCAAGCATGCTTGTTAAGCAAATCACCTAAACAATCTGATAACTTTATGAAATGAGAGTTATTATGGCAATTCTAGACTTAAATCAAGATCACTTAGAGAGTAAATGATGTGTTTTTATTGCAGTTTTGTTACGTTTTGCATAAACATTCATTTTAGTTTAGTCTTAATAAGTTTTGCTTGATTTAAAGTAATTCGTGCTCAAATCATGTGCATAATTGTTGGTTTCAAGAAGGTTATAATTTATGGAAGGGATGCTGATGCAGTAGGTTGGCAAAAATGAGGAAGAATATGGCCACAAATGAAGTGAAACAAAATCTGGAGCAGTGCAGTGTTATAGCCGTTGCTGGAACAACCATTGCTGTAGCAATCCTAGAACAACGATAGAGAAAACTTAGCGCAGGATATCTGCAGAATTGCGATATGCAGTTTCCTAATATGACTCATGTGCGCCCTATGCTTTTGTTTACCCTAGTTTTCAGTTATCAAAAGGGGTGCGCATCACATAAAACGATGGCAAGGAATTAACATTAGAAAAATCGAGAGGAAAAGAAGAAAACAATCAGAATTCAAGGGAACCAATTCTGCATTAGTGAAGAATCCAGCAGAGTTATTTGGATTCAATCTTCATCGTTCTCTACTTGTTCTTTTCTTTACTCTTTAATTGAGCCGATGTATTTCATGACCAATATTTTGCTATTTTTTTTTCTTTTTCAAAGTATGAACTAAATTTGATTGTAGTTGAGTGGCAAACAATCTACGTGGGTTTTTTACTGTTCTTATGAGTTGCTATACGATTGCTGTGGCATTTTACTCTAGTAGCTTTTATTATAATCGTTATTTCGGTTGACCACCCATTTAATGGTTCAAGTTAAGATAGAGCCCCAAAAGGGCCTGTCTTAGTGGATATTATTAGAGTAATACTTGATCTTAATTTAAGTTTCCTAGATTAAGTTTTTCTTGAATCCCATAAGGGCTATACTTGAAGTTAAGATTTGTGAAAAACTAGACATAGGCATTCACCTTGTAGGGTAGAGAGAGTATATGTCCATAAGGCCATACCTTAGGTAGAATAACAACTGGTCATTGTTAGGATCCTTAAGGGCATGAGAAGTCCAACACGCGATAGCTGAAGATCCAAAATAATTCTACCCAGTGCTGTAGGAATTGCTGTAGCAACTGGTGCTAATTTGATGAAAAGCAGTCAACCCATGAAGAGAGTTTGATCATTCAACTACTTCATTCTTATTCCATTCTTTTATGCAATTTATCTAATCTATTTCATTACTGCAATTATTTGTTTTATTTTCTTACAATTGTTAGTTTCGGTAATAATCAACTTTAACTAGGTTCATCTTGAAATAAAGGTAAAACTGCACTATTGTGATTGCTGTAGCATTTCTAGTAACATCAGTCCCTGTGGAGACGATCTAGAATATTCATCACTTTATTACTTGTTGTGTACACTTGCACATTGGCATCAATAGCAATTGAGTAAAAATTAACCAACACAATCAAATAAACAAAGTTATTCTTACAAATTAAGTTCTACCCAATGAACATAAATACAAGACCGTCTCATAAATTGAACGATTAGTCTATTCTAAGCTAAAGTATTACAGGGCCACCACAACAATAATAAAAGAAAAAAGATCGAAGCTTTTGCAATAGAACCTAAACTTAAATCAATAGAAAGGTTGTAATCGAAGTAGGGGCTTCAAGATGTGATGACAATTGACTGAGAGATCCTTGAGGATTTTTTCCGACGAGGAATCTTCAGAAACGGTCTTCAACTCAGCGTTTAAGTTCTTCTAAAGAATCTGTGTCAGATAGAGATGTCAAAAATGGTGAGAAATTGAATTTGAATGCAAGCTTTTGGAATTGAAACAATGGGATTAATTTGTTTTCATTTATTTTGTTTAAATTATTTTCCACTGACAAGTGTTTTGGAGTTTGTCCATGGCCAATGGGTAAACTATACCCAAACAAACCATTATGAAATGGTTTCCTATATAAAACCAAAATCTTACCCATTTTTATGATTTACCCATCCAAACCATTATTATTATAGTTTTCTTTTTTATTTTTTTTACTCAGAGACACAACGCATTGATTGTTGTTGAAGATGTTGAAAATGAAGCTCTAGGAGATATTGCGACAAACTGTACTTGTACTACTGAAAAAGTAGTAAGAGTTTTCTTTCCCTCTTTGCTTATTTTTTCTGAATTTAGTTTTTCAGATGAGCTTAAATAGAATTTGTTGGATAGACTTGATGTTAAAAATACATATGTAGAGATTGTGTTAAACGTGTTGATTTCTGGTAGAAGGGTTAAATATGAAATAGATAACAAGCTTTAATTCAAATTTCACATGACTTCCTTGAATATTATGAAGGTTATAACTTGTAAGGTCTGGCAATAAATGACGAAGGTTATGAGATTTATGGGTTAGAAAAAAATATAAACAACTATTTATGTCGAAATTAGTGAAACTGCAATTAGATTCACAGAATATCTGAACACATTAATTATGGGATTAGTGAACTTTCCCTCTCAAAAGGGAATGACTTGATTTCTCTCCAATTAGGTTGACACAAGGTGAGACTAACATGCGACACAAAATTGTCACTTCTATTTTGATTCAATTTTTAATTTTTTTTACACTTTTTTTTTCATATATTAAGGTTTTTGTCATCAAAGCTGCTAGATTGGCATAAGATAGGAAGCCCATCATGGAGGGCCTTGCAATTCTCACCAGAGGCTAGGTATGTTAATTTCATAATTTCCCACCCCAATTTTGCATTATGATTTGCATTAACACTCATCATATATGCATGCCTTCTCTTTTCTAGGTCTTAACCTTAGGTATGAATTCTATTAACATATATGTATCCATAATATTGATTTTGATGATAACAAATAAAATTAAAAATGATTAAGCTTTTAAAAGCTCAAATTATTTTTCATACATTTTAAATAAATCATTATTTTCATAATATAAAGGTTTTATACTTAATGGAAAAATGATTTTATGAAATTGGTTATTTTCAAGTTAATGGTCTAAATTAAAAAAGTTTTGAGAACTTTGAAATCAACAAGTATTGTTTTGAATTTCCAGAAATGCACGTATTAGAAATATTTTATAAAGTTTTGGGTCATACAATAATTTTAGAAAGTTTTTGAAATCACCAAGTATTGTTTCGAAACTCTGAAAATGGACCTATTTGCAAAGTTTTATGCAGATTTTAGCTATAGTATAATTATAGAAAATTTTAGGGTAAAACTATAATTTTGAAAAATAATTTCACTGTAGCAGTCACTGTAGCAAATGGCTAACCTTTTAGGAGATAACGACTAACCGGCATCGAACAGAATTGGAGTTTAGTTTCTGGAAACTAACGGCGATCCGACATCTGAAAAATAGTGATCCGACAATTTAAAATTATAGCACAACGATAACTTGCTCAAGTCAAAATGACAATTCGATAAGGATTAACGACGATCTAACTTTGTGCGGAAAGTCAATAACAATTAGTTTTTATCTCCAATTATAAAAAGGTTGCATTAAATCCAAATCAAATTGAATCCAACGAATACCAAAGAGCATATTATTGAGAGTACAATATTTCTTGAGCTTTAATTTGTTCATTCACTCTTTAAATCACACATTGGGCATACATTTGGAAACACATAGATTGTGTGTGAGAAAAATCTTGTGTTTGAGAAAATGTGAGTGTGGGAAACACTTAGAGTTGAGAGATTTGGGATAATCTCTTATTGTAAAGGTTGATTGACACCTGTGAAGTCAATTGTAAAAGTTCTTGAAGCCTTGGAGGTGTGGACGTAAGCGGGGTTGGCCGAATCATGTAAAAATTTTTGTGTTTGAATCTCTCTTCTCTTATCTCTTTACATTTTGATTGGTTTTTTTCTTATTTTTTGAATTTGTTTAATATTTGTATTAATTTTTTATTCAAGCATTGCATAATTTTTAGAAATCCAATTCACCCCCTCTTGGGTTGCATAGCTAATATTTCAAATTCTACATATTTTGTGCCTCTAGGTTGTTATGAAAATACCAATTCTTCACACCAAAACACATCAAGAACATCGTTGCTTACTTTTTCACCTTCACTCTCTATTATTATAGGTTATAACAACAATGGATAATGTTATTATCATTGGTAGATCTTGTGAATTGGTAGACATTCAAGAAAGATGTGGACAAGTTTATGTTTTGCCCCTTTTTTCAATGATCTATTGAGCTTCTGGTCGTGTTTATTAAGCATTCAACATTTACTGAAATTGTTGTTATAGTTAATAGCTACAATTAAATTGAGCACTTCAGACAAGTTGAAAGATCGGTTTGCAAAGCTTTCGGCTTACAAGCTTTCTGCTTTGAAGGTTTGGTTCTTTGGCATTGTGTAGTGACCTCAATTTACAAGTGTTTTAGATCTTAATCATATGACACAGACTCTTTAGTGAAAACATGTATTGATGGAGGTTGTTTTGTTCTAAGGTTTGTGGACATGATAAAACTGAAGTGCGTGAAAATAAAATTTCTAATGCCTTCCACGCTACCAAGGCTGCAAAGGAAGAAAGAAGTGTGCCTGGTAAGCCTTATATTTATAGAATTTCATTTAGTGGATCTTGTTGTATTGATCCATCAATACATCACATTTCTTATTTTGTGAGATGCACTACTCTATGCCTTGAAGGCGCTGGATAAATTGCAAACCACAAATTCTAATAAGAAGATTGGTGTTCAGATTGTCCGGAAAGCTCTTAAGGTCTATATTCCCTCTATCATTGTTTCTTTTTCAGTATCAAGTTGTGAACCCAAAATTGTGAGCTTTGAGCTTTGGACTTGAAAAATGAAAAGGGGATAAAAATTAAAAGAGAAAAATGTTGTGCATATTTTTCTAATAACATGGAAAATGTCCTCACCATTAGTATTATATCATTTTAATTGGTTGGATTTTTCCATACATTGGTGACTTTGGATTAAAATCAAAGTTATATTGGGTATTGTGTCAACCATTTTTGCTTATAGAAGCATGATACAAGTAGGAGGCCTGAGCCTTATCTGTGCCTTTTGTAATAAAAGATGCAGAGACATTTTGGTTGTAGATATAATATATGTTACTTCTTTGAAAGCTTTCTTACTTTGCTGAGCCTACATCTTCAGATGCCTACATACATGATTGCTTCTAATGCTAGAGTTGATGGCGCAGTCATTGAAACGCTATTGGAGCTAGACGTTTGTTTTTTCCATACACAATCTAGCTAGAGGTTTGTTTTTTCAAATAAAGAAAAGAAAAGTTAAAATATCACGATACTTTCCTATGTTCAAGTTATGATTAGGGTATATAAGAATGCTTTCATTGTTTTATGGACCAAGAAATTATGTAGATATGCTCAAGTGTGGAGATATTGATCCATTGAAACATGTACGATCAGAATTTGCAAAGGCCACAAGGTAATTAGGCTACCTTTTAAATTTTTTTATCTTTATTCCATAATCGTAACAAAAACTAATTAATGCTTCTTGTATAGTATGATTTCATTGAAGAATATAATCTGGTCCTTGGTGGCTCGAGCATATTAAGGATGAGACGGAAGGTCTAGAATGTAATGAAATGAATATAGTCCGAATAAGAGGCTTATAATAATCTCTTTGAGGCATCGATTTTCTTCATTGGCCATGGTTTTGTCTTTGCTGTAAACGCAAAAGCCTTGGAGAGAAAGTTATTTACCGCAAGAAAACAGGTAATAGATGACAGGAAATAACTGTCATAAAAAGAGGTACATGACAGACAGTTCATCCGTCATCTACGTCAGTGTCATAAATTTATAATGAAAAATTTATGATGGTATTTCATGGTCATATATCCATCACACAATAATTTAATGTAAAAAAATAATTTAATTTAAATTTAAACTTATTTAAATCTCGCGTCTTTTTTTTAAATTTTTGGTGGAAAGTTCAATTATCATTTGTTAATATATATTTAAAATTTTGGCGAAATTTTTTTTATAACAGACTTTATGATAGTTATTTCCCGTCATAGAGTTATATATTTTTTAAAAAAAATTATATTATAATTATAATTTATTATTTAATTCCTGTTTACAGATTTAATTAATTGATAAAATGAATATGGGAAAAAAAACAAAAAAAAAATGATATTAATTAAAATCCATTCAATCCAACAAATTCAAAAAAGATACATATAGTATCCAATGTAATCACCATGAATACATAATAAAACATCTTAAATTAAAAAAAATCCCAAATATAAAACAACACGGTTAAGTTATAACCCCAGAAACCAAGCCAAGTTAGCCAACAAAACTTCCAAAGATTAATGGAAACATTCCAACAACAAGACTTTAAGCTTGACTTCCAGCAGTAATGCCCTCTTCTAGTGGGAATACTCCAACATCCATACTCCAACACTCCAATGCAGACACTCAACAACACTCCAACCCATACCCAACAACCCACCATCTTCCAATAGCACTCTAATTCCAGCCACATACCCAGCAACATTCCAAACCAAACCAGCAAATAAATCTATACAAAATCAATCAAAATACCCAATGTTATCAAATGCATAACATCTACACTACAACCCTTAACAACAACCATTATAAAATAAAAAAAATTAAAACAGAGCTATCATTATATGAGAATTACGATCTGCAGTTTTACCAAGGGCTTACCAGCGGGATTTTGGGAAGCAGAGATGGACCAGCTGAGCTCATCAGCAGAGAAATCAAGGAGATCAAGACAGTCTGATATAGCATTGGTAAGGCGAAAATCATCAAACAAATTAGCAAATTTAGAAATAACAGGAACCACCTGTTGAATGGCATCAACGGTGGTCTTTAAAGAGCTTATGAAAGAGGAGGCTGGCACTTTCAAGCACTCGGCCTGCGAACATTCCGAGCCAGCATTGCTGCTGCTGCTCAAAGAAACCGCACTGACCAAGAAAATAAAAATAAGAAGTTTGCAAAAATTCAGCATCTTTAAAGATGTATGAGACTGTAAAGGGAAAGACATTGATTCAGCGAAGGGGAAAACCTGTGAATAATCACTTGCCAAAATAAAAATAAAAATTAAAAAGTTAAAATGGAAGAAAATAAGAAATAAAGAACAAATATTTAAAATTGGTGGCTTACAATGAAATTTGAAAGCCCTGTAGCAAATTTCTCTTCAGAGATTTCTACACAAGGCATGATATATCCTAAAAGGAATATTGCTACCATTTTGAAGCTAAAAAGATAATGCCATGTCCACAAAAAAACTTAATGAAGCATAAATTGTTGGATTGAAAAATGGTGTTAAAATATTGACAACTATACCAACCATAACAGACCTCCACAACAGGCTTGGCAACGACTTCACAAACACGCTTCTGTGATGCAGATTCAGTAAAAACCTCATCGAATTCATAAGTGTCTGAGTTCCAATTGTTCTTTCAAAGTTTTAACCTCTTAAGCTGAGGTAGAGCAAAGTGCAATTTTAACAATCACACACAAACTCAACAATTAAAATGAGAATGAGACCACCTCTGTCTGCAGCGCGACACAATCAGAAAAATTGACATCTGCTACGGTCTCTTCTGCATTTCATGGTCGCACTCTCACTGCCACTCTAACTCTTCCAGGCACTACAAGCACAAAAAAATCAGCAGCTTGGGACATTAAAAGTTACTATTGAGACAAAAATCAAATACAAAAAAAAGAACAAATGAAACTGGCCTCCGTCATTTCTGACAGAAGATGCGGAAATGCTGCGGCGAACAGCCAATCCCAATGAGGGAGAGGGATGAGGCCTAGATTTGAAAGATGATGATTTCGAATTTCCCTCCCGTACAATACCATTTCTACATGCAGTCGAAGCCATCACTTCTTCGCTACTAAAGAAACAGTTTGAAACGATTCCAAATTACAAGGGCAAAAATTGAAAATAATAGCACCTAATTTCGCTTTGATTAAATCTGAGTCAAAATATGGAAAAAAAAAATTCAAACCCACTTCTATTCATCAGTTTGGATCAATAAGTAGACACAATAAGTAGAAACAGCTGCTGTTTCGACACTTTTGAATAGGAACAATAGCAGCTATCTTTGGACATTTCGACAGCAAAACAGCAGCTGTCTTTGCACATTTCCACAGTAAAAATAGCAGTTGTCTTTGCACATTTCCACAGTAAAAACAGCAGTTGTCTTTGCACATTTAAATAGCAAAAATAGCAGTCATTTCTGTATTTTTTGGATAGCAGAAACAACAGCTGTTTATGCACTTTTGAACAGCAGAAAAACAACACAAATTTGCTTGCTGTTTTTACAGTTTTTGGCAAAAGGAATTAACTTTTTCTATAGTTTATAACATCAAAAACAGCAACCAGATTTATGTTATTGTTTCTGCAGCTTAGCGCACCAAAATCAATTACTTGAATCATGATTAAAGTTTTCATATTTTTTCAATCACCAAATTAATATCATCAAATTCAATTTCTTAATATCCTATCAAGGGCTATCACAATATCTACCAAACTATAGTTAATTATATAAATCAATTAGAATTTCGCAAAACAAGATCTATTACAGAACTTCAATTGAGAAAGCCAATAAAATCGAAATTAACACGAACCCATTAATTTAAGCACAAGATCTAATTAACCTAGATGAAGAAAAAATCTCAAATTTAGTTGTGAGTCAAAATCTGGAAAAAACAAAATTCAAACCCACTTTCATTCAACAAATTTTGATCGATTTTATCATCCTTATGACAGATTTACAAACAAAAATTTGTCACCATTTCATGTAAATCAGAATCAATAAGTTTTTACAAAAAAAAAAACTCATTCTAAATACAAACCCCATGATTTCTGGACCCAATTCAAAGGACAAATTAAAAAGAAAAAGACACTAAGCATTTACCTTGCAAGAATCGAACCGAAGGTGAGGGTTCGCTGAACAACTTGTGGCGAAAGGACAAAGAGACTGAAAAACAATGCGAAATGGGTGCCCAATTGAGAATGATGGTTTGGACGGTGGCAGAATGGTGGAGTTTTGAATGGCAGAATGGTGGCTTTTCTGATCGATTTTTTTTCTAGGGTTTCTATTATGAGAGAGTGAGGAAAAATGGATAGTGAGTGAGCAAATGTCTTGTAACACTTAGACAAAATTTGTGTGTTTTATGTAAACGCACACTTAAACGCCATCGTTTTTGTTTTATTTTTTTTTATATTTGTTAAATTTTTAAATGAAATAATATATTAAAAGTTAGTAAAAAATGGTCAAAATCAAATAATTCGATCATGATTTCGTGATAGAGTAAGGTGACGTTTGTTTTTTTATCTGAAATCTGAATAGACCTAAATTAGTCTGAATTCTGAATATGTCTGAATGTCTGAATCTGAATAATATGTTTTTTTTTTCGTCTGAATCTCGAAAAATAAGTATTAAGTTGTTTGTTTTTTTCAACTTAAAAAGTTGAAAATATGTACTTTTACATTTGTATCCTTATTAAATTTGAATGTCAAATAAATAATATATTAAATACCACAATATTTTAACATTTATAAGTAAAACTATATTCAAGTGAATACATAATTATTTTAGAATTTTAATATATAAAATACCATAAATTTCAAATTTTATCATATATAATATAAGAAAGAAAAAACATGGATATTTTTATATGGGGTAAATATCTATAGGTGAGTTTTGGGATAGACATGAAAAATAAATTATAAAACAGGGATATTTTTGACATTAGCAAGTAATTGACTTAATTCAGATTTCTCCATTAAGTAAAAAGCCAAAAAAATTAGCTTATTTTATTAAGTCAAAATTATCTAAAAAGTCTCATTAAGTTATAAAAACAAACACTTCTAATTAACTTAATTAATTAAGTTAAGTCACTTTAAGTCATTAAGTTAAAAAACAAACGCCACCTAAATTTACATCACAACTCTATCATCAATTCTTGATATACAATAATTCTATTACAAAATTATCATTAATTTATGATAGACCAAAATTCTATCACGAGTCTGTCATACATTTATGATAGAAGTCATTTCTGTTACAAGTTGTCCGTCATCTATTGCCAGTTTTCTTGTAGTGATTTAATTGGTAAATTTCACCCTACCCCCTTATTAAATTGACATAGTTCAATTCACTCCCTAAAAGTGTGAAAACCTTAATCTACCCCCCAAAAATCAACTCCCTATTAGTTTTAACATCCAAAAGGGCAAAATTGTATTTGTATACATATCATAACGGGCATTAGATATAGAGCCTTGTGCATGTCAAATCGATGACAGCAAAATCATACATATGGTATGTAGGCCCTTAAGACAATGTATTTATTTATTTTAACAAATAAATGAATATTTATTAAGAAAAATATTTTTAATTAGTTTGAACTATATAGACTCCCTTTATATTTCGCACGTTACTATGTCTGCTTCACACGGCTAACAAAGAAGCTTAGAAACAGAGCATGATAAGAACTACAAAAAAAAATGAGATTTTGCCGCTAAAAATTGTGTTAAGACTAAACATTAAAGGCTGATACAAAGACAGAACACCTTACAATGGCTGAGGTTATAAATTTCTACTAATCTCCATTTTTTTCTAGTTGAAGGGTGTAATAAATATTCAAGAGATAGATGAAATGTTGAAGACCAATAATCAATGTGTTAATACAATCTATTATTGTTGAATTGACAGTTATAGAAAATATTGATGAAAAAACCCTAGGTTAATAAAATTTGGGTTTTTTGCTTTGATCAATTATTTTGTTAAAATTAATATTTTTATCTGTGAAGATTTGTTAATAAAGAGAGGATAATCATACTGGTGTTGTTGTTACTCTTAATGGTGTTGGTGTTTATGGGGCATTTGGTTTGTAGTTAGTATGATTATTTTTATTTTTTTTCAAAGTATTTTGTTTTAGGCTAAAGATGACAAATTTTTTGAATTTGTATTTGAAACTGAAATTTGTTTACAACAAGCGACTGTATTTGCCAGAAACAGTCGTTGGAAATTCATTTAGTGTATTGTGAACTTCACATTACTTATTTTGGTTTTGTAATATATATATAATTATCATGTTTAGATTTTGTTAATAGGGGTTTTGGTGTTTTATAATGCATTTTTTATGCTGTTATTTATTTATGATAGTATGATTTCTTTTAGTGATGTTATTAATTGTATGTATGATTTTTATTTGTAGCCAAACTTGAGGGTGAATGGCATTGTTAATTTTGTTTGTGAAACACTTGAGGTTGGCTTGATTGATCTAGATACTCTAAGTAGAGTGGTCCTCATTAATGCTGCCATGAAAATAGTGTTTGGTAGAAATAATTACAGAGCTGAGAGGTTTATAATTGAAGTAACATTGCTTTGGAATGGATTGAAAGGGACAATTGATAATGATCATGAACTTTATCAAGTTTGGTATTTGCATAATAAGAAGAAGTATATTGAGATTGTGTTTGACATGGAAATAATACCATTGAATGTGCATAATGTCATTAGAAGAAAATTGTTTGAGGATGCAATTAAAGATGTTGCTGCTAGACCTAATGTTGAGGAACCAAATATTTTAAGTGTGTTTCAAAAACAGCCTGAGAGATAACAAAAGAAGCAACGACAACCAATGAGACAGCTGCACTAGAACAACATAAAGAAGTACAAAGGTCGTAGAAAGAAATCTGTGGGAAGAAAACCAGTAGCAGGGGTGCATCATTCCACTGACATGAAGCCCTCCATTCCTCAACCTACTGACGAGCATGAACTTGAACTTCAGCCTCAACCTCCAGTGCTGAACTTCAGCTTCAATCCCAGCCTGAACCTCAACCTGAACCTGAACCTCATGCTGAGCGTCAAAACACACCTGTATTTGACAATGCATATACTCCAGAACCACAAAGCACTCGAGATATACTACAAAAGCTCAGGCCCGTAGGCACTACCTTCGAGAATCCAGCTATGCAATTCACTATTCATACAAAAGAACCTGTTGCTTAAACACCAACAACTGAACCACATTTTAATAGTACCCTATACCCAATGCCTACAATTAACCCTCCGTTGCAGGAAGCTACACCATATAATGAAGCTACTACACCTTTTGAACATGAGACTCCAGACAAAGCTCATGGTGGACAAACTGACTCCTTCCATCTCTCACAATGTAGTGACCATTTATGTGACTTTGAGATTGAGGATGTCGACGATTTGTCTGAGATTCCTACGGTGAATGATGAGGATGACATTCATCTTGATAAGGAGGCAGCTGACCCACCATTATCTCAATTTGTCAATGACTATCATTCACAACCACTTTTAGAGAATTTTATCCCTACAGAAACTCAGTAAAAAATAGTGACATTAAACACATAAGACTTGACAACATAGATTGACCAAGTACAGTCTTTTAAAAGAAAAACAAAGTAGCCATCAGCTCCAAAAAATACAATGAAAGCTTCACAAAAAGAAGTTAACAAAAGGAAGTCTGCATCTGTCAAAGTAAGGGGTTCTTAGAGGCTAGTGAGTAAAAAATAACCTACAAGTAATCTAAGGGTGGTTTATAACAAGAAAGCAAAGAAAACAAGGAAGTTGAATGTTGTTGATTCATAGCATGTGATGAGTAGGCCCAAGACAACCAAGAAGAGAAAATCGAGCATGAATATGGATGGTGATAGTGGTCCTTTATTACGACTTGTTTGTCATGATAATGAGTTGTCAGAAGCAGAAGATGATTGTTATGTTTTTTCTGAAACAGAAGATGACATTCATGGTGGTACTTGTACAAAACAAGAAACTCAATATAATGGGGATGACCATGATCGACATGATGACTTAGTGGATGGATATAAAAGTGACAATGGAGATTATGGGGAAATGTCAAATTCTGAAACTGAGCATCTTTTTAGCATAATGTCTCATGCGTTGGGTGGTGAAATGTTTGTAGATTGAGCAAAACCTGTTGAATTCATATTTGGACAAGTGTTAAAAAATTTTCAATCTTTTGCATAGGCTCTGAAGGATTATTGTATACAACAAGGTTTCAAAGGTAGAAGAATTAACTTTGAGAGAAGAAGAGTTCTTTGCAAATGTTCTGTTGATAAGTGCCCTTTTAAAGTATATGCAACACTTCAAAGGTTTGGAACATGTTTTCAGATCAGGACCTTGCACAGCATACACATATGTGAAGGTCTTGTAAAAAATCTAGAGGTGATTGTTGGTTGGATTGCAAGGAAGTATAAGAATAAAATGACAAGTGACCTAAAGATTGCTGTAGGCAATCTTATTGATGATCTTAGGACATTGCATGAAGTAAAAGTAGATCCCCAGAAAGTTTACAGAGCAAAGAGAAAGATATTGGAGTCAGCTGCTGGTGGAGATCATGTTGAAAGCTTCAGACAACTTTGGAATTATGCTCATATGATCAAACAACAAATGCCAGGGGCTTTGGCATTGCTTAAAGTAACAAGAGAAAACACACTTGTAAATAAGTGCAGATTCGAAAGATTCATGGTGAGCTTTCCAACACTTAGAGCTTCAAGGAGGAGTGTAGACCATTTATTGGGCTGGATGGTTGTCATTTAAAGGGGCCCTTTGAAGGTATTTTACTGTCAGTTTTGGCAGTTGATGCGAATCAAGGTATTTTTCCAATTGCAATATGTGTTTGCGAGTCAGAAAATGTCCAGAGTTAGACCTTGATTTTAGGGCATTTGCAAGAGTATTTGGTTGACACAAGACAATTACCTTCATGACTGATAGGCAAAAATGTGTTCTTGCAGCATTGAACTTAGAATTTAATGGATCACAAAACAGATTCTGCACAAGACATGTCTTTACAAATCTGAAAGCAAGGTTCCCTAAAGTTGAGCTGAGAAATCAATATTAGAGGGCTGTTAGAGCTTCAGATAGGGATACATTCACTGTAGCAATGAAAGATATACAAGATATTGATATTGATGCATTTGAATGACTGAGAAAATTGAACCCCAAGTACTGATCAGTCCATGCATTTGATAAGTCTATCAAATGTGATCATACTACAAATAATATGATTAAGAGTTGGAATGCATGGATTAGTGTAATGAGGAAAGCACTCATAATCACTTTAGTGGAGTACATCAGAAAAAAAAGATGGTGAAAGCAATAAATGATAGGAAGATATATTATTCACAATGGAAAACTAGTGTTCATGCGTTCATTAACAACAAATTTGTGAATTTTAGCACAATTTCATTTAACTCACTATTCTTCTTCTTAAGCACTTCATTCTCTTTTATCAATTCATCAACAAGTAATTTTTCATGCTCATATGAAACACTTTGTTTACCTTTAAGAGATACAATCCTATCATGCAACATTTTATTGTCTAATTCTAATTCTTTTATCTTCTCAGTCAATGAAATATTGCATTTTTCCAGGACATCCTTTTTATTTGTAAGTTCTAGCATTTTCTTTTTAAGGCATGCATTATTCTTACCATTTTTTTATCTACTCATCATGCAATTTTTTAAAAGCATTATGTAACTCATCATATATTGAAAGATCACTTACCTCATCAAGTTCATCAAATGATTCTTCCTCGATCGCCATGAGAGCTAGATTTATCATTTCTTGAAGCTCTTCATCATCACTCGTTTTCTCATCGCTATCATCCCAAGTGGCGACTATTGCTTTCTTTTTTAGACTGTATGTGTCCAGGCTTCTTGCATTCATAGCAAGTGATTAGGAGCATACACTCTCTCTACCCTACAAGGTGAATTCCTATGTATAGTTCTTCACAAATCTTAACTAAAATATAGCCCTTATGGGACTCAAGTAATCTCAGTCCAGGAAACTTAAATTAAGATCAGATATTACTCTAATAATTTCCACTAAAAAAGACCCTTTTGCGGCTCTATCTTAACTTGAACCATTAAATGAGTGGTCAACCGAAATAACGATTATGAAAATAGTTATTAGAGTAAAATGCTACAGTAATTGTATAACAACTCATAAGAACAGTCTAAAACCCATTTAGATTATTTTTCACTCAACTACAATTAAATTTAGTTCATACTTTAAACTAGACAAACAAACAACAAAATATCATCCATGAAATATATCGTTTCAATCAAATAGTAAGTAAAGAAACAAGTAAAGAACGATGAAAATTGAATCCACAATAGTTCTGCTGGTTTATCTTCATTGGTGCAGACTTGCTTTCCCGTGAATTCTGATTTTGTTCTCCTTTCCCTTTGATTTCTCCAATGTTAACTCGCCACCCTTTTTTTCATGTGATGCGTCTCTTTTTATAATTGAAAACTAGGGTAAATAAAAGTCTAGGGTGCACACAAGTTAGATTAGGAAACTGCAGATCACAATTCTATAGATATCCCGCGCTAAGTTCTCTTTGTCGTTGTTCCAGAATTGTTACAGTAATGGTTGCTTCAGCAATGACTACAACACTACATTGCTCCAGATTTTGTTTCAATTCTTTTGTAGCCATATTCTTCCTCAATTTATTTTTTTTTGCAAGCCTATAGCATCAACATTCCTTCCATGAATTATAAGCTTCTGGAAACCTACAATTAGGCACACAATTTGAGCATGAATTACTGTAAATCAAGCAAAATTTATTAAGGCTAAACTAAAATGAATGTTTATGCAAAATGTAACAAAAATGCAATAGAAGCACACATTTACTCTCTAAGTGATCTTGATTTAAGTCTAGAATTGCCATAATAACTCTTATTTCATGGAGTTATCACACCCCTAAACTTAAATCGTTACTTGTCCTCAAGTAATGACAACACACTACACTTCAAGCACACAATCATGCAACAATTAACTTAGCTCTGTCATCAAATTTGCAAGAATTCTTCCACTCTCATATCATACTCTTAATCTCGCAAAATAGACTTAGTAGTTTAGTTCTAGATTTAAGCCTTATTCTACCCAAAGTGTGTGTGTGCCACTTTGATCAAATTCCAGAGGTGCTACAACATGTGCTACAACATTACACAAACATTGCATATACTTCAGAGGGAGAACACAAATATATTCACATATAGGGGAGTAGAAATCACAAATGAACACAAACTGTGCTACAACATACATAATTATTTTATTATATTTTTTTTCATTTAAACCCTTCAATGCAACATTGAGCTTTCATGTGAATGTCTATCACTTGTATTGATGGCACCTAATTACTCATTTAAAGTACATGTCAGAGTTGTTGTAGTAACACATCGAGGATGTTATATCTAGGTCTTATATTTGGACGCCTTTGACTCAAGACTGAACATGGGGCTCATGAACAGATCAGGTTACTCAGTATTCTAGGCAGCGGACCTCTTTATTTCTCATTCCTTCATCACCATTTTTTTTTCAGAAAGAAGTAAAATAAACTAGCAGGTAGGGGATACTCCCCTGTTGCTGGGGCTTTGCTGCAACATGGTGCAGTGAGTTCAGTGCTTTTTGGATGCGCTCCGTAGCCGATCCTTAAGGGATTCTTACGATGAGGTAGCTGACAACATCTTTTTCTTTTTCTGCAACGGGCTAGTGGGAGGAGTTGCAGTTGGTGCAGCCTGCTTAGACGAAACAGATCTGGTCCTTTTTGGTTCTGGTGTGTCTGCTGCAGCAATGCCTCCAGAAGTGCCCCATTTTTCTTTTGTTGGGTCCTTTAGGACTAGCACGAATAGGTTTGTTGGGAGTTTACTGTAAAGGAGCTGGAGCTGGGGCTTTGGCTGCATATCCCTCAGCTGCGATTGCGGCAATGATATCAAAAATCTGCTTTGTCTCTGTGGGTGTACGAGTGACTCTGGCTGCTGCAGCTTCCAGCTCTGCATCAATTTGCTCGACTTTATCGTCAGAGCCAGAAGGGGTGATTACTTTCTCTTGCCCCTTTCTAGAAAGGACTGGAATATGAGGCTCCTCTGCTGGTTCATTGTCCTCTTCTTGTATAATATGCTTTTTTTCTGGATTTAGAGGAGGTCTTGGCTGGGGGTTCCTTGAGTTCTTTCTTGAGCTCTTCCTCTTCCTCTGTCGGGGAACTGCCAGCTGCAGATTTGACACTCTCTTCTTTGGGTTGGTCAGATTGATCATCAGCATATGTTTCGACCTCTGCTTGCGGTTCTACTGCAGCTTCTTTTTTTGGTTCATCTGTGTTAGTAGTTTCTTCACTGACTTCTACTGGAGCCTCTGTAATGGCGGTATCAAAATTGTATTGCTGGAGTAATGAATCAGGGAAATTTCAGTGGGCACTTTTCAAATATAGAGCAAATTGGTGTAGGTGGTTTTCCAAGTGTTGCAAATAGCTCCAAAACTGATTGTTTTCCCTCTGCTAAGCTTCAGCACATTGAGTGATGCTGGTGCTCAGTGCTTGAATTCTCTGTTCTAACCTAATAACTCTTTTTGCCCCTGTTACAGCAGCTGGTTCAGATGAGGCTCCGGCAACTTCACCAGTAATTCTTTCGATGGTGCGTGCAGTGAGGGCATAATCATTTTTGACATGCTCATCTTTTGCATCAAGGCGAACTCCCGATACCACACAGATGCTGGTGATGAGTGAAGGAAATAGCAAGGCAGCTGCTTTGTGGTTTTTCATGGCACAGTCCTGAATTTCTTTTTCGATAATGCTTTCCACATCTATGGGTAACCCTCTAACAATGACATACAACAGTACTAACCTTTCTTATGAAATAGTAGTGGTGTGGGTGGTTGGCATAAGTCTGGATTTTAGAAATTTCACCAACATCTTAGCAATGGGTGTCAAATCTATCATATTAATCACACACTCTTCTTCATTAGCCCAAGACGCGCCCTTTATGGTAAGTGTTGTGAAATTTTTATTCCATCTTTATGGGGTTAATTTGTCAAGCAATTTCACATACTGGCAATTAACTCCAGAAGGTAAATTGTAGAAAGCATTTATAATTCGAGAATCTAAAGGAACAAGCGAGTTTCTTACCTAAATATTGTGCTGACCAGGGCTTACCAAATTGGGATAAAATTCTTTCACTACTGGCAACACAGGGTCTCGAGGGTGGTTACAAAACTCCAGCCACCCGCGCTTTACTGCAGCATTATATAATGATTGTATAATTCCTGAGGGTTGAGGTAGGAACTGAAACCCTTTTTCTTCCAGAATCTTGTGCGGTTCAATAAATTCTTCATACTTTTCTTCCGCATGGTAACTTTGGAATCATAAGGGATCTTTTAGTCGGCTGGCTGTCTTTTTGTACCTTGGCATTGCTATAACAGTAAGATTTCGATGGTAATATGCCCAAAAATGAAACGAGAAGAAAAGGTTATGAAGTACTAGAGTGGTAACTGTGAAGGGGAAAGAAAATAGTGTTAGAGGTCAATATACACAGTGACGCCCTTATATAGGTGGAATTAAATGAAAACAAATCAGGTAAAAGAGATAAATTAGGGAAGAATTTTTTAAATTTATTAAGCATATCCCATAAAAATAGGCAAAAGAAATTAATGCAGTAATTTAAGAGATATTCTTCCGTAATTTCTATCCAAATCCACCCAACCATCTGTCACATATTATCTCCAACGGTAAAGTGAGAGGCTCCGTGATTAAGTTACTGTAACTGTAATATTGGTTGCTGCAGCACCCAATTGTGTGCTCTAGCAACGGTTACACACTCTCCTCAAATAGCTGCTGACACGCGGCTGCCTCTGTACTCTGTTAACATTACAACCCCAATTGTTAGTATTGAATCCAACTTCAATAAGTGTGTGACTTGGCATTTTTTTTTTTCATAAGAACAAAACAAGAAAAGATGAAAGTTAAACAAGCCTGAGTAAGGAAAATAAAAGAAAATTAAAAGAAAATTCTTTGACAAAACCATGGAGGATCCATCTCATTCAAAATGACTGCCTCAGCAATGGGTTGCCTCCCATCGAGCGCTTAGTTTAAAGTCCTTCAGCCTGACCTTACTTGAGTGCTCATAATGCTGGTTCTCTCAGGAGTAAGACCTCATTCGAACAGTCTGTAGCTAAATGTATGTAATGCTTAACTCTGTGCCCATTAACTTTGAATTCCTGGCCTGTCTTTTCATTTAAAAGATCAACAGCCCCATGAGGATAAATTCTGAGCAGCTTGAAAGGTCCAGACCATCGAGATTTCAACTTTCCTGGAAATAGTCTTAACCTCGTATTATGGAGCAGAACTAGTTGACCAGGGATTAATTTTTTGTGTTGAATGTGTTTGTCATGCCAGTGTTCTGTTCTCTCTTTATAGATTCTTGCATTTTTATACGAGAATAGCCGTAATTCATCAAGCTCACATAGTTAAAGTTTCCTTTGCTCTGCTGCAGCATGTATATCCCAATTTAATTGTTTCAGTGCCCAGTATGATTTGTGCTCTAGCTCGAGTGGCAAGTGGCAAGCTTTCCCATACATAATTCGGTAGGGAGACATGCCTAGTGGTGTCTTGTATGTTGTTCTATATGCCCATAGGGAGTCATGTAAGGGCAATGACCAATCATTTCTTGATGGGTTCACCACTTTTTCAAGGATCTTCTTAATCTCCCTATTAGACACTTCTGTCTGGCCATTGGATTGTGGGTGATATGCTGTTACTATTTTATGTTTGACTCCATATTTCACTATAGCTGCAGCAAATACTTTGTTGCAGAAATGAGTACCCTCATCACTAATAATTGCTTGTGGAGTGCCAAACCTAGAAAATATGCTTTTCTGAAGGAAGTTCACTACTGTTCTAGCATAATTGATAGGTAATGTTGTAGCTTCTACCCATTTAGAAACATAATCCACATCAACCAGGATATATAAGTTCCCAAAGGATGGTGGAAAAGGACCCATGAAGTCTATTACCCATAAATCGAAAATCTCCACTTCTAAAATGTCCGTCAATGACATTTCATGTCTTTGGGTTATGTTTCCTGTCCTTTGACTCATGTCACAACATTTAGCAAACTCATAAGCATCTTTAAAAATAGAAGGCCAATAATAACCTGATTGCAGAGCCTTGTCAGCTATTTTGTGACCACCAAAATGTCCTTCATATGTTGTAGCATGGCAAGATTCCAATATATAAGGAATTTCTTCCTCTGAAGCACATTTTCGTATTACTTGATCTGAGCATAACTTATACAAATATGAGTCATCCCATTGGTAGCTTCTAACATCATGAATAATTTTTTTTTTTTTTGTTGAAACTTCAACTCAGGTGATAGTAATCCACTTACTGAGTAGTTAGCAAAATCTGCATACCATGGAGATCTTGATTGCTGCAGCATTTGTCCCTGCTGTATTACTAACAGTTGGTCATCAGGAAAAGTTTCAGTGATGTCTTTTTTTGTCAATGTGTTTGCGTCTGCTTCTAGCCTAGACAGATGGTCTGCTACTTGATTCTCAGTTCCCTTTTTATTTTTAATTTCCAAATCAAACTCCTAAAACAATAAGATCCATCTTATTAATCTCGGTTTAGCATCCTTCTTAGATATTAGGTACTTGATTGCTACATGATCTGTGTAAACTGTCACTTTAGTACCCACAAAGTAAGCTCTAAACTTATAAAAAGCAAATACAATTGCTAGCAACTCTTTCTCTGTAGTGGTGTAATTAATCTGAGCTTGAGTAATCGTTTTGCTAGCATAGTATATAGAGTGCAAAACTTTATTCTTCCTCTGCCCTAACAGAATGGTCACTGGCATCACACATCATCTCAAATAGTAGAGTCCAATCTGGTGCTATAACCACTGGTGCAGTGATCAAAGCTTTCTTCAATTCTCCAAAGGCTTGAAGACAATCTTTATCAAAATGAAAAGGCTTGTCATGTTCTAGTAATGAGCATAATGGTTTAGCTATTTTGGAAAAGTCTTTTATGAATCTTCTGTAAAATCCAGCCGGACCTAAAAAACTTCTAATCCCCTTGACTGAAGTGGGATGTGGCAGTTTATCTATCACTTCTATCTTTGCTTTATCTACCTCTTTGCCATTCTTGGACACTTTATGACCTAACACTATCCCTTCTTACACCATGAAGTAGCATTTTTCCCAATTGAGTACTAAGTTAGTCATCTCACATCTTTTAAGAACTTCTTCCAAGTTGTGTAAACAATCCGTATATGTCTCTCCAAAGACTGAGAAATCATTCATGAAGACTTCCAATATTTGCTCCACCATATCCGAAAAAATAGACATCATACATCATTGAAAAGTTGTTGGAGCATTGCACAAACCAAAGGGCATTATTCTGAAGGCAAAAGTTCTATAAGGACAAGTAAATGTAGTCTTTTCCTGATCCTCTAGGGCTATAGCAATTTGGTTGTAGCCTGAATACCCATATAGGAAACAATAGTATTGTTTTCCAGTAAGTCTATCCAACATTTGATCTATAAATGGAAATGGGAAGTGATCCTTCTGTGTGACTTTGTTGAGCTTCCTGTAATCCATACAAACCCTTCATCCAGTCACTGTTCTTGTAGGAATAAGTTTATTCTTTTCATTTGCTATCACTGTTATTCCTCTCTTCTTTGGAACACATTGAACTGGACTTACCCATGAACTGTCTGATATCGGGTATATGATCCCAGCATCCAGTCATTTGATGATTTCTTTTTTCACAACTTCCTTCATAATGGGATTTAACCTTCTTTGTTGCTCTACTGAATTGCTGCAGCAGTCCTCTAACAGAATTTTATGCATGCATATAGATGGGCTGATCCCTTTAATGTATGTCATAGTCCATCCAATTGCTTTTATGTATCTCCCAAGCACATCTACCAGGCTTCTTTCTTGATCTGCATCTAAAGTAGATGAAATGATTACAGGAAGTGTATTGTTCTGACCAAGATAAGCATATTTCAAATATGAAAGTAACAATTTTAATTCAAAAGTAGGAGGTGATTCAATAGATGGTAAAGTTGCATTTACTTCCCTGTCTGAAAGATTTAAAGGTTCAATGAATCTGCTATGTCTGTTAGATTGCCTTTCTCTCATCCCATATATCTGATTTGCTGCAACATCTTCTTCTTCAAAGCTTTCAAAAGTGGCAGCTTCGTTAACCACGTAACTGCAACATCTATTTATTATGTCTGCTACAGCAAGATCCAAAACACTCAGAAAATTGCAATCTTCTGCCTCATTAGGGTTCTTCATGGCTTCTAATATATTGAAGGTGACTTGTTGGTCATTTACAGTCATTGTGAGCTCTCTTTTCTGTACATCTGTCAGAGTCTTCCCGGTTGTTAGGAAAGGTCTTCTAAGTATAATTGGTACCTCTTTATCAGCCTCAAAGTCCAGTACAATGAAATCCACAAGAAAAATGAATTTGTCAACCTTCACCAATACATCCTCAATCTTTCCTTCAGGGTATGCATGAGATATGTCAGCTAATTACAAAGTTACTATTGTTGGCCTGCACTCTTCTACTCCCAATTACTTAAATACAGATAATGGCATCAAATTAATGATGGCTCCTAAGTCGCAGAGTGCTCTGCCATTGTACATAGTTCCAATGGAACATGATATTGTGATGCTTCCTGGATCCTTCACTTTTTTAGGAATCTTACTTTGAAGCATGTGACTGCATTCTTGTATTAAAGCAACAGTTTCAAATTCTCCCAACCTCCTTTTTCTTGCCAAGATATCTTTTAGAAATTTCACATAATTAGGCATTTGCTCCAATGCTTCCACAAAAGGTATGTTGATGTGTAACTGCTTCAGCACTTCCAGCAATTTGCTAAATTGTTTGTCTTAATTTTGTTTCTGAAATCTTTGTCGGAAAGGGGGTGGATGCCTAAATTGTTGGGCAGCTTTAGGAGGTACCAATCTCTGCTCATTTGATTTATTGCAAGTTGTCACCACTAGTGTTGCAACTTCTTCTTCAGTATTTATTGGTTGATTCCCTTCCAAAGTTGTTGTAGTTTGACTATTAGCACCAATATCTTGATGGCTGGGTTGCTGTAACATGCTCTCATCTTGAGGTGGTTCTTGTGAGGAGTTAAGTTCCAACTTTTTTTTAGTCACATCAATAGGGATATCAACATTCTTTCCAGATCTCAAGTTAATTACCTTATAATGTTCTTTACCCTCTCTTCTTGGATCTTCTCTATTGTTGGGTAAACTTCCCTGAGATCTACTACTCATTGCTGTAGCAAGCTGTCCAATTTGGTTTTCCAGGTTTCTTAGATATACAGCTTGACTTTGCACAATTGCTTCATTCTTCGTAATGTATTCTTTAATCAGTGTTTCTAATAAAGTAAGTGGATCATGGCTGGTGTATTTTTGCCTTTGATTCTGCTGATGAAAACCATGTGGTTGAGTATTTCTGTTCTGTCCACTTAGTGCTGGAGCATTTTGATTTTGATTGCTCCATGAGAAATTTGGGTATTGCTTCCATTCAGGGATGTAAGTATTTGAGTATGGGTTGTTTTGAGGCTGTCGGTTAAAATTGCCCACATAGTTTACTGATGCTGGATTTTCTGGACAGTTGTCAAATACATGTTCCTCACCACAATACACGCAAGATAGTTCAGCAACTTGTTTTACTGTTGCAGGAGCAGAAGTCATGGATTTTACCATGTTAGTCAATGAAGTTACTTGTGCTGATAATGTTGTAATTGCATCTATATTATGTACCCCCGCTGCTCCTCTTGCTGTCATTTGTCTAGTTGATGGCCACTGATAATTATTGTTGGCAATTCTCTCCAAAATTTCATAGGTTTCAGTGTAAGATTTGGATAATAGAGCTCCATTTACTGAAGCATCAGCATTCCTTAATTCTAAAAATTATGCAATTCTTAAACAAAACTATAATGCAAATCTTAAATGAATTTAAAACAATAATAAATAAATAAATCAAAATATAAAAAAGATAAGGGAAGAGAGATTCAAACACAGAGATGTTTTACGTGGTTCTACGTCCACGCCTCCAAGCACACCAAGCTTGAGGATTCCACTAGTCAAGCCTTCAAGGCTTCAAGAACACTTACAATTGACTTCTTAGGCGTCAATCAACCTTTACATCCAGAGATTATCCCCAATCTCTTAACCCAAGTATATCCCAACACTTACAATCACTTAAAACAAAGATTACAATTTTTTTTTTTTCTCTCACACAATATATAAGATTACAAATCAATGCTTAATGTGTAAATAAATAAATAAGAATGGATTTTAAGCTCAATGGATGTTGTATTCTCGATTATAAGCTCAATGATGACTTTGTGATCAACCGTTTTTTGAATTTAATTGAGCTTATTTATAATTAGAGCTGAAAAATAGTCGTTGTTGACTTTCTGTCCAAAATCAGATCGCCGTTAACAGTTATCGGTTAACCATTTTGACTGGTCCAAGTGACCGTTGAGCTGAATTTCAAACAAATAGTTGACAGTTTGCCACTATCGGTTTGCTGTTAATTTCTAGAGACCTGCAAAACAAATTTCTGCTATTCATTCTTGCTAAACGGTTGCATGTTAGCATGGAATGACATTCTGGAAATTATCGGTTAGCCGTTTTAAGTTAACGGTTCACCGTTTACTTCCAGAATCACAGTTTTAACCAAATTTCACAGGGAATGATTTTTCGATTAAAGTTAACAATTATCCATATTTCATGAACACATTTAGAAAGATTATACGGCTTTTGAGAAATTGTATATTAATGAAAACTCCAACATTTTAATTAAAAACATTCAAAAGTTTGTTATCATAAAAAACAATATAATGAACATCTACATGTTAACAAAATGAAGAATGAGAAGAAATTCCAAAACCTTCAAGTGAATGGAGTGAGTCGAAAAGGAGAAAAATTTCTCTAAACTCTAAAATCATGAATGCTCTATTTTGTGCTTCAGAAAAGAAACAATTTTATAGAGTTTCAGGTTGTTCAAATGCATATGAAATCTGGAAGAAACTTGAAGTTGTTTATAAGAGAACAAATCAAGTGAAGGAGTTTAAAATCAGTAGATACACTAGGTAATATAAGTTGTTCTAAATAAAACAAAATGAGAGTGTCTATTCCATGTATACTTGATTTACGAACATTGTAAACACTTTAGAAGGCTTAGGAAAAACCTTCTTGAATAGCAAAAAGGTGAACAAAATCATTAGGTCCTTATATGGAGGCCTAAAAAGATAGCCATAAAGGAAACTAAGGATTTAAATACCTTGTTTATTCATGATTTAATTAGCTCACTTATTTCTTATAAAGAAGATTTAGCCATTGAAAGAGTAGATGAAGACAAAAAGAAGAAGAGTGTTGCTTTGAAAGCTTTAAGACTTGAAAGTGATGAAGAAAGCAAATTTAAAGATGAAGATATTGCAATGATTGACAAAAAATTCAGAAGATTCTTCAAGAAACAAGTGAGAGAAAAAAGTTCTGAAACTTTAAAAATCAAAAGGAGAAAGAGGAGGCAATTATTTGCTTCGGATGCAAGAAGCCAAGGCATATAAAATTAGAGTGTCCTCTTCTCAACAAATTATGGTGGCTACATGGGATGAGAATGACGAGCAATCTATCGATAAAGAGCAACCACATGAAATGTCAAATTTGGCAATTAACCAATTGGACATGAATCATTTGATAAATTTAATGAGGTAAATGATCTCCCCTCTTATGATGAATTGTTTAAAGTGTTTTAAAAAAAATTACATAATGATTTGAAGAAAAATTGGTTTGAAAAATGTTTCTGTTAAAAAGAAAAGGTTGGAATTCTGAAATGAAAATGATAATTTGGAAAAAAAAAAGAACTCTTTAAATGAAAAGATCAAATGTCTTGAAATCGAGAATAAGATGTTGCATGATAAAACCATTTCATTTAAAGAAAACAAAGCACTTCATTTAAGCATGAAAATTCACATGTTAATGATTTGATCCAGGAGAATTAAGCTCTTCAGAAGAATAAAAACAAGCTTAATGATATTCTATCAAAGTTTACAAATGGTTAGAAGAATTTATAAAAATTGTTTAGCTCTAAAAAATGTGTTTTCGACAAAGAAGACCTTGGTTATAAGCCTAACTTAAAATAAAAATATTATAAAACTTATTTTGTTAGGCTGCATTAACTAGTGAACATCAAATCATTTGCAATTATTGTAATGGAATGGACACATGAGTTATGCATGTCCAATTAGGAAAAATATTTACCTTGGCATTAGGAAGGTTTAGGTTCCAAAAAGAACTATCGGTAACATTCAAGGACCTAAAATGTTTTGGGTAACTAAAAACTCAATATGAGATCTTTTCTACACAAATTAAAGACAACAAGAAAATTGAATAAATGGTATTAGCTAGTGGATGCTCAAGACACAAGGCTGGTGAATATTCTTGACTCTCAAGTTTCACCAAAATAAAAAATAGTGGAGATGTGTCATTTGGAGACAACTCAAAAGGAGAAATTCTTATAATAGGAAATGTCAGTATAAATTCTTATACCATTATTGAAAGTATTGGTTGGTTGAAAGCGTAAAACATAATTTACTTAGTATTAGTCAATTGTGTGATACAAGCTATATAGTTATCTTTGATAAATCAAAATAGGTTATTGAGGATGCATGTGATGGTAAATTTCTCTTTATTGGAAAAAGATGCACAAATGTGCATACCATTACTATAGATTGTGCATTCTCTCATGATAAATATTTTTTTACATTACATGATGATAGTTACAAGCATGGATTTGATTTCAAAGATTTCTAAAAATGATTTAGGTAAAAGTCTTCCTAAAATTAGTTTTCAAAAAGATAAATATATGATGCTTATTGATAACTCTATGAAATGAGAGTTATTATGACAATTCTAGACTTGAATCAAGAACACTTAGAGAGTAAATGATGTGTTTTTATTGTACTTTTGTTATGTTTTTGCATAAACAGTCATTTCAGTTTAATCTTAATAAGTTTTGCTCGATTTAAAGTAATTCGTGCTCAAATCATGTGCATAATTGTAGGTTTTCAGAAGCTTATAATTCATGGAAGGGATGCTGATGCAGTAGGCTGGCAAAAAGGAGGAAGAATATGGCCACAAAAGAAGTGAAACAAAATCTGGAGCAGTGCAGTGTTATAGTTGTTGCTGGAGCAACCATTGCTGTAGCAATCCTGGAACAACTATAGAGAAAACTTAGCGCGGGATATCTGCAGAATTGCGATCTATAGTTTCCTAATCTGACTCATGCACGCCCTAGGCTTCTGTTTACTCTAGTTTTCAGTTATAAAAAGGGACGTGCATCACATAAAACCGCGAAAAGGAATTAACATTGGAGAGAATCGAGAGGAAAAGAAGAAAACAATCAGAATTCAAGGGAACCAAGTCTGCATCAGTGAAGAATCCAGCAGAGTTATTTGGATTCAATCTTCATCGTTCTTTACTTGTTCTTTTCTTTACTCTTTGATTGAACCGATGTATTTCATGACCAATATTTTGTTATTTGTTTTTCTTTTTCAAAGTATGAATTAAATTTCATTGTAGTTGAGTGACAAACAATCTAAATGGGTTTTTTTACTGTTCTTATGAGTTGCTATATGCTTGTTGTAGCATTTTACTTTAGTAGTTATTATTATAATCGTTATTTCGGTTGACCACCCATTTAATGGTTCAAGTTAAGATAGAGCCGTAAAAGGGCTTGTCTTAGTAGATATTATTAAAGTAATACTTGATTTTAATTTAAGTTTCCTGGATTAAGTTTTCTTAAGTCCCAAAATGGCTATACTTGAAGTTAAGATTTGTGAAGAACTAGACATAAGAATTCACCATGTAGGGTAGAGAGAGTAGATGTTCATACTGCCATACCTTAGGCAGACTAGCAACTGGTCATTGTTTGGATACTTAAGGGTATGAGAAGTTCAACATGCGACAACTAATGATGCAACATACTTCTGCCCAGTGCTGTAGGAATTGCTGTAGCAACTGGTGTTAATTTGATGAAAAGCAGTCAACCCATGAAGATAGTTTGATCATTTAACTACTTTATTCTCATTTGATTCTTTTACGCAACTTATATAATCTATTTCATTACTTCAATTATTTGTTTTATTTGAAATGCAAGTTACGCAACCCAAGAGGACGGGTGAATTGAGTTTTTTAAAAAATTATGCAATACAATTCGCACAACAAATTAATCTAACGCCTTAATGGAATAGAAAACAATAAATTCAAACAAGCATAAAAATAAAAGAGTAAGGGAAGAGAAAAACAAACACACGGATTTTTACGTGGTTCGGCAATCCCCGCCTACGTCCACGCCTCCAAGCCAACCAAACTCGAGGATTTCACTATCCAAGCCTCTCAAGGCTTCAAGTTCTTACAATTGACTTCCAAAGTGTCAATGAACCTTTACAATCAAGAGATTATCTCCCCAATCTCTTCACCCCAAGTGTTTCTCACACTTACACACTCATAATTTGATAAAAAATGAAAATTACAACAAAAACTCTCTTTAAGAGTGGATATGCAAATAATAGCTCAACAATGATTCAATCTATGATGATTTGTGTTTTGGAAGCTCAATATATGTTGTATGATCTTATATTTGATTGCATTAGTTCTTAAAATGAAGTTAGAGTTGAGTTTTTATAGTTTAAGCCTGAAAACTAGTCGTTATAGGCAAATTCCCGCATCCAAGCGGTTAGCCACTTGATTTATCCAGCTAGCCGCTCATAATTACCGTTATTTTTTAATTTGATACAGTAACACTGTTCACTAAAATTATACTTTTAGCCCAAAACTTTCTATAATTATACTACGACCCAAATGTTATAAAACTTTACAAATAGGTCCAATTTTAGAATTTCTTAAGAATAGTTGTCTTTCCAAAACTTTTTGAAATTATGATATGGCCCCAAAGATATTATTATTTCGCAAAAAGGTCCTTTTCAACATAATACTCATATTTTTCAAAGTTCTCAAAATCTTTCACTTTAGTCCAAAATATTCATAAATTACAGTATGGCCCAAAACATTTCAAATGTTTGTAAAAATGTCCAACTCTGAAATTTAATAATAATACTTATTAAAATCAAAGATTTCAAAACTTAGCATTTAAGTTCAAACTATTCAAAACCACAAGGTACTTTATCTTATAAAAATAAAACCTTTTAGTTTGTAAAAAGTAATTAATTAATTAATCTCTTGAGCCTCTCAAATGCTAAATCATGCATCAATTAAATCATACCGGCTTTACAAGAATTTATCGCACTAATTTGTTCGTTGAGCTCTAAACTTTATTCTTGATTTCGTTGTTGTCCGCTGAGTGTCTTGAGCTTGATTTCACTTGATTCACTTGCATAAATATTACCCTTCAAAAACTAGTGATGTGAAATACAATATCTATTAAATCACTTATTACATATGTTTGTTATCATCAAAATTACATTATGTGTAGCCCATTAGGCTAACAATCTCTCTCTTTTTTATGATGACAAACATCTCATGTATTTTGACATTTATACTCCCCCTTAATACATGACATATATAATTAAACATATAAATCAAATTCAAAACAAAAACTCCCCCTGAATATTTCAAAAATATGCACAAATACTTTAAGATCAAAATACATATTATATGTCTTCATATTCAAAATACACGGCTTCTCCCCCTTCATCATCAAAATTACTAGAAATTCATGCTAAGATCGATAATATGTCAAAGGTTAATCAAGAAACATATAACCAAACAGCCAATTAACTATAAAAAGATCATGAACCAACATTCTATCAATTCATCAAGCAACACATAAGAATGAAGCATATAATTAACCAAAGAGTTATAATATTCCAAGAATCCGAAAACATCATCCAAATATAACATATCCAAAGATCAAATAACAAGCATCCTCAATCCACATATTAAAAACAACATATCCAAATATCAAACAATAAGATATCATCTGCAAATTTAAAATAATAATGCATGTAAAGATGTAGTGCAGAGTGACAAATGAAAAACAATAAAAATAGAGTGCTAAAGAGATGGTGGATGCGATAAAGAGGATGGTGGTGGAAATCCAAGAGCGGCAAAAAGTTGTTGCTGGCCATCAAGAAGTTGTTGCTGTTGAGCAAAGAGACGCTCTCGCTCGGAAATAGACTAAAGGTGAAAAGCTTCAAGCTGGGATTGAAGTTTGTCTTGCCGCTCAGAAAGTGAATCCACTTTAGTTAACAGCTGCTGCAACGGATCCTTAGAGTCAACTGAAGCAGAGTGGGAAGGGCCCTCGGAAGGTGGAGGATGTGAGCGATGTGGAGCACTAAGATCAGGAAGCAAGTGTGGGGGACGGACATCGTTAAAGAAACGATGATCTGTAGGAGCAAGTTCTGTAACCTTTTTGTTTATTTGATCTTTATACCATCTATCCTTCCTCCAATAAAAACCCAAATTAGCGATTAATTCATTGCCTAATTCCCTCAAATTCAAGGAGATTGGTTCGGTGATAGGAACTCGGAAAAACTCTAGAATTTAGGTAATAATACTAGCATAAGGAAGGGATTTTTTGGCTAAACAGGAGTGCTAAGCATATGATGAAGGATAATATAACCAATATTTAGCATCCTCTCCTTTAAAATACAGTCCAATATGGCTACATCTAAACGACTCACTTCATCCGCATGACCAGACCTAGGAGTAATAACATGATGAAGAACATAATGAAGAATTCTAGTTTGAAAAGATAAGGCTTGAGATTTCAAAGGTGATTGACAAAACGCAGAGGAAAAATCACACCGTCGATAAATTTTTCGAACAACATTCTCAAGTGAAAACTAAGGATCTTTTATTTTGGCTCTAGCACTATATAGTTCCAATCCCTTATTTGGAGTTCCAAGAATAGAATATAACAAAGCAACATCAAATTCAATATGAACTCCCCCAACATTAGTAACAATTCTATTCGAAACTTCTGTATCTATATTCGAATAAAAAACTTTGACTAAATTTCGTAATAATGTTCATTAACAACCAACACATTCTTCCATCCCATAGTAATCAGGAAATCTTTAAGAGATTTATCACAAATTTCTAAAATCTCCATATTATGGAGATTGACAAAATAAGGAGTAATGACCGACCTTGGCTTGAAATTGTCGAGAAAACGTTTCCGAAGCAGGGGTCGTGGAAAATGAGTCAAAATAAACTCCGAATTGTCGCCATGACTACCATTACGCTTCTTGGCCACGTTTTTACCCTTGGACTTATCACCAGACGCCATTATTGGAAGAAAAAAAAACTTAAAAATGCAATTTCGGGTTTAAAAAAAAATGAGTGAAATGGATTTGTTTGAGGCAAGAAAATCAATCCTAGAGATGAATGAAGCTAATTTATGACATAGATTGAATTAAGAATGGGCTAAAGGAAGCTTGAAAATGAAGAGAGAGAAACGGGTAGAGTGAGATTTTTTATTTTGGGTTTTAGGTGGAGAGTTGATGAAATGTTGTTTTGAGAGTGAAGATTGAAAGAGTAATGGATGAATAATGATTTGAGTGGTTGATTTTAATAAGAAAATGGGTGAAAGATGAAGAGATTTGAGAAAGAAAATAGAGGGCACTATTCACGCGTGAGAGAGAAAAAGAAATGAGTGAAGAACAAGTGAAGAAAAGATGATGGAGAAGTGATTAATGAAGATGAGATGCATGGGTTTTAGTTTGAATGATTGATTTGGGCATAAAAATGGATGAAAAATGAAGAAATTGGAAGTGAAAATGGATGGGTTGTTTATAGTTTTGGATGAAAGAGAGAACAAGTGCAAAAAATTGACAAGTGAAGAAGAAGAAGCAAAAAAAATACACCCAACCCGTGACCAAGCGGCTAGCTGCTTGCCCAAAAAATACACCCAACCCTAGCCGCTTGCTCTCGGATTTGGGACAGTCTCCAAGCGGCTAGGCGGCTAGCCGCCTGGTGGCTGTCCATCTGCACAATAGTTGCTTTCCGGCTAGTTTCGATCAATTCCGTGATCATTTTGTGATCCCGAAACATCTCAAGAGCCAATTTAATGCATGATTTATGATTTTAAACATCCAAAAGATGATTAATTCAAACTAATAATCCATCCAACAAACATATATTCACGAAGCACATAAGCATTCAAACATTAATAAATCAAACACCTCATATATCTAACATGCTCAAACACTTCATAAACATTAACAATCATCAAGCAAACAATTTTTATAAATTCAATAACATAAATAGTGATGTTAATGCGAAAATTTCATCATCCCAAGTTCATGCCAAATTTTTGAAAATTGTTCTTCGCAAAGGGGTTTTGTAAAAATATCAGCAAGTTGTTTTTCCGTAGAGATAAATTCTAATGCAATATCACCCTTTTGTACATGATCTCTCAAGAAATGATGTCTGATCTCTATATGCTTGGTTCTAGAGTGCTGAATAGGATTCTTTGAAAGATTTATGGCGCTAGTATTATCACACTTGATAGGAATTTGTTCAAGATTAATACCATGGTCCCTAAGTGTTTGTTTCATCCAAAGTGCTTGTGCGTAACAACTACCTACGGCAATATATTCCGCCTCAGTAGTTGAGAGTGTCACCAAATTTTGTTTCTTACTAAACCATGAAACAAGTGAATGACCAAGAAAATGGCAAGTTCCACTAGTACTTTTCCTATCGACCTTGTAACCGGCAAAATCGGCATCCGAATAACAAGTTAAATCTATATAAGCTCCTCTAGGATACCAAAGGCCAATATCTGTGGTTCCACTCAAATAACGAAAAATTCTTTTAAAATGAGATTCTTTGGGTCATGATTGAAATCTTGCACACAAACATACACTAAACATGATATCGGGTCTACTTGCGGTTAAGTAAAGTAAAGAGCTGATCATACCTCGATACTTTTTAATATCAACCTCTTTACCTTTTTTATCTTTATCAAGCTTGATTGTTGTGCTCATTGGCGTACTCTTAGTATTTGATCATTGGAGTACTCTTAGTATTTGATTCATCAATGACAAATCTCTTGAGCAAGGCTTTGACATACTTGGCTTAGTTGATGAAGATCCCCTCATTGTTTTGTTTGATTTGAAGTCCAAGGAAATACTTCAATTCTCCCATCATACTCATCTCAAATTCCTTACTCATACAAGAAGAAAACTCTTTGCACAAAGATTCATTAGTAGAACCAAAAATAATATCATCAACATAAATTTGAACAACAAGTATATCTTGATTTTTATTCTTAATAAAAAGGGTAATATCCGCTTTTCCCATCAAAAAACCGTTATCTAACAAGAAATTTTTAGCCTACCATGCTCTAGGTGCTTGTTTTAATCCATACAATACTTTTGATAACTTATAAATATGCTTTGGAAATTTTTCATTTTCAAAATCAGGGGGTTGTTTCACATAAATTTCCTCTATAATATAACCATTTAGGAAAGCACTCTTCACATCTTTTTGAAATAAAATAAAATCTTTATGACATGCAAATGCTAACAACATCCTAATGGATTCTAATCTAGCTACAGGTGCAAAGGTTTCATCAAAATCGATTCCTTCTTCTTGGTTGTATCCTTGAGCCACTAATCTAGCTTTATTTCTCACAACCACAACGGATTCATCCATTTTATTTCTAAATACCCATTTAGTGCTTATAATGGATTGATGTTCCGGTTTCGGAACCAATTCCCACACTTTATTTCTCTCAAATTGATTTAACTCCCCTTGCATTGTCATAATCCAAGACTCATTATTTTCCGCATCCGCAAAAGGTTTTGGTTCAATTTGAGAAATAAATGCATTATGCTCACAAGTATTCCTAGGTGATGATCTAGTCGTAACACCTCGTGAGGGATCTCCTAAAATTACATCCTTGGGATGAGAAGAAACATACCTCCACTCCTTGGGGAGTGCTTGAGAAGTACCTTCATGTTGCTCCATATTTGTTTGCTTTTTTTGTCCATCCTCTTGATTTCTTTGTGGTGCATTTTCTTGTTTATCCTTTGATGATTCTTCTTATAACTCTCCATCTGCATCATCATAAATAATTCTTTTCTCCACAGAGGAGGGGTTAGACTCGTCAAATGTAACATGCATAGATTCTTCTACAACTAGAGTTCTTTTGTTATAAACTCTATAAGCTTTGCTTGAGTTTGAATATCCAAGAAAAATACCAACATTGGATTTTGGATCAAATTTGCCAAGATTATCTTTTGTGTTCAAAATAAAACATTTGCATCCAAAGATTTTGAAATAACCAATATTGGGTTTTCTATCTTTCTATAGCTCATATGGAGTTTTATTAAGATTAGGTCTAATCAACACACGATTTAAAACATAACAAGCGGTATTGACGGCCTCGGCCCAAAAATATTTTGGTAATGCATTTTCATTTAACATGGTCCTAGCCATTTCTTGAATAGACCTATTCTTTCTCTCAACAACTCCATTTTGTTGTGGAGTCCTAGGTGATGAAAATTAATGCTCAATGCCAAAATCATTACAAAAATTTTCAAATGCATGATTTTCAAACTCTCCGCCATGATCACTTCTAATACAAGTAATAGAATAACCCTTTTCGTTTTGAACCTTTTTACAAAAAATTCTAAATGCATCAACGGCATCATCCTTATTAGCTAAGAATAATACCCATGTGTATCTAGAATAATCATCTACAATTACAAATGCATAAAATTTGCCACTTAAACTAGCATATCTAGATGGTCCAAACAAATCTATGTGAAGTAATTGAAGAGGTTTTGAAGTAAAGATATGATTCTTATTTTTTAAAGAGGTTTTGATTTGTTTTCCAAATTGACAGCTTCACAAATTCTATCCTTTTGAAAACCAATTTTTGGAAGACCTTTAACTAAATCATTTTTCAAAATTTTTTAAATTAAATTCATGCTTGCATGTCCTAGTTTTCTATGCCATAACTAACCATCATCATGCAATGCCGAAAAACATTTATCATGAGTAGATGTACACTCTATATCAATCGTGTAAACATTGCCACATCTATTTCCCATAAACAAAATTTTCCCATCACATGCATTCTCAATAACACATCTTGATTTATCAAAAGCAACTTTATAACCTTTGTCACATAGTTGACTAATGCTAATCAAATTGTGTTTCAAATTTTCAACCAAACACACATTTTCAATTAGAGTTGAAGAAACTTTACCAACATTACCAATTCCAAGAATTTTTCCTTTTGAGTTATCTCCAAAGGATACATCTCCACCATTTTCGATTTTGGTGAAACTTGAGAACCATGCATAGTTTCCGGTCATATGCCTAGAATATCCGCTATCCAAGTACCATTTATTTTTCTTTTTCTTCAAGCCCTGCAAAGAAAATCTTATGTCTTAGGTACCCAAACCTTTTTGGGTCCTTGAGCGTTAGCAAAAGTTTCTTTTAGAACCCAAATACATTTGACACCATAAAATGCATTGCTTTTCACGAAACATCTATATTTCATGTGACCATTTTGATTACAATAATGACAAACAATCTTATGATCACTTGTGGAGGTAGCTTTACCAAAATAATTCTTATAATACTTTTGCTTTAAGTTAGGCTTATACCCAAGTCCTTTTTTATCAAAAACACATTTTTTAGAGTTAAGCATGTTATCCAACATCTTTTGTCCATTTGTAAATTTTAGATCAACATTACTAAGTTCAATATTCTTTTTCTTGAGCATTTCATTTTCCTTTTTCAAATCATCTACATGTGGCTCTAAATGCTCATGTGAAGTGCTAGGTTTTTCATTTGATAATGCAACTCTATTATGCAAGGTTTTATTCTCTAATTCTAATCCTTTAATATTCTCATTCAATGACTCATTGCATTTTTGCATGGTATCCTTTTCATTTGTAAATTCTAGCAATTTCTTTTTAAGGCATGCATTCTTTTTACCAATTTTCATCAACTCATCATGCATTTCTTTAAAAGCATCATACAATTCATCATAGGTTGGATCACTTACCTCATTGAGATCATCATCATCTCCTATTGCCATAAGTGCTAGGTTTGATACTTCTTGCGATTCTTCTTCATCACTTGAATCTTCATCGCTATCATCCCAAGTAGCAACCATAGCTTTCTTCTTGAGTTTGTTGAGAAGTGGGCATTCCGATCTCATATGGCCGGGCTTTTTGCATTCATAGCATATGGTTACCTCTTTCTTCTCCTTTTGGTTTTTAAAGTTTGTAAATTTTCTTCGGTCACCGGTTTTCTTGAAAAATTTTATGAACCTCCTTGCTAGCATAGCCAACTCCTCATCATCCGGTTCACTTTCTCCATCACTCTCATATTTTGTGGCTTTAAGAGCAATGTTTTTCTTTTTTTCCTCATTTCCTCTTTCGGCTGCCAAATCTTCCTCATAAGAAATAAGAGAACCAATTAAATCATCAATAGGTAAGATATTCAAATTTTTAGCTTCCTCAATAGCAGTCCTTTTTTGTCTCCATTCCTTAGGTAACGACCTAATGATTTTCTTAACTTTCTCGCTATTTGAAAAGGTCTTTCCTAAGGCTCCTAGAGTGTTTACTATGTCTGTAAATATAGTATACATAGAATACACACTCTTATTTTGTTCCATTTGGAATAATTCATATTGCCGAGTGTACCTACTAATTTTAGACTATTTCACTTGATTCGTGCCTTCATAAACAACTTCAAGTTTGTGCCAAATTTTATTAACACTTTCACAACTAGACACTCTATGAAACTCTTTCTTATCGAGTGCACAAAACAAGACATTCATGGCTTTGGAATTTAGAGAAGCTTTTCTCTTTTCCAATTCATTCTATTTGGAATGTCTTCCCCGAATTCATTTTTAGTCAAAAGCATAAATGGACCATCACATACAACTTTCCAAATTTCATAATCTAGTGCTTGTAAATAAATTCTCATCCTAGTTTTCTAATACGGGTAGTCATTTCCGTCAAAGAACGGTGGCCTAGTTGTGGATTGTCCTTCCCTAAAGTTTGAATCATTTTGGGTTGCCATGGATCTTTTACTCTAGACGATTAAGTCCTAACAAGAGAACTAAGCTCTGATACCAAATGAAATGCAAGTTACGCGACCCAATAGGGGGGTGAATTGGGTTTTTTTAAAAATTATGCAATACAATTCGCACAACAAATTAATCTAATGTCTTAATGGAATAGAAAACAATAAATTCAAACAAGCATAAAAATAAAAGAGTAAGGGAAGAGAAAAACAAACACACGGATTTTTTACGTGGTTCGGCAATCCCCGCCTACGTCCACGCCTCCAAGCTAACCAAGCTCGAGGATTTCACTATCCAAGCCTCCCAAGGCTTCAAGTTCTTACAATTGACTTCCAAGATGTCAATGAACCTTTACAATCAAGAGATTATCTCTCCAATTTTTTCACCCCAAGTGTTTCTCACACTTACACACTCACAATTTGATAAGAAATGAAAATTACAACAAAAACTCTCTTTAAGAGTGGATATGCAAATAATAGCTCAACAATGATTCAGTCTATGATTATTTACGTTTTGGAAGCTCAATATATGTTGTATAATATGATATTTGCTTGCATTAGTTCTTGAAATGAAGTTGGAGTTGAGTTTTTATAGTTAAAGCCCGAAACTAGCCGTTATAGGCAAATTCCCGCGCCCAAGCGGTTAGCCGCTTGATTTATCCGGCTAGCCGCTCATAATTACCGTTATTTTTTAATTTGCTACAGTAACATTGTTCATTAAAATTACACTTTTAGTCCAAAACTTTCTATAATTATAGTACGACCCAAAATGTTATAAAACTTTACAAATAGGTCCAATTTTAGAATTTCCTAAGAATAGTTGTCTTTCCAAAACTTTTTGAAATTATGATATGGCCCCAAAGATATTATTATTTCGCAAAAAGGTCTTTTTCAACATAATACCCATATTTTTCAAAGTTCTCAAAACCTTTCACTTTAGTCCAAAATATTCATAAATTATAGTATGGCCTAAAATATTTCAAATGTTTGTAAAAATGTCCCAACTCCGAAATTTAATAATAATACTTATTAAAATCAAAGATTTCAAAACTTAGCATTTTAGTCCAAATTATTCAAAACCACAAGGTACTTTATGTTATAAAAATAAAACCTTTTAGTTTATAAAAAGTAATTAATTAAATTAATCTCTTGAGCTTCTCAAATGCTAAATCATGCATCAATTAAATCATACCGGCTTTCTAAGAATTTATCGCACTAATTTTTCCGTTGAGCTCTAAACTTTATTCTTGATTTCGCCATTGTCCGTTGAGTGTCTTGAACTTGATTTCACTTGATTCACTTGCATAAATATTACCCTTCAAAAACTAGTGAAAATGTGAAACACAATATCTATTAAATCACTTAATACATATGTTTTTTATCATCAAAATTACATTATGTGTAGCCCTTTAGGCTAACATTATTTTCTTACAATTATTAATTTCGGTAGTAATCAACTTTAACTAGATTCATCTTGAAATAAAGGTAGATTGCACTATTGTGATTGCTATAGCATTTCTAGTAACATCAGTCCCTGTGGAGACGATCTAGAATATTCATCACTTTATTACTTGTTGTGTACACTTGCACATTTACATCAATAACAATTGAGTTAGAAAATTACCAACCCTTATCAATTTGGGAAGCAAGTCAAAACATCTTTTAAAGACAAAAATCATATATCTACTTCAAAAGCTCTTTAACTTATTCACATGGATTTCTTTGGGCCATCTAGGTATGCGAGTTTAAATAGTAAATATTATGCATTTGTGATTGTTGATAATTTTCTTCACTTTTCATGTTAGATTAAGCCTAGCAATTCTTTCTATTTCGCTTTAACATTTATTTTTCATCACTTAAAAATGATTTTAGCATCTTAGTTAAAAAATCCTAGATCCTAACCTAGGTTTTAGTCGAACCTTGTTCTTCAAAATTGATCCTTTTTCATCAATTTTTGATGAAATTGAACCTTTTCACAACTTCCAAACATCATCTTCCTTAATTTAATCAATTTATTTTAAGAGTTATTTCTTAAATTTTCTCAATCATTCAATTAGAGCACCTATGGCTAGTTCAAGTGCAAAGAAGTGAAAGGGGAAAAGCAAACAACTGACAGCCAAATCAAAATGGGCACGACAAGATGATGATGATGATGTCAAAAACCCCGACCTTGAGTCAACATACTTTCCAACCACACCAATTGTTAACATTTATGTATCCATAATGTTGATTTTGATGATAACAAACAAAATTAAGAATTATTAGGTTTTTAGCAGCTCAAATTATTTTTTATACATTTTAAATAAATCATTATTTTCACATTATAAAGGCTTTATATTTAATGGAAAATGATTTTATAAAATTGGTTGTTTTTCAAGTTTATGTTCTAATTGAAAGAATTTTGAAAACTTTAAAATCAATAAGTATTGCTTGGAATTCTGGAGAATGACTTATTTGAAAAGTTTCATAGCATTGTGTGTCATATCATAATTTTAAAAAGTTTTGTGAATAACAAACATTATTTAGAAATTCTAAAAATGGACCTTATTGCAAAGTTTTATGACTTTTTAGGTCATATTATAATTTTATAAAGTTTTGGGTCAAAATTGTAATTTTGGAAGCATAGTCACTGTAGCAAAGCGGCTAACCGGATTGTAGAAAGTGGCAAACTGGTTATGGGCAGAAACTCTCTAGATTTAAAGCGGCTAACCGGATTCACAAAAATGGCATATCGGATATGCAAAAATTCAAATTTTTTAACATAACGGTAACATGAAGCGGCTAACCGGATTCACAAAAACGGCATATCGGATATGCAAAAATTCAAATTTTTTAACATAACGGTAACATGAAGAGGCTAACCGGATTCACAAAAGCGGCAAGCCAGTTATCACTAAAAAGTCAATAACGGCTAGTTTTCTTTTTCAACTATAAAATGACTCAAATCCAATTCATTTAAGATGATGCAACAATTGATATTTTGAGCATTTCTCTGCAAATCTAAGAGCATAAACTTTGTTTATTCATTTCCTTTAATCACACATATTGGGCTTTCATTTGTATTCAAATACATTGTATGAGAGAAATTTTTGTAATCCTTTTTGTAAAATTAAATTGAGAGGTTGTAAGTGTTGGGATACACTTGGGTTAAGAGATTAGAGATAATCTCTTGTAATAAAGGTTCATTAACACCTTCGAATTCAATTGTAAGCATTTGAAGTTTTGGGAGACTTGGATAGTGAAATCCTCAAGTCCGGTGTGCTTGGAGGCGTGGACGTAGGTAGGGATTGCTGAACCACACAAAAATCATTGTGTTTGTTTTCTCTTCCCTTACTCTTTTATTATTATGATATTATTGAATTTATTGTTTTCGATTCCATTAAGACATGAGATTTAATTGTTGTGTGGTTTCCTAAGCTTAAGTTTTAAAATCCCAATTCACCCCCCTCTTAGGTTGGATAACTTGTATTTCACCAATCGCTAGCCATTTCTTCCTCATGTTTATGCCGTATACGATAGTTCCTTCTTATTATGTAGAAATGGTTTTCATGACTTCTTTTAGAATTTGTGATGGAAATTTGAAGAAATTGTTGGAAAGAGTTGGATTGGGCTAATGCTTTAATTATTGAGGAAAATGTGTAGCCCAAACTCAGTTAAAGTGTTTTACTAGAATATAGATATTCTACTGAACATCAGAATTAAGTAATCACTAATGTTGGTGGTGCTCCCATAGAATTTGATGTAAATGATTTGAATTATGTCCTAGGGACTCCACGTGATAGTCTTGAACTATATACTTCCAAGAAAGCTCTAGCGTTTTCTAATTATACACATGTTGATGTTGTTAAGAACATTTGTAAGCATGTTCCTTTGACTGGCAATGTTTGTAACATCCATCTCTGTGCCCAATGTTTATGCTTAAAATCTCGTGACTCTTGGGAAAGGATATGTAATAGATTGTTTACTTTGAGATCGTTCGATTAATCTTGGGTACACTATCATTCGTCACTTGCTTAGTATTTATGTGGTTACTAACCACTCCTTTCCAAATGGTAACTTATAACTAATATACTTAAGCATTTTAGGTGCCCATCAATGAACCTACTTTTAAGCCCACTAAACCTTTGGGGAGGAGGACATATTTAGTTTGGTATTTGATTAGAGGAATGAGCAATGGGTGAAGATGTATAAGAATAAGTATACTTTGATTGCTCCTGACAACGAGCGTACACTCAACAATGTCTTGCCTTTCGATTAGTTGCCTGATTTTTCTTTACCAGTACAAGCTTAGGGTAGACATCTGGATCTGCCTTCAGTAGCACATGGTCCATATGTATCTATATTCACCTTACCTACTTCAGCCATATATACTCTCAAATAGTTTACTCCTTAACAACTGCTGATAACTCTATGAGAGTTATCATGGTATTTTTAGACTTGAATCAGTAATACTTAGAGAGTAAGTGACATGTTTTTATTGCATTTTAATTATATTTTGCACGAATATTCATTTTAGTTAAATTCTAATAAATTTAGGTTGTTTTAGAATAATTTGTGTACTTAAATTATACGCATAATTGTAGGTAACCGGAAGCTCAAATTTCAAGGAAGGAATGTTACCGCAATAACTTACAGAGATAATGAAAGAATTTGGCTACAGAAGAATTGAAACAAGTAAGAGGCAATAGTCGTTGCTGTAGCACCATTGTTGTAGTAATCCTAGAGCATTGACAGAGAAGATTTCGCGCGAGATAACTTAAAGATTGCGATCTAGAGTTTTCAAAAATAGAAGATGCGCACCCTAGACTGTTGATTGCCCTAATTCTAAGCTATAAAAGGAGTACATGCTGAAAAACTGCAAAGAAACAAAAGAAAAATAGCAATCAAGAGAGAGATTAAGGGCTGACATAAGAGAAATCGTAGAGATCAATTAGAATTCAGTTCTTCTTATTCTTTTCTTATTTTCTATTTATTTATGGGGATGTATTGGATGGTTGAAACTCTTTTATTTATTTTTCTATCGTAAATCATAAATTAAATCCTTCAAAAAAACATTTTTTTCTAGATTTGGTACTCCGAGAGCCATTATTAGTGATGAAGGAACACATTTTTGCAACTAAACATTTGCTGCAGCATTAGCTAAGTATGGAATATCTACCATTTGATTCTTCTGTCTCTATTTCCACATCCACATCATTCTGTTCGTAGATAGCTTGAATCATGAATACTTTTTTACACAAATGCCTAGGCTGTATTTTTCTTTGCAACAAAAACAAAGGCCTTTCTTTCTTCTTTTTGCCAACTCTTTTGGAGTCATCTTCTTAATAGTTGTTGTTTCAGATCCATCGATTGTTTCTTTAAGTGGAACAATTGATCTTAAAAAGGTTGGCACTATCCTTTTACGTGGCATTTGATTGACACTAAAAAGTGTACATTTAATAAGGATAAAATTATTAGTTTTTCACTTACAGTGTCGATTACTACGCTCATTATTCCTAAATTATCTTAACACTCCCAAATATATTTGTATGTTAAATTAAATTGTAACATGTTAATTTTATATTGTAGATATATTTTAAGAATAAAGAGGAGTTGGAACTGGAAGAAGGAAACAAAGAAGAATTGTTGGAGCCATTTGTAATGCATTATTGAGGAGATGTAATAAATAAAAAAATAGAAAGTAAAAAAGAGAAAAAGTGAGCACACATGCTCGTGATGGTCAGGTGGCCATTTTGCCACTTCTCTATGTATATATATTTATAAAAAAAATAAAAATAAATAAAAGAAGATGACTTATTCCTCACCTATAAAAGGTAAGGGATTGCAAGCAGTGGGGAAAGCGGAAGAGAACGGGCGGAAAGCTAAGGAATTCTTTCTTTTTTTCTTTCTTTCTTTCTTTCTTCTATTTTCTTGTTTTCTGGTGTAATCAATTTTTTTGTAATATGTTTTAGAAATTTGTTAAATAAAATGAGTGTTTTTTTTTTCAATACAAGTGGCTAAATTTTTTAAGCTGGGGTGAAAGGTGAAGCTTAATGATTCAAATTATTGAATTAATTACTATCTCAAGTGAGTCTTGAAATTCATTTTATTTGTTGTATTTTTCTTTCTTACCAGTTTTTTTATGTCATGTTAATTTATAAATTTAGATCTCTTCAGATTTATATGGTATTTTGACATAATGTCGGTACTTCAATCTAATAGTGGCACATTAGGTACTTGATCCATACTTATCACACTAATGGTTAATTAAGAATTAAATGGCATAATAATTAATTGGCAGAATAAATGCAAAATACAAATATAAGAGAGTGTTATAATTATAATTTGAAATCCGAGAGTAGATCTTATAATCTTCGCATATTTTTGATTGATTCTTATTATTTTTTTCCCGCATTTAATTTTCTTTGTTTAATAAATTGACTACTAAATTTTAAATTTCCTATGGTTCAATCCCAGACTCACCGGATTATATTATAACTAGACACTCTTATACTTGGAAGTAATAACAATTTTGAGTCGTGTCAGCGTCTCTTTGGCTTCATACAGGCAAGCTAGCCTTATTGCATTAATGAAGGTTGTCGGTTCAGTGGCTTGAACATCAGTATGATTGGGATCCTGAAGTCTGCTAATAAAACAACTTACTGTATAGTCCGCAAAAGTGACCCTACCCTGGATAGTAAGCTTTCAGATTGTGCTTGATACTCATTTACTATACTTATTTGCCTCAATTTAGTTAGTCCCCAAAATAATCAATAAATTAATTTAACCCATATCTGACATACAAGCCATCCTTAAGGTCATCCTACGACATATATTAAAGCTCTTGCTTAATTAACTAATACCACACCTAAGCATCCCTTTCTAAATGGAATAAAGCTAGTGAAACACAATCCAATGTTGGAATTCCATTTATTTTAAAGTATTGTTCCCCTGAAAAGTGTAGCAACTAGAAGACTTAGGCCATTAGATGGAAAGCTCCGAAATATTCGGATCTGGCAAAAACCCTAGCGCTGGAGGAATTTTCCCTCCGCCGTTCAGGGAAACTAGAACAACTAAGAAAGCACGTTTTCGTGATGAGGAGGTTGCTGATGATACCCCTGTGCAAGGCTCGTATAAGGAAACCCTCGTGAACTCATCGCGAGTAATGGAAAAGGGTTATAATGGTGAAACAGTGGATTGGGAGTTTGAGGAAGGAGATGTGATCGAGAATAAAGATGGTCCTTTGCCATCCATATCCTTTTCGGATAGGGTTCATGAGAAGCTATGCACACCATGGAAGAATTCAGTGATAGTGAAGTTGCTGGGACGTACAATCGGATATAGAACTCTCTGTACGAAATTGAATGCCATGTGGAAAACAACAATGAATTATTCGGTTATAGACTTAGAAAACAACTATTTCCTGGTTCGATTTCGGTCGGCTAGTGATGCTGTTGACGCCCTCACAAAAGGCCCTTGGATCATCATGGGACACTATCTCACGGTGCAGCCATGGACGCCTTCTTTTGATTTTAATAAAACGGATATGGATCGAGTTAATGTTTGGATCCGTTTACCTGGTCTCGCTGTTCACTTTTATAACCAGAAAATTCTTCAGAAGCTCGGACAGTTGGTGGGTACAGTGATTAAAGTCGACTCGAATACAACATCCTCTGCTCGTGGAAGATTTGCCCGGCTAGCAGTTAGTCTTTCCCTGGCTAAGCCTCTAGTTTCTCAGTTTGTGTTGGATGGTAGGATACAAAAGGTGGAATATGAGGGGTTGCCAGTGATTTGCTTCACATGTGGTAGATACAACCATAGCAGTAACAGCTGTAAGGACTCGAGTTCAGTAAACAATGCTGGAGAAGGTGAACAACCACAACCAAATATGCAGCGTCAGGAGGTCCCTATCCAACCAGAAGATCACAGTCATGTTGCTAGTATTGCCGAGCCGTTTGGACCATGGATGATAGCTACGAGGAAAGGCAGAAGATTTACTAGTGGCAAGGACATTAACAATGGCATTCAGAGGAACCGTGAGACTATAGGGCACGATTTGTCCAGATTCCAAATTCTGGACCAGGTCACTGAAGATCGGGAGAATCCCTTCCATGCAGCCATGAAAGATAACCCCTCCACTTTTCATCAACCAACCACAGCCAATCCTCACCGGATATTCAAAGCCAACCATGAAGATAGAACAAAAACTCCAGTTCGACGTAAACAACACACCACAGTTGTAACCACAAAACCTCAGAGGAAGACCTCAACTCGAAACCCTTTCCAACAGAGTGCCTTTAATACTAGAGAGGAGATTACAAACTTCTCACTCCGTGCAAACCCTCAGCCCACATCATGTTTCAACCCTCAGATTAACCCTAGGCATCAACAAGTCTCCCCTCTTGTTACAACCCTGGACCCAAGGAAGCATACGGCGGTTTTTTGTGCTACCCAAAACTTTCCTGCTGGGAGTGTAGGGGAGGCAGTCAGCGAGCATAGAGAGCGGCTGGAACCAGACTATGAACACTCGTCTGACCCTCTAGACAATCACATTGCGGCTACTACAAACGACATTAATACCCAAGCACATCCGGCTGTATATATGGGTGAAAATGATGGGGAGGTGATGTCCGATGAAGAGGACTCGATGATTGAGGAAACGCCTTCGGAGTTGATGCCTGATGTGAATGGTCAGCACTAATAAGGTGCCTACGTTCCATTATTTTGCTTTTGTTTATCTCATGATGATTAGTATTATGTATTGGAATGTCCAAGGGGCAGCCTCGGCTAATTTTCGGCGCTCTTTCAGGACAATTATTAAAAATTATAATCCATCTATGGTGGTTTTGATGGAGCCTCGCATTAGTGGGGTCAAAGCTGATAATTTCATAAAGACATGTGGTTTCGATCACTCTCACCGAGTGGAAGCAGAGGGCTTTTCTGGTGGAATTTGGCTCATTTGGCAGAGTTGCATAGAGGTGGAGATACTGCTGAATCACAGGCAGTTCATTCACTATAAAATATGTAGGAATAATATATTTGTGTCTTGGGGAACAGCTGTCTATGCAAGCCCAAACCCTATGTTGCGGAGACAGTTGTGGAAGCATATGGATTGCATTGCTATGTCGATTCAAGGACCTTGGCTTATCGGGGGGACTTTAATTCTATTTTGTATGCTTCTGAAAAGCAGGGGGGTGTGACACGAAGCTCTGGAGTTTGCAGCAACTTTCGACAGTGGTTTGATGGGCACAGGATTTTTTATCTAAAATTTAAAGGTCCTCGGTTTACTTGGGCTCGTGGACTTCTGTTTAAGCGTCTTGACAGAGCCCTCTGTAATAGTGATTGGCTAACAAAATTTGCGGACAATTCTGTTCTTCACCTTCCGAAGGTTGCTTCAGATCACAGGCCGGTTCTGGTTCGTTTCGAGAAAGTTGTTTCAAGATATCGGGGGTCTAGGCCTTTTCGCTTTTTGGCACCTTGGCTGATGCATGATCATTTCAATTCTTTTGTTAAGAAAGTGTGGGAACCTCAAGCTCATTATAGTAATGCGGCGTCCCATTTTGTTCAGGCGGTCCAAGAATGGAATAGGGAGGTTTTCGGGAATATTTTCCAGCGAAAACGACGACTAATGGCTCGAATAAATGGGATTCAAGCAGCCTTAGAAAGTTATTATTCCTGAGGGCTTGAGCGGCTAGAGGCTAGATTGCGGAACGAGTTGGAGATGGTGATGGGCCAAGAGGAAATTTTTTGGTGGTAAAAATCAAAGAAAGATGAGCTCTTGCACGGTGACAGGAACACAAATTTTTTCCACCAAAAAACCATGGCAAGAAGACGGAGAAATAGAATGGAAGCGATTCAGGATAGTTCAGGAAACTGGATGTATAGCGAGGAAGAGATCCGTAATCATGTAATTGGATACTTTTCGTCGTTATACAGAAGCGAAGCGGCAACCTCTCAAAGATATCAGGTACCGAATTTTTTTCCAGTCTTGAATGCTTATGATTTGGGGCGTACTGTTGACCCAGTGTTGGATGAAGAAATTAAAAGGGTGGTTTTTAGCATGAAGCCTCTTAAAGCTCCAGGTCCTGATGGCTTACATGCCATCTTCTACCAGTCTCAATGGCCAGTTGTTGGGCCTTCCTTCTGTAAGTTTATGGCTGAGATTTTTAATACAGGCAAAATTCCCCAGGAAATCAATACTACCCTTTTGGTATTGATTCCTAAAGTAGAACACCCTACTAGCCTAAGTATGTTTAGGCCCATCAGTTTGTGCACAGTTGCTTATAAAACAATAACTAAAATAATTGCTAACTGCCTACAAGCTTTGTTGCCTGACCTCATAGGCCCCCATCAGACTAGCTTTGTACCTGGCCGCCATATTATCGATAATATTGTAGTGGCTCAGGAAGTGGTTCACTCTATGCGAAAGAAAATGGGGAAGAAAGGGTTTATGGCTATCAAGGTGGATCTGGAAAAAGCGTATGACCGACTCAATTGGGACTTTATTTTTGATACTCTTCAAAAAAACCGGTATTCCCATTCAGTTATCTAGACTTGTCATGGAATGTGTAACCTCGGCTCGAATGAGTATTTTGTGGAATGGTGAGGCTACAACTAAATTTGCCCCGGGGAGAGGAATCCGGCAGGGAGATCCGTTGTCGCCGTATATTTTTGTTCTGTGCATTGAGCGGTTGAGTCATGGAATAACCCAAGCCGTGAGGGATGGTAACTGGAAGCCTGTTCGCTTGGCCAAGCATGGAACCCCACTAACGCACTTATTTTTTGCAGATGATTTGCTCCTCTTTGCAGAAGCATCAATGGATCAAGCTTTTATTGTAGATGCAGTGCTAGAAAATTACTGTCAGAGCTCGGAAGCAAAGGTCAATAAGTTGAAAACTAAAATTTATTTTTCCAAAAATGTTATTTCAAGAGATGCTCAGCTGCTCAGTGATGTTTTGGGGTATTCGGTTACAAAGGACTTGGGGTGCTATCTTGGAATGCCGCTTCTCCATTTGAGAGTGAACAAAGCTACTTATCAGTCGATTCTTGACAAGGTAGATAAGAGGCTCACGGGCTGGAATGCAGCGCATTTATCCTTAGCTGGCCGAATCACTTTGGCTCATTCGGTGCTTCAAGCAATGCCAATCTATGCAATGCAGACGACTCTACTCCCGGCTCCGGTGCGTGGGAAGATTGAGAAGTCTTGCCGTCGGTTTATATGGGATGGGAAGTGGAAGAATCACAAGATGAGCATGGTGGGTTGGAACAAAATTTGTATGCCGAAAACAAAAGGTGGTCTGGGGTTTAAGAACCTGGATGTGATGAATCAGGCTTTGTTGATGAAGCTGAGCTGGCAAATTGTCTCGAACTCTGACAAGCTATGGGTAAAGGTTATTTGTTCAAAGTATGGGTTAGATCCTAGACATTTACCGCTGTCCCTCCCTGAAAAACAAGGATCGAGAATCTGGAGGGCCATAAGAAGCTCGTGGTCAGCCACCATGATGGGAGCTCGCTGGGCAGTCTGTGATGGAACTCGATCTCGTTTTTGGCTGGACTGCTGGGCAACAAAGCAAGGCCCTTTGATTAATCTAGCTGTTCACCCAGTGCCTCAAGAGCTGGTTAACGCTATGGTGAGCGATTTTATAAACGTGCATGGGGACTGGAACTGATCAGCTTTTGAACATCTGCTTCCCAACTCTGTTCTGCTGCGAATTGCTTCGGTAATGCCTCCTAATCCTTTGCTTGGTGTAGATAAAATCTTCTGGCGGTATGATCCAAGAGGAAACTTCACGGTTCGCTCAGCATATGAGGCTCTTTGTCAGTTGGATTCAAATGATACTGACACTGCATGGAAGCTAGCTTAGACTTGGAAGGGGCCGCAAGCAGTACGCATCTTCCTTTGGCAGGCTTTGCATGCTAAGCTGAAAACCAGGGAAGAACTCTCTAGGAGGCATATTCCTATTTCTATAGATTGTGAACGTTGTGGGGCTCCAATTGAGGATATTATCCACGTTTTGAGAGATTGTCAGTGCATTAAGCGGGTTTGGCTTCGGTTGGTACCAGCTCGGAGTCATCTATCCTTTTCCAGTCTACTTTACGTGAGTGGATTACTGCTAATTTGCAAAATAAGTGGAAAGTTGCTTCTTCATCAACTTGGGAATGTATCTTCGGAGTAGCGGTTTGGAGATTATGGTTTTGGCGGAATCACTTTATGGTGGATGGAAAGTTGACGGACAGCTCAACAATCTATTTAGATATTATGGCCAGAGCTAACGAAATCCATAGACTAAATAATTCTCTCATAAATCAGCAGCCGCGGCGAAAGGAAATTTTTATTGGATGGATTCCACCTCCATGGCCTTGGTGCAAATTGAATACGGATGGGTCTTGTAGAAATTTCGAGGTAGCAGGAGCTGGGGGAATTCTTCGAGACTCTGTCGGCCACTGGATTTCTGGATTTTGTATGAATATTGGAGAATGTTCGGTGCTCATGGCTGAACTTTGGGGATTGTATCAAGGATTACGTATAGCTTGGGATACTGGGGTAAAGTGCCTTTTGGTTGAAGTGGATAGCCTTTGTGTTACTGAAATGATCTCGAAGCAGGTGGTTGTGCCCAATGAATTCTATGCACTAGTTGTTGCTGTCCAGGAATTATCTAGCAGAAATTGGCGGATTTCCATCACTCATATTTATCGTGAAGCAAATTCGGCGGCGGATTTTATGGCGAATATGGCTCATTCACACCCCCATGGGTTGCATTTATTTTCTAGCCCACCTGTGGGTATTTATTCAATTATTTTGCAAGACTTATTTGGGGTGTCTCAACCCCGCCTTATTCCTGTTTAGCTCACTCGCTTGAGCCCCATTTAATAAAAAAAAAAAAAAGTATTGTTCCCCTCGACACACCCAACTCATAAGGTCCTCTTTGCCGTCGTACTTGGGAAATCAAGCTTTATTGTTTTGGGCAAAAACTGATTGTGGTTGCCATGCCGCTTACCATTCCGAAAAGAAGAAGATTGTTCACTCATTTCTTCTGTCTATGGGCCTTTGCCTCGCTCTTCCAGTACACTCAATCGATCTAACATTTTCGTGAACCGGCATACTAACTCCTTTTCTAAGTTTTCAACCCTATGCTGAACTTCTTCCATGGACATTTCTGATACCAAAGTTGTCAGCGCTCTAAAGGGGATTAAATAAAAATAGCGAATTGAAGCAAAGTAAGGGAATATTGCTGGCACTTCAAGGTAGTTCCTCTACGAACACTGGTTTGTTCAAAATAATTCTTCATTGGTAAAATAAGGGCCATTATCTAATCTAGAAAATCAAAAGAAATGCATAAATTCAGGAACTACAAAATCATTACTCCACTAAATACGTGGACCTTCAATGAGTCTTTATTGACTCAAGGCCTGTTTCAAATTGTTTTTAAGAGATTCAAAAGTGATTTTAAAAAATTAAAAGGTAGTTTAAGTGTTTGGTCAATTTTTACAAAAATCACTTTTGGCAAAACCATTTCATCCTGCACTATATTTTGAAAAGCATGGAAGTAATAATTTCTCAAAATCTGATTTTGAAAATCAATTTTATACTTAATACCATTTCATATATAAAATATTTATTCTAGTTAACAGTTATTATATATAAACAATAAAAAAATATTTTATATAGATGTTTGTAAATGTGTATATAAATTTATTCAACATTATATCCAATTCAATCATGTACATTCTTATAGTAATTTAACAGTAAGATTTACCAAACACATACGACTGTTTTTAAAACTCATAATATTTTGAAAAATAAATTTTACCAGTTAAACTGATTTTTTTTACAAATGATTATTTTTATAGTACAACCAACTGCAATTATGACCCTTAGTAAATAGCCATCAAATCCACTAGAATTATATGCAAGAGCCACGTCCAACTGCACAAAGGTTGTAACACTTTATTTGTTCGTATTGAATTCCATGGGACTATAAGAAAACGTGGGATTAGTATGGGAAGAAGGGTCATTTCTTGCCGGAGGAAGAGAAAGTTGCACCAATATCTCATTCACATCTAAATTATAAGGTAAACAAATAAATAAATCGGATATAATCGTATGGACTTAATTAATTAGAAGAATATATCAAAATTTAAGACTGCATTAAAGTTAGGACGCTCCTACCACGTGCCTACCAATAAGATAGTATGAATAGAACCTTTTTCGTAATACGGCATGTATCTTAAGCATCATAATATATATATATATATATATATATATATATGTATGTATGTATATATATTGACACCTTAATTATTGATGGTTCTATTTATATATTTGCAAAACGCGTCCGTGATGTTAAGAGTTTCAATTACAAATGTGAAAGACGTATTAATTATAACCTCGAAGCTTTCACGAAACATCCTCTTGTGTGCAACGTATATAGCAAAGTTTTCCCTATCTTGTTCCGAGCCACATGATCTTCATAAATTTAATAAATTGTCATAAAATATTTCCAATTTCCTAAAAAATTTAAGAGTAAACATTAGATAAAATTCTAATTTGAATAAATTATAGTAACCATTAATTACTTTTGATTTTTATCAGTTTAATTGTCTACCATTAGAAAAAAGAAAATCACTAAGATAATGGTAACATTTCTTCGTTAGACTATTTTATTTATTTATTTCTTGTCAAATATTTACTTATTTAATTTTTTATTTTTACAGCATTGTTCTTTATCTATTCACTGCATATATAAATATTATCACAATTAACTGAAACATTCACGTATTAATAAATAAATAAGAACAATATTCTTAGAGCACCTAAGATTTTTCCGATTAGGTGGGAAAAAAAAAATTAAAAACATATAAGTAACCTACCTTCTGCCCAACTAGAAGAAGTCAAAAATATACGAAATTGCACCGCATAATTTTAAATCCTCCTGCCAGTTAGGATGAAGTCAAAGCCTCAAAGGACAGTATAAGAATATATAAGCCAAGTAAATTGACCAAAACACCCCTGACAAACTTCTACGAAACAGTCAAGCACAACATAGCAGGCTTCCATATGCAGAAGCAGACCAGCAGATAAGTATCTGTTCCTTTCCTGTCATCCACAACCACAAGGTAGCCCGTAGCCACGGCTCCTCCTCTTTCCTAGAAATAAACACACCCGCAAGTTGCTGGATTCCACTCGCACTCTTCTCTTATATATATATATATATATATGTCACCCAGCCCATATCCTTGATCAATCACACAATTTCTAAAAGCTTAATTTAATAAGGACTTGTACCTAGTATTTGATCGATCATAAATATTCATCAACAATATAATTAATGGCTGCAGGGGGGATCAACAGGATGGTTGATTTCGAGGATCTGCTGCCTGTAATGGTAGATAAGTTGGGTGGCGAGGGGCTCAGAAACGAGCTGTGTAATGGGTTTCAGCTGCTGATGGACAAGGTCAAAGGGGTCATCACAACTGAGATCTTGAAGCTAAACGCTGCTGTTTTAGGGTTCCAGGATTTGACAGACGATGAGCTTGCCAGCATGGTTAAAGAAGGCGATCTTGACGGTGATGGCGCCTTGAATCAAATGGAGTTTTTCGTTTTGATGTTCAGATTGAGTCCTCAGTTGATGGAAGAATCTCAGCTCTGGCTTCGAGAAGCTTTGAACGAGGAGCTCAACAACGCTGGCTCTGGCATCTATTAATTAGCTTTCTATTATTATTATTAACCTGTTTATTTCTGTTTCTTGTTGCAACAAACAAGATTACAAGGCAATGCCTCTGCAGAAACATACGAAAGGAAAAAACCGTTTCGAATTTGTAAAGAAAAAGTCAATCAATCTACATTTATTTGCTTCAGTACATTAATTTGCATTAGTCTTTTCTTTAGCACAGCGTTCTTCCTCTCTTATTATCATCAATTGTTAATGCTGAATTATATGAGTACCGATTCGGAATACTAAGATTTTATTAAAGTTTGAAAAATGGGATTCTAACTTACTTCAGGATTTTATACTTCAGAATTTTGTTCGCATTAATCAAATTTACCGTGTGGCCAACTATATTGCAGATCGCATGGCTAATCTTGCTATCTCTTTTCTGTTGGGTCTCCACATGTTTATGATTCCTCCCGAATGTGTTAAGCCCCTGTTTTTTCATGATATGTATAGGGTAGCTTATCCCCATTTAGTTTCGTCTTAACTCTTTGTTGAGAGCACTTTTAAAAAAAAAAAATCAAAAAACTGAATTATAGCATTTTATAATGAAAGTTTCCGCACTTTATATGGCATAATAAAGTTTTCTTACATTAATAAAATGCAAAACTCTCATCAGATTATATATATAAGAAAATTATCGTAATATTTTTTTTCTTGGTATGTCGGTGGCCAAATCATTTTTAATAAGAATTGGACACGCACGCACCTTGATCGTAACTTTTCTTTTTGAAGCATAAGATTCTTGGCCATCTTGTTGTGACAAGATTCTTTCGGCATTAGTATTTTATTTTTAAGGAAAATGTGAACAATCCGAAGAGGCAAAAGGATTTGGACAGTGGGGAAATCCAATGAACCCAACGAAAAGAAAAAAATAGATCCAACAACGCTCAGATTTTTTTTTTTTTTAATGAGAATTCACTTCAAATTTCGAAGTGGAATATTTAAACTTGTTTTAATCAAATTATGGGACTCCTTATTGTTCGTTATTACATTTTTATACATTAAGAGCATTATCAAAATACTCTTTAAATAAGATTTTATTACTTATTTGAAGAGCCATATTAATATTTAAGGCTTCAAAAGACACTCCAATTAAGATTATTCAAATAAAAGATGATTCTCTCTCTTCAAATTTGAAGAGTTGATTTCTCTCTCTTCAATTTATATTTTATTATTTTTCATTGGAAAAAAAGAGAGTGGTGCTTTAATTGCTATTGACTTTTCCTTTAAAAAAATAATTATTTTATTAAAATAATATTAACTTATTTCTATTTGAAGAGTCTTTTGAAGAATAACATATTTTTTCACTCTTTTATTTGTCACGTAGGTAAACAAATAGATATTTGAAGAGTAAAATTAATAGAGGCTTTTAGAGATGTTCTAAGTATTACTATTTTATTGATGAGTTGAGAATCTAGTGTGAATCCGACGAGACATATACTGATTTAGAGAAAGTAGTAATGGAGGGTTTCAAACATAGAACATAATTTTGAGAACATATTAGATCATTTACACAAAAAAAATGAAACTATTTTGTAAGAATGCAACATTGCTACCATGCTTAGTCTAGTCTAACGGGTTGATGATGACTTGTTATATTAATATTAACATTAACATTACTCATCTAATGATAATTTACAATCAACAAATCTATCACAAATTAACTTTATGGGGACACGGTTCATGTATCTTAGGCTACATTTAACAAGCAAGACTGGATTGGATTGACTATTAGAATTGAATTGGATTAGGTTGGATTAGATTAATGGATTATATATAGTATTGTTCTATACTTAGTAGACTATATTAAATTAAATAATATTTGACGAGGACAATTAAAGTTATTTAAATTACATTTTTTTATATATGATGTATATTACTGCCTATTAAATAAAATATTATTAAACAATATATTTTACATAATAATCTAATGATACTAGATTATTTTATAATAATTTTGTTAATACAAATAATATAATTTTAATTAATTATTTTAACATTAAATATTAATACAAATAAATAAATGAAAGAAGAGGTTGTAGATAAAATAAAAAATAAATTACTTAACTTTTATGAAATCAGGAATAAAAATATATAAACAATTAATTAATTAATAACAATACATAAATAAATAAGAAGAAGTCATAAAGGGATAAAAATCTCTTAGTCTAATCCTCCTTAAACCTATGTGAAAATTAGGATAATTAATCCCATGATGACTTAGTCTACTTAATCTAATCCAAATGAACTTGCCATATATGGATAAACATTTAATCCAAAAAATTAGTCTAATCCTACATTTCCTACTCCTAAACATGGTCTTAATGTAAAATGAATATTATATAGGGAAATTATCTCTGCGCTTCCTCTATTTTGTCATATGTATGCCTAACCGCCAAAATTTTTTGACATGTTCTTTGCACCATCTTTTATTTTTAAACTTGTATCAATTAACCACTTTGACACTAATAAATGACCATTTACCCCAAGATGAATTAAAAGATCATCTTATTCTACAAACTTTTGAAAAATAAAAATATTTTAATTACATAATACCCATGAATTAAATAAAACAAATAGATACCAAAATCTAAGATGTTAATTTTTCAGTTTACACCAGGGACGGAGCCAGCATGGGACGAGGTGGGGCACAGGCCCCAGCTGGCTTTTAATTTTTTTTTTATAATTATACTAAAAAATTGTATTTTATTTGTTATTTATGAAAAATGCCCCACTTGAATTGTAAAATTTAAAATTGACTCCAATAATTTTAAAATATTCATATTGTCCCTAGTTTAAATTTCTAGTTATAAATAATTTAATTAGTTATTAAAATTTCACGAAAATTGATTAAAGACACGAGAACAAATACTAAAATAAAAAACAATCATAACAAAATGTTAGTATAATGGTTAATGAACCAGTCTTTAATCTTTTTATTTTTTATTCAAGTAAAATCAATTATTTAGTCTTTCAACATTGAACCATAAGTTGTAAGTCTACCTAATTCTAATTTTTAATTTTCTAATTAATCTTTTGTCTAGTTTTAAAATTTATAATTTTATCATGCATTTCATATTTGTTATGTGTGTTGCAATATATGAATATTTTTGTTATTATTAAAAGATTTTAAGAGCAAATTAAGTAATAACCTAGTCTTGTATATTGAAAAATATATTTTTGCTTATATTGATAATGCATTATTTTCAACTCATAAAATTCCATTGAGGAGTTTTCACGGAGAACCATTGTAATAAGTAAATTTATTATCAATGAATATTATAGTTGTAATGTTATATATTGCTATCTAAATTTTTGAAATGTATTATATTTTAAATAAGATTTCAATTAGATGTATACAGACGTACTCTATAAGAAGCACAATTGTACATGTAGCAAGCTCCCATTTGGAGTTTATGGGGCTCACAATACAGTTTCCCAAATGAGGACATATCACACTAGGGATGGCAAAAATCCCCGTAGGGACGGGTACCCTCGGGGATTTTCCCCATTCGGGGAGGGTATGAGGATAATTTCATACCCAATTTCTTATTCGGGGAAGGGGACAGGGAAATTTTTTTACCCAATTTCTTATTCGGGGAGGGGACGGGGATGAGGTGGAATCCCCATCCCCTACCCATTTCCCCATTTTAATTTTTATTTTAATTTTTATTTTTAAAATTACTAGTAAATAAATTATAAAATTTGAATTATAAAATTATAAGTATTGGTAAAAATAAAAAATATCAAAATATTTATATTATTAAACTTTTAGGCCTAATTAACTAATTAAAGTCCTAAATTTTTATTTATGAAATTAAAAAGACCGGACAGATTCTATTAGCCCAAAACTTTTGTTTTAATTTTAATATTCATTAAATATTTTAAACTTAAATTTATTTTTTATTTATCTTAAATCTATTTTTTATTTATTTTTAGATGTTATAATTGCCCACAGCAAATCACAATTTTAATATCTAATATAATCTAATATTTACTCTTGATTTGCTCCGACTTAACTATTGTGCTGTAAAGGGAATAGTCCATATTTATAAAGTGCCCACGCCACCATTGAAAAGTTAATTTTGAATCTAAATTTGATTTTATTTGTAACAATTTTGTATTAGGCTATTAATTTGTTCATGATAGTTTGTATCCCTTGCATGTTGCGTTACTTACTAATTTAATGCATGTGACTTTTGTAATGGATATTAATGTAAGATATATTTCGAACTTTACTTTTATTTGAATTTTTTATTTTAATATGATTAACTTAAAATCGAAAATAAAAAAAATGTATTAGTTATTCAGGGATCGGGGACCCTCGGGGATCCCCTGTTATTATTCGAGGAGGGGATGAGGATTCTCTTAAATAATTTTGACAGGGATGGGGAGGGGACGGGGACATACGCAAAATATCGGGGATGGGTACGGGGAGATTGGTCCCCTCCCCTCCCCTCCCCATTGCCATCCCTATATCACACGAGCAATCGCGCATTCGAGTCATGTTTGATTTTAAATGTGCCCCGGCTCGATCAAAATCCTGGCTACGTCCCTGGTTTACACACCAAGCCAGACTCCCCCGAGCAACAAACCCAGAAGGTTGCTCCATATACACTTCTTCTTTTAAATCTCCATACAAAAAAACATTTTTAACATTGTGAAGCTAGTTAGTTAATTCTGTTAAGAGGTTAAGTGACGAGCTGAGTCAGCGTTGGTGGGGTCAGGGTTAGTTAAGTTTGTTACTACTAACAGCTGGACAAAAACAGAGCTATAAAAGATGGCTCAAGGCTGATCAGCAGGGGACTTGATTCACGGATTTGAGAGGCTTAGGGTGAGAGATAGAAAATACTCTGTGAGAGAGATTTAATCCTTGTCATCAGTTGTCTCTTTGTAATCAATCTGTTCAATAAAAGCTTCAAGCCCAAGAGGGTCCTTTAGCCGTGGATGTAGGTACCATTGGTACTGAACCACGTAATTGTTTGAGTGCTTCTTCTTCCTCTTGCTCCCTCTGTTCTTAGTTCTTTAGTTTTCTTGGTTGAGTTACTGTTTCTTTATTCTTTGATAATTGTTCTTGGGGAGTTAGTTGGCTTGGTCTGGTTAATCTTTAAGTCAAGATTCATCACATTCTCACAACAAATTGGTATCAGAGCCCTTACAGCTCTCAACTCTGGTTTTGCAATGACTTCTACGAGATATGATCTGGAAAAGTTCAATGGAGAAAATGACTTCTATCTATGGAGTCTCAAGATGCGTGCAATCTTGATACAACAGGGGCTTGATGCTGCCCTTGATATTGAAGAAGATCAAATCAGTAAGAAAGAAAAAGCAGAGGGGTCCTCAGTTTCAGGTGGAGACATAAGGATCATCAACAACAAAGCTCACAGCACTATCATCTTGCACCTTTCAGATGAAGTGCTGAGAGAGGTAGCAAAAGAAAGGTCTGCAGCAGGCCTCTGGACAAAGCTTGAAGAGATGTTCCTGAAGAAATCTCAGGCCAAGAGACTCTACATGAAAAGAAGACTGTACACGTTCTCAATGAAGGAGGGAACAACCATGAAAGATCATCTTGATGAATTCAACAAGTTGATTCTGGACTTGGAGAACGTGAGCATAAATCTTGAAGATGAGGACAGAGCTCTTATACTGTTAAGCTCTCTTCCAGACTCGTACGAGCACTTTGTTGACACTCTATTGTATGGGAGACAAACCCTTACCTTGAAGGATGTGAAGAGTGCCCTCGAGTCAAAAGATTTGAAGAAAATAGCTGAAGGAAAAGATCAAGGGATGGGAGAAATCTTGATGGCTAAATCAAAAGCTGACAAGAAGAAGAAATATGAGAAAAAATGAAACAACCAAAAGGATAACACTGATAAGAAAAAGAAAAAGAGAAAGTGCTATTTCTGTCATAAGGAAGGGCACTATATCAAAGACTGCTTTGAGAAGAAGAAACTTGAAAAGATCCAAAAGGAGACCTCTGGAAAGGCAGCTATAGCATCTGAGGATGAAGGAGATTCAGAAGGAGCTGATGTTCTCATTGCTGCCGAGAAGCAAACTACTGATGAATGGATCCTTGACTCAGGCTGCTCATTTCACATGAGCCCCAATAAGCAACTCTTCAAGACTTTCGAGAAAATTGATACAGGTAAAGTCTTACTGGGAAATAACTTAGCCTGTAAAGTTGTTGGAATTGGGACAGTATCCATTACTATGCATGATGGGGTAGCAAGAGACCTAAGAAATGTTAGATATGTACCAGATCTAAAAAGAAATCTGATATCCCTAGGAGAAGTTGACCAATCTGGTTGCAGCATAAAAGCTGAAAATGGTGAGCTGCAGGTCATTAACAATGGCATAGTTACAATGAAGGGGGTTAGAAGAAATGGGCTATATGTTCTGATAGGCTCATCTTACACACCAGGAATAATGGCCTCAGTTAGTAAAGATAAAACTAAATTGTGGCACATGAGATTAGGCCACATGAGTGAGAAGGGTCTAAGAGAGCTAAGTAAACAATGAGTAATTGGCTCTGATCAAATCACCTCACTTGAGTTCTGTGAAAAATGTGTATTTGGTAAAGCAACTAGACAGAAGTTTGGCACTGGCAAGAAGGAAACCAAACACTCACTGGACTACATCCATTCAGACTTATGGGGGCCTTCACAAGTTCCATCACATGGTGGAGCTAGATACTTCATGACTCTGATTGATGACTATACCAGAAAGGTTTGGGTTTACATCTTAAAACAGAATGGGGAAGCACTACTGAAGTTCAAAGAATGGATGACATTAATTGAGAATCAGACTGAGAGGAAAGTGAAAAGGCTAAGGACTGACAATGGCCTAGAATACTGCAGCAAGGAATTTGATAGCTTCTGTAAAGAGAAAGGAATTGTAAGGCACAAAACAGTAAGGCACACACCCCAGCAAAATGGCCTTGCTGAGAGGATGAACAGGACCTTAGTGGAGAAGGTTAGGTGCATGCTGTTTAGTGCCAATCTATCAAAACACTTCTGGGCAGATGCTGTCACTACAGCAGCATATCTAATCAACATGAGCCCCTCTACAGCATTGAACTTCAAAACTCCACAAGAGGCTTGGTCTGGTAAAACCCCTGATCTGAGTAACCTTAGAATATTTGGCTCACCAGCATATGCACACATCAAACAGGGAAAACTTGAACCTAGGGCAATCAAAGGTATCTTTATTGGTTACCCTGAGGGAGTTAAGGGATATAGGATCTGGTGTTTTGATGGGAAACCCTCAAGAGTAATAGTGAGCAGGGATGTTATTTTTTATGAGGATATTATGCTGCAACAGAAGGTTGAAACTGAACTGTTAGCCCCTGAGCAAAGTGTTAGTCAAGAACCTAGCTTAGAGGTAGAGCCTGCAAATGACAAGAGCAAGTCTCATGATAGCAGAATTAGCACCTCAGAACAAGATACTTATCAGCTGGCAAGGGACAGAGAAATGAGAGTTATCAGAATGCCTAAGAGATTTGGCATAGCTGATCTAATATCCTATGCTCTCACAGTGGCTGAAGATGTTATTGGGGAAGAACCTAGTAGCTATAAACAAGCCATAAACGGCAGAGATAATTCAAATTGGTTATCAGCAATGAAAGAAGAAATGGCATCACTGAAGAAAAATGATACCTGGATTCTGGTAGAGAGGCCAAATGAAAAGAAGTTGGTGGGCTGTAAATGGATCTTCAAGCTTAAAGAAGGGGCTGCTGGTGTTGATGTTGAACCTCCAAGGTATAAAGCAAGGCTGGTTGCTAAGGGTTTTACACAGAGAGAAGGGGTGGATTACAGTGAAGTGTTTTCCCCTGTTGTCAAGTACAGCTCAATCAGGGTGTTGCTTGCCATCACTGCTTATTTTGATCTGGAATTAGATCAGCTAGATGTCAAGACAGCATTCCTTCATGGCAACCTTGAGGAAGAAATATACATGGAACATCCAGAAGGCTTCATTCAGAAGGGATTAGATGACAAGGTTTGCTTGCTTAAAAAGAGTCTCTATGGCTTAAAGCAATCTCCTCGACAATGGTATCTAAGGTTTGATCAGTTTATGGTGGCTCATGGCTATTCAAGAAGTCAATATGACAATTGTGTATATTGTAAGCTTCTACCTTCTGGAGATGGGATTTATTTACTCCTCTATGTTGATGACATGCTCATAGCATGCAAACACAGAGAAGAAATAGAGAAACTTAAGTCTGAGCTGAGGTCTGAATTTGAAATGAAAGACTTAGGCTCTGCAAGCAAGATCCTAGGAATGCAGGTCAAGAGAGATAGAGCTGCCAAAACTCTATTCCTCACACAGGCTGGTTATGTTAAAAAGGTATTGAACAAGTTTGAAATGGTGAATGTTAAAGAAGTTTCCACTCCCTTAGCCACTCATTTCAAATTATCAAAGCAGCAGGAGCCATCTGATGATGCTGATATTGAGTATATGAAGAAAGTTCCTTACTCTAGTGTAGTTGGAAGCATTATGTATGCTATGGTCTGCACTAGACCTGACATTGCTTATAGTGTAGGCTTAGTCAGCAGATTTATGGGGAACCCAGGGAAGACTCACTGGAATGCTGCAAAATGGACTCTCAGGTATCTGAAGGGGACATCTGAATCTGGTATTTTGTTTGGAGGGAATAATGGTGTCACAAGTAAAATCATTGGCTATGTGGACTCTGATTTTGCTGGTGACTTGGACAAAAGAAGGTCAACTACTGGTTTTGTTTTTACATTGTGTGGTGGAGCTGTGAGTTGGAAAGCCTCTCTGCAGCCTGTGGTTGCTTTATCCACAACTGAGGCTGAGTACATTGCTTTAGCTGAGGCTGTAAAAGAAGCAAAGTGGCTCAGTGGAATAGTATCAGAACTGGGACTGAATCAAGATACAATTCCCATATGTTGTGACAGCTCAAGTGCAATTCAGCTGAGTAGGAATTCCAAGTATCATGAAAGAACCAAGCATGTAGATATAAGGCTACATTTCATAAGGGAAGAAATTGAAAGGGGTGCTGTAGATGTCGTTAAAATATCTACAGAGGACAATCCAGCAGATGCATTAACTAAACCACTGCCAACCGTCAAGTTCAGGAACTCTCTGAGCTTGATTGGAGTTAGATGCTTGTAAGACAAGCATGTCAACAAGCTGAAGCAAAGCTGGGGTGAGGCTGGAACAGAATGAACTAAGGTGGAGATTTGTGAAGCTAGTTAGTTAATTCTGTTAAGAGGTTAAGTGACGAGCTGAGTCAGCGTTGGTGGGGTCAGGGTTAGTTAAGTTTGTTACTACTAACAGCTGGACAAAAAACAGAGCTATAAAAGATGGCTCAAGGCTGATCAGCAGGGGACTTGATTCACGGATTTAAGAGGCTTAGGGTGAGAGATAAAAAATACTCTGTGAGAGAGATTTAATCCTTGTCATCAGTTGTCTCTTTGTAATCAATATGTTCAATAAAAGCTTCAAGCCCAAGAGGGTCCTTTAGCCGTGGATGTAGGTACCATTGGTACTGAACCACGTAATTGTTTGAGTGCTTCTTCTTCCTCTTGCTCCCTTTGTTCTTAGTTCTTTAGTTTTCTTGGTTGAGTTACTGTTTCTTTATTCTTTGATAATTGTTCTTGGGGAGTTAGTTGGCTTGGTCTGGTTAATCTTTAAGTCAAGATTCATCACATTCTCACAACAAACATCAAGTTGGCAGAGAGGCCAATCATGGAAAACAGCTAAAGAGATAACAACTCTAACAGAATTAAGGCGAGCAACTGGAGAAAATGTCTCTAAATAATCAACCTCATAAGTCTGAGTAAACCCTTTCGCCACCAAACGAGCTTTCAACCGCTCTATGGTACCATCAGGATGGTATTTTATAACAAATACCCATCGACATCCAACAACCTCCTTATCTTTTGGAAGAATCTGCAGATCCCAAGTATCACGATCACTCAGAGCCTTTATTTCTTTTTTCATAGCTGACCACCAACCAGGATGAGTAAGAGCTTTTTGATAATGTTTAGGCAATGATATGACTGACAAAGATAAAGCAAAAGCATGAAAAGAAGATGATAAAGCATGAAACGAAATAAAATGAGTAAGAGGGTACCTAGTAGAGTTTCTTGTACCTTTACGAAGAGCAATTGGAAGATCAAGATCAGACACCTCAGGGACTGGAAGAGGATCTTGGTCTGAGAAAGATTCTTGAATGGTAGAAGGATTGGAAGGAGTTGTATCACCTTCTTGGCTTAATTGTGGATGAGATTTCTTACGAACATAGAACTGGAGGGGCTTATCTGGTTGGATTACCGGGATCACTGGAGATAGAATAGGTGGAGATGTAGAAAGTGGGTTAGGGTCCAAGGATGATCCTTTTTCTAAAAAAGTATGGGGTAGACTCAAAAAAGGTAACATCAACACTAACATAAGATTTGCCAGAAATAGGTTCAAAACATTTGTACCCCTTTTGTGTACTGAAGTAACCAAGGACAATACACCTGACAAACCTAGGAGATAATTTATCAGGCGTATGATAGACATGCACAAAACAAACACAACCAAACACACGTGTTGGAGAAGAAAATAAAGGTTGACTAATAAATAAATTAATTTAAGGTGTTGTGTAATTAATAACTGAAGAAGGGAGTCTATTTATCAAATAACATGCAGTTAGAATAGCATCTGCCCAAAATTTTGATGGAACGTTCATATGAAAAAGAAGAGTTCTGGCAATTTCTAATAAATGCCTATTTTTACGTTCTGCCACCCCATTTTATTAAGGACTATAGGAGCAAGAAGTTTGATGTATAATCCTTTGTTTCCTACAAAACTCAGAAAGTGTAGAATGGTTGTATTCCAAGGCATTGTCAGAACGAAGAATTGCAATAGCAATATTAAATTGAGTTTTTATTTCAGTAAAAAAAGATTCAAATACATAAAGTACTTCAGAATGCTCTTTTAACAAATATAGCCATGTAGCACGAGAATAATCATCAACAAAAGTAACAAAATATTTAAAACCTTGACGGTTTGTAAAGTTTAATTGGCCAATTTGCAAATTAATTCTTTAATGCTCCCCAACTTGCTGCCATATTTGTCAACCAAATATTCAATGCTTCCCCCACGTGTTGCATACATGATGATTAAATTCAATCATCCTTGATTTGGCTTTTTATTTCTTTCCCTCTTGCTTCCACATTATTTCCATTATACTCCAATTTGTTTCCTCTTTAAGCTTCTTTTCTCATGAATATTCACAATATTCCTACAATGACAAAATATAAAAATTAAGATAAAAATTAATATAATAAAATATAATTTAACATAAAATTAAGTTATGGAAGCATTAAAATAATAGATAAATTATGAGCACATCAAATACCCCCAAACTTAACATTTTGCTAGTCCTCGAGCAAAAACTAAAATAAAAACTACGAAAAGAAAATTCTAACTAAACCACTTTCGCAGGTGATTGCGATTGCATTTAGCGTATGCAACAAGCCTTTAAACCCCTAGGCGGCCCTAGTGGACGAGTTATAGTCTCGTGAGGGTTTCCAGCGATGATACCCACAAACATCATCAAAAATGCCTCAAAGATTGCATAAAGTATATAGCTGAAAGAAAATTAAAAATATTAGCAAAGTTCTAACTTTAATTCAATGGTCAACCTCATCTCATATTGGATTCCTGTGTTGTGTGTGAATCAATTCAATCAAAACTCGTTCTCAAGATCTTCAACATCAACAGCCCTTGTCTCGAATAATAAACAGAGTAGATCAAACTAACCTCATCATCTTGATTTTTTTTTTCTCAGGCATAAATTAGTATTTTCTTTTGATTTTTCTTGAAGCTCATGCTTTTTTTTTTCTTTTTTTCATTTCTTTGTCCATAGTCAGGAGCTTTCACTCTACCCCTTAAGGTAGCCTTATTCTCATGGTAGATTATCCTCTACATACTGGTGGTACATAGGCCCAAATTACTCAAGGATAGCTTCACTCTTAAGGGTTGTAGGTAGCTATTTCTGACTATGGTGCCTGGGTAAACTTAAGTAATGTAGAATCGAGGCAAACAGTCATTTACTCAATCTAAAATTCTCAACTCAAGCTGTATCAATCTCAAATCTCAAGTCAAAATTCTGAAAGAATCGATATAAGTGCGCAAGATATTTAAAGAATCACAATCAAGACGAAACTAACACAAGAATCAAGTATAAACTAAGATAATATTCATCCCTTTCTAAGAACCATATTCATTTTCAATCATAAACTCATCATAGGCATTAAAATCTTTCTTTTTTTTTCGGAATAAAATGAAAAGCAAATATTCCCACCCCCAAACTTAAAATAAACATTGTCCTCAATGTAAAGAAAAAGAAAAGGAAAAGAGAAACTCCCCCGGTTTTGCACTTGAAGATGTAAAGTTGTAGCTGAGTCGTTGAAAGGCATGTGGAAAGTTGATGTTCATCGACCCCCAAACTTGTGTAAAATCCTAAAACAAAACAAAATAAGTAAAAGAAAAGAAAAATAAAGAAAGATAAAAATGAAAATAATAAAGTTTAGAAAGCTCGGGTTGCCTCCCAAGAAGCGCTTAATTTATAGTCATCCGCTTGACTGTCTTTGAAGAGATGGTTCAAGGAGGCTCATGGATGGAAGGAGATGATCTGGATGGACCTTGCCCAAGTTTCTTGCAATTAGGTCTCTTCCCACGAAAATGAGGTGATGCATCTTCATTAATAGACTGCTTTTGTATTATATAAATGTCAGGAGGGTCAGATAGATGCTCATCCTTAAATGGTTTGGCCATTTTTATATCCATGGTGTCTTCTTGGAAACATTCTTTGAGTTCAGTTGGATACTTGATAGGTGTGTACACATTGAAAATGGCTTGCTCATTTTGAACTCTTAAAATCAATTTTCCTTCCTGAACATCAATCAAAGCTCTTCCTGTAGCTAAGAATGGTCGGCCTAGAATGAGAGGTAACTCAATATCTTCGGCCATATCTAAGACAATGAAATCTGCAGGGAATATAAACTTGTCAACTTTTACAAGCACATCCTCAACTATGCCTCTTGGGTACTTTATAGATCTATCTGCCAATTGTAAGGTAACAGTTGTTGCTTTAGGTTCACCCAAACCTAATTTCTTGAAAACAGAAAAAGGCATCAAATGAATACTTGCACCTAAATCACACAAAGCTTTATCAAAATAACAATTTCCAATAGTGCATGGAATATTAAAACTCCCTGGATCTTTCAGCTTTGGTGGCAATTTATTTTGTAAGATGGCGGTGCAGTCCTCAGTCAGCATTACAGTTTCATGCTCCTCAAGTTTCCTCTTGTTGGACAACATTTCTTTCATAAATTTGGCATAAAGCGGCATTTTTTCCAAAGCATCTGCAAAAGGAATGTTAATATGCAATTTCTTAAACACATCAAGAAATTTTAAAAATTGCTTATCTATGTTATTTTTCCGGAGACACTGAGGAAAAGGGATTGGAGGAACATAGGCCTTGACTAGTGTTGCTAGTTTAGGTTTTAGTATTTCTGAACTTGCTGCCTTTGAAACCTTAGTGGTGTCTTCAGTTTGTTCTTCATCAACTTTCTTTGCTTCTTTTCCCAGCTCATCAAGTTGTTTACCACTCGAAAGTATAATTGCATTAACTTGCTCCTTTGGATTTGTCTCGGTGTTGCTTGGCAGAGAGCCATGTTGTCTACTGGATAGCAAGTTTGCAATCTGACCCACTTGTACCTCGAGGTTCCGAATTGATGCAGCTTGATTTTGAAAAGTTGTCTCTGTTTTGGTCATGAATTGAGACATGTTTGTTGTAAGCTAGGTAAGAGCATCTTCTACGTTTGACTTCTTTTCTTGTGGTTGGAACCCTGGAGGTGGTGCCAATGTATTTTGAGTGTTGTTCCATGACAAATTCGGGTGGTTTCTCCAGCCAGGATTGTAGGTATTAGAATATGGGTTATTTTGTTGCCTCTAGAAGTTTGCCACATAATGAGCTTGTTCAGCAGATGACGACGCAAAAGGACTTCCAACTTGGCAATTGACACTGGTATGGTTCCCTCCGCATAATTCACAAACTTGAGTTTGAATAGTACTGACATTTAGGTGCTCCAGCTTATTAGATAAAGCAGTCATCTGTGCAGATAAAGCAGTGACAACATCAACATTATGGGCTCCTACAATTTTCCTTGGCATTGATCGCTCTGAAGTCCACTGGTAATTGTTGGATGCTATCTCCTCCAATAATTCATAAGCTGCTTCTGGTGTTTTTCCCATTAACGTTCCTCCTGCTGCAGCATCAATCATTGTTCTGGTATTAGATCCCAAACCATTATAAAATGTCTGCACCTGAAGCCAGACTGGTAGACCGTGATGTGGGCATTTTCTTAGTAGGTCTTTGTATCTCTCCCATGCTTCATATAATGATTCTATCTCGAACTGAGCAAAGGTTGTGATGTCATTCCTCAACTTGGCTGTTTTTGCTGGAGGAAAGTACTTTGCTAAAAACTTCTGCGCTAAACCATCCCAAGTAGTGATTGTTCCAGTAGGGAGTGAGTTCAACCACTCTTTTGCTTTATCCCTCAGTGAGAACGGAAAAAGCCTTAGCCTGATAGCATTGTCTGAAACACCATTTTGCTTAAATGTGTTACAAATTTCCAAGAAATTTGCAATATGAGCATTTGGATCATCATTTGGCATCCCAGCAAACTGTACTGACGTCTGAATCATCTGGATTATGGCTGGCTTAATTTCAAAATTATTGGCTTGAACGACAGGATGTGCAATGCTTGAGCGAGCACCATTAACTGTAGGCACAGCATAATCTCTTAAAGGTCTCGAATCCTCATTTCCGTGTAATGCTTCGCTAGCCATGATTATTTGTTGTTCCTGTAAAGCTTCTCTTCTTTCTTTATTCAGCCTTCTACAAGTGCGTTCAATCTCTGGATCAAAAGGCAATAAATCAAAACTTCTTGAACATCTCATAAAATTAAATAAGAAAACGAAAATTAAAATAAGAATAATAAAATTCAAATTAAACTAAGGTTAGTTGGTATCGATACTAATCCAAACAATCCCCGGCAACGGCGCCAAAAACTTGTTGCGTAAATTAGCAAGTGTACTAGTCGGCACAAGTAATATAATGAAGAGTAGAGTATCGTCCCACAAAGATTGTATATCCTATTAGTTATCGAAATTATTCTAACCCTGCTTTATTTGAACAATCGATTAGGCGAATTTAGATTAAAGTTAAATAAAATAAAATAATTAAAAATTAAATGAAGACGCAGGCAGTAATAGAAATCACCAAGAGATTAAAACACTAGGACATCCGATTTCACCATAACCAATCTAATTTAATCCTCCATCTATACTATTAAAGTTTATTACCCATGTTGACAGTGAATTTCCCTAATTTATTCAATATTCTCTCACCAGTAATATCAAAAATATCTCCACATATCAACCCACTATATCTCTATGTGAATTAAATATGCAAAGATTCATTAAGTTCTATGGAAATTCTTAGATAAAACTGCACGAATCACGTTGGCACATCTCTGTCTTTCGTTCAATTCATGGCATCCATTACACAGAGCAAAAAGATAATAGAGAAGAGGAAAAGAAAAACTTAAGAATTAATGCGTCTTCCTCCTGCTCCAAATTATTCCTGCTGCTCTTGGTTTTGCTCAAAACTTGCGGCTGCTGCTCTTCTCTTTATTTTCTCTTGGCTGCTATTCCTCTTGTGCGGCTGCCTTTCTTCTCTTTTATAATGTTGTGGTTTTTTCCAAATCCTTAAAGGAAAAGGATTGCAAATCCAGCCCACGAATCCTTAAATGAAAGGGATTTTTAAAACAAAACAATTCTAGCCACCTTTTAAGCCCATCCACGTGACTTGTAAAGTTTAATTGGCCAATTTGCAAATTAATTCTTTAATGCTCCCCAACTTGCTGCCATAGTTGTCAACCAAATATTCAATGCTTCCCCCACGTGTTGCATACATGATGATTAAATTCAATCATCCTTGATTTGGCTTTTTATTTCTTTCCCTCTTGCTTCCACATTATTTCCATTATACTCCAATTTGTTTTCTCTTTAAGCTTCTTTTCTCATGAATATTCACAATATTCCTACAATGACAAAATATAAAAATTAAGATAAAAATTAATATAATAAAATATAAATTAACATAAAATTAAGTTATGAAAGCATTAAAATAATAGATAAATTATGAGCACATCACTTATCTCCTTGTTGACATGAGAAAAAAGCTTCATACAACTCATAAATTCTGGAACTATTCTTCGATTTACCAAACCTTTCCTTAAGAGAATCTCATAACTCTTTTGTCGTTTGAACGCACATGGTGGTTGCAGCTGTTAGCCTAAAGGGCTACACATAATATAATTTGATGATAACAAACATGTGTTTTAAGTGATTTAATAAATATTGTATTTCACATTTTCACTAGTTTTTTAAGGATAATATTTATGCAAGTGAATCAAGCGAAATTAAGTTCAAGACACTTAACGGACAACGGTGAAATTAATAATAAAGTTTAGAGCTCAACGGATAAATTATTGCGACAAATTTTTGTAAAGTCGGTATGATTTAATTGATGCATGATTTAGCATTTGAGAAGCTCAAAAGTTTATTTAAATAATTATGTTTCATGAACTAAAAGGTTTTATATTTATAAGATAAAGTATTTTGTGGATTTGAGTAATTTGGACAAAAATGAAAAGTTTTGCAATCCTTGAATTTAATAAGTATTATTTTAAATTCTGGAGTTGGACCTATTTGCAAATATTTGACATATTTTGGGTCATACTATAATTTATAAAAGATTGAGGACCCTCCAAACATTTGAAATCCAAAATTGGACAAAGAGTGAGTGGCTAACCGCCTGAGGGCTAGCAGCTAGCCACTTCAAAAAAATCTCATATTTTCAAATTTTGGACTAAATTGAAAAGATCTGAGAACTTTAAAATTTATGGGTATTATATTAAATTTTGAAAAGAACCTTTTTGAAAAATATTATTATATCTTAGGTCATATCATAATTTCAGAAAGTGTTGGGAATAACAAGCATTATTTAGAAATTCTGAAATTGGACCTATTTGTAAAGTTTTATGATGTTTTGGGTCATAATATAATTACAAAAATTATGGGCACAAATGTAATTTTGTGAACAGTGGTACTGTATTAAAATTCAAATTTAACGGTAACATCACTATTCTAGAGCGGCTAGCCTGATAAATTAAGCAACTAACCGCTTGAGCGCTGAAATTTGTATATAACGGCTAGTTTTCGGGTTTTACCTATAAAAACTCAACTCCAACTTCATTTTTAAAGATTAATGAAAGCATATCATATAACACATATTGAGCTTTCATTTCGAAAATCATCATTTATTGAATCATTATTGTGCTATTATTTGCATATCCACTCTTAAAGAGAGTTTTTTATTGTAATTTTCATTTCTTACCAAATTGTGAGTGTACAAGTGTGAGAAACACTTGGGGTGAAGAGATTGAAGAGATAATCTCTTGATTGTAAAGATTTATTGACACCTTGGAAGTCAATTGTAAGAACTTGAAGCCTTGGGAGGCTTGGATAGTGAAATCCTCGAGCTTGGTTGGCTTGGACATAGGCGAGGATTTCCGAATCACGTAAAAATCTTAGTGTTTGTTTTCTCTTCCTTTACCGTTTTATTATTGTGCTATATTTAATTTATTATTTTCAATTCCATTAAGGCATTAGATTGAATTGTTGCACAAATTATTTAGCATAAAATTTAAAATCTCAATTCACCCCCCTTTTGGGTTACATAACTTGCATTTTAGCGGCAACTGAAGGGTCCATACTATTCCATAACCAAGTTGTCACCATAGTATCTTCCTGTAACCATTTACGATAATCTTTAGACTCACTTGCTGGAGGCTCATCAGTCAAGTAATTCTCTTTACCCTGAGTAGTCAAAGACTTCACTACTCCTCTTGACCACAACACAAAATTTTCATTATTCAATTTGACTGCAGTAATGGAAACTCCAATACCAGGAGGAGCCGCAGATGGGGTAGCCATGACGATAACAGTATCTGTTGTTCAGTATGTTGATTTGGGTGATGGTAGAAATTCTAGGAATTCTTTGAATGATGGCAGATGTTCCTTTTTTTTTTTTATGGCTCTGATACCATGTTGGCTAGGATCACACGAAAAAGAAAATAGGGTTTATTTACTCATTTTCCTTTGAATATACTAGCTATTTATATATGTAATAGGAAACAAAGTACTAAAAGACTTCTTATATCGTAAAATAACTCTAACAAAACTATTATACATTGTTTTTTATACATGAAATCCTGTTGAGTTGTCTTTGATGAAGACAATTGTAAAAAATAAATTTATTATCAATGAATATTACGGTTATAATGTTATATATTATTGTTTAAATTTTTAAAACTATATTAGATTTTAAATGGAGTGCTAGGCTAGTGCGGGCAATTGCGTATCAGAGCTTAATTGTGCATGTGCCAAGCTCCTATTTTGAGGTTGTGGGACCACAATATAGTTCCCCAAATAAGAGCTTACCATGCATGCAGTCATTGTAACGACCTGCTCTATACTTCGAAGGTAATTTGAGGGTGCTCCTTAGATACAGCTTACAAATAAACTTAAAATCTCTATACAATATACAGAAATCCAATCTTTTAACAGTAGAAGACTTAAAAATTTATTGGCCATCTAACATCATCTATTCAAGTCCTTCTCCTGACTCATCATGAATTAATCTTGATCTCTGCAAATCATAATAAACTATAATGAGTATAAAGTTTAGTAATCAGACTAGTTTTTAATATATCAAATACATACATACTATATGTAATGCAATTGCATGATATGCAACGGTTTTTTGAGAACATTACAAAACAAATTCATCAAAACCTCATTTGTCACTTTCAAACTTCAAATTTCCTTTCAAATCACTTACTTGAACTATCTTCATTCAATTACCACTTAGTAGGACCCTTAGATTCACATTTATACTTTCATATAATACTTATTTTGAGCTTCATGCAAGCCTCCTTCACCCACTTATCTCATAACATATAACATATAGAGTGCCTACTAAGCAAGTAACGAATTTAAGTATTTAAAGAAAACATAAAACTTACTTTCTTCAATCTCGATTTGCAAAAAATCCACTTTTTCAATTTAAAGAAACATAATGGATATTCATACTTATGCCTATGAACCTTCACACATGCATATGCCTGTTTCATTTGACACAAATTTAATCTTACAAATCTCCCTTTTATTTTTGCTCATGGTCAAACCTAGGAAGAGAGTTGTTTCTTATTTTTTTCTTCTTTTTTCTTTTCTCTTTTTTCTCTCTTCTTCTACTTTCTTTCATTTTTCCATCTTTTTCTCTCTCACTACTAGAAAAATGTTCTTTATTGATATTAGAATAATGTCAGTAATTACTTTTAGTGACACTTATTAATTGTGTCAGTAATCTGGCAGTCAGAAAAATAGTGACACTTGTTTGTGGTGTCACGAATACGGTGTCAATGATTACTATCACTATAGTATCACCAATATTATGACATCGTTGTGTTAGTAGTTGCTGATATTGTTTTAGTGTTAATGACTACTGTTGTCATGGTATCACTATTTAATTTATCCAAAAAAATAAAAAATTGAATTGGATCATTGCGTATTGATTTATTGGCAAAATTAAAAGGCACCACAAAATAACCAAAAAAATCAATTTATTTTACAAAATCTTTCATTTCATATTTAAATATTATTAGTATATATTACAAATACCAAATACTTCAATAAACAAGATATGAGATATCCTACTCTCATTACTGAATAATCAAAATTAAGTACATAAAAATTCATACAATCCAATCAAATGCCTACAAATTGTGAGTGAATTTAACAAATCTAGAAGCTAAGTTCAGAAGGGTGATTGCCTTTCACTCTTTAAACATAGGTAGTGCAACTATGGTATCACACTAGGAGCTTCTCCATTCAATAGACTAGATGGGTTAGGATACAAGTGAAGTTGAGGAAGAAACAGTTCAAACACATTGATCAGATCTGCATATGAATACATGGAAAATGAGGAAAAAATTGCTGTCAATTCCTAACCATTAGAGAAACAATGGTTAATAGAAATAAATCTATTTTTTTCTAAAGAAAAAATATTCATACGCTATTTATAAGTAAACGCAGTTATTTCAAAAGAAATTAGTGACAAGAAAGTTGTAGTTTATTTCCTTAAAAATACCAAAGATATACAATTTATTCAACTATAGATATAAATAAGAAAAAAAGGAGTTAATGACTATTCTCTTTTGGTAAAGGTTATTTATAATAAATTCATGACTCTACATATAGTAAGAATGACAGCTAGGTGAAAGTACAATTGCTTGTTGAAAATTAATCACTGGATTCGCAGTAACTGCATCATAATGTTGAGCAATTAATTGCTAAGGCATCATCCAAGTAGTTAGTGTAGGGACTGACTTCATTCATTCCCTTAAAGAAATCCAATAACCTTTCTGCCTACTTATTTATTTAACCAGGAGAGCGTCATGTATCTAAAATTTGTGTATAAGTCAAAATTGTATATGAAAGACTACACTAGCAATTGCCACTTAAATACATATTTATAAAATTTAAGATACTTAATACATTGGAATGATACTTTTCAATTTTTAACTACACATATGAATGAACAACATATTAAAATTTGAGGTTTTTCTGATATTATTATGCTGGTGTTTGGTAAGATCAAAAGTTAATAAGTAGTTCTATCAATCATTAAAAATAACTTGCAATTTCAATCAACATGAAATTTTTTATATTTGAAGTATGCATATAGAACTTTAGTTTCTCGGAATTTCAGCTCATTCAGACACTTTTAGACTACTGTTTTGCACCACCAAACATGATACATGAGTAATTTATGAAAAATTAGACAGCAACCAACCATTTTGAAAAATTGATTAAAAATCAATTACTAACCCAATTCATTCCAAAATTTCTAGAACTGAAACATACACATTTAACTTTAATTATTTCAAATATATGGTAAAGTTTGGACAAAATATTTCAATAATTTGAGAGTTCATTCTAAATCATTACTTCTTAAAAAATAATATTTGCAAACTTAGCTAAGCCTTTGTAAAGTAAATATGGATTTATTATACTACTTAAATATGATTACACGAACCATTCAAAGAATATCACCCTCTACTGTAGTTAAGCATTATTAGTTTTCCCTGAATATAAATCTTTAAAAAGATACAAGAAATTTAAAATAGAATTACAATATAATCATTATATATTTCCACTCCCAAGTAACATTTCTTAAACTTGATTGACATCATCACCCAAAAGTAGTCTAATTTCACTTTCAACACTCTTCCTAAACCTAGAAAAGGGGAAAAAAAGATAAAAAAATTTAAAATATAATCATTATATGTTAAGACATGCACATATAACATAATTTTTTTTCTAGAACATTCATTAAATAATCCATAGTTCTTAAAATTAATGCACCATACAGATGCAATAAATTAATTTTCAAGCTATTAGTCATATGCTTATTATCCAAAATAATTTCTTGAAAACCTTCAAAGTCTTAAACTAGGATAATTCTATCGGATACAATAATTCATTAAACATTAATTTGGTATAAATTCATGGTTATCTCTACACCAAATTTCTTGGAAATTTTTCAACCAAAAATAAAAAAATTTCCCATTTGTCCTATAAACAAGTCTTATGATTTTAGTCATAAATCATATAAATATAAATAAGAAAAATTAAAAAACTGAAGTACATATTGCCTTATTATGAATTTAAATATAAATAAAACAAATCTAATATTGCCTTAGTAATGAAGTGAAGAAACAAATTTATGTTATGCCCTATAAACAAATCCATTAAAGAAATGATAATGACACCTCATTTCTCAACCTAAGCCACATACTTCAAACTTTTCCTTTATAAAAGCATCTATTTGATAATTGGTAATAAGTAATCATTTAATGAATCTATTTACAGTGAATAAAAATTGAAATCTATTCGATATGAACAAAACCCAAAAATAATAGCCGAAAAAAAAAACTAATAACACACGAACAAATGGTTAATAAGCAATTAGTTATATCAACATAGAACCGCTATGAACCAATATAAATAATCAATTTCAGCATAATCACGCAACTCTTAAGAATTCCCAAATTAGAAAATTTTAGGGTTTTAGTGTAAAAAATGTTTAATATCGTTCATCAGTGAAATAAAGTAAACCTTACAGTGACAATCACCTTAAACACAATATTTTCCTAAGTAGATACAATATAGGTTATCTAGTTCCAATAAAAGAAAAGAAAGTAGCAGAGAAAAAAACACAATAAAAGCTAAATCTATACCTTAAAGAAACATAGAAGCTCTTCTGCAAATCACTTATTTAAACCTAAAAGAACAATTAAAAAAAAAAACTCAAGATTTGATGAAAATAATAGAGACCCAAAATCATAAAATAAGAAAAGAAGGAAGAAGTTAGGATTTTGAAGGCAAATAGCGGACTTGTGCCACTAGTTTGACAGGATCATGGCTGAGCACTTTTCGACAATTTGGATGTTAGGGATTTTTTAGATCTGGGGAGCTTAGGAGGGAACGAATATTTTGGTAGAGGGAGTTGAAAAGTTTATGTTATAATTTGGATAAAATTTGTCCATTTGTTTTGCTTTTATCCACTTAAAAAGCATTGTTTTAAAAATACAAAAAATAATTTGTAGCCTAGTGGTCTTTTGATTCAATGCAGAAGCTTTAGGTCCAAGAGGTCTTGGGTTCGAATTTGGACTGAAACAAAATTAAAATGATAATTTTTTGTTGTTGATACCTTAGTGTCATTGATCGCTACTACTAAAGATACTGATATTTTAGTATTAGTAATTAGTGATACCTATCTATTAAATGCAGAAAATTGTCCAAATGTATGTACATACTGATACTTTTAAATAAAGTGTCACAAGATAAGTATTAATAAAGACCATTTTTCTAGTAGTGTCTTTCCTTCTTTAGATTAACATCAACTTCTAATTGGCAAACCTTAAAAGATTTTTTTGTATTCAATTAAATTCGAAAAGAGTTTCTTTTAAAGAGAAATATGAAAAGAGAGAGAAAATGTTATAAAATACTATTTATAATGATAATTAATTTTGTATTTTGAAAATAGGGGTATATTGGGCATTAAGATGGGCTTTTGTAGTAAAAATTAAATTTTTAAAATTTATTGGTGAGTTTATTGAGTAAATGAGTTAGCGAGTATTTTTGTGTATATAAATAACCCCATCCTATAATTAATCATAAAGTATTTTGAGGTATTTTAAAAAAAAATAGAGACTAAATTGCACTAACCTAAAATATAAAGACTAAACATATATTTATCCTAATTCTTAGTATGAAAAGGATGAAACAAGTTGTAGTTCCAAAAATTGTTGATAATTTGATATGCTAATTAAGAACAAGAGCTATCTTATTTTCGGGGAAAAAGAAAAAAAGGAAAAAGAAGCAAGTGCTATGCTAGAAGTTATTGAACTGAACCCCTTAATTCAATTATTCAAACTAGCATCCCAATAAGGAAAAAAATAATAAGAATAATAATAAAAAAATGCTATGTTAGAAGTTATTGAATTGAACCTCTTAAATTCAATTATTCAAACCAGCATGCCAATTGTTGGTGTCAAATATTGACTTAATTTATTGCGAAGCCTCTTGTTTAGAGTCAAAGAGAAATGCTCTAAATTACTTGTTTTTACAAGACAGATCGAACTATAAACTGTCTATCATTCGAGTTTAGAAACGTGCCAGCCGCTTGGAGAAGAAGAAGAAAAAGCAAATTAGAGTGTTTCAAGTAATTTTTATAGTGCAAATAATCCTATTAGGTCTTTTTATTTGAATGAATGTTAATGTGTTGATTGAAATTTTTATGATAAACATTTATGATTAATTTTGTTAGATATAAATTCTTAACATATATAATTTTAACGATTTTTTTGGGTTATATACTTAAGTGTGTTTAATTTTGAGAGATTATGAAGAATAAGAGATTGTGTTTTAGTTGGAAATAAACAAAATCTTGTGTTGAATATAAATAAATAAATAAATATAAATAAATATATATATAAGTAGAAATCATTAAACAAATAAGGTATTAATGGAAATTTGACTTTCAAAATAGAGGATAATCCCTTACATAAGGTGCTCTTTGTTTTTATTCTGAAATTTGAATTTAACTTTTTTTCATATATTTAATCTTTTTGGGTTGTTTGTTTTCTTAATTTATCACCTATTGTGAGACAACTTTATCTAAATATAAAATTAAGAAAATCTACTTTTATCTTAAGTACAAAATCTAAATGGAAAATTTTAATTTCAAATTTCAAAAATAGTCTTAACAATTCATGTATTTCCCATATCATGTATAAACCTAATAATTTTGTATTATCAATGAAGTTATTTTTCTTAATTGGTTTAAATTTTTATTCACTTGGCAATATTAACTAAACCAAAATATTAGACAAATCAGATTATGTCCATTGTAATGAATCAAAGGTAAAACAACAGTATTAACTTTATAATGAAAGTTGATATTACAATTGCATCTTTAATTTAGAAAATTATAGTAAGAAACAATGATAATATATATTTTTTTAATACTATCAAACTTATAAACTTGTTAAATTTCTAAATTATGATGAACAAATATATGCACCACTTAAAATAATATTTGTCAAATTACTAGCTTTAAATTTTTCCGTCTAGATGTCGAAAAAAGAAAAAAAAAGCGTATCATTTGAAAATTTACATTCAAACCTATTCTAACTTCAGCTAAATTTTGACTTATGCAGATTTTAGATAAAAAAACAAACACAACCTAAATCTTTGTGGGGCCTAAATTTGAGTAAGATTTAATGGTAAATAATAGAGAAATATTGCAATCCTAAATTCTAAACAAGAAAATAAATAAAACTAATTTTTTAGTAGAACTATATATTAGGATGGGGCCTAAAGTTTTGGACAGCTAATATAATATTTCAATTTTTAAATAATAAAATAAACCTAGAATAGGATTTTAGTAGGAAAGAATACTAAGATGGGACCTTTATTCTAGGAGAGGGCTTAGGCAATTGCCTAAACTATAGCTCCTATGCATAAACACAGCATATAATACTTGTATTTCTCTGCGTAGTTGCAATAAGAATGACTGATTGGTGCTTTTTTTTTTTTTGGGTACAAGAGGAGCACTGGACTGAATGGGCCTTGTTTCTCTTGGATCATCAACGCGGTTAAAATGCAGCCTACTATCTTCGTATACTGCACATCCTCAGACAAACCAAACGAGTCGTCCAATGTTCTCCGAGTGTGTTGAGGTGTCTTTAGGATAACGCTTTGTGGAATCTTGTGGGTTGAACTTTGGGTTTGTGAAGTGATAGACCAGTTCATAAGTGCATCTAGAGTTGGCCTTTTGACACCCCTTAAAATTTCTCATAAAATCTACTTTTAATTGAAAATACTCACCTATAAAAAAAAATATTGATATTACTTAAATTGTAATCAAATACAAATTAATTCATTTTTCATTTTGAATAGAAATTGAACTGAACATTTAATACATTATTTAAAAAAAAAATTGTACATCCACCCAAATCATAATTAATACTTATATTAAGTTTTAATTAAAAATTGTTTTTGAGAAACTTTTAAGAATTTAAGGGGTTATGGAGATAGAAATCATATAATAAGAAGAAAATAATTTAAAATTTTAAGATTTTTGTACTTAATAGACAAAAACTTAAAAGAAATAAATTTTTTAAGTTGAAATTTATTAGAATGTTGTTAATTTTAATATAAGGGTGTATTTTATAAATAAATATGGGGTATTTTATTAATAAAATTCTAAAGGGATGTTATAAAGATTGTAGAGGAGTATTAAAAGCTCTATTATATGCAGCGAAATAACATGCTAATTAGACTAGACAGACAAAAAAAATCGTGGATACAAATAACATTAAGCATACTTAACAGGAGTTGTCCATCATTTAAAAACTACACTTCGAGTTTGAAATTTGTAACAAATATTTGGTGGAAAATTTGACATAATTGAATTGTGCCTTAACATAGATATTTAGACAAAGTTTCGATAGATTTTTTAATTAATAAAATTGAACAAATTTTAAATATATAAAAAGAATCAAAATTTCCTGCTAAACACATTCACCTTAGGACCATGAAAATTAATACTTGTGGACCCGATGAACGTGGAGAGGAAGTAACTCTAGCACTATGAAAATACTATAAATGAGAAGGAATGTAAGAAGTCGAATAAAAGCTAGTAAGTGAGAGAAGTCTTCAATTTCCCTATTCAGTTCTTCTAATGAATTCATTCACAAAGACGCCTATTTTTTAGGCTTTGAATTTTGATAGATTGTGTCCTTTTTTCATATGAACGCTTTCATTTTTACTTATGCAAACACGCTATTAAGTCATATAAAAGTCAGTGTTCAATCAATTTTTAAACCACTGATTCTACTAAAACATATGACTTAATAACATGTTTGTTTGAAAAAGAAAAAGTGGGCGCTCGCACTTAATATATATATATAACATAAAGTGTTGACCTTATCCAAGATTCTAGTGTTTATTAAGTTAGAAAAAACTATTAAACCATATAGCATAACAGCTTTCTCGGACATTATACTATTACGCCATATGACTTAATAGTTTTCTCAAACTTTAACAAATTTAGGATTCTAGATTGGAACATTTATGTGTGTGTGCATGTGTGCATTTGTGGTGCTAACCTAGTCTAGGATCTTGGACTTTATGAAAGCCCGAGAAAGCTATTAAATTGTGCGGTTTAAAAGTATAATACAATTACACTATTAATCCATGTGGTTTAATAGCTCTCACTGTCATTAAACTATTAAAAGACTTATTATGTTATGTTCTTAGAGTTCTGCATGCAACCACCAACCTAATGGCAGTGCAAAATGATCACTAAAATTCTAGTATATATATATATATACACACACAATCTAGGTCTAATGTGCATCTCTTGAGATGCGTTCATGCATTTATATATGCAACAATATGGCGGTTATATGCTCAAATTTTTTATCAAGTAACTTCCATTAACAACTTGAAAGTTGCATGTTCAAATTTGAACTTGTAAGGATGTGTCCTTGTAAGAGACACATCCTTTAATTTCATCACATGGCACATAAGGTGTATCAACTTTGTGATACATCATGCATGCCTAATATGTTCTGCATGTGACCATTTGATCGTATGAATCTTAACATCTCCTACTTCATCAGATGATGTAGTTTATATTCTTAGATGATTATAATCTTCATGTGCACATTCTCATTTATCATCATATATCATGATACCAAGACTAACTACAAAGGTAAAGGTATCTACACTTTACAAAAATAAAATGGCACCAATATCCTAAACTAGGAACGACATGTCTGCACTTAGTTTTATTTGATGACTTTACACTAAATGCCTAGTGTTACATAGATTCCTCTTTGATGTCTCTAAACGAATTTTACATGCAAAATGATCTGCTATAACCCCTATTTCCTTGTTTAGTGTTCATTATCTTTCATCTGACCAATTTATGAATTAGATAGATACAATTGTTTTCTCAAGCACCCCTGAGAATTTTCAATAATACCCTTATATCGCATGTTATGACTATACATCTAGATGATTCTTAAACCATAGTAGTCACATGCTCTCTAAACTTTTCTAGAGATAATCCTTTGGTCATGAGACTAGCTACTATCTTGCTAAAAGGGATATAGTCGACTTTTTTCTCCCCTCTCTACTATATCCTGTATATAGTGATAATTTATATTGATATGTTTTCCTTTTGAGCTATTTGCTCCACTTTTAACTAAAAGATGGAAGACTTAGCTTGCTATCAGAAAACAAATTAATAGGTTCTTTAGATAAATCTAGTTGTAGATTATTGATAAACCTTTTTAGCCCATACAACAGTGCCAACTGTAGTGCTGCAAGACATGTATTCTACTTTCATTGTTGACTTTGTAACGCAAGCTTGTTTCTTACTTAGCGAAGAAACAATTATTCCACCAAATAGGAATACATTACCACTTGTCAACTTTTTACCATCTATACCACTTACAAAATCTCATAATTCTTTGAACTGCTTGCCAATATACTTTTCTTGGATTTGATTGATACCTATAACAGCTCCTATTGCATGCGATATATCTGGTCTAATACTAATCAATGTATACATAAGGCTTCCAACAGCCTGTGCATAAGGTACATTTTCCATTTCTTTTAATTCAATTTTATTTGTTGGGCACAATTTCGTATTGAGAGTTGTTGTTTTATTGAGTCGCTTGAGCATTTTATCTAAATGATTTTGTTGACCTAGATATAGCATCCTAGAACCTTTATCTATAGAATTCTCAGAATATAAGATGCCTCACCTATGTCTTTCACTTCGCACTTTGTATCTGGATACAATTTTGTCTCGTTAATCATGTCCATACAATTACCAGCCAATAACATATCCCCTACATATAGTGATAGTATACATAACTTATTTTGGCATTTCCAACTGTGAACACAATGATCTAGTGGATTACTTGATATCCTAAATCCAAGATTGTTTGATGGAATTTTAAATACTACTATCTAGACGATTGTTTGAGTTCATGTAAAGGATTATTTAATTTATAGATTTTGTGTTCATGCCCTTTAACCAAAAAACATTTTAGTTGAGACATATAAATATCTTCTTTTAATTCAGCATTGAAAAATGTTGTTTTTACATCTAATTGATGTAATTCAAAATCCATTCCAGCAACAATTGCCATGAGAATTCAGATTGATGTGAATTTTTCAACTCGCGAATAAGTATCAACAAAGTCTATTCCAAGATGTTGAGTATATTCATTAGCAACTAGCTTAGCCTTGTATTTGTCTAGACTTCCATTTGCCTTTAATTCCTTTTTAAAGACCCATTTACAGCCTATGCACTTTCTTCCTTCAGGTAAATCAATTAATTCCCAAACTTCATTTGTTTCAATGGATTTTAATTCATCTTTCATGGCTTCTTCCCACTCTTTAAAATCCATTTGATTCATAAAATCTTTATAACTTTTGGTATTATCACCTAGTTGACTTATTTCTTCAAATGAAAAAAAATATGTTCTTTTAACTATTGCAATGGTTCTCTTTTTCTTTTACTCCCACTAATATGATTATTGTCATCTGATTGTGTAGAACTGATTGGATTCATTACATCTTCCATTTCAGTATTTGTATCATCATTGTTTTTTAATTATGAAGTAGGTAAGGACTCATTATCTTCAAGTACCTTTATCTGTTAAAAAAGAATAAATGCATTATCTTCAAGTACCTTTATATGTTCCAAAAATATAACATCTCTACTTTCTAATCCTTTTTCTAAAGTATAGAAACAATAACTAATAACTCTATGAAATAAGAGTTATCATTACACTTTTAAACTCGAATCAGTAATACTTAGAGAGTAAATGACATGTTTTTATTGCATTTTAATTATATGTTGCATAAACAGCCATTTGAGTTTATTTTTAATAACTTTTGTTTGATTTAGAATAATTTGTGTACTTAGATCATATGTATAATTGTAGGTGACTAGAAGCTCAAATTTTAAGGAATGAATACTGCTGTAATAGGCTTGCAAAGATAAGGAAAGAACTTGAATACAAAAAAAATTGAAACAAGTCTGGAATACACCGTTGCTATAGGACCATTGCTGTAGCATCATTGCTGTAGCATCATTGCTGTAGCAATCATTAAGCATTGACAGAGAAGATTTCGCGCGAGATACTTAGAAGATTGCGATATGGAGTTTCTAAATTTAGAAGATACGAGCCCTAGACTTCTAGTTGCCCTCATCCTAATCTATAAAAGGAGCACACACGCAAAAGGAAAGGGGAAGCCATCAACCAAAGAGAAAAACCGCAAAGAAACAACAAGAAAACATAATTCAAGAGTGAGATTGAAGGCTAACAGAGGAGAACTCGCAGAAATAAAATAGAAATAAGTTCTTCTTCTTGTTTTCTTTTTCATAATAGGGATGTATTTGATGGCTGAAACTTTTTTGTTTATTTTTCTGTCACAAATCATGAACTGAATTTGATTGTAGTTAGGTAATAAACAATCTTAATGGATGTTTGACTTATATATGCGCGTTGCTCTATGTTTACTATAGAATTTTGTCTTAATTGTATTTATTTTATTCTCTATTTTGGCTAACCACCCATTTAAGAATACTAGTTAAGAAAGAGCCTAAAAAATGTCTGACTTGGTGGATCTTATTAAGACAATACTTGGTTTTAGATTGGGTTTCCCAAGTTGAGTTAAATTCAATTTGAATAGGGCTATACTTGATCTAACTAGAGATAGGGATTCACCTTGTAGGGTAAATGGAACCTATATCGTTTAATGTTATATTTAATGTTGGCGTAACAATTGGTCATTGTTAGGTTGCATTAGATATAAGATATCCAACAGGTGACAGCTGAGAATGCATGAAGGATTCTGCCCAGTGGTATAGTAGATGTTGTAGCAATGGTACTGTAATTGAAATAATAGTCAATGCCATTAAGTGAGTTTATTCTCTCAACTACTCTATTCCTATTAGTTTTATCCTTGTGTTTGACGTGAGAATTTTCTTTATTTTATTTTATTTATTGCATTTTTATTTTAATTAGTTATTAGTTTCATAAAATTGTTTATTTTACTTTAGAACAAAACTGCACTGTTAAGATTACTATAGCAAATCTGATAACATCAATCCCTGTGGAGACGATCTGAATACTCATCATCATATTATTTGTTGTGTACACTTGCACATTGACACCCATAGCATTAGAGATTGCACACACACCAATAACCACTTCCATTGTCAGTGTAAGCAACAAATTCATATTTCCATGTCTTGGCACTTATCTTATTGTGTAAAGGTTTAAGAATAAGAACAGAAGCCTTATATCCCCATACTTTTTAATTTTGACATTCATATTTCCATGTCTTGGCACTTATCTTATTGTGTAAAAGTTTAAGAATAAGAACATAAGCCTTATATCCCCATACTTTTAATTTTGACAAGTCAGATTTAGTACCAGTCCAAATTTCATAGGGTGTTAAAGGCTTAGCTTTTATGTGAACTCTATTTAATATATATGTTGTTGTAGATAATGCCTCTCCCCAAAATTGTAGAGACATTTCTGAATAAGACATCATAGATTTCAACATATCTAATAGAGTTTAATTTCTTCTTTCTGCAATTTCATTTTGTTATGGAGTGTCAGGCATTGCACAGCTATGCCTCACCCAACTCTATTTGCAGAAATCATCAAAGCCTTCATATTCACCACTACAAACACTATTCAAGACTTTAATGGATTGACCCAGTTGATTTTCTATTTCCTTTTTATATATGTTGAATTTTTCGAAAGTCTTAAACTTGTGTTTTAACAAATATATATACCCAAATCGTGAAGAGTCATCTATAAATCTGATGAAATATTACATACCTTTATATGTTTTTGTTCTCATAGGTCCACATAAATTTGAATCAATCATCTCAATAAAATGTAATGATTTCCAATACCTAGAAAAAGATTTTCTTGACGATTTTTCTTAAACATATGATTCACATATTTTAAAATCATCAGTATTTATATGAGGTAGCATTCCTTTGTTTCTTATTCTGAGCATTTTATTTTTATTTACATGACCTAATCGTAAATGTCAAAGAAAAGTATTATCATGAGAATCAAACACATAAACTTAATCAGAAGAGGAAATTTTATTAATAATAGAGCCAATGGAATACATATCATGAATTCTTTTCCCCTCAAGATTACAAGACCATCTTTTCTTATGGTCACAAACTCATATTTAAACCTAATCTCAAAGATGTTAAAGTGCTCATGCACTATTGTTTTTGCCCATATGTCAAAGATGTTACTAAATGATCCCAAGTTTTTGGTAAATTGTTGAGAAGGACTGATACTTGCATTTTGGAATGAAGTGGCCTGCATTGGAAAGATCTTTTGCAAGAATTTCCTGACACAACTTAAAAGTAATTTTTAACTCTTTAGTATAAAAGTGTCTTGTTGTATTATAGTTCGGTGAGTCCCAGGTCGATTCACAGAGAAAATATTTAATTTGTTTATTTTATTTTATCTAAAAATTGAAAATAAAACTTAAATATAAATAACTTAATTTAAATACATTATGAAATTCAATTAGTTAGGGTTGTTGATCCACTCTTAGTAGTAAATAAAACTTAATAAATTCTTTTTACCATTTTTTTAGATTTATTGCCCAAAAGATTAATTATATAAATTATTATTATTTTCCCTTTAATTTTATGATGGATTAAGTATTTATTGTGCCAAAATTTAATTTGTATACAATAAGTCAAAATACCATTTTACCATACCTTATATTAAGATATTAAGAATTTATTGTGCCAAACTCCCTTTTTTGTCTACAATAAATCAAAATTTCAAAATATAATATATGTATAAAATTAAATAGAAAATAATTTAATTTATGAAATTAAAAATAGAATTTGATTAAATCATATTTATTTCCTAAGAGTTACACTTTACCCTAACTATTTTTATTTAGTTAAGCATAATTGAAATAAAAAGAATTATTAAAATTAAATTACTTATAATTAAAAGTAATAAAAACAACTAAAATTGAAAATAAAACTAAATTTATTTATAAAAATAATTATACAAAATATTAAAAACGCACCTGAAAATCAAGATTACAGGGAGATGGAGAGCAATTGAGAAGAAGAGAGATGATTAAAAACATAAAAATGAGGCTCTATTTATAGAAAAATAAATTCATAATCCAGTGTTTTGCAGTCCATCATAAACTTCATGCATGCGCTCTTAGCAACCATTAGATCAAGATCTACCGGCTGGTCAAACTTCCAAAGTCAACATCACACGTGACATCATTTGACTCGTCTGATTTGACCAAAGAACAGTTGAGATTTGCCGGGTTAATGGGTGGATCGGGTTGACCCGAATACAAAGATTCAGATCCTACAACTTGCTTCACCAACCGTTGTCATGTGGCACAATCATGGCCATTGAATCATGAACTGTTGAGATTTAGTCTAAATTGACAGCTATCTCATGCACTCATATCTATTGTAAGCTCATTTTATCATCCAATCAGTGTTCGCTCAACAGAAAAAGTCAACTTTTTTTATACAAGCCCAATTTTAAGCTGATCTTGACTCATTTTAAAGTTTTCAGACCTCCGAAATCCAAATTTGACATCCGTTTATTTGTTTGGAGCCTCGAATTACGTGAAATTAATATTTTACCTAATAAACACACAAAATTAGATATATTTAAAACATAATTAATAATTCCTAATATATTGCATAAACACAAATATACATTATAACATAAGCACAAAATAACATTATTATTGCTTGATAATTAAATAATTTTTTAATACTAATCATTTCCAATTTCATAATATGATCCACCACACTATCATTTTCATACATATGGAGGCCATTAAATTCTGCTAACCGAAATTGTATGCATGTTTATTTTCTAACAAATTCATGATTTCTTTTCCAGTATCACGCCCTTCATATAATGGGATCAAATCATCTTACAAATTATTGAGGATTGTAACATGTGTCATATGTGGGCTTATCTTTAATGATTGCATAAAGTTCATTAATGTATTAACATCACTTCTGTGTCATATGTGGGCTTATCTTTAATAATTGTATAAAGTTCATTAATGTATTAACAAATAAGAAATGTTTCTTTTTCAAGTGTTAAAATTAACATTATTTAATCTCTCTACTTTATTTGTATATGAATTCATTTTATTTCTCATTTTTAAGAACTAAACAAATAAATAATAATAATAATAATAATACTATTTATTATTACTTAACTAGCAGAGAGATTACAACTATAACATTGTGGATTACACGAATTTAATAACTTATTTAATAATCAAAGGCTGGATTGAACTTAATGATCACTAGGTTTTATTAACCTAGAACTGTACTCATTCAAGTGCGAGTGCATATATGGTCTTGATGAAACTCCTACTAGTACTGGTACTGCATTTGGCAATTTGATAATTTTCTTGTTGTCAGAAAGTTGGCGCAAGTAAATTTATTCAGTTTGTTCTAGAATCCTTGCAAGACATAGTGGACTTAGACCTTGACTTTTTCAACCAGAATTGATTTCTTTCACACTCAAATCTCAGATGGAGAAGTTGATTTCTTTAAGATTTGGCGGCTTTTAGAAATATTCAGGCATAAGAGTTCGCCTGTGTAAACCCTTCTGATGCTTAGGTAAAATTGCAAAAGTTGCACTTCCCCAAATTTTTTAATCCTGAGTCTTTAAAATTGAATTCTAAGGCCACAAATCACTCCAGGCTAGTGGAAAACCTTAAAATGCAAAATTTGGTGTATGTTGAGTGTTAGAAAATGTATATTTATAAAGGAGAAAATCGTTATTTTACATTTCAAGTCTTACTAACAACCCTTGCTTTTATGTATTTAAGGTTCTTGTAATTTAATTATGTGTGTTTTATTTTAATTAAGTATTTTGTGTATTTTAGGGGCATCATAGTAATTTCACAATAAACGAGAGATTAAACGGCAAAACGGACATCACTTTTGAACTCAGGACGATCGAAAACCTTAGGAGGAGCATAAAAGGAAAAATGGCACTGTTCACATGTACGGTACTATTCACATGTACAGTACTGTCTAAGTTACTGTTCACGACACTGTTCACATAGACGGATCGATGACGTGGCATTGACCGATGATGTGACATTGACTAATGAGGTGTCATGATCCTGTTGGTCTAAAATTCTTATGAACTGTTGATGGTGACATGGCAGCATATTAGTGGACAAAAACTTGCGCGTATGGTACATGCATTACACAGGATTATTTTGCAATCAAACTGCATTACTGTTCAAAGCCAGGTCAAACCGTGTAACTATTCATCCGCGTGGTCAAACCGCGTACTGTTGACTGATGACGTGGCGCAATCCTGAGCGTCCAAACTGTTTTTAATTCGATGGCCATGATTTACTCCATGTATCTATAAAAAGGGGGCTTCCCCCCCCCCTAATTTGATAGCTCTGAATCTATTTTTGGGATCCATTTTCTATAATTCATTCTCCATCTTGTATTTTCTACGTATTTTAATAAATTTTCATTTTGCCCCTAGTTCAATTATGAGTGGCTAATTTTCTTTCAAGCTTGAGTTGAAGGTGAAGTCTCAACATGTGTCATAGGCTTTATTTGGTAAATTTACTTTCTCTTCCCCTCTAATTTTTGTGGATGTTTTGACTTCTCGTCGACAAATAATACTAATCTTGTCTAGTACCGCCTTGGTTTCACCGGCCCCCTAGTGCAAGGTTATTATTATTTGGCGCGATAAGCCCTTAGCACCATATTGATTAGAGCGTGGTTCATGAGGTGTGGATTCCCCCTCATGATTTAATTGGCATTAATAAGGATTATTTAGCCCATGATGCATGTTGATACGGATCCGGATACCCAAGTGCTTCATTTCAATAGATCTATCTTCAATTTATTCTCGCCATTTCAATTCCAATTTTTGGATAATCCAAATCATTTTCATCACAAATCCAACCACCCATTTAGAAAATTAATTCTACATACAATTAAAATCCACCTCCTCGTGGGATCGACACTCGTCACCATTGATCTATTCTACAATAGATTTGTGCACTTACAAGTTCAATAAAATTTGCACAACAAGTTTTTGGGGCCGTTGCCGGGGAGGTAAGTAATTTTAATTCATAGAATTAATTTTTGTGAATAATTCCATTTAATTGTTTTCTTGTATTTTTTTTCTTTAAAAAAAAGAAAAAAGAAAAAAAAAGTAAATCTACATTTAAAGGTTAGTATTTCTTTTCTTTTTCTCTTCTTTAAAATTCTGTAATTTATTTTTCTTTATAATTTTTTTTTATTTTTGGTTTATCTTATTAATTTATTTTTAGTTAACGTATTTTTTTTTGTGTATTTTTATAGTAAGGTTGTAATAGCGCAATAAGGTTAGTATCGAAATTTCTCATTCTTCTTTATTTTTATTTGTTTTGTTCCCATTTATTTTTGTATTTCTTGCATGCATGGTCGTAGGTCATTATTACCTAATCCTGAACCTATAGACCTTGAACTAGAAAAAACACTTCGTACACACAAGCACGTTAAAAATAAATTTGGAATGGATTTACAAGCACCACAGGAGAGGCCATTTAAGGACTATTTTAGTCCTTTAACTAATTTGAGCACATCATGTATAAGATACCCAAATGTAGCTGCTAGGAGTTTTGAACTAAAACCTAATGTGCTAAATTGTCTCCCAACATTCTATGGCCTAGAAAATGAGGACCCGTATAATCATTTAAATGATTTTCATGCTATTTGTCAAATATTTAAATATGAGAATTTTTCAGATGATGATGTAAAACTTAGACTATTCCCATTTTCTTTAAAGGATATAGCTCGTTCATGGTTTAATACATTGCCTGCTAATAGCATTGTATCATAGGAACAAATGGTAACAAAATTTTTGAATAAATATTTTCCAGTGCATAAAACCAATGCTATTCGCAAGGAAATTTCAGAGTTTACACAGAGAGAAGACGAGCAATTTTTCGAAACATGGGAGCAATTCAATGGGCTACTCTTAAAGTGTCCACATCACGGGTACGAGAAATGGCACCAATGCCAATACTTTTTGGAGGGATTATTGTCGAATGTGCAAGAATGGCTAATGGCAACAAGTGGAGGAGAGCTAATGTCAAAAAGTGCATCAGAGATTTGAGAATTCTTCCAACGACAAGCAGATAATTCCCAACAACGGAGTCGATCACTCAGGAATACTAGAAGAATTAAGGGAGTAAATGAGGTTCACATTGGCGAGTCAAGTTCAGAAATTAAAGAAGTCAAAGCGATAATTGAAGGTCTCTCTCGACAAATAGCAACGTTATCGACTGCTAAATCAACAGAACCACATGACCATGACTCATACTCAGATCAAGCCAATGTCATAGGTGTAATGAGAAAACCATCAAATTACAACCCATACTCCAACACATATAATCCTGGATGGAGAGACCACCCCAATTTTTCATGGTCTCAAGGATTCCAACAGAATGGACCAGCAGCTCTAGCTCCACCAATGCAACCAGTTTCTCAAAATCCTCAAGCCTCTCAGCCATCATTTAGACCATACAATCAGAACCATAACTACTCTCAACCCAGATCATGGGAGGATGCATTCCAGAATTTCAAGAATGTTACTCACTCCACGATTGAGCAACAGAACCGCACCATTGATGGACTACGAAATGAGTTGAGAGCAGGTTTCAACTCACAAGCCCAATCAGTTTCAAGCCTCGAGAAGATGGTGGGACAACTTGCTTCTTCAGTTCAGACCTTGGCAATGACTGTTGAGAAAAGCAAGTTTCCAAGTCAACCAGTGCCTAATCCTAAAGGAGTACACGAAGCAAGTACCAGTTCACCACAGCAGCATGGAGAGGTCAAAGCAGTCATGACCTTGCAAAAAGGAAAAGAAGTCGACAACAAAGTGGAGATGCCGGTGACAAAAGAAAATCAAATTGTACCTGTGAGTGTTGAGGACTCATCACCGGAGGAGAGAGAAGAAACCAAATCACGAGAATATGTTCCGAAAGCTCCATTTCCTCAGAGGTTAGCGAAAGGAACGAAGGGAAAATCCACAGGTGAGATTCTCGAAATCTTCAAACAGGTAAGTGTTAACATCCCTTTACTTGATGCTATTAAACAAGTTCTATCTTATGCCAAGTTTCTTAAAGACCTTTGTACTAAAAAGAGAAATATGCATGTTTAAAAGAAGGTATTTTTAACAGAAAACGTTAGTTCTATCTCATGTAGTATAGGGAACCACACAATTGAGAATGATTTGTTGGATTTAGAAGCTAGTGTAAATTTGTTGCCTTACTCAGTATTTTTGAAACTTGAACTTGGAGAATTACACCCAACTCCAGTGGTGTTACAGCTTGCAGATCGGTCCACGAAAATACCTCGTGGTATTGTGGAGGACGTGCTTATCCAGGTAGACAAGTTTTATTTTCTTGTTGATTTCATTGTAATTGACACTCAACCAATACAGGATTCGAGGAAGCACATCCCCATTATTCTAGGCCGACCTTTCTTGGCAACTGCGGATGCTCACATTCAATGCAGAACTAGAATATGCAGTTGTCCTTTGGCAATATGACTATGGAGCTAAATATTTTCAACATTTCCAAACAACCTCACAGTGCAGATGATGGAATTGTTGATGTGGATTTAATAGAAACAATAGTTGATAATACTTTTCTTTCAAACCTTAGTGATGATCCTTTACAAATATGTTTAACTCACTTTGGTTTGGATTTTGATATTAACAGATCGGTCGATGAGGTCAACGCCCTACTTGACTCAGCGCCATCTATGGACACTAATAAATAGAAGTCAAGAGTTGAACAACTAGCACTATCAGAAAAGAAACTCATCCCATCATCAGAATCACCACCGAAACTCAAGCTCAAACCATTACCCAACACTTTGGAATATACATTTTTGGGAGAAGAAAGCACTTTGCCGGTAATCATCTCATCATCCCTCAATGACGAACAAAAATGTAAGTTGTTGGATGTTTTAAAAGAGCACAAAGGAGCATTAGGATGGACCATAGCAAACATAAAAGGTATTAACCCAGTAGACTGTATGCATTACATTCACCTTGATGAAAATGCTAAATCTACTAGGGAAATGCAACGTCGGTTAAATCCTAATATGAAAGAAGTTGTTAGAACAGAAGTCCTTAAGCTATTAGACGCAGGTATCATTTACCCAATTTCTGATAGTTCATGGGTCAGTCCTGTACAAGTTGTCCCCAAAAAGTCAGGAGTCACAGTAGTTACAAATGCCGATAATGAATTGATACCAACTAGAGTAACTACAGGATGGCGTGTATGCATTGATTATAAAAAGTTGAATTCTGTCACACGTAAAGACCATTTTCCTTTACCATTTATTGATCAAATGCTTGATAGATTAGCAGGCCATGAATTTTATTGCTTTCTAGATGGCTACTCAGGATATAATCAGATCCCCATAGCACCAAAAGATCAAGAGAAAACTACTTTCACTTGCCTTTTTGGCACTTTTGCATATAGGAGAATGCCATTTGGATTATGTAATGCATCTGCTACATTTCAACGATGCATGTTGAGCATTTTTTCTGATATGGTTGAATGATTCCTTGAAGTCTTTATGGATGACTTTTCTATTTTTGGTGATTCATTTGATCAATGTTTACATCATCTAACACTAGTTCTGCAGATATGTATTGAGAAAAACTTAGTCTTAAATTGGGAGAAGTGCCATTTTATGGTAAAACAAGGTATTGTTTTCGGTCACATCATTTCGAGCAAAGGTATTGAGGTTGACAAAGCCAAGGTGGATCTCATTTCTAATCTTCCTCCACCCAAAACAGTCAGAGAAGTAAGATCTTTCCTTGGACATGCTGGTTTCTATAGACGTTTCATTAAAGATTTTAGCAAAGTTTATAGACCCTTATGCAATTTACTTGCTAAAGATGTACCTTTTATCTTTAATGATTCATGTCTTGTGGCTTTTGAAAAATTAAAGCAATTGTTGACATCATCACCCATCATTCAGGCCCCAAATTGAAGCTTACCATTTGAGCTCATGTGTGATGCATCTGATTATGCAGTAGGAGCAGTATTAGGACAAAGAGTTGATCAAATTCCCCATGTTATTTACTATGCTAGTATGACATTGAATTATGCACAATTGAACTATTCAACTACTGAAAAACAAATGCTAGCAGTAGTGTTTGCATTGGAAAAATTTCGATCTTATCTCATTGGTTGTAAAATAATTGTGTTCACAGATCATGGTGCTCTTAAATATCTTCTCACAAAGAAAGATGCAAAAGCTAGACTAATTCGTTGGGTGTTACTTTTGCAGGAGTTCGACTTGGAATTTAAAGATAAGAAAGGCACAGAGAATGTTGTAGCTGACCATCTCTCTCGTCTCCATTTTGACATAATTATGGAATCATTACCATTGAATGAGTCGTTTCCAGATGAACAATTGATGAGTGTGGAAGTATTACCGTGGTATGCTGATATCGTTAATTATCTTGTTACAGGTCAACTTCCAGAGCATTGGACCAAGCAAGACAAGGCTAAATTCTTTGTAGAAATAAAGAATTTCTTTTGGGATGACCCGTATTTGTTCAAGTATTGTGCAGACCAAATTGTTAGACGATGTGTCCCAGAAAGTGAAATTCAGAATATCCTTTCATTCTGCCATGAACAAGCTTGTGGAGGCCATTTCAGTGCTAAGAAAACAGCGACTAAAGTTTTACAATGTGGTTTCTATTGGCCAACTATATTTCGAGACGCTTACACTTTATGTTCTTCATGTGATAGGTGTCAACGAATGGGGAGCATTACACGAAGGAACATGATGCCACTAAACCCAATTTTAGTGGTTGAGATTTTTGACGTATGGGGTATCGACTTCATGGGACCCTTTCCTTCTTCTTTTGGCCATCAATACATATTGGTTGCTGTTGACTACGTATCGAAATGGGTAGAAGTAATTCCATGTAGAACCAATGATCACAATGTGGTGATAGGATTTTTGAAAAGCAACATTGTCTCACGCTTTGGATTCCCTCGAGCGATAATCAGTGATAGTGGTGCCCACTTTTGTAACAAAACATTCAAGGCTCTTTTGACAAAGTATTCAATCACACACAAAGTGGCGACCCCGTATCATCCGCAAACCAGTAGCCAAGTTGAGATCTCCAATCGAGAAATAAAGCACATATTAGAAAAGACAGTGAAGCCGGACAGAAAAGATTGGTCATTAAGACTTGATGATGCATTATGGGCATATAGAACGGCTTTCAAGACCCCGATTGGGATGTCACCCTACAGGCTAGTGTATGGAAAAGCTTGCCACCTAACTGTGGAACTCGAGCATCGTGCATATTGGGCTATCAAGAAATTCAACTTTGACATGCAGCAAGCCAACTCAGAAAGAAGATTACAACTGGCAGAACTTGAAGAAATTCGCAATGATGCATACGAAAATGCCAAGATTTACAAGCAACGAATGAAAGTCTTCCATGACAAGCAAATTATGAGAAAATCAGTCACTTCAGGTCAGAAAGTGCTTTTATTCAATTCTCGCTTGCACCTATTCCCAGGTAAGTTACGCTCTCGATGGTCTGGTCCTTTTATTGTTCATACTTTTTTTCCACATAGGGCAATTGAAATTAAGGACCCAAAAAACGGTGTCACGTTTAAAGTTAATGGTCAAAGATTAAAGCCATATCTAGAATACCAACCACATGGAGAAGACACCGAAATAAATTTGAGTGACCCACCAAATTTAAATTGATTTTTTTTTCTTTTCGTTGATTTGATTTTTCTTTCTTTCTTTTTATTATTCTTTTGCTAATTGAAATTATTTTTACATAAGTGTATTTGTTTAACTATTAAGTTTTCTCTTATCATTTTTAATCATGAGTACCATACTTAGACCGTTCCTCTTGAACATTCTTAAACCACTTCAACGTGTCAAAACTTATCTCAAAAGGCAGATTCAATTTTGTAAAACACAACGCATTTGGGCTCTACAACCACCAGAGTTAGTAGCCTATGTTGAGAATTTAGAAAGCCAACTCCGAGATATTGAGAGAAGTGTTTACGACATCCAGTTGGAGCTTGAGGTAAATTCAATAAGAGGACGATTTTAATTTTCTTTGTGTGTTTTAATTTGTTTTTTTGTTTGTGTGCTTTAGTTTATTACCCCGGTGAAGTGGCGGATAACAGTACTCCGTGACAATCAAGTCGGTTACTTCAGTTTCCCATAATAACTAATATTCTGAGGCGAAGGTATGGACAGAAACAAGATTCTAGCGAAGCTTCACAACCGATTCCCTTTACTTCCTCAGAATGCCCTCCTTACAATCTATAAAGCCCGGTCCGAACGCATGCGATTGCTCATGAGGAATAACATACCTGCTGACATCCGTTGGTTAATCGAGGCGAAAGTACGATTGGCAGGTGAGTTACCTCCAAAATTTATTACATACATGCCTGGTTGTGGTAAAGGAAATTATGCAAGAAAACGACGAGCTCGAAGAATTTATATTGCTTGTCATAAGTGTGCCAGAATGAGTTGCAATAAAAACCTATGTTCTTTAGGAATGATGTCTGATAACAAAGAAGATAAAATTCAATTCATTAGGGATGGCTTGAATAAGGAGTCATTGGATGATATCTTTTTGTCTCTTGAAACACATCCCAGTGGATATGTGCAAGGAGCGATTCTCCAGTTATGGCCATTATTCTAGAAAGAGAATGCATGATATAGTCTCGGGAATCTGACTATAAACGACCCTATTTGCCAGTTTATAAGAAAACTGGATAGGAAGCCTATCCTCGACCCATAGAGGGCGTTCAAGCCGTTTTTGGACGTAAAACCAAAGGAAGATGTGAGCTACAGTCGCAACTACCTATAAATATCCTTTTACTTTACTGTTATTTTATTTCACTATTGTTTTATTGTTTGCATTATTGTCTTTAATAATTTTATTATTGTTTGCTTTTTCCTTTTTACTATTTCCTTTTTGACTCGCGAGCCATATGCTTTACGCGTTATTTGACACTGACATGTTACCTCATACACAACTGTGACCCACTGTCACCAAGACTCTTAAATGTGATTTTTTTGTCAAGCACTCACAAATTATTTTTTGAGAAGTATTCCAATGGCAGCTACTCCAAATAGACAATTCAAGAACATTTGTGTGCTTTCTGGATTTAACTATGGCAAGTATAAAGAGTTTGTTGAGGCAGCCATAGATCTTGGTCGAAGCATAGCAGCGAGAAAATTACACTTGGTGTATGGAGGAGGTAATCGAGGGTTATCAAAAATTGTCTCAGAAACAGCTTTTATCAGAGGCAGCCAAGTGTTAGGCATCATCCCAAGAGCCCTAAAACCTTTGGGCAGTTTGACTGACTCATCGACTGGAGAAGAGTTAGTCGTCTCAGGTATGCAAGAACGAATAACTGAAATGCTTAATCATGCTGATGCTTTTATTTTCCTTCCAGGAGATCTTGCAACACTAGAGGCACTTATCACACTAGCATCTTGGGCCCATCTGCACATTCACCATAAACACATCGGTTTGTTAAATGTCAATAACTTTTATGATGGCTTTATCGTATTTCTTAACCATGCAATAAAAAACTATTTCATTCCCTCTAATGCGAAAAAACTCTTTATTTGTGGTCACACTGCTAATGAGCTACTTGATCTGTTACAAGCTTATAGACCGGAGCCAGACCCCTGGACCTTTGTGTTGGAGCATCCAAATAATGATGGTAACAGTAGCCGCAGTAAGAAGTACAAATTAGATTTAACTCTCCGCCTGTAAATATTTTCTTCTGTGTTGCACCACCCAGGTGATGTCTTCTAAACTCTACTTCTTTCCTTTCAAACATTGAGGACAATGTTTCGTTCTGGTTGGGGGGAGGGAATGGTCGACAATTGTGGAATTTTGGTTACATTTTTACTGATTTTTTGTTGTAGAAACTAACTGTTGCTAACTTTTTGTGTTGAAGATGGCTGAATATGGAGTGTAGTGACTCTAGAAACGCATCTTCATCGTTTAAAAAAAAAAACAACAAAATTAGACATTTTCTTTTCTTTATTAAGCTTTGATATTCATTTTTCTTCTTCTTTTTAATTTCTCCTTTATAAATATATTCAAATATTTGAGTCGAAGATGGCTGAATATGGAGTGTAGTGCCTCTAGAAACGCATCTTCTTAGTTAAAAAAAATATATATTTCTTTTTCTAATTAATTTTTCTGCATCATTTTCACTTTTCTGCATGCATATTTTCCTTTCATGTTTAGAATAGGTTGGGGGGGTAGAATGTTGTTTAAAAAAAAAATTGTGTGATTTGTTTTAACATTGGATGACATGATTAATTTCAAATTTTAGTATTTGTATTATCTTTGGTCTTAAGTGATGTTACGCTATATTTGCTACTTTACATGTTGATGTCGGAGACAAATATGAGTTGCTTGAAGGAATGAACATGTCATAAATAAGTGTCAAGTGAGTTTTTGAGCCTATCATTTTTCTTGGAGAGTAACCCTTTTGCCCATTCTTTATACAGCTTAGCAGTTTATTATTTTATACACGATCTCTAGATTTCTTTTGAGTTAACCCTTAAAAAAAATGGTAAAATTAAAAAAAAAAAAGAAAAAAAAATATGTGTTGCTACATTGGGAGGCCCGTCTAACTAGTAGACATGGATGATTATTTAGAGCCCTAAAAGACGATGGAAATGCCATCTTTGATCCGTTTGAGCCTTTCTAGCCATCCCTTTTATTAAATATCCATAGTTACCCCTTTTGAGCCTTAAAAAATATATATATATATATTTTCTTTGTCAACTTATCATCTTGACCCACTCCGATTTGGAGTATTACCCGATGTCTTATAAGTTCCATCACCTATTTATGTTTGAGAAAATGTAAATAATTATTTTGTTCAGTGAAGTTATGCCAAATAAAAGCAAATATATATATATATATATATTTCTCTGCATTTTTCTCAAACATACACTTTGTTTTCCTTATTTCCCTTCTTTGTTAGCCATGTCCCTAGCCTACGTTACGTCCTAATAAAAGTCCTTCTTGATTTTAGGGAACTATAGTCTGAAGTAGAAACTAGTTATATGGGCTAAAAAGATGTAGTGGTGCATATAAATAAATAAATTAATTGAGTTGACTAACATTTTTTATTTGACTTGAGATCGTATTATTTCTAAGCTGAAGGCATATTTATTTCATCTTGGTGAGAGCATGTAATATCACTTCTTTATTATTTTCTCTCAATTACCATTCATTAGAGTGACTATTTTTATTGGGTTTAATTTCTTTGTGAGAGTGTCACTACTTCCAGTGAGATTTTGGGGTTTAACATGTCATTCTTGAAAGTAGCTATAACAAAGTCTACTGGGCTAATTCATGTGGATGGTTGATGTGGGTGTGATGTTTCTTTAGACTGCAGATAATGCTTATACTTTTATTTGATTGCTATCATTAATCTAATTGAATAAACACGAGTGTTTCTATTAAAAAAAAAAATTGTGTTTGAATTTTGTTTTCGCTTTATTTGGTAGGGACTAGCAATAAGCTGGTTGGGGGGTGTGTTGAGTGTTAGAAAATGTATATTTATAAAGGAGAAAATCATCATTTTACATTTCAAGTCTTAATAACAACCCTTACTTTTATGTATCTAAGGTTCTTGTAATTTAATTATGTGTGTTTTATTTTAATTAAGTATTTTGTGTATTTTAGCAGCATCATAGTCATTTCACAATAAATGAGAGATCAAACGGCAAAACAGACATCATTTTTGAACTCAGGACGGTCGAAAACCTTAGGAGGAGCATAAAAGGAAAAATGGCACTGTTCACATGTACGGTACTATTCACATGTACGGTACTGTCTACGTTACTGTTCACGACATTGTTCACATAGACATATCGATGACGTGGCATTGATCGATGATGTGGCATTGACTAATGAGATGTCATGATCCTGTTGGTCTAAAATTCTTATGAATTGTTGATGGTGACATGGCAGCATATTAGTGGACAAAAACTTGCGCGTACGGTACATGCATTACACAGGATTATTTTCAACCAAACCGCGTTACTGTTCAAAGCCGGGTCAAACGTGTTACTGTTCATCCACGTGGTCAAACCGCGTACTGTTGACTGATGACGTGCGCAATCCTGAGCGTCCAAACTGTTTTTAATCCGATGGCCATGATTTACTCCATGTATCTATAAAAAGGGGGCTTCCCCCCCCCCTAATTTGATAGCTCTGAATCCATTTTTGGGATCCATTTTCTGTAATTCCTTCCCCATCTTGTATTTTCTACGTATTTTAATAAATTTTTATTTTGCCCCTAGTTCAATTATGAGTGGCTAATTTTCTTTCAAGCTTGGGTTGAAGGTGAAGTCTCCACATGTATCATGGGCTTTATTTGGTAAATTTACTTTCTCTTCCTCTCTAATTTTTGTGGATGTTTTGACTTCTCGTCGACAAATAATACTAATCTTGTGTAGTACCGCCTTGGTTTCACCGGCCCCCTAGTACAAGGTTATTATTATTTGGCACGATAAGCCTTTAGCACCATATTGATTAGAGTGTGGTTCATGAGGTGTGGATTCCCCCCTCGTGATTTAATTGTCATTAATAAGGATTATTTAGCCCATGATGCATGTTGATACGGATCCGGATACCCAAGTGCTTCATTTCAATAGATCTATCTTCAATTTATTCTCGCCATTTCAATTCCAATTTTAGGATAATCCAAATCATTTTCATCACAAATCCAACCACCCATTTAGAAAATTAATTCTACACACAATTAAAATCCACCTCCTCGTGGGATCGACACTCGTCACCATTGATCTATTCTACAATAGATTTATGCACTTGCGAGTTCAATAAAATTTGCACAACAGTGTAGTTTAGGGCTGATTTGATGCCTGAACCAAATCTGACAGGAACGGCCAGTTCAGATGAATCGAAAATGGGTCAAACCGCGGTCCACAAACGGTTTGGTTCAAATGATCAAATTTTAGGTCAACACTGGGTCGAATAAGGGCGAAGTGCAATTCAAAGCCAAATCGAAGTAGATCAACACGGGATTTTGACATGGGTCAAGTAAGAGTCGGGTTAGAGCAATTTGGGTTCAAATCGGCTAAAATGGGCGATTGTTGTTGCACGCGTCTTTAAACTCTAAAGCGCATATGTTGCATGCGCCTACAACCCTCTACAAAGCACTCATTGGTTTTAATGATTTCTATCCTTTCTGACGTCAAAACTTTGTGTTTTTGGACTCTGTGAACTTGTTAGGACGTCTAGAGTGCTTTTGGAATAGAAAATGGAATTGATTTGAATTAAATCGTGATGAATTTCCTTGGTAAAACTTTCTCACACTTGAATCCTTGTTCTGCATTGAAACCTTCGCTATGATACCATTGCTGAAATTTTAATGATTGTTTTACACTGCCGTTAGGCTGGTGGTTACATGAAAAAATCAAGAACATAATATAATAAGTCTTTAAGGATATCTTGGAATGTGTATCTCTTGTGATGCATTCATGCCTTTATATAAGCAACAATATGGTAGTTATATGTTCGAATTTTGAACAAGTAACTTTCATTAACCACTTGGAAGTTACATGTTCAAATTTGAACATGTAAGGATGTGTCTCTTGTAAGAGACATATTCTTTAATTTCATCACATGACATATAAGGTGCATCAACTTTGTGATACATCATGTATGCCTAATATGTTCTGCATGTGACCATTTGATCACATGTTAATGTGTGTGTGTGCGTGCGCGAGCATGCATGCATGTTATGTGTAGAGTTAGATATTTTAAAACTCTTATGTATGTTGTTCGAGTATTCATGTTTTGCACAAAGAGCTTTGGAAAAGGTTATTGTAGTGCTAGTGCAACCAAAAATACTTCTTTCAAAGCTAGCAGTCGCACATCCAACACTTCTTGTGCATTCTAACAATTCTTTAAAAGTTAGGGCTAATTGTAACGAGCACTTTTGTGAGTGGTGTAAAATTTATATTGTAAAACTAGAATTACTAATCTGCATCTTCTCTTAACCAAAGCTTCTAATATAACCAATCGCCTATATAAATTTTGGAGTGAAACTATTGACGCCCTTTCACTATCTTTATAAAATCACACTTTAAATAAACTTATGTTTAAGGACCAATAAGAATTAAACACACATATTTTTTTCTCACCAAGTTACTTACATTCATAATCAATCCTTTTAATTTTTTTTTAATTTTTTACCTATTATTTTCTATCTAACTAAAATAAATTGTACAAATTTGAAATAAACTATTATTTTTTTATATTTCTTATTGATTAAATCTTTTTTTATAATTAAGATTGCTTTTGAATTATAATTTAAAATATGTAAAATTTAAGCCAATAATTAAAATTAAAAAATTCATCACCCATAAAATTTTTTAATTTTTTTAATAGATAAAACTTTTTAATTAATGTGTAGAGTAATAATAAGATTGCAAAAGAAATAAAAAATAGTATATTACTACTTTGAGTTTTAAAAGAAAAAATTAAATAAAAAATAGAAATGTATTTAAAAAAAATTTCAGAAATAACATAAATATAACCCCAAAAAAAAAAAGTTTCATGAGGAGAAAATAGGGATGCTAGTAATCCAACTCTAAGTTTTGTTAGGTTTGAACTAATTAATAGCACGAGACAATCCTAGGGTGTGTTTGGTAATATTTTTTGTTGGGTGTTTTTTTTTTTCAAAAATAGAAAATACAAAAAAAAAATGTTTGATAAAGCTATTCTATGATAATCAGCAAAAATTTTAAAAAACAAAACATTTTTGTTATCCACGTTTCTGAAAATTGGTGTTCTCTACTTTTTGAACGAAAGTTAAAGAACAAACAAAACAATGTCATAAGCTTATATCAAAAATTTAATCTCATAAGCTTATATCAAAAATTTTGTTGTTGTTTGATTTTTTTTTAATAGAGTTTTTAAAGTTTAAATAAGTCATTTTGCCTCTACTAGTAAAAGTTCAAATTCGAGGCTTTTGGAAATAGAGGTTGAAACGTTTTATTTAATTGTCAAAATAATTAAAGTATCATCTACTTATTTGATAATTTTATTTCATTCTTTTCGTAATATAACTTTAAAAAACTTATCTATTAAAGTAATTTTATAATTTTTAATGAAAGCTCTCATTGACAACAAAACAACTAAAATTTTTTAGGTAAAAGCTCTACTAACAAAAGCTCTATTTAAATAAGTTTTACTTAAAAAATTGTACCAAATAGAGCCTAAATATTATTATATCCTAGAATTGAACTATTAACACCCTTTGAAAGTCTTAAAAATCGCCTCAAACACTACTAGAAAAATGGGCTTTACTGACACCACTTTAGTGTCAGTAATTACTTTTGCTGACACTTGTTAATTGTGTCAGTAATGCTCAAGCCAGAACACACTGACACTAATTTTTGGTGTCAGTAATTTTTGCGTCAGTATCTTGTGTCACTATAGTATCACCACAATAGTGATACTATGGTGTTAGTATCAGTTGATACTATTTCTATGTCAGTATGTTGTGTCACTAGAGAGTCACAAGGATAGTGACTCAATCGTGTTAGTATTTAATGATACTATTTACATGTCACTAATTTATGTGACTACAGTATTAGGAATCCACTGATTCAATAACATCAAAAATTCTTATCGTCATTTAAATAATTAGTGTCAGTATTAACGGTGCTATACTAGTTGTGTTTTATTTTTTGTAATCACATTATTCTTGTTTATTTTACAATTAAAATAAACCCAAAATATATTAAACATACCAAATATTGTAATGCAATTCACATAATACACAATGTCACTGAGTAGTATACACGATAAAGTACTAAATTAATACATCATTGTTTGGGGGTAAAAAAACAAGTTCAAGTACTAAATTAAGCTTTGAACAAGTAGTATACACGATAAAGTACTAAATTAATTTCTGAAAATTTAGCCAACAAGAATAAAAAGATAACAATGTCACTGATTTTGGAGTCCACATATGCCTTCATTTTTTTTTCCACCTACAAGTATATAAAATCAATTAGCACACCACAAAAAATAAGTCTTGTATATTTTTAAGGAAAAATAATCATAAATTACTTGTATGTTACCTCGCGATTGTAGGCTGTAATTAACTTGGCAACGTATGTAGCCCACTGATCACGAAGTCGCGAGAGGTCCTTAAGAGTGTATTCCTCAATTCCCTTGAACTTTAATTTTAAAACAACAAGTTATTCACCAAAAATCCTTGACTAAACTACTTAATTATCATTCGTTTAAATATATTTGTGTGTTAACAATTAAAGCCAACAAATAAACTCCAACAATGTTACTGTTTTATCTAAAATTATATAAGTAAATACTGAACATCCTGATCATGGTAATTGCAAAAAAAAAAAATAACAACTTGTGAACCCCCAATGTTTGATAGCCGAAGCAACTTGTGAACCCCAACAGTACGCGATTTAATACAAATATGGATGTAGATACAAAACCTTAATTAGGATGACAACTTATCCTCATCAAAGTAAAGTACAAGCAACGACACCATAGCACATCCCCACTAACAACTACTTTGCAACCGAAACAATTGTTTTGTGTTGGGATATGCAGTACATTGTGTATATCCCAAATCCTAATTCATGTCTATATGGATATTCGTATAATCTATTCAACAGTATGCAACATAGTCACCATTATAAGTATCCTCACAGTTTATAAAATGCATACAATACACAATAAAAAGATAACTATAAAGAAGCACACAATAGGACTTTGAGCTGATTCATTTCACAATAAATTAAAACAATATGATACAGTATTGTAAAAATCATTTTCAATACTTACATTATTTTTCAGAACATTCACATTTGTGACGATATCTTGCATGTATTTCATCACATAGTAACCACATTCAAAGCTGCTCGGCTGCCTCAGACACTATAAGATCAAAATTACATTAATTTTTTATTGTACGTTAACAATAATTATTTAGGTTTGTCTGATTTTTACCTTGACAGGTATCCATTGAACATTGCCTTTGTATCAGAATTTAAACTCTGATGTATTCGAATCCCACTACAATTAAGAGACATAACTAACGTTAGCAAATAATTAGCATAAGACATAAAAATAAAACAGCATGATCAAATATACAAATAACAAACTTAACTGATTGACAATCTGCATTAGCTCTTCATCAGGACTACCTTCCAAATGATCAAGATAATAGGTTGTACATCTCACCATATCAATTGCCAATAACACCCAGTGGCCACTAAACAAAGTAAAAATTGTTCTTACACATGAATTATAAGTAAAAGTTTTTAACTTCGTGATTAATCTACAAATTAAAGAATATGACTAGCAAATGAAAAAGGTTATACCCATGGTTATACGGGAATACGATGACTTGTCCCAATTCTGCCAAGCCTAACAGTTTTGAAATGTATTGAGTCCTGTCTTTGAAGCTGACCCTTGGATATAGCTTCTCAAAAAGCCCAAACTGAACCGGCTTAGTACTTCCATTGCTCTCCATCTCCTCATACAGGTGTCTAAGAGGAAACAAACATATATAACGAAGTAAGTTTGAATAAAGGAAACAAAATAATAGCTCCAAGTTTACTCAAACATAAGCTATGATTTACCGTACTTGATCCATATGTTAATGATGCAGTTTGAGACCTCTTTAAACTTGATGATTTCAACACAAATCATTTTGTCCAAGTGTGTTTCCTAAATTTCACCAAATGTTGCTGTGTGATGCCGAATCCTGATCAACTGAGGTAAAGAATTCTCGATTAACATGGTAAACATGTTCATATATTCACTCCTGTCATTCTTTCTTGATTGTGCTGCTGCCCGTGTATTCTTCACACGTAGCTTGAGGTCTTTTGCTACTGGTCTGATGACCCGTGGTTCTTTTTTGGCTACTTCTGCTGGTCTAATGACCAGTGGTTCTTTTTTGGGTACTTCTGCTGGTCTGATGACTACTGGTTCTTTGTTGGGTACTTTGTCATGACAGGAGAACTACACATCTAGTACTTTAGGAGTTAGTCTAGGAGATCTTCTCGGTGTGGGCTTTGAAGTAATTTCACACTCTACTTTTTCGGGGGTTTGTTGAGGAGTTGCTTGGGAAATTGTGGTGGGAGTGTCCTTAATTTTACTCTTCACAGATTTTGGAGTCGACTTACCCGATGGGAAATCAGCCCATGCAATAATCAAAATACATATCATCAGTAGTAATACATGCATATACAAATGGAAATAAAATAATGACATGTAAGAGGCCATATACCTTTCTTTTTCCAAGAGTTTCAGGGGATTGTTAATCATTGTCAATCTGAACACCAGTGGAAGTTTTGGGCTTGGGAAAGTTAGAACTTCCAACTTCAGTATTACTGTACGCATTTAACCTTGCATTCATGCGTTCTAATTGAGCAGACATGAATTGGAAACTCTCTTGATACATCTTTCTTTCTCTTGCTAACTCAGTGGCATCAGGGACATGAAAGTACATAGATGGGGTGACGAATTGCCCCACTCCTTGCACCCTGCTTCCATTTGGCTGCTTCTGAAGAGCTTCACCTAAAATGTCATGTGACCCTTGTGATTGGAATGTACCTTGTTCAACTTGACTCTTCAGCTCATTCTACAAAAAAAAAAATATTGTAAATCTGCAATTACGAGTACAAGACATCAGCTACACTAAACTAATATCCTTCTTCAATCTTCAACACAGAGCAAGTCCATATGCAGTTCAAATTGAAACTACAGAAAATATTACAAGACAACACCTCACACAAGTTTTAACCTTTTTATATGCGAAGAAATAAGTTCTTATAAAGTCTTACTGAGCTTCTGTCACTTATAAATGTTGCCATACAATTATTATAAAAAGCAATATATATGTACGTAAATATCTACCCACACACACACATTATAAAGAAAATTCATAAGAATTAAGTATACAAGTAACTTACTATTTTCTCAGCAATTGGCGTCACATCAGAAGCATATTTGCCATCTCGGTCTACTCGTGCCATTAACCAAGCTTCACTGCAGTCAATCTCCCGCTCAGAAACTCCACTCTCATTTTTCTGTTACAAGGTGACATAAAACATAAATAATTGATTCCATTATATTATATGTAGTAGATTACTTATGTTATTGTAATTAGATTATTTACCACACATACTTTTCTATACAACATGCCACTATATCATGTGCTACCCAAGCGATGGTTGTAGACATTCTTTGCTCTTTTGTTTTTGGCCTTCTTACTTTTTTCCTGCACAAATAGTTTATATGAAGAACAAAATGTTACCACTGATTATTAGTAACTAGCAACAAATAAATCAGGTAATATTAACAAACAACACACCTGAAATTGTTCAGACAAAACTTTGTCAACAAAAAGTTTCCAATCTTCCTTTTTAATGCTCGGATATTCAATAGGAGGCAACCTTAGTGACTTTCGATCGTCCTTGTTAGGTAGAACGAATTCAGTTGCCAGTTCACATCGAAAGTTTCTTGATGCAACCCTCATCTACTTTAATACTTGGCTTTTGCATTTCAAGCTCAATTTGAATTTTTTTTGTAAACCAATAACATGGATTAGAAACAGCTTTAAACAAATCTGGAAGTTATATAAAATCTTTAAACATACTATGAAACAAGTAAACAAAACCTGAAAATGAAGCCACAAAGTTTCCTTCATCTCTAGTGGCACACGCCTCCAATCATCAAGTAAAATTGAAATTGTTTCATGTACAATGACTCCAATGTAACTCCTAAGATCATTTCTTCCCTTTCCAACTGGAACACCATAAGAATTGTACTCAATTGCAGCTTTATGACTAACTTCTTATTTTTGCAAACCTTTTTTTTTTTCTTCTCCTTGGTCTTCCGTCGAGCTCCGGAAGAGTGAACTCAGCATCTTCAGCCATCTCCTACAATCCTAAAAATGATTAAAATAAATAAGTATATCATTTAGATTAATAAGTTAATACAAGAGCAATAGCATATAATGAAATAAATAAATCACTTACTGGAAAACTGTGAAAATTGGTGCTGGAAACTAACTACAATAATGCATTCACTGATTTTCTAAATCAATATCTATTGGAATAGCATCACAATCTTTTCTGTCATAAATTCCTTCGTCATCTTTCTCATCCAACTCACATACTGAAAGTTTGTTAGATAATGGAGAAAATACATCCACGTCTTCACATCTTTCCCTATTTAACTTATAAGCTTTGTCGGTCACTGAACAAACTATTGATTTATTATTATCTTGCTGGTCCTTTACATAAAATACTTGCTTTGCATGACAAGCTAGAATAAAGCAATCAGATTTATAGCCAATACGATTTAAATCAACTACAGTGAAACCTAAATTGTTAGTGCAAACCCTTCTATCATCTACCCAATCACACTTGAAAATTATTTTTTTAACCATTAGATAATCAAGCTGCCAAATCTCATCAATGACTCCATAAAACGTCATGTCTCCAAAATGAGGACTTTTATCTTTTGAGCTTGAAATTTGTAGAGTGTTAGCAACAACCCTAACACCACTATTTTGGGTCACACGATTACAGTCTCGATCCCTCGTTGTAAAATTAAAGCCATTTATCTCGTAGCCAGAGAAGGTCACCACGCTTGAGCGTGGTTTGTTTGCCAACCAGCACACTATTTCGTCAATCGACACATTATTTGCTTTATCATGTGCCACCCATAATTTAAATTAACAAGTATAGTAATTAGTAACATGTAGAAAAATCTTGTTAAAGTTTATATCCTATATTGTATTTAGTTAAGTAATTCTAACATTTGCTTGTAACCAACCAGAAAATGTACGTATGTGTTCATTTTGCAACCACAGATTTGTTTTTGCCTTATAGGGGTTTCTTGATGCCAAATAATGCATATGCTCCCTACAGTGAGACCATATTAAGATTTAAAAACTAGTATAGTAATCTAATAATACAATTGTAATATTTTTTTGGAAAAATTAACAACTTACTCGATATATATTTGGATTTCAGGGGTGTTCATTAGAACACACCGGTGTGCTTGTGCCAACAAATGATCATCAACCACCTTTATGTTTGCACCTCCCAAAGGCTTTTCGACAGATAAATCAATTGGACAACCAGTAGGCAGCCCAATAACACCACAATTTGAGAGGTACTCAGCACAAAATGCAAGTGCTTCTTCTGCAATATAACTTTCTACAATACAACCCTCAGGGCGATAGCGATTACGAACATAATCCTTGATAGTTTTCATTTCTCTCTCAAAATGATACATCCATCGAAGATAAACAGGCCCACATAACCTAACTTGTTCAACTAAGTGGACTGTTAAATGGATCATTATGTCAAAAAAGCTAGGTGAAAAGTACTGATGCAGTAAGCATAAAGTGATTACAAGTTCCTTTTACAATTGGTCAAGAGTATTAGGATATACCACTTTACAACACAATGTATTAAAAAAGAAGCACATCCTGATTATGGCCCTTCTCACATTTATAGGCAAACAGTTTCGAATGGCTAGTGGTAGAAATTGTTGCATCAAAGTATGACAGTCATGGGACTTAAGGCCTTGAAGCCGACAATCATCTATTGAAACAAGGTTTTGGACATTGGAAGAATACCCATCAGGGACTTTCACACTCAGCAAGGTTTCACAAAACTGTTTTTTTTTTCTTTTTTACTCAAAGTATATGGAGCTGGAGGTAGGACTTTGTTTTTTTTGTTTGTTTCATCAGGAACTAGTTTTCCCCTGATCTTCAAAGACTCAAGATCTTTTCTAGCATTAATCACATCTTTTGTTTTGCCTGGTTGATGAAGTAATGTGCCATATATAATCTCGCACACATTTTTTTCAATGTGCATCACATCTAATTGATGGCAAACTAATAAATGCTTCCAATAGTCTAAGTAAAAAAAGATTGACTTTTTTTTGTACAATTTTTCAGTTATGTTCTCATCACCATCACCGCCACCACCGCCATCATGTTTCCGCTTTTTGGCCTTCTTTTTCCCAAACTTAATATCTATATCTTCCACCATATTAAAGATTTCCTCACCAGAAAAAGTTTTAGGAGGCTCATTCCACTCTTGCTTCCCATTAAAAACCTTTTTTTGTTTCCGAAATAGGTGACCAAGTGGTAGAAAGCGGCGATGGCCCATATATGACATTTTCCTACTATGTGGCACCCAACATGCACAAGTGCCTATCCCACAAATTGGACAAGCATAATAGCCCTTAACAGTACAACCAAAGAGGTTTCCGTATGTTGGAAAGTCACTGATTGTCCACATCAAGACAGCCCCGTAAATTAAAGGTTTCTTTTCTATAAGCATCATAAACATCAATACCTACATCCCATAGAGTTTTTAAGTCCTCAATCAAAGGTGCTAAGTATACATCTAGATCATTTCCAGATTGTTTAGGGCCAGATATCAAAAGTGACAACATCAAAAACTTTCTCTTCATACACAACCATGGAGGAAGATTATATGTTATTAATATAACAGGCCAACAACTATAAGTAGTGCTAAGTGTACTATGTGGGTTAACCCCATCAGTTGAGAGAGCTAAACGGAGATTTCTAGGTTCTTGTGCAAATTTTGGCCACTTATTGTCAATTAGTTGCCAGGCTGGTGAGTCTGCAGGGTGGCGAAGTTTGCCATCTCTTATTCTTTTATTAGCATGCCATGTTAAATTTTCAGCTGTTTGTGGTGATTGAAACAATCTTTTCAACCTAGGAATAGGTGGAAAATACCATAATACCTTTTTAGGAACCCTTTTCCTAAATTTTGTTGAGCTATCTTTTTTTTTTATACCCAAATGCTCCACAATTTGGGCATTCAGCAAGATCAGCAAATTCATTCCTATACAAAATGCAGTCATTTGGACATGCATGTATTTTTTCATACTCTAAGCCTAGCACTTTCATTGTTTTCTTAACCTCGTACATTGACATAGGTAGAGTATTATTATTTGGCAAAATATCAGCAAGGACTTCTAACAAAGCCGAAAACCCTTTATCAGACCACCCATAGTTCCCTTTCACATTGTAAAGTCTCATTAAACTAGATAACTTTGAATGTTTTGCACCCGGGTACAAAGGCTTTTCAGCATCTTCACGCATATCCTTAAAAGAACTAGGATCTCTATCACAATGCTCGTAAGCATCTTCGACCATGTCAATTATGTTACTGTAATCATGACATCTAAATCTTTGACTATGTGAATGGTCTTCACACTTTGTAAATGTAGATTTAGAGTCAGTCTCACCATGCCAAGTCCAAACAATATATCTTGGGAGAAAACCTTTTTCAAATAAATGATTCTTCACATGTTGAGGAGTATGAAACTTCATATTACAACAAAAGGTGCAATGACATCTAATTGACATTCGGTTTTCAGCATTCAAAATGGCAAAATCTAAGAAATCAGCAACTCCAGAATGATACTCTACAGACAATCTATCACAAGTTATCCAACTTCTGTCCATTTCAAATATTTTACATGTTCACATATGTAATGTCAGTTTAAGTTTAATTAAATTGCATGATTAATTTAATGTTCAATGTTATTATGATTATAGTTGCTACTTAAATAGGAGATTAATAGGTAAGATGGGTGCTAATGGCTTTTTAAGTAGTCGAACTAATTCATAAGTCAAGTAACTAACAAAAGTTAAGAGTTCAAATAAATAATGTCTTCATACCACTTTGCAGGCCATTTTTTCAGATTCTATAAATCACTTTTTAACTTCAAATATAACATGCAGAAATACTTTAAAACAAGCATTTCTTTCTTGAATCAAACACAAATCATCAACTTTATACAATCTCAAAATACTCACAACCACGAACTTAATTAATTTATATCATAGTCATTGTCTCTATTACAAATCTTCCAACCAAAACAGAAAAAATAAACAAGTAGGATTATATAACAAAATTTGCCTCTCTTCACATGAAACGGAGATGTAAATAGTTCGTAACCACTAAACACAGTCATTCAGCCAATATAACACCCAAACAATCATCTCCTAATCAGAAAGGCAAAAGCTAAAATGAAATTTCATATTTTAGTACATTCAAAATCAACTAACTTATTAATCAAAGTTAAGAAACGGAGCTAACAGTTTATTTCAGAAACTAAAAAAAATGCACATTCTTAGTTTTAAATAACAATGACAGTAAATCACATGCACAAAAGTTTGAAACTGACCTAAAATGTGGCAGAAAAAACAGAGTCGCAGCAGCAAGTGTTTTGAGTTTAAGTAATGCACCATTTAAAATGCCTGTATTTTTGGACTGCATGTGAGTGAAGATATATAAAAATAAGAACAAAAATTTCAAGTTACAAATAAATAAAAGAAAAAAAAGATTTGGAAAACAAAACCCACCAGGGTTGCACTACTGTTCAATTTCTGAACATCTGAAACAACCCAAAAATAAAAATTAAAAAATATTATTCATAAGCCAAATTAAAACAAACCCATTAATTAAATTGCCCAAAAAAATAAAATATTCAGCCATTACCAGCTGATAACCTCCTCTACAGTTCTTTCTCTGGACTTAACTTGTGAGGGAGAATGAGATTACTTGAATACGCAACCGATGGTGCCACTTCACCCCTTGTCGATGGCTTTTACTTGCTTGCCTAGTATAGGCACTGGATGGTTTAGTTGGAGAAAAACCCCCTTCGATAACAAGTGATTAGGGTTTTCATTTGTTTTTCAATTTGGGGAAAATGGAAAAACGAAACGGAGTTTTAGCTTTTCATTATCTATCTAAATTAATTGAATTTAATTTGTAAATGGATATTGCATAACAGAAGAGATCGAGAAGAGAAAAACGAAAGAGAAAGTGAACGATAAAAGCAAGATAGATACAGTCTGGGTAGATGGGGAAAAGTCAAGTGTGAGTTTTTTGTTGTTGTTATTTTTATTTTTATTTTTATTTTTTAATAATTTAAATATTATTATGACTTTGACTCATCGAGATTTGATGGTCTGTCCTCCAAACATTAAAGCTTTAAATCTTTGAGCTCTCAGGTTCGAGTTGGAGCTAAAACAAATTTTTATGAATTTTTTTTTATCATTGATACTTTAGTGTCAGTGATCTTTGATGTTTAATTTACTGACACCCTAGTATCATTAATCTGTGATTCCTATTTGTCAAAAGCGGAAAACGGTGCATATGTACATAATTACTGACACTTTTTGCAAAGTGTCAATAACGAAGTGTCAGTAAAGCCCATTTTTCTAGTAGTGAAACTCTATTATAACTATTTAACCTTCTAAAAAGGAGAGAATTTGAAAAAAGTTTGAAGTCTTATGAAACCCCTTAAACTCTATTATTATTATGTGGGTTTTATCTAGAAGGTTATTTGTGGAATTGTACTGCTATATTTTTAAGAAAGTGGTTTCGTAAGATAATTCAGGGTGGAGGAGCACTACTCTAATGCAATTCAATTTACAAATAGGTATATAGTATGTCCATTGAAATATTTAATCAAAATTCAACATAAATAAACATAAAAAAATGCATAATAGAAGTTTAACCAAAAAAAAAAAAAAAAATCTCATAAACATTTTGGAGGTTTGAACCCTTCTCCTCTTTAAAATTAAATGGAGAAATTACCTATTAACTTAACTAAAAATCGCAAACATCTCTAAATTTATTGAAAGACAGAGGCTCGATTAATTATGTGTTCAGTGATCAAATAACAGATTAATGACTGGGGGCATGTGGCCACGGAAAAGACTTTTGATTGGTTTTGTTAAAAAAACTTAAATAGTCATATCATATTTTATGTTTAATTCACAGCAACGATGGAGCAACAAGCTAGGTCAAGTCTTCTCAGAACCCCCCTGTGCCCCAACAATTTGTTATCTTATCCTTTGTACATGTCTTTGCCTGTCAATTCTGTTAACAAAAGAATAAATGGATAAATATAAGAGATCGACGGCCGTGACTTGTGACAAATAACAGGTCTATACAGGTGTAATTAAGTAGGTGACAAAAGGTTACAACACAAAGAACACAATCATTAAGTCTTCCCTTAAATTTCTCACCAAGGATCAATATCAAGCAGACACGAAAATCATCCTCTGATCTTTTTAGCGCATCCATGGACCCATTGCTTCCAAAACCCTAGCCTTTAATTTTCTTTTCTTGTTGATTCGCTCGTATCTGAATAGTTTCTAGCACTATCATAAACAATCAAGCGTGTCAAAATTATCATATAATACTACTCCTCACATGCCTATTATTATTGGAATCTTCGGTCACCCAAGCCATATAATCCCCTTTATTATTCAGGGAAAAATATTTATATAACCTGTTTGGATATCGTCAAGTAAAATGGAGAAGGAAAAGAAAATTTATTAGAAAAAGTAAAATCGATTTGAAAGACTTGTGTCTCCTTTGTGTCCACAATTATCTTGTTGTACAAGACAGTGATACTTTGTAGTCAAGCTGAAATCGGATACTTTGGTCCCATATGTTGGCCACTTTGACTACATGAGAAGATGGGGCTGAAAAGTACTTCTCACACTATACTGCATAGCATAGCCTTGCATTTTGCCCACCTAGATTTGATTAAGCAACTCTAATTAAGTTGGATTAATCGTGATTCCAAAAAAGGTAATATTATTATGAGAATCTTAGCTTTGCTTTGTTCTCAGTGATGAAATTGAAAAGTTTTTGTGACCTGTAACTCTTTTTTTTTTGGGGTAAAAATCAGTCAATCTCTCTATCTTTTTGCTGAACTATCATATCAAACTTTAATCTAATTAACTTTGGGATAAGTATGATGCCACCTAACTTATCTATTTTTGTTCATAATCCATGATGAAGTTCTAGATCACCATTTGTTTTAACCAAACTTTAAACTTGCATTGATAAAATTTTGCGACAGTTCGATATATCTTGCCGGAAGGTCCATGCATGGTGCACTTATTGTAGCTAGCTAGGATCTTCATCAAAGATGAATACAAACTCACATTCTTTTTGCTTTGTCCCATCTATAATGACAGAAACAATAATCTTAGAAAATGTATGTGTATGTATATTTATTCACACTGGCAGGAGCAATAAATAATTTGGACCTCTAGAAGATGGAATTTACTTGAGAAATATAAGACTGCAAGTTGTCACAAGGTTTTTGACGATTTTACATTGTTTTAAACTTATAAATTTATAACAACTCAATTCTCTTCCTATCTACGTGAACGGGGTTTAAACCCCACACTTACCGTCTCAAGAGGATTTTTCGGTTAAGCTAACCAGCATTATATTTACTAACTCACATGCATGCATGTTTCTCCACAAAACCCTAATTGCCATATTTGAGCAGACATTCCAGATCAATTACACTGCACGAAATTTTCCTTTCCAGTAAATGAATGGCATGTGCAAAGGAAAAATTCTGGCTTCATCTAAAAAGTATAGGGTTCATTGCATGGACATGAACAGTGGACTAATGCTATAGCAGTTGACAAGGAAGAGTGTAGTTACAGTTGTTAGACACAGACAGGTACCGACATCCATTATCACTATCTGAGAAATTTCAACGAAGGTTAAAACTATTATCCATGAGAGTGAAAAACAAGAAAATTTATTGAATCATGAAAAAGCCATTGAGCAATTAATTTATTTCTTATCCTGCTAAGAAAATGAAAGCCTACGTTTTCTGAAAATGACTTTCCAGTTCCCTCCACATGCCTTTGATGTACACGCACATAATGCAACAACAAAGAAGCCTCAAACCTTCAAGGACTTTTACTTTTCACCATCTTTTGAGTTAGTGGGATTGCTAGATTATATCAGTAGAAATGTAAAGTCCGGTTTGATTTTTAACTTTGAAGTGTCAGAATTTATCAGTACTGAAAGCTAGCTAGATGAATGTATATTTCCAGTTCTGGTTGTTTCTTATCAAAAGTATAATCATTGTCTTGCCAGAAAAATTGTGCATTGATTCACTTAGAGAGTTGTTGAGGTGTCATAAAGATTCTGCAGCTATTCGTCTAATCTTTCACTTAAGCAAATACCTTATGTGATTGGTTGTTAAAGTTACGGAAAAACTATTAAAACATGGTTTAATAGTATAATATTATTACATTATTAAACCTTATAATTTAATAATTTTACTGGATTTGTTAAATTTGATAAAGTCTAAAAAAAGTTATTAAGTCACATGATTTAATAATGTGATGGTCAGAAAAATTATTAAGTGATATGATTTAATAGTGCAATAAGATTATAATATATATAGTATGACATTTCATAACCAAATTACACCGCTTTAAAATCACCTCTAACACACTATGGTACATAAATCTTACACTTTTACATTTCAAGTAAAATTTAATCACATGCAACATCATGAACATGCAAAAATGATGATGCAACCTTTAATAACAAATTCTTCTTGTATTACAATGAAGGGTAGCATTGCATGAATAATTAAAACAATAACATGCTAAGACTAGCATCACTTTCCAATGTACCAGCTAATGTGGGCTCCGAAATAGAATGCAAGAAAGTGATTTGATTGGATTTGACAGTATTTTAAAGGCTAGCTGTCTAGTCTAAAAAGGGACTATGATTTCTGAGTGGGCCAAAAATCGGTGCTTTGTGACCAAAATAATTGTTATGTTGTAGGTAACAGCAAAGGGGTTTCACTGCAAAATTTCCGTGCGATTGTCGTTGGAGCAGAAAGCTAGCTGAGAATATTAGGTATCAATTAATAGTTGAATTCATAAATAACCACAGTAACAGACGCAAAAATTTTTAACAGGGTGTTCCCATGGCAGCAAGCAATGCTTCAAGGAATTAGGCGTTGAAACTGCATTTTGATTCCTGCTTATGCATATATATAACAAATGGCAAAATGCAAGCATAAGTCACACATCAAAGGTTGGGTTGAGACTTGAGAGAACTTTATGCATTGTGGAAACAGTTGCCAGATAGTGTTGAAAACGGTCTCCCTTTTGTTTCTGGTGTAACAGTTGTTAATTGGAGTAAATATAATTGGCTTTCAAAGTTAAAAAAATAAAAATAGTTTGAAATAATTAGTAGTAATTATTATATATCGGATTAAAGGAATGCTAAAAGTCATATGAGTACATAAAAGATCATCTACCCATAGGATGTAAATCACATCATTTTTCACACATTTCAAAACGATTTCAAATTTCTTGTGTAAACCAATAAGAAAGATTAATTTGTTTCTTACATATTTAAAATTAGTTGTCCAACCTATGATATACATAAATATCTAAGTTGTAAAAAACCAAAGTCGGTATAGGAGGTCTCAACAGGTTCCTTAGTAAATTATGTGCCTCTAATAAATTATAAAAATACCTATATCATAACAAGAAGATGAGAATATGAATAAGTATGATTTCCTAATAATATATTGTAAGGACAAGAATTGGAGTAAACAAAATGATTCTTAGGATCAGAGAAACATTTTATAAAAAAATATCTAATAGCAATTAAGTACTTTAGTGACCATATATGTACGTATTCAGTCTCAATAAATAATGATATAACAGAGATGAAATGTGTGGCAGTAACAGGTCAAGACTCGAGATTCAACCCACAGTAGCAATAAATAAATTAAAAATCAAGACAATAATCGCACATAAACATTCTACAAAATCTCCATTAAATATTGATAAAAATCATAAATCTCAGCAACCCCAAGCACAAGGCAGCCGGCTACCCTGCCTTGGTGGGGGCTCTATCACCCGCATTTCTCCTGCCTAAGCAACGACTCTTTTTTCTTGGGTTGATGTTGTGAAACATAGGCAACTGAGAGTGGGGACAACCAACTGTCCTTCGACGCGTGTCCCTCTGAAAACGACTGTTCACACGCCAAGGAGACAGCCGGAGATGAGGCCGGGATGGGACCTTCCCATTAAGTCAACGACTCTCTTTTTGTGTGACATGGCCTCAACGTCACCAATTGGATTTACTCTCCCCTTCACTTGCATAAAAAGTTGACCCACATGCAAATGCATTACATAAAATCGCTATATAGGTTATATTTCAAACGTTTTGGTTCTCAAGAAACTACCACTACTACTTGACTAGTTAAGTTCACTTTCATCACATGTAAAATGGTGAATTAGAGCATTTGGATTTTCCAACAGTACTCTTCTTTGTCTCACACATTCAAGCACACTTATTAGCATATATTATATGTGACCTTATTTCCAGCATTATTAGTTGATGATGATCGATCATCATATCATTGATATTTTTGATACGCAACAAATTAATTAACTTACATACAGAAAACTAAAAACTAAACTTTAATATTGGATAATATAATTGAAATTGAAACAACATATGTATGAAATGATTCAAATATATATACATATCTTGAAGCTTAATTAGTGTTAAAGAATCGTGGGAAATGAATGTCGGCGGATATATTCTATACTGATATTGATTTACCTTAAAGCAGAAGCCACAAATATTTGAAAAAGAAAAAAAGTAAAATTAAAAAAAGGCAAGATTTCATAAAGCCGCTGCTGGGTTTCTAACAACACCCGCAGTACATGCCCGCATGTACTCGGTTTACCCGAAGCAGTCACAAGGTCGTACTTACCAAGTTTACCGGAAATTGCCAGTCCAATCACCTTCTTTCCCGGTTCCCTTCCCTTGAAATCGTCCACCATTTAGACCGCTCCAAACGGTTTCCCGGTTTTTCTTGTCAGCCAAGCACTTAATCGAGTGATTATGCCCATACCAATGCCATTTATGCCTCTGCCTCATATGAAATCTAATTTAATTAATTAAACTAAAGCAAATTGTGTTATGTTAATTAATCTTAATTCATTTGTTAATTAGCACAGTGTAAATACTGTTTGATTGAAAGTCTTGGTATGCATTAGCGGGCACATAGCCTCCACCACTACTGAGGCTATATATATCTTCTAAGTTTCATCTCATTTACTGCAAACCAAAATTTTCTCTCTTGTTTTGATTGCTTATATTAGCTCTCTCCATCTTCTTTAGTTTACTTTGTTGTGTCAAAGAAACCATGCCAGAAGCTCCTCAAAACTTACTCGAGAGAGCTGAACATGATGGATTAGTTTCTGATAATAACAAGAAAGCATTGAAGTTTATTGAGAGCGTTACAAGTCAAGCTGATGAAGTGCAAGATCGTGTTCTAGCCGAAATCCTTTCTTACAGTGCCAACGTTGAGTACTTACAACGATATGGCCTTAATGGGCATGTAGACAAAGGTACTTTCAAGAAAGTGATGCCTGTTATCACTTACGAGGATCTTAAGCCATATGTTGACCGTATTGCCAATGGAGATTGTTCTCCAATTTTGTGTTCACAGCCCATTTCAGAGTTCTTGACAAGGTGAGAGCCCTTATACATACCACTTTAATTTCTTCGAAAGAAAATATCGTTTAACGAAAAAAAAAAATTGTTAATATGGGGTTATTTAATTGATTTGAAGCTCTGGAACATCCGGTGGAGAAAGAAAGCTGATGCCCACAATAGAAGAGGAGCTGGAGAGGAGATCGTTGCTTTACAGCCTTTTGATGCCTGTAGTGGACCAATTTGTGCCAGGTTTGGACAAAGGGAAGGCAATGTATTTTTTGTTCATAAAATCAGAAGCTAAAACCCCAGGAGGACTTGTGGCTCGTCCGGTCTTAACCAGCTACTACAAAAGCTCACTTTTTAAGGACCGGCCTTTTGATCCATACACCAATTACACTAGCCCAAATGAAACCATTCTCTGTCCAGACTCTTACCAAAGTATGTACTCTCAGATGCTCTGTGGCCTTTGTCAAAACCTTCAAGTTCTTCGTGTTGGTGCTGTTTTTGCTTCTGGCTTCATTCGAGCCATTAGGTTCCTTGAAAAGCACTGGCCTCTTCTTTGTAACGATATTCGAAAAGGAACGATAGACCCCAAAATCACTGAACCGTCTGTGAGAGAGGCTGTGTTGAAAATTTTAAAGCCCAACACCCAGCTTGCTGATTTTATCGAGGCTGAATGTAGCAAAGAGTCATGGAAAGGGATCATAACTAGGTTATGGCCTAACACTAAGTATATTGATGTTATTGTGACAGGAACAATGTCTCAGTATATTCCAACTCTTGATTATTATAGCAATGGCCTTCCTCTTGTTTGCACAATGTATGCCTCTTCAGAGTGCTACTTTGGGCTAAACCTTAACCCTATGTGCAACCCCAGCGAAGTGTCCTATACTCTACTTCCCACCATGGCCTATTTTGAGTTCTTGCCAGTGAACAGGAAAAATGGAGAACCAAAATCGCTTAAAGAAGATCAGCAACAAGTGCTTGATCTCACTGATGTTGAATTGGGACAAGAATATGAGCTTGTGGTCACCACTTATGCCGGTAAGTTTCAACATACTTTACAGTAAAATTGTGACTTTACTATGTAGCACAATTGAGGCTTTCAAATAATAATTCATAAGATTTATCCCTAAAAATATGTAATAGCACTTGAAAATATTTCCTAAATTTAACGTTTTTGATCATGTAGGTCTATATCGTTATCGAGTTGGAGACATACTGAAAGTGGCCGGATTCAAGAACAAGGCACCTCAATTCAACTTTGTGTGCCGAAAAAATGTTGCGTTGAGCATTGATTCTGATAAAACAGATGAAGTTGAGCTACAAAATGCTGTGAAGAATGCCGCTAACCATCTTTCGCCGTTTGATGCATCTCTCATAGAATACACAAGCTATGCGGACACATCAACCATCCCTGGCCGCTATGTGCTCTTTTGGGAAATTAGCCAAAGTGGTGCAACTCAAATTCCTCCTTCAGTCTTCGAGGATTGTTGCCTTACCATTGAAGAATCACTCAACAGCGTTTATCGCCAAGGCAGGGTTTCCGATAAGTCAATTGGCCCTCTAGAGATCAAGCTCGTGGAGAGTGGGACATTTGACAAGCTCATGGACTATGCTCTTAGTCAAGGTGCATCAATAAATCAGTACAAGACACCACGGTGTGTGAAATATGCTCCCATAATTGAGCTTCTGAACTCAAAGGTTGTGTCGAATTACTTCAGTCCTAAATGCCCGAAATGGGTTCCTGGTCAAAAGCAATGGTGCACTGAGATCACTAAATAAAGAGAGTCGGAGCCTTTTATCTGTTGTGCGTGTTAGGGTTTCTGTAAAACTACTGGAAATTGAACAGGAAACTGTGGTGTGATGAACTAAATAATAGTTTAATCCATCTTTTGTTCCTCTCAATGTTGTTTAATCTCTCACATAAAAACAGTTTTTGTCCCAGTAATATCTTCTTCTACTTGTCCATCATTTTTTCCCTGTTCATGGTACTAAAAATCGAGAAATTTAGCTCCTTCTCGCTGCTTCATTTTTTTCAAGGGTTCCAGTGAAGCGATGTGGATTCTTCCATATTTGAATGCCTTGATCGATACGAAAAAGATGCGCTCAAGCACCCAACCTAGACCATACAAGGGGCTAGGGCTCGAAAGCCGGCCTAAGTCAACAAGCACCTCTCTTAGTAAGGTTGAACTAATGTGACATTAGAAAATTTGATTTCACATGATCTCTAAACCGTGAGAACTGAATGCATGTATATGATTTTAAACCTTAACCATTTTAGTACCTAATCAATTTTGTTCCTTTGATATTCTAAATTCTATTTGACACCTAACATGATCAACATCAATGAAGCAATTTGCACTTGTGGAGTATGACACAAATTAATGAAAATAATCGTCGAAGAAAGTTGATTATCAGCCACCAAACAGGTTCAAAATGAAAGATTTGTGAGCTTGAAACGTTCAATATTTAAAAAATTTAGCAAGTGGCTAGCTCGAGTACACTAATAAAGCATCTAAAGAAATTATCTAGTGGAAAGCAATCCTAGCGTTAGAAGAGGCCCAGGAGAAACCCATCATCTGTGACCTAACCTTCTGTCGGCGCAGAGAATCTCTGTAATTGCAGTGCCCCGTACAAAGAGTCATTTCTTGCAAGGCTTTTCCATGCTTGAGCAAAAACTTTGCTAGACTAACTTCATTTTCGCATTCTAAAAATCCATGGATCTCTACAACATTCAGGTTGTTTAAGAAGGGCTTCAAAGTTTGGCTTTGAGATTGCCAATATTGCTCTTCCTCAGAAGTGTACATGTCCCATAAGTCCCTATTCCATTGCTGAAAAAGGGAAACAGTGAAAACAACTGTTGAAATTAACACAAATCCGGTTATGTGTGAAATCTCACATTGAACAAATGAAGGGTACATTTTGGTACTTACTCGCCTTTGAATCTTGTAGTCGTTAATAATCTTCAGAATGAGGGTGTGAATTGATGGTGAGCTCCTGAACAGGCATGCTAATCCTTGGACATTATGTTTGTTGAAACCGGTGTGCAGCTCCAGAGATTTTAGATTGGTAAATGTATGAAGATTCGTAAAATAATTCCTGTTAGATAGTATCTGCCGAACATGGTTCAATACAGAGTTAACTGAATTTGAAGTCACACTTCAATGCATACAGACATATACAAAAATTAAGAATAGAATGAAATGGTTCTTTGATTGACATTGATACCTTTTGATTACCTCAACATTAAATTAAATCAATGTCATGAATCTATTATAAATTACACCTATATGTGGATCAGTTAAGAACTCTAAGAGAATAAAGAAAGTACCTCAATGCAAGGGCTTTCAAGTGTTAAAGAACGAGCATGAGAGAGACCTGATAAAAAATTTGATACACTCTGAAGTTTGGCCGAAGTTAAGTCTTCATGAAGTAAGATAAAACCTACTGAGGCCTCATGCAAAGAGGTTAAGTTCTCCAAAGAACTGCTGGCAGTAATAGCATTATATTCCCAATTCAATACCTTCAGTTTTGAGGCATCAATCTTGACCCAACTCTTATCACAATAAACATCAAAACAACTGGCAACTCTCAATCTTTCTAGTTTTGTGCCAAAAATATCCAAGCCACACAACTGAATACAGTTATCTAGGGTTAAATCTTCTAGGGCTCGACAGCCAACCTTAAGTTGTTTCAACCCATAACAAGCATCAAGATCAAGTTTCTTTAAATGGGGAAACGATGAATCCGTAAACAAATCCAAAAGACAAGGCTGGTTGAATAAAATCACAAGGGAAAGTGACAATGTGTGTAGTGATCGAAACCCACCTGCTACTACTGATGAAGGAGGCAATCTAAATCCTCTATAACGCGATCTCAACTTGAATACACGTAAAGAATCACTCGTTATAACACACCGCGGCAGATTGAAGTAGTCATCTGTGGCAACCTCAATGTCAAGTTCTTGTACATTGTGTCGTATAGCACGACGGATCAAGCCATTGAGACACGAAAAACTCAAATGAGCACGAAAGCGAAGGACCCTTATGTAGGAATGCTTGTCACGAATGGACAACACCTGGGAAATCAAATCCATTTCTTTAAGAGATATGAAACGTGGCCTCTTTGCCCCGCTGCTTGTGTTATACTTCCCGGAAGATATGGCTAGTGGGTTGATAGTGTTGAAGTCGAGGTCAGGGAAAGAGCACCAAAGGGATCGCCATCTTTTTGATAAGGTGCAGGTTTGTGCAATGGATTTGATGGGAAGAAGGAAGAGGATGTGATGAAGAATGGCGTCAGGGAGGTCACTGATTCGGTCGATGCCATTGTCACATTGATCGTTTTCTGAAAAGTAAAGTTTCCTTCGCTTTGCAGATCTCGTTTCCATTTGGATGTTGATAATTCTTTTTTTGTGTGTTTCTTTAGGTAGTGTTTGAGTTCAGTGTGTGTTTTGAGATGGTTGTTAGACTAGGGTTTGAATGTTTCAAAAGAGTGAAGTATGGCGAGAACGGGAACAGCGTCAGAGTTTGTTTGTAACTTAAAGAGCAAAATAATAGGTTCCCAATAAAACTAGAAAGCAAAATGAAAAATAATTAACAAAAATAATTATGTTTTGCCAACTGACACACAATCCCAGCCCTCAAATCCTGCATCAGGAATCTGAAAAGAAAGGTTCCATTAATAAATTACATTCACTGTTCCATCATCCATGCTTCTGATTGGTCTTGGGCCCTAAGTGAAAATATACAGAGAAAACAAGTTCTTATAAAAATTTGTAGACCACAAAATCTTGTGTCAAGATGTTCCCATAACGGATCAAAACATGAGTTAAAAATTCCTTTAGACGGAGGAGTTATTTATGGCGCTGCATAAGCCAATAAAATTTACCAATTGGTTACAACAATCAACTTAAACAATCAATTAAGTGGAGTAGTATAATAACTGCTGTGTTCAGCCTGTTTCTGTAACCCTCCAAGTGACCCACTATTGTTTGAGAAAATTGTGGTATGACAAATCATAATATTTTGATCTCTCTCGTATATGCATCAAGATACCGGGAATATTTACACATGCTCCCAGATTCTTTTTTGCTAGTTACTGTACTTACCAGTAATCTCCAAAAGAAAGAACAAACTCCATTTGCGCAATGATGAAAACTATTTGAATCTCTTACAACAATCGTCCTGTTGACACGATTCGATAAATGCTTAGTTGCCGAATGACAGTTTACACATGCCCGCAGATTCTTTGTTATCCTTACTGCAGTTCCAGGAGGATTACTGATGAGCCCATAAGCAACCGCTATCCGCTCACTATGATTGCAAATTTTGTCTCCGCAGTTTCTTCATAATTCAAATCATGTAGTACAGATTCCATATGGGGGACAAATCCAGCTTCCTTTTTCTGTCTAATACGTCAACGTCCAAATGCTTGAAGCTTTTCATTGATCTCGATCCGGCTATACCCCAGGTCTTTTGTCAGTCTTTTCTCCCTCATCAATACCCCGTATCTTTGCAACACAATCCCACAAGCTAGCGAAAGCATAGAGATTTGACAGCTGAAGATAACCCCCTATATTGTGTGGGTCCAATGAGAACAGACGGTCTGCAGCATATTCTCCCACTGCTGCATGGGGATCTTCCAAGCACTCAGAAGTGCGCGCCTCACAGATAACCGTAGTTCAATTGGCATGTTCATAATAAATTTAAATGCATGGTTCGAATAGCCTGCACGAGCAAGAAGATCAACAACACGAGCATAATGCTGGTGGCGAGGCTCAATTCCATGCTTTCTTATGTGGTGAAACAGTACCCATCCCTCTTCTCCAAGACCTGAATGATTGAACGCAGCAAGAACAAAGGTAGCATCGATCGGCTGAACACTAGCTTGCTTCATTGCTTGATAAAGAGTAATTGCTTCTGGTCCCGACCATGCAATCCATATCCCACAGTCATGGCACTCCGCATGACAACATCTTTATCAAGTGTTCTATCGAAAAACATTGGAGCCAAATCTACACTTCCACATTTTGCATACATATCGATGAGGACCGTGTTAACAATAACATTATTTCTATATTCACTTTTGCCAATATAATAATCCATCCACTTAGCTAACACAAGAGATCAACTTGTGCTCAAGTTAAGATAGCTGACAGTTGTAGAATCTGTTCTAATATTATTTAGAGATCATCTCACGGAATAGCTTCACAGCTTCCTCAGCATAACCATTCTTTGCATAACCAGAAATCATCGCATTCCACAACGTCACATTTGGTTGATATCTACATCTGATCAAACAATGATCTCGCAACCATCACTTGCCCAAATTTTGCTTACACGGCTGTAAGTGAAATAAGCAAATCAGATTCAAGTTCAAGGCCCAACTTAATCATGAAACCATGAACAATTTTTCCTTGTTCCAAAAACTCCAAATCACAAGAGCAATCCAGTGCGGTTCCATATTCGTTTTCCTCATTTGACAATAAACCGTCAAAGCTGCCAAATGCTGACCATTCTGTGCGTGACCAGAGATGATATAAGTGCAGGAAAACAATTGTTCTATCAAACAACCCATCAAAGAGATAACAGACTAAAAACCCGAGACTAAATATCTGACCATGTACTCGCGGACCCATCAAGAGCGAAGGCAAGGCCACGCAATATTTGAGCACAAGAGGAGGAGTACAGCCATTGGGGGCCACCCAAGCCACTTGCATTCTTGAATATGCTTCAAGCGCTTCAACAAACAAATTGTATCTCGAATAACATGTAATAACGGCATTCCACAAAAACACGTCCGGTCAGGAAATTCATCGAACATCTTCTTTGCAGAGCTAATTTCTCACTGAGTTAATCAAGAACCGGCTCTCCTGCAATCTGGAGACTAGCAAAAGGGCATGGATTTGACCCAAGTGCCTTTTGTGGGAGGAATTATCGATAAGAGCACCGTAGAAAGAATGAGGGTCGAAGCTATGGAGGTGGAAATTGTAATCGTCTGCGCACACAGGCGATGAGGAGGAAGAATAGGAGAACTGTTTGAGAAAAGTTGAACAGGAACGCGGGAAATTCAAATGTGGGTACCGTTGCGGAATCCAACGGTAAGATTTTCGCGGGAAGAGGATACAGAGGAGAGAAATACACTTCTCTTTTTTTTTTTTTTTTTTTTTTTTGATAAGGATGAAAGAAATACTTATTAGAGCATGCGGCGTCTGCATCGCCAGCATGCATCTGTCGCGTGCCCACGGTGAGCAGTTTTAAGGTGGCTTTTGTTATGAATTTTGAGATTTTGACCGCATGTTATAAAATTAGAACCTGTTTTTCTTGATGTCCTTCTTAAAATGAAGTAGTTTTAGAAGTTTATTAATTTTTTCGTCTGAATTCAGCATTTATTAAGAATTTCTCCAAGTTCATTAAATTTTTAATTTTCTAGCTTTATTTCAATGCAATAAATGTTATTAAATTTAGACTAAAAATTACTATAAATTTTGCGGAACCAAGGTATTATTCATTTATGTGGGCTTGAAGCATATTGCTAGTTCAATCAAATAAGATTTTCAATTCTAGCAAATGGAACAGGGATTCAAATATGTATGCTGATTAAAATTGGATTCAACTCTCATAATCTATTTATTAATTGGTAATTGAAATGGGCTAAAATTAAAAGAATGAATTGAAATAAAAACAAAAAATATAAATAAGAAGAATGGACTGAAATAAAAATAAAGAATATGAATCGGAATGAATTATTTATTTGAACCATACGAATCAGAGTTAGAATAATTGTATTTCTATTAATCGTTTAAGTTATTAAAACGTCCTAAGTTAATTATTGTCATTTTTGTTATTAGGTATTACAACAATTGCGATTATTATTGTTCAAAAAAATATTATTAATAATAATCAAAACAACAACAATAATAGTATAATAAAAATAATAATAATAATAATAAAATTTAGAAAAAAAAAAAAAAAGGGGAAACAACGGTGTCAATATTGTTATTATCATTATTATAATACAAGCGGATGACTTCTTTTATACGAAACGATGTCGTGTGCTCTGAAGCGGAAAGATAGAAAAAAGGAAAGCTGGAGATTGTTCGATTCGATCTGCAAAAACGCAAAGAATGGAGAGACACGTAGAGGCTCTGCTTCGAAAGATATCGTACGGAGCAATAACAATAGCAACGTTCACGCTTGTAATGCTGATGCTACAAACCCCAGAAACCTGCATTTTAGAAAACTCACCTAAATCGACAAAATTCCCCAAATCCTCCTGCGACTCATCGCACCGCCAACACCTCCCACTCGAGAAGAAAAACCACCGCCTCTGGTCCTCAAAATCCTGGAAGCAACAAGTCAGCTCTTACGCGCATTTTTTCAAACACCTTCAGGGCAAAAGCCTCCTCTTTAATCACTCCAAAGTCCTCTGCGTATCCGCCGGTGCCGGCCACGAGGTCATGGCGTTTAACAGCATCGGCGTCGCTGACGTCACAGGAGTGGAGCTGATGGATTCCTTGCCGTTGGTTAGCCGGGCGGACCCGCACAACTTACCCTTTTTCGACGAGGCTTTTGACGTGGCGTTCACGGCGCATTTGGCGGAGGCGTTGTTTCCCTCCAGGTTTGTCGGAGAGATGGAGCGGACGGTGAAGATTGGTGGGGTTTGTATGGTTCTTATGGAGGAGTGTGCGGGTCGGGAGATCAAGCAGATTGTGGAATTGTTTAGGACTTCGAGGTTTGTTGATGCTGCTAATGTTACCGTTAACGGGTCTAATATGACAAGGATTTTAATGAGAAGAACTAGATTGCCTGTTTGATGGGTTCGATTTCATTTTTTGTTTGTTGTAAATTTGATTGATTAATTTGGATGCGGGGAAAGTGAATTCTTAGACATGTATTTGAGGAATGAATTGCCTGTGAATTATGGATTTTGAGATTGAGTTCCTTGTTCCTTGTGAATCCAGCATTGACGGCCTTGTATTGGTTTCTTGGTTCTGTCCAGTAGTATAATTTGCTTTTCTTGCTGTTTTCTGTGTTGACTTTCTAGTTATAGAAGTGAAACCTTAATTTTCTGCATTATATGTCAGCAGATGTTTATATCATATTCATAATACTGTAATTGAATCAGTTAAATTCACATACATGGAGTATTTTATTCGAACCATTTTAGTGATTTGGTAATTTAGTTCTGCATTTACCAAAGACTTTTTAGGCTGTGATATGTTACATGGGCTGTCATCAACTGCCTTTTTATGCTGTTTGCTGAATTTTGTCAGTAAAGTTTTACAGAGGCAGTGAGATGACCATCTTCATTGAGGATGAAATTCCTTTCTTGAGTGGAGCAAGTGGTTCTTAGTTACTAATGATCAAGTAAGTAAATTCAGTAATTCTGCAATGGCTGTCAGCTTTTCTTCTGGAAGCCAGTCAGGAGTGGTCACCAGTTACGTAGAATTATATTACCTTCTATCTGTTGTTCTTTGGTCAAGCATTTGATATCATAATGTGACAGTATTCATTTTTTCCGTTATTACCAGACTTGCAATTCAATGGCCAGAATTTTCTGACTGCCATTTAGTATGATCTGTAATTTTAGGATTCGCAATGTTCAATTCATGAGCTAGTTATAATGGGATCATCATCCTTTTGAATGGCTTCGTGTTCTTAGATTTGTAGGTTGTTTACTTGAAGACATTATTTCTCGCAACATTGCAGTTCATATTCTAGGTTCGGCATTATGTGGTTGTGTGCAAATAATGAAGATGACTGGGGGAGATATGTAAAAATTAAGGGATCTGTTTTGAAAGAAGTAAGATCCTGGAGGTACATGCATTTACTACCACACAGGAAAGTCGCACATGACCTTGTCCATTTCTTCAGTTATCATTTCAGAAATCCTTGAATTCGGTTGAAGTGTGGTAGTTTTGCTTCCCATTACCTGTAGATACTTATTTCTTCATTGATTTGAGCATTGAAGTCTATTGATAATTTACATTTTTGTATGCATGTATTTTATATATTATTGGCCATGTGTCTTCCTTTATGATTTTATCATCCCTATCAATCTATCATGCAAATGATGTGATTCTGGTACTTAACCACTTGAAGCTCGTGCCATGTTGTTCACCATTACGTTTTATACTTGTACTGTGAGTTTCTGTGTTATATTCGAAACATAGAAACCATATATGACTTATTTTCAGTTGCTCATCTTCGGAGCTTATGGATATTTTCTTCCTTTTTATTTTTTCTTTTCGTTTATATGCATTCTTTTTGGTTCCAGATGTGGGAATAGTGCAACAAAGATGACAGTTCTTTTTTTAACAGAGACAATTTGAATGCTGCAGTGGCTCTGCATTCAGAGGGTTAACCCTGATGAGGGCATCTAGGCACATTTCCTGAAGGACACAGAAATAGTAATAGTGGTAGTTATTCTTAGTTAGGAATGTCATAGAGGTTAAAAACACACTTCACACACACATAGTTAGCTCCAGCATAGAGCCACGGCTGCCAATTCTGTGCCATAAGTAATGACATTCCATCATTCTGGCCTGGACTACTGAGTGGCAAATCCTGCACCATTACCTCAAACTTCAAAGGATTGTATACACTATATTACAAACAAAGCTGAATGGTTAATACACTTGAGGGTTACACGTGCCAAAGCCTGTACCATTAAAACAAATTAATAGCAACTGAAATAGTCCTGGAGCACAGAAGAATTAACTGGCTAAACTGAAAACTTGTAAACACTGCTAAGCATCAGTATTGGACAATACTCTATAGCTAATGTTAAATCATGCCAATCTTGATGTTGTCAGGAAGTCCTACTATCTCGAAAAGCTTGAGAAATTCCATGAATCACAAACTGCTTGGACGAGAATATTTCAGGGGCAAAAATCTGCACTCCATTGATGTCAAATCCTTGGATAAAATCAGCACCTCCACTGATCACGAGATATTGATTGGGTACTAACGTCTTTAGCAATGTTTTACCGGGTAAAGAAGCCAGTTCTTTATACGTAAATCTTTGAGGCAATATATGGAGCCTCACGATTCTGTCAAGCAAGGGAGAAGAAGATGCTACAACTGCAAAGTCTGCTGGGGCAAAGATTGTGGTCGAGTTCAGGTTGATGTTATCTTCAAGAATCTGATCGATAACAGAATGCAAGCCGATAGCAAAGGAAACAAAACCATTTGAGCTCAGCAAACGGATAATTTTGGTCCACTCATTGACCATGTTCTTGGATTCAGTGATATCAGAAACTAGAGTACTCGAAAAGGAATCACATATTGGTGATTGAATGTAATCCCAACCTGGGTGAATATTTTGAGGATCCAAAGATGAAAATGGCTCAAGAACCCCATGAATGGACAAGGATCCTTCAAGAAATATATCAGGTCGAGACACCAACACATTGTTGATCTCTATCAATCTTTCTTTTACAACGATCTTGGTTATGGCGACTTTCTTTTGATGAAGAAAGGTAGGCAAGCAACTACCCTGAGGCTTCATTAAGAGATCATTCATGGAAAGCTTAAGAGGAGAGGTATGGTATTGAAGAAGTTTTTTAAAGAGCCAAGGAGGGAGAGAAGTGTTGGAGATGGCAGAATCTTGGATGGCAAAGATTGTTGAGTTATGAGAAGAAAGAAAGATTTCAGGGGAGACTTGAAGGAGAGTGGCAATGATGTTGAAGCCTGATCTTCTTAAGGCTTTAGAAGCGTTTGAAAAGAGTTGATAGTTGACGGGTTTCGTTGAAGGACTGCCGTTGTCTTTTGGGATTGCATGCAGTGACATGGAGATTGCCATGCAGGCCAAGACTACTGAGATGGTGAAGAAGGCTGATGCCCGCCAACATTCTGAACAAGAAGAAGCCATTTCGGTGCAGTGAAGAGAATTTAGTTTCAGAGCAAGATTCGTAAGATTTAATTGTTTTTGTGGTTTGTATTTGTTTCTTGGGAGGTAACAGAACAGGAAAAGGAAAAGTGGAAAGTACCCATTGAGACTTGAGAAAATGAAAGCCACGCTGCTTACAAGCAAGAATAAATTAGGTAGACGTTAGGCTTCAACTTATGGGCCTGCTCTTTTGCCCGCATGACAATTTGGGCCCAATCTCATTTCATTACTCTTTAAGTGTTAATACATGTTTAATTTGTTTCATTAGGTAGAATATTGTCGAAGCCAGTCAATTACGATGCTATTTTGAGATACCCAGCTACGTTACATACCCAAAAACTTTCAATTGTGGAAAAACTGTCATTACACATATAACAATTGCTGAATTATATGAGTAAGTGTGAACTGTGAAGTCATGACTGTGACATTGCAAAAAGGCCATGAGCCCATGACCATTGAATCTCTGGACTAAAGACTAGAACAGAAGGGATCTATATTTTAATACAGAATTGGAATTTTAAAATACGAAGCTGGTTCCTGATTGCCCCTTTTTGACTTCTATATCACAGGCATAACTCATAAATCATAATATGAATGCCAAATGAGAGACCTACTCTGGCTCTTAGTCATTCAAGTCCCACCAATGGCTCAGCTTGAATTTGGGTGTTCTCACACGTTTTTGGAAGACTGACTGAAAAGTAATGCCAAATACGCCTAAATTTCATAAGAAATCAAGCAGCAAAACCACAGGAATCTTACCGTGGAAATGGACCAAATGGTGATAAGAAAAACAAATTGTTGGGAGTTGAAAAAGTACCCCGACCCTCCGCCAAATTGGGTTAATATGGAATAGTAATTAACTTAAATTAACTTTATGAAGAATCAGAATTCAGAAGATATAATTAGAGCGATCTCTTACTAGATTTTTACATTAACTTGAAAGTTCACCCAATGAAGAAAGAAAATGAAACAGAGCAAAGAAGGAAGAGTTAAAACAATAAAGAAATTTCAATCTAATATTCACACAAGATATCAAACAATACAGTGTATATCATCAGATTCCATCATGTATAAATATTTGTTTCAAAATCACTCATTTGCTCTCCCACTCTTAGCAAATGAGAAAAAGGGGAGGTAAAAATGTGAATAATTCTAAAAATTGGTCAGTTAGCATCAGCGCCATGCCTTTTCCTTGTAACCCTGATGTAGCAAAACACAGCAGCAAAAATAGCAGTAACAAGGCCACCAATGATGACACCACCGCCAGCCACTGACTTATCAGAATGATGCTGATGATGCTTTCCCAGCCGTCTGATCTCCGGAGCCTCAGCTGCTTCAGGATCATTATGATAATAAGATGACTCAGAGACGCTTGAAGCAGGCTGATCCGCCACCCGAGCTGGCTCAGGCTTATTAAACCCAACTGGGTTCACTTCAGATTTATCAGCCACGGCTTGTACCATTAAAATCTCAGCCACAATGAATAGTGAAACCAACACAAGTCTAGCCATTTAAAAAAAATCTTCACTTTGTATTCGGTTGGTTGGTGTCTTGTGTTTTAGTTGGTGAGTGTTTGAAGAAGAGAATTGGGCACCCAGGCTTACATATGGCGGTGGTGTTGGGTGGGTTGATGGGTTATATTTATAGAGAGTGGGGGGAAAACCAAACAAGCATGGGTTAGATTTCAGTTGTGTTGTATGAACGTGTGGTGTTGAAAGAGCAGAGAAGTTTCAGTTCACTAGTTTATGACATGGGACCCGATTTGTAATAAAGGTGGATTTAATGAATGTGTTTTGCTTTAGGCGCTCGGGCACAGAGAAAATTCTGTTGTAGCTTTTGATTCTCTTCAACCTAGGCAATGCTGGCACTTAACACATAAGGTGAACGATTTTAATGGCGACACGTGTTCATCACCGAAATTAAAAATGGAAATGTACAACTGGCTTCTCTCTGGATTTCTATTCTTCTTTACAATGGTATACTTCCCGATTGTGCGTGTCATGTGAATGGTGATCCAATTTTTGTCTTTTATTGAAGGATAGATTATAATAGGCTTGTGTTAGAAAAAAAAAAAAAAAAAAAAAAAAAAAGACCTAACAATGATACTGTTAGGGGTAATGAATGTAATAATAGCTAAAGTTTGGTCCACAAATTTTGGGCTGGGCGTTGGCGGACCAGTGTGATTGCTTGGGGGCCTATGAGTTTATGTCATTCCTGTGCTGTGGACCCCGGTGCGTTGAGAATCAGTCAATCAACCAATCATGGCAACTGATCCTGGATTCCTAATGATTCGGGGGCTGATTGTGGGTTCTTTGCATGTTAAACGTCACCGTTTAATGATAAGTATTATATAAGATTTAATTTTGGTTACCTTTGTCATAAATTGATTATTTTTAAATTTATCTGTCTTATTTTTAAGAACCTTAATTTATCTTAATTTTATTAAAAAGACAAAAAAAATAGAAAATTTACTCATTTGACCACCTTACAACTTTCAATATCAAAAAAGACCACACTCTAATTTTTCTTACAATAACAACTATTTACAGAATTCTTAGACCAAAATACACATAAAACTAAACAAACAAACCCCCAACTCCTAAGCAACAGCCGAAGCTCTCCACACACCACCAAAACACTCTCCATTTCACCTTTCTCACATTCATAACAAAGTTATTTATCCAACTATCACTCAACCCCTTTTTCACCTATCTCACATTCATCAAACTAATATATTTTTATTCAAGCATTGAAGACAAAATCAAACAACAAACTAGAGAATAATAAGAAGTTAAGATTAATATTTCTTCAATTTTTATTTTTTATTATTTGGTTGGGTTCAGTTGCTCATTTTATTACAATGTGGGTACATTAAATGATTAACATGAGGTGATACAACTCAAAAGTGTTATTACTCTCAAGTATAAGAGTGTCAAGTTATAATATAACCCGGTGAGTCCGGGGTCGAACCACATGGAATTTAAAATCTAGTAGTCAATTTAAAATAAAGAAAATTAATTGCGGGAAAAGAAATTATTATGACTTAATTAAAAAATGTGCTAAGGTTATGGGGTTCACTCTCAGTATCCAAACTATAATTTTAATACTCTCTCATTTTTACATTTTGCCTCACTTTTTTACCAATTAATTATTATATCATTTAATTCTTAACTAACTATGTGTGTTGATAAATATGGAATAAAGTATCTAATGTGCCACAACTGTATTAATGTGTCGACATTATGTCAAAATACCATATAGATCCAAGAGAATCTATAAATTAACATGACATAAAAATAACAAAAAAAATTAATAAAATAAACTTAAAAACTCACTTGATAAAGTAATAAATTTAATAGTTTGAAACTTTGAGCTTCACTCTTCACCTTAGCTTAGTAAAATTAGTCACTCATATTGAAAAAAAAAAACACAACACTCTTTTTATTTGATAAACTTTTGAAATATATTACAAGAAAAATTGATACAGAATGAAACAAGCAAGAAAAGAAAGAAAGAAATTACTCAACTTCTCACTCAATTCCCTCTTAGCTACAACTATCTCTCTCGACTTGCTACTCAGTTCCTTGCATCTCCTTTCCTTTTATAGGCAAGAATGCATCATTCTTTATTTATTTTATTTTATTTTATAATATATATGTATGTTGAGATGTGTGAGGCCTCCTGACCATCACCAACGTGATTGTTCACCTATTCTTTTTATTAATTAATTAATTACATCTCCTCAATGATATATTCCAAATTGCTCAAACAGTTCTTCTTTGTTCCCGCTTTCAAATCCAATTTCGTCTTTATTGTTGAAAAATATTTACAAGATAAAAATTAACATATTGCGAATTAATTTAACATAAAAATTTATTAGGGGAGTATTCATATAAGTTATAAGTGCATTAATCAACACTTCAAGTGAAAAACTAATAATTTTATCCTTATTACATGTACACTTTTTACTGTTAATCATGAGGTTATAAATTTATAAATTAGTAAAATTCTGGTAAAATCTAACAAAAATGGGTCTTGAACGATGTTGAAGATGAAACCCAAAATCCAGGCAACAAGTACCTGTCGCCCAAGCTTAGAACGATTTTTCGCCCAGGCGACAGGTACTTGTCACCTGAATTTTGGTATATGTTGCCTGGGCGACAAGCACTAGTCGCATGGATTCTAGTATTCGTTGCTCGGACGATAGGATGCTGCATGTTGGGTGATTAGTGCTCACATCGCCCAACATACAATTGCATGTAATTCAGGTAACTTTTTATGTCACCTGGGCGATAGTGTTGTCACCCGAATCACCCGAATTTGTTCATGATTAGTTATTTAATTAATATACGAATATGATTGTTTGAAGTGTTATTAATAAAGCATTATTATTAGTTTACATCAGGTTAATAGAGTCAATAGTGCTTAAGATATATTTTAATGGGACGTGAAAGACTTTGAAGGATGGTTGTATGGAATATGAGAATGGAAAAGTTACTGTATTTTATTTTCAGATAGATGTGCGTCGCCCAGGCAACATTGTCTGTCGGCTGATTTTCCAGAAAGTTGTCCATTGCTTGATTTTGTCAAGCAATATACAACTCTCGGGAAAATCAAGCAACATGTTGTGTTGCCCGAGTGACATCCCTGTTGCACACCTATTTTACGCGTACGATAGGCACATTGCCCGGGCAACACAACCTATCGCCTAATTTTCTAGAGAGTTGTGTATTGCTTATTTTGGTGGCTGTTGAATATGTCAATTGATAATAGGAATATGAAATAATACTACTTTATAGTATGTCTTTTTACAGAATCTCATTTATAATGATATTTATAGCAATCTTCTTCCTAAGCAAATCTCCACAATAGCTAAAGTTAAGTGTACGACCTAACATTAGATAAGACATGTACTTCTCTTTATACTTTTCTTTAATGTGATCATTGTTGTGCTCTTTTTTATATTTTTTAACTTTACCAATCAAGCTTTTAGTCATTTGCTTGTAGAGAATTTTCCACGTATAGGTGCCCCAATAAAAGTTGTTGAAATAATCTAAATCATTCACAGCATGCATTATCTCTTTCGTTATTCTCCTTTCAAACGGTCTTGCACACAAAACCCTATCTACGAAACACAATAAGGCAATCCTCAACACATCTGTGTCATCCATGTTAGGGAAATCAAAATCACCAAACATATTATCTAATTCGTTAAGCTTAAAGTACCTTATTCCACCGAAATACTGATGACGTATTCGCCAACCAAAGTTTTTTTTGTGCAAATTTTTCACATTACAACATTTCAATCATGTCACCAAGCACCATTCTCAAAGAAAGAAACATAACATCTCGTTGCCAATCTTAAACCACATTTTATACTCATCATTAACTTGTTTTCAGGACTAGTCTGAGCAACAAAAAGTGTGCAAGATTGCTGCTAAATTTAGGATCCCCCATGGCTAGAAAATGACCAAAAATTGACCTTTTGAATAGCCCAAATTGAATGTCAGTTAACTTGGTCTGTAAATGTGTGATCACAAAATTAAATCTCGTTAAATTCATAACGCATCCTAGAAAGTGATTCTCGATCGATATCTTCAATGACCAAGGATGCATCTACTTGTCGGACATATCTAAACAATAAATTAGGACAACATTAGTATAAATGTTTCAAAAAAAACAAAACTTAAAACATTCGAAAAACTTGGGCAGTTGTTGTCGCCCAGAATGCTGGCGACGCAAGTATATGTGCGACAGCATGTATTGCCCAACCAAATTTAGGCAACATCATATACTTGGCTGGGTGACGCAAGCGTGTCACCCGCATTGCCAAGCCTCCCATGCCATGCATGGCCATTTGGTTGGGTAATGGGGGGAAGCAACTCGTGTTGTCCAAGCTTGGCATGGCCAAAATTTTAGGTAACACAGGCAACCATCCATGTTCTTGATTGGCCGGCACACCAACATTCTTTTTAACCTCAAAATAACTTTAAATTTAAATCAATAATTCCTTAGAGGCATTTAAACAAACACTTGGTGTGCCATTTATTAGATATCTTAATCTTAAGAAAACTCTAATATTTTCATATTCAATACATATCCTAATGATTAACTATGATCAATGATCAATCAACCAAGCAATTTAAACAAAATTTAATCTAAATTAATAAAAAAAAGTACCTAAGCCACTGAAACTGAAAGTGAAGGAACTAGTTGGAATCAAACTATAACTCACACAAATCGCAGCCGGAAGTGAAGGAAATTGCTAGAATTCAAGAAACATTGGAAGTAAAGGAACTCCCACATGCATAGTTGGGGTGATGGGAGATGTTTTCGGGCGGTGTTGGGCGAAATATTTTGTTTGTATAGTTTTGAAAATTTAGGGAATATTTTGATCTGAAAACCTTGTAAATAGTTGTTATTGTAAGAAAATATGGAGTGTGGTTTTTTTTTTATATTAAAAGTTAGAAGGTGGTCAAATGGATAAATTTTCCCAAAAAAATTCATCAATCCACTTTCAATTTTTCCTTATCTTATAATTAAATATAAGAATAACTTGAAGTTTTTAAACATAAGGAGGGCAATCTATAGACAGTCAGTTCAGAGGAGATAATGCTTTGAAATTTACCCACTATACAATTGTCTTAGGACGAGGGTTGGTAGAGTTATTGTCGGTGGTAAATGGTAGCCAGTAAGCGGCCAACTGCTCGCCAACCAAAGCCTAGACCCAAGTCAAAATTCAAAAAGGCAAGCCGATGGGCCAATGCTGTTGCTAGGGCAGCGCCAGAGTTCAGTTTACTGCATGTAGGTCAATTCACGCACTAAATGATAATTTAAGCTTTTCATTATGTAGCTTAAAAGGAGAAAGTCGAGGACGTCGGTTCATGAAACCGTCAGTATGTTTGGTAGTGAAATGTTTCATCCCACGAGCACGACCTCAAATTTATACATAACAACTTGCATGGATAGGATGGGATCTTGAGGAACGTGTGATCTTTGTTTCTTCTGTTGAAGGAGTGCTATGCTATTATTGAGTTTCAATAAAGATCCCATGTTGCTTCCCGTCCTGGATACAACAAATCCGTCGGCTGCTTCAGTCCACATTATCCAAAGTTGTCATCCATTTCCTATATATAAATACTTGTGCCTGTTTAATAATAATACTATTATTATATATGTTTATATTACCTGCCGCCTAGCTGTGACTTGACTTGGAAACCTAACAACTTTATAATATTAATTGGACCTACACATTTATGTTTCTTCAACTATTCAAAGCATTGCGTGCGTAATTAACTAAATGAAATCGTTTAGACAAAGTTCAAATTTGAAATTCTTAGAGATAATCTTTAAGTTACTGGAGCCAATTGTTATGTTTAAAAAGACAATTATGCAGTGTGTAGGTTTAATGTCAAATTTGCATGGGCTTCGTGATTTGGTTAAAAAAAAGAAAAAAAAAATTGGTGATTGCATGGGGAGATCTTTAGTCGGTGATGATATCCGTTGGTCGGCTCAGGAACTTTATTAATTTTTCTAATGTTGACTCTTTAGAACTTTTATATATACATTTTAAGGTTTTTTTAGGATGTTGTATGATTTTTTATAGTATTAATAATGGTATTGTTCTAGATTTTTTAATTTAAATATTTTAATTTCTAGTATTAGTTTAATTAAGTGGAACAATAATTAGTTAATTAACAAGTAATAGGTAATCTTTAAAATTAAGTTGATGAATTCAAATTAAATAGAGATACTTACGAATTTAATGTGAAAAGAGAGAGGTTGTGATCTATTATAACTTTTTTTTTTGGTTAAGTTATAAATAATCTTTTTAACTAGTTTGTTAACTATACAATATTCTTAAAGAATTTATATTTTTTTATTCATACAAATATTTTACATTGTTGATCAAAATCTAAAGGTTTACATTTGTTACATTTTTGATACTGTAGGAAAATAAACATAATTGACATACCCTTTATTTATTTGTGATTGTGGCTTGTTTTGTGCGAAAATTCTATTTTTAAAGGTATTCCTAATTTATATTTACGGGAGACTGCCAGTTTCTCCTTTTCTGAAATCAACATAAACCACTTACCCCTTATTGTTTTCATAATATTCAAAAACTTTTAGCACTAAAAATACTTAAGGAAAAAAAGGGGTAGATAGGCTATTTGCTTGATTTTTTTTTTTTGTTTTTAGGAATGTAAAATATATATTCATTATAAAAATATATGTGTGGGTTGAATAACAAAAAGTACAAAAAAAATATCTTGTCATTAATTTTTATTCACACTAAAACATGTATTTCTTATTTTTATTACTTATATTTTTTGTTTTAATTTCTATTTATATTATTTATTTAATTTATAATAAATGTGAATAAAAGTATATTTTTATGATTTACCATAAAATTATACTGCATGTAAGGGGGATTATTAGCTATTATGAAAACAATAAGGGAATAAATGGTATATAAACTGATAAGCTCCCTACATTTAGTGTAACTTACAGCTATAAAAAAAAATCACTTATTGATCCACTTGACCTCCTTACTATGTTACTTAATTTTGTATTGTTTTACTTAATTATAAATTAAAATAAATACAACTTAAGAAAACCCTACTTTCAAATAATTGCTAAAACTTTGATGGGTGTTTCTACTGAAATTATTTATTCTTTTCGTTTTCAGAACAAGATGCTCCACAGATTTCATAATTGGTACTGGGGTTGCAGACAAGAACACTCGATAAGAAACGTCTACAATTTTTTGCTTGTTAGATATGGGGTCTTCAATCAGATGGACATGCAATGGCCCAAATCCAATGGCCCAGGCTATTTCTCACAGATGAGCATCGGCTCTGCAGCAATCTGATTTATTTAAATCAATTGTCATTTCTTGTTAAGAAACAAGAAAGCAAGACATTTCAATGTGATGCACTGATGTTGCTTGATGATATCTCATAAAATCGTCAACTGATTTTGTTTTTTGGGTCTCTCGACGGTGCTGGGCTAAAGCTTCAGTATCAATAGTGAGAAAAAAATAAACGATTAGATAAAATCCAACGGTTCACTATTTTATTTGAGTATCAATAGTGAGATAAACGATTAGATGAAATCCATCGGTTCATAATAATTAATTAAAATAAAGTAAAATAATAAAATTTATTGGGTAAAAAGAATTTCACTAGTTAAAAAAGATTACATTGAGATATTTTACTTATTAAATAAGGCAGAGAGCACCAAAAAAAAAAAAATACTTTTATGTGATAGTATTCTAACAAAATCACAACTCCTTTTATTTTCTCTATTCAAATATAAACAAAATAAGTTATACTAATATACTGCAATATTATATTTGCATTAGAAATTAGAGCCATAGATTCGTTCACCTATGTCAATTCATTCATAATTTTGTTCTAAATGCATTAATAGATTTTTTTTTAGATTTCTTGATACATCATTCATGATTAATTTATTATTAAGTTTTCAAATTATAATGTCTAAAAATAAAATCTATTAACTATTCATACAGTTGACGTTTAAACAAACATACGAGTAAAAATTGAAAAAAAAATTAAGTAAAAAAAATATATTTCACTTATAAAAATTATCTTCATTAGATGTTTTTTTTTTTTTTACAATAAACTTTAAAAAAACTACAAAGAATAAATTTTTGTTTCAAAAAATGGGGTTTGATTGAGTTTACCGAATTTTCGGTAATCTTAAAAGTTTGGTCAAAAAGCTCAACTCCTTGAATCTTTTAATTTCTCATTTGGTATCATAGCCATTGCTTCCTCAATCTCTAGTTCGATCGCAGGTGTTAGCTTCAATTCGAGGAAATGGATCATTCATATGGCATGGTTATAATCATCTTTAACACCCTGCTTTATGGCTCCCACGACGAATATTTTTCGCGCACATAAATAACGTCTTAAAAAAAAAATGGGGAGACGATTTTTGAGGTGCAATCATGTTACTCCAAATTTTTTAATTCACCACACACGTGGATAATGCTATGCTTCTAGTTCTAGAACTTGTATTTCATTATTCATTACGAGGTCTAGACTACGTTGGCCCATTAAGATCTAAATGGGCTTGAAAGGTTGCCACAGAAACATAAACCTAGCTTTCATCAGAAGAAATGATTAATATAAAAATTAACGTCTATATATTATAGAGGAGTGCTAGCGACAGTCGCCCATAAGAGCGACAATCGCTAGCTTCTTCTTTTACCACGTGTCTCATTATTTTGATATTTGTGTAATTTTAATTTAATATTAAAATATTGATAACTTTTAATTTTATTTTAATATCATATCTTTATACTGAATGAATTTACCAGAATATCCTCATCCTCTCCCTCCCTCCAACTGTTTTTCTTCTTTTTCTCCTCTGCCCGCTGCAACTTCTTCATTTTTTTCATCAATTTCTTTTCTTTCTTTTTTATTTTTTGAAAGCTTTAAAAAAATAAAAAACTCTGATATGGTTTTTTTTTGGGTGTACACGGTCATAACTACATGATTAAGATAATTTTGTTATTTATTTTTTCAAATAGAATATTTTTAAAATTTTATTTTTACGATTCACCCAACTGAAGATTGAATTTCCGGTGAGCCTAATGCAAAATCCTCTACTAAATCATCCATCACTATCCTCATTCCCGAAGGTTAGAAAAGAAATTGATGAAAAAAATGAAGAAGAAGTTGCAGTAGGTATAGAGGAGAAAAAGAAGAAAAACACTTGGGGGAGGGAGAGGATGAGGATATTCCGGTAAATTCGTTCAGTATAAAGAAATGTTATTAAAATAAAATTAAAAGTTATCAATATTTTAATATTAAATTAAAATTACACAAATATCAAAATAATGAGACACCTGGCAAAAGAAGAAGCTAGTGACTGATAAGGGCGACTGTTGCTGGCACTCCTCTATATTATCTGCAGAGTAATAATGTGATTTAAGTTCGGCAGCCACTCTTTTTAAATACGATTTTCCACACAAAATCTTAAGCATTACATCATATTTATTCTATTGGTTAAAATCATTACTAACGTGGATAATTTTTCCACTAAAAATATAATAATGATAATAAACAGTGGACTCCATCCTTCTCTCAAGTGCTGCACTATGGGCTATAGAGCTGCAAATGATAAAGAAGCCCAAATTATAACTATTAGAAACTAATTTCTATTTTGAGATGAATCTAAAAACTCATAAGTAAATAAAATCCATTCTGTGTATTAAAAAAAAAAATTCATTCAACCAAAAAGAGTAAAATATTGTACACTTCTAATTCTTTATGGAAAATTATTTATATTAATTATAACTTACTTTAATTTTATTGTATTATATTTGAAATTTATTCCCATCATAAATGTGACTTGTGCATTTACCAATTATTGATTAAAATGGGCTAAAATCATAATGAGAAATGAAGAATGAGAGACATAATAAATTGTTACTCTTGCTATAGACATTAAAATCGAAATAAATTATACTGCTGTTAATAATTTTTTTTTTTTTTGGAATCAAAATAAACTGTTACAATTATTATTATTATTATTATTATTATTATTATTATTATTATTATTATTATTATTATTATTACTAATAATAAATAAACAACAACATCGACAAAACAGGACTTTAAAAACATAGAGTGTTGAACGAGATTTTCTTTTATAGGCTGGCCCTACCATGCGGTGGACTATATTCCTCGATCTAGGTGTATCACCTCCACCTACTAGCATGGATTAATGAGCTATAAGCCAACAAGTGGAGCATATTAGAGCATTGGAGAGAACCATGTCAAAGGAACTTGGCAAAATGATCCCGCAATTTCGGAAGAAGGGGTGCTCTCCGATCTTGTGATTACGTTACTCATTATTATTATTATTAAATAAGTTAAAAAGAAATTTTTTATTTTTACTTTAGGTACAAATATCAATTCACTCTTCATTTTCATTCTCCCGTTCTCATTCTCAAATTTGCGGAATCCATTCCAATTTCACTCACATTCCTTATTTTTAGTAAGTAAATACTATTAATGATTGTTGATTGTCATTCCCATTTTTTCTCAATGTAACGAGTAAACACACTATATACGTTATGTAAGTGACATGCTTTATATATGCCTCTCGTGACTATTCGTAAAAATAATGGGAAGCTAATTCTCGTAATGATACAAATAATAGGATTTTATTAATTTACAATTAATTTAACTTACAATCCACCTAAACATGAATAAAATAACATGGTAATAAGACTCACTTGATTTTTGTATTATTTTAAGTGAACTTTAAGTTAAATTAATTATAACTTAGCAAGACCCCAAGTAATATACCATCCAATCCATCAGAATTTGTACAATTTGAAGGATTATTGAAAGCCAAAACCAAAATATATCTCTAGTTTAGTTATTAATATTAACTCAATTATTAGGCTTATAATAAACTATTATCGTTGATTTTCAATGCTAATTCCAGAGTTACAAGATTGAGAAACTTCTGTTACCGACAGAATAGAAGATTTTCTTTCAGCATGTGATACTCAAATCATCAAATAATGCTCCATTCCAAATCAAAATTGACACCATGTGATACATATGCATCCTCTTTTTCACTTTATCAGAATTAATTGAGCCTGTGCGATGATTAAACCAATATTGTTCCATTGGGTGGATAGAATTTACTTGTCTAATTAAAAACCATGTAGCTGTGGCTGTTTATGGCACAAATCCACTTGATATTTCTGTGGGCTTTTGTTCTTGTATGTAAGAGGGCCCTCAAGTGCATCATTTAATTCTCAAAATCGACTACTATCAAACTTTCTGGCCATACCATGTCTCGTTAAAGCATTTGGGTGAATTCTTTGGGGGTCCTGCTGCATCATTTCTGAGTAGATAACCATCCCCTCATGTCCAGTTTTCCATACCGTCTCTTTTTCCCAGTGGGACCTAAACTTTATTATCAACGCACGCACGAGTCTTCTCTGCACTATTTTTTTACGTGGATACATTATTAAGTTATTTTGTTTTATAGAATAGTGATTAATTAGTTACGGAATCATATAACTTAATAGCATATACTCATGAAAAAGAAATGAGGGCGTCCGCAAATAAGAATTTCTTATATATATAGTATTAGTTTAGTTCAGGATTTTAGACTTTATTGAAATCTAAAAAAACTATTAAGCTATATGGTTTAACAGTGTAATGTCACTATACTATTTTTTTTTTATAAAATAAGTCTTAACCACTCAAATTTATTTATTTTTAATACTGATTATACATCAAATTACTCTATTATACAAATATTTACAACTGGGTTTAATAGTATAATTTCACTACACTGTTTTTTTTTTTAAAAAGTCTTAACAACTCAAATTTATTATTTTTTAATATTTAATAACACCATTTTTTTAAAAACAAGTCTTAACAACTCAAATTTATTATTTTTTTAATACTGATTACACATAAAATTATTCGATTACATAGATATTTACAACTGCTATTAGAGTAAACATTACATTGATATTTACAATTAGATATATAACTTGAAACTTACATTATTACATTAAATATATGAAGTACATGCCCAGACATATGACCCTCACCGACGAAAAATGTCTCTTGCTCCACTCACATTTCACAAAAGAGAAAGACTTACAAACTAACTCCACATAATTTTTTTGTATAATTGAGGGAAGTTGAGCATATAAAGATTTGAATTACTATCTTCATAGTCCTTCTTAATTATGAGAGTAGTGATTCACCACTGGGCTAAAGCCTACGTGACATCACTACACTATTAAATCATATGCCTTAATAATTTTCTAATTTTTCATAACTTTAACAAATCTAAAATCCTGCATTGAAAGATTATTTTGGGGGTTCCCTTATAATTTTTTTTTTGCATACATGTTATTAAATCTTATGATTTAACAGAGTTTGTAAATGCACAATTAAACTATGACTTTTTAGTAAATTAAATATTAACTTTATTAAATGATATGGCCATTAAAAAGAATAAGGTCGTCCATGCATAAAACACAATATAAATGTGCTTATTAGTGATCATAAGCATGCTAATGATCAATATTGTTTTGTGTCAATTGCTTCACTGTTGCTTGGTCTGATTCATAAGTAAATGCAGCAGACGTGATATTTCACTGACTTTTCTTAGACAAGGCTAAAAGCCGCGGTGGATAATTCCAAAAGAAGATTTGAATTTTGGCATACCCCTTAATTATTGTGTTCATCAAATCATTTACTTGCTGCATTACATAAGTTAATTATTATTTAATCAAACATACGCACCACACATTATGGATAAGCTCTTAAGAATCAACCAGTACCGCAGACTCTTAAGGAAATGACTCCAAAACACAAGTTACAATCTTTGAACCTACTGCATAACACTCAATTATTGTACAACCTCTATTCTGCAGTACTGTGCTCACCTTAACATTGAATCAGTTTCACATATCGCCAAATACGGTGGCCTTTGGATAACATTACGCAATTTTTCAGCGAGGGTAGGTGAACTGGCAGTGGCTCTTCCATCTCTCTGTGACTTTTAACTTTTTGAAACATTTCAGTGAAAGGCCAATACCCCACTCTTGAACAATGGGGCACAGAAACTTCATACTGGAAGAGATGAAGCATTTCACTTTATCACTGAAGCTTAGGGTCCACATCACGCCAGAATTTCAATTTTCCTATGACGTTATCTCAATTTCCTTTTATCTCAACCATTCCAATGGTCCCCAAGGTCACAACTTTAGGAATTGGACCCATTCAGTTGAAATGTTATGTTGGTTTTTTAAATTACTTCACACCATTTGAGTAGTCTAGCTAGCTGGTGATGAATAGAAATCCAAGATCATATTAATAATATCAAACAATCTACAACCAGAATGAACATAACAACATGAACAAAACAACATGGAGTACATGTTATGATCGATCTTTTTCCACCCCGCCCTTTTTTTTTTCAACTTTTTTACATAAGAAACGCAAATCCTTTTTCCTTCAGTCATTCACAATCATTCATGGCTAGTGGCGGTGGTGCACGCACTCGGTGGGAATAGCTGGGAACCTAGACGTGTCAGTGCAATAGTCATAGATGAGGTGATTGGCTCTAACCCACATGAGCTGGTGGCTTTGGTGCACATTGAGCTCAGACAATGTTGGCTCATCCCACCAGAACCTTTTCTCAGCACTGCTGCTGCATTTTTTGGCATTATCGGCACCTGCAACCGACGCTGGGCACTCGCATGCATCAATATCAAAGCCCTTGTATGATGCAATAAAAGGTGCATGGCTCCAGTCAGTCTTGACCCTTCCCCCCTGTGTGGCCCAGTCATCAGCATTCCATATTGAACTGTACACACCCATGGCTTGGTCCTTTGGGAAGGGAATTCCTTTGTGCTCCAAGTTAGTGTGCACTCTAATTGGGGTCTCATCCACCAAAAATCTGAACAAAAAAGATCGAAACATAAAGATTTTTCAGATACCAAAATTATGTATAGTGTACGTATTGTATGGTTAATAACGGGAGGGAACATAACAGAGGATGCAAAAATATCTGTATCTCTAAAATCCGTAGGGGCCCCATTCAATAAATATATATACGAGTTCAGACTTCGGTCCCTATTTTGTGGGTCTGTTTCTTTCTATGGAGCTTTGTGATTTGAGTACCAAACCCAGTATCACCCATAGGTAACACATGAAATGATCCGGGCTCATGATAGTCACTCTGTCCGTTTATTCACTGATTTTTCAGGACCCTAGAAATTTTAAAAAACAAGTTACTTACACAACTTGGCGCTGGTTCCAAAGGAGGGAATAGGTATGAAATTCCTTTGTTGGGTCGAACCAGAGGTCAAGTCTCTGCTCTCTGTTGCCCACACCATTCACATAAACATTGGTTTGGACTAAGTATGGCTCTCCTGTAGTGTTCCCCAGGAACTCAAAATCGAACTCGTTGTGATTTGGACCGTCTGATGACATCTGTGATTAAAGTATAAAAATCAATGTCAAAATGATATTATAATAAAACCCACATCACTGTCAGGGTCGGACAATTTCACAGTTTAATTAGATTTTTGGTATTCAATGATGGTAACACAAGCTAATAGAACAAGGGAAAATGTAAGGAGAGAACAAATTATTGAGTCACGGGGTGGGAGTTGGTGAGGACTATGAGAGTAAATGCAGAATTTATGGACCTTAATGAGCTGCACGAGGGAGACAGCAGTAGCTGTTGGTAGGTGGTGGGGTTACTACTTACTAGCATTTGCTATTTTATGAATGCATATAAAGCCAGGATTTTTTTTTTTTTTTTGCTTGCAAATGTCAAGTTTATCAATGCTTTGGATGAAGAATACTGAATAGAGTAGTAAGTGACATTATTGAATGAGGTCCCCTCCCCCATCATGATTAACCAAGTAAACCAGGTTGAGTTGAGTTGGTTATCTGCAGAATTGTTGTTAGTGTGTGCTTACATAGAAGGCAGTGACAGTTCCAGCAGAGTCACCCCCTACAAGTTTAATTTGGATGGAGACTTTCCCAAACAAATACTTGCTCTTTGACGCAAACCCAGCTCCTGAAACCAAGAAATCAATAGATTTTTTTTTAATTAATATTAATGCAATGGTCTGAGGGCTGCTTCAATGAACAATGAACAGAACAAGAGCTAACTGAACAACAACAAATTACTACATAAAGGGAATTGAAAGCTTCAATTTTCTTTCAAAAAAAATATTTCATACATAAAGATAAGTGTAATTTACCGGAATAATTATCGAGGTTAAGCTTGAGAGTGTCCCCATCATACTGAACATGATCAAAAGCCCAGCTTGTTTGATAAAGATCATCAAACTTAGCTGAGCTGACCAAAACCACCATTAAAAGACCCACAAACAGACTGAAAATCAAAGACATTTTAGCCATTGAAGAATGAAGACAGAAGAACGGGGAGAGGAAGTAAGCGAATGAGCAGAGCAAGCCCAGTGAAGTGGAGGGAAGTTGAAGCTTCTACTTTGAAATGCTGATTTGTAGAGACCTCACTAGACACTGGCCTTTTTATAGCCAATTTCTTCTCCTATTGGCTTCTTTGACAAGCACCATCGTCTCCCTTCCTCTGGCCACGTCATCCGGCTTTTTTGCCACGTAATCTACCACGTCGACTAAAAAACACCAAATTCAAGAACCTGTCAGAGAAGCCAAAATTGAAAAAATTTAGCCGTTACCATGCACCATTTTAGCATAGCTGGCCAAAGCTGTTCACTGTACACAGAGTGGGGTCACACATGGTCACACTTGTACGACACGTCGCTTTTTAGAGAACAGAATGGGATTAATTACAGATCTGGACCAATTACATCGCGCCTCGTGGATGAATACAGCTGTTTCAATTATGTGTCCAGTTGTCACTGGCATTACGAGTTAAAAGGCACCCTCTTTTACTCGCAACCATTGATATTTATCTTTCAACACAGCAGAGTTCAACAACCTCGTGTGTAAACAAATCCCCATACTCTCTATCGAGATCATGCCACGTGTCACATCTCAGGCTCGGACAGTGATAATAAAATGCAGACGAGAGTGGGTGAGTATTGGAAGTGGGGTCACTTTATTATCTTTGTTTTTTGTTTTCCTTTGCTGACGAATATGCCAGCTGGACACGCAGCAGCGCACTACAACGTTTGCCATATTTTCGTTCACTTGAGTCAGAATTAAATTAAACCAAAAGCTAAAGAATTTAATTCCCAAAAAAATGCTTAAAATCTTTTGGTTCCTGCATCTTAGAGGTGTCATGTGTGTCAAATTCATTGAGAATTTGTTTACTAATTTAAAACGACTAATGTTAAGTTACGTACACGTAATTTATAATCCTTTCACATAAAAAATGGATGCGTTTATATCATTTATTATTTATATAAAAAGATTATAAATTACATATATGTAATATAGGGAGATTTATTTAAAACCGGCAAGAAATGGAATAAATGCCGTGAGGTTGGGAATGGCCAAGTAAGACGTATATTAATGTTCGTGTGCGCTTGTGGACTTGTGGGGTCCAAATTTCATAACTTTAAAGTTTTGTAATAATTATTATTATTATTTTTAAAGTCATGATAGATTACCACTATTCTTTTCATAGGCTTTTGTTCTAGCCAATAATGTAGCGAAATTATTGATGCATGGTTTCAATTGTATGCGACATTACTTTTTCTTGATTTTCCTGTGTATATTAATAGAATTCATTTTTTAAAAATTAAAAATACTCTTTTAGTGTATAAATCTGAAAATATATAAATAAGGAAAAAAAAAGAAGAGTTACAAAAGAATTTTGAAAAAGAGATTTAAGTTGTAAAATGATACTTAAAATAGTCCTAAAAATCCTCAATAAATTACAAATACTTTTGACTTGAAAATAGTTGATCAAAATCTCATATAGGAGTAGGCGATGGATCAAATAGAATAAGTTTGGATCTGATTAAGATATTTTATAATATTCAATTGGATTTGCTTAAGATCATATTGGATCTGCGTTGACCCGAACAATTTGATCGAATTGCACTACTTATTGAAAAAAATTTAAATATAAATAATTAAATATAAAATTAATTATAGATTTCATGAATATTATGCAAAAATTATCAAAAAGACCCTAGATTTAGACTCATTTCGAACTAATCTGAATATGAAATATCATCCAAATATGAACTCATCCAAACTGATATGAACTCGAATTCATCCAAAATATTCATATGATCCAAAAGATGGCTTGAAAATAAGATATGAATCAGATGATTTTTTCTCCAATCTAAATAATTTAAAACTATATCAGACTCATCCGAATTTAAAGTTGTTTAGTCTTAATCTCAAATAATTTTTTAAGTAAGAATAGTGGTCAAAACAAAGTTGATGTAGTTACATAAAACAAATAAAGCATCTACATCACGGAGGAGAAATTCAGGGTTTTGATTAAATTATCAAAAGGATAAAAGCATATTAAAAGCAACTTTATGTGAATTCAAGTGATTATTGTTCTTGTAGTCACCAATTAGTGGGATATTAAGAGGAGTAAAAGAAAAAGAGGAAGGACCGAAAGAGGGTAATGAAAGAGTTGCAAGATGCATGAAAGCAACAGCGGTACGGTCTTTTGTTTTTGTATATGAAAAAAATAAGCACGCACATCCAAAAAGCATCGTGGTCATTGGTCAGTCACTCAATTACCTCACGAAAGATTATTTGACAAGCCAATTGTAAATCTCCACGTGGATAAAGATATTTTGCGACCTTCCGTCACAGTCAGAACACTTGATAGGGCACACTCAACCGCTGTGGCCCGAGATGAGACACAGCTCACAGCTGGGGCAATTCTAAATTTTTATTTTCACCCCTTTTCTTGATTAACGTTATTTATTAAAGCAGGATTTTATTATTGCTTCTGGTGGTTGGGTGAGGTGGTGATTGACATTTTGATAATGAATTCAATGGTTTCTTGTAGCTTAGATAAATCTTACAGTGTATGGATAGGCAGGTGGAGATAAAATGATTACTCTGTCTTTTCCTATGGGTGTAGGGGCCATATAGATAGTTACTGTTTCTACCCTGCCGCTTTGTTTTTTTTTTTTTTTTCGTAAAATCTTTAATAATTTTTTTATTAAATGAGATTATTATTTAAATTATAACTCATATTATATGATATTATAATTAATTTACATCAATGTTAATAGAGTTATGTCCAAATTTTAACTCTCACAAATATTTAAAAAATGTCTACTATTCAATATTGGATAAAAAAGAAAAACTACCTTCACTTAATATTAATTAAGAAAAAAAATATCATATAATACATTTATGAGGGTTCGAACTGCTGTCCTCCAACTCGACCAAAGGCCAAGTGGCTTAATTTTTAATAAAATTATTCTTTACAAAATTTCCTTTTCTTCGCCAAAATGACTTTAAATGATTCGAATAGATACAGAATTAAATAAAAATACTTAAATAAAAGACCAAGTTCTTTTAAGTAGTTTAATTTGTACCCCACTACTTCATAAGTTTGGATCCGTCGCTGATTCTGGCAATGTGTGCCATAAAATATCGGTAATGTATGCCGAAATATTATTACTAATAAGCAACAAATTTATTATCAATTATAAGTTTTGCGCTGTAGTAGGACTCTCATATAAAATCCTTATAATCAATTTTTTGTTGATATTATTATCATTATAATGAAGAATACTTGTATTAGGTGGTACTAAATAGAGTATAGAGCAGGGATCACAATTCTCGCTTGAATTTTTTTTTTCTTTTAACATCTTAATAAATGAAATCATATAATTGATAATCGATAAATGAAAATGTAATAAAAAGGAGAAAATTTTAGCCATATTGGAAAAAATCTTTTATGATCAATTGATCGTACACTATTAATGATTATGATAATGGTACGCATGTGTTATACTGTACGTGCTTACTGTATTTCTTCACTAGGTGAAATACAGCTTGGGTCAATTGAAATGAATGAATCTAAATTTAGCAATTGGATTGGGGAATGGGTATGGGAAAATCTATGTGGTGACGTTGGGTGAATAAATCCACCTAATATGGAGATTTGAGACGGAGAAATTCAAGAAATTAATAATAGCAATATTTACGTCAGATTGGGCAAAAACGACTGTGCATTACCCCCGGCTCTAGGCCTAGGGAAGGGCTAGGAGTAGGAGCAGAGGTTTGGGCACGCATGTTGACGTAAAACATGCCTTCTCGAACATGACGCCATTGTTTAACATTACCACCGTCACAATTTGACATAATCCGAGATACCCAGTAGCAATTTCAAGGCCATGGTTTCGCCACTGCGATTAGTGCACTTCGCTCCATGAGTGGGTGGGTGGAGTGGCATGTCATTCTATGATTTGTTGATTCCATTTTCTGCACGTGAAATGTGTTTGAAAAATGCAAGTTGATATGGTGACGGCTGACGACGGCCGGGTTAGGTGAAGGCAAATGAATTTAAAAATAACACGTGACGCTTTCCAAATTTCCATGCTGTAGGAATTTGAGGGTCACCACTGTCTCTCACGAGCCTCCCTCCACCTTTCGCTTTAGGGACTTAATGTTTTGGCTGTTGCTTCTGGCCATTTTCTTGGCCATGTATCGATGCTTTCTCTCTCTATCTTTGGTTTTATTTAATTTAATTTTTTCCTGAATTCTCCCAGTAGGGTCAGCAATCAATTTGTTTTGAGTCTTAATTTAAGATCTTGATCTATGATTTGTTTGATTTTGGCACCCACCACTTTTGAAGTTCTTGTAGTCAGTCCAACTCGCCATATCCGATGTTTCGTATTACTTGTAAAACGAATAAAGTGTGTATCGTCTCATGGTTAATTTCATAAAATTAAAGCTTAAGCATTCAATTCTACTACGGATTACAAATTTCCGATTGCCTAATTGAATTGTGGGTTACATAACAAGTTTATCTGCCAGCAACGCATTGCAGACTGTGACCCCCCAAATAGAACATCATTCCAGTAAAAGAGTCAGCTAAACAAGCAGAGAGAGACCTGGAGTACCCAAGTCTTCAATGGAGTAATGAGTACATATTGATTTGCTGCTGCTAATGTTTAACGAGCACCTTCCAAAACTTCATCTTTTACCAAAGAAAATTCTATTTACAACATCAGCCGGCAAAGCATAGGCTGGATCAATTGGTTTCAGTCCAGGGTATTCAAGAAGTGAGAGTCCTGCATCAACGGCAAACATTGAATCACTTGTGCATCAATATAATATCTACAGTAGAATTGTATCCTGATCATATATATATCACTTGCCAGGCAAACAGTCAAATAACAAGAGAACATTATATCCACCTCAGAAAATAAATGAAGGAAGAAAATTTGGCCTTCCTAACCATTTCTTCAAGATTTAGAATTTCAAAACTTTTATAGAAGAATCTTCTTATAATTACCGATATAGGAGAGGCAGTGTGCGATTGATGATGGTAATGTAAACCAGGGTGGTTAAATAGGAAAGGCTGGCAAAAGTAGGAAGGGCCCACATATGAAACAAGTCAGACTACATAAAGAATCAGCAAGAGTACCAGGATTCACACAAGCGGTGCCATCGTCAAAACTCTTACAAATTCAATAAAGAAAGATTTAACTTAATTGGATGAAAGCATAAAAGTTAGTGAGGTCAAGTAAGCAAAATCAAAGCTAATAGATACCTGCTACTCCAAAAAATGTATGGAAGACATCAATGGCATCATCAGGTCTATCTGAAATTCCTCCATCTTCCATGTCCTGCAAATTAAAAAATTAAATGTAATATCAGTTAAGTCTTGGCTGCAATTCTGGAACTCAAAACTCCAAAAGGTAACAAATTAACAAATTCTGGGTCGCCAGAGATTATTTGGAAAAGGCCAGTTCAACTCAAACTAACCTGACTGTCCAAGATGAACTTAACAAGCCTGTCCTTATCGATCCAGTGGGACTCTGCCAATCATGATCAAGCTTGAAAGAACCCACAAGGAGCAGCAAACCTGAGTATTTAAACTACAGCACTGTAAGGAGAACCTACAAGAATGTTCCATCATGAAGTCAGCCTGAGAGAAAAATGCCCGCATCAGGAAGTTTGTCAGGGCGACCATTAAGACCTCCAGATTTGACTTGTCCCTCGCATAACCACCAGCCAAGAAGGCCCTTGTCAACATGTTGCAGAGGCCCGTCAATAGAAAGTGCACCAACACAGCAGAAGACTGCAATCACGACATAAAGATTTATCACATTTTGAGTCCATTTTTAACTTTCACCACCATCCAGATTTCTGCAACTCACTATGTACTCCACGGCCTTAGCCACATTGATCTTATCCAGCCGCTGCAGTATTGAGAGGCAACATATAGCTATATAAGAAAACATACAAAATGGATTTGTACAAAGAGATTATTTCAAGACAAGTACAAGCTGTAGATATCTAAGAATCCAGTAAAATTTACCGTGTATCCACTTCCCCCACTTGTCTCCAGAAAAGGAGTTGCCTCCATTTTGCAGCCCAGCATATCTAACTCAAAGGTGAAGCTCTGCAAGAATGCTTGAAGTGGCAATGTTTTATAAAAAAAGGAATTCGCATCTAATGCAGCTCATGTACTAGCCTGTTTATTATTGCCATTGGAGTTGCCAAAAACATAAAACTTATAACATTACAGAAATCAGACTCTCTAGTCAAGTGAAATTTCATATATGTGAAAATAAAATCATTAGTCATACAAAAGTTGTTACTTCTGTGAATCTTATAAGAAACAAAGCATTATCTTTATATTGAATAATTGACAAACCCCTACCAACAATTTGAAAAAGTAATAAGGATACAATTTGACACCTTATCAGCATCAAGAATATCTAACTTATCAAAAAGGGCCAAAACTTGCACAGCATTGAGGGCATACAACATATGTGGATCATGTCCAATATTACCAGCAAACCACCTGCAAAGAAAAATTTCTTTCGTCCATCACATTATATTTTGTTATTTAAGCTAAACGTAGTACTAAGTGATCTACATTGTTTAAATGCGTGGTCATTTTGATCTTAAAAGTCAGATTCAAAAACAAGAGAACTTGCCAAGGAAATAACAAATTGGCTAATTATTGATGCATGAAGATACAATAATAAGTGTAAGAAAAATCCTCTGTGCAAACTAGATTCATCTTGACACTTCAAGATCCATGAAATAACCTCTTCTTCATCTACGGCATTAAGCTTTCCTAAAATATCAAGAGTCGTCAGCCCCCATTATGCCCCATTCAATCTCAAATGTTCCACCACCACAGATTCAAAACTATCCTTTTTTCTGAGAAACATCAATGAAAATTGCAAAAAACCAATTTCAATAAGAGTTCTATTAGTAGCCGTAAAAGTACAAGATATATATTAAGTGTTAAATTAAACCCACCTTCTCAACTAAAATAATTATTTCACATGTTTATCTCAGCCAGCTCTCCATCTGTCATCCAACATTAAACAAAATCATCTCAAACATTGGGTAAATCCGTGTAACATTTGATCAAAACAATTGATTTTCCTCAGGGGGCATCTTTTCACATTACATTGTCTACATGAATGCTCCCCTAAGGTATTTTTAGAAAACAATCATGGCCTATACATTGATTTCTTCCTAAATTATTCCTCATTGATAAAGCAAATGACATGAATCTACAAAAAGCATTCCACACGTAAATTATTTGCAATTCGCCCTTTTCCACGTCAAAATCAGTCAGCTTAACATCTCAGCTTCATTCTGTTGCTTCATTTGTTTTTTTAATTTCTGTTTCTTCCGCCTACAAAGAACTAAGAATGATACAAAAGCTCAGAAAGATATTTGATTTATTTGCAAATTGCTGCAGTCCCATGAAGTGTGCTCTTAACATTCAGGAAGTCATATTTTCATCTTTCTTACAGCTTCAATATTTCAACAAGTTTGAATTTGAAAAAAGAAGAAGAAGCCCTTTTAACAAATTTCTAAAAAGCCAAAACAGCAAAACAAATCAACACGGCTAACCTCCAAAGGCAGCAGCGGTGATATCAGCGGCAGTGTCTTCACGAACGGCGAGCGAGAGCTGCGAAGCGTGGCGGTAGAAACCAACTGATTTTTATTTTACTTCTGATAGCAGAGTCACGTGACTGGCGAGCGGGTTCCTGGAAGGAGAAAAGTTTATTATTGGATGAATCTTGGCTCACCGGAACAGCAACATTAAGTGAATAGCGCTTGTTTCAATACTTTTACATTTTGTTATTGGATGAGATGAATCTTGAATCTACATTTGAATCCAGGAAGTGGATGCAGAATTGCTGATTCGATTTTAACGTCTCACTAGAAAATGATTGTAATAAATAGGAATGCAAAATGTCGGGTCGGGGTCGGGGTCGGGGTCGGGCTTGGCCAAGCCCTACCCGACATGATAAAAAGAAATTTGAAATCGGACCCTAAAAAAGTTCGAACACTTTTTAGTTAGGGTCGGACTGAGCCCAATCCGAATCGGGTCAACATCAGATCGGGCCCAACCTGACCATACAGAAATAGTTAGCCCCACAATTCAATTCCCATTTCCCACCATCATTTCAACTAATTCGGTAATTACTCAACCATTTCAAACACAATTCAATTCCACTTTTCACAATCATTTCAACCAATTTCACAACTATTTCAACCCCACACACAAATCAATTTCAAAATCCAACATGAAAAACACACAATGTAATTCCACAACTATTTTACCCATACACAATTCAATTCAACAACCCAACATAAAAAATAAAAAATAAAAAACTCATGTCTTATATAAATAAAAACATAATGCAATTAAATTAAAAAAACACAATGTAATTCCACAACCATTTTAATCATACACAATTCAATTCAACAACCCAACATAAAAAATAAAAAAACTCATGTCTTATACAAATAAAAACACAATGCAATTAAATAAAAACACACAATGTGTGATGTTGTGAGGATGTGTTGTGTGCGTGTGTTAACTTGTGTTAGTTTTTTTTTTTTTTTAAATAGGGTCGGGTCGGGTCGGGTCGGGTTGGCATTAAGCCCAACCCTGACCTAAATTTGTTCGGGCCTTAAAATTTTAGCCCTAACCCGACCCTAAACTTAAAAATTCGGATCAAAACCCTAAAAATTAGGGTCGGGTCAATCGAGCAAAAAATAAGATCGGGCTAAATTGCCAAGCCTAATAATAAATCCTTTCATGCGTGAATTCACGATAAGTTAATTCTTGTAAACATTTTTGAATGTAAACGTATGTATGTATATCTTAAATTGCATGTTTAGAATTGACAATTATGTTTAACCATCAGGAAGTTTGCTATAATTAGAAAGGTCTCCTCAAATTCGTATTTCAAAACACGTGGATGTTTATAACGGAGAATATGATAAATGTTTGTTTAATTTTATATTTTAGATTAAATTATGTAGCTTGTAATAATAATAATAATAATAATAATAATAAATGATCAGGCAATGTATTGCGAAAGTAATTGGTGGGGAAAAAAGGGGAAAATTCCCCTTTAACCCGAATAATATTTAATTTTAATTTTATTCTTGGAGTTTAAATAATAAGCCATGTCATTTCAATTTTGAACAACAACAACAATAATAATAATAATAAAACTAATAATGCTTAATATTATAATTACGACGACGACGACGATGATAATTTGCGTAGTAATAATAATAATAATAATAATAATAATAATAATAATAATAAAAATCATCAACCAAGAAATGAAGGCTTTTTTTGAGATGACAGATTAGTTAAAAGAGGGAAAAAGAAAGAGAAAAATATCTTTGACACTCTATTTTAACTATTTTCTTTGACAGTCTCTATTGTTTGTTGTAAGTAATAGAAACTATGAGTTTTATAGTTTGTTATAGAATAAGACCCAATTAAATTATAATAATTAAAAAATTATTAAAATTATTTAACATGTTATTCAATAGTCCCTGTTTGTTTCGGTAAAGAGTTTAAAGTAATAAGTGCGAAATAAAAAACAATAGTTTTAGTGTACGAAAAAAATTGTGTTGTATATATGCATCCCTTTTAGTCAGTATGTTATATTGTAAATCTTAATTTATTAAGTATAAAGCATATAATTCTCATAATATAATAATAATCAAATAGTCTTGTAGCCACAATTTCTATTTCTTTTTTCTAATTTTAAACCACCAGCACCAGATAGGTTGGGGGGGGGGGGGAGATAGACATGGACCCCCCACCCGCAATATAGATAAGTAAAAGATAACCAACATGTGGAGGGGGACATGAACCAACATATCCAAATTAAATGAATAAGTACACTCAATTAATAACAAAGATCAACAATATTGGTGGCCAGTGACAAGAATAAAGCCCTCTTTATGTTGTCTAGTAAGAGCTGCCCCTCGGGAAGTGATGAACAATAGCCATCAGACACCAGGATGTGATTGGAACGAAAGTCGACATCAATATGAAAATTATAACCCACGGGGGGAGGAGATAGACATGGACCCCCCACCCGCAATATAGATAAGTAAAAGATAACCAACATGTGGAGGGGGACATGAACCAACATATCCAAATTAAATGAATAAGTACACTCAATTAATAACAAAGATCAACAATATTGGTGGCCAGTGACAAGAATAAAGCCCTCTTTATGTTGTTTAGTAACAGCTGCCCCTCGGGAAGTGATGAACAATAGCCATCAGACACCAGGATGTGATTGGAACGAAAGTCGACATCAATATGAAAATTATAACCCACGGCATGCCAAATGTCCCTCTACCCATCAATCTTCTAGGCACATAGGTTAGCAAATTTTCTTTAGCAATTAAAAAAATGATATAAATAATATTGGCACTGGCGTAAGAGAAAGCTATTGTGATAATGCATTTTTTGTAACCACTGTTATGAGAAAGGAGTTGTAGCTTACTTTACATAAGAAGATCGAAACAATTATGAGTTAGAGCATCTCCAAAAGGCTTTATGAATTTTACTCTTTAAATATTCATTTGCTTACCTATGTGGTAAATAGATAAGTGAAAAAAGATATTGTTTTCCAAAACACTCTTCAAATATAAATGAATTAATATTATTTTAATTAAATAACTATTTTTTAAAGGAAAAGTAAATAGTAATTAAAGCACATTTCTCTTTTTCTTCAACAAAAAGTAATAAAATATAAATTGAAGAGGGAGAAAGTAACTCTTCAAATTTGAAGAGAGAGAATTATTTCTTATTTTAAGAATCTTAATTGGAGTGTCTTTTGGAGCCTTAAATGTTGATGTAACTCTTCAAATAAGTAATAAAATCTTATTTGAAAAGTCTTTTGGTGATGCTCTTAGTGAATGCAGTTAAAGATGGTGGGATTGGCTTAAATTAGTAAAATTTAAGTCCAATATAGTGTTTGGTATGGAGGAATAAGTAAAGTAAGAATAATATAGTTTGGGTATACAAAATTATAAGGTGAAAATAATATTTTTTTTTGAAAGAAGACCCCTAGATAAATATTTTAGAGTAGTTTATTGTCTTATATTAATAAGAGAAGATAAAAGGGTTAGGTTAGAAGCCATAAAAGTGAGTTAATATGAAAAAAAAAATTGATGGGATATTCTCCCATAATCTATTAATGTAAGTTATTAGGAAAAAGCTATTTACCCGACTTTAACCCCGAATCCGTGTCCCAAATATTGCCAAAAACGGTGCGTTTGCTTTGGTTGCTTTCCTTTTAATTCCAGACGTGCAGCATGTGAGCATTCTCTTTGTCCTTCTTTTTGCGTGTGAACTACAACACTCCACTCGGAACTTCCAATCTGCAGACTACAAACTGCAAAACCCCAGGGCTTCCAAACTGCAAAATGACATGGTCGTTTAAAATGTGCAGACCTAACCACTCAATTACGCATGGTCTTTCCTCCCCCCGAGAAAGAGAAATGTTAACTGCTGAAAATTTGGAACAACAATTTCTAGAGTTTCAATTTCCCCCGTAAGCATTAGTTTGTATATTATTGTTCCTACATTTAATGCTTGTTATTAAAATCTTGAGCGGTTTGATTTTAAATTTATAAATCTTGAGCTATTTCATTTTAATTTGTGAGCTGAATCATGAGCATTTGTAAATTTATATATCAACATCAATTAGCTTTAAATTTTCACAGGTATAAAATTGTAAATTCTTTAGCTCATTGATAGAAGAAATCTTAATCCTTTCAGGCAAACAGCATAAACTTAACAAGAGATCCTCAAGAAAGCGTAAGTTCGAGATAAGGTGATAAAACTCTTCATCAATAAACTATATCGAATTCAGCTTCACTTTTAAAATGTGCAGACCTAACTACTCAATTACGCATGGTCTTTCCTCCCCCCGAGAAAGAGAAATGTTAATTGCTAAAAACTTAGAACAATAATTTCTAGAGTTTCAATTTCCTCAACAAATAATCTAATGCATATAACCTTGAGTTTGACAGCCCTCGAGACACAAAAATGCTTCAAGTCCCAACAATCAAAACAAAACAAATCTTCAAGCAAGGAACATTCACCAGTAAGCCATCGGACCATATGATCATTTACACACAATATACACAATATTTTCACTTATGACTTCAAAACCTAAATCTTTTACCATCTTCTCAATGGCCAATCCCAATCCATTCACCAGCCATACGAGCTGATACTTTAACATCTAGAAGAGTCAGGAATACTCTCAATTTCGGCAAGCAAACCTTACGCTTGCAGAACTGAAGTAGGGAATCGTCCACAAATTCCATGAATTTTTCATCTTCCTTTATTGACCAACAATTTCCACCATTCAACCTACTTGACCCCCAACGAAGTAATTCATTTTGAAATCCACAATAAGAATGGCATATGTAACTAATTTTTGCAAGGATACTATTGTAAAAATAAATAAAAAATAGAGGTAAGATTATAAGATATTTAATAATCGAAAAGTTTTAGGATATATATCAAAGAATAGGGACTAAATAAATTCTTAATTTAAAATGTAAAAATAAACAAGCATTTATCTTTGGGATAGGGATGGCAATGGGGCATATATGGGTTGGATCTACTCTGCTCCAGATCCAAATCCATAATAAAAATCAAGATCCGTATCTGCTCCAGATCCGTTATGAATCTATATTTTTCGCTCCATATTCAAATCCAAAAAAGAAATAAATATATATATCTGCTCCAAATCCGAAAAAAAAAATTAAAATCCAAATATGCTCTAGATCCGTCATAAATTCTAAAATTCAATAATAAAAAATGATATCATTTTTATTTTGTCATTTTTTTTAGATTAACAACCGAAATAAAATCGATTTTGTGGTGATTTTGTCGTTGTTTTATCACTCTCCGTACATACAACCTTCTTCAATATGAATTAATATACAGCTGAGGTCCCTAAAATAAATGTAGTTTTTAGACCAGATCTCATAAGTCTTTTCTCTTTAGATGTGGCCTTGTTCCTAGGTAAGGGGATTGTAAAACAGTCTCTCTATATGGCCATTGACACTGGTAACAGTACTATCATCACCATGCTGATACACAACTTGTGCAGTTCTGGCAAGGTTCAATGAAGCATTGACTATGGATGCAGGCAATGCTGCCGGAGCCACTAACATTCCATTGAGCTCTACCCACAAGCTGCGAATCAGCTGCCTTATGTGCTTTCTGGCTTCTTCTTCACATGAGATCGTCTTCTCCCTCATGTAACATTCTATACTAGATGCAACATCTCCTCTCTCTTGCTCCTCCTGTAAAGGGGTTAAAAAGAAAAAAAGAAAATTTAATTTTTTCTAACACAAATGTATTGATTGATAATACATATTGATCAAGTTGATGCTCAAATCACATACTCTGGCAGTTCCCAAATCATCCCAGAGCCGAAGAATTTTGCCTGAGCAAGAGAAGAGATTAGGATATGGCTCCATCATTGCCAAAGTTTCTTTGGTAACGCCTTGTCCCATGAGACAGAAAGCATGCACCAATGCCATATAAGTACCTCCTGTTGTAACTCCATTTCTTAAATATTGCTCTTGTGTGGGTACATATCCCTCACTAAACCACTTAGCTTCAGAAAGTTGAGCTTTAAATATGTCGATCCACTGCAACAAATTAAAAAAGGGCCTCTTAGTTCGGATGATACAATATCTTAAATATATTACATTTGTAATCTCAGCATATCCGAAAGAGCATTACCGTTCTTTTTAATTGCGGAACAACGTTCCATCCATGATCTTTGAGAATCCTGTAGGAAATTTCATTGGTGGTATTGTACAATGCCATGTAACATATCTTCATATATTCAGGAATATGCTCCATTGCACCAAGATCCCATCTGCATTATAAATTAATTGCAAAAAATCCGCTGAATAATATTATGTATTGCAGGCTGCAGAGGCTCAAATTATAGATAGTAATGTAAAACGGGAGGCATCAATCAAACCTTTGAATTGCTTCGGTGAAGAGAACCAGGTCGCTCAGTGAGCCATAAGTGTCAAAGATATCATCAATGACCAATAGCAACGCAATGGTTTTGGCTAGCTCAATCCGGCAATTAGAATAATATGGTTCCGGAAATATACCCACGGTCCATAAGAAGCACTCTAATGGTCTATCTCTACCGAAGCCAAGTTTGTCAACTAGACCCAATTGCTTCCACCACCTAAAAGAACATAACAGAAATACCAATTAATTGTTGACGTTGACTAAATAATCTACCATGTTATTGTTAGAGGCCCACCTTTTTATCTCAGCCAACTCTCTTTGGTGCAATGACTGAACCATATTAAAATCTGACTTTGCAAGTTGAAGCAGAGTCTGGTCATGGTTCCATGATTAGCTATATTCATTAATGTAGTTTCCAGCTTCAGATCTCGACATCCTCAAGTGCCTTGGAAGTGCCAAGGCTTGAACAACATGCCTACTGGATTGTGAATCCATAAGTGATACTGACTGTGTGAGTTCAGTTTTTGTGAATTCCATGGCTTGAAATAATATGTCTTCATCTTGTGTGGCCAAGTAAGATGCCTCATACAAACTCAACATACCCCGTGTATCTTTCGACACGGACTCCTTTAGCTTCCCTTCCTTGTTAATAAATTTCTTGAAAATATCTATTAACCAAACAAAAAATTACATTAAATTGAAATCATAACTTACAAGGGCATAATCACATTGTCATTCACTTAAAAATGTAACACCAAAACTCTCTTCGATGAAAGGCACTGTGATTTTACTGGGTTAATTTAGTAATTTACCGGTGCAAGCTGGTAATCCATTTTGCCTCAGCAACCTAAAACGAAGTGCATTTTCAAAGAGATTTTCTTCACCGGCTGCATCCCCGTCGGAAAACCTTTCAAGTCGTTCCATAATTTCATCTTCAAAATGGTACCCTATTCCCAGCCGCTGAATGGTGTCGATCAACTTCATTGTAGCCGTTGGATCATTGCTAGATTTCCTCAGAGCCTTCCTTGTTCTCTCTTGCAATTCTTCTTCCAAGCTCTTGGTACCACGATCACCTTCATATGTTAATACCTAAAAACAACAACATCATAAAATGTAATCAAATTAAAGCCATAAAAGCAATATCTAACGGTAGCAAAAGAAAGACATGGGATGGAAAAATATTTAATTAAAGACATGGGGTGGAAAAGTATTTAATTAACATACGTTTTGACGAGGCGAGGTTTTGAAATCTGTGACCAATGGCTTCGGCAGAGACGATAACTGGCATATGCATGACAATGAATTTGAATGCAGGGATCGGCCCTGCTGCCATGAACGTGTTCTTAGTGAAACCAGTGGCCCTAAACGTAAAGAAACACAGCTTGTTGTAGGCATTTTCAGTTTTTGATCAACTGCTGCTTAATGTATTGCATGCAATATTGAGGCTGAATGTGAACATATATATAGTATCGAATATTTACTAAGAACTAATACATCGTTGTATTTACACCTCCTTATAGGGCTGCGAGTTTGGGTTAGTTCAAGACGTAAACGTGCATGCATGTATAGTTGTAAAATGAACAAGTCACTATTCTTTTGAGAAAATTTCCCCGCCATATGTTCTTAATTCATCAATGGAGCAGAACTCTAGTCAAATTTTTCTTCTTGTTGCGACTTTCGATCAATAATCGTAACTAAATTTACCCTACAAATTTTTGGTCCAGCTCGCAATATTAGAATTCTGTCAAGTTGATTATAGTATGTTTAATATCTTCGCCCATATGACCAACTAGGCTTATTAATTTGTTGGACATTGCTTATGAGAAAGTCCAACTAAGCAGCTAGCCAAACCTCTTATTAATGAGGTTAGAATATATCACTGTCGGTCGTCATAAGAAAGTCCAATTAGGCAGCGACATCATATTCAATATTAGGATCATGGTATGTTACTACAGTGGAATTGGACAGCTACATTATATTTAATATTAGGATCATGGCATGTTACTACAGTAGGAGCATACCATACTTTTGTCTTTTGGGTTAATTACACTGCAATCCCTGTTTTATTTTAAAATTAAAAATTAGATAATATTAAATTTTGACTCATTAGTCCTACTTATTTTGATTTTTTTAAACTTAAATAAAAAAGTGAGTGTATTTTTTAATTATTAATTCACACACCCATCATCAAAGTTTTAAAAAGAAAATTTACTCCATACACTTACCTAAATGTCAAATATATCCTTGATAGAACTAATTTTTTATTTGTACTAAATAAATTAATTAAAATGCTATAAAAAAATTGAATGAATTCTTTACATGCCTACTAATTTCAGCTCCATATCTCTAGAAATTAGCAACTAAATTCTGTCACTAACTCAAAATTATTGAACATGAGATACGAAAAAGGTTCTCAAATAAGTGTGGAGCATAAAATGGCTTTACCTCCAAATTCTTATTAAAAGTTTCTAAACTTATTCATCAAGCTCGTAGATGTAAGAATACATGATGAGCAAGTTGCCATCCCCTCTCACTTTTTGATACCTTCTTATTAAACAATAAAAAAATTTTTAACTGGTAAATTAATATATTTTTATTGCATATTGAAATTATTTGCTGTATATTGAATAAGTATTATGAAAAAAATATTAACAACAAATTAAGAACAAGAGACCAAATTCATACTCATATTTATCATAAAATATGGTTTGTAATTAATACATGGTTTTACTATATATTAAATTAATTAATTAATAAGAAAGAATATTAATTTAAATATATTAATTCAAATATAAGAATGAATCAATTTATCGGTGAAATTAACTAGGTCATTTGACACAATAAATTGTATTGCATTAGTTGCATTGTATTACAGTTTGTGTCATTAAGGTGTATTAAATTGTAATACAACATCAGGTTTGGTGCAACATGAACTGTAGTATATATAATAATATTTTATATCACTATTTAGATTACTATTAATTTTAAATTAATATTATTCAAATTTATTAATATTTAAGTATTTATTATTTGTTATATTAAATATTTAAAAATAATTAATTTTTATACACTAATTATTTTAATATAATTAAATAACATAACATAATATTATATTATATTTTTATTTTTATACATTATTTATGTATTTATTATTAGTTATATTAAATTGTTAAATAATAATCAATTTTTATATTAATTACTATAATATAATATTATAATTTTATTTTTATATAATATTTAAGTATATATTATTAGTTATATTAGCTTATTATATAATAATCAATTTTTACTTATTAAATGTTATAATATAATTAAGTAATATATTATTTAATTATATTTTTAAAGTAATTAAAATGTTTTAATATTATTGAATAATGAATTGTAAATTTATGGACTTATGTGTCAATATTTTTGTTACTTTTGTGATTTTGCAGTAAACATTAGGAAGTTTAATGTTAATAACCCAACAGCAACATCTTAGCCATTGCACTTGTTTTGAGTTTAATCTAACGGTTGATAAGGAAAAGACAAAAGAATGTGGTATGTTACTACAGCGGTAACATAATTGGACCCTTAATATTATCCTTGCAATATTGGTGACATAAACGAAGGATCCAAAGTATATGGAGTATAAATTTTGAAAAATATCAGTAGAAGTCCGACTATACTCATACATAACACAAAGAACAAAATAGAAAAGAAACGAAAAAGGTTTGAAATGAAAAATAATTCTTATAACTCACCATAAGTGAACTAAAAAGCACGATCTATGTCAGTTAAGAGGCCACAACTATTGCTTACACAACATGTTTATATGCTAACTATGCATTGCAATCTCCTTAAAATACCTAAACTAGAAGATGTGTAACAAAACATTTAAGACGTGTGGAAAAAGCATTATTTATTAATTTGCTTGGTGGGTCTTTTACTTATTAGACTTGCCATTATATAAAATTGTCTTACTTAAATCCCAAGTTTATCTGTAAAACGCTCATACGACATGAATCGGACCTCAGTTGATACCAGAATCTTTGTTAGTGAAAGTAGTAAGGATTGCTCCTTTATTGCTCTTCTTCTGATCCCTGCCAGTTGCTTGAGGGGTTAAACATTCCCTCTTTTTCTCTTCTTCGTTGCTCTTTCTGCCTCTGTTTCTCGCAGCAGCTTGCACTGCTACTACTCCCCCCTCCCGCCTCTCACATTTTTTTAAACACTGCTCGTATTGCCGCTTTGGATCTTGGTGATGCGGATTGCCGTCTTCATCATCATCAACAAGAGCGGAGGCCATATAAGACTAGAGGGTGCCCTGGTCCATGCAAAATTTTAAAAAGTTAGTGTAAAATGTCCATATTGGCCCCTGAACAATTAATGTAGAAAGTTTATATATAATAACATAAAAATTAGAAGTTTAAAATTAGCCCCCGTAGAATTTCCCCCTGAGCTCCGCCCCTGATCATCAACAACATCATCGACAAGTCCTCCTCATTAATTGTTTTTTGTATTGTCTCTCACATCTTTACATGCACTACCTCTTTTGCCTTGCCTCTTACTTCTCGCATAGTTGCTAAAAGTACTTTTCCTCCAGGTCGCATGGGACGCTATTATGTCTTCAGATTGCTCTCTTTCTATTTCCTTATCACGTTCCCATTGCTCTTTGCGGCACTCTTCCTTAAGCTCTCTAATCGCCTGCTACTCTTTACAATGCCTCTGACACTGTTATTGTCGCTCCTTTCAGCTAGAAAGTATTAGAGGTATTGCTCAAGGAGCTCTCTGATTCGCATTCACTTGACCTCCTCTTCTAACAAGCTGAACAAGAAAACAAGCACGATAACTCCTCCTTCATTTCACAGCATGTTGGGATATATCCTTTTAGGGAATAACAAATGTAGAGAATTGCAGTAATAATGGTGGAATTTTGTTATATAAAGTAAGGTGTTTACAACTTTGTGTATAGAAAGAAAATAATAATAATAGGTAAACTGCAGAAAAATAATGTGTAATTCAAGGCATGTTACAAATGTTACTTTCTAGAATATAATGAAGCATTTATTTGTTTATTTGCATTGTGCATTGACGAAAACAAACTTAAATAGTCTTGAATGTTGGAAGCTTGCCAAGAATCAATATATTGTTCCTACAGAAAACAATATACTGGATATTGATGCATAAAAATATGTGTTATACAATGAAATTCATTTTAAAAAAGAGGAATAAGAAAAAGAGTGGTGTAGGTTCATTATGTTTATGTCTAAATAGCCTATACATGACCTCTATTTATAGATATACTTGTGCCCTTTCGTTTCGGTTGTCACCTTTTATGATATCCTTTCATTCATGGCAATTGGATTAATATTTGATTTTAACCAATGGTTCAAATTGAACCATCACCATTTCAAATTAAATGATATTATGAAGGGATGTATCCTTAAGTGAAAAGATACCCCTTCTATAAGTGATGACTCTATGAAATAAGAGTTATCATGACACTTTTAGACTTAAATCAATATTAGTTAGAGAGCGAATGATGTGTTTTTATTGCATTTTAGTTACATTTTGCATGTGCATCAATTTTAGATTATTTTTGTGTTTAAATTGAATTGATTTGGATTATTTTGTGTTTAAATTACATACATAATTGTAGGTAGCCAAAAGCTCAAATTTTAGGAATGGAATGTTGCTGCAACATACTTGCAGAGCTAATGAAAGAACTTGGCTACAGAGGAGTTAAAACAAGTTTGGAACAGTGCATATGCTGTAGTATTGACAGACTGGATTTCACATGCAATAACTAAAAGATTTCGATATGAAGTTTCCAAAAATGAAGGATATGCGCCACACACTTTCGGTTGCCCTAGTCTCGAGTTATAAAAGGAGCACGCATGAAAAGAAAAAGGAGGAGCTGTCATCAAGGAGCATACAAAAAAGAAAACAACAAGAAAAAAAAAATTAAGAGAGATATTGAGGGCTGTAATAGAAGATTCGAGGAGGAACATAGAAAATATCACTAAGACCAAGTAGAACTAAGTTCTTCTTCTTATTTTCTTGTTTTCTATTTATTTATGAGAATGTATTTGATGGCTAAAACAATTTTATTTATTGTTTTATCGCAAATCATGAACTGAATTTGATTGTGGTTGAATGATAAACGATCTTAATGGATGTTTGACTGACATATGTGTCTTGCTCTGTATTTGCTATAATATTTTATCTTAATTTCACCTATTGCAATTTTCTATTTCGACTGACCACCCATTTGGTGGATATTAGCTAAGAAAGAGCCTAAAAAAGATCTGACTTAGTAGATCAAATTAAGACAATACTTAGTTTTAGATTGAGTTTCCCAAATTGAGTAAACCTTAATTTGAATAAGGCCATATTTGATCTAAACTTAGTGAAGAACTAGACATAGGAATTCATCTTATAGGGCAATTAGAACTTAGAACGCATAATGTTATATCTAATGTTAGCATAACAATTAATCATTGTAAGGTTGCATTTAGATATAAGATTTTTAACAGGTGACAACTGAGGATGCATAAGAGATTCTGCCCAGTGCTGTAATAGATGTTGTAGCAACAAGATCTTAATTAGAGAAACAATCAACATCATTAAGTGAGTTTAATCACTCAACTACTATATTCCCATTGAGTTTGTCCTCGTGTTTGAAGTGAGAATTTTCTTTATTGCATTTTTAGTTTAATTAATTCATTAGTTTCACAAATTGTCTTATTTTAAATAGAACAAACCTGCATTGTTAAGATTGTTGTAGCAAGTTTGATAATATCAGTTTTTGTGGAGATGATCTGAATACTCATCAGTATATTACTTGTTTTATACACTTGCACACTGACACCTATAGTAATAGAAATCACCCAACAATAAGGCACAATTAATTAGACATGTCTTTATAATAAAACATCATTTATTTTAGGGTTAATTTCATTTTACCCTCTTATTAGATTGACATACTTCAATTTACCCTCTAAAAGTATGAAAACTTCAATCTACCCCTCAAAAGCCGCTTTCTCTCTGTTAATTTGAATGATCCAAAGGATAAAATTGTATTTGTACATTTTCTGTTAGGCTGAACTAAATAAGAAAGTCAAACCTCAATTTTTTACTTTTATTCATAGTCGAACGTTTCAATAAATTAAAGCATGCACCTAAATACTTTAATAAATTTCACTATACAGCCAAATAGTTATTATTTTAAAATTGATTTTTTTGTTAAGCTTTTACGATATATATACAATCATTTGAAATTTTGAATGGTTGCTGCTGAGAGCAATAGTACAGAAGAAGAAGAAACAAGAAGTAGAAGTAAGAAAAAAAAAAGAAAGAAAAAGAACGAAAAGAAGACGATAAGGATAAAAGAAGACAAACAATTAAAAAAAATGATTAAGAAGAAAGGCAGGAGAAGAAGAATGAAAGAAAAAAGAGAAAAATTAAGAAAAAGAGAAAAAGAAATTGAACAAATGAATTACAATTTTTTAAAACTAAAATTTTAAAATGTTATCAGTTTTATATTTTTAATATTTTAATCAAAAAATTTTTAAAGCAAAAATTTTTTCTTTAATGCTCGATTTCTTCAAACAGTCCAAATAATAAAATTATCCATTTAATTCTCACAATTCTAATTTTCATTCAAATCTCTAGATAACATTTTATCAACCTCTTTAATTTGTTCTAACAATGGATTCAATGTGCACAAAATTTCTTGCAAGTCCCAATTAGAAATCAAAAACCCATTTCAAAGAACTAAAGATTCCTTTAGAAATGTAACAAAAATATAATTTGCTATCAAAATTATTTCTAAAAAACAATCCAAATCAATGGACTCAAACTCTACCCTTCAAATTAAAGCCTTAATTAAAATTTAAAAAAAGAAAGAAAAGAAAGAACAAAGAAAGAGCTTTTGTTGTTTAACTTAGAAAAAAATACGTTTTTTTTTTTTTTTCCAAAAACCCTAGCCACCATGCCTTACCACTTCATTTTCCCACCACTATAATTCAACCTTCCTTTCCACCATCAGACAATTTGACAACAATTGCTGGACAAAACCCAACCTTCTTCTGCCCTTGATTCGCCACGGCAACTGATAACTCTATGAAATGAGAGTTATAATGACACTTTTAAACTTAAATCAATATTATTTAGAGAGTAAATTATGTGTTTTTATTACATTTTAGTTACATTTTGCATGAGCATCCATTTTAGTTTATTTTTAATAAATTGAGTTACTTTAGATAATTTTTTTGTTTAGATTATGTGAATGATTGTAGGTGACCGAAAAACTCAAGTTTTAAAGATGGAATGCTGCTGCAACAAACCTGCAAAGATAATGAAAGAACTTTGCTAAAGAGGAGCTGAAACAAGCCTGGAACAGTAAAGATGCTGTAGCCATTGGTGTAGCAATTTTGGATTAATGACAGACTGGATTTTACGCGCAATAACTAAAAGATTGCAATTTGAAGTCTCTAAAAATGGAGTATGCGCACCACACACTTTCAGTTGCCCTAATTCTAAGTTATAAAAGGAGTACACATAAAAAGAAAAAGAGGAGCCATCACCCAAGGAGATTAATGAAAAGAAAACAATGAGAAAATAAAAATTAAGAGGGAGATTTGAGGGATGTAACAAAGGATTCAATGAGGAAATAAAGGAGAAATCACATAGACCAAGTAGAACTCAATTCTTCTTCTTATTTTTTTGTTTTCTATTTATTTATGAGAATGTATTTGATTGATAAAACAATTTTATTTACTATTCTATCAAAATCATGAACTGAATTTGATTGTGGTTGAGTGATAAGCGATCGTAATGGATGTTTGATTGGCATATGTATATTGTTTTGTATTTGCTTTAGCATTTTGTCTTAATTGTATTTATTACAATTTTCTATTTCAGCTGACCATCCATTTAGTAGATATTAGGTAAAAAAGAGGCTAAAAAATGTCTGATTTAGTGGATCGAATTAAGAAAATATTTGGTTTTAGATTAGATTTCCCAAGTTGACTAAATATCAATTTGATTAAGATCATGCTTGATCTAAAATTAGTGAAGAACTAGATATAAGGATTCACCTTGTAGGGTAAATGTAACTTAGAATGTTAAATGTTATGTCTAATGTTAGTATAATAATTGGTCACTGTTAGGTGAGAGATTATGTGCAGTGCTGTAGTAGATGCTGTAACAATAATATTGTAATTGAAAAAATAGTCAATGCCATTAAGTGAGTTTATTCCCTCAACTATTTCTTTCCCATTGATTACATCCTTGTGTTTGACGAGAGAATTTTTCTTATTGTATTTTATTTATTGCATTTTTGTTTCAATTAGTTGATTAGTTGTTTTAATTTCATTTAGAACAAAATTGCACTGTTAAGATTGCTGTAGCAAATATGATAATATCAATCTCTGTGGAGACGATATGAATACTCATTAGTATATTATTTGTTATGTACGCTTGCACATTGACACCCATAGCAATAGAAAACATCCAACAGTAGCGTCGCTCAAATCGTCCAAATTAGGAGCTCTACCACTTGTTCGCTACAGCTAAGCTAGCCATCACTGCCGTCAATCCAACCCACCATTTGATTCATTCAATTCCAACGAGCACACCTGGGCAAATAACATCCCCAATTGCAGCCAAAACCTTTTGTTTGGTGGGAAGATTTTGGATGGTTTTTGGTTGGGGTTAACAGAGAAATACATGTTTTATGAAAGAGGAGAAGAAAAAAAGAAAAAAGAAACAAAGAAGAAGATAAATAGGGAAGGGAACGAAAAAGATGAAGAAGAAAGAAAAAAGAGAGAAAAAGTTCCCTTTTTTAATAATTTTTGATAATTTAATTTTTTGATTGTGTTATATGCTCTAATTTTGATTATAATAATGTTGATTGATGGAGAAAATTATTTGATTTGATGCAGAGAAGAAGGAGAAAGATGCAGAAGAACAAAGAATAGATAAAGAAACGAATATGAAAAAAAGAAAAAATAGTAGAAGACAAAGAAATAAGAAATAAAAATTGATTTTTTCAATTTTCATTGTGGTGATATTGTAAATAAAATTCTTGATTATTATATTTGCCTTATAAATTAAATTATAAGCAAAAATGAATTTAATTTTTTAGAGTCTTCTATGAATTTTTTATAAGGGATTTTCATTAATAAATTTATTTTTGTCATCTAACTTGAAATATGTTAGACTTTAAGGGGCGAAATAAAATTATCCTTATTAACTCGACAGAGTTGTTAGTTAGGGATAAGGGCATTCTCGTATTTTACTAAGTCAACATCAGCCAACTGTTAAAAATAATGATTTTTTGGGGTAAATTAAAGTGTTTGTACTTTAGAAAATAAATTGAAGTGTGTCAATTTAATAAGGGGGTATAACTAAATTTACCCTTTATTTTAAAAACTATTCCAACAATCCCTCACTATTTTTAAAATAAATGACTTTAAAAAAATTATCTCGTATAGGCTTGGAAAACTTATGCATAAATGTGTTAGCCTATATGGCTATAAAATGTTGATTTTGATGATAACAAACCACACGTTTTGGATAAACAATGAATTACATATTATGTTTTTTGAAACAAGAAAATGATCTTATGAAATTAGTTCTTTTCAAGTTTATAGTTTATATTGAAAAGTTTTGAGAACTTTGAAATCAACAAGTGTTATTTTAAATTTTGGAAATGGACATGTTTATAAAGTTTTATAAAGATTTATGCCATAGTATAATTTTATAAAGTATTAGGGTCAAATTATAATTTTAGAAAATAGTTGTTTCACTGTAGCAAGCTGATGACCAGACTTACCAAAACGGCAAACCGGTTATCAAGCAGAACCTCTCTGCAGTAAAACCAACTAACCGCAAAATAAAAAGCAGCAAACCAGATGTTCAAAAATTCAAAAATTTGAATATAACGGTAACATCAAGCTGCAATTTGGTTAACACAAAGCAGCAAGTCAATAACGACTAGTTTTCTGCTCCAACTATAAAATGGCTTCAATCAAATTCAAATAAAAAGATACAACCATTATTATCATTGATCATTCCTCTGCAATCTGAGCATAGAATTTGTGTATTCATTTCATTCATTCACACACACTGGACTTTCATTTTTAATCAAACACATTGTGTGAGGAAAATTTAGTTGTAATCATTTTTGTAAAATCAAGTTGAGAGGATGTAAGTGTTGGGATATATTTAAGTGAAGAGATTGAAGATAATCTCTTGTAGTAATGGTCCATTAACACCTTGAAAGTCAATTGTAAGCATTTGAACCCTTGGTAGGCTTGGATAGTGAAATTCTCAAGTTTGGTTTGCTTGGAGGCGTGGACGTAGGCGGGAATTCTTGAACCACGTAAAAATATTTGAGTTTGCTCTCTCCTCCCTTACTCTTTTATTTTTTAGCATTGTTAAATTTTTTTTTTATTTCATTGAGGCATTAGATTAAATTGTTGTATGGTTTGGTTAACTTAAATTTTAAAAACCCAATTCACCCCCTCTTAGATTGCATAACTAGTATTTCATTTGGTATTAGAGCTTGGTTCTCTTATTAGGACTTAACCGTCTAAAGTAAAAGATCCATGGCAACCTAAAATAACTATACCTTTAGGGAAGATCAATCTACAACTAGGCCACCGTTCTTTGATGGTAATGACTACTCTTATTGGAAAAATAAGATGAGAATTTATTTGCAAGCACTAGATTACGAAATTTTGGGAAGTTGTATGTGATGGTCTATTCATGCCTATAACTAAAGATGAAGTAGGGGAAGATATTCCAAAACCTTTACAGGAATGGTATGAATTGGAAAAAAAGAAAAGATTCTCTAAATTCTAAAGTTATGAATGCCTTGTTTTGTGCACTTGACAATAAAGAGCTTCATAGAGTGTCTAGTTGTGAAAGTGCTCATGAAATTTGGAACAAACTTAAAGTTGTTTATGAAGGCACAAATAAAGAGAAAAAATCTAAAATTAGTAGATACACTCGACAATATGAATTGTTTCAAATGGAACAAAATGAGAGTGTGTATTCTATGTATACTAGATTTATAGATACAGTGAACACTCTAGGAGCCCTAGGAAAAATCTTTTCGAATAGCGAGAAAGTTAATAAAATTATTAGGTCACTATCAAAGGACTAGAGACCTAAGAGAACTGCTATTGCGGTAGCCAAAAATTTAAATACTTTACTTATTAATGATTTAATTAGCTCTCTTATTTCTTATGAAGAGGATTTGGCATCCGAAAGAGGAGATGAAGATAAAACGAAGAAAAACATTACCTTGAGAGCATCAAAACCTAAAAGTGATGAGGAAAACGATTTCGAGGATGAAGAAATAACTATGATGACCAGAAATTCAGGAAGTTTTTCAAGAAATCCGGTGAGCGAAGAAAATTTAGAAATCTCAAGAACCAAAAGGAAAAGAAGGAAGTAATCATATGCTATGAATGCAAGACGCTTGGCCATATAAGGTTGGAGTGCTCACTTCTCAACAAATTGAAGAAGAAAGCCACGGTGACTACTTGGGACAATAGCGATTAAGAATCAAATGATGAAGAAGATTCACAAGAAGTGTCAAACCTAGCACTTATGGCAATAGGAGATGATGAACATGATAAGGTAAATGATCTTCCTACTTATGATGAATTGTATGATACTTTTAAAGAGTTGCATAATGATATGATGAACATTGGTAAGAAAAATGCATGTCGTAATAAGAAGATGTTAGAACTTTCAAATGAAAATGATGCCTTGCATAAATGCAATGATTTAATAAATGAAAAGATCAAGGAACTAGAATTAAATAATGAAATATTGTATGATAGGATTGCATTTTTAAAAGGTAAATAAAGTACCTCATATGAGCATGAAAAATCAAATGTTGATAATTTGTTCAAAGAAAATGAAGAGCTTAAGAAGAAGAGCAATGAACTCAATAAGATTGTGTTAAAATTCATAAATAGTCAAAAGAACTTAGAAAAATTGCCCAGCTTTAAAAAATGTGTGTTTAATAAAGAAGGATTTGGGTATAAGCCTAACTTAAAACAAAAATACTACAAAATTACTTTGTAAGGCTACCTCCACTAGTGATCATAAAATTGTTTGTCATCATTGCAATAGAAATGGTCACATGAATTATAGATTCCCTGTTAAGAAAAATGCATATTATGAAATCAAATGTGTTTGGGTTCCAAAAGGAACCATTGCTAACACTCAAGGATCAAAAACGTTTTGGGTACCTAAAACTTAGAAATTTCTTCTACATGAATCAAAGAAGAGGAAAAACAAATGGTACTTGAACAGTGGATGCTCAAGACATATGATAGGTAATTATTCTTGGTTTTCAAGCTTTACCAAGATTGAAAATGGTGGAGCTGTATCATTTGGAGATAATTCGAAAGGAAAGATCATTGGTGTTGGAAATTTTGGTAATGTATCCTCTACTCTTAATGAAAATGCGTGTTTGGTTGAAAACTTGAAACACAACTTGCTTAGCATTAGTTAATTATGTGATAAAGGTTATAGAGTTATCTTTAATAAATGAAAATGTGTTATTGAGATTGTATGTGATTGCAAGATTCTGTTTGTAGGAAATAGATGTGTTAATATTTATACCATTGATATAAATTGTACATCTACTAATGATATATGTTTTTCAGCATTGCATGAAGATGGTTGGTTATGATATAAAAGACTAGGTCATGCAAGCATGAATTTGATTTCAAAAATTTTAAAAAATTATTTAGTTGAAAGTCTTTCAAAAATCAGTTTTCAAAAAGATAGAATTTGTAAAGCTTGCCAATTTGGAAAACAAATCAAAACTTCTTTAAAAAACAAGAATCATGTCTCAACTTCAAAACCACTTCAATTACTTCATATAAACTTATTTGGATCTTCAAGATATGCTAGCCTAAGTGGCAAGTATTATGCTTTTGTAATTGTTGATGATTTTTCTAGATACACATGGGTACTATTTTTAGTTAATAAGGATGATACTTTTGATGCTTTTAAAATATTTTGTAAAAAAAATCAAAATAAAAAAAAGGGTATGGTATCGCATGCATTAGAAGTGATCATGGAGGAGGGTTTGAAAATCATGTATTTGAAACCTTTTGCAATAATTTTGACATTGTTCATCAATTCTCTTGAGAGAAAGAATAGGTCTATCCAAAAAATGGCTAGAACCATGTTGAATTGGGTCAAAGCTGCCAACACCGCTTGTTATTTTTTAAATTGTGTATTGATTAGACATTATTTCAATAAGACTTCCTATGAGTTTTGGAAAGATAGAAAATCTAACATAGGTTATTTTAAAGTTTTTGGATGCAAATGTTTTATTTTAAATACAAAAGATAATCTTGGCAAATTTGATCCAAAATTTGATGTTGGTATTTTTCTTGGTTATTCAAACACAAGCAAACCTTGTAGAGTGTATAATAAAAGAATTTTATTTGTGGAAGAATCTATGCATGTTACATTTGATAAGTCTAACCCTTCCTCTATGGAGAAAGTTGTATTGAACGATGATGTAGTTGAAGATTTACGAGAAGAATTATAAAAAAAATAAACAAGAGGATAGACCACAAGAAAATCAAAAGGATAAAGAAGAAGAACAAACAAATATGGAGCAATAAGAAGGTACTTCTCAAACACTCTCCAAGGTGTGGAGGTATGTTTTCTCTTATCCTAAGGATTTAATTTTAGGTGATCCTTCACTTACTGTTATCACTGGATCATTACTTAGGAATACATGTGAGCATGCTGCATTTATATCTCAAATTGAACCAAAATTCTTTGCGGATGCGGAAAATGATGAATCTTGGATTATGCCAATGCAAGAGAGTTAAATCAATTTGAGAGAAATAATGTGTGGGAATTAGTTCCTAAACCAGAACATCAATCCATTATAGACACTAGATAGGTATTTAGAAATAAAATGAATGAATCCGATGTGGTTGTAAGGAATAAATCTAGATTAGTGGCCTAAGGATACAACCAAGAAGAATGAGCTGATTTTGATGAAACATTTGCGCTTGTAGCTAGATTAGAATCTATTAGGACGTTGTTAGTATTTGCATGTCATAAACATTTCATTTTATATCAAATAGATGTCAAAAATGTTTTCTTAAATGGTTATATTTTGGAAGAAACGTATGTGAAACAAGCCCCTGGTTTTGAAAATGAAAAGTTTCCAAATCATGTTATAGGTTGTCTAAAGCATTGTATGAATTAAAACAAGCACTTAGAGCATAGTATGATAGGCTTAAAAATTTCTTGTTGGATAATGATTTTTTAATGGGAAAAGTGGATGCTACTCTCTTTGTTAAGCATAAGAACTAAGATTAGGGGTGGCAAAACGAATAAACGAATCAAATTCGAATCGAATCGTAAACGAATTGGGTCAAAATTATATGGATTCGGATTCGATTCGTTTATTAAACGAATTGAAATTTTAGGATTTGGATTCGATTCGTTTATTAAACGAATATTCGGTTCGATTCGTTTAATTCGTTTAACAAAATTGATAAACGAATCGAACCGAATCCAGATTCATTTATTATTCGTTTATCCTATATGAATCCATAACGAATCGAATCGAATCAGGATTCGTTTACGATTCGTTTACAATTCATTTAGAAAAATATAATTAATAAACAAAATTAAGCAAAAAAAACACAAATTTAATATCCCACAACAAAATATGAAAATACAAATAATTCAAATCATATTATACAGTCATCCAAATACCAAATTACAAATCCTTAATATTACAAATAACAATAATTCAAATTCAAATTATAAAGAAATGTAATTTCTTTAATTCTCTTCATTTATCTTTGTCACCTTGAAAACAAAAATCCTACACCAAAAAGTAAATAAAATGTTATTAACATGCTGCAATATTGATAATAATCATTGTAAAATTTCAAAAATAAAATATATAGCAAATTTGTAGCATTTTCAAGGAAATAATAATTAAACAAGATAAAAACTTTACCTACCACACTCACACACTGTTATTTGGACCATTGACACTCTCTGCAGATGGAGCACAATTAGTGCTCATGTTCATAATGTTTTGAGTAAGTTGGTCCACAGTGACATCTAAATTTTCTACAATAATTTTATAAAAATAAATCTTAATTAGAAAAATTGCACATAAATTATAAAAGAAAAGTAAATAAATTTTATGAGCAAGTTTTACCAATCTCTCCAAACTTCCAATCTCTAGTAGTAATAATTGCTTGGACTGTCTCTGGCTTCAAAACACTTCGAAATTGATCAAGAACTCGACCGCCAACACTGAAAGCTGATTCAGATGCAACAGTGGATATAGGAATGCTCAAGATATCACGAGCCATGAAAGAAAGGTTAGGATAACGAAATCCATTTCCTTTCCAAAAACTTAGAATGTCCAAATCAATCTTTCTATCAATTCTTGGCTCATCTAAATAAAGCTCCAATTCAGATTTTCTAACATAAGCACTACAATCCATGTTATCAAAATCATCAAACTCCTACAAAATAATTAAGAAATAAGAATAGTCAAAATTCAAAACAAGCATCTAAATAATAAGTCTTACAATGAACAAATAAGAAAATTGTAAATATACCTTGAACATATCCATGGTCCTTTGGTTAAGTGTACTTTGACTATTGTCATTACGTCCCGCACTTGAACCAACATCACTCATTTGAGTGAGTATGGATGTAGTGGAGGAAGATGGTGTGATCAAATTATACTCACCAAAAATTGAAAACAATTTATCTCGAACATGTTTCAACTCCTCCGAATTTTGACCATAAACCTTACTATAAGCAAACTCAATAAATGCCATCTTATATCTAGGATCCAAGATGACCGCTATGGCCAAAATCGTACAAAAATCAGACCAATACTTCTCAAATTTTTCGATCATTTTTTGTGCCATAGTTTTCATGCCTCACTACACAATAATTGATCCAAAGCAACCTTAGCCGCAAACACCTTCGGAAAATACAAATTTGAAGTGGGGTATTTTGAACTAGAAAAAATGCATGTGATCTCATAAAACATAGACAAGAATTTGCCAATCTTTTCTATTTTCCCCCATTCGTCTTCAGAAGGACAATTCTTGTAATTAGAATCACTCAAATGTAAATGACGGAAAGCATTTTTGTAATACAGAACACTATCAAGCATGAGAAAAGTTGAATTCCATCTTGTAGGAACATCTTGTCTTAATCCTTTCTTGTCGTCTAGAGATACTTGCTGAACACACTCTAAAAATTTTCTTTTTCTCACTTGTGACCCTTTGACATATTTCACAGTCTCACGGGCTTTTTCTATTTCTTTCTCAATTTATTTCAATCCGTGTTGAACAATTAAATTAATAATATGAGCACAACATCGAATATGAAAGAAATCTCCATCACACACCAAAGCATTCCTTAATCTCAATTGACTTTTTAACATTACAACACAAACATCATTACTTGAAGCATTGTCTACAGTCAATGAAAAAATCATTTTCTCAATACCCCATTCACACAACAATGACAATATTTTTTCAGCCAAAGCAACCCCAGTGTGTGGAGTTGGCATTTCACAAAAATTCAGCACTTTTTTCTGTAAATTCCATCACTTATCAATGAAATGTGCAGTGAGACACAAATAACCATCTGTAGTTATAGAAGTCCATAAATCAGTAGTAAGACATATTCTACTAGGAGCTTCTTCTAACTTGCTTCTAATTTTTATCTTTTCCCTATTATGCATTTTTAACACATCGGCTTTCGCAGTGTTCCTACAGATGTTGGGCACTTCATCACACAAATAATTCCAAATTCTTCTAATTCCCTCATATTCAACAAATTGAAATGGCAAATCATGCATAATAATGGCACAAGATAATAATTCACGAAACACACGAGCTTCAAACCTGGGAACACGAGTTGACAGTCCATCACTACGATCTAACATCATTTGTACAGGATCACGCTTTTTAAATTTTGCACAAGTTTCATAATGTCTTCTTAGATTACCTGTACCAGAATTGCGCACAGCCACGTACTCAATGCTGCATTTTTTACACACTGCTCTCGGCTTGTTGTCCGGATACTTATCTCCCGAAACCTTACGGAACAACGACCAAACTTGTGAAGTTAGTTTCCTTTGCCGTGGTGCCTTTTGTTCGACTGGCCTTAAACCCTTTTCAATCTCTTTTTCCAGTTCGATTATGTCATTTACATCATCATCTCCAACACTAGAATCGTTAATTGTGTAGGCTGAATTACTTTGGCTTGTGTCCATTCTCCTAAAAATAAAATAATTCTAAATTATTTTAAGGGCCCTAATTAATCAAAAAAATTTATTTCAAAAGAAAAGAAACAGAGAGTACAAGAATAAAAGAAAGCCAAAGCCACATGAGTATAATTAGAATCTAAACAAATCTAAGACTAATAAATCAAGGAAAAAGTCTAATAAAGACAAACCCATGCCAATACGTAGTAGTTACTAGTTAGCACTTGCTGGTAATTAGAATCTAAACAAATCTAAGACTAATAAATCATGGAAAAAGTCTAATAAAGACAAACCCATGCCAATAAGTAGTAGTTAGCACTTGCTGGACTTGAGCCTGGATGGAAAAATTAAAAAATAATAATAAAAGAAAAGGATTTGGAGCTTACTGTGAGTTTGTGATTTACGCAAAATGGTTACTGTTGCCGGTTGAGAAATTATTGAGATGGTTGTCGGTGATTTACTAGCCGCTAGTTGCTAAGAGATGGAATTAAAGGGAAAGATTCAAAGAGATGGCAAAACGTAGTAGAGCAGTGGCTGGTGAGTGGTGTTTGGTGATTAGATCTACTCACGATTTTGACTTTTGAGTTGCTAAGAGACAAGGGAAAGAGAGACAAAGTGTGAACTGTGAAATTAGGGTATTTGACTTTATATATTAGGCTTAAAATTACAATATTAACCTTAAAATTTTAAAAAGCTTTTAAATAAATTTAAGGATAAAAAAGTAATTTAATTAAACGAATAATAAACGATTTTTAAACGAATTGACCCGTATTCGATTCGTTTATGACCCATTTATTAAACGAATTCTAAACGAATAAACGAATCAAAATTTTCAAACCCGCATTCGATTCGTTTAAATAACGAATCGAATCGAATTCATCCATTTATTAAACGAATCAATTTTTTCAAACCCAGACCCATTTAATTCGCATCGAATCGAATCGAATAAACCAATCCTGACCTATATTGCCACCCCTAACTAAGATTTACTTATTGTTAAAATTTATGTCGATGATATTATCTTTGGTTCAACTAATGAGTCTTTGTGTAAAGCGTTTTCATCTTGTATATAAGTAAGGAATTTGAGATGACATGATGAGAGAATTGAAATATTTCCTCAGACTTCAAATCAAACAAAACAATGAGGGAATCGCCATCAACCAAGCCTAAATATGTCAAAGATCTACTCAAGAGATTTGATATTGATGACTCAAAGACTAAGAGCACTTCTATGAGCACAACAATCAAGCTTGACAAAGATGAAAAAGGTAAAGAGGTTGATATAAAAATAAATCGAGATATGATCGACTCTTTACTTTACTTAACTGTAAGTAAACCTGATATCATGTTTAGTATATATTTGTGTGCAAGATTTCAATCATGTCCTAAAGAATCTCATTTGCTTGCAGTAAAAAGGATTTTTCGTTATTTGAGTGGAAGTATAGATCTTGGCTTTTGGTATTCTAAGGGAACACATATAAATTTAACTTGTTATTCGGATGCTTATTTTGCAGGTTACAAGGTCGATAGGAAAAGTACTAGTGGAACTTGTCATTTCTTAGGTCATTTACTTGTTTCATGGTTTAGTAAGAAATAAAATTCGGTTGCACTCTCAACCACCGAGGAAAAATATATTACCGCAGGTAGTTGTTATGCACAATCTCTTTGGATAAAACAAACACTAAGAGATTATGACATTAATCTTGAAAAACATTTGGTTGCACAATCATTTCTTAGGTCATTCACTTGTTTCATGGTTAGTAAGAAACAAAATTCAGTTGCACTCTCAACCACCAAGGCAAAATATATTGCTGCAGGTAGTTGTTATGCACAATCTCTTTGGATGAAACAAACACTAAGAGATTATGACATTAATCTTGAACAAATTCCTATTATGTGTGATAATACTAATGCAAATAAATCTATCAAAAAATCTCATAGGACTAAGCACATAGAGATTAGACATCATTTCTTAAGAGATCATGTTAAAAAAGAAGATGTTATGATTAAATTTGTTTCTATTGAAAATCAACTTGTAGATATATTTATAAAACCATTTAATGAAGTGCAGTTCATAAAGATAAGATACTAGCGTTATCACTATTGCAATTTGACATAAGCCGAGATACCCAATAGCAATTTGAAGGCCATGGTTTCACCACTGCTATTAGTACACATCACTCCATGAATGGGCAGAGTGACGTGTCATCCTATAATTTGTTGATTCCTTTTTTGTTTGTGGGCTGTCACGTGTGGGAAGGATTTAGAGTGTATAAAGATGGTGTGTTGACACAGTAAGCATGCGAAAGGATAATTTTTAAAAACCTCCCCTGAGGTTTGGGCTTGTTGCAAGTAGATGGCGAGAATCCGTTTATTTGTAAAAAACCCCATACGTTTTTGCTCCGTTTGCTTTCCGTTTGGGTAGTTGTGGGCATTGTTGACATTTTGCAATAAACATAAATCTTTTGCAACTTTCGTTGCCTTGAGAACAACAGGTAGTCATTTCAGTTACTGTATTCTGACACAAATAAAAACCAAACTTGCAAAAAGAAGTTTGGTTTTCTTTCAAAATTGTTTGAAATGTAGCTAATTTGTATGATAATGCTCATCTTATTGCTCGTTGAAGATCATTTCAGAGCTTAGTTCAACTCCATCTAATTACTGTGAAACATTCCCAAAAGCTACCTTACTTCTTATCTCTGCAAAGGATCATCTTAAAGCACAAACCACAAGCATGAACCACTAGTCCACGATGTATCGCAGTGAGTTTTGCCGGTGACCCACGAGCACCAACCTCTATGTCGAAGCAAATAAGAGGTGAGTTGTTTAAAAACACAATCTTATCTGTTTTTTATGTGTAGATAGCTCAAAAAGATATTGTGATTTAGATACATGGCTTAGGTAAAATTAGAATTGAAATTAGAAAAATTTGGTTCTGTAATGGCAGTAAAATATGGCATTTTTTGTTTGATCCATGTATGACATTTGCTGAATGTGGTCGTGGACTTACAATGGTTAAGCCTTAGAGTTTACAACTTATGGGAGTATTGGTTTTTGGTTTAATATTAGTAGAAAGAATAATAAGAGCCAAGCTATTGGGGTTAATGGCACTTGTCCTAGCCTAGGGAAGGAGATGATATGTAAGAGGATGATGGGCATTGAATAGTGGAGGCATATTTTATAATGCTTTATATCATGGGGCCATTTTGCCTTGCCTGGAAATATATGCACAATAGTAACAGCTACATGCAAAGCCAATTAGAGCAATATGGACCTCTAATGCATATGTTGATGACAACTTGCAGCTGTGCTTTCTTTGACGTTGAAGTTGTAGTTGATGGCTCAGTAATTGAGATTGGCAGTGTTCTATCTGATAAGTACACCTTAACTAAGCTGTGGGTAGACATCATTAACATATGTTGGGATACACCTATCAGATATGCATCTACGAAGGAGTACAAGGTAATGCTACCTTGGTCTTCAGAGTACCAGAACTTGTTTAATGATAATGACATGCAAGATGCATTCCAAAAGTTAAGGGAAAAAGGATATCGTTGGGCTAGATTTATTGTGAATACTTCTGTTGGTCTAAAACTAGCTTATAAATCATCTGAACATTTAATCAGCAGTAATGATGCATCTAAAGATTTTTCCACTCCTGCAAATCAAGTTTCTGTTAACTTAAATCTTGAACCTAACATGGATTGGTTTGATTTTGCTGATGGAGAAGTCTTGGCCAAGTTTCATGCTCGTAATTCAAATGCGCATCCTAAAAATACGGTGCTGGAGAATGAGATTCCACCTTCACGTTTTGATGATACAGAAAACGTAGCAAAGTATCTTGGTAATGTAGTAGTGGAACCTAGTGATGATGAGAGTGACGGGTCAGGTGATGATGAAAGCAACCATGGTCTTGACGACTACCGATCTGGTGATGAAAGTGGTGAAGAATCTGATAATGAAAGTGATGAGCCTGCTTGGGCTAGATACGAAGCAAGCTCTGGTGGATTTGAATTTATTGCTGATGGGGAGAACGTAATTCTTTAGCCTGGACAGTTATTCACAGATGTGTATGAGTTTAGGAAAGTGATAAGGGTTTTTACAATTAGAAATGGCTTTAGGCTTAAAAGAATTAAGAATGAGAACGCAAGGGTGACTGCAAGGTGTGGAAAACCAGGTTGTACTTGGAGAATTCATGCAAGCCCCAATTGGAATATTAAGTCATTTCAATTGAAGACCTACTGTTCTGAGCATACATGTGCAAGGGATGATGTTGATAACTGTGAAGCAAATGCAGCTTGGATTGCAGCCCAGTACTTGCATGTATTCAAAGCAACTCCTGATATAAGTGTGAAAGTGATTGCTGCTGATATGTTTAGAAAATATGGGATTGAATGTAGCGTGCACAGACTGTACAGAGCTAAAAACAAGGTAATGGATATGTTGGGGCAAGACCACAAGAAGAGTTACAACAAATACTTTCGATATATGCATGCTTTGTTCGAAACTAATCCTGGATCTACTGTCTCTTTAGAAAGAGATTGGCTTGGTGGTGCTGTAAATCCTATTTTTAAAAGGTTCTTTGTGTTCATTGATCGTAGTAGAAGGGGTTTTTTTTCGAGGGATGTAGACAGTTTGTACGAGTTGATGGCTATCACCTCAAAGGTCCTTACAAAGGAGTATTATTAACTGCTGTCAGCATTGATGCTAATTTTGGGATATACCCCCTTGTAATGTGCATTGTCGAAAATGAAAATACTAACTCTTGGGTGTATTTTATGAAAAAATTATATGAGCAGATTAGGTGTAATCAAGGAGAAGGGATGTGTTTTATGAGTGATAGGCAGAAAGGGATTCTTAATGCACTTGAGCAAGTTTTCCCACTTGCATTAAAGAGGTATTGTTGTAGGCATATTTATGCCAACTTCAAAACGAAGTTTCCTAGTTTATTATTGAAGAAGACATTCTGGAGGGCTTGTAGAAGCGCAAACTTTACTGAGTTCAATGAGCAAATGGAGAAGTTGAAAGCAATTAGTAGTGTTGGCCATAAATGGCTAATAAAGATACCTATTCAACATTGGGCCAAGCATACATTCCCACCCTTCACAAAATGCACACATGTGACTAATAACATGACCGAATTTTTCAATAACTGGATTAATGGCTACAGAGCGATGCCTGTTGTGAGGATGTTAGAAAACATAAGGAGGAAAATTATGAGGTTGATTCATACAAGGCATGAAGCTGCTAAAAGATGGAATGAGGAGCTGCCACCATTGATGAGGAGAAAAATTGTTGAGGCAAGAGGGTTGTCTGTTATTTTTTGGCATGAAAACACATCTGAAGTACTAGAAGATGCACCTAAAGTATTTATTGTTGACATTAGTAATAAGAAGTGCGATTGTGGGGAGTGGCAAATCTCAGGGCTACCTTGTAAACATGCGATCTGTTCTATTGATGCCAAAAGGTTTAAAGTTGAGGATTATGTGCATAATTACTTAAAGAAGACTGCTTTTTTAGGCACCTAACAACACTAGTTCAAGCCTATGCCGGATGAGACTAAATGGCCATTGGTGTTGACTTACAATCTACAGCCACCACTTGTAGCCAAATCTGCTGGGAGGCCACAAAACAAGAGAATGAGGGAGGCTGATGAACCTGCTACATTCAAGAGAAGCTGCAGTCTAAGGTGCTCCAGATGCAACCACTGGGGACACAATAAAAGGACCTGCCAAAGTTAAAAGCAATCAAGCAAAAAGGTTAGTCAAATTTAAGCTTTTTACTAATGATTTCTTATATAACTGCAGCATAAAATACCTTTTTTTTTTTTTAATTGTCTGAGTCAGAAGAAGAATGGAGAACGAAGCCTAAGGCCCTAGCAAACTGCGACTGAAGTAGCAACATCACAGTCCACTGTCTTTGACAATGGTGAACTCAATATCCTTTAAATTTTGGTTTCATCCTTTAACTTGATTACTTAACTACTTTTATAACTAATATTAACTCTTTATGATTGTTCTTTTAATCATTTAGGACAAATCACTCAAGAATGAAACTGTAACAATTAGAGCATCCAACATATGGCAGATCAGTTAATGGTGTAATGATAAAGATAGGCAGACCTACTTAATCCCGCTAATTAATTTTTTTGAGGGATTAGATGATACAACACCTTTTGGAAGGGCAAGGCTTTTGAGATGGTGTATCATTTTTTGCTCATACTAACTATAGGTTTGAGACTTTTGTTTTTTTTTTTGTTTTTTGTTTTTGTAGATTATTAACCCACTATCTTTATGTAATCATGCCAAAAACAAGTAGCTTGATGGTGCATGCTGGGTTATCAGTTGTAAAAGTGAAACAAATGAATGTACTTCTTGCCTGCTGTTTGAAGGTTGTTTAAAGTGGCCATAACTGATACTGCTGCTGTTGTATTAATGCTGGATGGTTTCATTTGAAAAAAAAAAATAGATTTTATTAAATGTAGCTTTTGCATGTGTGTTATCTGTGATGATGATGAGAAATGTTGTGTGTTATCTGTGCTGATGATGAGAAATGGTGTGATTATCTGTGATCATGATGATAAATGCCGGTTATAAAGTTGTTGCCATTACTCGGAAATCAATATATGCTATATAATGAGCTTCACAAAAATATATTTGCCTATGTTAGTTACTTGCATATGCATTTAGTTCATGTGCATTGGCATTTCTCTTTGATTTATGATGCATTTCATATAATCTTAATTTCTATTTACATTTTGCTACAAATTAAACATTATTTTCATTAAAATACTCGATATAGAAAAGTCTTACATTAGTTAAACAATCATAGCCGGCTTTGCACCTTCTCTACATACACATAACTTATTCACTTAAGGCCATAGAAGAACACAACATCACTTAGAAATAGAAAAATGACATTAGCACACATTATTACCTTCATTACATTACATTTCAGCCATCTGGTTTCAAATTTGTTTACTATTCTCTTAACCTCAGCAACCTCTCTAAGAATTTCTTCAAGCATCTCTTGCATTTGTGTTGATCATCCACACTGTCTCTACAGACTGTATCTACTCTAGGACCTTCAAGTAATGCGATATTATTGAGATCATTTGGTGATGGGTACCACCACCTGAAATAGCCACACTCATTGAAAGGGCAGCAATAAAACAACTTGTTAGGATTATCTTCAGACTCTGATATGCGCACAATAGCATGGACTTTGCATCCACACTTCTTGTTTGTGAACTTAATCACATTTCCATTTAGCTCGGGTCTCCACCTTGTTATGCTTCTATTGTTCCTACTACTAGTTGTTGCATTTGAACTTCAGAATCCATTTATAGTGTAAGGGAAGAAGAATAACATGTTGAGAAGGAGAAATTGTTTTTGTGTGCTGTGCGTGAGGTTTTAAACTGCTTTACAAGCTTCTAAATAGCAGGAGACTTGCAATATGACCGTTGGTTTGTAACAGTCATAATGCAACACCTCTTTATTTTTTTTCTAAGTTTTTAATTTTTTCTTTCTTGTAAGAAGTTTAAGAAAATATCAATAATTTAAAGAGGGTAAAATAGTCATAATTTTTACTTATGATATTGTAAATATTTGGAATTAATAGGGACAAAATTGTCAAAAAAAAGATTTGTGATTTTCACGTGAACAATCTCTGCATTTTTTTTAGCTATGTTAGTTTATAAACTATCACTGAGGGCAATGTTGTCTTTGCACAGTCAACTAACGGTTAATGTAAAAATTAACTGACGGTAGAAATTTTTTTACAAATAAATGAATTCTCGCAATCTACTTGCAACAAGTTCAAACCTCATAGGAGGTTTTTAAAAATTACCCCATGCAAAATGTGTTTCAAAAAACACAAGTTGCTGCTATGGTGAAGACTAACGACGGTGGTATCTGGCGAAGGAAAATGAATTAAAAAAAATTAGCACGTGATGCCTTCCAAGTTCCCATGTTGTAGGAATTTGAGGGTCACCCTTGTCTCTCACAAGAACCCTCCACCATTCACTTTAGGTACTTTTGTCTTGGCTGTTGCTTCTGCCATTTTCTTGGGCATGGATCGACGCTACATGCGCTTTTCAAGATCTTGTTGACTTCATAATTTATCATCTCTGCTTCTGCATACTCGATTAAACTTTCTTATTAATTAGCTTAAAAAGTACAATTTACAGAATGTCACCGACAACATTATCTAGGAATAGCCGTAGAAACGACTATAAAAATACACAAGCTGCCAGTACATAATGGTAGCACGACTGAATTACTAACACGGGGCAAGGATGCAATACTGATGACATAAATTAAGGAAACGAAATATATGGAATAGAAATTTTGTTGCAGAGAGTCAACTGAAAAAATGGAGAAAGATCCAGGGTATCCAAGTCTGCAATGGGGTAACGAGTATGCATTGATTTGCTGCGGCTGGCAGCTTCCAAAACTTCATTTTTTGCTAAAGAAAATTCTATTTACAACATCAACTGGCAAAGCATAGGCTGGATCAATTGGTTTCAGTCCTGGATATTCAAGAAGTGAGAGTCCTGCATCAACAGCAGACATTGAATCACTTAAGTATCAGTATAACATCTATAAAAGAATTGTATCGCTTGCCAGGCAAACAGTCAAACAACAAGAGAACATTCTATCCACCTCAGAAAATAAATGAAGTAAAAAAGGAAAAAAAGAAAAAATTGGTCTTCCTAACCATTTCTTCAAGATTTACAATTCCAAAACATCTATAGAATAATCTTCTTATAATTACCGATATGGGATAGGCAACGTATGATTGACGATGGTAATGTTATCCAGGTTTAACTAGGAAAGGCTAGCAAATGTGGAACGGGCTGAGAGCATATTCCACATATGAAATTGGTCAGGCTACATAAAAAAAGGGCAAGAGTACTAGGATTCACACAAGTGGTAGGATCATCAAAACTCTTTACAAATTAAATAAAGAATGACTTAATTGGATGAAAGTAGAACAGTTAGTAAGGTCAATAAGCAAAATCAAAGCTAATAGATACCCGCTACTCCAAAATATGTATGGAAGACATCAACGGCATCATCAGGTCTATCTGAAATTCCTCCATTTTCCATGTCCTGCAAATACGAAAAATTAAATGTAATATCAGTTAAAGTCTTGGCAGCAACTCTGGAATTCAAGACTCCATAAAGTAACAAATTAACAAATTCTGGCTCGCCAGAGGTTTGGAAAAAGCCATTTCCACTCAAACTAACCTGACAGTCCAAGATGAACTTAACAAGCTTGTCCTTATTGATCCAGTGGACTCTGTCAATCATGATCAAGCTTGAAAGAACCCACCAGGAGTAGCAAACCTGAGTAATTAAACTACATCACTGTGAAGAGGACCTACAAGAATGTTCCATCATGAGGTTGGGCTGAGAGAAAATACCCACATCAGGAAGTTTCTCAGGGCGGCCATTAAGACCTCCAGATTTGACTTGTCGCTCACATAACCACCAGCCAAGAAGGTCCTTGTCAACATGATGCAGAGCCCCGGCAATAGCAAGTGCACCAACACAACAGAAGACTGCAATCACGACAGAAAAATTTAACACATTTTGAGTCCATTTTTAACGTACATCTGGTGCTTAATGCATGTATTACTGGATTGGGGAATAAAGAAACATGTCAATTCTTTAGACGAAATTAAAGAAATGCCACCCGCCTTCGAACATATAATTGCCATCTAGACTGTAAAATTAGTTGAAATATATATTTCCAGAAATCTAATCTCCCACAATGTTCCATTTTGATGTCAATGGGTTAGAAGCTGAAGCATAAAATAGTAAATGCATTACATACTTTGCCCTGCATGAGATTCTCCACCAGGAGTGCACCCAAATCCACCATCCAGATTTTTGCAACTCACTATGTACTCCACGGCCTTATCCACATTGATTTTATCCAGCCGCTGTAGTATTGAGAGACAACATATAGCGATATAAGAAAACCTACAAAATCAATTAGTAGAAAGAGATTATTTCAAGCCAAGCACAAGCTGTAGATATCTGCGAATCCAGGAAAATTTACCGTGTATCCACTTCCCCCCATATGTCTCCAGAAAAGGAGCCATCTTCATTTTGCAGCCCCACAATATCTAACTCAAAGGTTAAGTTCCACAAGAATGCTTAAAGTGGCAATGTTTTATACCAAAAAAAAACTCACATCTAATGCAGCTTATGTGCTAGCCTGTTTACTATTGGTATTGGAGTTACCAAAACATACAAATTATAAAATTACAGAAATCAGACTCTTTAGTCAAGTGAAATTTCATATATGTGAAAACAAAATCATTATAGTCATAAAAAAAGTTGTTACTTCTGTGAATCTTATAAGAAACAAAGCATTATCTTTATATTGAATGGTTGACGAATCCCTACCAATAATTTGACAAAGTAATAAGGATACAATTTGACACCTTATCGGCATCAAGAATATCTAACTTATCAAAAAGGGCCAAAACTTGCACGGCGCTGAGGGTATACAACACATGTGGATCATGTCCAATATTACCAGCAAAACCACCTGCAAAGAAAAATTTCTTTCATCCATCACATTATATTTTGATATTTTAACTAAAAGTACTACTAAGTGATTTACTTTGTCTAAATGCATGGTCATTTTGTTCTTAAAAGTCAGATTCAAAAACAAGAGAACTTGCCAAGGAAATAACAAATTGGATAATTATTGACGCATAAAGACACAATAGTAAGTATAGGAAAAAAGCTTCTGTACAAACCAGATTCATCCTGACACTTCAAGATCCATGAAATAACATCTTCTTCATCTACAGCATCAAGCTTTCCTAAAATATCGAGGGTCGTCAGCCCCCAATATGCCCCATTCAATCTCAAATGTTCCATCACCACAGATTCAAAACTATCCTTTTTCTGAGAAAACATCAATGAAAATTGCAAAAAACCAATTTCAATAAGAGTTCTATTAACCACGGTAAAAGTACAAGATATATAGGAAGTGTGAAATTAAACCTACCTTCTCAACTGAAATAATGTATTTCACATGTTTATCTGCAGCCAGCTCTCCCATCTGTCATCAACATTAAACACAATCATTTTGAACATTAGGTAATTTCGTGTAACTTTTGATCAAAACAATTGATTTTCGTCCGCCGGCATCTTTTCACATTACATTATCTACATGAATGCTCCCCTAAGATATTATTAGAAAACAATCAAGACTTATAAATTGATTTCTTCTTAAATTATTCCTAATTGATAAAGCAAATAACATGAATACATAAAAATCATTCCACAGGTAAATTATTTGCAATTCGCTCTTTTCCACGTCAAATCAGTCAGCTTAACATCTCAGTTTCAATCTGTTGCTTTCATTACTTTTTTTCTGCTTATTCCGCTTACAAAGAACCAACAATGATCCAAAACTCAGAAAGATACTTGATTTATTTGCAAATTGCTGCAATGATTTCCATTATTACTTTCTCCCATGAATTGTGCTCTTAACATTTAGAAGATCATATTTACATCTTTCTTACAACTGCAATATTTCAACAAGTTTAAATTAAAAGAAAAAAAAAACTTTAACAAATTTCTAAAAAGCCAAAACACCAAAACCAATCAACATTGCTAACCTCCAAATGCAGCAGCAGTGATGTCAGCGGCAGCGGCTTCACAACAGCAAATGAGAACTGCAAAACATGACGACATAAACTAATTTTTGTTTTGCTTCTAATGGTGACTGGTGAGCGGGTTTGTGGAAGGAGACTAGTTTATTTTACTTTCAGATTTAAGTAGGCCTGGTTCGGTTCTGAAACGAAACCGATTGATTCCAAATAATATGAACCAAAGCCGAACAGAAATTTAGAACCGAATTGAATTCAGAATTCAGAATTCAGCAAGCAGAGTGAAGCAGAGTGAAGAAGCATATAATCTACTGCCCCATTAAGTACAAATATAAACAAAGATTACATAAAAGTAAACAAACTATGAACAAAAACAAGAGCTTCAGCATAGTATATAGTATATGATGAGTACAATTTTTCCTCATCAAGGGACAAAAAACAACAGTGAAAGGGAAAGAGACAATCACGTGAAAATTTCTAACAACAAACGTTCAAAGAAATGAAACCGCTAAAGTTTCTTCTTTTCCCACACCCCAGTCTTAATCAAGTTAAAATACCTTAATCACTGCAGCAACAACAACACACAAAAAAAAAAAGATTTTTCTTTCGCATGATATTTCCGTAGACCCTAATTCCCAGAATAAATAAATAAATAGAAAAAACGTTAACTACAAACTACTACTGAACACAAAATTGACACAAACGAAATCCCTAAAGACGAAAATTTCAGTAACCAAAAATTATGCAAATGACCAAAAAAAATACCTTTCTTTAGCCACTTCAGCCAAAATTTGAGGGAAGGCCTCAGCTTTACTGACGTTGGAAAGCGCCTGAGGAGGAGACGCAGCCAGCGACGGTTGGGGCTAGCGGAAGTCGAGTTCTTGAGGAAACTGGGGGAGGTGGGGCTGACGGCAGTCAGGCTGAGAGAATGAGACGTTGAGAGACCGTGAGAGTAAGATGGTGACCGGAGAAGGAGAGAGTGAGAGTGAGCGTGAGAGACAGGGGGGCTGGCAGGCTGCTGCTGCGTGAGAGAGGGCTATTCTAGAATTAGAAATTAGGAATTAGGAATTTGGTTTTAGGCTTTTAGTGATTTTTTTTTTTTAATTAAAATTACATGAACCGTGGGTTTATCATTCGATTCGGTTTAAAGCCAAGATATAAAACAAACCCTTCGGTTCATAAAATTTAAACCATGTTATAAATTAGAAACTTCGGTAATATTGTTATAGATTATGAACCTTGTTAATATGAATATAGGTGAATGATTGTTGGCTTAGAAGTGATGCAATAAAAGAAGAAGTTGACAGAATTAGCATGTAAATACAAAGAAAAACATGAGAGAGAAGATAATAAAGAATGAGTAATCGTCGAAGCATATATGACTTTCAGCTCTTATTTATTTACATACTGTAAATATAATGGGAGATGTGTCATTTGCTATTACATGAAGTGGTGGAAGACATTATTATTACACACACACTTGAAATGGTGGAAATCCACATGTAATCCACAACACTCCTCCTTAAATTCACTATTTATTTAATTAGATATGCTTAATACTATCTCGTTAAAAACCTTTGCTCGTACAAAATCAAATGGAAAAACTTCGTCAAAAGGTAAAAAAAGTACAGTGCACATATGTTCAGATTATGCTCCTCCATATTAATGCTTCTTCTGATGAGTACTATTATGATGAATACTCTGCCTGATGGTAAGATATATTAATCTGATAGTTTGTTGAAACAATGCATGCCGATGCTATATACAATTTAATAAAATGTAGATGTAGGTAAAACTTTTGTAAATATGTCTGTTAAATTATCCGTGGAGCGTATCTGTTTGATATCAATCTTCTTGTTCTGTTGGAGTTCATGAATATAGAAGAACTTTAGTGAAATATGTTTTGTTATGTCCCCTTTAATGTATCCTCCTCTAAGTTGAGCTATACATGCAGCATTATCTTCACATATCATTGTTGGAATATATGAACTTGAAGATATTCTACACGTATTTTGAATATGATGGATTACAGATCATAACCATATGCATTCTCGACTGACTTCATATGGTGCAAGAATTTTAGAATGGTTGGAGGATGTTGAAACGAGAGTCTATTTTGTATACTTCCAAGAAATTGTTGTACCATTAAAAGTGAAAACATATCCCACTTGTGAATGAGCTTTATGGAGATCTAAATAACCTACATCAGCATAACCAATAAGATTTGGATTTTTTGTTAGTTCATTATAATAAAATAAACCCAAATTAATTGTTCCTCGAAGATAACGAAAAACGTGTTTGACACCGTTCCAATGTCTTTTAGTTGGTTCAGATCTAATTCGAGCTAACAGATTAACGGAAAATGCTATATTTAGCCTTGTACATTGTGCTAAATACATTAGACCACTAATTGTATTTAGATATGATACTTTAGGACTAAATATCTGTTCATTATCTTCTTTAGGACGGAATTAATCATTTTTAGGATCAAGAGACCGGGCTACCATTGGGGTACTCAATGGGTAAACTTTATCCATGTTGAAACATTTTAAAATTTTTTCAGTATAAGTTGACTGATAAATAAAGATATTATTAGGTATGTGCTCGGTCTACAGCACGAGATAATACTTAGTTTTCCTCAAATCTTTCATTTCAAATTCATTGTTCAAACATTTAGCAATCTTTTAGAGCTTTTCAAGGGTTCCTATTAAATTTAAATCATCAACATAAACTGCGACAATAGCAATTCCAGATTTTGATTACTTGATAAAAATACATGGACAAATAGGATCATTAATATATCCATTTTTTTTATCAAATATTCATAGAGGCGATTATACCACATGCGCCCAAATTGTTTTAATCCATATAAATTTTTTTGTAGTTTTATTGAATACAAGCTAAAATGTGATGATTGACAAGATTATGGCATTTTAAATCCTTTAGGAATTTTGATATATATATATATATATATATATCCCAAAGGAATCTACTTTAGGACTCATCACTACTTTCTCCTTTTTGTGGTTCTTATACCAACCACGAGGTAGATAATAATGATTTTTATTATGTCCACAACCTTGATAATAGCCACGGCCATGGCCACAACTATGTTTATGGCCACGATTATGGCCACGGCCACACCTATTTTTATAATTGTCTTCACGATAATGTAAGACAGCGTTTGCTTCAAAAATTGGTTTTGTACCAGTAGGATGGACTTGATGATTTTTCATTAATAATTCATTATTCTTCTCTGCCATAAGAAGACATGCAATCAAGTTAGAATATGTTGTATACCGACGAGCTCTATATTGTTGTTGTAGAACCATGTTGGAAGCATGAAATGTTGTAATTTTTTTTCCAACATATTCTCATCAGTAATATTTTCTCCACACAGTTTTAACTATGAAGTAATTTTGTACAGTGCAAAATTATATTCATGTACTGACTTAAAGTCTTGTAGCTTGAGGGCTTCCATTCACTACGAGCATTGGGAAGAATAACTGACCTTAAATGACCATATCTTTCGTACAAACTGTTCCACAAGACATATGGATCATTTGTAGCGAGATATTCCATTTTAATTGATTGGTGGAGATGGTGTCGAATAAAAATCATGGCCTTGGCTCGATCCTAAGTGGATGAGACATTATTATTTTTATCGTGTTACTAAGGCCCATAGCTTCAAGATGAATTTCAGCATTTAGGATCCAGGATGAATAATTCTCCTCAAATATATCTAAGGCCTTAAACTCCAATTTTGTCAAGTGAGACATTATCACAAATAAATAAACAAAAATTAGTATAATAAATATTGAAAAGAGCGTAAATATTAAGCTTTACTTGTAAGAATAATTTTAAATAAATATGTAGAAAATAATAGAGTAAATAGATAGAATACTTCATGTACCAGAGTGAAATTCATGCTGATAACATGTTATAAATTAGGAACTTCGTTAATATTGTTATAGATTATGAACCTCGTTAATATGAATATAGGCAGATGATTGTTAGCTTAGAAGTGATGCAATAAAAGAAGAAGTTGATAGAATTAGCATGTGAATACAAAGAAAAACATGAGAGAGAGAGAGAGAGAGAGAGAACATAATAAGGAAGGAGTAATCATCGAAGAATACATTACTTTCATCTCTTTTTCATTTATATAGTGTAAATATAATGGGGCATGTGTCATTTGCCATTACATGAAGTGGTGGAAGACATCATTATTACACACACACTTGAAATGGTGGAAATCCACATGTATTCCAAAACAAACCATTCAATATTTCCATGTTGAGACAACACTGAACCAAACATAGAATTTTGGTTTGCTCGGTTCTATATAGAAAAAACCAAATCCAATCATATATTAAAAGAAAATAGCGGAGAGTACGTTGAAAACTTTTTTCCAACGTTTGATTTGTCATAGAATTAAATAAAGAAAGGAAATGCCTTACTTTTTATTTGGACAATTTCATTCTTTAGTGTTAAACTTTCAATATTTATCATAAATATAATTAAAAAAATTGAGCAAAATATTTATTTAATATACTATATAAACAACTAATAAAAAATTATTTTAAAACAGTATACTTATATATATTATTAAATTCTATTTAAAAAGTTTATTAACATAATTTTATTTTATAATTAATTTAATTTAATTTGTTTCTAAATAAATTATGACATAAAATAAATAATTTCTTAATTAATATATTAAAATTTCTAAAATTTTATTTGAAAAACCAAAAAGGAAGCAAGTCGCCGTCACTCGTCGCAATCGATCACCACTGTACCATCTCATTTCAACTCAAGAATTATATGAAAATTATCAAAAATTCACGATCTTTAAATTGAAGCAACTTATGAAATACGTGAAGTCTATCTGCGTCTGTAAAAGTTAGAAAGTTTTCAAACTTTTTTAACTAGATTTGAAAAAAATTAAATTCATTTTTTGACCTTTATGACAATATAACAACGAGTCAATGATAACAACGGTAACATTCCATATGCTAGTGTCAATAGCAACGACGACTTTCCAATGACTATTAAATTACATTTTTATTTTTGTGAATTAATTAAATAAATAAAGTAATTTTATTTAATTGTTTAAATCATTACATTAACTTTTATTAATATAAAATTAATTATCTACAATTATAAATTGATAAAATAAAATTATAAATAATAATTATATGATAACATTAAACAAGATATATAATAAAAGATTAAAGGAGTAGTTTTAGATGTTTTGGCTTCCAATAAAAGAGGAATTCGAATTCATCACTTTCTGGTGTGAAATCTAAATTCTATATTATAATGCATATTAAATTCTAATATAAATTAAATTCTTATAAATTATGGTCAACCAAACAACAGAAAAAAGAAAAGGAATTTAAATCACTTTTCTCTCCCCATTCCTCTTCTTCTAACTAAACACCACTTTAATGTTTAATAATTTACTGAATATATTCAAGCTTTTATTTTGGGTTTCTGTTTTTTTAAATTTTTTTTTAAAATCTCTTTGATTTATTGTTTCGGTTTAAAGATGGCAAGAAGACTCGATTTTGTGCTTCCATATTGACCCAACCCTAATTTTTAGAGTTCTGATTTGAATTTAAGAGGTCAATAGTCAAGTTAGGGCTTGAAGAGTCAAGCCTGATTACTTTTGGATCAGGGTCCGAGCCTTACTAAAGAGCCTTGACATGACTCTTGACTTTAAATTAATTTTTTTAAAATTAAAAAAATTATAACACTTGAAAATTAAAACACATAGACCATACACATGGCCACAACCACTTTACTAACATTTATCTCTATTTCATGTTCATTTAATATTTTATTTTTGATCTATTTACTTGTTAATTATTTACATTGTTACATATTGTATTGTTGTTAAATCTAAATATAAATAACTTATTAAATTCTTTACAACCAAATTCAAAATAAAAATGGAACAATAATAATATAATTTTATCAATAAAGAATTAAGAATTAGGATCCTATTAAAAAAAAGGTATCTAAAAATTTAAAAAAAAAAGTAAAAAAAAATTATGACCAGGCTCAGATAAAGACCTAACCCTTAGTTTAAAGGGTTGAAGTTTTTAAGGGAAAGGACCCTTCATTTTAATTGAAACACTTGATAAGTTTGAGCCCAACCCAACCCATTGCCAAATTTAGGTCAATTCAATTTTGGTTTAAATCGAATCAAATAACTGAGTACTTGTGAGAGATTTAATGGAACGGTAGCATTAAGTGTGTTTCACCAAATTTTTGCTAGAATCTGAGTGTCATTCATTTATTGGTTTAAAAATATCATTTTAAATTTACCTCGAACAAAGTGAATTAAAGGTTGTTTTAATACTATTACATTTTATTATTGATGAATCTTGAATCCATCTTTGCAATGGATGCAGAATTCCTGATTCGATTTTATGTTTTGCAAGAAAATGATTGTTTTAAATCCTTTTATGCACAAATTCACAATATGTTAAATGTTATAGACATTTTTCAATATAAAGTAGTTATTCACTTAAACTGTAAGAGTCGAAATCGAAAAAGGCTATATTGTCATTAATGTATTTACCTTATTTTGGAATTGGAATGGATTGTTACGAGTTATTATAATATCTTTAGTTAATTATTTTCATTTTCATTATTATTGTTATTACTTTTATAATAATTGTCATTATTATTATTCGAAAAACTCAACAACAACAACAATAATAAACCAGCAGCAATAATAATAATAATAATAATAATAATAATAATAATTATTATTATTATGATGATGATGATGATGATGATGATGATAATAATATTAATAATAATAATCATCATCATTAGTGACAGTAAGCTATGGCAGCAACGAGGTGCACTGCTAGTTCGACACAATAGATGCTACTAGTTTAACGAGTGGCTAACGAGTGGCAACGTGATGTCGAGGAGTGCTCTTGCGCGGTATGATCAAATTATGCTGCTGTTGGTTCAATTTTGATGAATTTAGAATTTGGGATTTGGGTTTTATTTCCATTTAGTTTTTTATTGTTATTTTTTGATTATTTAAATCAAGGACAAAATAGGAATTAAGAAATTTAGTTGGAACAAAAAATTATCACCTACTTGGAAATTAGTTGTCATTTTCTAATCCCAAAAGTACGTAGGAAGCACATACGTGATTTCCATTCCATCTTCTAATTTAGTGAGAAAATATCCTTAATTATTTCAATTGCGAAATTTGATTCTTCAATCCCACTAATCTCACAAATAAATGCACCGTTAAAGTAATCAATCAGTCTACAAAAATAGATTGAAAGTAGTACTAATTAATACATAAGAGTGAGATGACCAACTAACTTTTATCGACAAGCTAACAAAATTATGGTGGATTTAGGAGTTTATTTTTCTATGATTTCTTTGTTGACTGAATAATTAAAACATAGATCATAGCCCAATTGTAGGTTTCAAATCCAAGAATAAGGATGACAAACAAATCCAAACTCGGCTTGGACCCAGATAAACCTGGATGATCCGGTCCGGGTTTAACCCATACCGAATATATAAAATATCCAGAATCCGAATGCATTTTTTCTAACCTGAATGTATCCTAGTTCGGTTCTGGGTTTACTAAACCCGGATTTAGATTACATCATTTTTAATTATTTAAATAAATTTTTAATTGTTAATTATAAATATAAAAGAAAAAAGTAAGTGAAAAAAAAGCAACCCTAAAAATCTAAGCCTTATAGGCTCACACCAGCCACATTCTGTCATCTTCCTCATCCCCCATCATCAAGGCAACCACATCCTCTAACCACACCAGTTCTGTAACCTCTTGATATGTCAAGCTTTCCTGCTTTATCGTCTCTCTTCTTTAAGACAATAGCTTAATCTGATATGGGTCATGAACATTGTGTGGACTTTGTACACAATGAGTTAATTATTAAAATCAATAACGTTAAGATTGATAAGGAAACCTTAGATATGCATGCCGCTTTTGGCATGTCTAACATTTTCTGGCTTGTTGAAGTTGAGCAAGAGCATGATTGCTCTAGGTTTTTGTTCGATAGTGGCAGGAGGTATTGCCATAATAACTCTCATTTCATAGAGTTATCAAGGTACTATGGTAATTGAGGCTTTGTGGGTCATCTAAGAATGGAAAGTTCTTCTTGTGTTTGTTATGAATGCTTTTGTGACTTGTTTTCTTTACTATTTTAAAAAGGTTGCTTAGTTACTTGAACTTTGTGTGTGATAGTTGATTTAATGGACTTGTCTTTCCATTTTATTTGTTTCATCGAGATGCAGCTTGTTGAAGCTATTAATTTTGGGAGAAAAAAAATCCAAGTTTAGAATCCGCAATCTAGGAACCCAGACTTTTTCGTGTTGAACCCGGAGTAGAAAAATACGAGTTTGTTCCTAGGTCCGGCATAATAAATTATCATCCGGAAAGGCCAAACGCAGAACTGAACCCAAATTTTGCTATCCCTGATGTTGTGCAAATTTTATTGAACTTGCAAGTGCACGAATCTATTGTAGAATATATCAATGGTGACGAGTGTCGATCCCACAAGGAGGTGACTTTTAATTGTGTGTAGAATTAATTTTTCTAAGTGAGTGGTTGGATTTGTGGTGAAAGTGACTTAGACTATCCTAGAATTTAAATTGGAATGGCGAAATTAAATTAAAGAGGAAACTATTATAATTGAAGCGCTTGGGTACCTGGATCCGCATCAACATGCACCATCGGCTAAATATTCCTTATTAGTGCCAATTAAATCATGAGGGGGGAATCCACACCTCATGAACCACACTCTAATCAATATGGTACTAAGAGCTTATCGTGTCAAATAATAATAACCTTGTACTAGGGAGCCAGTGAAACTAGGGCGGTATCTAGACAAGATTATTATTATTTGTCGACGAAAAGTCAAAACATCCACAATAATTAGAGGGAAAGAGAAAGTAAATTTACCAAATAAATCCCATGGCACATGTTGAGACTTCACCTTCAACCCAAGCTTGAAAGGAAATTAGCTACTCATAATTGAATTAGGGGTAAAATAAAAATTTATTAAATATGTAGAAAATACAAGATGGAGAAGGAATTACAGAAAATGGAGCTCAAAAAATAAATTCAGAGATGCCAAATTAGGGGGAAGAGGCCTCATTTTTATAGATACATTGAGTAAATCATGGCCATCGGATTAAAAACAGTTTGGACACTCAGGATTGCGCCACGTCATCAGTCAATAGTACGCAGTTTGAACAGTGACACAGTTTGACCACGCAGTTTGAACAGTCAACCAGCTTGAACAGTGATGCGGTTTCGTTGAAAATAATCTTGTATATATGCATGTACCATACACGTAATTTTTGATCCAATAACATGCTGCCACGTCACCAATCAACAGTACATAAGGATTTTAGTCCAGTAGAATTGCGACACCTCATCAGTCAATGCCACGTCATCGATCTGTCTATGTGAACAGTGTCATGAATAGTAACATAGACAATACCGTACATGTGAATAGTACCATACATGTGAACAGTGACATTTTTCCTTTATGCTCCTCCGAAGGTTTGTGACTGTCCTGAGTTCAAAAGTGATGTCTGTTTTGTTGTCTGAACTCTCGTTCATTGTAAAATGACCATAGTGCCCCTAAAATACATAAAATACTTAATTAAAATAAAACACACATAATTAAATTACAAGAGACTAAAATACATAAAAGTAGAAGTGTTAGTAAGATTTGAAATGTAAAATGATGATTTTCTCCTTTATAAATATACATTTTCTAACACTCAACATACCCCACAACCAGCTTATTGCTAGTCTCTATCAAATAAAGAGAAACAAAATTCAAACCCAAATGATTTTTTTTTTTAAACAATCGTGTTTATTCAATCAGACTAATGATAGTAATCAAATAAAAGTATAAGCATTATCTCCAGTCTAAAGAAACATCACACCCACATCAACCATCCACATGAATCAGCTCAGTAGACTTTGTCACAGCTACTTTCAAGAATGACATGTTAAACCCCAAAATTTCACTGGAAATAGTGACACTCTCACAAAGAAATTAAACACAATAAAAATAGTCACTCCAATGAATGGTAATTAAGAGAAAATAATAAAGAAGTGATATCACACGCTCTCACCAAGATAAAAGAAATATGCCCTCAGCTAAGAAATAATACGATCTCAAGTCAAATAAAAATGCTAGTCAACCCAATTTATTTATTTTTTTTTATGCACCACTACATCTTTTTAGCCCATATAACTAGCTTCTACTTCATACTATAGTTCCCTAAAATCAAGAAGGAATTTTATTAGGAAGTAACGTAGGTTAGGGACATGGCTAACAAAGGAAGGGAAATAAGGAAAATAAAGTGTATGTTTGAGAAAAATATAGAGATTTGTTTTTTGGAAGTTGCAAGGTGGATTTCACCTATTATTGTTATTTTTTCTTTTTTTCTTTTTTTTAAACAACAATTTTTTTTTTTTTTTTGCTCTTGTTTGGCACAACTTCCTGAACAAAATAATTATTTACATTTTTCTCAAACATAAATAGTTGATGAAAATTGTAAGATATCGGGTAATACTCCAAATCGGAGTGGGTCAAGATGATAAGTTTGACAAAGAAAATATTTTTTTTTTTAAAGGTTCAAAATGGTTAACTATGAATATTTCATAAAAGGGATGGTTAGAAAGGCTCAAACGGATCAAAGATGGCATTTTCATCGTCTTTTAGGGCTCTAAATAATTTTTCATATCTACTAGTTAGATAGACTTTCAGATGTAGCAACACATATTTTTTTCTTCTTTTTTTTCTTTTTTTTTACAATTTATTTTAGAGAGTTGACTCAAAAGAAATTTAGAGATCATGTATAAAATAATAAATTACTAAGTTGTATGAAGAATGGGCAAAAAAGGGTTACTCTCCAAGAAAAATGACAGGCTTAAAAACTCACTTGGAATCTATCATGATATGTGCATTCCTTCAAGCAACTCATATTTGTCTCCGACATCAACATGTAGAGTAGCAAACATGGCAAAACATTACCTAAGATCAAAGATAATACAAATACTAAAATTTAAAACTCATAATGTCATCCAATGTTAAAACAAATCACACAATTTTTTTTTTCAAACAACATTCTACCTCCCAACCTATTCTAAACATGAAAGAAAAATATGCATGCAGAAATGTGAGAATGATGCAGAAAAACTTATTAGAAAAGTTACACTTAAAATGAAAGAAAAAGAAAATGGGTTTTTTTTTTTTAACTAAGAAGATGCATGTTTAGAGGCACTACACTCCATATTCAATAATCTTCGACTCAAAAAATTTGAAAGTGTATATTTATAGAGGAGAAATTAGAAAGAAGAAGTTAGAAAAAAAAAATAATTGTCAAAGCTTAATAAAGAAAAAGAAAATGTTTGGAATTTTTTTTTGTTTTTTATTTTTTTTAATTTTTTTTGGTTTTTTTTTTCAAACGAAAAAGATATGTTTCTAGAGTAACTACACTCCATATTCAGCCATCTTCAACACAAAAAATTAGCCACGGTTAGTCTCTACAACAAAAAATTAGTAAAAACTTAACCAAGATTCCACAATTGTCGACTATTCCCTCCCCCAACCAGAATGAAACATTGTCCTCAATGTTTTAAAGGAAAGAAGTAGAGTTTAGAAGACATCACCTGGGTAGTGCAATACAGAAGAAAATATTTACAAGCGGAGAGTTAAATCTAATTTGTACTTCTTACTGCGGCTACTGTTACCATCATTATTTGGACGCTCCAACACAAAGGTTCAGGGGTTTGGCTTCGGTTTATAAGTTTGTAACAGATCAAGTAGCTCATTAGCAGTGTGAGCACAAATAAAAAGTTTTTTCATTGTGGAAGGAATAAAATAGTTTTTTATTGCATGGTTAAGAAATGCGATAAAGTCATCATAAAAGTTATTGACATTTAACAAACCGATGGGTTTCTGGTGAATGTGCAGATGGGGCCAAGATGCTAATGTGATAAGTGCCTCTAGAGTTGCAAGATCTCCTGGTAGGAAAATAAAAGTATCAGCATGATTAAGAATTTTAGTTATTCTTTCTTACATACCCGAGACGATTATCTCTTCTCTAGTCGATGAGTCAGACAAATTGCCTAAAGGTTTTAGGGCTCTTGGGATGATACCTAACACTTGACTTCCTCTGACAAAAGCAACTTCTTAGACCAATTTTGATAGCCCTCAGTTACTTCCTCCATACACCAAGTGTAATTTTCTCTCTGCTATACTTCGACTAAGATCTTTGGCTGCCTCAACGAACTCTTTATGTTTGCCATAGTTAAATCTAGAAAGCACATAAATGTTCTTGAATTGTCTATTAGGAGTAGCTGGCATTGGGATACTTCTCAAAAATAATTTGTGAGTGCTTGACAAAAAATCATATTTAAGAATCTTGGTAATAGTGGGTCACAATTGTGTATGAGGTAGCATGTCAGTGTCAATTAACGCGTAAAGCACATGGCCCGATAGTCAAAAAGCAAACAGTAAAAAAGAAAAAAATGATAAAATAAATTTATTAAAGACAATAATGCAAATGATAAAACAACAGTGAAGTAAAAGGATATTTACAGGTAGTTGCGACTGTGGCTCACATCTTCCTCTGGTTTTACGTCCATAAACGACTTGAACGCCCTCCATGGGTCGAGGATAGGATTCCCATCCAGTTTTCTTATAAACTGGCAAACAGGGTCGTTTATAGTCAGATTCTCGAGACTATATCGTGCATGCTCTTTCTGGAATAATGACCATAATTGGAGAATCGCTCATTGTACATATCCACTGGGATGTGTTTCAAGAGACAAAAGGATATCATCCACTGACTCCTTATTCAAGCCATCTCTAATGAATTGAATCTTATCTTCCTTGTTGTCAGACACTATTCCTAAAGAACATGATTTTTTATCGCAACTCATTCAGGTACACTTATGACAAGAAACAAAAATTCTTCGAGCTCTTCGTTTTCTTGCATAATTTCCTTTACCACAACCAGGCATGTATGCAATAAATTTTGGAGGTAACTCACCTGCCAATCATACTTTAACCTCGATTAACCAATGGATGTCAGCAGGTATGCTATTCCTCAAGAGCAATCGCATGCGTTCGGACCGGGCTTTATAGATTGTAAAGAGGGCATTTTGAGGAAGTGAAGGGAATCGATTGTGAAGCTTTGCTAGAATCTCGTTTTTGTCCATACCTTCGCCTCAGAATATGAGTTATTATGGGAAACCGAAGTAACCGACTTGATTGTCACGGAGTACCGTTATCCACCGCTTCACCGGGGTAACAAACTAAAGCAGACAAACAAAGAAACAAATTAAAACACACAAAGAAAATTACAATCGTCCTCTTATTGAATTTACTTCAAGCTCCAACTGGATATTGTAGACACCTCTCTCAATGTCTCTAAGTTGGCTTTCTAAGTCCTCAACATGGGATACTAACTCTGGTGGTTATAGAGCCCAAATATAATGTGTTTTATAAAATCAAATCTGCCTTTTGAGATGAGATTTTACACGTTGAAGTGGTCTAAGAATGTCTAGGAGGAACTGTTTAGTTATGGCACTCATGATTAACAATGATAAGAGAAAACTTAATAGTTAAACAAACACACTTATGCAAAAAATAATAATTTCATTTAGCAAAAAAACGGTAAAAAGAAAGAAAAAAAATCAAATCACTGAAAAGAAAGAAAAATCTCAATTCAAATCTGGTGGGTCACTCAAATTTATTTCGGTGTCCTCTCCATGTGGTTGGTACTCTAGATATGGCTTAATATTTGACCATTAACTTTAAACGTGACACCGTTCTTTGGGTCCTTAATTTCAATTGTCCCATGTGAAAAAACAGTGTGAACAATAAAGAGGCCAGACCATTGTTGGTTGATTTATATAATCAATGCCAATGTGCAAGTATACACAACAAGTAATAAAGTGATAAGTATTCAAGATCGTCTCCACAGGGATTGATGTTACTCAAAATGCTAAAGCAATCACAATAATGCACGTCAACTAAAGACCGAACAAACAATTGCCAAATAATTCTATCGTAAATAATAATTGTGAGAGATGGGAATTAAAGCAATATCGAAATAAAATAAACTTAATTAAATGTATCCAAGGTTCAATTGAGAATATAGTAGTTGAATGATCAAACTCTCCTAATGGGGTGACTGTTGATTACCGAATTAGCACTGGTTGTTATGATAAGTGCTGCAGCACTGGGTAGAACAAATCTGCATCCGCAGCTATCGCATGTTGGAAATCTCATACCTTTAAATCTACTAATAATGACCAGTTGCTCATAAATTTAATGTATGTCTTTATGATCTTTAATCTCTCTACCCTACAAGGTGAACACCTATGTCTAGGATATCGCAAATCTTAATGTCAAGCATTGCCCTTATGGGATATAAGATAACCTAATCCAGGAAACTCAATTTAAGAACAAGTAATACTCTAATAATGTCTGCTAAGACATGCCATTTTTCTGCCCTATCTTAACTGAAACTATTAAATGGGTGGTCAACCGAAATAACAATTATATCATAAAAACTATTAGAGTATAATGGTACAGCATTATCATAACATCATATAAGAACAATCAAGAACCCATTGGATTATTTGTAACTCAACTACAAGTAAATTCAGTTCATATTCTGAATGAGAAAATTAAACATAAATATACTGATCGCAGAATATATCCAATCAATCAAAGGAAGAAAGATAATATGAGTTGAGCACGATGAAAGTCTAAGGATCCTCCCTGGTGCTTCAATGATGCCGAATAGCCCTCTTTAATCTTGATCTTCTTCTTGCCTTTTTAATTGTTTTCGAATGTTAATTCCACCGCCGCTTCTATGTGGAGCATGCCTCCTTTATATATTTGCAAATTAGGTTTTCCAAACCAACGCCCATGCGCGTGCCTGTGTTTTAATTAGGAAACATGCAGATTGTAATTTAATTGCTGACCCGCGCCTATATTTTCTCCCGCGTTTCTCCCAGATTGCTGCAGCATTGGTTGCTCTAACATCCGCAACAGCACTTGTATCATTTCCGATTGTGCTTTCCTTCTTTTGTGATCATTTTCTTTCCTCCTCTTTCTCATCTAATGTCTCCGCATCCTTTTATGAATTTAAAACCTACAAATTAAAAACCTATTTTTAGCACAAATTACTATGATTCAAGTAAAACTTGTTAAGACTCAACTAAAATGAATGTTTATGCAAAAGTTCACCAAAATGTAATCAAAATACATTATTTGCTTTCTAAATGGCCTTTATTCAAGTCTAGAATAGATGTAATAACTCTTATTTCCTAGAGTTATCAACCATCGAGAGCGTAACTTACCTGGGAATAAGTGCAAGTGAGAATTGAATAAAAGCACTTTTTGACCTGGAGTGAAAGATTTTCTCATAATCTGTTTATCATGAAAGACTTTCATTCGTTGCTTGTAAATCTTGGCATTTTTGTATGCATCATTGTGAATTTCTTCAAGTTTTGTCAGCTGTAATCTTCTTTCTAAGCTAGCTTGCTGCATGTCAAAGTTGAATTTCTTGATGGCCCAGCACGCACGATGTTCGAGTTCCACAAGTAGGTGGCAAGCTTTTCCATACACTAGCCTGTAGGGTGACATCTCAATCGGGATTTTGAAAGCCGTTCTATATGCCCATAATGCATCATCGAGTCTTTATGACCAATCTTTTCTGTCTGGCCTCCCCGTCTTTTCTAATATGTGCTTTATTTCTCGATTGAAGATCTCAACTTGGCAACTAGTTTGCGGATGATATGGGGTCGCCACTTTGTGAGTGATGGAATACTTTGTCAAAAGAGCTTTAAATGCTTTGTTACAAAAGTGGGCACCACCATTACTGATCATTGCTCGAGGGAATTCAAAGGGTGAAACAATGTTGCTTTTCAAAAATCCTATCACCACTTTGTGATAATTGGTTCTACACGGAATTGCTTCTACCCATTTCGATACGTAGTCAACAACAACCAATATGTATTGATGATTAAAAGAAGGGGGAAAATGTCCCATGAAGTCGATACCATGTACATAAAAAATCTCAACCACTAAAATCAGATTTAATGGCATCATATTCCTTCGTGTAATACTCCCTATTCGTTGACACCTATCACATGAAGAGCAAAACGTGTAAGTATCTCGAAATATAATTGGCTAATAGAAACCACATTGTAAAACTTTAGTTGCTGTTTTCTTAGCCATGAAATGGCCTCCACAAGCTTGTTCATGACAGAATGAAAGAATATTCTGAATTTCATTTTTTGGGACACATCGTCTAATAATTTGATCTATACAATACTTGAACAAATACGGGTCATCGCAAAAGAAATTCTTTATTTCTGCAAAAAAATTGGCATTGTCTTGCTTAGTCCAATACTTTAGAAGTTGACCTATAACAAGATAATTCATGATGTCAGCATACCATGGTAATAATTCCACACTCATCAATTATTCATCTGGAAATGACTCATTCAATGTTAATAGTTCTGTAATTGTGTCAAAATGGAGACGAGATAGATAGTTTGCCACAACATTTTCTGTGCATTTCTTATCTTTAAATTTCAAGTCGAATTCCTGCAAATGTAACACCCAACGAATTAGTCTACCATTTGCATCTTTCTTTGTAAAAAGATATTTAAGAACAACATGATCGGTGAACACAATAATTTTACAACCAATGAGATAAGATCGAAATTTTTCTAATGCAATCACTACTGCTAGCATTTTTTTTGAGTAGTTGAATAGTTTAATTGTGCATCATTTAATGTCATACTTGAAATATAAGTATGCAACCCAAGAGGGGGGGTGAATTGGAATCTTAAAAATTATCCTAGCAAATCCACACAACAAGCAATCTAATGCCTTAATAAATTTGAAAGCAATAAATTCAATCAAAGCACAATAATTAAAGAGCAAGGGAAGAGAGAGCAAACTCAAGGATTTTTACGTGGTTCGGCAATCCCCGCCTACGTCCACGCCTCCAAGCACACCGGGCTTGAGGATTTCACTATCCAAACCTTTCCAAGGCTTCAACGATTACAATTGACTTCGAGGTGTCAATAAACCTTTACAACAAAGAGATTATCTCTCAATCTCTTCACTCAAGTGTCTCACACACTCAAACTCTTACAAATGAAATGAAGAAATGAAAGTTACAATCAAACTCACTCAATGAGTAGATATTCAAAGATGAAGAAGAATGAATGATTCAATGATTTTGTGTTTTGCAAGTTGTAAGCTCAAGATATCACGTGTGCCTTTTGTTTTTGCTTGTTGGAGAGCTTCAAAAAGAGTTGGATTTGAGTTCTTATAGCTTGAGCTCAAAAACTAGCCGTTACTCACATTCTGGGCTATCCGGTTTGCCGTTTAATGGAATCCGGTAAGCCGGATTTATGTTACCGTTAAGGCAAATTTTGCCTAACCGGCTTGCCGGATTCGGAATCCGGTAAGCCGTTTTCGTTCTGGGTGCTTGCTGCCCGAATTCGGTTTGCCGTTTATCAGTATCCGGTAAGCCGCTTGCTACAGTAACCTGCTACAGTAAAAAATTTCCCCATATTTTCATTTTAACCCCAAAACTTTATAAAAACTATAGTATGGCCCAAAACGTTATGAAACTTTACAAATAGGTCCAATTTTAGAATTTTTAAGTAATGCTTCGTTAATCCCAAAACTTTTTGAAATTATGACTTTGCCCAAACTTTGAGAAATTATATAATGACCCAAAAAACATTTAAATAATTTCAAATAAGTCCAAATCCGAAACTTTAAAAACATTATCAAAGCTTTTAAAATACATGTGGTTTGTTATCATCAAAATCAATATTTATAGCCATATAGGCTAACAATCTCCCCCTTTTTGATGATGACAAAACACATTAAAAAATTTAATATTGTTATGAAAAAGCTCCCCCTTAATCAATGCAAGTTAAAAAATGATTTGAAAATAGTTTAATAAAAACTCCCCTTGCATACATGCTCCCCCTAGATACATGCATATATTTTCATAACACAAATTAAATCATTCTCCCCCTTCATCATAAAAAAGAAAAACTTAATTGGCAAAGACAAAAGTAGCAATTTTTTATAAGTTTGAAAACATGTATTCTTCTCCCCCTTCATCATCAAAAAGAAAACTTAAAGGAAAAGAATAAAAATAGCAAATTTGTTACCCATGTTGTTCAAGTGGAAATTTTGAAAGAATCTCCCCCTAACAACAAGTATTACCTCAAATACAAGATAGTAATATTACTCACAAATTATCATTATATCTCAAAATCATCAAGTCCTCACCATAATCATATATCATCAAAATCATCAAAAGAATACTCAAAGTGCATATTATTGTCCTCATTTTGACAATATTGAAATGATATATTATTTTGTCTCCCCCTTTGGACAGCAAAAAAGTTCAAAATGCATATTATCCAAAAACATATTATATGTTCCCCCTAAATATATGGCCAATTAAAATTTTAACCAAAATGATTTTATCCAAAAACATATCACTTTTATCTCCCCATTTATCATAAAAAAAAGATAGATGCAATTGAAACAAAAGCATAAAAAATAATTCGATAAAGATATTACCAATTTTGTGCGAGGAAAAATTTCGGCAGAGTCTTCCCTTAAAATGCACAAATCCTCAAATACACAACATGATTAAAAACGCTTCCATATAAACTTAAACAATTATACCAAACCAACAACTCCATCCATTCATCAAGCGACACATATATAATTTTCAAATTCAATATGAATCCATATTTATACCAAAAAGAACATCTCAATGATTAATCAAGAAGCATATAAAAATAAAGCATGCAATTAATTCAAAGAGTCATATTCATTCTAAGAATTCAGAAAAATATCATCCAAATATAAATTATCCAAATATTAAACAACCATCATCCGTAATCCACAATTAAAACAATTATGCATATGAAAATATAGGTGCATAATACAACCATCCACCATTGTTGGAACAAAAACAAGCTTAAAGATCCAATTTCGGGTTTACAAAAATTGAGTGAAATGGATTTGTTTGAGCCAAGAAAATCGATCCTAGAGATGAATGAAGCTAATAGATGATGTAGATTGGATCAAAAATGGGCTAAAGGAAGCTTGAAAATATAGAGAGAGAAACGGGTAGTTAGGTTTTTGATTTTGGGTTTTATGTGGAGAGATGATGAAATCAAGTTTTGAGAGTGAAAATTGAAAGAGTAATGGATGAATAATGAGTTGGATGATTGATTTTAACAAGAAAATGAGTGAAAGATGAAGAGATTTGAGAAAGAAAAATGGAGAACACTATTCACGCGGGAATGGAATGAGGATGGAATGATGGAGAACAAGTGAAGAAATCATGATGGAGAAGTGTTTAATGAAGATGAAATGCATGGGTATTAGTTTAAATGGTTGATTTGGGCATGAAAATGGATGAAAAATGAAGAAAATGGAGGTGAAAATGGATGGGTAGCTCACGGTTTTGAGGGAAGGAGAGAACATGTGCAGAAAGCTCACGAGAGAGGAAGAAGATGAATAGCACAAAAGCTCACGAATCCGGCTTGCCGAATTTCATTACCGGCTAGCCGGTTATAGGGCAGTAACTTGAAAAACCGAAAACGGTCTGCCGGATTTGAGATCCGGTTGACCGGATATGAACCCGAGAACAACAAGCAAGAATTCGGCTTCCCGGTTTTGATAACCGGTAGACCGGTTGTGAGGCAGTGAGTTCCCTTTCAAATTCAGTTTTTCGGATTGAAGAACTGGTTATCCGGAATTTGTCCCGAGAGAAATCAATTAGAAAAAAATGTTTTTCCGGATGAATGGAAAAGGAATATTTGCTTGCTCTTATACTTGTACTACACACACCATTTTATTTCCGGCCTTAAAAATTGATTAATTTTAAATCATTTTGAGATTTAAAACTTTTCAATAAGCCATTTAATGCATGAGACATAAATGCATACAGGACCAAACATATGAAATCGTATCAAACAATGATGTCAATTTTATAAGTGAATGATGATATAACACAATTAACGACACAAGAATTCATGCATATAATTCATTCATCACAGTCATGAAACACTAAGCATCCAACAAGCATACAATCATGAAGCATATAAGCATTCAAAACTTAAGAACATGCAGAAAGGTCAATTTCAAAATAAAAAATGTATTGATTGAGCTAGAATTAATGTGCAAACTATATACCGTTGGAAATATAATTAAGTTAACTTTCCAATAAATTTTACAGAGCTTGATTTAGAGTTCTCTAGAAGAAGTTATGACCAATTCATTACAGCCTGTGCAGACTCAGGATAAAATGCAGAAATGTCAAATTCGGAATAAAAACTGTATTGATTGAGCGAGAAGTAATGTTCATGCTATATACCATTGGAAAGATAATTGAGTTAGATTTCCAATAAATTTTACAGAGCTGGATTTGGAGTTCTCTAAAAGAAGTTATGACCGATTCATTTCAGCATGTGCAGACTCAGGATTTTCAACGACCATTTGATTTCCAAACAATTTTAATAGATTCAATAACATAAATAGAGATGTTAATGCGAAAATTTCATCATCCCAAGTTCATGCCAAATTTTTGAAAATTGTTCTTCGTAATAATTAAACATATAAGCATTCGAAAGTTAATAAATCAAACACACCACTTAACTATCATGCTTAAACACTTCATAAACATTAACATCAAACAAATCCATCATGATAAATCACTCAATATTACACACAATGATAATTCCATCATGTAAACATACAAGCATACTTTCACAAATTCAAGCTACTATCCATTTATCATGATCCACTCAACATGATACCAAATGAATTATTAAATACTTACTAAGCTTAAAAGACCATCACTCATAATCAATAAGGCAATAATTGTTACCAAAACAATTAAACCATCTTGCCTCATTGTTTTTGCCTAGACCATGATCATCCTCACAAGCTTCATCAAGGGACTCTCCATCCTTCCTTATTTGTGGTACCTACAAAAAATTATTCAAGTTGTATACTTTGGTACCCAAATATTCTTGGGTCCTTGAGTGTTAGCAATGGTTCCTTTTGGAACCCAAATACATTTTGCTCCATAATACACATTTCTTTTAATAGGACATCTATTCTTCATATGACCATTTTGATTGCAATAATGACATACAATTTTATGATCACTTGTGGAGGTAGCCTTAACAAAATAATTCTTATAATATTTTTGTTTCAAGTAAGGCTTATACCCAAGTCCTACTTTATCAAACACACATTTTTGTGAATTAAGCATGTTATCCAACATCTTTTGCCCATTTGTGAATTTCAAAACAATCTCATTCAACTCATTGCTCTTTTTCTTAAGCGTTTCATTCTCATTTTTCAAGTCATTCATGTGTGTCTCTAAGTGCTCATGTGAAGTGCTAGAATTCTCAAATAATGCAATACTATCGTGCAATGTTTTATTTTCTAATTCTAGGCATGTAATCTTTGCACATAGAGATTCATTTTCATTTTTGAGCTCTACCATTTTCTTTTTAAGACAAGCATTCTTTTTACCAATTTTTATCCAATTATTATGCAATTCTTTAAAAGCATCATATAATTCATCATAAGTAAAAAGATCATTTACCTCATCAAGATCATCATCCGATTCATCTCCAATTGCCATGAGAGCTAGATTTGTCATTTCTTGATGCTCTTCATCATCACTTGTTTCCTCATCGCTATCATCCCATGTGGCTACCATTGCTTTCTTCTTGAGCTTGTTGAGAAGAGGACATTCCGTTCTTATATGGCCAAGCTTCTTGCACTCATAACATTTGATTAATTCCTTCTTCTCCTTTCGGTTCTTGAGGTCTCTAAATTTTCTTCGCTCACCGGATTTCTTAAAAAGTTTTCTGAACCTCCTAGCCAGCATATCCATCTCTTCCTCATCCAGCTCGCTTTCCTCATCACTCTCATGTTTTGAGGCTTTGAGAGCAATGTTTTTCTTCTTCTCCTCATTGCCTCTTTCGGCTGCCAAGTCTTCCTCATAAGAAATAAGAGAGCCAATTAAATCATCAATAGGTAATACATTTAAATCCTTGGCTTCCTCAATGGCAGTCCTTTTTGGTCTCCATTCCTTAGGAAGTGACCTAATGATTTTCTTGACTTTCTCGCTATTTGAAAAAGTTTTCCCTAGGGCTCCTAGAGTGTTCACTATGTCTGTAAATCTAGTATACATAAAGTACACATTTTCATTTTGTTCCATTTGGAACAATTCGTATTGTCGAGTGTATCTACTTATTTTAGATTCTTTCACTTGGTTTGTGCCTTCATAGACAACTTCAAGTTTGTGCCAAATCTCATTAGCACTTTCGCAACTAGACACTCTATGAAACTCTTTCTTATCTAATGCACAAAACAAGGCATTCATGGCCTTGGAATTTAGAGAAGCTTTTCTCTTTTCGAATTCATTCCAATCCCGTGAAGGTTTTGGAATATCTTTTCCGACTTCATTTTTAGTCAAAGGCATGAAAGGACCATCATTAACGATTTCCCAAATTTCATAATCTAAGGCTTGCAAGTAAATTCTCATCCTAATTTTCCAATATGGGTAATCGTTTCCATCAAAGTAAGGTGGTCTAATTGTGGATTGTCCTTCCCTAAATGTTGAGTCATATTGGGTTGCCATTGATCTTTAGCTCTAGACGGTTAAGTCTAAACAAGAGCACCTCGCTCTGATACCAAATGAAATATAAGTATGCAACCCAAGAGGGGGGGTGAATTGGAATCTTAAAAATTATCCTAGCAAATCCACACAACAAGCAATCTAATGCCTTAATAAATTTGAAAGCAATAAATTCAATCAAAGCACAATAATTAAAGAGCAAGGGAAGAAAGAGCAAACTCAAGGATTTTTACGTGGTTCGGCAATCCCCGCCTACGTCCACGCCTCCAAACACACCGGGCTTGAGGATTTCACTATCCAAACCTTTCCAAGGCTTCAAATATTACAATTGACTTCGAGGTGTCAATAAACCTTTACAACAAAGAGATTATCTCTCAATCTCTTCACTCAAGTGTCTCACACACTCAAACTCTTACAAATGAAATAAAGAAATGAAAGTTACAATCAAACTCACTCAATGAGTAGATATTCAAAGATGAAGAAGAATGAATGATTCAATGATTTTGTGTTTTGCAAGTTGTAAGCTCAAGATATCACGTGTGCCTTTTGTTTTTGCTTGTTGGAGAGCTTCAAAAAGAGTTGGATTTGAGTTCTTATAGCTTGAGCTCAAAAACTAGCCGTTACTCACATTCTGGGCTATCCGGTTTGCCGTTTAATGGAATCCGGTAAGCCGGATTTATGTTACCGTTAAGGCAAATTTTGCCTAACCGGCTTGCCGGATTCGGAATCCGGTAAGCCGTTTTCGTTCTGGGTGCTTGCTGCCCGAATTCGGTTTGCCGTTTATCAGTATCCGGTAAGCCGCTTGCTACAGTAACCTGCTACAGTAAAAATTTTCCCCATATTTTCATTTTAACCCCAAAACTTTATAAAAACTATAGTATGGCCCAAAACGTTATGAAACTTTACAAATAGGTCCAATTTTAGAATTTTTAAGTAATGCTTCGTTAATCCCAAAACTTTTTGAAATTATGACTTTGCCCAAACTTTGAGAAATTATATAATGACCCAAAAAACATTTAAATAATTTCAAATAAGTCCAAATCCGAAACTTTAAAAACATTATCAAAGCTTTTAAAATACATGTGGTTTGTTATCATCAAAATCAATATTTATAGCCATATAGGCTAACAATCTCCCCCTTTTTGATGATGACAAAACACATTAAAAAATTTAATCTTGTTATGAAAAAGCTCCCCCTTAATCAATGCAAGTTAAAAAATGATTTGAAAATAGTTTAATAAAAACTCCCCTTGCATACATGCTCCCCCTAGATACATGCATATATTTTCATAACACAAATTAAATCATTCTCCCCCTTCATCATCAAAAAGAAAAACTTAATTGGCAAAGACAAAAGTAGCAATTTTTTATAAGTTTGAAAACATGTATTCTTCTCCCCCTTCATCATCAAAAAGAAAACTTAAAGGAAAAGAATAAAAATAGCAAATTTGTTACCCATGTTGTTCAAGTGGAAATTTTGAAAGAATCTCCCCCTAACAACAAGTATTACCTCAAATACAAGATAGTAATATTACTCACAAATTATCATTATATCTCAAAATCATCAAGTCCTCACCATAATCATATATCATCAAAATCATCAAAAGAATACTCAAAGTGCATATTATTGTCCTCATTTTGACAATATTGAAATGATATATTATTTTGTCTCCCCCTTTGGACAACAAAAAAGTTCAAAATGCATATTATCCAAAAACATATTATATGTTCCCCCTAAATATATGGCCAATTAAAATTTTAACCAAAATGATTTTATCCAAAAACATATCACTTTTATCTCCCCATTTATCATAAAAAAAAAGATAGATGCAATTGAAACAAAAGCATAAAAAATAATTCGATAAAGATATTACCAATTTTGTGCGAGGAAAAATTTCGGCAGAGTCTTCCCTTAAAATGCACAAATCCTCAAATACACAACATGATTAAAAACGCTTCCATATAAACTTAAACAATTATACCAAACCAACAACTCCATCCATTCATCAAGCGACACATATATAATTTTCAAATTCAATATGAATCCATATTTATACCAAAAAGAACATCTCAATGATTAATCAAGAAGCATATAAAAATAAAGCATGCAATTAATTCAAAGAGTCATATTCATTCTAAGAATTCAGAAAAATATCATCCAAATATAAATTATCCAAATATTAAACAACCATCATCCGTAATCCACAATTAAAACAATTATGCATATGAAAATATAGGTGCATAATACAACCATCCACCATTGTTGGAACAAAAACAAGCTTAAAGATCCAATTTCGGGTTTACAAAAATTGAGTGAAATGGATTTGTTTGAGCCAAGAAAATCGATCCTAGAGATGAATGAAGCTAATAGATGATGTAGATTGGATCAAAAATGGGCTAAAGGAAGCTTGAAAATATAGAGAGAGAAACGGGTAGTTAGGTTTTTGATTTTGGGTTTTATGTGGAGAGATGATGAAATCAAGTTTTGAGAGTGAAAATTGAAAGAGTAATGGATGAATAATGAGTTGGATGATTGATTTTAACAAGAAAATGAGTGAAAGATGAAGAGATTTGAGAAAGAAAAATGGAGAACACTATTCACGCGGGAATGGAATGAGGATGGAATGATGGAGAACAAGTGAAGAAATCATGATGGAGAAGTGTTTAATGAAGATGAAATGCATGGGTATTAGTTTAAATGGTTGATTTGGGCATGAAAATGGATGAAAAATGAAGAAAATGGAGGTGAAAATGGATGGGTAGCTCACGGTTTTGAGGGAAGGAGAGAACATGTGCAGAAAGCTCACGAGAGAGGAAGAAGATGAATAGCACAAAAGCTCACGAATCCGGCTTGCCGAATTTCATTACCGGCTAGCCGGTTATAGGGCAGTAACTTGAAAAACCGAAAACGGTCTGCCGGATTTGAGATCCGGTTGACCGGATATGAACCCGAGAACAACAAGCAAGAATTCGGCTTCCCGGTTTTGATAACCGGTAGACCGGTTGTGAGGCAGTGAGTTCCCTTTCAAATTCAGTTTTTCGGATTGAAGAACTGGTTATCCGGAATTTGTCCCGAGAGAAATCAATTAGAAAAAAATGTTTTTCCGGATGAATGGAAAAGGAATATTTGCTTGCTCTTATACTTGTACTACACACACCATTTTATTTCCGGCCTTAAAAATTGATTAATTTTAAATCATTTTGAGATTTAAAACTTTTCAATAAGCCATTTAATGCATGAGACATAAATGCATACAGGACCAAACATATGAAATCGTATCAAACAATGATGTCAATTTTATAAGTGAATGATGATATAACACAATTAACGACACAAGAATTCATGCATATAATTCATTCATCACAGTCATGAAACACTAAGCATCCAACAAGCATACAATCATGAAGCATATAAGCATTCAAAACTTAAGAACATGCAGAAAGGTCAATTTCAAAATAAAAAATGTATTGATTGAGCTAGAATTAATGTGCAAGCTATATACCGTTGGAAATATAATTAAGTTAACTTTCCAATAAATTTTACAGAGCTTGATTTAGAGTTCTCTAGAAGAAGTTATGACCAATTCATTACAGCCTGTGCAGACTCAGGATAAAATGCAGAAATGTCAAATTCGGAATAAAAACTGTATTGATTGAGCGAGAAGTAATGTGCATGCTATATACCATTGGAAAGATAATTGAGTTAGATTTCCAATAAATTTTACAGAGCTGGATTTGGAGTTCTCTAAAAGAAGTTATGACCGATTCATTTCAGCATGTGCAGACTCAGGATTTTCAACGACCATTTGATTTCCAAACAATTTTAATAGATTCAATAACATAAATAGAGATGTTAATGCGAAAATTTCATCATCCCAAGTTCATGCCAAATTTTTGAAAATTGTTCTTCGTAATAATTAAACATATAAGCATTCGAAAGTTAATAAATCAAACACACCACTTAACTATCATGCTTAAATACTTCATAAACATTAACATCAAACAAATCCATCATGATAAATCACTCAATATTACACACAATGATAATTCCATCATGTAAACATACAAGCATACTTTCACAAATTCAAGCTACTATCCATTTATCATGATCCACTCAACATGATACCAAATGAATTATTAAATACTTACTAAGCTTAAAAGACCATCACTCATAATCAATAAGGCAATAATTGTTACCAAAACAATTAAACCATCTTGCCTCATTGTTTTTGCCTAGACCATGATCATCCTCACAAGCTTCATCAAGGGACTCTCCATCCTTCCTTATTTGTGGTACCTACAAAAAATTATTCAAGTTGTATACTTTGGTACCCAAATATTCTTGGGTCCTTGAGTGTTAGCAATGGTTCCTTTTGGAACCCAAATACATTTTGCTCCATAATACACATTTCTTTTAATAGGACATCTATTCTTCATATGACCATTTTGATTGCAATAATGACATACAATTTTATGATCACTTGTGGAGGTAGCCTTAACAAAATAATTCTTATAATATTTTTGTTTCAAGTAAGGCTTATACCCAAGTCCTACTTTATCAAACACACATTTTTGTGAATTAAGCATGTTATCCAACATCTTTTGCCCATTTGTGAATTTCAAAACAATCTCATTCAACTCATTGCTCTTTTTCTTAAGCGTTTCATTCTCATTTTTCAAGTCATTCATGTGTGTCTCTAAGTGCTCATGTGAAGTGCTAGAATTCTCAAATAATGCAATACTATCGTGCAATGTTTTATTTTCTAATTCTAGGCATGTAATCTTTGCACATAGAGATTCATTTTCATTTTTGAGCTCTACCATTTTCTTTTTAAGACAAGCATTCTTTTTACCAATTTTTATCCAATTATTATGCAATTCTTTAAAAGCATCATATAATTCATCATAAGTAAAAAGATCATTTACCTCATCAAGATCATCATCCGATTCATCTCCAATTGCCATGAGAGCTAGATTTGTCATTTCTTGATGCTCTTCATCATCACTTGTTTCCTCATCGCTATCATCCCATGTGGCTACCATTGCTTTCTTCTTGAGCTTGTTGAGAAGAGGACATTCCGTTCTTATATGGCCAAGCTTCTTGCACTCATAACATTTGATTAATTCCTTCTTCTCCTTTCGGTTCTTGAGGTCTCTAAATTTTCTTCGCTCACCGGATTTCTTAAAAAGTTTTCTGAACCTCCTAGCCAGCATATCCATCTCTTCCTCATCCAGCTCGCTTTCCTCATCACTCTCATGTTTTGAGGCTTTGAGAGCAATGTTTTTCTTCTTCTCCTCATTGCCTCTTTCGGCTGCCAAGTCTTCCTCATAAGAAATAAGAGAGCCAATTAAATCATCAATAGGTAATACATTTAAATCCTTGGCTTCCTCAATGGCAGTCCTTTTTGGTCTCCATTCCTTAGGAAGTGACCTAATGATTTTCTTGACTTTCTCGCTATTTGAAAAAGTTTTCCCTAGGGCTCCTAGAGTGTTCACTATGTCTGTAAATCTAGTATACATAAAGTACACATTTTCATTTTGTTCCATTTGGAACAATTCGTATTGTCGAGTGTATCTACTTATTTTAGATTCTTTCACTTGGTTTGTGCCTTCATAGACAACTTCAAGTTTGTGCCAAATCTCATTAGCACTTTCGCAACTAGACACTCTATGAAACTCTTTCTTATCTAATGCACAAAACAAGGCATTCATGGCCTTGGAATTTAGAGAAGCTTTTCTCTTTTCGAATTCATTCCAATCCCGTGAAGGTTTTGGAATATCTTCTCCGACTTCATTTTTAGTCAAAGGCATGAAAGGACCATCATTAACGATTTCCCAAATTTCATAATCTAAGGCTTGCAAGTAAATTCTCATCCTAATTTTCCAATATGGGTAATCGTTTCCATCAAAGTAAGGTGGTCTAATTGTGGATTGTCCTTCCCTAAATGTTGAGTCATATTGGGTTGCCATTGATCTTTAGCTCTAGACGGTTAAGTCTAAACAAGAGCACCTCGCTCTGATACCAAATGAAATATAAGTATGCAACCCAAGAGGGGGGGTGAATTGGAATCTTAAAAATTATCCTAGCAAATCCACACAACAAGCAATCTAATGCCTTAATAAATTTGAAAGCAATAAATTCAATCAAAGCACAATAATTAAAGAGCAAGGGAAGAAAGAGCAAACTCAAGGATTTTTACGTGGTTCGGCAATCCCCGCCTACGTCCACGCCTCCAAGCACACCGGGCTTGAGGATTTCACTATCCAAACCTTTCCAAGGCTTCAAATATTACAATTGACTTCGAGGTGTCAATAAACCTTTACAACAAAGAGATTATCTCTCAATCTCTTCACTCAAGTGTCTCACACACTCAAACTCTTACAAATGAAATAAAGAAATGAAAGTTACAATCAAACTCACTCAATGAGTAGATATTCAAAGATGAAGAAGAATGAATGATTCAATGATTTTGTGTTTTGCAAGTTGTAAGCTCAAGATATCACGTGTGCCTTTTGTTTTTGCTTGTTGGAGAGCTTCAAAAAGAGTTGGATTTGAGTTCTTATAGCTTGAGCTCAAAAACTAGCCGTTACTCACATTCTGGGCTATCCGGTTTGCCGTTTAATGGAATCCGGTAAGCCGGATTTATGTTACCGTTAAGGCAAATTTTGCCTAACCGGCTTGCCGGATTCGGAATCCGGTAAGCCGTTTTCGTTCTGGGTGCTTGCTGCCCGAATTCGGTTTGCCGTTTATCAGTATCCGGTAAGCCGCTTGCTACAGTAACCTGCTACAGTAAAAATTTTCCCCATATTTTCATTTTAACCCCAAAACTTTATAAAAACTATAGTATGGCCCAAAACGTTATGAAACTTTACAAATAGGTCCAATTTTAGAATTTTTAAGTAATGCTTCGTTAATCCCAAAACTTTTTGAAATTATGACTTTGCCCAAACTTTGAGAAATTATATAATGACCCAAAAAACATTTAAATAATTTCAAATAAGTCCAAATCCGAAACTTTAAAAACATTATCAAAGCTTTTAAAATACATGTGGTTTGTTATCATCAAAATCAATATTTATAGCCATATAGGCTAACAATCTCCCCCTTTTTGATGATGACAAAACACATTAAAAAATTTAATCTTGTTATGAAAAAGCTCCCCCTTAATCAATGCAAGTTAAAAAATGATTTGAAAATAGTTTAATAAAAACTCCCCTTGCATACATGCTCCCCCTAGATACATGCATATATTTTCATAACACAAATTAAATCATTCTCCCCCTTCATCATCAAAAAGAAAAACTTAATTGGCAAAGACAAAAGTAGCAATTTTTTATAAGTTTGAAAACATGTATTCTTCTCCCCCTTCATCATCAAAAAGAAAACTTAAAGGAAAAAAATAAAAATAGCAAATTTGTTACCCATGTTGTTCAAGTGGAAATTTTGAAAGAATCTCCCCCTAACAACAAGTATTACCTCAAATACAAGATAGTAATATTACTCACAAATTATCATTATATCTCAAAATCATCAAGTCCTCACCATAATCATATATCATCAAAATCATCAAAAGAATACTCAAAGTGCATATTATTGTCCTCATTTTGACAATATTGAAATGATATATTATTTTGTCTCCCCCTTTGGACAACAAAAAAGTTCAAAATGCATATTATCCAAAAACATATTATATGTTCCCCCTAAATATATGGCCAATTAAAATTTTAACCAAAATGATTTTATCCAAAAACATATCACTTTTATCTCCCCATTTATCATAAAAAAAAGATAGATGCAATTGAAACAAAAGCATAAAAAATAATTCGATAAAGATATTACCAATTTTGTGCGAGGAAAAATTTCGGCAGAGTCTTCCCTTAAAATGCACAAATCCTCAAATACACAACATGATTAAAAACGCTTCCATATAAACTTAAACAATTATACCAAACCAACAACTCCATCCATTCATCAAGCGACACATATATAATTTTCAAATTCAATATGAATCCATATTTATACCAAAAAGAACATCTCAATGATTAATCAAGAAGCATATAAAAATAAAGCATGCAATTAATTCAAAGAGTCATATTCATTCTAAGAATTCAGAAAAATATCATCCAAATATAAATTATCCAAATATTAAACAACCATCATCCGTAATCCACAATTAAAACAATTATGCATATGAAAATATAGGTGCATAATACAACCATCCACCATTGTTGGAACAAAAACAAGCTTAAAGATCCAATTTCGGGTTTACAAAAATTGAGTGAAATGGATTTGTTTGAGCCAAGAAAATCGATCCTAGAGATGAATGAAGCTAATAGATGATGTAGATTGGATCAAAAATGGGCTAAAGGAAGCTTGAAAATATAGAGAGAGAAACGGGTAGTTAGGTTTTTGATTTTGGGTTTTATGTGGAGAGATGATGAAATCAAGTTTTGAGAGTGAAAATTGAAAGAGTAATGGATGAATAATGAGTTGGATGATTGATTTTAACAAGAAAATGAGTGAAAGATGAAGAGATTTGAGAAAGAAAAATGGAGAACACTATTCACGCGGGAATGGAATGAGGATGGAATGATGGAGAACAAGTGAAGAAATCATGATGGAGAAGTGTTTAATGAAGATGAAATGCATGGGTATTAGTTTAAATGGTTGATTTGGGCATGAAAATGGATGAAAAATGAAGAAAATGGAGGTGAAAATGGATGGGTAGCTCACGGTTTTGAGGGAAGGAGAGAACATGTGCAGAAAGCTCACGAGAGAGGAAGAAGATGAATAGCACAAAAGCTCACGAATCCGGCTTGCCGAATTTCATTACCGGCTAGCCGGTTATAGGGCAGTAACTTGAAAAACCGAAAACGGTCTGCCGGATTTGAGATCCGGTTGACCGGATATGAACCCGAGAACAACAAGCAAGAATTCGGCTTCCCGGTTTTGATAACCGGTAGACCGGTTGTGAGGCAGTGAGTTCCCTTTCAAATTCAGTTTTCCACCTTGACTTTGTTAACCTCAATACCTTTGTTTGAAATGATGTGACCGAGAACAATACATTGTTTTACCATAAAATGACATTTTTGCCAATTTAAGACCAAGTTCTTCTCGATACATCTTTGTAGAACTAATGTTAGATGTTGTAAACATTGATCAAATGAGTCACCAAAAATAAAAAAGTCATCCATAAAGACTTCAAGAAATCATTCAACCATATCAAAAAATTCATGGCCTGCTAATCTATCAAGCATTTTATCGATAAATGGTAAAGGAAAATGGTCTTTACGTGTGACAGAATTCAACTTTCTATAATCAATGCATACACGTCATCCTATAGTCACTCTGGTGGGTATCAATTCATTATCAGCATTGATAACTACCGTGACTCCTGACTTTTTGGGGACAACTTGTACGGGACTGACCCATGAACTATCAGAAATTGGGTAAATAATACCTGCATCTAATAACTTAAGGACTTCAGTTGTAACAACTTCTTTCATGTTAGGATTTAACCGACGTTGCATTTCCCTAGTAGGTTTAGCATTTTCATCAAGGTAAATGTAATGCATGCCGTCTACTGCGTTTATACCTTTTATGTCTGCTATGGTCCATCCTAATGCTCCTTTATGCTCTTTTAAAATATCCAACAATTTACCTTTTTGTTCGCCATTTAGGGATGATGAGATGATTACTGAAAGAATATTTTCTTCTCCTAAAAATGCATATTCCAAAGTATTGGGTAATTGTTTGAGCTCGAGTTTCGGTGGTGATTCCAATGATGGGATGATTTTCTTCTTTGATTGTGCTAGTTGTTCAACTCTTGACTTCCATTTATTAGTGTCCATGGATGGTTCTGAATCAAGTAGGGCGTTGACCTCATCGACCGATCTGTCAATATCAAAATCCAAACTAAAGTGAGTTAAACATGTTTGTAAAGGGTCATCACTAAGGTTTAAAAGAAAAGTATTATCAACTAATGTTTCTATTAAATCCACATCAACAATTACATCATCTGCATTGTGAAGTTGTTTGGCAATATTGAAAATGTTTAGCTCCATAGTCATGTTGCCAAAGGACAACTGCATATTTCCGGTCCTGTATTGAATGTCAGCATCTGCAGTTGCCAAGAAAGGTCGGTCGAGGATACTGGGGATATGCTTCCTTGAATCCTGTATTGGTTGAGTGTTAATTACAATGAAATCAACAGGAAAATAAAACTTGTCTACTTGGATAAACACGTCCTCCACAATACCATGAGGTATTTTCGTGGATCGATCTGCAAGCTGTAACACCACTGGAGTTGGGTGTAATTCACCCAGTCCAAGTTTCACAAATACTGAATAAGGTAATAGATTTACACTACCTCCTAAATCCAACAAAGCATTCTCAATTGTGTGGTTCCCTATGCTACATGAGATAGTGGGGGACCATGTGTCTTTACATTTTAAAGGAATTTTGTGTTGGAGTATAGAACTAATGTTTTATGTTAAAAATACCTTTTTTTGAACATGAATGTTTCTCTTTTTAGTACAAAGATCTTTAAGAAACTTGACATAAGATGGAACTTGTTTTATAGCATCAAGCAAATGGATGTTAACACTTACCTGTTTGAAGATTTCAAAAATCTCACCTGTGGATTTTCCTTTCTTTCTATTAGCTAATCTCTGAGGAAATAGAGATTTCGGAACGTATTCTCGTGGGTTGGCTTCTTTTTTCTCCTCAGATGGTGAGTTCTCAACATTTACTGATACAATTTGATTCATTTTCGTTACTGGCATCTCCACCTTGTTGTCGACTTTTTTCCCTTTTCGCAAGGTCATGACGACTTTGACCTCTCCATGCTGTTGTGGTGAGCTGGTACTTACTTCATGCACTCCTTTAGGATTAGGCACTGGTTGACTTGAAAATTTACCTTTCTCAACAGTCATTACTAAGGTCTGAACTGAAAAAGCAAGCTGTCTTACCATCTTCTCGAGGCTTGAAACTGATTGGGCTTGTGAGTTGAAATCTGCTCTCATCTCATTTCGTATTTTATTAATGGTACAGTTCTTCTGCTCGATTGTGGAGTGAGTAACATTCTTGAAATTCTGCAATACATCCTCCCATGGTTTGGGTTGAGAGTAGTTATGGTTCTTATTGTATGGTCTCAATGGTGGCTGAGAGGCTTGAGTAACTTGAGAAATTGGTTGCATTAGTGGAGCTGGAGTTGCTGGTCCATTCTGTTGGAATCCTTGAGACCATGAAAAATTGGGGTGGTCTCTCCATCCAAGGTTATATGTGTTGGAGTCTGGGTTGTAATTAGATGGTTTTCTCATTACACCTATGACATCGGCTTGATTTGAGTATGAGTTATGGTCATGTGGCTCTGTTGATTTAGCAGTCGATAACGATGCTATTTGTCGAGAGAGACCTTCAATTATCGCTTTGACTTCTTTAATTTCTAAATTTGACTCGCCAATGTGAACCTCATTCACTCCTTTAATTCTTTTAGTATTCCTGAGTGATTGACTCCGTTGTTGCGAATTATCCGCTTGTTGCTGGAAGAATTCTAAAATCTCTTATGCACTTTTTGACATTAGCTCTCTTCCACTTGTTGCCATTAGCTATTCTTGCACATGTGGCAATAATCCTTCCAAAAAGTATTGGCATTGGTGTCATTTCTCGTACCCATGATGTAGACATTTCAAGAGTAGCCCATTGAATCGCTCCCATGTTTCGAAAAACTACTCGTCTTCTCTCTGGGTAAACTCTGAAATTTCCCTGCGAATAGCATTGGTTTTATGCACTGGGAAGTATTTATTCAAAAATTTTGTTACCATTTGTTCCCATGATGTAATACTATTAGCAGACAATGTATTGAGCTATGAACGGGCTCTATCCTTCAAAGAAAATGGGAATAGTCTAAGTTTAACACCATCGTCTGAAAATTTTTTATATTTAAATGTTTGACAAACAGCATAAAAATCATTCAAATGATTATATGGGTCCTCATTTTCTAGGCCATAAAATGTGGGGAGACAATTTAGCACACTAGGTTTTAGTTCAAAACTTCTAGCAGCTACATTTGGGTATCTTATGCATGATGTGCTCAAATTAGCTAAGGGACTGAAGTAGTCCTTAAATGACCTCTCTTGTGGTACTTGTTGTTGCAAATCCATTTCAATTTTTTTTTTAACGTGTTTCTGTGTGCGCAATATTTTTTCTAGTTCAAGGTCTATAGGCTCAAGATTATGTAATAATGACCTTCGACCATCCATACAAAGAACACAAAAATGAGAATAAAATAAATAAAAATAAAGACGAAAGAGAAATTACGGTACTAACCTTATTACGCTGTTACAACTTTACTATAAAAAACACACTAAAAAAATAAGTGAAATAAATTAACGAAAAATAAATTAGTAAGATAAACAAAAAAAATTACAAAGAAAAATAACTTGAAAATTAAATTACAAAACTTTAAAGAAGAGAAAAAGACAAGAAATTCTTACCTCAAAATGTAAATTCACTTTTTTTCTTTTTTCTTTTTTTTAAATAAGAAGAAAAATTACAAGAAAATAATTAAAAGAAATTATTTACAAAAATTAATTCTACGATTTAAAATAACTTACCTCCCTGGCAACGGCGCCAAAAACTTGTTGTGCAAATTTTATTGAACTCACAAGTGCACGAATCTATTGTACAATAGATCAATGGTGACGAGTGTCGATCCTACGAGGAGGTGACTTTTAATTGTGTGTAGAATTAATTTTTCTAAGTGAGTGGTTGGATTTGTGGTGAAAGGGACTTAGACTATCCTAGAATTTAAATTGGAATGGTGAAATTAAATTAAATTAAAGAGGAAACTATTATAATTGAAGCGCTTGGATATCTGGATCCGCATCAACTTGCACCATGGGCTAAATATTCCTTATTAGTGCCAATTAAATCATGAGGGGGGAGTCCACACCTTATGAACCGCACTATAATCAATATGGTGCTAAGGGCTTATTGTGTCAAATAATAATAACCTTATACTAGGGAGCTGATGAAACTAGGGCGGTATCTAGACAAGATTATTATTATTTGCCAACGAAAAGTCAAAACATCCACAATAATTAGAGGGTAAGAGAAAGTAAATTTACCAAATAAATCTCATGGCATATGTTGAGACTTCACCTTCAACCCAAGATTGAAAGGAAATTAGCTACTCATAATTGAACTAAGGGTAAAATGAAAAATTCTTAAAATACATAGAAAATACAAGATGGAGAAGAAATTACAGAAAATAGAGCTAAAAAATGAATTCAGAGATGCCAAATTAGGGGGGAGAGACCCCCTTTTTATAGATACATTGAATAAATCATAGCCATCGGATTAAAAAATGTTTGAACGCTCAGGATTGCGCCACGTCATCAGTCAACAATACACGGTTTGAACAGTGACACGGTTTGACCACGCGGTTTGAACAGTCAACCGGCTTGAATAGTGACGCGGTTTGGATGAAAATAATCATGTGTATATGCATGTACCGTACGCGTAATTTTTGATCCACTAACATACGCGTAATTTTTGATCCACTAACATGCTGCCACGCCACCGATCAATAGTACATAAGAATTTTAAAACTCAACCTAACCTATGAAATTGCAAGTTGGGTTGGGTGGACTTTTCTAAAATTCTCATTTTAAGTTTCTTTACAATATTATCTCAAAATAAAAATAAAAAAAACTAAAAAGAATTCATTTGAAAATCTTATAATACCTAATTAATAAAGGCATATTGCACATTAGCACGTGTACATTTCAGCCAATTCTTGTTGATATAGTGACTGAACCATCTTAAAATCTAACGTTATTATTTGTTCCTAAAGAGTCCGGATTCGAACTCGGGTGGGCATTTGAGCTCTTGTACATTCCATCCAATATTTGTAATAATATTTTTTTTTGAAAAGAAATTTCCATTAAACCGAAGAAGAGAACAAGTACAACAATTGTGAAGGGTAAGAACCCATACAAACAACATTTTAGCATTTCTCTAATGCTAACTTAGTTAGAGAGTGGGCAATGGCATTACAAGATCTATGAGCATATTTAATGCTAACTAGCTCAAAATTCCTCATTAAGCTTTGAATCTCCGAAACTATCCAAAAGATCTTGGATTTGCCGCCTTGCTTGTTGTTTACTAAACTGACCACGCTTTGAGCGTCTGATTCAACAATTAAAGCCTTTGCACGTGCATTCCTCGCAATCTGTAAGCCCCATTCCAGAGCTTTTGCTTCAACAAAGGAAACATCTCCATGAAATTTCGAAGTCTTAATTGTAGCTGCTATAACATTCCCTCGATCATCTCTGATTATAGCTCCCAAACCTGCAAGGTGCTTTTATGAGTTTATAGCAGCATCCACATTAACTTTAACAAATCTGCTTTGGGGGGGTTCTAGGTCTGCTGAACTTGCACCTGTTGACTTTCCTTTCGAGCATGCTCTGGTTTTTGAACTCTTTTGTAAGCCTCCATCACTGCTTCAGCTTTAGCAACCAGGGCCTGGGGATTCTCTCTTTTTCTTTTAAAGAGCATCATATTTCTTGCATTCCACACCATCCAACAGATCATGACCATCAGTTCTAGGTCGGCTTTGTTTCTTCTTCTAGACATTTCATGCAACAAACTAAAAAATCTTGTACAGCAGTTTGCATGATATCATTCATTAATAGAGTTAGTTTCCATATTTTCCTTACAGCTTTACAATTCACCAATGCATGAAACATTTTCTCCACTTCGAGCTTGCAAATTTGGCAGGTAGGCTCTTGGATGATTTTTCTCTTCCACAAATTTTCAGCAGAGGGGAGGCGATTCTTAGCTGCCCTCTAAGCAAAAATTCTAATTTTCTCAGGTAAAGCCAGAGTCCATATGATATTCCATTGGTTTTTCTCTAACATTGAACTTGAAGGCATGGCTGGAAATTTAAGGCTAAGTGTTGTCTGATAGCCACTCTTGACTATGTACTGGCATTTCTTATCATAATGCCAGATGATTGTATCTTCTTTTGGGCTTCTAGGCAAAGGGATTTCAACTATTTTATCAGCATCCATTCTATTGAAGTGCCTGTATATCAGACTCTCATCCCACTAGTTTTCTTCATTTATCAACTTAGTAACCAATGTATCATCTGGCAATGATGGCTTAACTATAGGTTTAAAAGTTGACGGCTTAGGGATCCAGTTATCTTTGTGAGTTCGGATTTTTTGGCCATTTCCAATCCTCCACCTAGCACTAGAACCGAGAATCTGCCTTCCCCATAGGATGCTTCTCCAGAGAAATGATGGTGTAGAACCGAGCTTAGCATTCATGAAGTATTTATTCTAGTAATACTTAGCTTGTAGAACCTTTGCCACTAATGAATTCGAGAATTGTAAAATCTGCCACCCTTGCTTAGCCACTAGAGCTTGATTGAAACTTGAGAAGTCTCAAAAACTCATTCCTCTTTTACACTTGGCCTGACTCAGCTTCTCCCACTTCGACCAGTGAATGCTTCTTTTGTCGCTCTTGGATCCCCACAAAAAATTAGCAACTGCTTTTTGGATATCATTGCAAACACCCATTGGTGTCTTGAAGACACTCATAGCATAGGCTGGAATAGCTTGCATTGCAGCTTTGATTAAAATTTCTTTGCCCCCACATGAGAAGAATTTATGCTGCCAGTTGGAGATTTTGTTATAGACTTTCAGCTTGATGTCATTGAAGAAGTTGCTCCTTTTTCTTCCTATCATAGTTGGTAGGCCTAGGTACTTTCATGTCTTGAAACAATGTTGAGCTGAAAAATTTTTCTGATTGCAGTGGCTTGATCATGCTGGACATTGCCACTGAGGAACATAAATGATTTCTCAAAATTAAAAATTTGCCCAGAAGCTGCAAAGTAACAATCAATGATCTTTTTCAGGTTCCCATAATCGGCCATTGAAGCTCTGCTATATATAAGACTATCATTAGCAAATAAGAGATGGGAAATTTTCAAATCCTTTCCAAAGATAGCCCATTGATGAGTTTCTATTGTTCGGCCTGCATCAACAAAGAGGAAAAAACCTCTGTATATGTAATAAAGAAAGAAGGGGACATGGGGCACCCTTACCTTAAACCTCTGACCGAGCCATTTATAATCAAAGAAAAAGAGACTGAGCTTATGCACTTCATGATCAAGCTAATCTAGTTTTGAGAGAACCCCAAACATTTCATAGTTTGCTCAAGAAAGCTCCATTCCAATCTGTCGTAGGCTTTACTAACATCAAGTTTCTACTAATCCATTTTTTCTTCCTTTGCAGTGCCTTATCTTATGTAGACATTCATATCCTACGATAATGTTGTCGGTTACTAATCAATCAGGTATAAAGTCACTTTGCATTGGATAAATGATTTGGTGTAGAATTTGTTTAAATCTGTTTGCAATTGACTTAGCCACTATCCTATAAATAACGTAGGATAGTGGCTAAGACAAACCATTCATATTTTCTTTTAAAACTCGAGTGACCCTAGCCACTCTAGGATTGCGGTGGCTGATTAAATAAGTTATTTTATTATGTAGGTGGCTGATTAAATAAGTTATTTTATTATGTGGATGAAATAAGTTGTTGATTAAAAAAGTAGCATGGTATTAATCAAACTGTATTGTTGGAGTTGTTGTGAGTTTGAAAAGTAGAGTACATGCGTTTAATAAAATTTATTATAAAAACGTTGTTTTAAATATAATGACTAAAATAGATATAAGTTTAAATTGCCTTTTATTTTTAGAGTATGTTTAATAACTTGTTTATAGCTGCCTTTTCTTTAATACATAAAATTATATAAAGTGAAAAAAACTCAATTAAATAAAATCTAATGAACTTCATAATATATTATATAAAATATGATAAAAAATCATACGTATTACAATAAAATAAAAAGTAATATATATTACATTCACATTATATATGTTGCAATAATATTTCTCAACTTTTTCATTTCTTGTGATCCAGAGCTATTAGTATTATGATACCCTTCTTGAGTGTCATTGTCATTTTCTATTCCTACATCAAAAATTGAACTAGGATAATTTTCAATGTTGTCAAAATGAAGATCACGTTGTGTATGTCTCCTAATATAATTGTGCAATGTCCTGGTTACAATGACTGTTTTCACTTGTTTGGCAAATGGATAGTTAGGCATATCTCTTAAAATCTTCAGCCTTTTCTTCCATGTCCCAAAATGTGCGTTCAATAACACTTTTAAGTGATGAATGAATATGATTAAATATTTCTTGATAACTTGTGGGTTTACTACCTAAATGAAAGTGGTATCTTTTACCTTTAAAAAAAAAAATCATTGCTTTGTGGGTATCCAACATCCACTAAATAATATTTTCCTATTGAATAAAGAATATGTATATTTGCATCATAATATTTTAAAAGATTATATTATAATTCAACTTAAATACTTTAGAAAGAAATATATTAAATATTTAAGAAAGCAATGTTTAAAAAAAAAAGTGAAATCCCTTTAGAGGGCTTTGGAAAATTCATTATAGGATGTTAGAGATTAAATTTATAATTCAACTTAAATACTTTATAAAGAAATATATTAATATTTAAAAAACAAATGTCAAAAAAGAGTGAAATACCTTTAGAAGGCTTTGGAAAATTCATTATAGGATTTCTACCAGCTGTTAGAAAAATTCTTGCACCATGTGCACAACATTCCCAACTTGCAATTGCAAAAATAAATTGCTTATCAAAATTGCATGTAGTAGTTATGTTTTGAGTCAATATTCCTTTTTTACCTATGTATGGTACTTGATCTTTAGAGGATATTGTGGCAGGAATGTGCACACTATTTATAGCACTAATTCAATCCTAATAATAGTATAAAAATATATTTATTACTAATCTATAACTTTGTAAAACAAAAATTAAAAAAGGAAATTAACATAAGACATACAACATCTAATACTTGGCTGGTACATTTGTTGATAGTTCTACTTGAGTGTTGAAATCATTCTTATGCTAAACCTGCTTTCAACCTCATGTCCCAAAGTATGCAAAAACATTTATAAAATCTCAGCAGCCTCATTCTTCTAGAACCTTTAGCCTATAGTTAGTTTTTAGATCGACATATAATTTAAAAAATACAGCCTTGTCCAATCTAAACATCCTATGGCACCAATTATCATTTCCTTCTTATACTTCCTTCAACCACATATTTCTAGTTTGCATATAATTCATAAAAGGTTATTTATAAATATATTTGAGATAGTAGACTTCTATAAGAAGTGCAGAGATATGTACAAGTTGGTCAAACACCTTATCATCATATGCATACATTTTTAAGATAAACCTGTAAACAATTATTCAAAAGCTATCACTAAACATGTAGCAAAATTTAAAAAAATAAGTAAAAATGAAAAGTTGTTACAAACTATTATGAAAATCATTCATAATTATTGTCATAACTAATGTCTGATGAAAAGTAGTACGGAAATAGTATCACAAATCAATTGTTCATGAAAACACCTTATTCTCAAAAGAGATTAAAATCTAAAAGTCTGAAGGAAAAATCTAACATCATCTAATAAGATGACTAAAGAAACATATTTCAAAAATTATAAGCTGATGATTTATCAAATTGAAGCTAGTTAAGCATTCTCTCTAGGTCTTTCATGATAGAAAGCATCTCTTTTTTCTCTTAATATAAAAAGAGTTGAGTGCTAAATTACCATAAGTCGCTCCCAACTTTCGGTCTAGGTAAAGATTCAACCATTTGCATCACTTTAGGACTACCACAGCCAATGGTATCATTTTTTTTTTAATTCCCAACAACATTTATAAGGCAATCAATCTATTGTGATAATTTTCTAGTGTCTCTCAGCTTTTCCCCTCCTAATTTATAAGGCAGTCAATCTTCGCATCTTTATCTACTATCTCACATATTTCAACTTTCCTTTTACCCATAATTTCTCAGAATTTTTAATACCTTTTTCAGATTCTAACTAATCAGTGAACTCATCCGAATTAGAGATGGCAATAAAATCTAGATTTGGCCCATATCTGCAAGGATCTGGAAAAATCTAGATCTACATATTAAAAAAGGCAGATCCAGGTGTAGAAAGTTGAGATCCACGCGGATCCAGATCAGGATCTGAATGCAAGTGCATTGATTAGTGCTAAAAATTGTATGTTAATTAAGGGATAAAAATGTTATTTTATGCTTATAATATAATTTACATTTGTAATTATGTAACATATTATAAATTTCTAATTATTTTTCTAAATATTTGATTTTGTGTATTTTTTTATGTTTATTTGGTAAAAATAATAATTTCACGCAATTTGGGGATCCAAACAAATGTACGGATGTCAAATTTGGATTCCAGAAGTCCGAAAAATTAGGTCATTGTCGAGGAGGATTCACGACTTTTGTTGTAAAATTATAAATTTTTACCATAATAAATGTGGTAATTGTGAAATTATAAGTTTTTATTATGTTAGATATGGTAATTGTTAGTGGAATGCGTTGAATGTGCTTGAGTGGATTAAGTTAGGTTTATGTTTTATTAGTAGGACAAATGTAAGGTTAAGATATAATTAGTTTTATTTATTTGTGTGGTGTGGATTAATCTTGTATTAGTAAAAATAGAGAGGGGAGCACAAACACCTCTCCACACATTTTCTTCTCTTTTTTCCCCTCAAATTCTTCTTCTCATCTCTCTTTGTAATATATTTTCAATAAATAAAATTAGTTTTATTTCAATTTTCAAATACCATTTTTTATGTATTTTTCAATTTTAATAATTTCCTTTATTTCAAATATGTTTAGCTAAATACTAATAGTTAGGGGAATGTGAACCTCTTAGTAAAAAAAATGATTTAATCAAATTATATTTTTAATTATATAAATTAAATTATTTTCTATTTAATTTTATCCTTTTTTATATTTTGAAATTTTGATTTATTGTAAACAAACATAAAAGTTTGGCACAATGAATTTTTTATATCTTAGTATAAAGTATGGTAAAATGATATTTTCACTTATTGTAGACAAGTTAAGTTTTGGCACATTAAGTACATAATCCATAATAAAATTAATGGGAAAATAATTATAATTTATACAATTAATCTTTTGGACAATAAAATAAAAATAAAAAGAATTTATTAAATTGTTTTTATGACTAAGAGTGGATCCATAACCCTAACTAATATAATTTTATAGTCTTTCTCAAATTAAATTGTATATATTTAAATTTTATTTTTTTCATTTTTTTAGATAAACTTAAATAAATAAATTAAATCATTTATCTGTGGATCGACTTTGGACTCACCGAGTTATAGTATAACTAGGCACTCTTATACTTGAGAGTAAATTAAACACTTTTAAGTCGTGTCATGCATCCGGAAAACTAGATATCTAGATCTGGTTAAATTTTATTTTGAATTATAAATTAAAAATATATATTAAAAGTAAAATTAAAAATTAAAAATTAAAAATTAAATTTTATTTGCAGATTTATGATGTTGTTTTATGTTATTCATGTTGAATTGTTAATTGTTGAATTATGATTGAATTTTATTTGATATTATTAGTAAATTGTTGAATTTTCAAATTATTTATTTTTGACTTTTGCGGATTCGGATTTTCAGAATATCCGCCCATATCCGTTGGGGTATTATCCACGTCCGAATATGGGAATGCAAATGCGGATACAGATCTGAATGCACTGACATTCGAATTTGGATCCTAATTTTGCTAACCCTAATCCGAATCATTGTTACTTTCTAATGGAATGACATTTTTTTCTCACACTTCACGACTTTCAAATGCAAAGACATTAGTTGAAGGTGTCGAAGCAACTCTCCAATGGCTGCAATGTTCATGAACATCTTGTCCAACTTCGCTTCTAATTCTTTATCAATGCCTCCTTTACAAATTTGCTCACCTTATGAAACAGCTGTATATATACATTGTATGAAGTTTAACACTAATTTTATACAAAACAAAAAATATTGTAAGTCACAAAATAATTAACATTCATACATTTATTTTCTTCTACCACCACTCTTCAGAAGCATCAATAGTCTTTACTATGGGAGTCCATCCTCACTAGTTTCTTTCCCCATGAGATCCTTTCATAATTTCCTATCATTTTTAGGAGAATCCTACTTATTTTTCAAATGTCTTTTATAATACTCTTTTCCAGTTGCCTTAATAAAATTTGCAACTACACTTTCCCTTCCAAAACAAGTAGAATGAGTTAGGGATGGCAATGTGGTGGAGTGGGGGTGGGGAGGCTTACCCCATTCCCCACCCCATTAAAATTTTTTGCCTCCATTCCCCACCTCATTCCCCAATAAATTTAGTGGGTTGGAGATGGGGAATCCCCACATAGGGAATGATTTCCCCATCCCCACCCCATTCCCCATTGACCTATTTTATAGTAAATATAAATATATAATTTTAGTAAATTAAAAATTAGAAACTTAAAATAAAATCATCACCATATTATGAAGTATTTAATTTTAAAAAAAATCTCTAAAAGTTTGAAACAATATCTTAAAATGATATTAAAAGTGAAAAATGAAATACTAACTAGGCAACCCAAGAGGGGAGTGAATTGGGATTTTAAAAATTATCCTAGGCAAACCACACAACAATTTAATCTAATGCCTTAATAATTCGAAAACAATAAATTCAATAAAAGCACTATAATAAATGAGTAAAGGAAGAGAAAGCAAACTCAAGGATTTTTACGTGGTTCGGCAATCCCCGCCTACGTCCACACCTCCAAGCACACCGGGCTTGAGGATTTCACTAAGCTAGCCTCCCAAGGCTTCAAACGCTTACAATTGACTTCCAAGGTGTCAATGGACCTTTACAACAAGATATTATCCCCAATCTCTTAACCCAAATATATCCCAACACTTACAATCTTTTAACTTAATTTTACAAAAAAGATTACAAATGAAACTCTCTCACACAATGTGTTTGATCACAAGTGAAAGCTCAATGTGTGAATGGATGAGATGAATACAAGAATTTAAAGCTCAATGAAAGTTGTATTCTCAATATTTTGCTCAATGATGATCGTTGGAATTCTTCTTGTTTGAATTGGATTGAGCTTATTTATAGTTGGAGCTGAAAAACTAGCCGTTATAGACTGTCTGCTCGAAAACGGTTCGCCGTTAACCATTAACGGTTAACCGTTTAGGCCGGTCAAAGTTACCGTTGGGCCAATTTTCAAATAAACGGTTAGCCGTTTAGGCTTACCCTTTCGCCGTTAATTTCCAGAGACCTGCAAAACAAATTTGGTTTAACCGTTCTTACTAAACGGTTCAAGGTTAGCAATATGGAAATAATCGGTTAACCGCTTTCAGTAAACGGTTCACCGTTAGTTTGCAGAATCATCATTTTAACAATACTTTGCAGAACATGCTTTCTGAAAATTATCGGTTAGCCGTTTTAAATAAACGGTTAGCCGTTTGCTACAGTGATTGCTACAGTGAAAGTATTTTCTAAATTTACAGTTTGACCCCAAAACTTTATAAAACTATATTACGGCCCAAAACGTTATGAAACTTTGCACATAGGTCCAATTTCAGAATTTCTAAGTAATGCTTTGTTAATCCCAAAACTTTCTGAAATTATGGTATAGCCCAAAATGCTATGACACTTTTCAAATAAGTCATTCTCCAAAATTTCAAGCAATACTTGTTTATTTCAAAGTTTTCAAAATTCTTTCAATTAAACCATAAACTTTGAAAAACAACCAATTTCATAAAATCATTTTTCCATTAAATATGAAACATTTATAATGTGAAAATAATGATTTAGAATAAAAACAATCAATTTCATAAAAAGAATATTAACTAATTTGAGCTTAAAAGATTAATCATTCTTAATCTTGTTTGTTATCATCAAAATCAATATTATGGAAACATATATGTTAACAATCTCCCCCTTTTTGATGATGACAAACATTTCATGTATTTAAAGAATGATTCCACAAATTGCTCCTAAATATAATCTTCTTTTACAATTTGCCAATTAGCTAAATTAACATATTTAAATACATGGATTTTCTCCCCCTCATCATCAAAAAGAAAAACTTAATTGGTAAAGAAAAAAATAGCAAATTTTTATAAATTTGAAAACATGTATTCTTCTCCCCCTTCATCATAAAAAAGAAAACGTAAAGGAAAAGAATAAATAAATAAAAAATAGCAAATTTGTTACCCATGTTGTCCGAATAGAAATTTCGACAAAATCTCCCCCTAACAACAAGCATCTCCTCAAATACAAGATTAGTAAAGATTATGATAAAAGCCAACTCCATACACAAATCATCACACTAAAATATCATGAACCATTATTCCATCAATTACCAAGTCAACAACTCATAGCATAAATTTATCATATAAAACACCCATGTAATCAAATCACCATTATATCTCAAAACCATCAAAATCATCACCATAATCAAATATCATCAAAATCATCAAAAGAATACTCAAAGTGCAGATTATTCTCCTCCTTTTAACAATATTGAAAGGATATATTACTTTGTCTCCCCCTTTGGACAATAAAAAAAAAAATTCAAAATGCATATTTTCCAAAATCATATTATATGCTCCCCCTAAATATATGGCCAATTTAAAAATTTAATCAAGATGATTTTATCCAAAAACATATTATATTTATCTCCCCCTTCATCGTAAAAAGGAAAGATAGATAGATACAATCGAAACAAGATCATCAAAAATAATTCGATGAAGATATTACCTATTTTGTACGAGCAAAAATTTCGGTAAAGTCTCCCCTTAAAAAAGAATAAATTATCAAATACACAACATGGTTAAAAAGATATAAGCTTCAACAATTATAACAAACCAATAACTCCATCAATTCATCAAGCAATGCACATATAATCATTAATCATCAAAATCAATATGAATTCCCCCATCACTTGTAACAATTAAATCCGAGGATTCCATAATCATATATCAACCATTAAAAGAATGCTCAAAATGCATGTTATTTCCCCCAATTTACATCATTAAAATGATTTATTACTTTGTCTCCCCCTTTGGACAATAAAAATGTTCAAAAAGCATATTATCCAAAATAGAACAAGTAATAAGCTAAGCAAGGGAATGCAAAAGTCATAAGAGCATAATGTCAACAATTCAAGCTTTATAATTACTAATCACATTTTAGAAATCAAGACAACTAAACTCATCAAAGATCTAATGTGACATTTTAATATAACAAAAAAAATCTCATATGCTTAAGATTCTCGAAGTATATGTATTTCTCCCTTTTTCGATATCATTTAAAACAAGTAAGACATATTCAACAATACATCGATAAAGTACAAAAAAAAAAAAAATGCATTCATTCACTAATCATAAATTGCATAAGATCAAAGCTTCATCAAGTATAATGTAATCATCAATGCACATTCTTTATCATCAAAACTTAAGTAAAAACATAAGTACATAATAGCAATATATAAATCATCAAAACCAACATATGCCAATATATAGATCATCAAAATCAACATAACTATTAAGAAAAGCCATCATTATGAGCTAAAGAACAAGTGATCAAATCCATTATTACAAATGTTTATATATATTTCTAAATGATGATCTAGTAGTTACATCTTGTAATGGATCTCATAAAATTAAGTCCGTAAGGTGAGAAGAAACATACCTCCATTTCTTGGGGAGTATTTGAGAAGTACCTTCATTTTACTTCGCATTTGTTTCTTCAATGCTCCTCTTGATTTTCAAGTGGTGCATTCTTTTGGCTATCATTTGATAATCTTCTTGAAGCTCTTCATCTACATTATCATCAACAACAACTTTCTCCATAGTGGAAGAATTAGACTCATCAATTATAAAAAAAAAATTTCACAATCAAAGTTCTTTTGTTATACACTCAATAAGTTTTGCTTGTGTTTGAATAGCCAAGAAAAATACCAACATCAAATTTTGGATCAAATTTGCCATGATTATCTTTTGTGTTCAAAATATAACATTTGCATCCAAAAACTTTGCAATAACTAATGTTGGGTCTTTTATATTTCCAAAGCTCATAGAGAGTTTGGCTTAGCAAATCCAGTTTTCCGGATTGATAAATCCGGTTTTCCGGATTGATAAATCCGGTTATCCGAATGATGATATAACACAATTAATAGCATATGAATTCACACATATAATTCATTCATCATGTGTATATTTTACACAATCATGAAACATATAAGCATTCAAAACTTAATAAAATGCAGAAATGTCAAATTCGGAATAAAAACTATATTGATTGAGCCAGAAGTAATGTGCAAGCTATATACCATTGGAAAGATAATTAAGTTAGCTTTCCAATAAATTTTACAGAGCTGGATTTGGAGTTCGTTAGAAGACATTATGACTAATTCATTACAGCTTGTGCAGACTAGAGATTTTCACAAAAATTAAACATATAAGCATTCAAAAGTGAATAAATCAAACACACCACTTATCTATCATGCTTAAACACTTCATAAACATTAACATCAAACAAAACCATCATGTATATATTTTACTCAATCATTAAACATATATGCACACTATCGCAATTCCATTTATCATTATTCATTCAACAAAATTAATATGGTAAGAATTGTTACCAAAATAATTAAATCATCTTGCCTCATCTTTTTCTCCTAGCTCATACTCAAGTGATTATCCTCACAAGCTTTCATCAAGGAACTTCTCCACCATTCCTTGATTGTGGTACCTACAAAGAAAACATTCACGTTGTGCCCTTTGGTACCCAAATACTTTTGGGTCCTTGAGTGTTAGATTTAGTTCCTTTCGGAACCCAAATACATTTGACTCCATAATACACATTTCTTTTAATTGGACATCTATTCTTCATATGACCATTTTGATTGCAATAATGACATACAATTTGATCATTTGTGGAGGTAGCCTTAACAAAATAATTCTTATAATATTTTTGTTTCAAGTAAGGCTTATACCCAAGTCCTCCTTTATCAAACACACATTTTTGTGAATTAACCATGTTATCCAACATCTTTTGCCCATTTGTGAATTTCAAAACAATCTCATTCAACTCATTGCTCCTTTTCTTAAGCCTTTCATTTTCATTTATTAATTCATCAACATGTGATTTCTCATGCTCATACGAAGTACTTTGTTTACATGTGAATGATGCAATTCTATCATGTAACATTTCATTATCTAATTCTAATTCTTTGATCTTTTTATTTAATGAAACATTGGATTTTTGCAAGGCATCTTTTTCATTTTTCAAGTCATTTACATGTGATTCTAGATGCTTGTGTGAAGTGCTAGGTTTCTCATTTGATAATGCAACTCTATCATGCAATGTTTTATTTTCTAATTCTAGGCAACTAATCTTTGCACTTAGAGTTTCATTTTCATTTGTGAGCTCTACCATTTTCTTTTTAAGACATGTATTCTTTTTACCAATTTTCATCCACTCATCATACAATTCTTTAAACGCATCATGTAATTCATTATAAGTAGGAAGATCATTTACCTCATCAAGTTCATCATCCGAGTCATCTCCAATTGCCATAAGTGCCAAATTCGACACTTCATGAAATTCCTCCTCCTTTGTAGTCTCCTCATACACAATTTCAAGTTTTCTCCAAATTTCATAAGCATTAGAACAATTTGAAACTTTATGAAATTCCTTTTTATCTAAGGCACAAAATAAAGCATTCATAGCCTTAGAATTTAATGACATCTTTTTCTTATCCAATTCACTTAAAACATTCTTCCTAAGAATGAATGAACCATCACAAACTATTTCCCATAGTTCATAATCTAAGGCTTGTAAAAACACTCTCATCCTAGTTTTCCAATAAGCATAGTCATTACCATCAAAGAATGGAGGTCTAGTGGTAGATTGGCCTTCCATGAAGGTTGAGCTAATTTGGGTTGCTATAGATCTTTAACTCTAGACGGTTAAGTCTATACAAGAGCATCTCGCTCTGATACCAAATGAAATACTAACTAGGCAACCCAAGAGGGGGTGAATTGGGATTTTAAAAATTATCCTAGGCAAACCACACAACAATTTAATCTAATGCCTTAATAATTCGAAAACAATAAATTCAATAAAAGCACAATAATAAATTAGTAAAGGAAGAGAAAGCAAACTCAAGGATTTTTACGTGGTTCGGCAATCCCCGCCTACGTCCACACCTCCAAGCACACCGGGCTTGAGGATTTCACTAAGCTAGCCTCCCAAGGCTTCAAACGCTTACAATTGACTTCCAAGGTGTCAATGGACCTTTACAACAAGAGATTATCCCCAATCTCTTAACCCAAATGTATCCCAACACTTACAATCTTTTAACTTGATTTTACAAAAAAGATTACAAATGAATCTCTCTCACACAATGTGTTTGATCACAAGTGAAAGCTCAATGTGTGAATGAATGAGATGAATACAAGAATTTAAAGCTCAATGAAAGTTGTATTCTCAATATTTTGCTCAATGATGATCGTTGGAATTCTTCTTGTTTGAATTGGATTGAGCTTATTTATAGTTGGAGCTGAAAAACTAGCCGTTATAGACTGTCTGCTTGAAAACGGTTCGCCGTTAACCATTAACGGTTAACCGTTTAGGCCGGTCAAAGTTACCGTTGGGCCAATTTTCAAATAAACGGTTAGCCGTTTAGGCTTACCCTTTCGCCGTTAATTTCCAAAGACCTGCAAAACAAATTTGGTTTAACCGTTCTTACTAAACGGTTCAAGGTTAGCAATATGAAAATAATCGGTTAACCATTTTCAGTAAACGGTTCACCGTTAGTTTGCAGAATCATCATTTTAACAATACTTTGCAGAACATGCTTTCTGAAAATTATCGGTTAGCCATTTTAAATAAACGGTTAGCCGTTTGCTACAGTGATTGCTACAGTGAAAGTATTTTCTAAATTTATAGTTTGACCCCAAAACTTTATAAAACTATATTACGGCCCAAAACGTTATGAAACTTTGCACATAGGTCCAATTTCAGAATTTCTAAGTAATGCTTTGTTAATCCCAAAACTTTATGAAATTATGGTATAGCCCAAAATGCTATGACACTTTTCAAATAAGTCATTCTCCAAAATTTCAAGCAATACTTGTTTATTTCAAAGTTTTCAAAATTCTTTCAATTAAACCATAAACTTTGAAAAACAACCAATTTCATAAAATCATTTTTCCATTAAATATGAAACATTTATAATGTGAAAATAATGATTTAGAATAAAAACAATCAATTTCATAAAAAGAATATTAACTAATTTGAGCTTAAAAGATTAATCATTCTTAATCTTGTTTGTTATCATCAAAATCAATATTATGGAAACATATATGTTAACAAAAAATATTTAAAAAGAGCAACATCTTAAAAGAGAAAAGAAAACATAATAATGTTTTAGAATTGAAAAATATTGTAGGGTTTTCTTTTGTTCATATCTTGTTTATATTACATAAAAATTTTAAAAAAATTATTAATTGACATTATAGTTGATAAAATAAAAATTACTAAATAAGAATTAAAAACATATTTATATATAATGGGAATTGGGGTGGGGGTGGGGTGGGAAGTGCAATACCAAACTCCACCCCGTTAATAATTTGGGAATTATTTTTCCCCTTCTCCCCACCCCATTCCCCAAAAATTATTAAAAAAATTTCCCATTTGGGATGGGGCTCCATGGGGCCCCAAACCCGTGGAGGATTTTGCCATTCCTAGAATGAGTTGACATCCTGCCTCTTCTTTTGTGATACATAACTCACAAAATATAACTAGAGTATTCGCATCCCACTGTACCTTAATAAGTTGTGCATTACTTGAAGTTTCTATAGAGTTGGCATTTCTGCTGTTCTTCATCTATAATCATAAAATCTAAAATCTAAAACTCATTCATGATAATCATGGCAATCAAGCAACAATAAATCTCAAACACTCAAGAAGTCAAGCAATTTTATCATTAATCATTAAATCACAATCAAAAGCCACATTCACACAAGCATGGCTATCGTAAAATATAACTATATATTAAAGTTAGATAAACAGGTCTAGACGTCTGTATAAAATACGAACTTAAACTATGACAGTAGATATAAAACACTGAATTAATACCGATACATTAATGTATTTTGATACTGAGTACAAGACAATAAGAATGCAAATGGATTTGAAACAATTAATTAACAAATACTTTATCTTTGCAAATAGGGCATACAATGCAAATTAATAGGCAATAACATATTAACACTCAAAATTTTAAATGTATATCATTCTCATAAAAACATGAATATAGAAAAAATGTAAGTAGATTGAACGTTAAAAGACATAGTTATGAAATTACAATTTTAAAATTAGCTTTCATGTGAAGTTTTTCATAGTTCAAAGAAAAATAAAATATAAAAGTAAAATACAAAAAAAAGAACTTACTGGATTAAAACTTTGATACTGGAGAGAACGTATAGTAATTGTGTGTTAAGAAATTTTAATCTCATCCAAGATCTTGCAAGCAAAAATATCTAACAAATAATAAACAAAAAATAGATGGAGAATAAAACCAATTACACAACACAAGAATTTATGTAAAACCTTTTATACCGGAGAAAAACCACGAGAGTCAAGGACAATAAGAAAAAATCTAGTATGTAAAAAAATTATTATAATTACTCTAGTATTTTTCCTCACACTCAACACTCCAATAACACATAATCTCTCAATAAACTTACCGTTTCTCTCACACTAGAAACTATCTACTTACAAAGAACTAATTGATATGCTATAAAAACAAGTGAACCTAACTTTTTATATATATAGTGATTATTTCTTGTAGGAGAAGTATTCTTTTCCTTATACTAGTTTTACTCCTCCTTGAATAAATTCCCAAAGGGAAAGTTACGTATTCTTTAAACAGGAATCCTCTTGAATAAGAAAACTATTAAATAATAAAAGCCTAAGAAATGTCCTAATTTAGGATTTACAAATCCTCATTGAAAAATGAAACATATTTCCTAACAGTTGTGGTAATTTGATAGTGGCGATAATATGATATCTAGTGGGAAGGAGTAACTTTTAGATTCTGATTTTGAGATTTAATTTTATCCTTTAATATAATTACATAAATGTCCTTAAAAATGTTACCTAAATCCAAAATTATCCTTATTCAAATTGGAAACAAAATTAACATTTTAATAAATTTTTATTATAATTCATCAACATAAATTTATTAATATCAATTTGTTGGTCGAATTATTATTAAATTTGTTTCACTATATTTTAAATTTAATTATCAATTATTTTAAGATAAAAAATAAAAACATAAAATCAATATATTATAAATTTTATGTTTAGTAAAAATTATTATAATAAATAATTAAAAATATTACATGTACATGTTTTTATATGTATAAGTAAATTTTATCCTACATTATGTACATTTTAGTCATTTATTTTCTCTTAATAGTTTAACAATAAAATTTATCAAACGTCCATAACTGCTTTCAAAACTCTCAGTACTTTTGAAAACAAAATTTACCAAACAGTTAACTGATTCTTGTCACAACTGATTATTTTTATAGCATAGCTAACAATAATTATTTTAAAAGTTACAACATTTCCAAACTAACCCTAAGATATTTTAGCCTTTAATTTCTTTTGGAAATCAAAAGCAAAAGAGATGACCATCTTAACATTTTTTTAAAAGTAAAAGTGAAAAAGGGGCACAGTTACCTATCAAAATCTTTCAAAAATATTAGTTTGATTCTTGTTCATTTACAATTGTTTAATAGGTAAGAAATAAAATATCCAAGGTCTCAAGAAAAAAATTATATGTTCAATAATGGGTGTGTTTATGGATGTTCAAAGTAATTATATTGTACTTAACTTATAATAGATTATTCTCAATAATAATTCATATAAGGGGATTTTTGTAATAAATTATTTTATTAAAATTAAAGTGTTTATAGTATTTTTTTTTTTTTTTTTTTAGAGTGGAAATAGCTCCACCTTTCTTTGAAGGTTGCTAGTAGCTATCTAACTCCCAATAGAAATCATACTAAAAAATATGAGCTCCAGCTACAGAATGTATCGATATAACCCAAGAACGGTTATGGATTTCTAAGGCTCAGCCTGACCTGTTGACCATCTTTAACTAAATAGTGAAATGAATTTTATGCCCATAAATGTGGATATTCATATATATTTAATTTTAACAAAATTTAAAAATAATATAGCATATTAAATCAATTAGAAATGTGTCATAACTAACCATAGCATGGCCAGAACAGTTCCAAAATTCCAATAATCAAGCCACAAATTCATCGACAAAGAACAAAATAATGCAAGGACAATCGAAAAGGCAAATTTAATCAATTAATAAAAAAACTTGCCGTCAAGAAAATCTCAATGATAAGTACTACTTAAAAAAAGTTAATAGTTGGGGTTCAAGCCTCACTCTCGTATGCAGTCAGCACTTTATCTCTTATGGGCCGACCCGGTGCGACCGGGGATTAGTCTGGGTTGTGGTACGAGTTTAAAGGTGCCTCCTACAATTGAGGCCCACTCAAAACCATCTCGTGGCTCAGAAAAAAAAAAAAAGTTACTAGTATTTTACACTGAAAAATGAAAAATTAAATAAAGTATTCATCGGTTTTTTTGTTCCATTGGCGTTGTTACTGACGGCAGTGAATCTGGTCATACAATGATGATTTTGGTGTAATTAAATTCACACTCTTATGATCTATACAATTGTCCACAAAAACGACATGGTGGCGATGACATAACTCTGCCATCTAACGACGATGATTTGAGGGGCATAAAGGATTAGGGAACAAAAGGAAACAAGCCATGATTAAATCAACTCGAATTAAGTCTTCTGCTGATATAATAATTTTATAAGCAATAAAGAAAGAAGTTTTCTTGACGGGGGTTATAAGTTCAATTCGAGAGGGAGAAGATTCAAATAGTGATTGTGACTTGTGTTTCCCTTAATGGGGAAGACATGCAGTGTTTTTATTGCTTGGAGCACCAAAAGTATTAAGATGTGCGACTCACTTCTTGGGGAATATCTATGTCCATCAAAATTCAAGCAAAAACAGGGGATTTTAGTTGTTGACTAGGGTTTATGACGCCAACAGCCTAAAGGAGAGGTGAGGTTTTTGGGAAAAGATAGCCGAGTTCTACGGATTATGTGGTCCAGCTTGATGTATTGGAGGTCATTTTAATGTGGTCAGGTTTATTTTTGAAAAGTCTAATGGAGGGTAGATTTACTAGTAGCATGAGAAAATAAGTTGATTAGAAAGACTGATTTCAAGGATTGAGCTTTATGCGGGGCTGCTTATACATGTTGTAATGGTAGAACTGATCCAGTTTATTGTAGATTGGACATCTATTTTATTTCTGCTAGATGGGAAGAAGGAAGGGGGCGGATTAAGCAAGAAGCTTTATCTAGGATTACATTTGATCATTGCCATATTATTCTTGATTCTAATCTTGTGAGGTGTGTGCGCTCCCACAAACGAGGAGAAAGCATGCTTGTTGGAGGGGAAATTTAAGGAAGAAATTAAAAAAGGCCATAATTCATTGTAGTCCATACAAAGCACCAAGGCCCATAGATACACTATCGCTTTTTACCAAAACTGTTGGGAGATTATTAAAGACAACTTGACGAAAGTGTTAGAGAGATTCTACAATAATAAACAAAATCACCAATGCCACATTTATTTGCCTTATTCCTAAGAAGGACTCGATCAAGATTGGGAGCTTTAGGCCTTTAAGCATTGTTTCCAGTCTTTATAAGATTATTGCCAAAATTCTATCTTTTTAGTTGAGAGAAGTATTAATAGAAACTATCTCTACTGCTCAATATGCTTTTATTAAATAGAAACTCTCTACTACTTAATCTGCTTTTATTACAGATATAAAAATCTTTGATGCAGTGTGGTGGCAAATGAAGTAGTGGAGAAGTGCAGAATGAAGAAAAATAAGTGGTTATAAAACTTAATTTTGAGAAAGCGCATGATCTTATAGATTGGAACTTTCTGGATTTTGTACTCCGGATTTGGATTCAGATGGAGAAGGTGGATTACGAGCTATTTACATTCTATAAATTTTTCTATTTTAATCAATGGGAGATCAAGAGGTCGGTTGATGATGCTTCAAGAGGTCTTCGGCGGGGGATCTCCTCTCCTTTTTTTTTTTTTTCATTTCGTTCTGGAATATGGATTAAGTAGATTAATGAACAAAGTTATTGAAGTTAATTTGGTTTTCGGCATTCATTTGGGGAAGGAAAAGATGTTAGATTTATTTCTCACATTATGTGGACTGACATAAATCATTCTAATTATTTTTTATATTTTACCGAATTAATACGTGACTAAAGTCAAATATTGTTGAGCAATTTTGACATACCCTGTACAGTAGTATATTATGGACAAGTATATCCTTAATTGTGTTATTTTCGCCCATAATGGGATGGGCAATTTTATACTAACACATGAGGGGTCCCTGCGCTCAACCGCTGTATTTAAGTAACTTCAGCCCATTGGAAGTTAACTGTTCGAAAAAACAGTGGCATGAGTGCAGTGTACCTTTCTCTCTCTCTCTTGTCTCCCGTGTGTGTGCACAGTAAATTTTGAAGCAAGCCGATCCTTGAGCTAAGGAAAAGAAAGCGGAATTCAGAAGCTAGACCGAAGCAGCAGCAACTCTGTTGAAGCTCCATAACAAGCTGCAAGTTCGGATTCATGGGATATCGTGGTAAATTTCGGAATTACTTAAAATATGTGTTTATTTGGAAATGCACGATTAAAGGCATAACGTTTGTTTTTGTTTCATCAATTGGTATCAGAGCCCATGGTTATGCATTTCCTTGTAAACCATAGTCGTTTTGTTGGTGAAATCTCACTCATGGAATTTTTTCTTTAATTTCGGATTTTTCGGATTGTTCGAATTTGGGCATATTTGATCAAATAGTTGTTAAATAATGCATGAGTGATGATTTTGGAGTAGAGATATAATTTTTCCGTAATTTTTGGTGGTCAAAATTGAGATGGTATGAATGAGGTTACTGTAGCTTACTGTAGCTATACTGTTGAGACATCCCGAGGTTGAAGATTATATTGTGGGATAATTTCTTTTGGATCCCTAAACTTTACGAAATGTCACTATGGCCCCAAGTATTGGCAAAATTTTCGAAATGTTCCTTGACCGAGGGTCAACTTTGTAAAAGATCAGTTTGGTCCCTTAAATTTTGGTAAATTATATTATGGCCTAATATTTTATTTTATTTTATTTACAGTTTGGGCCAAAAGTTTTAATATTTAAAACAGTAACCATAATTCTGAAAATTCGGTAGTTTAGTCCAAAATCCTTTAAATTTTGGCAATTTTTTTCAGAATTTTAAATTTAAGAATAATCCATCATTGTTGAATTGTATGGGCATAATATTCATATATTTTATTGAGGCATGTAGATATTTTATTTGATTGAATATCTTGGTGGAAACTTTAATTACGTTTTGACAAAGTTTATTTAGCCTCAATTTTGTTAATGTATGAAATATATATATGATGCAAAACTACAATTTAGAGTGATTGTGTATCTGCTTATCGTAGGACCAATCATGATAAATTATTTGGTGGTTTGCAATTGATTGTCCATTTACAATTATGAATTATGGATTATGTGATGGATTGTTATTGTTTTGACCAAGATCCATACGGGTGATGATACTGCCCTGTCGGTAAATCACTACTTGGTAGGATGATTGGGAAGATAAAGAGGTTTGTTGAGTATTTTCTACTGAGTGGCTTGATTACCCTGTCGGTAATAGGTCAATGTTGGTGTTATATTCAACTTGTCTGCTTTATCTTTAGGTTAGTGCATTCCTATAATGTTAAAGGATGCCTAACATATTGTGTTGCTATTGGAGAAACTTAGAATGAGGAGTAATTGATTATAGCATGATTTTAGTTTTGCATGCTTGATAATTCTTTTGTTATTGCTTCCTCAGCTCTAGATATTCTCTCCTTTCTCCAAGTAGCCTCCCTCAAGAATTTAACTGGGACAAATTTTGAGGACTGGCGTGAGTCCATTTTGTTTTATCTGTCTACATTGAATAGAGACTTGGCCTTAAGAGTTGATGAACCAGCCAAGCCCACAGATAAGAGCACTGCTGCTGAAAAAGCAGAGTGAGCAGTTTGGGATGAATCCAATAGACACTGTCTGGATACAATGAAATACACCATTGATAGAACAACTAGAGATAGCATCCCTGCATGTGATAAGGCCAAAGATTACTTGTCAGCTGTTGGAAGAACTTTTAAGAAGGTAGATAAGGCAGAAAAGGGTAATTATCTGAGGCTGCTTGCTAATACCCAGTATGATGGTGTTTCTGGGGTCAGAGAGCACATCCTTAAGATGACTAGTTACCATAAGAAGTTAAAGGACATGGATGTCAGTCTGCCTGATGACTACCTGGTCTTCCAAATCCTTGAATCCCTTCCACCACAATTTGGCAATTTGAGAAGCCAATACAATACTCAGAGAGACACTTGGAATATCACTGAGTTGACTGCTTATGTGGTTCAAGAAGAGGAATCATTGAAGAAGGGGAAATCTCACACTGTCATGGTGGCAACTATTCAAGAGAGTGGGAGTGTGAAGAAAGGCTCTTCAAATGGCAGCAATAAGTTTTTCAAGAAGAAAAAGTTTGGAAAGAAAACTTCACGTGGTAATTCTTCTACCACTTCTGGTTCCACTTCTGAGAGCTTTAAGGGAAAGTGCCACTTTTGTAAGAAACCTGGGCACAAGAGAGCTGAATGCAGGGGATTCAAAGCATGGTTGGAAAAGAAAGGTATTCCTGTAGCCTTTGTAGGCTTTGAATCTAATTTAGTTGATGTTCCTTCTGATACTTGGTGGTTGGATACTGGTGCAACCATTAATATAACGAATTCCTTACAGGAATTCAGAAGCAGGAGGGAGCCCAATGAAGGGGAGTTGATAGTACACATGGGCAATAGAGTGACAGCCAAAGTTGAAAGCATAGGAGTTGTCAGACTACATCTAGCCATAGGCTATTTTTTGGATCTGTTAGATACGGTTTATATTCCTTCTATTAGGAGAAACTTGATATCTGTATCTATTTTGGATAGATGTGGCTATACTTTTCATTTTGGTGATAGAAAAGTTTACTTATTCCGTAATTCAGAGTTAGTTGGTTCTGGCACTCTATATGATGGCTTATATATGATTGATTTATTTTCTCGTGCTGTTGAATCATCATCTAATGCTCATGTTATGCATGTTGTTAGCTCTAATCGTGCCAGGGTTGATGAAAATTCCTCTATGTTGTGGCATAAACGGTTAGGTCACATTTCTAAACAGAGGATGGAGAGGCTTATTAAAGATGGCATTCTACATAATTTAGATTTCTCTAATTTTGGCACTTGTGTTGATTGTATCAAAGGTAAACTTACTGCCAAAACCGGAAAAGAGAGAACTCGGAGGAGTCAACAGGTACTGGAGTTGGTGCATACAAACATCTGTGGGCCATTTACTCCTATTGCTATTGGAGGTTATAAGTACTTCATCACGTTCATCGATGACTTTTCTCGTTATGGTCATGTTGAACTTCTTACTGAAAAGTCTGAATCCTTATCTGTGTTTCAAGCCTTTAAGGCTAATGTTGAGCTCCAAAAGGGCAAGAAAATTAAAGCAGTAAGATCAGACAGAGGTAGTGAGTACTATGGGCGATATGATGAAACTGGGCGTAATCCTGGACCTTTTGCTAAATTTCTTCAGGAATGTGGAATAGAAGCCCAGTATACAATGCCCGGGACTCCTGAACAGAATGGAATTGCAGAAAGGAGAAATCGTACCCTTCTTGACATGGTGCGGTGTATGCTGAGTAACTCCACCTTACCAGATTTTCTATGGGGTGAAGCCTTAAGGACTGCAGCTTACGTTTTGAATCAAGTACCTAGTGAGTCAGTGCCTAAAACTCCTTATGAGCTGTGGTCAGGAAAGAGACCGAGTCTTCGTCATTTTCATGTCTGGGGATGTAGAGCAGAAGTGAGGCCCTATAATCCACAATCAAGGAAACTTGATCCGAAAATAATTAGTGGTCATTTTATTGGCTATTGTATCGGCTCAAGGGGTTCTAGATTTTATTGTCCTTCCCACACTACTAGAATCATTGAGTCTGATCGTGCCATTTATTTTGAGGATGATCACAATGGTGGGAGTTCTGAGCCTCGCATTCTGACATTGAGAGAAGAACGTGTGGTTTTGCCTATTCCATCTTTTCCGACTTCTGCGATGGGATTACCACATATTGATGATTCTTCTGTTGATCCTGAACTTCATCATGATATGGAGCCTATGATTGTAGATGATGATGGTACTGATGTGCCATTTAGAAGATCAGAGAGGATCAGGAAACCTGCAATTTCTGATGATTATGTTGTTTACTTGCAGGAGCATGATTTTGATGCTGACTCTTCATCTGATCCTATTACCTTTCAAGAGGCCATCAGTTGTTCAGAATCCTCATCTTGGCTACATGCGATGCATGATGAGATGTCATCTATGTATCATAATGGGGTTTGGGATTTAGTTGAGTTGCCAGATGGATACAGGCCAATTGGTTGCAAATGGGTTTTCAAAACCAATAGAGATGCCAGAGGTCAGGTAGAGAGGTACAAGGCCAGGCTTGTGGCTAAGGGTTTCAGTCAAAGAGAAGGCATTGATTACACTGAAACCTACTCTCATGTTTTTACCAAAGACTCTTTTCGTATTATCATGGCATTGATAGCTCATCTCAATTTAGAATTGCATCAGATGGATGTGAAGACAGCTTTTCTCAATGGAAGCTTATCTGAAGATGTGTACATGGTGCAACCTGATGGTTTTGTTGAGACTGATAGAGAAAACATGGTGTGTAAGCTTAAAAGGTCCATTTATGGACTTAAACAGGCATCTAGACAGTGGTATTTGAAATTTCACGATATTGTCACCTCTTATGGGTTCCAGGAGAATGCCGTTGATCAGTGTATATACTTGAGAGTCAGTGGGAGCAAGTATATCATTTTGGTGCTTTATGTGGATGATATCTTACTCGCTGCTAATGACACTAATTTGTTACTTGAGACAAAGCAAATGTTGTCATGCAGCTTTGATATGAAGGATCTTGGTGAAGCCCATTATGTATTAGGGATAGAGATTCTTCGTGACAGATCTAGAGGAATTCTAGGTTTGTCTCAAAAGACTTACATTGATCGCATTTTGAAAAGGTTCAATTTGCAGTCTTGTGCTCCTGGGAAAGCTCCAATTTCGAAAGGTGACAAAATTTCCAAGTCTCAGTGTCCCGATAATGATGTAGACAAAGCTAGAATGCAAACAGTCCCGTATGCATCAGTTGTGGGTAGCTTGATGTATGCTCAAGTTTGTACTCGCCCTGATATTGCTTTTCCAGTGGGAGTACTTGGTAGATACCTGAGCAATCCTGGATATGAACACTGGAAGGCTGCAAAGAAAGTACTCAGATATTTGCAAGCCACTAAAGATTTTGTATTGACATATCAGCAATCTGACTATTTGAATATAGTTGGATATTCTGATGCTGATTTCGCAGGGTGCTTGGAAGACAAGAAATCCACATCTGGTTACATCTTTATGATGGCAGGAGGAGCTATATCATGGAAAAGTGTCAAGCAGACACTCATAGCTTCTTCAACAATGGAAGCAGAATATGTAGCTTGTTCTGAGGCTACACGTCATGCTTTATGGATGCAGAATTTTATCACAGGGCTAGATTGTATATTGGCCGTTCCGAGGCCATTAAAGATATACTGTGATAATTCTGCAGCTGTTTCTTTTTCTCACAACACAGGGAGTTCCTCACGTTCCAAGCACATTGATATTAAATACTTATTTGTGAGAGAGAAAAGTGCTCTATCTTGTGTATCAGTAGAGTATATCCCTACAGAACTCATGTTAGCCGATCCACTTACTAAAGCTTTAGCTCTAAAAGTATTTAGGGAGCATGTAACGCATATGGGATTATTTGAATCCACTTATATATGCTGAGTCAGTGGGAGTTCTGGTTTGTATTATGAGTTGCAACTTAAATGGGCTTATGTATTACTCATTTTGTTATCATGCATGCATGTTGTTATGTGATATTGATATGCCATATATTGTGTACACATTTGGCTGCGTATGGCATTATGTATAGAATGAGGATACGATGGTCCGAGACATTTTGCTCAGTCTCAATATGGACATTAAAGACTGGAGCATTATGATTTAGCTTCAGTGTGCTTTCTTGAGACATTTTGATTTAGTCTCATTATGATTAAAAGGGAAGCTCGCTTCTCGAGACATTTTGTTATAGTCTCATTATGGTTATAAAGAAGCGATGGTCTAGGAGACATATTGTTTTCGTCTCATTTTGCTAGACATCTGGACTTTATGGAAATGAGCATGTTGATCACATTGTCATGTTATTTCCATAATTATACTTGTATACTACTACATGGTCACGTGTTTATAAGTGTCTTGTTATTTGGAGCATCCTGTCGGTGCACATATGATTTGATATTTATGGCACATTTTGGACTTGTTTATGTTTTGGGTGATTGCTTGTATTTGACCTTTTGTTATAGTCACATATTGATTAATTCGGTTGTTTTCAAAATATTATTTTGTTTTAAATTTATCATTAGAGTGATTTCTGTCGTCCAAGTGGGAGATTGTTAGATTTATTTCTCACATTATGTGGACTGACATAAATCATTCTAATTATTTTTTATATTTTACCGAATTAATACGTGACTAAAGTCAAATATTGTTGAGCAATTTTGACATACCCTGTACAGTAGTATATTATGGACAAGTATATCCTTAATTGTGTTATTTTCGCCCATAATGGGATGGGCAATTTTATACTAACACATGAGGGGTCCCTGCGCTCAACCGCTGTATTTAAGTAACTTCAGCCCATTGGAAGTTAATTGTTCGAAAAAACAGTGGCATGAGTGCAGTGTACCTTTCTCTCTCTCTCTTGTCTCCCGTGTGTGTGCACAGTAAATTTTGAAGCAAGCCGATCCTTGAGCTAAGGAAAAGAAAGCGGAATTCAGAAGCTAGACCGAAGCAGCAGCAACTCTGTTGAAGCTCCATAACAAGCTGCAAGTTCGGATTCATGGGAGATCGTGGTAAATTTCGGAATTACTTAAAATATGTGTTTATTTGGAAATGCACGATTAAAGGCATAACGTTTGTTTTTGTTTCATCAAAAGACTGTTGTTTATCATCTTCAATTTGGAGATGATAATTTATTTTTCTCTTATAAGAAAGAGTAAAAAAAATTGATAACTTGCTAAAAATTATTTGAAAATTTTAGCCGTATTTCCGGCCTCAATGTTAATAACTAATATGTCTAAAGTCTTACTGTGGGAATCAATTCTTTATAGGAGAAGATGAATGCCTTGACCAATCATTTTAACTTGTTAGTTGGTACTAGGCCTCGCGAATATCTGGGTCTACCTCTGGGTGACAATTCTGGGTATTTAGTTTTTTGGGACCCGGTGGTTGAAAAACTTGAAAAAAGACTTGCGGGTTGGAAAAGAGCTTTTCTTTCTAAAGGCAAAAAGCTCACTTTAAGTTTGTCTAATTGGCTATTTCAATCTATTTTCTCTGTTTATTCAAAATTCCTTGTGTGGAAGCTAAAATACTAGAAAGATTGATGAGAGAGATTTTGTGGGAATGACTTATGATGGTAATGGTTATCACCTTGCTAAGAGGGACATTGTTGCTTTGGCGAAAAGAAAAAGGGGAGGGGGTAGGGGAATTGGTAACAAAAATCGGGCTCTTTTATTGAAATGGTTATAGAGATTTTCTCTTAAGAAAGATTCTTTGAGGCATTAAGTGATAAGAAGCAAATCTTGCCTTCATTCTAATTGTTAGGATGCAAAAATGGTTAGTTGTGTGAGCTTCAGAAGTCCTTGGAAAGCTATTTCTAAGGACTATGAATCTTACTTTAGCCATACTGAGTTAATTATGGGAAATGGCAAAACTATTAGATTTTGAGATGATAAATGGATGGGGAGATGCTCTTTTGTGTGAGTATGCACGTCGTGTTTACAGACTTTGCTCTTATAAAAATGGTGCAATCCATTCTTTTGTGCAATTTTCTTCTTCTTCAAACTGGAATTTGAACTTCAATTTCTAAAGAAACTTGAAAGAGAGAGAAATTCAAGAGCTTGCTATTGTTATGAATTTGATTAATAGTGTTATTATTGATAAAGGTAAAAGAGTGTGGAAGTCAAGGTCTTCTAGAGCTTTTACTTGTGAATCCTAATTTAGATTGCTGATGGAAGAGTTCAAAGCATTCAGACTATTATGGAAAACATGTTAGTTTTAGATATCTCCCCTAAAGTTTGGGATAATTATAGTTAGATGGCGAGATTAATTATATCCTCACTTATTTCCCCTACTATTGGTATGAATACTCATTGACTGTTAGCAGACAAACAAAATGACCAAAATACTCTTGTAGATTATTAAGTTGAAGAGAAGTGTAGCTTGACACTCAATATTTAGAAATGAGTAACTTACAAGTGTGGTAAAAGTCATAAATACCCCTATCAAATAACAAATGTACATTGACCAATAATATCAATTATTTTTTCGTGAAAAAATTTATCAAAGCTATCAATACTACCATTGAACTCTCCTTATTTATTTTGCTATAACAAAACCAGTTGCCCCCATCATGATTGTGCATTTCTTTTTGAGCAAAAGATAGCACCACCATTACAACAAGTGATCAAGTTTTCTTTTTTTCTTTTTTTTTTTCAATACTCCTTTAGATACATTCAAATTCCACCATTGCCATGCACGAACAACCTAAATACTGAAACACTTCAACAAGAACATGGATTCTCAAAGCTCAAACACATCATGCAGTCAAACATGCAACAAGAATATGAGTCAGCTTGAAGAAATTAGGTTAATGGGAGGCTAAATAAGTTCTTAAATCGTATATGCAAACGCCATATGAGAACTCAATTGAAGATACCAACTTTATTATGCATGCTTGAACAAACTCAAATGCGATTATTCGAGTGGTAGGTTCCTAAAAGAGATGACTTCAATAGTGGGGCTATTTTTGAAGGAAATGTGGGTAGTATGGTGGATTCTCATGTTAGCAGTATGATAGATAATAATGTGAAGGAAGTAAAGAGTATTGTGAAGAAACTATAGAAATCTAAATGCTTTGAAAGTGAAATAAAGACATTAATGTAATTTAATGTAGTATTGCTAGCTATGAATGTTATGATGCTTAATATGCATATGTAACTCTCGTCCCGGACTATAAAAAAAAAAGGGTATAGTGTAACCGGTGCATTACAGACGAAGCCATATTTTAGATGGTATGTATTTCTAGAATATGAATAATTAAAAATCTTAGAAATTGAAAAAAAATTAGTGACATTGCAAATTACAATAATGCGTATTCTTTCTTGGGGTCAATATAATATGCATTGTTTCCAACCACATACTTTACAATATCAAAAGTCAAACCCACTTAACTTCGTGATATCATAAAATTTGGTGTATGTGTGTATACACACATATATTTTTCCGAAAGCAAAGAAAGAAATAAAAGGTTAAATATTACCAATATATATATATACACACACACACAAACCCCTCCCCCCCCCCCCCCACAATAGCCTTAAACAGCCTTAATGGCCTCTTCGGCTGCTGGTGATGGCAACCAGCCATCACCAGTCTCCACCCTCTTTGCCGAAGAACGAATTAACTTGAGTTTGAACCCTCCTAAGAAATTATTTAGACGACCCCCAAAATTCACCAATGACCCATCCCTTGACGTCCAGCTGCTACCACCGCGAATCAAACCGCTCCAGCGGCAAACTGTCCACAATCCATCTACACAACCACCACGTATCTCTCTAAACCACTCCCATGCAGACCCTCCATCTCAAATTGAACCCCATGGAAACCAACCACCAACATCCACTGCCTCTATCCTCTCGAAACTTCAGCAACCTTCGACCACACCTAATGCAGTAAGTGAACAAAAAGAAATGTCAATTAATGGTGGCATCGATGACTATGAATGCTACCGTGAGGTAGCAAACTAATCACCCATCCATTTATTAGAAGAAAGGGAAGAAAGCAGTGCCCGAGACGAGCCGGCTCTCATCTCACCGACTAATGGTAATGGCACCCAGCTACCACCGGCTCCTTCCCTCACTTCCAGAAATGAACCTTCTTTTCTTAAGAGATCTCAAAGGCAAACCCATATAAATACAGAAGTCAATCACCAGCTACCCAACCGCAACAGGCCCGAGCTTCTGCATACACAACCGCCATCGTCATCCCTTCAACAACCAATTCCAAGCTTTCATTACCAGACTTGGTGAATGAGTTTTCATCTCAAGCCAACCAGCCACAAACCTCTAGCTTGCAGCCAACACAATGATGAAACAAAAACACACTTTATGCCCTTAATCGTGCATTTCCAAATTAAACACATATTTTAGTAAATTTCGAAATTTACCACGATCTCCCATGAATCCGAGCTTGCAGCTTGTTATGGAGCTTCAACAGAGTTGCTGCTACTTTTGTCTAGCTTCTGAATTCCGCTTTCGTTTCCTTAGCTCAAGATCACGGCTTCTCTCTCAGCAACTTACTGTGCACACACACGGGAGACAAACGGGAGAGAGAGAGATGCACTGCACTCATGCCACAGATTTCTTGAACAGTTAAATTCCAATGGGCTGAAGTTACTTAAATACAGTGGTTGAGCGCAGGGACCCCTCATGTGTTAGTACAAAATTGCCCATCCCATTATGGGCGAAAATAACACAATTAAGGATATACTTGTCCATAATATACTACTGTACAGGGTATGTCAAAATTGCTCCATAATATTTGACAATAGTCACGTATTAATTCGGTAAAATATAGAAAACAATTAGAATGATTTATGTCAGTCCACATAATGTGAGAAATAAATCTAACAATCTCCCACTTGGACGACAGAAATCACTCCAATGATAAATTTAAAATAAAATAATATTTTGAAAACAACCGAATTAATCAATATGTGACTATAACAAAAGGTCAAATACAAGCAATCACCCAGAACATAAACAAGTCCAAAATGTGCCATAAATATTAAATCATATGTGCACCGACAGGATGCTCCATATAACAAGACACTTATAAATACGTGACCATGTAGTAGTATACAAGTATAATTATGGAAATAACATGACAATGTGATCAACATGCTCATTTCCATAAAGTCCAGATGTCTAGCAAAATGAGACGAAAACAATATGTCTCCTAGACCATCGCTTCTTTATAACCATAATGAGACTATAGCAAAATGTCTCGAGAAGCGAGCTTCCTTTTTAATCATAATGAGACTAAATCAAAATGTCTCAAGAAAGCACACTGAAGCTAAATCATAATGCTTCAGTCTTTAATGTCCATATTGAGACTGAGCAAAATGTCTCGGACCATCGTATCCTCATTCTATACATAATGCCATACGCAGCCAAATGTGTACACAATATATGGCATATCAATATCACATAACAACATGCATGCATGATAACAAAATGAGTAATACATAAGCTCATTTAAGTTGCAACTCATAATACAAACCAGAACTCCCACTGACTCAGCATATATAAGTGGATTCAAATAATCCCATATGCGTTACATGCTCCCTAAATACTTTTGGAGCTAAAGCTTTAGTAAGTGGATCGGCTAACATGAGTTCTGTAGGGATATACTCTACTGATACACAAGATAGAGCAATTTTCTCTCTCACAAACAAGTATTTAATATCAATGTGCTTGGAACGTGAGGAACTCCCTGTGTTGTGAGAAAAAGAAACAGCTGCAGAATTATCACAGAATATCTTTAGTGGCCTCGGAACGGCCAATATACAATCTAGCCCTGTGATAAAATTCTGCATCCATAAAGCATGACGTGTAGCCTCAAAACAGGCTACATATTCTGCTTCCATTGTTGAAGAAGCTATAAGTGTATGCTTGACACTTTTCCATGATATAACTCCTCCTGCCATCATAAAGATGTAACCTGATGTGGATTTCTTGTCTTCCAAGCACCCTGCAAAATCAGCATCAGAATATCCGACTATATTCAAATAGTCAGATCGCTGATATGTCAACACAAAATCTTTAGTGGCTCGCAAATATCTGAGTACTTTCTTTGCAGCCTTCCAGTGTTCAAATCCAGGATTGCTGAGGTATCTTCCAAGTACTCCCACTGGAAAAGCAATATCAGGGCGAGTACAGACTTGAGCATACATCAAGCTACCCACAACGGATGCATACGGGACTGTTTGCATTCTAGCTTTGTCTACATCATTATCGGGACATTGAGACTTGGAAATTTTGTCACCTTTCGAAATTGGAGCTTTCCCAGGAGCACAAGACTGCAAATTGAACCTTTTCAAAATGCGATCAATGTAAGTCTTTTGAGACAAACCTAGAATTCCTCTAGATCTATCACGAAGAATCTCTATCCCTAATACATAATGGGCTTCACCAAGATCCTTCATATCAAAGCTGCATGACAACATTTGCTTTGTCTCAAGTAACAAATTAGTGTCATTAGCAGCGAGCAAGATATCATCCACATAAAGCACCAAAATGATATACTTGCTCCCACTGACTCTCAAGTATATACACTGATCAACGGCATTCTCCTGGAACCCATAAGAGGCGACAATATCGTGAAATTTCAAATACCACTGTCTGGATGCCTGTTTAAGTCCATAAATGGACCTTTTAAGTTTACACACCATGTTTTCTCTACCAGACTCAACAAAACCATCAGGTTGCACCATGTATACATCTTCAGACAAGCTCCCATTGAGAAAAGCTGTCTTCACATCCATCTGATGCAATTCTAAATTGAAATGAGCTACCAATGCCATGATAATACGAAAAGAGTCTTTGGTAGAAATAGGAGAGTAGGTTTCAGTGTAATCAATGCCTTCTCTTTGACTGAAACCCTTAGCTACAAGCCTGGCCTTATACCTCTCTACCTGACCTCTGGCATCTCTTTTGGTTTTGAAAACCCATTTGCAACCAATTGGTCTGCATCCATCTGGTAACTCAACTAAATCCCAAACCCCATTATGATACATAGATGCCATCTCATCATGCATCGCATGTATCCAAGATGATGATTCTGAACAACTGATGGCCTCTTGAAAGGTAATAGGATCAGATGAAGAGTCAGCATCAAAATTATGCTCCTGCAAGTAAACAACATAATCATCAGAAATTGCAGGTCTCCTGATCCTCTCTGATCTCCTCAATGGCACATCAGTACCATCATCCTCTACAATCATAGGCTCCATATTATGATGAAGTTCAGGATCAACAGAAGAATCATCAATATGTGGTAATCCCATCGCAGAAGTCGGAAAAGATGGAATAGGCAAAACCACACGTTCTTCTCTCAATGTCAGACTGCGAGGCTCAGAACTCCCACCATTGTGATCATCCTCAAAATAAATGGCACGATCAGACTCAATGATTCTAGTAGTGTGGGAAGGACAATAAAATCTAGAACCCCTTGAGCCGATACAATAGCCAATAAAATGACCACTAATTGTTTTCGGATCAAGTTTCCTTGATTGTGGATTATAGGGCCTCACTTCTGCTCTGCATCCCCAGACATGAAAATGACGAAGACTCGGTCTCTTTCCTGACCACAACTCATAAGGAGTTTTGGGCACCGATTTACTAGGTACCTGATTCAAAATGTAAGCTGCAGTTCTTAAGGCTTCACCCCACAGAAAGTCTGGTAAGGTGGAGTTACTCAGCATACACCGCACCATGTCAAGAAGGGTACGATTTCTCCTTTCTGCAATTCCATTATGTTCAGGAGTCCCGGGCATTGTATACTGGGCTTCTATTCCACATTCCTGAAGAAATTTAGCAAAAGGTCCAGGATTACGCCCAGTTTCATCATATCGCCCATAGTACTCACCACCTCTGTCTGACCTTACTGCTTTAATTTGCTTGCCCTTTTGGAGCTCAACATTAGCCTTAAAGGCTTGAAACACAGATAAGGATTCAGACTTTTCAGCAAGAAGTTCAACATGACCATAACGAGAAAAGTCATCGATGAACGTGATGAAGTACTTATAACCTCCAATGGCAATAGGAGTAAATGGCCCACAAATGTCTGTATGTACCAACTCCAGCACCTGTTGACTCCTCTGAGTTCTCTCTTTTCTGGTTTTGGCAGTAAGTTTGCCTTTGACACAATCAACACAAGTGCCAAAATCAGAGAAATCCAACTTATGTAGAATGCTATCTTTAATAAGCCTCTCCAGCCTCTGTTTAGAAATGTGACCTAACCGTTTATGCCACAACATAGAGGAATTTTCATCAACCCTGACACGATTAGAGCTAACAACATGCATAACATGAGCATTGGATGATGATTCAACAGCACGAGAAAATAAATCAATCATATACAAGCCATCATATAGAGTGCCAGAACCAACTAACTCTGAATTGCGGAATAAGTAAACTTTTCTATCACCAAAATGAAAAGTATAGCCACATCTATCCAAAATAGATACAGATATCAAGTTTCTCCTAATAGAAGGAATATAAGCTGTATCTAATAGATCCAAAACATGGCATGTGGCTAGATGTGGTCTGACAACTCCTATGCTTTCAACTTTGGCTGTCACTCCATTGCCCATGTGAACTATCAACTCCCCTTCATTGGGCTCCCTCCTGCTTCTGAATTCCTGTAAGGAATTCGTTATATTAATGGTTGCACCAGTATCCAACCACCAAGTATCAGAAGGAACATCAATAAGATTAGATTCAAAGCCTACAAGGGCTACAGGAATACCTTTCTTTTCCAACCATGCTTTGAATCCCCTGCAGTCAGCTCTCTTGTGCCCAGGTTTCTTACAAAAGTGGCACTTTCCCTTAAAGCTCTCAGAAGTGGAACCAGAAGTGGTAGAAGAAGTACCACGTGAAGTTTTCTTGCCAAACTTTTTCTTCTTGAAAAACTTATTGCTGCCCTTTGAAGAGCCTTTCTTCACACTCCCACTCTCTTGAGTAGTGGCCACCATGACAGTGTGAGATTTCCCCTTCTTCAATGATTCCTCTTCTTGAACCACATAAGCAGTCAACTCAGTGATATTCCAAGTGTCTCTCTGAGTATTGTATTGGCTTCTCAAATTGCCAAATTGTGGTGGAAGAGATTCAAGGATTTGGAAGACCAGGTAGTCATCAGGCAAATTGACATCCATGTCCTTTAACTTCTTATGGTAACTGGTCATCTTAAGGATGTGCTCTCTCACTCCAGAAACACCATCATACTGAGTGTTAGCAAGCAGCCTCAGATAGTTACCCTTTTCTGCCTTATCTACCTTCTTAAAAGTCCTTCCAACAACTGCCAAGTAATCTTTGGCCTTATCACATGCAGGGATGCTATCTCGAGTTGTCCTATCAATGGTGTATTTCATTGTATCCAGACAGTGTCTATTGGATTCATCCCAAGCTGCCCACTCTGCTTTTTCAGCAGCAGTGCTCTTATCTGTGGGCTTGGCTGGTTCATCAACTCTTAATGCCAAGTCTCTATTCAGTGTAGACAAATAAAATAAAATGGACTCACGCCAGTCCTCAAAATTTGTCCCAGTTAAATTCTTGAGGGAGGCTACTTGGAGAAAGGAGAGAATATCTAGAGCTGAGGAAGCAATAACAAAAGAATTATCAAGCATGCAAAAATTAAAATCATGCTATAATCAATTGCTCCTCATTCTAAGTTTCTCCAATAGCAACACAATATGTTAGGCATCCTTTAGCAATATAGGAATGCACTAACCTAAAGATAAAGCAGACAAGTTAAATATAACACCAACATTGACCTATTACCGACAGGGTAATCAAGCCACTCAGTAGAAAATACTCAACAAACCTCTTTATCTTCCCAAGCATCCTACCAAGTAGTGATTTGCCGACAGGGCAGTATCATCACCCGTATGGATCTTGGTCAAAACAATAACAATCCACCACATAATCCATAATTCATAATTATAAATGGACAACCAATTGCAAAACACCAAATAATTTATCATGATTGGTCCTACGATAAGCAGATACACAATCACTCTAAATTGTAGTTTTGCATCATATATATATTTCGTATATTAACAAAATTGAGGCTAAATAAACTTTGTCAAAACGTAATTAAAGTTTCCACCAAGATATTCAATCAAATAAAATATCTACATGCCTCAATAAAATATATGAATATTATGCCCATACAATTCAACAATGATGGATTATTCTTAAATTTAAAATTCTGAAAAAATCGCCAAAATTCAAAGGATTTTGGACTAAACTACCGAATTTTCATAATTATGCTTACTGTTTTAAATATTAAAACTTTTGGCCCAAACGTTAAATAAAATAAAATAAAATATTGGGCCATAATATAATTTACCAAAATTTAAGGGACCAACTGATCTTTTACAAAGTTGACCCTCGGTCAAGGACCATTTCGAAAATTTTGCAAAGATTTTGGGCCATAGTGATAATTCACAAAATTTAGGGATCCAAATGAAATTGTGCCATCATCTTCAACCTCGGGCTGTTGCTACAGTATTGTACAGTACATTTACAGCATCCACATCCATACCAACCCGATTTTGGCCACCAAAAAACACGAAAAAATTATATCTTTGCTCCAAAATCATCACTCATGCATTATTTAACAACCGTTTGAGGAAATATGTCCAAATTCGAAGAATTCGAAAAATCCGAAAATAATAAAAAAAATTCCATGAGTGAGATTTCTTCAACAAAACAACTATGGTTTACAAGGAAACGCATAACCATGGGCTCTGATACCAATTGATGAAACAAAAACACACTTTATGCCCTTAATCGTGCATTTCCAAATTAAACACATATTTTAGTAAATTTCGAAATTTACCACGATCTCCCATGAATCCGAGCTTGCAGCTTGTTATGGAGCTTCAACAGAGTTGCTGCTACTTTTGTCTAGCTTCTGAATTCCGCTTTCGTTTCCTTAGCTCAAGATCACGACTTCTCTCTCAGCAACTTACTGTGCACACACACGGGAGACAAACGGGAGAGAGAGAGATGCACTGCACTCATGCCACAGATTTCTTGAACAGTTAACTTCCAATGGGCTGAAGTTACTTAAATACAGTGGTTGAGCGCAGGAACCCCTCATGTGTTAGTACAAAATTGCCCATCCCATTATGGGCGAAAATAACACAATTAAGGATATACTTGTCCATAATATACTACTATACAGGGTATGTCAAAATTGCTCCATAATATTTGGCAATAGTCACGTATTAATTCGGTAAAATATAAAAAACAATTAGAATGATTTATGTCAGTCCACATAATGTGAGAAATAAATCTAACACACAAGTCATACATGACCACTCGGGAAATGCACATCTAGCTGTCACAACCCCAATGCACCTTCAAACCCAGCCCGTGCCCCATGGCCATTTGTTTCAAGAACTAGTTCAAGATGTAACCACCAGTCAGCTACAATCACCACTGACACAAACAACCCCCGCACGCTAAAAACTCTCATGCAAATACAAGCAAGCACTCGGGACAGTGCTCTCCAACGGCTGCAGCCATTAACTACCGAATGTCAGTTGCATGCAACCACCATCGAACCCAATCAAGGTCAGTAAACATCCAACCAAGACCAGCCCAAAAGTCTGCACGCGTGCGGTAATCCCCATGCTCATGAGCCACTTTCAGCAGCACATGAATTGTGTCCCCCATGTGTGTCCCCCACTAACATTTCCCATGTCCCACTAGCCTTTCCCACTAATCAAACTCAAGATTCGGCCCCCACCACCCACATTCCTTCACATGTTTCGGCCCCCATTAATCAAATTCCAACCAACTCTTATAATGGAAGCCCACCACATAACCAACCAAATTTAAGCCGTCAATGCCAAATTCAACAATCGGCAACCCATTCCTTAAATACAAAAACACAAATTCCTAACCCACAAGGCCAAGACCAACCACAGCTTTTTCTACCCCAAAAATGTTGAACTTTTAATTTTAGCTCACAAGCTCAGAATCAAGCCCAAAGCAATGATTCCTCCAATCCACCAACCTATAACCAACCTTAAAATCAGCCCATTTCCATTCCGACTTACGCTTTTATTTTGGCTTCTGCTCCTAAACCTTTGCTGAAATTATGAATGGTCCCACGCCCTCAACTATTTTCGTCAAAACCATCTCTTCATTTGAGGGAGAACCAATCGTGCAGTTTTCCGTGAAGGAAGTCAAAGCGATTGGCTATTTCGTTCAAGCTGACATTAGTTGGTAAGTTTTCCTACAATCGCACTTGTATGGAATTAATTTAGAATTTTTTTACCTCATTGGGGTTAAAAGGAAATTCTCAAATTTCCTTATTGGATAATCATCATGTTTTAATTAAATTGGATGTCGAGGAAGACTACAACCATTTGTGAGTTAAGAAGACATGGTATGTTAATGGGAGTGCCACAAGAATATTTGAATGGACCACAGATTTTTGGTGTTATGAGGAGTCGCCTATTGTTCCTGTATGGATATCATTTCCTTACTTGCTAATTCATTTTGTGCATTGCAATAAAGCATTATTCTCTATTGCATCAGCGGTTGCTAAGCCGTTTCGAATTGACCAAGCCACTGCCTCATTAACTCGTCCATCTGTAGCGAGGATTTCGAATCGGTGTGGGTGATTCCGGTTTTTGGCAGAGTGTAGTGTACGTGAAAATCCCACTTTTCTATACTTCCTGAAAGCATCTTAGTCTTGTTGTTGAGACATGTTATGTAACCAATCTAGGGCTTCGCCCGCAACGGCCAAATGGGACCCGTCAGACCAGTACGAAAAAGGATAAGGAAACAAGGTCTTCGCCTTCAACCACTCCACGGTATACTCCATACCAGAGCCTAGAGCATTCGAGCTTAGCTTTGCAGATCGTGGATACTGGGTCTCCGATCATCATGATTTCTCCTGTGGAAAACCAAGCTCATATTACTGAAGCCACCATCGTTCAAGAGTGGCAAGTTCAGGATGCCGGAGCACAGGTTGACCCACATGATCATGGCATATCTCCCCAACAAATTATCGAGAATTCAGATTATCGGGCATCTACAGGCTTCCGATCTTTATCGAATGATTTTGGCACAACAATTGTGGGCTTCAATACCCACTCTACCAGTATTCTTGCTCAATTTGATAAGGATACAAGAAGGGATGAGAACAAACATTTTGGGTACCTTGTGAATTACAAATTTCAGTCGGATGAAGATTGTAGTTCTGACGAACACTTGGTGATGATGGTTCTTTTTTATCTGCACCTGATGAAGATTGCTGTTAAGACATGTTATGTAACCAATCTAGGGCTTCGCCTGCAACGGCCAAATGAGGCTCGTCCGACCAGTACAGAAAAGGGTAAGGAAACAAGGTCTTCGCCTTCAACCACTCCACAGTATACTCCAGACCTGAGCCCAGAGTGTTCGAGCTTAGCTTTACAGACCATGGATACTAGGTCTTTGATCACCATGATTTCTCTCGTGGAAAACCAAGCTAATATTAGCGAGGCCACCATCGTTCAAGAGTCGCAAGTTCAGAATGCTGGAGTACGAGTTGACCCACATGATCATGGCATATCTCCCCAACAAATTATCGGGAATTCAGATTATCGGGCATCTACAGGCTTCCGATCTTTATCATATGATTTTGGCATGACAATTATGGGCTTCAATACCCACTCTACCAGCATTCCTACTCAATCTAATAATGATACAAGAAGGGATGAGAACAAACATTTTGGGTACCTTGTGAATTACAAATTTCAGTCGGATGAAGATTGTAGTTCTGACGAACACTTAGTGATGATGGTTCTTTTTTATCTGCACCTGAGGACACCGAGATACATTATCTAAACCCTAACTTTAGTGTTACTCAACAGTATTCTAGGAAGAGTTTCAAATTATTTACAGGTCGTAAGTATCGCAAGTAATTTTCTAGCAGACTTCATTAGTTACCAGCCGATTATAGTAATTAAGATATAATTAAGATATTAGGCTTTGCCTTAATTAATGATTTTTTTATATTAATATTTTAATTTGAAGGTTTAGCTTTATATCCCCTCCATTTGTATTTTATCATTTAATAATCAATGTTACAGGTAGGGGTCCGCGCGCCTAACTCCTCCACCTCTTGGTGTCTTAGTGCCTGTTTGGTATGGCTTATTTAAGAGCCATAAGTGCTTATTTAATCGTATAAGCACTTTTTAAAAATTTTTATGGTGTTTGGTTATTATTTTAGTAGAATTTTTTTAGCTTAAATAAGTTAATTTACCTCTACTAGCAAAAGCCCAAAATTTGAACTTTTGGGAGTAGAGGTTAAAGAGCTTTTCTAAAAATATATAATAATAAAATATCACACAGTTTGATTTAAAAGTACTTTTTTTATTGACAACCAAACACCCAATGACTTTTTATCCAAAAACTTTATTGGTATAAGTTCTACTGCTATAAACTTATACTCCATACCAGAGCCTAGAGCATTCGAGCTTAGCTTTGCAGATCGTGGATACTGGGTCTCCGATCATCATGATTTCTCCTGTGGAAAACCAAGCTCATATTACTGAAGCCACCATCGTTCAAGAGTGGCAAGTTCAGGATGCCGGAGCACAGGTTGACCCACATGATCATGGCATATCTCCCCAACAAATTATCGAGAATTCAGATTATCGGGCATCTACAGGCTTCCGATCTTTATCGAATGATTTTGGCACAACAATTGTGGGCTTCAATACCCACTCTACCAGTATTCTTGCTCAATTTGATAAGGATACAAGAAGGGATGAGAACAAACATTTTGGGTACCTTGTGAATTACAAATTTCAGTCGGATGAAGATTGTAGTTCTGACGAACACTTGGTGATGATGGTTCTTTTTTATCTGCACCTGATGAAGATTGCTGTTAAGACATGTTATGTAACCAATCTAGGGCTTCGCCTGCAACGGCCAAATGAGGCTCGTCCGACCAGTACAGAAAAGGGTAAGGAAACAAGGTCTTCGCCTTCAACCACTCCACAGTATACTCCAGACCTGAGCCCAGAGTGCTCGAGCTTAGCTTTACAGACCATGGATACTGGGTCTTTGATCACCATGATTTCTCTCGTGGAAAACCAAGCTAATATTAGCGAGGCCACCGTCGTTCAAGAGTCGCAAGTTCAGGATGCTGGAGTACGAGTTGACCCACATGATCATGGCATATCTCCCCAACAAATTATCGGGAATTCAGATTATCGGGCATCTACAGGCTTCCGATCTTTATCATATGATTTTGGCATGACAATTATGGGCTTCAATACCCACTCTACCAGCATTCCTGCTCAATCTAATAATGATACAAGAAGGGATGAGAACAAACATTTTGGGTACCTTGTGAATTACAAATTTCAGTCGGATGAAGATTGTAGTTCTGACGAACACTTAGTGATGATGGTTCTTTTTTATCTGCACCTGAGGACACCGAGATACATTATCTAAACCCTAACTTTAGTGTTACTCAACAGTATTCTAGGAAGAGTTTCAAATTATTTACAGGTCGTAAGTATCGCAAGTAATTTTCTAGCAGACTTCATTAGTTACCAGCCGATTATAGTAATTAAGATATAATTAAGATATTAGGCTTTGCCTTAATTAATGATTTTTTAGATTAATATTTTAATTTGAAGGTTTAGCTTTATATCCCCTCCATTTGTATTTTATCATTTAATAATCAATGTTACAGGTAGGGGTCCGCGCGCCTAACTCCTCCACCTCTTGGTGTCTTAGTGCCTATTTGGTATGGCTTATTTAAGAGCCATAAGTGCTTATTTAATCGTATAAGCACTTTTTAAAAATTTTTATGGTGTTTGGTTATTATTTTAGTAGAATTTTTTTAGCTTAAATAAGCTAATTTACCTCTACTAGCAAAAGCCCAAAATTTGAACTTTTGGGAGTAGAGGTTAAAGAGCTTTTCTAAAAATATATAATAATAAAATATCACACAGTTTGATTTAAAAGTACTTTTTTTATTGACAACCAAACACCCAATGACTTTTTATCCAAAAACTTTATTGGTATAAGTTCTACTGCTATAAACTCTATTGTTATAAGTTCTATTTAATAAGCTGTACCAAACGGAGTCTTAATATACAAAAAATTCTCCAAAAAAAAATATACACACACATATGGGCAATATGGTAATTTAGAAAACCCTTTCTTATATATAAATCAACATTTCGCACCATCTCCGTTTGGAGTCCCAGCCGCACCTGTCAAAAAGCCCCAAAACCCTAGACAGAGAGTCACGGCGAGTCGACTCAAATGGGACGAGTCATTAGAGCACAGCGTAAGGGAGCGGGCTCCGTCTTCAAGTCGCACACACACCACCGCAAGGGCCCGGCCAGGTTCCGCTCGCTTGATTTCGGGGAACGCAACGGCTACCTGAAGGGAGTCATAACGGAGATCATCCATGATCCTGGCCGCGGCGCCCCGCTGGCCCGGGTCACGTTTCGTCACCCGTTTAGGTACCAGCACCAGAAGGAGCTGTTCGTAGCGGCTGAAGGGATGTACACTGGGCAGTTCGTGTACTGCGGAAGGAAGGCGACTTTGGTTGTCGGAAATGTGTTGCCCTTGCGATCGATCCCTGAAGGAGCGGTGGTTTGTAATGTGGAGCATCACGTGGGTGATCGCGGTGTCTTTGCCAGATGTTCGGGTGATTATGCTGTTGTCATTAGTCATAATCCAGATAACGACACTACTCGGTACTGCCTCTCTCTTGTTTTGTTACTTCAAGTTATTGCCCTTTTTTTGGTTTATTTGGTATTTGGTTTGATTGTATTTGTTTTTCTTTTTCTTCTTAAGAGTTTTTAATGGGTGGGTTTTGGTAGAATTTTGTGACCAACTATTTTAACTTTAATTTGGTGAATCATGAGCTTGTTCGACGAATGGATTGTAAGCAATTTTTTAATTTATTTTCTGGTTCCTTGATATCTATGAACAATACAAATGGGGGGTTTTAATTTGAAGTGTTTGATGGTTTTATTTTTTAATTTTTTTTATGAGTAAATTGGATGGTTATATTCTCTTTGTTCCATCGGACTGGTGCATGATTGTTTTGAGCTGGTTAGCTATTGAGCTTTTCATCTTTTGGGACCTGTAATTTTGGTTAATAAATTTTATGGTTCAAGTTATTCAGTAGCGGGTAATCTATCATTTTGTCTTCTCTAATGTTTATCTGTTTTGTTGTTCTGAGATGTCTGGTTTTGATGTGAAAGATTCTAATGTGTATATGTATGTATGTATTAAGGATTGGATTGTTCATTCAAAGTTTTTGGACTTTGAAATGATATTGGTCGCGTATCATTTAAGTATGTTCTTGCGGTGTAGCAACAATTAAATTGTATTCAGGAGTGGTGAGATTTGTACATGTGTATTTTCAACTTTCTGAGCTTTTGAAGTTGGAATTTTTGAATAAATTTCTTTCTATAGCAACATTGTGGCTCGACAGTGAGGCATTGGCTAAGTTGGATAAAACCCTTGGCTTGAAGTTTGCAGATGAGATGGTTTTTAATTGTACTTCTATCGGTGTTTCTGATTTTTCTATTTGAAGTAGTTGTTAAATGGCTTTTAATTTGTTGATTTGGATGGTGTTGGTGTATATACGGATAGGATTAAGCTCCCATCTGGTGCCAAGAAGATTGTGCCGAGTGGGTGCCGTGCTATGATTGGTCAAGTTGCCGGTGGAGGCAGAACAGAGAAGCCATTGTTGAAGGCAGGAAATGCTTATCACAAGTTCAGAGTGAAGAGGAACTGCTGGCCCAAGGTCCGTGGTGTTGCCATGAACCCTGTTGAGCATCCCCATGGTGGTGGTAACCACCAGCACATTGGGCATGCAAGTACAGTTCGCCGTGATGCACCCCCTGGCCAAAAGGTTGGTCTTATTGCTGCTAGGAGGACTGGTCGTCTTAGAGGACAAGCAGCGGCCACTGCTGCAAAGGCTGACAAGGCTTAGAGTTTCGCTTGAGCTCATTTTAATTTTGTTTTGTGCTATTGAACATCTTCATATGGTTGTTATCTGTTAGCATTAGATTTTGGTTTGCAATTTTGGAAGGTTACTAACTTCTTGTGATTAGTACATTGAAAGTGAGAGTATTTTGTTTTTGTTTTGTTCGTTACTTATTTGTTATATGTACTTCATCAGGTTTAGTATGTTGGATGCTGAATTTAATTTTCTCCATTTCTCCTGCTGATGACTTAGAAACTGGGACTTGGGTTGTCTTTTGAATCCGTTAAATCGACAGAGGTGAAATAACTCTCTCGTTTACATTTTAATAAGCATCTAGCTGCATCCTACGGTTGGTGACTGCAATTTAATTTATAGTATATTAGCAAAATGTTAAAATAAGAAGAGGGGGGGGGGGGGGGGGCGGTGTTTTTATATGTTTCCTAGAAACAAAATTCTCGAGGAGGAGGAGAACAAAATATTAATATAAATAAATCGTAATGAAAAATAAAAAGAAAAATAATGAAGAAAAAATAAGAGACCGAAAGAGAGAAACCCACTCCTTGGGTTTCTATCATGAATCAATGCTCTATCGAAATCGAACAGAGTGTTACGGCAAGAGGAAGTGGCGAGCATGAGAAAGTTGTTAATGGCAAGTGGAAGTGACGAGCATGAGAAAGTTGATTTAACAAGAAATAAAAAAAGTGGCGAGCATGATAAATTATTTTAATAAGAAATAATTGGAATGGCAAGCATGATAAAGTTGATTTACTAAAAAATAATAAAAAAGAAAAATTGAAAGATTGAGAAATTTATCTAGGTTTTGACTATTGTTACGGCCGAGAGAGAAAATAGTTAAATAAGCATAATTTTATGATCTTTAAAAATTAATAAAAAATTAATAAGTCATAATTTAATACTTATTTTAATTAAAAAAGTGTATGTTGAGGGGAAATTAACGAATTTAAATAGTCTTATCCAAATAATACTAATAAATCCACAAATCAAGTGTCGGAGCCTAAAGGGACGGTGGTTGGTACATGGTTTAGAATTTTGGATGGCTGGTGAGATTTTGGGTGCTTGTGAGCTCAGCGGCTAATAATGATTCTTCTTGCTAGGTTGTGTGTGAGCTTACATCCTAGATGTAGCTTTTAACAAAATAGAATTTTACAAAAAAAAAAAACTAAATTACCCTTCATTGATGAATGAGGGGGACTCCTCATATCTTACACGAATTATTTGATATAAAAGTTTAAAATATAATTTGAGATGTTTAACACTATATTTTATTCATATAAATACATTTATATCTTATCAGTATTGTTTTAAATGTCATGTGGTACGTATTGGGAGTTGTTACTCTTTTGTTTTGCAGGAACTTGTTGTGAAGAAGTAAAAAGTAACTGAAATTCGTTGGGTTGATTGAGGAACCCATCACCCCTGTAACTTGAATTGCTGGAATGAAACTTCGCTACTTTTTATTTCCTAGTGGCTTGGAATAGATAGCCAAAAATTGCAACATTCAAACCCTTAAAAATAACTCAAGAGTTGCCACTAACCTTTTGCAACTACTTCCCACAATAATTAAAAAAAAAAAAAAAGAATTAGAGTAGGACTATAAGATATTTACAAAGGGTAGCCAATTATTTAGAATAAGAATTGAAAAATTAAAAAAAAATCAGAAAAACGATAAGACCAAATACATATTTTTAAATTCTATTGTTGTGGGCATTTTCATGAGAAACTTCTCGATGATAACAATTTTTAACTCTTTGGGATCAATATAATTCAATGCCCTCCCAATTGCCAAGCGACTTTGTTCACTGGGTGTTGGCCACACGAAGGAATCAATACCTTCGAGTAACAAACAAATACAGCAGAGGTGCGATGTTGTGGTAGATCTCTCATATCACATGAAGAAATCTAATTAATGACGATTCATATTTACGTTCCCCTAATAGAGCCAATTAGTACCACCTGATACGTGTCGAGCTTAATTAGATTATATGAAATTGTTTTTACTTTTTTTTTTCTTTGTATTAAAATTAACCACTTGGACGCGGACTCTCAACGGGTAATCCTTAACTTATCCGAAGATTTCCCTGTCACCGTCGGATCCCAAGTCACCATAAACTTAGCTTTCAACCCCTTTGGCCACATTTTTCTGATGGTCCTTTCTAGTCACCGCCACTGACGAAAAGTTCATTGATTTAAGAGGTGCAATTATTTTTCATGGTACATAAAATTCGTGCAATAATTTGTGGTTCCATTTTCCTTTGTAGATTGTTTCTTTCTGTCTTCAATGTCTAATAACGTAGTACATCACCATGATATTGGAAGCTTCGAATCATGAAACGGTGGTGGATTATTCTTTTGCCCCTTTCTACAAAGAACCTCCACCATGCATGCAGATTTTTTATTGCTTAACATCTACCAAGATGCACAAAAAATTAAAAAAGAGAAAAAAAAAATTCTCCAATTTCGCTGGGTAATAATCATAATATTGCAATAATTTCACCATCTATATATACCTGTGTAGACTCATGCACATGAAATACAAGAATCAAATTAAAGACTCTAGGCAAAAAGGATAGATAGTTGCTTTTGTGGCAATGGTGACCGATCTCTTGTACTTTAACCATCCAAGCTTCTTGGCTTACAAACCACGTAGGTTTTTGAAACAACGAAACCTCCATAGGCATGACGTTGCCATGGCTTTTAAGGTCTGCTGTTCAGTGAACCCTCAAACTTCCCAGTTAACAGCTAATCGACGATCGGCCAATTACCAGCCACCCCTTTGGGATTACGAACTGTTACAGTCCTTAAAAACTCATCAAGTTGTAAGTATTCTGCACAAAGGGTTTTACTCTAATGCAGGCATCCAAATCTTTGTATATATAAAATTAAAGTAGAGGAAATTTCGGTATTAATTTTGCCTTTTTTTGGGTCGCATTCATATTTTTAAGAATTGCAGACCACTCTATTTAAAAATTTTTATGCATCCAATTATTTGTTAAGGAGCCTTTATGACATATTTTACACTTGTCACATTATTTTAATATAAAATTTTAAGTTACGATCTGCATATTATAAGGTTTTCTAACTGTTGTGTGATTGTGCTTTAAATTTCATAGATGACAAGTACCAGAGGAGGGCAAAGGAGCTAGAGGAGGAGGTGAAATTTATGATAAATAATGAAAACGGAGAGATGTTGCCGATTCTTGAATTGATTGATGACGTCCAACGGCTGGGCTTGGGACACCGTTTTGAAAATGAGATAAAGAGAGCCCTTCATAGAATTTTGTCGTGGCAAGGATATGATCATGTTAACCCCGAAAAGGACCTCTATATTGCTGCTCAGGCAACACGGGTTTGATATTTCTCAAGGTTTGGAATTTTTCCTTATGAATTGATACCTTGAGCCAAAAAATTAATTTAACACAGTCAACTAAAGTGAGTTTTAATTTTATCACTTGATCGTGTGCTTGAATCCTCTTTTGAACACGTTTTGTGCTATAAAGGCCAAAGCACCTATATATTGTGCTAATTGTTGTACTTACATCTTTATTTTTACTTGATACCTGAAAGTTTTATCTTACCGCGGCGCACATGCACTCAATCTCGGTCATATCCTCCAATTGAAGGTGATAGTTTTAACTAGTTTTTCATCTTATTGGTTTAAGGAAATAACTTACAATACTGTTTTGAGCTACAGATATCTTTAAGACATTCATGGACACTGAAGGCAACTTCACGGAAACCGTTCACAAGGATGTCAAAGGAGTGCTAAGTTTGAACGAGGCATCATATCTTGCCTTCGAAGGAGAAGACATCCTGAACGAGGCCCTAACATTCTCAAGAACACATCTTAATCAACTTAAAACAAAATTAAACCCATATATGTCAGAACTAGTTAGTCACTCATTGGAGCTTCAACGGCATTATAGAATGAGAAGGCTGGAAGTGCGGTGGTATACCGAAGCATACTGTAAAAAAGACGCAAATTGCATGCTACTTGAATTTGCAAAGCTGGATTTCAACAGGGTTGAATCAATCTACCAAGAAGAGATTAAAAATTTGACAAGGTCCATTCTAACTAAATATGTACTATTAAACAAGATTGTTGGTGTTTCTCTTACTATATCACTTACCCCTTACTATTTTCATAATATGTAATAACTCATTGGGGGCATGATACATTTATTTTTAAATATACATTTATTTATATTTATTATAAATTTATTAAATAAATAGAAATAAAAATTTAAATACTAAAAATAAGAAATATATTTCGGTGTAAATAAAAAATAAATAGTAAGATATTTTTCTTATATTTTTTTTTTATTTTTAAACACTTTTCTTATAATAAGTATTTCATATTCTCATGATAAATTATTAAGCAGATAACTCATTTATCCCTCTTTTCATTTAAAGTTTTTGGTACTAGAGGAATTCTTGGATATTATCAAAACAGTAAGAGAATAAGTGATATATATTGATTTTAGTGAAAGGACAATTGACAATCTCCCCTTAAACCATTTATATATATGCGATGAAGTTACAGTAACTATAAATTGGCTCGCCACCTTCAATGTCATAAACTAATTTGGTTTCTTTCTCTTGTGAATTAGGTGGTGGAAGGACATTGATCTGGCGAAAAATTTGAAGTTTGCAAGGGACAGGCTAATGGAATGTTTCATTTGGAGTGTTGGAATGGTACCTAAACCACAATATAGTAATTGCCGAAGAGTGCTAACAAAGGTGGCAGCGTTTGTAACCATAATTGATGACATATATGATGTATATGGCACTTTAGACGAACTAGAGCTTTTTACATATGCCGTTGAGAGGTTTGTACAAAATTTTAAGTTTAATAACACAACTTATTTATATTGTTATAGTAAGGTAAATTTTAATTTATCCTGATAGAATGACAATCTTCAATTTACCCTTAGAAAGTATGAAAATTTTAATTCACCCTCATTTATTGTTATGAAGATTAAAAAAAAAAGGTCATCAATATGCCCTCCATTTACCATCATCTTTTGAACCAAAGGAGGGTAAGTTGAAATATTCATATTTCTGAAAATAAATTGAATATTGGCAATGCTATTTAGAGATGAATTAAAGTTTACCCTTGTATAAATTTACTGTGTATATTTGAATGCTAACTAGCTTAGTGGCGATGTTGCCAGATGGGATATCAATGCTGTTAATGATCTTCCAAACTATATGAAATTAAGCTTTCTGGCTCTCTACAACACTGTCAATGAGATGGGTTATGATATTCTCAAACAACATGGAGAAATCATCATTCCATATCTGACAAAAGCTGTAATTACTTAATTAGACACTACTAGAAAAATAGTCTTTACTGACACTTGCCTTGCGACACTTTATTAAAAAGTATCAGTAATTTCATGCATTTGGGGCATTTTCCGCGTTTAACAAACAAGTATCATAGATCACTGATATTATAGTGTCAGTATATTAAACATCAGAAATCATTGACGCTAAGGTATCAATAGCAAAAAAATTATCATTTTATTTTTGTTTTCGCCTTAACTCGAACCCGAGATCTCTAAACTTCAAACTTTTACTTTCAATAGCAAAACCGCTGAGCCTAAAAATTTTTATTTGTTTAATTATTAAAGTCTTAAAAATATAAAATATATCCATTGCAATCTAAACCTAAACCTAAACTTCTCCAAACTTCTAATGCCGCCTCTCTCATGAAGTCTCTGAAAATTAAAATTGAGAGAAAATAAAACTTATCTAGTGTCATTTTGTAAGCTACCATGCCAACTAATTTTTGATGAGATTGGATGAAGAGACAGAGAAAGATATCTTTGGTGGACTACGCTTCATCCTGAGACGACGACATATCAGAGCAGAAAGATGAACGGTCACGAAACCCTAACGAACAACCACAAATTTCTACCCATCAGCCTTCTCCTCCTACTCGGTAATTTCTCTTTTCCTCTTTTAATTTTGATTAAAATTCAATATAATTATATTCAACTAATTTTAGGGTTTCTCATTTTGTGGCAAGGAAAATCTAGATTGTCGACTTCAAATCAATGGCTGAAAAATGTGGCGCTGCCTTCATTACACCGCCGGCTTTCAAAAAACATCTGATGCTTCTGTTCTCTTGAACTTGGCCTCTATGCTTGTGGTTTCAAGAACGGACGGTGCCTCTTGAGTTGCGATTGTAATGGTGAACAAATTAAAGGGTACTATTGATGGGTAAGATAGTTACTACAGTATATCCTTTCGCCATTAATAAATAATTATTTTTTATTACTTTATTGAATTGCATAAGCTTACGATCTTACTTACTCTAGACTTGATAAATTAAAAATTATGGATTCCTCTTTTTCAACCATTTATTTATTTTTTTCAACCACAGTTGCCTACTATTAATAGTTTTGTATGCAACACTCCTCAGATGATCTCTTACTTTTGCTTTATTTTGGAGATCAGTATAGAATTTTATTGTTTCTCAACTCATTTTTAATACTAAAATTTAATATATGATGGGATTACTTTGGTCTGCATCTAGAATTATGCCTTCATTATTACTTGTGATAATGTGCAGACTAGAGTTGATCCATTAATTTCTGTCACTGATGGTTTAACTTGTTCTTTCATTGATGATTTAACTTGTTCTTTCACTGATGATCTCTCCGATATCACTTCTTTTATACTATTGAATATTATAAAAATTGGTAAAGGCTTGCAGTACTGTCCATATGATTGTTGCTTTTTTGGGTGAGTATTATTTTTTCCCATTGTGGAAGAGCTGTGAATTGATTAGTTGATCTCAAGATAATCATTATATATTTGGCTAAATTCTGATACTTAGCTACCATGTGAATATTGGGTGGTAGTACCCCTAACCTTTTCGTTCTCGGTTCTTACACCATTCTTCTACTCAATTCAGTACTTCATCTTGATTTTAGTTTTTTGATTAATCAGCACATTTGGCGGTAGAAGTTCAAATTATTATATGTTATAAAATTGTTCTCCTTTGACCATGATCAATAAGATCCTTGTACCTCTTTCGGATACCGAAGCAAGGAGAGCCATGTTTGAATTGCTTCTGCCTTCACAAACTGGTGAATCCTTATAATTTATTGGTGGAAAGGATTGAAGGCTATTCAGGTTCAGATATTCAGTTACTCAGCAAAGAAGCAGCTATGCAGCCACTGAGACGATTAATAGTCCTCCTTGAAGGTAGACAGGAAGTGGTACCTGAGGATGGTATGACATTTCAAACTATATTAATTGTACTTACATCATCAATTTGCCTGGTATCGTAGTTCGAACGTTGGAACTTTAAGTTAAATAATTTTCACCAAGATTTTTTGCCCTTTTCTCCTCCAAAAGGGAACATAAAGAAAATAGGCACTTTCTGATTAAACAATTTAAGTGAGTTCTCCAACACTTGACCCTCATATTAACAACTCCCCCCCCCCCCTCTCTCCTAATTTTCACTTTCTTATCTTTCCATATTATATATTTTTTAAAGGAACCTTTTCATATGATTTGCAAATTTGGTTGCATGTCGAGATGTTACATGCCCTCACTTCCTGATAGCTTTATCATTATGTTGGTGGTGCTATTAAGGATTTAGGCATAGCTACTTGAATTTTGATTTTGGAGGCTGTTCTGTACTTCGACATCCAACATTTCCAATCTCTTAATTTGCAAAAGGATATTGCCTTATAAATGTGTTTTTTTATGGTTCAAGATTGAGTATCTCTTCATAGTTGTTGCGTTTCTAAGATTGAGGTTGTTTAGAATTTGGTTGCAAATATTCTTAGAATTTTATTTATTTTTGTTAAATCAAGTTTTTTTTTTTATGTTCGAGTTTTGTGTTGTGAATTTGATATTCGCAAATGAAATGGCAGATGCTGTGATTTTTTAGTTTTTTTTTTCCTAATAAACACTATATCACTTTGCTCTGGTTTCATTTTTTGTTTGAATTTGTAATTTGCATTGATTGTGTGAATAGACTTAAAAGTATATATGTACTTGAATTATGCAATGCAATGTACAGTATGAACTATTTTTATTATCATAGTAATTATTCACCGTTGAATGATTATGTATATTTAGTAAAGATGCAAATATTCACAAGCTTACTGGGTTCAGTTTCCCTATTTTGAAAAACTTGAAATCCAACAGCCACTGTTTCTAGTTGAAGATATAAGGAACATTATGGTTTTAAACATAGAAATTTGCCAAAATCACAAATATGACAAAAGTTTATTTCTGTTAACCATTGTTTCTCTCTCATGGTTGGAAATTAACAGGCAATTTTTTTCCTTTTTCCATGTATTCATTTGCAGATTTGATCAATGTGTTTGAAGTTTCTTTTTCCTCAACTTCACTTGTATTCTAACCCATCCACTATTGAATGGAGAATGGAGAAGCTACTGCTGTGTTAACGTAATTGCACTACTTATGTTCAAAGAGTGGAGGCAATCATCCTTTTCATTTTAGCTTCTAGAAATGTTAAATTTAGCCACAACTAGTAGGCATCTGATTGGATGTGGCAGAATTTTTTATGTATTTAATTTAGATTATTCAGTTATGAGAGTGAGATTTCTCATCTCTTGTTTGTTGGAGTGTTGGAATTTGCAATGTGTACTAATAATATTTAAATATGAAATGAAAGATTTTATAATATAAATTAAGTTTTTTTGGTTACTTTGTGGTGTCTTTTAATTTTACCAATAAATCAATACGCAATGAGCTAATTCAAATTTTTATTTTTTTAAATAAATTAAATAGTGATACTATAGTAACAATAATTATAGACACTAATGTGATATCAATAATTACTAATACTATGGTGTTATGATTTTAGTGATACTATAGTAATAGTAATCACTGACACTACTTACAAGTGTCACGATTTTTCTGACTCCCAGATTACTGATACAATTAATAAGTGTCACTAAAAGTAATTACTGACATAATTCTAATATCAGTAAAGACCATTTTTCTAGTAGTGAGAATTAATGGTTTTCATTGCCTATTATATTCAATTTTTAATTCATCACATATATTTATTCTAACTAACTTTAATTTTGATTTCATCATTCAGTGGGCTGATTTGTGCAAATCATTTTTACAAGAATCGAAATGGAGTTACAATAAATACACACCAACGTTTGAGGAATATCTTGAGAATGCTTGGCGATCATCATCGGGAGGACTTTCTTTAGTTCATTCCTACTTCTTACTAGGTCGTAGTATTAACAAGAAGGCACTTGAGTCCTAAGAAAAATACCACAATCTCATTCGCTGGCCCTCCACAATTTTTCGACTTTCCAATGATTTAGCCACCTCAAAGGTATTGTTCGAATCCATCATTTTCAAAGACATTAATAAATTCTATCAATTAACTGGCAGCTCTAATTTCATTAACAATATTAATGCGACGCACAGGCTGAATGGGAGAGAGGCGAAACTGCCAGTTTGATACTATGTTACATGCATGAAACTGGTTTAACCGAAGAGATTGCTCGACAACATTTAAGGAATATGATTGACAGTTGCTGGAAGAAAATGAATAAGGAATGGGTTAATGATCAGCATCCATTTGCTGAACCATTTGTAGAAACAGCTTTTAATCTTGCTCGGATAGCTCATTAATGTACATACCAATATGGAGATGGGCACGGAGCTCCAGATGGGAGAGCAAAGAAAAGAGTTCTGTCATTAGTTGTTGAGCCCATTGATTTCGCTCATGGAAATTATGCAAATGGCAGTGTCCTAAATAATTAGTTAATGACAGAACAGATGAGAAAAACGCTAAGTGGGACAATGTCAATAAAACCCTTCTTTTGAGTTAATTTGTCGTAACTAGCTTGTAAATGAAGTATAATTAGAGTTTTATGCATCCAATATAATGCATGCTTATCATTCTTGCTAATTATGTTTATTTTTTATGACTTGATGTCAAAATTGAGATTCTACCATTCTAAGATGTTTCTTTTATACTCTTCAAAATATTCTTTTTTATTTTTTTATTTTTTTGACTAAGCTCTTCAAAGAATTCTTGATACAACTTTTCAACAGATTCATAAATATATGGATAAATTAAAGGAATTTAAGCTGTAGTATTAAATTTATAAATCAATCTTTGCATTATACACTCAAAAATGCCATGTGGTGAGGTGAAAAATTCTTTTATCTTTAATATCGATGGGAGTTACAGGTGCGAGTGTCAGCATGACATAACTGATGATGTCAGTAAACTAAGGTACACATCCAACTGTATACGACCCATTCTGTTTCTAGCAGCCCATTTTCCATGCAATTTTCAAACTCAGCCCAACAACAAAATATAAGTTATTTTTAAACCAAGAATGGAGCTATTGGCTCCCCGTAAAACTCCTGGTAAAACCCCTCCTTTAAATTTCCCATTTTAGTCATAATTTAAAATACATGAAATGACAACAATCATTTCTTTACTACTGACTACTTCTATGTAAGAGCCAAGAACATCTAATAACTCCCTATAAAATCAACAACTTCACTCATTCAATTTGTAATTATGTTGTCACCACTGCACTTTTATATCATTAGATATTTGAAAGTTACTCATCATAATTACAAAAAATAATATTTTCGTTAAAAATTATATACACACACACAACTTTAATGGGTTTTTAAAAAAAAATCATAAAGAAGGAAGGCCATATTCTGGTATTCGCATACTTGTGCAAAGAAAATGTGGGATTTTATTAGTGAAGAAGATGGAATTAATTGTATTTAAGGAATTGAAAAAGGGTGTCAATAAAAAGTATAGTCTATTTCAATTATTTTTGGGGTGTTGTTAGGTAAAGGTTTTAAGAGGATTTTAGAGGAGTGCTAATAGCTCAACTCTTCAGCCAATTCTTACCAAGATTTAAGCAGATTACATAACCATACAAATCAAGCTAAGTTCATCACAATTTCATGGGTACTTAAGATTGTCAAATATTTTACAACAATATCATGTTGTTGCCAGCTAAGAATCCAAGTGTTTGTTTTTTGTATTTTCTTATTCTCATATCTATAAATAAAGGTTGCTTGCTCATTTGAGAGGGAAGGAAGAAAAGTAGAGAAATAAGAGTGAGAATTTGTGAATTTGTAAAGATTGGTAAATTTTATAAGTCCTCTATTGTCTTTGTTTTATTTAGTTATGAACTAATTTTCTTCCGATGAAGTCCTATTAATAAAATAATTTTTTTTAATTAATCCTTTTTTTTATGTTTATAATTCTGGCTTCACATGATTTGTACCAAATGAAACTCTTTTTTCTATTAGTATTTTGTAGAATAATTTTTAATAAATCTAAGCCTTGTTTGGTAATTTTTAATTATTATCTCTATGATTTTATATTTTTCAAAATGAATACATAGAATACTTTTGAAGTAAATGAGAATTTACTTTAGAAACTTCACACGTGCATTAATGATTAAATCTTGGTAAAATAATCTTTGTTAACTAGATTATAATCAAATTGATACAGATTTGATTTAGTTTTTCTTATTGCGATAATATGGATTTGATCTCTTTCTCAACAAATCTATTTCATGCGCTTGCAAGAAAAAATTATAATTAATTTTTTAAGCACAACATGAATCTCGTACTATACTGAGTATCGATCTATTGCTTTTCTGTCTAGTGTAATTTACATTTTACATATATGAGTTAAAGCCTGAAGCCTTATTTCTTCAAGAGAAGGCCTTTTGACACCCTTTAAAACTCCTTGTAAAATTCTTTTTTGATTTAAATTACTTAAATAATCGTTTGTAATTTGATTTATTTTTTATTTTTCAATGGAAATTCAATTAAACACTTAAATAAATTATAAATTATTATTTTAACAAACATTTACAACCCATCCCATTTCATAATTGATATTTATATTTTAATAAAAAAAATTTGGAAAAAATTAGAAGAGTTTAGAGTTATGAAAATATAAACCATATAATAAGAAGAAAATAATTTAAGATTTTAGCATTTATATATATTTTGTAAATAAACACTCATTTCATAGATTTTTTAGAGTAAAAAATTTGACGAAAAGATGGTCAATGTTAATAAGTACTAATGTCAGGGTAATTTGGTCTTTTAAGGAAGAAGCTCCAATAAAATACATGTCGTCCTCATAAAAAAAAAACAACTTGTGGTCCTATAAATAACGGCAAAAATGACATGTCGTCCTATAAAGAATAGCAAAAACGACATGTTGTTTATGGACGAATATGCCATTTCATTTAAGTGAAATGGCATCGTTGCACCATATGAAATGGCGTCATTTCACTAGAAAGTCCATAACTTAAAAAATTAAAAAAAAAATCAAATTGAAATAAACATAAACTTCTTGCATGAGATGGTGACAATATTAAAATACTATCTAAGCAACCCAAGAGGGGGGATGAATTGGGTTTCTAAAAAATATGTAATGCTTGAACAAAACTTAATGCGAATCTTAAACGAATTAAAAAAATAATAAATAAATCAACCACAATGTAAAGAGATAAGGGAAGAGAGATTCAAACACAGAGATTTTTATGTGGTTCAACCAACCTTACTTACGTACACGCCTCCAAGATCACCGGACTTGAGGATTCCATTAGTCAAGCCTCTAAAGCTTCAAGAACACTTACAATTGACTTCACAAGTGTCAATCAACCTTTACACCAAGGGATTATCCCCAATCTCTTAACCCAAGTGTATCCCAACACTTACAGTCACTCAAAACAAAGATTATAAGTGTTTTTTTCTCACACAAAATATATGATTACAAATCAATGCTCAATGTGTGAATAAATGAAACAAGAATGAATTTAAGGCTTAATGAATGTTGTATTCTCGATTACAAGCTCAATGATAACATTTTTATCAACCTTTGTTTGAATTTGATTGAGCTTATTTATAGTTGGAGCTTAAAACTAGCCATTATTGACTTTCTGCACACTGTCGGATCGTCGTTTACCACTTATCGGATCGTCGTTTTGATTTTGGCAAGTTACCGTTGCGTCGAAATTTAAATTGTCGGATCACCGTTTGCAAGAAGTCGAATTACCGTTATCGTTCTAGAAACTAGCTCAGAGATGTCGGTTATCCGTTTGACATGAACAGTTTACCGTTTGCAAGATGATTGTTCTCTATAATGTTATTGGTGGACCGTTATCAATAAACGGTATGCCGTTATCTAAGATTTACTCTCTGGAATGCAGTTGGATTACCATTATCCATAAACGATTTACCGTTATCTGAGATTTGCTCTCTAGAATGCATTCGATTTGCCGTTATCCATAAACGGTTGTTCGTTATATTTGATTTACTCTCTGGAATGAAATCGGTTTACCATTATCTATAAACGGTTGTCCGTTATCTTTGATTTGCTCTCTGGAATGAAATCGGTTTACCGTTATCCGTTAACGGTTTGCCGATATTTGAAAATTTCTCTTGGTAATGCTTTCGGTGTACCGTTAGCCATAAACGGTTAATGCAATTGGCTTACCATTTTCTATAAACGGTTTGCCATTTTATAGAAATTCACTCTCTGGAATGTAAACGGTTTGCCGTTTTCTGTAAACGATTTGCCGTTTTCTGTAAACAGTTTGCCGTTTATTTCCAGAAGGTTTTGCTTTGCTTTGAATAATATACGGCTTAAAAAATTGATCCAATTAATAAAAAATTTTAAAACTTATCAATTGAAAACATGTTTGTTACCATCAAAATCATTATTATAAAAACAAAAGAGTTAACAAGTATTTACAAAGTGTCCACATTAATTTGGTTTGTAGGAATTCTTTCCTCTATTGTTTCTTATAGTATTTGGAGTTATACTTTATTGCACTTGAAATTCTTGTTAAGTTAGTGTAGTATTGTTAAAGGAGTGATAGAAAATAATGAGTATTATCTGTATGTGATCCTACCCAATTTTCCCTTCATTATATTCTTAAGATACTGTAGTTCGCATATGTAGACAATGAGGGATTTATCTGTTCATAATTAAAAAAAAATTCCTATCATTCGTTTATCTTTTAAAATTTAATTTAAAAAAGGGACTATTTCTGTATGTTAATCAAATTTTATTTAAATATTTAATTATGTATGTTTACTTTAATTTGAGTTTTTAAGGGCAAAATCATCATTTTCTTACAATTCTGTTAACTTACAAACGACAACTAACGGATTAGTGGTCGACATATAGTTTTTGTCAATTTAGGGTGGACGATTGATACACCCTTAAAGTGTTTAGTACTTTTTATAACAAGGTAAATTTAGGGTATACGAATGATAATTTCCCTTAATTATAAGTCTTTGATGATTAAGATAGTCATTGTATTTATACATGTGGATAATATTTTTAGATGACTAAAAATAAAGGAGATTTTGTCAAAACCATTGGTATTGGTCATCTAATGAAATATGACCATGTTTTAGGAGTTTGAATCCAAATAAAATCCTTTAAGAAACTTCTAACTCTGGTTAAATAGTTATATTTATATTAGAAATATTCTTAAAAGATTTAAAATGGCAAATTGGAAGCCAAATGAATACGCTTACAGAAAAACACAAATTCATAGCCTTGACGTGCCTACTAAACTCTAAGTGGGGAAAAAGTAGAAGATGGCTAGTATTCTCAACAAGAGTCTCCTGAATGTACAATACTTGATATATGATATGAGATCGATAATGAGTTGCTTAAAGAGGATTTTAGAATACCTTTATGGCATTGTGACTCTTTGTATCAAAAGGGAGTTTGCACTTGATCACTGATAAAATGACAATTAAATGAGTGAAAATTGACCCCAACATATTATGCAAAACTTTGTATAGCATTAGTGCTATTACATAGGGTAGTGAGATAATAATCATGCATAGCTTTTTCCATAGTGCGAGTTATATTTGTATGCATGTTTCAGTCGCTATGTGAGAAATCTTTTGTTTAGTATTTTTTGTAACATCTCAAGATTATCATAAGTACTTAGAGACTAATGACTGAAAATGATAAACCAAACAAACCAGCTTCACATATAGAGGATATTTATGTACCATAAAATCCAAAATACGTAGAGACATAATGATACAACAAAATATTTAAGTTTAACAATATCTATTTATATATAACAAGGTATTGATCGCTAGAAAGATTTGACTAGAGATGATTAATCATCACAAACTTGATCTTTTAGGAATCTTCAGGCTCATTGCTACAGATTAAGAATGCCATCACTGGATATTCTTATAACACTGTGTTGCTAACAATAAAGTACTTATTACTTAAAACGTGGAGCTAGTATAACCACACATACAAGATTATAGAAAGATATGTCGTTAAGTTAAGACCTACTTTTTGACATAAGAGGTTGCCTCAGTTGCTGTAGTAGCAAGCTCGGATGAGACACATAGACACTATAAGAAAACATGCAATAGATGACGGGAAATAATTGTCATAAAAAGGGGTATATGACAGACAGTTCATCCGTTATCTATGTTACTGTCATTAATTTATGACAGAATATTTTCCGTCATGAATTCATGATAGCATTTCATAGTCATATATTTGTCACACAATATTTTAATGTAAACAATAATTAAATTAAAAATTAAATTTATTTAAATTTTCGCACCATTTTTTTAAATTTTTAGTGCGAAATTCAATTATTATTTGAAATTTTTATTATTCAATTTTGGTGGGAAATTATTAATGATAGAATATATGATGGCTTTTTCCATCATAAAGTTTTGATTTTTTTCTAAAATTATCTTATAATTATAATTTATTGATGAATTCCTATTTACAAATTTAATTAATTAATAAAACAAATATCATAAAAAATTAATATCAATTAACTTTCATTCAATCAAAAAATTAATTTAAAAAGAAATATATCTAATATCCAATGTGATCTCCACCAATACATAATAAAACATCCCAAATTGAAAAAGCCATCCCAAAGTATAAAATGGCAGTCAAATTCCAATCAAACTCTAAGAAAAACAATAAGAATTCCAGCCAACAACCCAAGTTACCCAACAAAACTTCCAAAAATTAATGCAAGTACTCCAAAAATAAGATTTCTAGCAAGTGTTGTGAAAATTTTAATATACTCGCAAGTGCATGAATCTAGAGATAGAATAGTGGTAACGAGGTCGATCCCACATGGATTGTTATAAATTGAAAAGTCTAATTTAAATCTAAAATTAATATTAATCCTAACCTAGTTGAGTAAATTGAGTTTTAAAAGAAATTAAACAAAGAAAACAAAGAAAACAATTAAAGTAAATGAGATTCAATATGATAAAAATTACCAAGGTTTCAGAATCCACCACTAGTCAATTAGTAATTATCTAATTATTAATTAATCTCCAATTTTAGAGTGACAACTCGAAATCAATCTATGTCATCTCATAAATATAACAATTAAGTCCAATTAAAATTAATCTTGTGTAGCTTATTTTTCTGCTTAATAGTATGATATCTAAGTATCCAATGTAAACATATTGAATAACAAAGAGTCAAAGTTTTCCTAAGTACTTTGTGTAAACAATTTAATGAAAGACATATAATCAAAGATAATCATGTATAAACTTTATAGATCCAAACATAGAATTAATCGAATATTAATCCAACAATCAATAATGCATGACAGAATTGATGAAAAGATTTTAATAACATCCAATTAATCATGTGAAATAAAAACCATAATTATCAAAGAACATATATAGGGAATTAATTAAATAAAAAGAGATAATTATTTTATTGAATAGAGTTTCATCCTTAACCTCAGTATAAGAAAATTAGCTAGACATACTTGAATTAAGAGCAACAAAAGAGATAAAACCAGCCATGAGGAATATTGAACTGTTGCTGCCGATTGCTCTCTTCCAGCCTTGCGTCTGCTCTCCTCTGGCGGCTGCTCCTTTTTATTTCCGTCCCGCCTTTAATTCAAAAGCAAAACTCCCTTTTATATTGCTTGGCCACCGAATCCTATTGTGATTCTAATAACTAAACCAACTCTTATAAGCTAAAGCTCTAAGCTTGCCACGTAATTGAAAACAATAAAAGCCAAAAGCTATTGATTTCCTTCCTTTATTCTATTTTGACTTTCCATTCAAAGACTTAGTTCAAAGCTTTGTTTTATGTGCTGCCCACTTTAGGTTTAAACTTCTTCTTTGTTTGCACGAGCATGGATATTCAATTTATTGGCTTCGGTTTCTTTGAACATAATTTCTTGCACATTTGCGTAATTCCTTCCACAAATTGATTTGATCTTCAATGCTGTCCAATTGTCATTCTTTACGTACTTTTCATCCATAATCTCCAATTAATTCCCTATGCAATAAAATAATTCAATTAAATAAAAATAACAAATAAAATAACTAGTAATTATATAATAAAGGGTAAAATATGTATATAAATTATGCTTATCAGCAAGCCTTCCTGTAAAAAATTCTAGCAACAATACCATTTTCCGATAAGACTCTAAACGAAAATTGAAACTTACAAAGCAACCTGCAAGCTTCCTGTTAACAAAATTAATTCAAACACCAAGTAGAATAAGGAAAATTAAGAGGCTGCAATACATGTGGGCATCAAATATAGTAATCTATTTGATTTAAATTGACTTCGCTTTTATGGAATGAGCAAAATGTACATACTCAATGGATTAAAATTACTTTTGGTGAATGGGAATTTATCAAAATCAGCAAGCTAGCTAAAAATGCAAAGGAAGCCACAACAATAGACTAGTGTGAGGAGACAAAAATAGATCATAAAGTCATAAAAAGCAATGGCATCTAGATCCAGCTGAACTGATCAACCAATGAAATGGAAACCAAACAACCAATTTTGACAAGCTTATCTCAACCAACAGCACCAATTCTAGGCCTGTAACCTGCTTACATATTTAGAGCCTAATTGTAATTTTATCTCATCAAAAATTCAGCACAGAATCAAGAAAAAGGAAAAAAAAAACAAAAAATCTCATACTGTTGAGTAGGTAACTAACAAGCTCATGTTGGCCAAATTTCAATTGATGGAAGTAGTTTTGCTTAGTCACTGTTTTGCAGTCATGTACTAAATAGACTATTAAACACAACAATTAGGCTCCTAATTTATCAACTCAATTGTATTCATCTGATTTGAAAATTTAGAATTAAGAACAGCTTACGCACTCTGACGCCAGTGAAAAATGATCGTGGGATATAGGATTTTATAGCAAGCTTGAAAATGATAATTAATTTGAATAATCACATAATTAGAAAAAAAACAAATAAAAAAAGGTAAAAAATTACCAATTCGACCACCAGCACCGGTGACAAGAACGGTACTCTTAGCCATCGATAAAACTTTCACTGCTTCTTAACCAAAGTTATTTCTAGAAACAAACTTAACCAAGTAACCTGAAACAAAGCAAAACCAAAACCATAATTCCACAACAATATGAAATTCCCACACCAACATATAGTACTTGATTTAACTGTTATAACTAAGTCTACGATAACTCTAAGTTTTCATCATAACCACCTAAACAAACTAGTATACACAAACTAGTACTGACAAGGCCCACCAAGTCATCTTTCTGCTCCTGCTTGCCAGAGTACCTGCAAAAAAAAAAAAAAATCAATAGAGAATGTCATAATGCAGCAATAATGAAAGCATAAAAAACACAATAAGAGTACAATAAATAAATTTCCTCACTAGGGTTGAAAAGAAAATAAATAATATTTAGCCAATTGATATTTCTAGCTTCCAAATTTAGTAGCATTCTCAGATACATGGATGAGAAGAGCTCAAAACAAATGACCTAAAATTACTAAAATTCCCAAATGCGTTTGTGTAGGATTGGCTACAACCAATCAATTTAAGGTTTTCTAAGAACCAACCAACCTTTTCTTAGTTTTCAATAGTACCACTTGGTCAACAATATCACTGGAACACTCATAAAGTTTTATAGCACCAAACATAATAAATTTGATGAGTATTTAATCTAATAACCCTAGCGGACATTCCAGATTTATTTTCTACTATAACATGAAATGCAGATTAGTAATTAATAGAGGGAAAATACAATTGTAAAGAATTACAAAAGGCTTTTGTTATTCAACAATTCATACGTTCTAATGAAAAAAGTAATTAAAGAAGATTTATGTTGTCTTCCTTTCTATATCCAGCAAATTCAAACATTAAAAAGAGAAGTTATAGTTACTAATAATTAAATCCCAAAAGCTAACAGAAGAATAGTTCACCCAAAGTTATACCACAGGACTACTGGCTTTCTCGTACTCCAAAAAACAGCGAAATAGCACAACAAAAAGCCCTTAATATAACATGCATCATAGGTTAATATACATATAACAACATCATCAAACGAAACAAACTAAAATTTGACAGTAATAAGCGTCAACTGAATTTCTCATTCTTCATCAAACTGGAAGAGTCAATTCATAGAAAAGCATACCTATACAACAATATATCTGCAACTCCTTCGATATCTCGTTCTCGCAAGTGATGTTAGTGAAGAAGGAGAATAGTGAGCGTGGAAAGCGTGAGAGGAAAATTCTAGAAGGCCGTTGAGGAACGGTATTGATCTCGACAGTAAACTAACAGTGGTGGTAAAGCAACGACGGCTGGCTGGGCTGAAGCTTGACGTAATGGTAGAGGAGCGACATCGATGATCAAGATGAGTGGCGGCAACAAGTCAGCGACGTACATAATGGTGGCCAGTTTGGTAGTCGGTGGCTGAAGCTTGATGACGGCAGAGCAATGGCAGCAGTGAAATCGAAGAGCAGCAGGGGAGTGGCAACAACAACTTAGCAAGTAGTGTGTTTAATTAGGTTAGATTTAGGGTTCACTTTTTCATTTTATACTTTAAAAATTGTATAGTGTAATTGTTCACATATTAAGTAACGAATTATAAGTCAACACGTGGTTAAGTAAAAAATAATAATTTGTGATAAAAAATATTCTATCATAAAACTATCATTAATTCATGATAAAAAATAATTCTATCACAAACCCATCATTAATCCATGACAAAAAATAATTCTATCATAAAACCATCATTAATCCATAATAGAAAATAATTATATCACAAAGCCATCATTAATTCATGATAGATTGAAAATTATGTCACAAGTCTATCATAATTTTATGATATAAGCCAATTTACCTAGAATCTGTCATAAGTTTTTTGTCATCTATTATCAATTTTCTTGTAGTGGGAATTACAAAAAAAAAAATTATATATATGGTCTATTGTTAAAGGACTTATGTATTCTAAAAAATGCATCAGCTTGACTAGTTCAAGATGAAGTCACAATAAGGAAGTTATTGGACCGACTATAATATGCTTCAATATTATGGAAACATGATTTTAGCCATATATAAGTTTATCACCTTGTGAAGGCGAGCTTATTTAAAGTCAAGTTAGGCTCTTTACTAGCAACTGAATTACGATCTACACAGTGAACAATTAGACAAATGCCTTTTATTAAAAAGAATTCACTGTAGCACATAATTTTTACCATGCGAGCTTCTTATGACCAATAAGGAAAATGAGTGAAGAAAAGAATGAATGAATCCCTACTTCCTCATTGTGCAAGTTCCATCAAGGTAAAATACGACCTCGTTGTTATCCTTAGTAATTGTCAACTAAATTTTGAGGTAAAAGATTAATGTTTGCTGTTTTAGCATATGCCTATGGCTATGAATTTATGCAGCATTATGAAATATGACTAAAAGGTAATTAGTCCAAATTTTTCAAAATGTGAGTAGGAAAACTCAAGTTAGGCTCTTTACTGGCAACTGAATTACAATCTACATAGTGAACAATTAGACAAATGCCTTTTATTAAAAGGAATTCACTGTAGCACATAATTTTTACCATGTGACCTTATGACCAATAAGGAAAATGAGTGAAGAAAAGAATGAATGAATCCCTACTTCCTCATTGTGCAAGTTTCTTCAAGGTAAAATACGACCTCGTTGTTATCCTTAGTAATTGTCAACTAAATTTTGAGGTAAAAGATTAATGTTTGCTACTTTAGCATATTACCTATGGCTATGAATTTATACAGCATTATGAAATATGAATTAAAAGTAATTAGCCCAAAATTTTTAAAATGTGAGTAGGAAGAGAATATTTATTTTTCTTACATTTGAGTTGTGTATTTAACAGTCGACCAAAGTATGCTTGGACCAAAGTAATAAAATAACATCTAGAATATATGACGAATATATATTGAATCTCTTGTATTTTTTTACAATTGAGATTTCTTACTATTTCAACTCCAACTTATTTTTCATGGTCACATATTGTATTTGCCAGTGTGACACTGCATTTAAGGATTTAGCCTGAATCACTTTCGTTGCTATGCTTCTAGTGTCATCCCATCACGTGCAACTGAGAGATGTTTGAATTTGCACACATGATGAGTTGGACTGGCCCAACATAAAGAATAATCTAGAAGCTTCTTTTAGATAGAGTTCCTTATAACTATTATAAGTCTAACTGAACTCTATGAGTTATGAAGTCTTTTAATTAACTTTTATCACTCTCATGAGCTTCTATGTAAATGCACCTATTATATTTAAAATTGGTGTGTGAGAGACATGAAAAATACATGGAACGTATAAGAAAATACATAGAGTGAAAACGAGAGAAAAAGGCAGTAGGTTTTTACAATATAAACTAAGGGATTTTTTTTTATATTATGACTATCCTCCAACCGTAAGCATACAGTAACATAAAGATTTTCCTTAAAATTATCCTTGGTCTCTAATTAAATTAACAGTGACATAACCTCATTTTAATTCGCTTCCACATTCAGAAATCAGAAGGTACGCTTTTGGATCTCCTATTAAGTAAATGTTTTTTTTTTTAATGGACCCATTAAGTAAATGTTGAACGTGCACAAATATCAACAGTTCCAATAAATTGTGCTTTTCAGAAACAGACTTGTTCATCTCCATGAATTGCGCACCAGAATGTAGGAGGGAAATATTGGAAGGAGTTATATCAATTCTGCTATTGTTGTAGCAAAAACTTATCATAAACTCAAATCCCTTTGCTCTTCTGGAAAAGTCATGCAATATCACTTTAAGATTTTTTTTCTTAGTACCAATTGATTTACCATATAACTTGCTTAATCTACCCGTGTATGAAGCAATGATTTTCCGCAAATAGCCACGAAGAAAAAAGAAACAGAGTTAGATGTGTTTGAATTAACCCACAAATTTTACATAAGAATTATTAAAATTATAATCCTTAAACAAACATCTACTACCTGATCATAATTTCTTTAATCACAATGACAAAACTGCAAGAAAGAAGAACTCAAGTAATAAAGCTTGAAGCTAAATAACAAGTAATTGAGGCAATTTAAGATCATTCCAAATCACTATTACATCACAGTGAAACCTTTAATTGCCTAGATTCCACCGAAAGAATTAAATTAATGTTTAAAAAAATGAATTAACTCATTGAATTAAACAAAACAAATGAGGGAGATTGAAAGGAAGATCTAGACCAACACCTCCAAATAAAAGGGCGAGAGATCCTTATGGAGAATAAATTTTGGGATGGTAATTAAACAATACTGTGGGTCAGAGACAATGATGACGCATTGATGATGTTTGATGGCTAGTGAGATTTTGGGTGCTCGTGAGCTTGGCGGCTGATTATTCTTGTTGTTGAGAAATATTAGAATAGATTAGAGCTAACATATCAGCCGTATAATAAGTAACTGATGTTATGATATGTGTGTATTTATTTTAAAAATTATCATGTAAGTGGTGGTTATATTAAATTCAATTACACATGTCATGTATGTATCAATTGATTGTAATACATCAGAGGTATTCTATAATTTCTCCTTCTTGTTAATTTGTGCCCAAGCTTAAACATTTTAAATGTATCTTTCATCAAGATAGAAGTTTACAATACTAAACTAAATCACCATTCATGGATGAATGACTCATGTATCTTGCATTAATTACTCGAGATAAAACAGCCCCTGCAAATTAACACTTTCAGATGAATTAGAAAGGAAAATAATGTTACCTATGATAGTCACCATTGTCGAAGTCATAGTAGATAGCCTGCAAATTAACAATAATAACAGCATTTACATTAGTTTATGAAACTGCTTTTATTGGTTTTTTTTTTTTTTGCAAGGCTATGTTTATAAATAGTAGTGCATTTAAACTTACATATATACTGTATCTTAGACCAGCCATTAATGTGGTATAGTTTTTGTAAAGTACCCTATTTACTTCATAAACTTCACTTTCCTCTATGCCAAGATTTTGAGTCATCTATTATACACAAAGTAAATTTGTAGAAACTAGTTATACACTTGTTAAACAAATAAACAACTTAAATGACAAAAGTTTACTAACTGAATAGAAATGCACCAAGGTCATTATAAATTGGCACTACTTACTGAAATGATCAACAACATTGACACTAACACCTCATACATGAATTCAGATTTTAAGCATATAAAGAGAGTTCAAATGAATGATTGCTTATACATTTTATAACAGATTTTACAACAATAAAGTAGATAAATGGCAACTCTACTAGAGGTATGTTTCTAGTATAAGGAATCAAAAATAAGTAAAGGAGCAAGGTAGTATCTTATCATCCGCATAATCAACACATCATGACAGAAATTGAATCAAATAAATACTACGAATGTCGAATAGAAGAAAGAAATTAAAACATTTTCTGCAAAATATTATTATTATTATTATTATTATTATTATTATTATTATTATTATTATTATTATTATTATTATTATTATTATTATTAATCAATAACAGGTCTTAATATAAAGCTAAAAGTTTCTGATGATAACATAAATATCCAAAACTATATAGTCAAATACTCAAAAGTTGAAACCAAAATATCAGAAAAAAATTTATAAAGCAATAATAATAAACCTAAGCAGTAAACACGACAAACCCACCAGTTTTTTTAATTTTCTTCTTGGCTGTTTTGGAAACAAGCTTGGCCTTCACCACAACGAGTTGGTTCTCAAGCAAAAGGCCCTTACCCAAAATCTTAAAGTAGCCAAACTGAGTCACATCGATCGTGGGAACATTGTCTTTGGAAGCCTTGGCTTTGACCTCCTGAGGTACCATTGGCCAAAGCCTTTTTTTTTTTTAATCCATGACAATGAAAACTGATCTTTTATTCAAGCAAATGAAGCGAAACCCCTGCTCAAAGATACCATAAAAACTAGATGTCAATTTTGAACACTAGTGTCTAAAGCCCAGAGGCCTATGTATTTGATAAAACAACTGACGGAACACTAAACACATAATGTTGAAATTCAAAAGTTAAAAGGGTCAAACAGAGAATTGAAACATAATATGATTTGCCCTTGAGATAAATTCTTGGCCCTCAAATCACATGCAGAAGCAGGCTATAGTGAAGAGAGATTTGGAAGAAGCACTAAAAATGCGAAAAGATCAAAGTTGCCCTTCTTGAGAAAACCGACCTTATGATTACTAAGGCAATTCATGCAAGACAACTACTATACGAACCCTAAAAATGGAGTTGCTTACCTTCTACAGGGGATGCGGGGAAAATTAAATTATTACAGTATTACTCACAACTCAATTAGTTTGAGTATTTGACTAATCTAATTCAGGCAAAAAATTAATGAAAAAAATTAAAAAGTGGAATCTCAACTCACTGTCTCAGGCGGCCGGTGCGATGGCAATGACTGAACGCGGCTGCGACGGCAACAGTTTAGACCGGAGGGTGAGATGGTGACCAGAGATGGAGAAAGTGAGAGCGACTAAACGAGCGTGAAAGAGAGGGGCTGCCGCTACTGTGTGTGCATTCAGAGAGAGAGTGAAAGCGAGCAAGCTACTGCAGCGTGTGGTGCGACCTGCTGGGCTGCCGCAGCGCGGGCTGCGTGTGCTGCTATCATCGTGCATGCTACTAAGGCCTTGGGGAGGGGCTGCCGCCGGTTAGCGCTTAGGGAGAGTTAGGGATTTAGGCAGTTGGAATTTTAGGGATTTGGATTTTAGTTTGTTTGAGAGGGAACACATTTTGGTGGAGGGAGATCAAAAAATTTGTGTTAAATTATAGCAAAGGGTTTGTAGTTAATTATATACGGTTTAACCAAACAAAGAAAATATGCGCACAAGTGGTTTGTAGTTTGAAATTAAAATTTTAACTTCGAAGATATTGAGTTTGAGTCCAAGTAAAAACATAATTAGAATTATATTTTTTTTTATCACTAATACTAAAGTATCAGTAATTACTGAGTTTTATGCTATTGACACCTTAGTACCAGTGATTTATGATACATATTTATTAAATGGAAAAAATGATCCAAATGTATACCATTATTGACACTTTTTACGAAGTGTCAGTAAAGGTCATTTTTGTAGTAGTGATAATTGTTTTTAATCACATCTATATTTTAAAAAGTGTGGACGACTATATTTAAAAAATTTTATGCATCCAATTATTTGTTAAGGAGTCCTTGTAACATTTTTTAAACTTCTCATGTTATTTTAATTTAAAATTTTGATTTAATGGTTGTTTATTAAACATTTTTTTATTGATCAAAAGAGATTTGAATGTGTTATTGTGTTTTTAATTTTATAAGATGATAAGTACAAGAGGAGGGTGAAGGAGCTAGAGGAGGATACGACATTTATGATAAATTATGAAAGGAAAACGAAGAGATGTTGCAGATACTTGAGTTGATTGATGCATGACATCCAGCGACTGGGCTTGGGATACCGTTTTGAAAATGAGATAAAGAGAGCCCTTGATAGAATTTTATCGTGTGAACAATATGATCTTGCCAGCGCCAAAGAGGACCTCCATGTTGCTGCCCTCAAATTTAGGGTGCTTAAGCAACAGGGGTTCGACATTTCTCTAGGTTAGGACTTTTTCCTCATCATTGATACCTTAAGCCAAGAAATTAATTTAACACAATCTATTAAGTTGGATTTTAATCTATTAAAGTGAGTTTACTGTTTTTAAGTTTGGGTTGCCAAGGCACCTATGGCCTCTTGGGTACTTCTACTTAACTTTAAAAATATAATAATTAATTGGATAAATGTTAGTTGTTATATTTTAAGTTAAGTTTCCGTTCAGTCTCTATATTTTGAGAAATATATTAAGACACCACAATTGTTAAATGTGTGATGCTTTTGCCCCTTTTTTTTTTTTTTGACGTTGCAGTAATAATACCCTTACTACAATTTGGAGAGCTTTAATTAATTTATCCATAAAAAATTAGTTAGCAAATTGACAAATAATTATCATTTTAAAAGAACTATATTTTTATATCTTTACAATAATCATTCTAAAAGCTATTTACAAATAAATTAATACTAGTCAGCTACGTTTAATACCTTGCTATCTTGCTAATAAAGACTACATGAATATTTACCCTAATTTATCCACATGGTAATAAATACCTATATTTTTAATTTGCTAGTAATATTCATCGTTAATGGCTTTGATATCTAAAAATTTTATCATTCAGTGGCAACATGTTCTCAATCTCAATCATATCCTCCAATGAAGGTGATAGTTTTAACTAATTTTTCATCTTATTGGTTTAAAGAAATGATTTACATAAACACATATCATTAAGGCATTCATGGACAATGAAAGGCAAGTTCATGGAAACCATTCACAATGATGTTAAAGGAGTGCTTAGTTCGCACGAGGCATCATATCTTGCCTTTGAAGGATAAGACACCTTGGGGAGGCCCTGACGTTCTCAAGAAGACATCTCAATCAACTTGAAACAAAATTAGATCCATATATGTCATAATTAGTTAGTCATTTATTGGAGCTTCTACACCATTATAGAATGAGAAGGCTAGAAGCGCGGTGGTATATCGAAGCATACCGTAAAAAAGGAAGGTGCAAATTACATGCTACTTGAACTTGCAAAGCTAGATTTCAACAGGGCTCAATCAATCTAACAAGGAGAGATTAAAAATGTTATAAGGTCCGTTTAAAATTTGCATATATATAAATATGCAATGAAGTTAACATTAACTGTAAATGGCTGGTTAGCTTCAATGTCACGAAGTAATTTGGTTAGTTTCTTTCTTTCGTGAATTATGTGGTGGAAGGACATTGATCTGGCGAAAAAGTTAAAGTTTGCAAGGGAAAGGCTAATGGAATGCTTCATTTGAAATGTTGGAATGGTTCCTAAACCACAATATAGTAATTGCCGAAGAGGGCTAACGAAGGTGGCAACGTTTATAACCACCATTGATGACAAATATAATTTTAGACGAATTGGAGCTTTTTACAGATGTCGTTGAGAGATTTGTACTAATTTAATTTTAATAACACAAGAGTTATTTATATCGGTTATTTTAGTGTTACTCTCTAGTGAAGTGACAATTTTCAAATTACCCCCTTGTTATTGAAAACATCAATGTACCCCCCAAAACTCGTTATCTTTAACTATTGACCGCCATTGACTCATGAAAGTACGAAAGTATCCCTACCCTAACAAAATATTCTTTTAACGGCTTTGTAAGGTCAACAAAAATAATTGATATATGTTAAGTCATTCGAAATGTAAGAAGTTAACTATTAAAATATTAATATGTAAAAAATGATTAAAAATAAAATTTGGAAATGACTTCATGGGCTTGAAAAAGTAATTGGTTACCCTGAATTAGACATATTAGTTAGGGAAATTACAAGTTATGCCATCGTATGTAAATTACGATAAATGACATAAAATTTTACACGTGTCCAACTAGTTCAAAATTCAAAATGACTTTGCACAACATTGCTTCATAAATTTACAAAGACCATTGTACACAACCCACGAGCCCTAAAGCATCGAAATCCAACTATTGCTGCAAAAGCTTCAACAAAGCAGTGAGAATGCCATCCTCTAGGGGAAGCTCCAGCAACGTTTTTGATGAATACGGAGAAGAGAAGTTGCAAGTGAACAGCAAGGTCATCAAGTTTAGAAAAACAATTGTGTACTAACTATGGTGAACGAGTCACAATCAAAATTTCTGAATCTACTGTAAATCCTAAGATGCTTTATTATAAATGTGAGAGGTCGAACTACGATTACTTTAGGTGGTGGGAACCATCTAGCTTTGAGTACAAGGTAATTGCAAGAGGGTTAGGTAAGTTGTAAGATGAAGAAGAGAACTAAGCTCACAACAATGACCACCAAACTTGTTGCAAAATCAGACAAGATGAAGAGCTTGTTGTATACCATCATCATAATGCAGTTACTGTGTATTATGTACATTTATCATCTTGGGCAGAAAATAAATAAATAGAATGACTACAAGGCTTAAATAATAGAGTTAAATAACTAAAGCATGAACATAAGTAATGAAAATGATGTATTTCATTATCAAAAGTTGTAGTTCATTACATTAATAGTACATGAGCTGTTGCACATAAGGTAATTAAAATGATGTATTTCATTATCAAAAGTTGTAGTTCATTACATTGATAGTGATGTTGTTCCTATATACATGTATGTTGCAATAAATATGTCACAAAAAATCAGGTGAATGTCTGCACATTTCTGCTGCTCCTCCTCCTACCTTTGTCCAAAATATGAATTGCAACACACCCAAAACTTTAAGCTAAATTTCCTGCTTTCCAACTGTCATATTCATTCACTACCATAATACACTATCATAGATACGAAGTTACACAAAATGACAAGCATGATTTGTTGGTAGTGAATATGCAATTAATGAATGAATGATGTTGCCCTATGTTTTTACCTGCAGCATACTATGCGATAAAACCTAGCAACAATACCTTACAAACAATTTAACATAATTCATAAAATTTAATACATCATTGCAAGACATTTGAACCCAATAGCATGTTGAACAACTTACAACAAATATGAAGGATTGATTTGCCATTCAGATCTCCTTTTGTCTTTGCTGTAGGAAGGGCTGATCGTGAAGTGCCTCTTGGACTCGCTATTTCTCTATAATTTGAATTCCTTTTGCAGGTGATGTTTCCAATGCAGCTTCTAATGTTTGTGCAACTGGTTGTCTGTTTGTTGAACCCCTTGCTGGCACTTTTATTTTGACTAGCAAACAACACATTCATGAACATGTATTGTAGAAACTTATAATACATGTATGTAATAAATTGTAAGTGTAGAAAATTTCAACTGTCAGTAAAGCTTCAATTTATACTAGAAAAGCCTCCAAAGTATGTCAACTAACATGATTAAAAAAGTAAAGGAAGACTAACAAACCTGAACTAAAATTAAATAAGAACAGTGACTAACTCAAAACTAAAGCTATAACAGTTGCTGCACTAATTTTAAACAAAGTTACTCATGTCATATTGATATTACACCTATGCTAAAATATATTTAAAATTACCTTACATTGATAAACAAACAAAATTAGTAACTTCATCTTCTGGATATTGAATATATGTCATGTCTTTAAATATAAATGCTAAACAAACCTAATGCAGCATGAACACTCCCAATAGCAGTAGATGGTTGTGTTTGTGTTGTTGCTGGTGTCGGTGTGGTGTTATACTTGATAGGGCAGCAGAACTGCTTGGTTGTGTAGGTGTATTTGTCCCTAGCCTTGAGGCAAAAGCATTCATTCATGGGTATCATGCACTAGAGCTTGAAGTTGTCGCTAAAGTCTTCCGATGCGTATAAATTTCACGAATGTAATAAAATGTCATTAGGCGATAATGAACGGCTGGTTATAATTGGTTTAAAAAATATAAATTTATCAGCCAAGTCGGAGTATAAGTTTTACCATTATTGTTCTAGTATTCTTGCTTACATTGGCTGGATTATGAGGACAACATCTTATATTGTGACTGATGCCTCTATAGTATATGCATGAAACTGTCAATTTTCTACTGTGAGATGGCACTTCACAAGCCTCCCTTCTTCTACAAGTCTTGGGCCTGCCAGGTGGTCTTGATATATTTGGAGGAAAAATTTCATCGGCCTCTATGTGTGGCTACTTAGACTTGTCTGGCAGAGGATGAATGTTGCTTGAATAACATTTTAGATAAGCCTTTTTTATTAAGCAACCAACAATATATGGCTTATAAGTAGCCCTTAAATGAGCAATACAAGGCATTACATGACTGCATTGTAGACCACTAATTTGCCACAACCCACAGTCACACGTATGCTCCTCTAAATTAACCACATACAACTTCTTATTATTGGCCATATACGTCTTGCTGGTATCTTCGACTTCAAAAAACATCTCACTTGCTGGTATAACATGACAGAACCTTCCAGCCTTGAGTAATTTGTTCATCTTCTTATTGATATAATAAGGAACTTCAGTGCTCCATCCTTGACATTCCATCTTTCTTTCTATGATTGCTTGTATCATCTTCTTCCTTATATGCTCTATCAGGGTGATTATTGGTGCATTTCTCATTTCTTCAAGTCATGCATTCTAACTCTCAGTCATGTTGTTTGTTGTATGATCACATTTGACTGATTTATCAAAAGCATGAACTGACCAGTATTTTGGGTTGATTTTCCATAGCTAATCGAAAGCATGTGCATCAACCTTCATTATATTGTTCATTACTTCCGTAAAATCATCCTTATTTGCGACCCTAACTACTTTCCAGTACTCGTCTATCAACTGTACATTGGGAAACCTTTGCATTAGGTTGAAAATACATGTCTCGCACAATACCTGTTAAGGAAAAAAGAACTCAAAATGTTAATCTTAGGCTACCCTGGGCAAATGACAAAACTCAAATTTGAAATACTAACTAGGCAACCCAAGAGGGGGGTGAATTGAGATTTTAAAAATTATCCTAGGCAAACCACACAACAATTTAATCTAATGCCTTAATAAATTCGAAAACAATAAATTCAATAAAAGCACAATAATAAATGAGTAAGGGAAGAGAAAGCAAACTCAAGGATTTTTACGTGGTTCGGCAATCCCCGCCTACGTCCACGCCTCCAAGCACACCGGGCTTGAGGATTTCACTAAGCTGGCCTCCCAAGGCTTCAAACGCTTACAATTGACTTCCAAGGTGTCAATGGACCTTTACAACAAGAGATTATCCCCAATCTCTTAACCCAAGTGTATCCCAACACTTACAATCTTTTAACTTGATTTTACAAAAAAGATTACAAATGAATCTCTCTCACACAATGTGTTTGATCACAAGTGAAAGCTCAATGTGTGAATGAATGAGATGAATACAAAGATTTAAAGCTCAATGAAAGTTGTATTCTCAATATTTTGCTCAATGATGATCGTTGGAATTCTTCTTGTTTGAATTGGATTGAGCTTATTTATAGTTAGAGCTAAAAAACTAGCCGTTATAGACTGTCTGCTAGAAAACGGTTCGCCGTTAACGATTAACGGTTAACCGTTTAGGCTGGTCAAAGTTACCGTTGGGCCAATTTTTAAATAAACGGTTTACCGTTTAGGATTACCCTTTCGCCGTTAATTTCTAGAGACCTATAAAAAAAATTTGGTTTAACCGTTCTTACTAAACGGTTCAAGGTTAGCAATCTGGAAATAATCGGTTAACCGTTTTCAGTAAACGGTTCACCGTTATGTTCCAGAATCATCATTTTAACAATACTTTGCAGAACATGCTTTCTGAAAATTATCGGTTAGCCGTTTTAAATAAACGGTTAGCCGTTTACTACAGTGATTGCTACAGTGAAATTATTTTTCAAATTTATAGTTTGACCCTAAAACTTTATAAAACTGTATTATGGCCCAAAACGTTATGAAAGTTTACAAAAATGTCCAATTTCAGAATTTCTAAATAGTGCTTTGTTAATCTCAAAACTTTTTAAAATTATGATATAGCCCAAAATGCTATGACACTTTTCAAATAAGTCCTTCTCCAAAATTTCAAGCAATACTTGTTGATTTCAAAGTTTTCAAAACTCTTTCAATTAAATCATTACTTGAAAAACAACCAATTTCATAAAATTATTTTTCCATTAAATATAAAACCTTTATAATGTAAAAGTAATGATTTATTTACAGTGTATAAAAAATAATTTGAGCTTAAAAGATTAATCATTCTTAATCTTGTTTGTTATCATCAAAATCAATATTATGGAACCATATAAGTTAACAAAATTGGCCCCCTCAAGTTTTGACACAATCAAGTTACCCCCATATCACTTCGACCACAGTTTATTAGATCATCATACAAAGCTGTAAATGTGTAGAAAAAGTTGCAAGTTTATAATACATCAATAAAAGTCAAAATTATATTATTTTTTACGAAATAATAATTAGGCAACCCAAAAGAGGGGGTGAATTGAGATTTTTTAAAATAAACAAAACACACCACACAACAATTCAATCTAATGTCTTAATAAAATTAAAAAATAATAAATTTAATAAAGCACAATAATAAAAGAGTAAGGGAAGAGAGATCAAACACGTGATTTTTATGTGGTTTGGCTAACCGTGCCTACGTCCACGCCTCCAAGCTCACCGGGCTTGAGGATTCCACTAAGCAAGCCTCCGAAGCTTGAGGATTCCACTAAGCAAGCCTCCGAGGCTTCAATCACTCTTACGATTGACTTCCAAGGTGTCAATAAATTTTTACAACAAGAGATTATCTCAAATCTCTTAACCTAAGTGTATCCCAACACTTACAACCTCTCAATTTGATTTTTCAAAAGAATTACAAGTAAATCTCTCTCACACAATGTGTTTGATTACAAATGAAATTCTAAAGTGTGAGTAAATAAGATTAATACAAGAATTTAAAGCTCAAATGAAAGTTGTATGCTCAATAATTTGCTCAATGATAATAGTTGGAATTGTTGTTGTTTGAGTTTAAATGAGCCTTTTTATAGTTTAGGCTAAAAACTAGTCGTTACAGACAATTTGCTCGAACTCGGATTGCCGTTAACCAGAAGTCGGATTGCCATTTTGACTTGAGCCAGTTACCATTAGACAGATTTTCAAATTGTCATATCACCGTTATTGAAATGTCGGATCGCCGTTATCGTCCAGTGACCTGCAAAGATAATGTCGGCTTACCGTTTCCAAGAAGTTGGTTTGTCGTTAGTGTCCAAAGGCTAAACTTCAATTCTGTTCAATGTCGGTTAGCCGTTATCATAAATTCGGATCACCAACAGTGTCCAGAAGCTACTTTTCATTTAGATCATGGTATTTGAAAAACAACTAATTTTATGAAATTATTTTCATTTAAGAATAAAAACCATTATTATACCAAACTAATGATTTATTTAAAAATGTATGAAAATCGTTTGACCTTTAAAAAACCTTAATATATCTTAATCAGGTTTGTTATCATCAAAATCATTATTATAGATATATTCATGTTAACATTTTAAGATTTTACTCACCTATTTTGTGATACGTAAAACTCCAAGTTTAAGCCTATTTTGTGATCCGTAAAACTCCAAGTTTAAGGCATTCAATACACCCTTTTGTCTATTCGTCATGAAGGTTAACTCCCTTGAATTAGCCAAGTACTCTTTCAAATGCCCCAGAAACCATGTCCAACTATCAGTGTTCTCAAATTTACAGACACATGCTGCCAATGAAAAAATCTCTTGGTTTGCATCAAGTGTAACTACTGATAACAAGACACCCTTGAATGGTCCCTTCAAACGACATCTAGCAAGACCAATAAATGGTCTGCAGCCCTCCTTGAAACCATCTCCAAGTCCTGTGAAACTAATAACGAACCTTTGGAACCTATACTTGCCTGCAGCGGTGCATGATTTTGTAACTTTAAGCATTGCTAGTGCACTTGGCATATGTTCTTTTATAATGTGAGCATAGTCCCAAAGGTCCTTAAAGCTTTTAACATGGTCTCCATCACCTACTGACTCAATAATTTTTCTTTTGGCACTATAAGTCTTCTGTGTACTGACTTCAACTCCATATATCTATTTGATGTCAATGACCATATTTTCCATAGAAAATGAAGGATCAATAATGATTTTCTTATTGTACTTCCTGACAATCCAAACAGAGTTGCCTCTGGATTTTTCACAATCCCCTGACATGTATGGACATCATGAAAACTTTTGGTTTGAAAGCATTCACCGTGTCTATGCAATAATGCATATACCTTGAAAGGACATTTGGATGCATAACGACGACATAGTATCCTTCTTCTCTTAAATTTCAATCTTCTACCTCGAAAACATTCTTGAATATAGAAATCTTGAAGAGCCCATGCAAAAGACTTCATGTTTCTAAAAACTATTCCAACCTTAAACTCCACTGGATCTATGCCGTCCTCAAACATTTGACCCCCCCAATATGCGAGACATTGCACGGAATGGATGCTCATCAGCTGATGATTGCATTGGACCGAAATCAATATTATCACTTTCATAACCCTCTAACAAGTTATCATCGCTATCATTGCCATCATCATCATCAAATTTACCATTATTGCCGTGTTTTACTTCTTCATTATTGCCATCATTTTCTGAATCAAACCATAAATGAAACTCGTCTTGAGCATGTGAAAAAGGCAAATCATTCATTGTTATCTGTGTTGAAGGACCAACACCTAATGAATTTCTAGTTCGCCTTGTCTTTCTTGGCTTAGGGTTGTTCTGAACAAACTCATTGTCTACAAAATTTAATTTTCTTTTCTTTCCACTTCTCTTCGAAGGCTTAACAAGAGCATGTTGTTTCTTCTGCCTCCGTTATGCAATCCTTTGAGAAGCTCTTATCTGGACAGAAGCAGTTATTCTTTTGTTGGCACGCAAATGAGATGGCTGAACTTTACCACATCTCCCATTTACCGTAATTGACTCCGTTACAATTGTTTCAAATGGTTTGGCTTGGTCAACTTGAGATGGAAATTCAGGCAGCAATGCAGGTTCATGATTAGGAGTTTGTGATGTTTGTTTTAGTGGTGTTGGCTGGTAAGATGTTGATGTAGCAAAAGGTACTGTACTATGGCAAGCTCTAAGACGGATTGACCCCTCTGTGAACTATTGTCTTAAAAAATTTAAGACAATGATGGATTTATACTATTCGCACCCAACCCAAGGTCATCATCATCATTTTCATCCCCCAACAAAACATTATAGAAATCATCGGTCACATCATTATCTTTCTCTAGTTCAGATGTATGAGTAATTGCATGTATTAGTGTTTGGTCAATTTTTAGGTTAATTGTTGGAGTAGGCAATAAAGTTTAGTCATAATATGGGTGTGTGTCATTAAAATTACTACCAAACTTTGTTGTCGGTTGATCTTGTTGTAGATTTGATTTCGTTGGTGTCTTAATCATCTGAAGAACTTATTTTGTGGTTAATACATTGTCATCTGTTATATGTTGTTCTGCTTCATGTTTAGGTGATGTTTCAGATTGATGTATTAACTTAGGTGCAGATGGTGATGTAATGACAGGTTCAGGAGTGGGGGTTGATGGACTAAGGTGATTGGATCCAGGGCCAGGGGTAGGTCTCTTGCCTCTTCTTTTCTTCCTTAGAACACTCTTAATATTTCTACTATTAGTCTTACCATTTGGTGGTTCAGCAGGTTATGGTGCTTCTGCGGCAATAGTCTAATATCATCATCGAATAATCTCTTTCGACCTACATACTTCACATTCAACGGTAACACCTCCATTTAGAAAGTCAATCTTTGTGTACTTATTCTTGTTAAACAATTACTATACCTAATATATTTCATTATCATTCTCTATTGCCCAATTTTTTCAATTCCAAGGCAATGTAACCTCAAGCACAAACCTCTCACGGGGTTAGCTGGTTCTCCCAAAAACTTGTCTTATTACACTATTGATCACTATCACTCCACATAAATAATCAGGATCTATAAGGCCAAGATCCCACCTTACACCTATAAAGTTAACAAAAGTTGACACCTTAAATTCTTTTCCCTATATATTACAATACACAGACAAGCTTCAAAATCCACAATCCACACATATACTACTGTCAGTCGTATACAACCTCATTATGCAAATCATTCATTACAATTGTTAAGATTAGTCAACAGTAAGGACAATGAAATAGAAAAATCAACCTACTCAAATTCCAAAATCATCGTTTGTATTGAGCGGCTCACAGCCGCAACCAGTAACTTACAATGCTCATCAAAACCAACAAAAATAATAGAAATCTTGATTTCCTTCTGTGGTTTTCAATTTTCTGAGTGTAGAAACAAGGAAAAAATTCCTATATTTTTTACTACAAACAAAAATCCGTAAATTTATAAAAACCCAAGGTTTTCAATAATGTTTCAAAATCAATGATTAACACCCTGATGCAATGTCATTAACCTATCATTATCATGCCTAGAAATGACATAAGTACCGACATACAGTCCAAAACAAAAGATAATGGTAAAATATTAAAAAAGTTCCTTTTTTTTCTCACCTTAGCTGTCGGACGAGGCCGTTTAAACTCAGATTCTCCATTGCAACTGCCTGAGTTCATCTTGCTCCTTCCAATTTCAACCTTACAGTTTGTTCAATGCTGCTCTGTTTTTTTGCCTGAGTGAAATCTTGCAAGTTACGACTGTATGCACAAATGGTTCGCTTTACTTTGGCACGAATGCAAAACTTTCATTTTTTATGTCACACCATGAATTTTTTTCCTTTTTGTTTTCTTTTTATTTTTTTATTTTTTTAACATTTACACCACACAATAAAACAGGGTTAGGTTAAAAATACTGACTGATTTGATGTTTCTTGCATATGCACCACGTGTCCTTATGCTTAACAATCGTTACAAATTTGTATTAGTATCATCTTACCCTTTCTGCCATTTAAATTAACGAAGAGATAACAAGTTTTGGGGGGTAGATTGATGATTTCAATAGTAAGGGAGTAATTTGAAAATTGTCACTTCACTAGGGGGTAATACGAAATTAACCCTATTGATATTAATAACTTCATATATTTGAATGCTAACTAGTTTAATGATGTTGTTGTCAGATGAGATATCAATGTTGTTAATGATCTTCCAGACTATATGCAATTAAGCTTTCTGGCTCTTTACAACACTATCAACGAGATGGCTTATGACACTCTCAAACAACATGGAGAAATCATCATCCCATACCTAACAGAAGCTGTAGTTACTTAATTAGCATTAACTATTTTAATTGCCTTTAACATTCTAACTAACTTTAATTTTGATTTTGATCATTCAGTCGAATGATTTGCGCAAATCGTTTTTACAAGATGCAAAATGGAATTATAATAATTACACACCAACATTTGAGGAATATCTCGAGAATGCTTGGCAATCATCAGGAGAACTTTTCTTAATTCGTTCCCATTTCTCACTGAGTCGAAGTATTAACAAGGAGGCACTTAAGTCCTTAGAAAAATACCATGATCTCATGAGCTGGCCCTCCATAATTTTTCGACTTTTTAATGATTTCGCTACCTCAAATGTATAATTCAAATCCATATCATTTTCAAAGACATTCATAATTCTATCAATTAATTGGCGGCTCGAATTTCATTAACACTAGTAATATGACGCACAATCTGAATCGGAGAGAGGCAAAACTACAAGTTTGATACTGTGTTACATATATAAACTGGTTTGTCCGAAGAAGTTGCTCGACAACATTTAGGGAATATGATTGACAGTTGCTGGAATAAAATGAATAAGCAACGGGTTGATGATCAGCATCCATTTGTTGTACTATTTGTTGAAACAGTTTTTAATCTTGCTCGGATAGCTCAATGTACGTACCAATATGGAGATGGGCTTGGAGCTCCAGACACAAGGGCAAAGAAAAGAGTTTTATCATTAGTTGTTGAGCCCATTAATTTCACTCTTGGAAATTAAGCGAATGGCAATGTCCTGATACATAAATAATTACTTAACGAAGGAACATATAAGAAAAACACTAAGTAGCACAATGTCATTAAGACTCTCTATAAGTTCTAAGTAGGACAATATCATTAAGACCCTCTTTTTAAGTTAATTTGTGTTAGAGTCTTATGCATCCAATATAGAGCATGATTATCATTCCTACTAATTATATTTATGTTTGATGACTTGATAAAATTAGGATTCGGCCATTTTGAGATGATCTTTTTATGCTCTTCAAAGGAATCACTGATGATGTCAGCAAACTCAGTTACACATCCAACTTCATACAACTCATTCCAGCAGCCCATTGCCCAATTTTCCATGCAATTTCCCAAATTGAGTGTTAGAGTGTCAGCATGACAACATTGATAATTTCAGCAAACTCTGGCACTTTCCTAGAGTGCTAGTGCTACACATCCAACTGTATACAACCAACTCCAATAGCCCACTTTCCATACAATTTCCAAACAAATTGCAAGCTATTTTTCAACCAAGAATGGAGCTATTGGCACCCCCTCAAAACTCTTTATAGAACCCTTTCTTTAAATGTACCATTTTAGTCATAATTAAAAGTACATAAAATGAAAATAATAATCTCTTCACTACTCACAACTATTTTTGTAAGAGCCAAGAACATCTAATAACTCATTATAGAATCATCAACTTCATTCACTTTAATCCTTAGTTTCTTGTTAACTGATTAGTATTTTTTTTTTCACCACACACCATTTTGTATTCTTAGGCATTTGAAAATTGATTGGGATTATTGACACCCTCTAAATACCTCTTAAAATCCTTTTTCTTTATTAACCCATTAAAATATTTAAAAATATTATAAAATTGTTTTAACACCTTCATCAATAGCAAAAATACCCTTAACTAAAATTTATTACTGTAAACCCCATTCTTCAACTTTTATTTATTTTTATCATTAAACCTCATTTTATAACGAAATTTCTTCCATTCCAAAGAAAAAACAATAAAACTTTTGCCTGCAATATCTCTTTTGGTCGAATATTATTTTTAGATAGGTCAACCAATATGTTGACCTCTTTGTTAGTAAGTCTGCCTACAAACGAGTGGCCCTGGAGATGTTTTGCAAAATGATGGTTATGTAATCCACAAATCACTTTTAGCATCCAATCTTGATTATTGACCAACATTTACCCCTTTAATAAAAATGGACAACCACGCTTTTTTTGTTTCAATTGCATTGAATCTTTTCTTCTTTTCTAAATTGTTATTATGCTTATATGCATCAATACTTCTTTTGCAATATACATCACTTCTTTTAGGGTAAAAACTTGTTTAGTCCCTATATTATAATGTTAGTGCCTGTTTAGCCCTTGTATTTTTAAAAATACCTCAAAACATCCTTGTCGTTGAACTATTGACACTCCTATCATTATTTTTGTTGCTTTCATCTTGCTTTTACAATATTGTCCTCTTACAATAATATTTCTTTTTTTGGACAATACTAAAAGAAAAAAATAAATTACCAATTTAACCTAGAAATAAAATAAAATAAAAATAAAAATAATATATATTACTTTTTATGGAAGCTCACATATGTCCAAAAAAATTGATAATATAAAAAAATTAGATTACCAATTTTTTGGACATTAATAAAAAAATAATAATATATTAACTCCTCAAAAGAGTGTTCCACAAAAATTAATATATATTCTTTTGTTTCTATTTTATTTTTTGGTGTTAAATTGATAATTTAATTTTTTTTTCTTTTTATTAATTGTAAGAGGATAATACTTTAAAAGCAAGCCAAAAGAAATAACAAATAATGGCAGGGATGTCAATAATTTAACGGCAAGGATATTTTGAGATATTTTTTAAAACACAAGGACTAAACTGATACTAATGTCAAAATTTAGGGACTGATGCGGTTTTACCCCTTCTTTTACAAGCATAACTTATCCTTGATCTCCTTCCAATCACATTGATGTCGGATCTTTTAATAACAATGACGAGTCCATTTTTTTCCAACATTATGTGTCCATTGAATTAATTCTTCCCGATTAATGAAAACATGTGAATAAGGTAATAATATATTAGTAAACCATACAAGAAAATAAAATGAATCTAGTTTTATATTTCTCCAGTAGTGAATGCAGCATTGTAATTCATAACATCTATTTCATTACGCATAAGAACTTTCCTCTTCACAACTGTTATATAGATATTACATAAGTAATACAACTAAGCTTGAAACATAAAACTCAAACAATAGCAATTTATTAAACAATAATCCATCGAACAATTGATGTTCGTTAAGAGGACATTTGTTGAGCATTATTCAACATTCTGCCTATAATTACAATTCGAAAATATTAAAATAATAGCAAACTTACCTTTTTACTATCATCTTCTCCCATTTGCATGATTATTTTCTCCTAAATTTAAAATTCTTCAATTAGGGTTTAAGAAAGAAAAGAGTTATGAATCCTAATCTAACATTGTTGGATCCTTAATTAAACATTGGGTTTATATGTGAATAATTATGTGTTATGAACTGTCATATAATGTTAAGCTCAATTAAAGTGATCTAATAAAGTTTTTGATAATTTGGGCTTTAATGTATCTGACAGGGTATGGATCTTCAATGTGTAAAGACTTATGAGTAATTTTTAATTCTATGATGGGTTGAAATGGGAATACCTAATGACAATAGAAAAAAATATTATATAAGTAGTTATGGTCCCTAGATTACACATATCGTTCTATTATCTTCTGACATCCCATCGTCTAAGAGAATGCTTAGAGAAAATTAAAGGATTCTTTAGAAGAAGTGTTGATCTGAAAGACAAACCACAGGACTCTAGAAAGTAATTACGCATTATCGATTAAAGTACACTTCTGCATATTCTGTTATTAACTCTTGGTGATACAACATGAATTGTCTTGAATTTTATGTGATGGTTTTCACCAAAGAATTATTGTTTAACAAAGAGAGTTTAGACTAGACGTTGATAAGATGTTGTAAAAGCAAATATGCATAAAAAGAATTTTTAACAAAAAAAATTGAATTTTGAATCGAGAATTTAATTAGAAATTATCTTATTATGTAATTTTAATAAAATTAGAATTGTAAAATATTTAAAGGGGTTTTAAGAGGTATTAGGAAGGGTGCCACTCTTGCAAATTACATAGAAATAAATTATATAGCTAGGTTTGAGTCGTGGAAAAAATAGGTAAGAAAAATGAAAGAAAGAAAAAACGAAACATAGATAATAAAATTTTAATAAGTTTTGGAAAAAATTGCAAAGAAGAAAGGCAATATTCTGGTATTTGCATACTTGGACAAAGAAAATGTGGGATTTTATTAGGGAAGAAGATGGAATCGATAGTATTTGAGGAACAAAAAAGGGTGTAAACAAAAAGTATAGTTCATTTAAATATTTAGAAGGATTTTAGAGAGGTGCCAATAATTCAACTCTTCAGCTAATTCTTTCCAAGATTTAATAAGATTACATGACCATCCAAATCAAGCCAAGCTCCTCACAATTTCATGGGTACTCAAGATTGTCAACTATTTTAAAACAAGATCAAGTTGTTGCAAGCTAGGCATCCAAGTGTTCTTTTTTGTTGTATATTTTCATTCTCACATCTATAAATAAAGGTTGATTGCTAATTTGAGAGGGGAGGGAGAAGAGTAAAGAATTGAGATCGAGAAACTAGAGAGAGAAGTTGTAAAGATAGGCAAATTTTCTAAGTTCTTTACTATCTTTGTGTTATTTTGTTATTAACTAATTTTCTTTCGCTAAGGTTAGGATGCAATCCTATTAATAAAATAAATTCAAATATTTTTTGCTAATCCCTTCCTTATAGTTTTAATGTTTATCATTTTTACTTCACATGATTTATAAAAAAATGAAACTCTTTTTACCATTAATATCATGTAGAATAATTTTAAATAAATCTAAGCCTTGTTTGGTAATTTTTAATTATTAGCTCTACTATTTTATGTTTTTCAAAATGGATACACAGAATGCTTAGTTTTAAAACTTTTGAAGCATGTGCAGTAAACATTTGTTGAATTCTAGATTGTTGCTCTAATTTAGGGGATTTACTAGATAAATAATTAGGATCTATGAAATAAATAGTAATGAATCATATAACCTTACTATTGTATCACTCCTGAGTTTTCATCTCACTTTCTTTTTTTTTTTTCCTTGAAGTTAGACATTATTTCCCTCCGCAAAATAACATTTGTTAACTATGTTAGAATTAAATTGACATAAATTTAATTTGGTTTCTTTTATTGTAATAGGGAATCCCTATGGGTTTGATCTCATTCTCCACTCCGTGCACTTTCAACTAAGATTTTTGTGGCTTTAGTGGGCCTAGCATTTCCAGCAATGGCAATGGCTTCATTATTTCTTTATCTTGAAAAAAATTTGTAAATACAATCGGATCAAGGTCGGTGATGACGGATATCCCTTTATTAGAATAGTGTATAAGACTAAATGGCTGCTTCCCCAAACATAAACAAAGAGCTCTTATACATGTGTAAACATGATATATATAAGTAATAAATTCTATCTATTTTGAATCAGAGGCTATGACTCGAATTCATTTCTGCAATGAAAGTCAATATATCTATATGTACGTACCAATCTACAAGGACCTGTATATTAGAGATACTCTTATTTTGTTCTAGCTCACTAATAAGTTTTTAAGCACAACATGACTCTCGTACTATATATTGAGTGTCAATCCACTGCTTCTCAGTCCAGCTTAATTTACATTTTACACATACGAGCTAAAGCATGAAGCTATATTTCTCAAAGAGTTGAACTATTGGCACCCCTCTAATATCCTTTTAAAAGCCTGATGCAACGTAGTTTTATAAAAGAATGCTCTGCAGTGAAACTGATGTAGCAGAAGGATGAAAGATGCGGGATGATGGATAGATGAGGATATTTTCAATACTACGTTGACTTTCAGGATATTGGAATAAAGCAACAAATTAAATCCACGTTGATTTTAAGAAAAGCCGTGAATGTAGGTGTTAAAACTGGTTAATTCCAAAAGAATATCTAGAAATAACAAGAATAAGACTTGAATCAAGAGTTTATTCCAAGAAATAACCAATAACAAATAATCAAGGCCTGCCAATAAAAAGTACAAAATACACTTATTTATACTAATTACGACTAATCTTAATTTGACTAGAAGACCTATTTTAATAAGAATTACACCTAAACTAGGAATATAACTTATATAAGTTGTCTAAATAATGAAACTCTAAATATGAAACAGAATTAAACTAGAATACGAATTAATTAAAATATTTTTAAATATTATAAATTTTAATTTGATTAGGATTTCTTAAATTTCTTGCTTTGTGTCATTCCAGTTAGGGTGAAGAAAATTCATCCTCGAATTTTGCTTGTTGTAATTCCCAAGATAATCTTTATTTTTCTTAAAATTAATATTTAAAATACAACTTTAGTGCTGATGAATAACCTTGAACTTTCCAACCTTGGTGACAATATCCATCCAATTTACCCAACAAAGCGAGATAAAATCTCCAATCAAAAAATTTTCTAAGAATATCCTAGCTTAGCATCCTTTTAAGCTCCCAAAAAAACCAATAACAAAAGAGTTCTTAAAATCTTTCATTTGTTGAAAAATCTTATGATACCTCTCTCCATTTGAATTGAGGAAATAATATGTGATTGCATCAACTACTACCTCATCTTGTTCTACAAGATCAAGAGATGTATCAATAGTTATCTCCATTTGCTTGACAACATCAAAATAATCATCAAATTTTTGCGGTTCATATGAATCAATTAGCGAATCTTGAAAAGTTGAAGTTGATGTGAATGGCCAATTCATATTCTCCTTAAATGGAGTAACATTGACAAGGGAAGCAAAGTCATTGTTTTCCTCAATAACATTTCTACCATAATATGCATTATCATGAACAACTTTATCGAACTCATATTTCTTCTTTATGCATAATAATTCCGTATTTTGAAGCTTCTCTAAATCTTGAGAACCCAAATGCAAAGTCCTCAACATTCTAACAAAACATCTTATTTGAGGATGAAATCTTGACTTTGATGCTATAGTTTCATGACTTAAGTTAATTTTTTTTTTTTTTGGCGTTTGTTTAGGCTTTTTATAAGATCAAGAAATTTAAGGATAATATTGTAAATAAGAGAACATACTGGGTCAAAATTGTAAATAAGTAAAAGATGGGATTACCAGTGACGGTGATAAAAAAATTATACTAAGATAGGTGGATATGAAAGGTTTGAGGTTGGTGAGTGTTATGGTGGCAATAGTTTGACTTGGAATCATTGTGAGCTTATTGGAAAATAAAATTAAAGTGGTCGTGGTTTATGGTGAGGTAGCTAACAGTTTTGGTCTTGCTATGGAACAGTTTGCAATTGAATCCTGATGGTATCATTGGAAATATGTTCGGTGGGTTGAAGGAAAGCGGACAGAGAAAATAATTGACTGAAAAGGGCAGGGGCGGATGCAATGCAGGACCACTGGGGGCTCAAGCCCCCACTGAAAAAAAAAATTGTTTAAAAGAAAATTTAAAATTTAAAACAGCCCCTGTAAAAATTATTATATAACCTCATTCTTTAAAAATTATAAAGTAATAATTTGACTTAAAAAAATAAAGCCCACAGCCCAAAATATTTATAATCCCAAAATTGAACTGTGAGTGCCAAACTTGTAATTAGGGATTGTCTCGAAGAAAAGCGAAAGTTGCAAGCAGCAGTTCTGTTTTTTATTCTCCAGAATTGCAGTGTTCTTTATTCTCCAGAATTACAGTGAAAAACGCAAAAGGAGAAGGAGCTAGGAAGTGGATGATTTATTAATTGTTGTGGGCTTGAGTGGGTGGGACGTGGGACCCGCTTGCCTTTACATCAATTTTGCATCAGGTAAAACATGTTCTTTTCGTTTTTTTTTTCAAATTAAGTTAAGAATTTCATATTTTATGTTTTGTTCACATGTCAATACATCCCTATATAAATTGTAATTGTTCAAGTGACTAATTCTAGTCTTTACAATTTCTTTTTTTAGTGATTTTTTTTATAACTATTAGTAAATTAATTTTTTCAATTGTAATTAATTTATTTTTACATAAGTACTCATATATATACTTTTGATACAGATATGGAAAATTATTTTAAAAGAAAATCAGTGATGCCGCAATTTCCAGAGAGAGATGAAAGTGGTCCAGAAAAACAAAATAACTTTGACTTGGAATTGTCAGAACTTCCTTCTGATCCTGGGCAACGGCCTCTAATTTCTTCTTACAATCCTAATGTTCGAGATGAAGTCCGTAGAGCATATTTACAAATGGATCCTTGCCAACCTAGATTCCATAATTTTTGTAAGTCTAAATTTGGGCAACAACAACGACGATTCAATCCTGCTTGGTTCAATAAATATGAAAATTGGTTAGAATATAGCATATCAAAGAATGCTGCATATTGTTTATGTTGTTATCTTTTCAGACCAGAAATTGGTGAGCAAGCAAGTGGTGAGATATTTACAAAAAATGGGTTCTCAAATTGGAAAAAACTAGAAAGACTAGAAGAGCATGTTGGAGGTCCTAATAGTGCTCACAACAAGGCTGTGGGTTATTGTGAAGATTTAATGAAACAAGAGCAGCATGTTCGAACATTTTTCAACAAGCATTCTTATCAAGATCGAAAATATTATCGAATTCGCTTGTTTGAATCCATTGATGTTGTTCGGCTTCTTTTAGAACAAGGGCTTGCATTTCGCGGTCATGATGAATCTGATAATTGAAGTAACCAAGGAAATTATCTTCGAATTTTGAGATTTCTTGCCGATCACAATGAAGATATCAAAAAAGTTACTGTAAAGAACGCTCCTGGAAACAACATGTTGATTGCACCTTCAATTCAAAAAGATATTGTAAGGGCTTGTTCTATTGAAACAACCAATGCTATTATTAGAGACGTAGGTGATGCATTATTTTCTGTTTTAATTGATGAATCACGTGATGCATCTATGAAAGAGCAGATGGCTGTTGTATTGCGATATGTAGATAAGAATGGATCTGTCATTGAGCGTTTTATAGGTCTTAAGCACGTTACTAGTACCACTGCTATCTCGCTCAAGGAAGTTCTTGATCAGTTATTTTCTAAGCATGGATTGAGTATATCTAGGCTGCGCGGGCAAGGTTATGATGGAGCTAGCAACATGCAAGGTGAGTTCAATGGTCTTAGAACACTTATTATGAATGAGAATGAATGTGCTTATTATATACATTGTTTTGCTCATCAACTACAGTTAGTTATTGTGGCCGTCGCAAAGAAGCACGATCAAGTTAATTCTTTCCTCAATGTAGTTGCTAACGTTGTCAATGTTGTTGGGGCTTAATGTAAACGCCGAGATATTCTTAGAGAGAAGCAATTACTTTAAGTTGTTGAAGCACTTGAAAATGATGACTTACCGAGTGGACAAGGCCAAAATCAAGAGATTACATTGAAACGTTTTGGTGATACACGTTGGGGCTCACATTATGGTACGTTGCTTCGCATAATCTCTTTGTTTCCACATATAATTAGTGTGCTTGAGATAGTTGCAAAAGATAAGTCAAACTCTAGCGAACAGAGATTTCAAGCAAATTATTTGATAGAGTTTATGCAATCTTTTGATTTTGTGCTTAGTTTATATTTGATGAGGGATATACTTGCACTTTCAAATAAGTTGTCACAAGCACTTCAAAGAAAGGATCAAGATATTCTAAATGCCATAAAATTGGTTGAAATATGCAAGAAAAACTAGCAAATGATGAGAGACAATGGGTGGGATTCTTTGCTTTCTGAGGCTTCTTCTTTTTGTTTGAAGCATGATATTGATGTCCCTAACATGAATGATATTTTTTTGCCATGGGGTCGATCACGACGTAAGGCTCGAGAGATCTCAAACATGCATTATTTTCAAGTTGAACTATTTTTTGCTGTTTTAGATTTGCAACTTCAAGAGCTAAATAATCGTTTCAATGAGGTGAATATGGAATTGCTTCTGTGTTTGGCATGTCTATGTCCAAATGACGCATTCGCTGCTTTTGATAAGGACAAGTTAGTACGTCTTGCTCAATTTTATCCAAAGGATTTTTCACCAATAGAGCTTATGGCACTTAAGACTCAGCTTCAAATTTACATAATGGATATGCGTTCCAGTACTGAGTTTGCAGGATTGAAGGGAATCAGTGACCTTGCTAAAAGAATGGTTGAGACAAAGAAAGATAAGGTGTATCCGTTAGTTTATTTGTCGGTGACATTAGCATTAGTTCTTCCAGTTTCTACAGCCACAGTAGAGAGAACATTTTCAGCAATGAAATTTGTGAAGAATGAACTTCGGAATCGGATGGGAGATGAATGGATGAATGATAATTTGATTGTTTATGTAGAAAAAGATGTTTTTAATAGTATTGATAATGAGTCTATTGCACAATATTTTCAGAATATGAAATCGCGTAGAGAACAATTGTAAATTGGTTACCAAAAATTTTATATATTTAAGTTTCAATTTTTACATTTTGCTGTTATTTAATTTAGCCCCCGGTAAATTATTTTTCTAAATCCGCCACTGGAAAAGGGTGGCGATTTAATGGCATTGAACGGGTGGAACGACGAGTTTTAGGTGCTCTCGAGGGATGGTTGCAGGTAACAGTTTCATACGGTAATGACTAGAGTTTGGTCGCAGGATGATGGCGAGTCTGATGGCAACAGTGGCATATGGTGACGGTTGCTTGATTGTGACGACAATATTAGTACATGTGTGGCGTCGGCCAAGATTTGATAATTTGAGATTTTTATTTTTTCTTTTTCTAAATAAACTAAACAAAAAATATAAAAAAGAAGTTTGGCGGTAGATGAGGGCAAATTTGTAATACTAGGTTTTTTGTTACGATACCATCTGATGCAGTGTGGATCTATAAAAAAAGGTTGTGCAATGAGGCTGACATAGTGAAAGGATAAAAGATGTGGGATCATGGACAGATGAGGATTTTTTCAATCTTCGTTTATTCTGAGAATAGCAAAATAAAGAAATAAACTAAATTCACATTGATTCTAAGAATACCTGCGAATCTAAGTGTTCAAAACTCATTAATTCCGCAAAGTATTGAGAAATAACAATATTAGAACTCAAACCAATGGTTTATTCTAAGAAATAATCAACAACAAAATAATCAAGGCCAGCCTGTAAAAGCTACAAATTACACGTATTTATATTAATTACGACTAATGATATTTTGACTAAAAAAACCTATTTTAATATGATTCATACCTAAAATAAGGATAAAACTTATATAAGCTATGGCTAAATAATGGAACTCTAAATAGGAAACCAAATGAAACTAGAATATAAATCAATTAATATATTCCTAAATATTATAAATATTAATTTAATTAGGATTTCTTCAATTTCTTACTCGGCGTCAAGCTAATGTAGTGTAGTTCAACAACAGCACGCTTTGCAGTGAAACTGATTCAATGAAAGGATAAGCTAATTCTGCAGCATGACAAAAGATGTAGAGTTGTCGATAGAGAAGGATATTTTCAGTACTCCGTTAATTCTTGAAAATACCAGAATAAAGAAATAAACTAAATCCATGTTGATTGTAAGAATACCCACAGATCTAGATGTTAAAACTCGTTGATTTCATAAAATGCTGAGAAATAACAAGAATATAACTCGAACCAAGAGTTTATTCTAAAAAATAATCAAGGTCTATCTGTAAAAGCTATAAAAGACACTTATTTATACTAATTACGACTAATCTTAATTTGACTAGAGAACCTATTTCAATAAGAATATAAATAATGAAACTCTAAATAGGAAACGATAATTAAATTAGAATACAAATTAGTTAGAATATTACTAAATATTATAAATTTTAATCTCATTATGATTTCTTCAATTTCTTCCTCTGCATCAAATTAATGGAGCAAAATTCTACAAAAGATTACTCTACAGTGAAACTGATGCATTGAAAGGATAAACTAATGCAGTGGAAGGATAAAAGATATAGAGTGATCGATAGATTTGGATATTTTTATTACCCTATTGATTCTTAAGAATACCGAAATAAAGAAATAAAATATACTGGAATAAAGAACTAACTCCACATTTATTCTAAGATTACCGCAAATCTAGAAAAACTCATTGATTCCACAGAATGTCAAGAAATAACAAGAATAGAACTTAAACCAATATTTTATTCCAATAAATAATTAACAACAAATAATCTAAGCTTACTGGTAAAAACTAGAAACGACACTTATTTATACTAACTACTAATCCTAATTTGACAAAAAAAAAACTTATTTTAATAAGACTCACACTTAAACTAGGAATACAACTTATATAAACTATACCTAAATAATGAAACTCCAAATTAGAAACCAAAATTAAATTAGAATAAAAATTAATTAAAGGATTTCTTCAATTTCTCACTCTGCATCAGGATAAACTGATGTAGCTAAAGGATAAAAATGAAGGGTTGTCAACAATAGAGATATTTTCAGTACTTTGTTGATTTTTGAGAATACTAGAATAAAGAAATAAAGTAAATCCATGTGGATTCTAAGAATACCTGTGAATTTAGATGTTAAAATTCATTGATTCCACAAAATGCCAAGAAATAACAAGAATAGAGCTCAAATCAAGAGTTTATTTTAAGAAATAATAACAAATAAAAAAGCCTACTAGTGAAAGGTACAAAAAGCGCTTATTTACACTAATTACGACTTATCCTAATTTGACTAAAAATACCTATTTTAATAATAATAAGACTCACACTTAAATTAGGAATACAGCTACCAAACTCATGCAGTATAGTTCTACAAAAGAACGCTTTACAATAAAACTAATGCAGTAGAAGGATAAACTAATATAGGGTGATGGATAGATGATGATATTTTCAATACTCCATTAATTCTTAAGAATATTGAAATAAAGAAATAAACTAAATCCACGTTAATTCTAAGAATACCCGTGAATCTAGGTGTTAAAACTCACTGATTCCGCAAAATGCCCAAAATTCTATTTCTTAAAGAGTTGAACTATTAGCACCACCAATAAGTTTTTAAGCACAACATGAATCTCATGGTATATATTGAGTATCAATCCACTATTTCTCAGTCCAGCTCAATTTACATATTACACATTCAAGCTGAAGCCTGAAACCCTACTTCTTAAAGAGCTGAATTGTTGGCACCCTCTAAAATCCTTATAAAACCCCTCTCATACTATAATTACATTAAAACTATAATTACATTAAAGGACAACATAAATCTAACTATACTATTATATAGTAGGTTTTTGGTCTGATATTTTAAAATGTGGAAAAGTTTGGGAAAATGAATAAACCATGCAGTTTATGCACTTTAAGTTTTAGACCTCACGGTTTCAAAAGTTTCTCGAACTTTTCTGCACTTTAAAACACTGGACCAAAAAACTACTATGTCACTATATTTCTCTTTATAACTCTTTACATCCATACAACTACATCAAAGTGTTTTACCTTTTTTCTTTTCTCACAAATACTTTTGCATTCAAAACTTTTTCTTAATTGAAAAAAAATATTACATAATAGCTATTTGAGTTCACATTTAATTATGAAATTATATATCATTTTTTTGGGTTAAATATATATGATTTAATAATGCAAAAATTTGTAAAAAAAAATATTGTAATCGGAGTTGTTTGGAAGAAACTGATTTTTTTTTTTGAATCAGAAAGAAACTAAAAAAGGAAAAAAAAATATTTTGGGAATTAAAGTAGGTTTTGACATAGAAGGAAATTGAGAAGAAAATTACTAGGGTGCTAATAGTCTCACATTTTCTTAAAACATTTTTGGCCCTGGCCCATTAAGAAAAAAAATGAATTCGATCCACAAATCACAATGACAACGCATGCATGACACAATCCACAATCCTCGCAGTCAATGACAAGTCGATATATATATAATGGTCAATGAGCAACGTCGTTGCCAATTCATTTATCCTAGTAATTGGCCGTAGCCCCAGGCAATGGCATTGACGGTAAATAAACACCAAATGTTTGGGGGAAAAATAAGAGAGATAGCAGAACGCCACGTGTCGATGAATGAAATAACTTCAATACAATCTGAGGTATCCGACATGATTAGAGGTACCCCGCAAGATTAGAGGTACCTTCCATAATTTGAGGTATCCGGCATGATTAGAGGTACCCGGCACGGTCAGAGGTACCCCGCATAACTCCAGAGTAACTCGAGGTACCCCGCATAGACTGGGGTACCCCGTATAATTCGAGGTACCCGGAATAACTCCAGCATAATTCAAGGTACCCAGAATAACTCCAACATAATTTAAGGTACTCGGAATAACTCGAGATACCCAGCATGATTAGAGGTTTCCGGCCTAATTAGAGGTACCCCGCATGATTAGAGGTACCTGGCGTAATTAGAGGTACCTGGCGTAATTAGAAGTACCCGGCTTGATTAGAGGCACCCCGTATAATTAGATGTACCCGGCGTAATTAGAGGTACCCAGCTCGATTAGAGAGACCCCGCACAATTAAAGGTACCCAGCATAATTAGAGATACCCCACTTCACTCCAGATTAACTCGAGGTACCCCACATGGATCGAGGTACCCGACAGGTCCGACTCAGGAAAATCCTCTGAAAAAGTCCGCCATAGGAAATATCTCCAAATCTTGAAGGATAATATTTGATTTTGTCAGAATTAGGAATAAAAAACGTCGTACCAAAAGGGGGGGGACAGCCGCCTGCTACCTCTGCCAAAAGTGCAGGACATTGTCCCAAGGACAGTGGTCCTCAGCCGCCTACCCGACAGCTACTGCAGAGGTACCCTGGACCACTCTCCAACGTGTGCCATGTCTCCAAAAGATGAGATATGCCGCGAACATGCACATAACGGCCTCAAAATCATAAAAGGTAAAAAGACGTTAGCTAAAAAGGGTACGCCACGTGGCAGCTGAGGTATTCCATATATAAATGTGCCTATGTTTTATTCTTGAGGAGGTTCTCACTCACCATTAACACTCACACTCCAAAAAATAGGTTTTCTTCAACCTTAAACCCTAATTTACAGAGGGCTAGCCAGCTCTCTTTGCCATAAAAGCTTGAGTTTGCTAACTTGAGCGTCGGAGTGTGAACGCCGGGGTACCCCGGCTTCACCTCTAACCTCTATTTCACTATTTTGCAGGCGTGAAGCCCATTTTAAAGGACACCCCTCTTGGTTTTTACCTTTCACCATTGTTACCACTCCCTCTCCCCTTCTCACCTCCCCCAAATTTCAGGTACGTCGCATCGCACACAACAAACCAGTGAGATACCCCATCTCCCCCAAAAATATAAATTTATTGTTCAAGATAGACTTTGGTTTTTCCTACTCCAAAATCTGTTGAAAACACCAAACAACATCAAAACTATTGGGTAATATATTTACTTGACTTACTTAGGATGTTCTTTGTAACTTCACTAATAAATAAATTAATTATATTGTTTCGATCGGAATTGGTAGTGAGTAAATCTTGGAACTGCAAGAAGAGTAACGTCTAAGCAAATTACCAACCTCCTTATCTTTGCCTGTTCTCGCTCTCTCCATTAATATTCTCTCGGCTCAAGCGGAATTAACCAATTAATTATCTTAATTACTAACGATAGAACAAGTTAATTTCTTGTTTGTTACGGCACATATGTACGACTTTTATGCAGTAAGAGACAATTTGGTATAAAATGAACATGTGCGGACCAATTAAAAATTCATGTAAGGGCGCATTCATGGCACATTAAGTATTCGGACCCCTTGACACTCAATGATGAAACAAAATCAACCGCCCCTTCTCATTGAGCCACCTGCATTCAAAGCCAAATTAATTTCAGGGAATTAACAAAGCGATGAAATTGATAACATTCACTATTTTTGCCGTGTTCTTTAAATTTTATTCTGATAAGAAAGCCCCACATCTATTGGCAATGGCACCAACTTCCTTCTTTGCCACCATTTTATACAGAATATTCGATAGAAGTGTTAATATCCGATGCCCTCATTAAAATAAATGTTTGCCACGGCGTTTCATTGTTTGGTAATGATTCTTTTCTGAGACTCCTGCTAAAAGATAAAGAAGAAAAGAAGAATGGAATGATCTTGATGAAGTATATTCAGCCTGTTTGAGTCACCCAACAGCCTTCCATGCAGAGCATATGCCAAATTTGCGTTACAGCTTTTGCACAGTGTGAGAGCGACTTGAAGAAAAGGACTTCACATTTGTTGTGACCTATCTTACACAACACACGACATTACATTACAGAGAATAAAATAGAAAATAAACAGCTGCTACTCAGGATAAAATCACACAAAAGTTCTCTCGCTTCTTTTTTCTGTAACTGTACAAGCAAGTTCTCAAATACTAAAAATGATTCTCATGCTATACGTATGTGAGAAAATTAATGTCCTGGAGACATAAGTTATGCAAAATTTCTATCATGAACAAAGCTTGGGTAGGGATCTTGCATTGCTATGCCTTGAGACTTTCGATTTCATGATTTTTGCCATCTGGGTTTGCATCTTTCGGCAAACTTTCTCCAATTCCATTACCCTGCATTGCATTACTTGCAAATGTGCTCTCAGCTTCTCATTATCCGCAGAAAGATCGGGTTTCCCTGCATAGAGAATGATTTGTTCATTGGCTTCGTCTTCCTTACCCTTCTTTTCAGTTTTGTTGAAGCTACAAGGTGGATCATTTTCGAATTTGTAATTATTGGTGGTGTGGAGTAAGCTTTTGACCTTGAATTGTTGAGAGATGAGAGCTTGGACTGCTGAATTTGATGGAAATTTTGCATTCTGAGAAAGGTGCAGGCAAGCTTCAGCTGAGAGTTTCTCAGAGTTAAGATCACAACAAATCTTTATCTTATCTTCCTCTGACAATCCTGCATGCACCTATATTTAAACCAGATTCAGTTCACAGATTCATAAGGACATGATGTAATGGAATTTATTTACTATGCCATTTCGTTTTAAAGCCACAACCAACCTAAAATAAATCTTGTGAGTTTAATGTAGTACCTCAAAATACAAGTCAATGGCACGGTACATTTTATCTTGAGATTCCCTGGCAGAATCTGGCAGGGCCTTGGCGAGAGCCAGGAACTTTGAGGGCTTTAAGCAGGGATCTGGGGCTACCTCTGCCATATACAAATCCATCAAGCTAGCAACTTTCTGCATTGGCATCAAAGATACTTGAAAACCACCTCTTTGAATAAATGCTTTCAGAAACCTAAGAACAAGATTCACATCATATAAGTAATTTGTCCCATGTGGAGATGGGACAAGTAGATTGTCTAGAGTAGCTTGGTCCATCTGATAGCCTATCATACTCTCCAACTTGCTCCTGCTACTTTTGCTTACGTTCAAACTCAAAGAAACCCGAAGAAACCCAAATAAACTCTTGCAAGAAACAGAGCTCTGGTCAAGAGTATAGAGCATATCAATGATAGTTTCCACAATTTTGCACTTCTCGTCTGCTGTGGCTGCGGAGGACTTCGATTTATGGTAAAAGAGGAGGAACTTACTTATAATAACATGATCGATGTTTCTCGAGACCATGGGTTTTGTCACCATTTCAACCAACTTGGGACTCAAAATTAATAGATCTTCAAACCACCAAGTTGATCGAGTGAAGCTGTTTTTTAGACTCTCGGTGCTTCTAGTGTCACTGGAGAACCGAACACTGGAGCTATCTGGGGACGAAGTTGATGCACAAGGACTCGATTCGCTAGTCAAAGCCAGCCTCCCCGCTAAAGAATCCAGGCATCTTCCAAGTACACCAGCAGAATTTGCAATCAGCAGAAAATCCTGGCACTGCTTCAAAGCAATCAAAAGCTCTTGCCAAGTCCAATACTTGATCTCTTCAAGCGATTTTTCTGTTTGTTCCAATAAATTGTGCTTTTCAGAAGCGGACTTGTTCATCTCCATGAATTGTGCAGCAGAATGTAGGAGGGAGATATTGGAAGGAGTTATATCGATTCTGCCATTGTAGCAAAACCTTAACATGAGCTCGAAACCTTCTGCTCCTCCAGGAAAGTCATGGAATATCACTTTAAGATTTTTCTTAATACCAACTGATTTACCAAATAGCTTGCTTAATCTGCCGGAGTATGAAGTAATGATTTTCTGCAAATAGCCGTGAAGAAAAAAGAAAGAGTTAGATGTGTTACAATTAACCCACAAATTTTACATAACAATTATTAAAATTATACTTCTTGAACAAACAACTAGTACCTGACCATAATTTCTTTAGTTACAATGACAAAACTAGAACAGAGAAGAATTCAAGTAATAAAGCTTGAGGCAAGATAACAAGTAATTGAGGCAATTTAAGATCATTCCAAATCACTATCACTTCACAATGAAACCTTTAATTGCCTAGATTCCACCGAAAGAATTAAATTGATGTTTGTAAAAATGAATTAACTCATTGAATTAAACAAAACAAATGAGGGAGATTGATGGGAAAATACAGACCATAAAAGGATGAGAGGTCGTTATGGAGAATAAATTTTGGAATGTTAACTAGACAACGCGGTGTTGACTAATCACAACAGCAAAGAAGGCCAAAGATGAAAGCAAACCATGGTCCTTCTCAGAACATGTGAATAAAGCAAATGACGGTATGAACATTATTAAAGCCTCGTAACAAGAGCAATAAATGACAGAATAAACAAACGAAAGTGAAAAAAGTAGCAGCCCTACAATGGCGATGCACCAGAAGCTATAATAGAAAGATCAGAAGCTAATGTAAAGTTGTAAACTTCCCACATCACTGCATTATAGGTTAGGTGCGAATTTAATGGTGAAGGTCCAGCGATAGCCATAGGCCCATGGCCATAGAGCGCATTAACTATTAACATGGTTTAAAAAGTAAAAAAAAAAAAAAGAATCGAAACAAACTACAAGAGAATGTAAGAATCATGACACTTTTCACTCATAAAAACTCCAATCTTCACAATCAAAGACACAAGAAAAAAAAAACATATTAATTAGAAACCAGAATACAAAGTGAAGATGCAAAGCAAAACAACTAAAAGATTGTACCTTGTCCACCATGAAAGTCTCTTGACCATTCACATCAACTTCAAGATCACAGCAAACTGCCATGACTCCTCCAATGAACAAACCCTCCTCAAATCAAGCGTCCTTTTTTTTTTTTTTTGGAATTAGTATAAGATTAAAAAAAGGAAAAAGATGGATGTTTTTAACAACCCAACAGAGACAAGGATGTTAGGCGGCCAAGTGGGAAGTGAGGAGGAACACTGAGGAAGAAAGTCATCATATTCTGATATAAGCAACAAGACAAGCAGGAAAGAATAAAAACAAAATTGATAACTTGAAAACTGCTTTTGGGTTTTGCAAATAAGTTCACAATTAGCAGTCAACTTTAGTTGCAGAAGCAATGTGGTGGGTTTCAACAGAGACACGATACAAAGACAAGACTCAGAGAAGCAATAAGGAGCTCAAAGACAAGAAAAGAGAGATGTATATAAATATATTATAATATAATATAATAAAACTATGTGAAGCAACCAAAAACAGATGTTGTGTGCGTGACCCTTACACTGTAACCTCTATCTATCTGACATTCTTTGGCTCTTTGCTAAGAAAATAATTTTTCTCCATAGACTATCGTCTTTGGTAAACCATAGCATGTTAAAATAATTAATAGTAGGTTAGGGAAAAAAATTAAAATAAGAAATAAAAAATAAACAACTGGGATTTTGTTGAGGGAGACCCTAAGCTTAGAACTGAAGCTTTTTTGCTGGCTTGTTTCTCTCTCATTCCATTTTCATCGCTGCAAGTCTCTATACTTGTGCACCCACCAGCTCTATTATTTTGTTCATTTTACTATTTTATATATATGTATATTTTTAACTTTAATTTTTTCGTTCTTTCTCTTTCCATTTATATATTGCCTGCATGTGATGATGTTGAAAGACTGAATTGCCCATTTGGGTCCTTTAGTTGGAGACTTAGGTTGGACCACAATCTTTCTGTTGGTCTCACTGAAAGATCGCCATCTTTAGTTGACAAGGGATCATGTATTCATGTTGTTGTAGTTACCCATCTGTTCCCTTATTAAATGTTTTTTTTAAATGATTTTGTGATAAAATTATTTCTAATTCTTGATTTTATGTGTAACAAAATAAGTTAAAAAAGTGATTAAGATACATTGAGTTAATTAGCTCTAAACCAATTTTAATATAGCTAATTGATAATTCAATTTAAAGTGACTCTTGTAAATAGGGTTACGATAATCTTAACTACATATGAAAGTTTGATCATCTTTTAGAATACAGGGATTTTATATTTTCCAATATCTAAACTAGCTTTGTTTCGCCTCTGATGTTTAGTAAGAAACTTGTGAAACTTCATTGCATGTAAAAACAATATTGTTAACTAGTTATAATATAAAATGTGTAAATAAAATTTAAAATATAAAAAAATCATAAAATATGGGCAGTCTTTCGTTTTAAAATACATATTAGAGCTAAATATTATCATCTAGCTCTAATTAATATATATTATAAACTAACTTCAAATTTGCATTGTAATTTTAAGTAAAATGTATAAATATTCGCATTGAATAAGAACTATTCAAAATTTAACTTATAAACATTACCACCTGCAAAAATTTCAATTGTATTTGTAACGAAGTAAATGTTTTTCTAAAAACATATGAAAACTGAAGGCCCTGCATGCTGCATCTGCAAAGCAACCAACTTTTTTTTTGTTTTCTTTTCTACGTTCATGCATGCACGTGACGATGAGGATAGGATAGGCTAGCGAGTGTCACGTGATCAAGATCAAGATCAACATTATTTTGGAATTACATTTTTAACCCCAAACGGCAAATTCATTTACCGCTTCACTTTTTGGTCGTTGCAACTGTACCTAGAGAGTTTGTCGAATTATCAACTTCTTGCCTTCTTGGCATTCTGCTTTTAAGTTGAAAACGGTCCGTCCAATCCAACTTTAAAGAACAAAGGGTATTTCTGACATTCTGTTGAAAGTTGAAACTGAAAAAAAAAAAGCATTAATTTTTCAGAAAAGTAAACACCCCATCGGCCTTTACAAATTACAAGCCCCCATGATGGGGATCTTTTTATCCTTACAATCATGAACCAATCATCTCTCTTTGCTTTCCCAGGCCAAAGAAACGATGTCGTTTTCTTCCCGCGCCTTAAGAAGTTTGTGCCAAAACTTAAAAAATAATGGGCCCAAACCAAGTCCAAAGCTTCAAATTTCGCATCATTATGTTTCAAATTTTAATGAGATTCATTGATACCTTTCTTACTAGCAATAACTTTTATTTAAATCCATAAAATTTCATTAAAAATAATGACAAGATACGGAGATCTCATTGTATATCATAATTAAGTTTGTGGGATCACCCGTAATTCCTTTTGCTCGAAACTTCTAAGAGACGTGTTTTTAGTTTAGGTAGGAGAAAATTTGGCTGATCCGACTTGAGCTCCAGAATTAGTTCGACCTAAGTATTTTTTTTTTTTAAACATTAAATTTGGGTTTAAGATTCACTTAAAAAAATAAAATTACGTAAAATATTTATTTTAATATTTATTTAACCACTCGTAACTTATGTTTAAAGTTTAAAATACCTTGAGCCCGAATTTTAAAGCTTATTCTAATAAAAATAAAAAATTTAAAAACTATAAATTTGTAAATAAAATGAATTTTTTTTTTAAGCCTTAACCCGACATTTTACCATCTCTATTATATAATTAGAACATTACAAGAGAACAACAATAACGCTTTAAATTATTTGGTTTCTCTTGTGGTTTTTATTTGGAGTTCGAATCTAAATCCTTGTGTTGAATAATTAATTTTTCTATTATTCATATTATAGGATAACAAGCATAACAAGAGAACTTCTGCTCATTATTAGTTGGCCTGGTGGAGAAGGTAGAGCAATTCATGCTCTTGTTATTCTGCTTATTGGTAAGCAGATGACAGAATGCATGCTGAGAAATGGTAAGTTTAGAATGAATTCAGCGTGTTGAAGTAAAAAGCTTTTCTTTTTATGTATACAAAAATAGTTCTCGGTGTTTTGCTCATGCAAAGATAAAAGAAGGAAGAATTTCCAATTATCTGAGAAATGATGATGGTTGCTACCTTCTTTCTGCCCTTGCCTTCACGTGAGATGACGGGCTTCAAGCCTATGAAGAAAGTTGGGCTCTGAACTTTGTAGTGGTCTTGTTGAACAAAACGGGCCATGCGTTCTATTCAAACAAATTGAAAATTCAAAAAGGTCCCACCGGGAGTCGAACCCAGGTCGCTGGATTCAAAGTCCAGAGTGCTAACCACTACACCATGGAACCCAGTTATGGCCTATAATGTTCTTATAAAAGTAGTAAACTTTATTTATCGTTAACATCCAACTTGGGATTCTGTAGGGGGTTAATCGAAAGGAAACCTATTTTATCACTCAAACAGAAAAACGGAGTGTCAGCATCGAACTGAAGATCACATTCTAGATTTGATATTGGCACATCCCATTAGGCATTAGCTGTACATGTTGGGTATGAGTGCGACTATTCATAGGCATACCAAGGTAATGCGGCCCTATTCGTTTCGTTGGTATCAGAGCCTTGCTTTGTCTTAGTTATTTGCCATTTTGTTTCTTGGACTTGTTTGAAAATATTAGGGAAGTTCTCAATCATATACCTTAAATTTATCATGCTACAGGTTTACTTGTGCCCAACTGCAAGTTCAGTTGTCCTGCTGCAATTTGTGCAGTTCAATTTTGTCTCCAAAAATAATATGCTAATGCTGCCATTTTTTATATTTGGACAAACTTATAACTAATATATTGATAAACCATCCCCTTATAAAGCCCCCCCCCCCCCCTGCCGCAAAAAAAGTGCAAATTTTAAGTTTAATAGTAGAACAAGAAGAGTCATATATTCTATCGTTTCCTTTCTTAAGTTTAATATTTCCGCGCTTTTTGTTTTTCCTTTTAATATATAGTTTTAACGCCATATAAGCAATCATCTCAGCCTTGGATTGAACTAAATAAATGACCAGATTTTGATATCCAAATTTTAAGTCAAAATCTTAAGTTAAAATACCCCTCCACACACAAACACACACCTATATGGTGCCGATCTGGTCCAGAATCCTGAACTTTATTAAAGTTTAAAAAAGCTATTTAATCTTGAGGTTGAAACTTATACGCAATAGCTAAGTGATAAGAAGCTATTGGTAGGCGTCTTCATTTTTTTTTTCATGCAAATACGCTGTTAAGTCTTACGGTTTAATATAATTAGCTTTTAGTGCTACTAAACCACGTGATTTTATAGTACATTGAAAATTAACTAACAAGGTTTAACAGTATGTCTACATAAAAAAAAAAAAGAGTGCATTTGTACCATTTATACACACACACACACACACACACACACACACACAAAGGAGAAAACTATTAAGCTATACAAATTAATAGAATAACGGCATTATTCTATTAAACTATGGGCTTAATAGTTTTCTCAGACTTTAACGAAGTTCAAGATCTTAAATTGGAACAAACACACACATACATAAAATGATCATTAGAATGAACATTGACTTAGGGGTAAACATGTAAACACAGAGGCATGACATTTATCATTGCCTAGCCTTAATAACCAGCATCAAATAAAGGGTTAATTAAGTGATTAATATTGGCCTAAGGCTAGGCCTAATATGAATAAAAAAGAATGTTAATTAATTGGGCTAATGTTGTTCATTCAACCTTCTCGTTTTAGTTTCTATTTTAGTTCCTTCACAAATTACTTTTTAAGTTTTTTTGCACTAAGATGTGCATAAAAGAAAATGAGAGAGATTAAAAGAACAGTGCTGGGCATGCATGTTAATGATATTCATACAAATAATATTAATTATGGAGAGAAAATAGGAGAGAAGTTGGGATGACAAAATGCTCCACGGGTTTGGTCATTTGGGATTCCATAAGCCCGCCTAAATAAGGTGAATTTTGAATAATTTTTTGTGAATGAAGTAGGGGATAGGGGAAAGATAATCCCCAAGTTCTTAATAAAGAGAGGTTTGGTTTTGTACTATTCACCTATCCTTTTCCCCCCACCCCAACCCCAATCCCAATCCCAATCCCCAGCATATATAAATATTTTTTAATCTTTATTTAATAATTTTTATTTTATCAATTACAATATTGATTAATAATTTTTTTTATTATTTTTACCTAATATAAATATGTTATAACTAAAAGAAAACCCTACAATATAAATATTATTCAACTCTAAAATATTGTTATGTTTTCTTTTCTTTTTTAAGTCTTAAGGTGCCCCTCTCTTCAAACATTTTGCAGCTTTGATATCATTTCAAGATATTATTTCAAACTTTTGAAATTTTTTTAATAATTTAAATACTTTATAATATGGTTATGATTTTATTTAAGTTTCTAATTTTTAGTTTACTGAAATTATGTATTTGTACTTATTATAAAAGAAGTAAATGGAGAATGAGATGGGCATGGAGAAATCATTCCCCATATAGAGATTTTCCATCCCCACCCCACTAAATTTATTAGGGATGGGAATAAGAGTGAAATTTTTAATGAGGCAGGGAATGGTGTAGGACTTCCCGCCCCACCCCATTGCCATTCTTAAAGGAAATTGAAGAAAAATATTTAGTAATATGCTATGGGCCAATTAATTTTTAGTTTTATTATTAATAATAATAAAAGTCAACATTTAATTTGACCACTTGATTTACTTGGTGTTAAAAGACTATGATTTTGTGTATTTTATTATGTAAAAGCGGCTCCCGGTTTTGTCCGTGCCGATTAAATTCAAAATGATTCAAATTAATTGCATGATCATTATTTTATGATTATATTATTCTTATGAATATATCAAAGCCAAACTTTCATTTTGGTTTTGTTATTACATGTATGGAAGAAAATTTCAACTCTGAAACTGTAAAAAAAAATTAATTTTGCACAATAGACATGTTTAACCAAATGAAGTTGGACTATTCCACAAAAGAGTTAGATAGACAACACTTTTAGCTCTTATTATTACAGACTGATTGAGAAAGGGCTAGCTAACCTACTTGGGTTACTTTCTAAACTTCTGAAAAAAAAAAAAAAAGGCAGTACATATGGGAAACAAAGTGACGGATATTTTTGTCTCATAGAAAGACAACATGTTCATTTTTTTTGGCCTTTCATTATTCATAATCTCATGTGAACATCTTGAGAGATCAGTGAACTTATATGCTCAAAATAATCCTGCCGTTTTCTTTATTGTCTCATGCCCATCTGCAGCCTTTTGACAAAGAGAAAGAGCAGCCCCTAGTCTGTCACTGGCCTAATCGTCTCACCATTCACCAAAAAGGATAGGACCACTACACAAATTGCAAAACCATAACCACAGGTTTGTAGGCCAGTAAACTAATTAAACCACTTAAGTCCACACCAATTTAATCCTCCAAGCCATTTGGGACCCAGGCTGTGGCAAAAACTGAGTTGTGACCCTTCCATGTGAGCGCCAACATCTCTTCTTCTCTCTTCATGCCCCACCCACTAGCATGTTCATCTAGCAATGACCTAACTTCTTTAACAGTCTCTTCACAAAATGGAAGACTGAAAAAACCTGCATTCTTCATTCTTTGTGACAATTTTGACCCTGACTCTGACCTCTCTATTCTTTGAAACCCTTCAAAACTTATGATGTTTTCAATCTTGTGACCGACATCGGCCTCATAGTCTAGCCTTTGGCGACTTTCTTTGGGCAGGAAAGTTTCCAAGGCATCAAAGGGTATCCATAGGTAATTAAAACAAGTTGCAATTCTTGACGTGAGACTAGAAGCACTTAAATCAGAATCCTCATCGACTACAATCATGATACAAGGGTTAAGGCCTTTAATTAAATGGAGGAAAGCATCTCTTAAAGAAGCATCTTGAGCATTAATCCCCCTTCCTTCATCATCATATAAGTATCGTAGCCAATTTTGGCAGTTGATAACTAAAGCTTCATCTTCCCTAAGGTTCAATATAGAAGGAGTACTCAAATGACTTAATAGTGACTCAAAATGAAAGCTAGAGGAGGACTCTAATTTGGACATAACGATATCACCTGCTGAAGATGGGTCATCGATTACTTTAAATTCAAAGGGAACGTCTCTAAACTTGGCGAAATTCCCCAAACGAAGGCCAACTTCTTCCGCTGATACATTAAGCAAAGGGGGAACCGGTGGCCTAGAATAAGGCACTGTGATTCTAAGTGAAGGAGGCCCTTCTGGCCTTTTAGCCAAGGCGTCTATGAGAGTAGGCCACTGCATACAATGAGTGATGCTAAAATCTAAGATGTGGACTTTTGAGTACCCTTGAATTGCTTTAAAAATGGCACTATTTGAAGCACAGAAGCCAAAACGGTGCCAGGGGATTAGATCAACGTACCCAGCTAGCTCAGTCACGCTCATTAGCCTTCTGTGATTTGTACTGCTACCATTGAAATTACTAAGTGTTGTTGGACAAACCTTAGAAGCCCGAGAGATGAGTGCCCTCAGGAAACTTGATGTAAGCCTTTGGTTAGGGTCACCGACTGGAGAGGCGACATTATTGAGTACCCACATCACTTGTTGAGCCAAAGTCACATCGTTACTTTCCAAAGCACTGGCACAGTGAAGCAGAAGCTTCTCTATACATGCTCCATCGAGGCTACCAAGACACCCTCTAAGTGCTCCTGGTATGGAACTTTCACCAGTGTTAAAAAGGCTTGGGTTTTGCAGAGAAATGGACGAAGTGTTTGCTCTTAGCTCAGCTTTCATGGCGACATATGAAAGGTTAGGATATTGTTGGCTTTAATTAACGTGCATGTAACGTTTGGTGGCTTTAGGATGAAGAAATGAGAGAAAATGATATTCAGAGAATTAAAAGGGGATTGTGTTATTCTGTTTTGCACGCGTGTGGTTGGTATTGGTGGATGGGATTGAAAAGCTAGGGTTTTTATCTTGTTTTAGATGTTTACATATACAAGTTCCTCAAACTTAAGAAGTTAATATGAGGTGTTTAGAGATGGAAATTATTTAGTTATCTTGACGTTGGTTGTGTTTTAAATGTGTTGAATTTGTTTGTGGAGGAAGAGACATATGGAGAGTTGAGAGTTAGTTTATCTATTACTTGAACCATATATGTGTGTGTGTGTGCGCGTGTGTGTATATATATATAGAGGCGAAAGGTCCTTGTTGAACGAATTATCCACATAGAATGAAGCCAAAATTATACATAAATGAACCCTAGATTTGGACTATGATGACAATCCTTCATGAGGTTGAGGTAGCACATGCAATCATTTCAATTAGAGTTCATTTAGGAATTAGATGTGCCACTTAGATTCATCTTCATAGATGTGTATGTATGAAAAAAATCCTTCCCACCTCTCAGCTTTCCCAAAATTATTACAAGGTTATAATTAGGGCATGGTTATAACATGAAAATATAAAATTAAGAATTATACATATATACTACTATATTTACAGACACAGCATGAGACATGGAAAAATTTCGTATAACTCATATCATAAGACTTAAATTTATCTATCTATCTATCTACATATATATACATATATAATTTTATACATCTGTTTGTACGTAAATATAAATGCTATGACAAGAATTGAAGTTTATTATTATTATTATTATTATTATTATTATTATTATTATTATTATATATATATATATATTGCTATATATGAGTAGTTTTCTGGTCAGGAATTTTAAAGTGCGGGAAAGTCTGGGAAAGCTGTAAAACCATATGGCTTTAAAGGCTTACAGTTTTAAACTTTTAAAATTATGCGGTTTTAAAGGTTTCCTGCACTTTCCCACACTTTAAAATTCTTGACTGTAACATTTCTATATACATACATATATATATATACTATTTGTACATAAGTATAAATGCTATGATAAGAATTGAAGATAATTATTTACAACTTTTTTACTAGACAACACATTATTGTTTTATTGATTTAAGCTCAAAGTATCTCATTTTAAATAAAGACCTTAGGTCAACTAACATGCAACTACCTGAAATATATGTATATAGAAATTTTCCAATTCAAAATCTTAGATTTGTTAAAGTTTAGAAAAATTATTAAATCATGTGGTAACTTTTCCAAACTTTAATAAAGTCTAAGATCTTGGACCAGATCAACTCTTTCTATGTGTATATTTATTATGCTTCAAGTTACTATCTGTATCATTCTTTAGATTGGGATGCATTTTGCTTTTCTAAGCAAATTTGGCCAATTGCTAATCATGAAGCCTTCCATTATCATAAGATAAGCCATGCTTATGGAGACTAATATGAGCAGAAGGTAAAGAGTACGTCAAGTAAGATGTCTTAGCCGGCCAATTTTTTGTCGAATTTGTGCTCATGGAACGCAATTTCAGAGGAAACGCAGTAAAATAATAATTTGCTATTATTATTTTAATTGGCATAGTTTGTTCATTGAGTTTAGTGATTGATAGATGCCCTTCATACCCATATCCTTTGCCCATATATACGTGATAAACATTATATTAAACTTGGTTGCTTGTGCCATGTGCCGCCACAACTAAAGACAAATTAGACCACTTACCCACAAAGACGAATTAGGCTGTATTCACTAGAATGTCACTTCTCTATTTGCTTTAATTTAAATACCATAGCCTTTCAAAAAAAAAATTAAATACCATAGAATATTAATTTCCATAAGCTGTTGAATTATTGTTTGTTAATTTTCAATTTTTCATCAGTGCTCAAGAATTTAATTAAAAAACACAATATAACTTCACTTTTATTCATTCATCGTCGCTTAAAGGCATTTATATAAGAGAAGAAAATTCAGTAAAGGTCAATAGCGTATGGGGAAAAATAATAATAATAATAATAACACACATATAAAATTGGGACATAAAATTCGTACATAAATAATGTGATATTTGTTGTGTCATTTATTCACTAGTGTTATAAAATTATTTCATTAATGATACTCAACATATGACTATAATTAATTGGTGATACCTCGCTTAAGATACAAACTTTTTTATCTCAATTTTTGTTAGCATGTTATTACTGTAGGAAAATCATTTGGATCTCATGCATATTTAAGTTATGTTTAGCCAGCTTTTAAAAATCAAGAGCTAAGTGTGCATTTACAATGGTATTCGGTTAAGATTTAATTTCTTGAATTTGGCTTCCTTTTTTAATATGATTTTGTGCTATAAAATTGATATAAAGCTGTTATTAAAAGTTATTGATTGGATAAGAATGTATAAGTAATTAGAATTTGAATCTAACTTGATGTTAGTTGAGGCTTTAAACTCTATTTTGAACTGGTTATTGAAGTTTAATCCACGGTAAAAACAAAAATGATTTTGGAAGTAATAACGAAAACACAAGTTAACTGAGAAGAGGTGACAAGTTTTCAACTTTCAATCCTCAAGAATGAGAAAAATTCGTTGCTTAATCTTGGTTTTCCCTTCATACCTGAAGAAAAATATATACAAGCAGAAACAATTGGAGGAGAGCCATAATTATTGATTTGAAATTTCATGGATTCTCTTTAACATTTCTGCAGAACTATTTGTTTCTGGTTCTCTGCAAAAGTTGTCATTTTATAGCTCATGAAAGACAAGTCTCTGTCACTTTAGCGAGACAATCCTACGAGAATCTTGTGATTTGGATGCTACAATAATATTGTCAATATTCTTTCCTTTACAGGTAAAAGGAATTTTTTTTCCCCTTTGTTGAAGTTGGTGCAAGAGTCTTTCTCCATAATTTTTATAAAATGAATGAACTTTTTATTTAACCACATTATTATTTCCAGCTGCCCTTAATTACATAATAACCATATTTTTACTTAGGTGGGATATTTAATTTGTATACTAATTGATGTATTAAATGATGTAGCATTACTTGATTAGTTTAAATGATAGTTAATTATCAAGTCTTATTATTTTATATCTAAATGATAAATTTCTATTAGCGATACATCAATTGATATACAACTAAATATCCCAACAAATAAACATGGTAATACTCTAATTAAAATCAATCACTCGCTCTATTTAATTCATTCATTTATGTATTTTTATCAAACATGTCTTAACCCCCGGAACAAGCTGAAACCTAGGACATTGTAATATCTGTGTTCCTAATTTTTCAACTAGAGACAAAGTTTATTTATTTTTATCAAACATGTCTTAACCCCCAATGAAATAATTGAAGTAAACTGAGTAGACCTGAACATCCCCCTCATTCATGTGAGTGGAGCAGATATCCCTTTGATTCTTATGAGGGTAGAAATCAAGAGTGTATCATAGTAGTTTTGATATAAGGTGGTCTTAGTAAATATCAACAACTTATAATATACATATTAAGCAAAATGACGTGTCTAATTACTTAGACTTACATTTGACTATCAAAACTCAAAAGTCAATCTTGTGAGGGTAACTTAAATTCATATCATGAGAAAATTTTAATTTTATCCCATTTGGAATTACTTTTAAGAGGTTTATAAGTGATTTTGAAAAGTTAAAAGTTAATTTTGATATTTGTAAATTTTTTAAAAATTCACTCTTGGTAAAATCACCTGATCTTAATGTTACATAATTTGAAAAGTAGGGAATGAGTAGATTTTTAAAATTTGATTTTGAGAATCAGTTTACTGAGTTAGGGAAAAATTTGATCCAAATAGATAAAATATTTATTTATTGATAAAATTAAAAAAGTTAAGGACCCAAATCTTATTATCCCTTGAAAGAGATCCAAAAATGGTAGGTGAAATATAGATCTACCAACAAAATAGAATTTAAATGGTATGTCATCTTCTTTGCTTTAATCCAAATAGATAGGAAGTTTGAAACGAACAAGACCCGAATCCTTTGAATCCTATTTTGTTGTTTTGAAGGAAAGTTAATTAAAAGAGATAATTGGTTTTAATAAACTAGTCAAGTTTTAAAATTATTTCCCCTAAGAGATTTTTCAATTAGACAATGACAGCACGAGAAACCACAAAAGATTACAAATTAATTTTGAAGTTGAAATCAAAATTAGCATTGTAAATTTCACCCACAACATTTTTTTAAACCTGAAATAGTATTAATATCACTCATCTATTTCTGTCTTTAATGAAATATTAATTGAGAAAGACAAATAACTGTACTTCTTAAAACTTCATTTAGTAGTTCTCAACTTCTCATTTGAAATTTCTTGATGCAATCATTCTTATACAACTTTAATATAAAATTTTCGCATTTGTCATGATCATTAATTGTAGCTGAAAAATCTTTAATAATACTTCTTTGAGGTGCAGTGCAAAATGTTATAATCAACTGTATATGAGAACGTTAATTATTTGTTATTCTAAAAAATCACTTCTTGTTATTTGTTTACAAACAAAAACTGGAGTCCAAAATTCTTTCATAAATCTATTAACGCGAACTTGATTCCCTAAAAAATAAAAATAAAAATAATAAAATAAAACCAAAAATTAAAAATAAAATACAAAATTTCAGCCCATCCATTGGTGGAACAGGGACCTAATACGGCCCATTACGATTAGAAAGTTTTATGTTTGAATGAATGAGCCTTTAAGGTGCCAGTTGCGGATCAAACTAAAATGGGCTCCCAATTCTCATCTCAATCCAAAAATCAATTAGATGCACGTAATTTTCATTTATGTACACTAAATAATTGAAGTCAGTGGAGAGTGCAAATCAATTTTGTGATGAGCAAATTACATGTAATTAATAACTAATTGTGGTGAAGATGAATCGGTATTTACCTTTGGACTCACTTTGATTTGAATCTATAAGATCTATTCAATGCATTTGCATCCAGTTCTTTTCATATACAAATGTCACTAATGTATCCCCTTCATAAAGGATTGCTCAATAAGGGCATGAACAGTTGCTCCAAGAGTTGCTAAATATGAAGTAGGTGCTGTTTTTTTTTTTTTTTTAATTTGAAGTCTAAATTTAGTTTTCCCCCAAATATTTATTTATTTTAAGTTGTTTGTTTTCAAAACTTATCACTTATTTTTAGATAATTTTATTTAACTAGAAAAAGTAGAAAATTTTCACTTTTATTTGAAATTTGAAATCTAGATGGAAAATTTTAATTTCAAATCTCAAAAATATTCTTAACAATTTATGTATTTCCTATTTTATGTATAAAATTATATTTTTCTTGTTATCCTTGAAGTTATTTTTTTTAATTACTTTAAACTTTTATTCATAAGGTAATATTAACTAAACAAAAAACAATTGAACAAATCAAATTATTGTTCATTGTGAATTGTGATGAATTAAAACTAAAACAACAATGTTGATTGTATAATGATAGACTGAAAGTTGATGTTATAATTACATCTTTTATTACAAAATTAAATTAAGAAACAACGACAGTATTATTTTTTTAATGCTATCAAACTAATCAACTTGTCAAATTTCTAAAATGTGAAAAATAAATATATCCACTACTTAAAAGAATATTTATATGCAACTACTACCTTTTAAAATTTTCTATTCATATGTTGAAAAAAGAAAAACAAACATATATGCCATTTAGACACTTCCATTCATACCTATTTAAACTTCAACTAAATTTAGACCTATTCAGATTTCATACAAAAATAAAATAAATGCAACCTTAGTTGATCGTGTTACTATAGAGTTAACTTGAACAATTAAAACCTAAATAAATCTTAGATATGGTCCCCTTTTAATTATACTTGACTAAATCTTAGATATCGTCCCCTTTTAACTATACATGCATTTTTGACAAAGAAATTGAACAAGATTAATTATCAGGGACATTTCCTCATAATAATTAGGTTGGAGAAAATACCAATTCAAATTAAATGAAATTCTAGATTTTTCAAACTAATTATCCTAAAGGTTGTAGATTTTTCAAACTAACTATCCTAAGGACCCGTAAAGTGCTGGTTAGAAATATGGTGACAATTGGCAAAATTAAAGGCAGTGCCATTAGATGATAAGTCCAAATTTAGACTTTTGTGGCTTAGATATCATTGTTTTAATATCTCGTTTTCTTAAAGTTAACAAACATTATATCAATGAAAGAAAATTCTTAGGAGCGGACCTTCGTTTTCTATAAAATATATAATTTAGGGTTAATTTCACCCTATTCCCTTATTATATTGGTATATTTTAATTCACCCTCTAAAAGTACGAAAACTTTAATCTACCCCCAAAAACTATTATTTGTAATAGTTATTAACATTAACTAATTAAAATACAAAAATACCCCCACTTGTAATGGCATAAGTTTTTAATGGTAGTGTATGAATTCAAACGTAACAATTAATTTCACATGTCTACAATAGGACATGGGAACACTTACAAAATAAATAATAAAATATGAAAAAGTAAGTTGTTTATAAGATTTAAATATTCAAAAAGTAAAATGTCTTAATGAGCCAAAAAAAATGTAATCATTATTCCTAATTTGGACTTTGAAGTTAAATAAAATTATGAAGATTGCCATTAATGTTATTTGTCAATTGGGCTTTAAAGTTGAAAAACAAATTACAAGGATTGCCATTATTGTTAATGGAATTTGGGCTTTGAAGTCAAACATATTATAGTGCATGGCATCAACTTGGTAAGTTAAAATAATTGACTGTTGCAGAAATAGTAAAAATTCAAAATTGTTTTTGGCATGCTCGGGCTTAAATCCAACTCCCAACACACTTTAGTGGCCACAAAATCACAAACACTGTTAGAATATCAATAAAACAAAGCAAAGCAACAAGAATAATGTCATCATCCAAAGTAGTTATGCAGATGAAGATGGAGAGCTGTAGATTAATGGAAAAATTATCATGTTCAAGAACAAATTTTGCACTAACTGTGGTGATCGAGTATCAGTAAAAATCTCAAAGTCTATTCCAAATCTTTAAAGGTTGTTCTACAAATATGAAAAGAAAACTTGTAATTTCTTTAGGTGGTGGGAACCAACAAAGCAAGATCATAAAATAATTGCCAAAGAAGTGAGATTGTTAGATGATGATTTTGAAGATAATTATGAGGTGGTAGCTAAAGAGCACAAGATTTTGGAGGCTGTTAAGAAACTTGTTGCAAAATCAGATTCAATGATAAGGCTGACGAACATCAATCTAACCCCCAACAAAAAGTCAACTTCAAAACTAAAATCAATGAATGTTGATAGTAGTGAACAAAATAATTATAAATAACAGTTACAAACTGAAAAAAAAAAAATATTACGAACTTGTTGTAGATCCACTAGGCTAAGTTCTTATGCAAGTACGACTATGAAATGATCCACCATGCACAGAGCCACTGGTAGCAGCGCCAACGTTTTGTAAGTTCCCACTAGTATGGTCTCCTGCAACTGATGCACCTAAGCTTGAAGTTGCTGCCAATGTCTTCCTATATTTCTTCAGACATAAAGCAAAAATTGAACAACACTTGCATTATTATTTGAGCACAAATGAAAAGAAATGTCAGATATACAAAATATTGAACGATTCAACCATTGCCTTACCAATATGTTCCTTATTTTCTTGTGTACATTAGTTGGATTAGCAGGGCAGCATTTTCTATTATGGCCAATAACTCCATAAAATTTGTAGCATACAATGAATCGTCTCTTATGAGCTGGTGGTTCATCAGCCTCCCTTTTTCTATATTTTTTGGGCCAATTAGGTGATCTTTGAACCTTTGGAGGCAAGATTTCCTCTATTTATACGTGTGACCATTTAGATTTATCAAGCAAAAGATGAATCATGCTTGAGCAACATCTTAAATATGCCTCTTTTAAATAATAAAGAGCAACAAACTTCTCATAAGTACCCCTCACATGGGCTATGCAAGGCATTGCATGGCTGCAAGGTAAGCTATTAATTTGCCATAGCCCATAATCACATGTAAGCACTTGTAACTTGACAACCCATGACTTTGTAGTAGATTCAACTTCAAAGAACACCTCATTTATTGGTGTAACCCTAAACTTTCTACCCTTCTTCAACATCTGATTCATTTTATTATTGAATGAAGGTAGGAACATCAGTTTTCCATTGTGAACAATTTATCATTTCTATCATTTATTGCTCTCATTAACCTTTTTTCTAATGTACTCCACCAAAGTGATTATAGATGCCTTCCTCATTTCACCAATCCATACATTCCAACTCTCAATCATATTATTTATTGTATGATCATAGTTGATAGACTTACAAAAGCATGGACTGACCAATACTTGAGTTTAGTTTTCTTATCCACTCAAATGCATCAATATCAATATCTTGAATATCTTTCATTATTACAATGAATAAATCATTATTTGATGCTTTAATAGTCCTTCAATACTGATTTCTTAGCTTAACTTAAGGGAACCTTGCTTTCAGATTGGCAAAAACATGTCTTGCACAAAATCTGTTGCGTGATCCATTAAATTCTAAGTTTAATGTTGCAAGCACACCTTTCTATCTATCAGTCATGGAGGTAAGGTGCAGTGTATCAGCTAAATACTCTTGTAAATGCCCTAAAAACCATGTCTAACTCTGAATTTTTTAAACTCACAAACACATATTTCAATTAAAAAAATACATTGATTCGCATCAAGTGTAACATTTGACAGTAAAACACCTTCAAAGGGGCCTTTTAAATGACAAACATCTAGCCTAATAGATAGCCTACACCTGTCCTTGAAGCTATCTCTAAGACCTGGAAAGCTCACCATAAATTTTTAAAATCTACACTTATCTATAGGTGTGTTATCGTTTATTACTTTAAGCAATGCTAAAGTCTCCATCATATGTTGTTTGATGATGTAAGCATAATTCCAAACTTGCCTAAAGTTTTTAACATGATCTCCATCAGTAGTTGACTTCAATATCGTTTTCTTTGCTCTGTAAACTTTCTAAGGATCTACTTCTACTCCATACATTATCTTAAGATCATCAACAAGACTACCTACAACAATCTTTAGATCACCTGTCACTTTCTTATTATATTTCCTTGCAATCCATCCAGTAGTTACCTTTGGATTTTTCACAAGACCCTCACATGTGTGCATGCTATGTAAAGTCTTAATTTGAAGACTTTATCCAAATTTCGGAAGAATATACTTTGAAATGGCACATGTCTACAGAACATTTACATACAAATCTTCTTCTCTCAAACTTGGTCCTTCTACCTTTGAAATTTTGTTGTATACAGTAATCCTTCAGAGCGCATACAAAAGATTGAAAAATTTTAACACTTGTCTAACTTTGAATTCAACAGGTTCTGTTCCATTTATAAATATTTCACCACCCAACACATGAGACATTCTGCTAAAAAGGTGCTCATTTTCAGAATTTTTCATTGGCCCACAGTTTTTATTGTCACATTCATATCCATTCAATAAGTCATCATGTGCATTATGGTCATCCATATGATATTGAGTTTCATGCTCTTTTGGTTCTCCATCAACAATATCATTTTCTAACTCAGAAAAAACATAAATTCATCATTTAGTTTTGATAACTCATCATCATGACAAAAATCATCCCCACATAATCATCCATATTCATGCTTGACATCCTCTTCTTAGTTGTTTTGGGCTTCCTCATCACATGTTTTGAATCTGTAATATTTTTTTTCTTGTTTTCTTTATTTTCTTGTTTTGAATTGTCCTTAAATCAATTGTAGGCTGTCTTTTACTCACATGCCTTTGACATATGCAAACTTCCTTTTGTTTGTTGTTTTTTACGAAGCTTTCACTGTATTCTTTGGAGCTGATGGTTACTTTACTTTTCTTTTAGAGGACTTTACTTGGTCAACCTATGATGTCAAGTCTTTTGTAGGTATTGTGACTATTAGGATAGCATCCTCTAGAAAAAGTTGTGAACGACAATCCTTGAAAAAGTAAGATGATTGCAGATCAACTACCTTCCTATCAAGTTCAATATCATCCTCATCATTCGCCGTAGGAAATTTAGAAAAGACATTAGCATTCTCAACCTCAAAGTCACATACAAAGTCACTACATTGTGAGAGGTCGAAGGAATCAGTTGCACAACCATCAATTTTGTCCGGAGTCTCATGTTCAAAAGCTGCAGCAACTTTATTATATGAAGTTTCTTGCTGCAATGGAGGTTTAACTATAGGCATTGGGTATGGGGTATGATCAAATTGTGGTTCAGCTGTTGGTGTTTCAACAACAGATTCTTTTGTAGGAGTAGTGAAATATGTAGCTGGATTCTCGATAACAGTGACTGTTGGCCTGAGTTTTTTTAGCATGTCTTCAGTTCTTTGTGGTTCAGGAGTAGATGCACTATCAAATATAGGCGTGTCTTGGTGATGTGGGTGAAGTTTAGGTTCAGGTTGAGCAAGAGGTTGAGATTGAGGCTGAAGTTCAGGTGGAGGTTGAGGTTAAGATTGAGGCTGAAGTTTAAGTGGGGGTTGAGGCTAAAGTTCAGGCTCATGCTCAGTAGTAGGCTGAGAAATGAAGGGCTTCATATTGGTGGAAATGCACTTGTGCTGTTGGATTTATTCGTACAAACTTCTTTTTGCAATTTCCTTCTTATTTATGTTATTCTAGTGCAACTGTGTCTTTTGTTGTTATTACTTTATTTAGTTGTCTTTCATGCTATTTTTAAAACACACCTAAAATATTAGACTCCTTAGTATAAGATCCAGCCGCAACATCTTCAATGTCATCTTGAAACAACTTTTTTCTGATGACAATATGCATATTCAGTGGTATTATTTTCATGTCAAATACAATCTCTGTATACTTCTTCTAATTGTAGAAATGCCAGACTTAATAAAGTTTATGATAATTGTTAATTGTCTCATTCAATCCATTCCAAAGTAGTGTCACTTTAATTATAAATCTTGCACCTCTGAGTCAATCAAGCCAACCTCAAGCATTTCACCAACAAAATTAACAATGGCCCTCACCCTTAAGTTTGGCTATAAATAAAAATCATATATATAATCAATAACGTCACCAAAAGAAATCATACTATCATAAATAGATAACATAAAAACTGGCATTATAAAACACTAAAACACCTGTTACTATTTTTAACAAAAAATGGGGATTAATAGAAATTTCTAACCTCAGCTATCGTCAGGGCATTGTCTCTCTATAGCAGCCTTCAATGTTTGGCCTTGATACTATTTTTAGCAGCGAAATCTCTTTTTTTTTTTTTTGTCATTCTTATTTAAAATTCTCTTTTAGTCATGTGAAGAAGATATAGTAAACCGCAAAATACAAAGGATGACTATATAGTTCAAAAATTAATTAAAATATTTATTTTAAAAATAACTAAATAAAAAATTAAGGACTTACATATGATGTGTATAGTGTTATTGGCATTGATTTGACATGCACAAGGCTCTATATCTAACGCCCGTTATGGTATGTATACAAATACAATTTTACCTTTGTGGATGTTAAAACTAATAGTGAGTTAACGGTTATTAGGGGTAGATTGAAGTTTTTATACTTTTTGGGGTAAATTGAAGTATGTCAATCTAATAAGGGGGTAGAGTGAAATTAACCCTATAATTTAAGTATCTTTGTATTGTCATTTTACTCTGCTCCATTACAAAGTATTATCGCATTGAATTTTAAAATGTCCAAACATCTCAATGGTCATTTGTATTACTTAGAACTATTTAATTAAGTATTAATGTGATGCTTATACAAACCTATGAGTGATAATAATTAAATAAGAACCTATATATAATTAAATCTAAACAATACATTGTTACAATGCATCTCGAGAATGAGATTTTTAAAATAACATCAAAGATTGGATCAAAATTATATCCAAATTCTTCTACTTGGATCGTGATTCAGTTATTAACATCAAAGACATGATAGGTGTAAGATATACTAACATCCAAATTACGATACTCCTACTACAAGAAAATTAAACTTGAATAATCATATTATTCATATGGAATTGATTTAAAAAATGTCCACTCGACTATAGATTGACTTTGTACAATTTGCTATACTATTTTAATCACTTGTTTTCCCTCCTATACACAAAGTTCATAATTTTACATGTATATAGTTAATTGATTATTATTTGAAATTTATTGTAATATTTCACATTCCTAGCAAGAGAGTTCATGAACTAATATGTAAGCCGTGGACTCTACTAACTAAGAGATTGTTTATTTTTTGACTCGGTGACTTAATTTCAATTGTTTAAGTCATTAAGTCAGTGATTTTTAATTTAATCAAAATTTTCAGTCATTAAATCATTAAGTTATTAAGCTAATTATTTTAGTATTTTACTTAATATAAAAAGTCTTGATGATATCATTAAAAGATATATCCCTATCTAATTAATTAATTTTCATTCTTATCTAAATAAAATTTAATAAGGACAATTATCCACCGATCACCTGATATTTTAAGTTTTTTCAAAAATACAAACATCTTCGTTTTTTTAGCAGAATTTTACCTGAAGTTAATAATTTTTTCACTCGTCCACTTTTACATTAATTCCGTTAAAAAAAATTAACGAAATAGTGGTCTACTGACTTTTTTACCCCCTAAACATAAAATAACTATTTTCCTCTTCTTTGAAATCCTCATAGCTTTGAGTTGCTCAGCAAGCTTCTCCACAATAGCTTGCTTATGCTTCTCCTCGATGTTGAAAACAATGAAACGATAGGTTCTTTTTGCCTTGAGCTCCAAAACAGCCATACATGCAGATAGCTGCATTGGCCATTTTTTCCAATGACTTTGTGAAATAGATTGGGATTGGTGAAAAAGAGAGAAAATGTAGAATTTGAATGGCAGGGAATGTAGAATTAAATAAGAATCTTCGATAAATAGGTTTTGGTTTAATGCTTCTGTGTACACAAGAGATAGTGTAGTGACATATGTAAGCACTAAGTTGAATTGGACAAAATTTTTCACATTTTATTTCAGATTTAAAAAATAATTTTTATAGTTGTGGATAATGGGCCAATTTGTCCAATTATTGTCAAATTTATGGCAACCAGTGAAGCTTTTTATGAACTGTTGCTAAGCATTTGCAATTTGTACAAACTTCAAATTGGAGTCTTCAATAGCTTGGAGGTCGCTAAAAAAAGCTTCTCCTTCCCCTCGATCTTGAAAACAATGAACCGATAAGTTCTTTTCATCTCTGGCTCCAAAATTTTTAATTTGCATTCATCATGCTCAGGCATACCAAACAACTGTGTTGGCTATTTTTTCCGGCGATTGATGAGGATAATGTTTCGATTAATAGCACTTAATGCTCGCCGATTGTGCCCAACCACCGCCACGAACGTTCCTTCTCTAGCCAGAATTCTCAGTAGCAACAATAAGTTTATGGGTTTCAATCGTGTGTGTGACGTAGTTTTTGCTTTTCAGATAAAATGACAACTTTAACCTTATGGTATCAATAAAGTTATAACGGAGCTAACGCTAAGGTGGACGAGTGAAAAAATTATTAACTTCAGGTAGAATTCTGTAAAAAAAAAAAAAAAAGAAGATTTGTGAATTTTTTAAGAAGCTCAAAATATCAAGTGGTCGATGGATAATTTCCCATTTAATAATTAGTATGATTATCCATCTCTATATAACTTGTGATATATATGGTAGTAGACTATTATAATTATAATTATAATTTTATTTTCTTCAAATTAGCATTATTTATTTTTATATTTTTTATGAATATTTTTATATAAAAACATCATGAATTATAATAAAATTGATTAACATATACTAATATAGAATTAAAGGGTTGTATTCAATTGAATATGATTTATATTATATGTTCTTTGAGATGTTTATTATTTTGGGTGCATTTTTAGATTTGTAATTGATGGATTAAATGATTCAAACAAAAAAACAAACATATCATTCAGATTCAGACATTTAAATCTATTAAGAATTTAGATTAATTTTATGTTTATTATTTATTTAAAATTTATAAATTATAAAGGCGCATTTTTAGATTTGTAATTGACATATTAAATGATTTAGACAAATAAACAAACATATCATTCAGATTCAGGCATTTAGCTCTATTCGCATTCAAACTTATTTATGTTTATTGTTTATTTAACATTTATAATTTGTAAGGGCGCATTTTTAGATTTGTAATTAATGAATTAAAAGAGTCAAACAAAAAATAAATATATCATTCATATTAAGACATTTAGCTCTATTCGAAATGGACTTAAATTCATATTAATTTAGGTCTATTCAAATTTAAATACAAAAAAATAAATGAAACTTAAGTAAACTTGTTTTGGGTTGAGAAGCCCAATAACAAAAATTATGATAGGCTATATGCAAAAAATGTATAAAATTTACTTGGTTATTAGGCTTGGGCTACTAAAACTGGTATTACAGCTAACTCACAACCCAATGTGTGGATGGATATGTTTAAGATATGGCTTCATTCTATTTTTGTCTCCAATGACCCTCCTGAGAATACGAGGTTCTCAAGGAGAGAAGTATATAACATTTCACATCACTAGCGAGAGTGTTCATGATCTAATTTATAATTTTGGACACTCCCAACTAAGTAGATGCATTTTGGATTGCAAAGTCCTATAACAAAACCGTGACAGACTGTGTGGCCAAAGAACAATATCTACTTAATTGATGGGCATAGGCTATTACATTTATCCACCTCAATACCTCATTGCATAACTTTAAAGTTAAATTCAGCCAACTAATAACTTTTCTTCATCTAGCAGGATGTGTTCTAACTTAATTCAATCTTACCACAAGTAATTATTAATTAATTAATTAGTCAATTGATTAATTTATATACAATTAGGTAGTGAATCAATTTTTTTCCTAATTTGTTTTCAAATAGACATGGCCAATTGCAAATGTCACTTTACATTTAAGAAAAATTATTCTAGGAGACCTAACATTGTCAGTAATCTCATCGCTATTATAATATAATTATAATCCATGTTTATCAAGTGCAAAATTTATTGATATCCACCTTTTTTTCTTTAAAAAAATTTATAGAAAGATGGTAATCCAATGTCCTTTCTACAACTTAAGCACAAGATAGGTTCAAATATTAAATTTTTTGTACCATCATAAAATATTTTTATGGGGTTAAATTAATTAACACCCACTTTACTGAAGTCACTTAAATTTGACCAAAATTATATATGTATATTTCCATGATTTTATATATTTTTAATATTAAATCTCTTTTGATTATTCAATGACTAAAATTTGAAATTTCATTAGATTTATTATTTATTAATAAACATCTACACTAATCTTAAAGGATAAGGATCCTCTTCTAGTGTTTTTTTTTTTCTCTTCTAGTCAAATCAATGATTAAAACTGAGTCTTGAATTTTAATGTCTATAATTAAGCGAGTTTGTTTCACTTTATTTGCAATAAAAGCGAATTTTTTCACCAAATTTTAAAAATTAACAAAGTGTAGGAAAAAAAAAAGAAAGAATTCTAATATAATATTGATATAATATTTAAAAGTTAGCGAAATTGTCGATATAATAATTAAAAATTTGTGAGAACCTCAAACTTTGCAAACCAATTCAACCCACATATTTTGAGCCCACAATAATTAACAAGCCTTATCTATTATTGTAAACCTTCACTATCACTACCAATGCTGATGAAAGACCCAAATAAATAGGGACAACCAAAATAAATTAATTAACAATTAACATAAAAGGAAAAAAATACAAAACCAATATTAGTCATTGCGTTGTGGCCACAACATTTGGATTTGTATTTTTTACTAATCAAGGGGTTATCCGTTAACATAATGTTAAAAAATGTTAGTATACTTTTTTTATGAAAAACTGAAATGTTAGTATTCCTTTTTGATGAAAATTTGAAAAATCCTTATATAACATTTAAAAGAAATTTGATGTAAATATAGGTAAAAATAAGATTTCACTCTCTTTTTTACAATTATTGTTCTTTGGTTTCTAACTAAAGTTTAAGAAAATTCTAAATGCAATACTATGTATTTTAAAAATACTTGTAATTATTGTCATATTGATAGCAATAAGACTCTATCTACCTTCAAGAATCAAGATTAGACATTTCTACACAATAACCCATAATGAGATCCAAAACAATCTTCTTTTTAAGGAAATCCCTAAGGCCATTGCTAAAATTAGGTGTACGAATTAACATTAAATAAGACATATACATTAATATAAACACTCTATATCGCCATTGTCGAGGACTTTTTGCAGCAAACTTTTCCATTGCTTGCATAGCCAACATTCACCAAGTTATTTTTCCTCACGTGTTTTGTGGAAACCTATGCGTGCTAGCCAATGGGGGAGGAGAACTTTAAACAGCAACAACTTCTCAAAATATTCATCGTCCTCGTAAAGCCCATTTAAGGAGTAAATATTCTTGAAGTTCACTGGAATATAAACATGTATCTCAAATCTATTCAATTGTAATTACAAGCTAATTTTTAAGTAAAAAAAATTAAAAAAATAATAATAATTTATGTCCAAGGTGGCATTTCGTTGCAAGACATATTTGAAATTTAAACAAATAAAAAAATAAATTTGGGACAACTAGAGCGATGGCGGCATTGCTCGCAACCAATGGGGGTCATAAATACCATCGTCGACAATATGAAATAAGTATAAAATTTATCTTAGTAAGTGCTTTTGGTATTATAGTGTATAAATAGGGTAATAGCTTAGCAAATTTATTGAGATAGTTGAAAATATTTCTTAGAGACATTTTAATGAACACCTAATGTGCTATATTTTACAAACATTAATCTTAAGAAAATTTTGAATTGTTCATGCCAATATGTATCCTGATGTACTTTGCGATCAATAATAATCCACCAATCAATTACAACTTGCTGTGATAGTGTGAGAAAGTTGTACCTTTGAGTCGAAGCCAATCCTCACACCATTGGCAAAGCATATTTTTTTTTTGTTGATGGGGACTTTGACGCTAAGATTGTGATGATTGGGCCATACTGGGTGATGTAGGAGGTACATGCGATGAGATGATTTAGGCGATTTAGGCGATGATGCAATTTAGGTGATTTGGGCGGCTATGGTTTTGTTCTTTTAGAATTGGTTAGTTTACGTTAAGGATAATGTGGTCCAAATTGGGTGTATGTGGCTATAATTATAAGAAATTTTGTTATATGGCTAGTTTGATAGTGAATTTATGAAAATGGATGTATAGGTAAATTTTACATAATTTTTTAAATATGTTCCTTAATTTACCAATTTTATGTTTTGATCAATTTAAATTTATGACTTCTTTATTTTAGTTCTCCTAAGCCGAAATTCTTGTTGTGCGATTAAAGAGACATGTTAGATGTGCTCAAACACATAATGTCCTGATACACAAATTATGATACTCCCACTACATGAAAAGTAAGCTTGAATAATCATATTATTCATATGCATCATGGTAGACTTGATTTTAATATGTTCACTCGACTATGGATTGACTTTGTAGTATTTACAATACTAATATGATCACCAATTTTCCTTCCTATACACAATGTTTATAATTTTGTATGCATATAATTAAATGATTATTATTGAAACTTATTGTAATATCTCACATCAGTTGTGAGAGAGATTTTGAACTAATTTATAAGTCTTGGACTTTTCTAACTAAGTAGATGTATTTTGGATTGCGAATCCCAATAACAAAAACTGTGACTGGCTGTGTGTCCAAAGTAAAATATATCTATTTGGGTTCTTGTTATAGGTTGTGTGCTGTTGAGTGCTGGAGATTGCATATTTATAAAGGGTAAAATCATCATTTATCACTCTAAGCCTCACTAACATTTACATTTTTATGTATTTAAATCCTTTAAATTTTGATTATGTGTGTTTTGTTATAATTTTAGTATTTTATGTCTCTCATCTGTATTTTGGTCATTTCACAATTAACAAGAAATTGGATAGCAAAACAAATAACATTTTCAAGCTCAAAATAATTGAAAAACCTTAGGAAGAGCATAAAGGGCAAAATGTTGAGGAGGCATTGACAAATGATGTGGCATTGATCAATGACGTGACAATATCTTATTCGACTGAAAAATGCTGATGTAGCATTGAATAATGATGTGGCATTGATCGATATTGTGGCAACATTTTATTAGATCAATTCACAATCCTGATGATGTTTCAGCTAATCAGAGCTTGCCATATGGCGCAATCTTAAGCATCCGAATTATTTGCATCTAATGGCTATGATTTAGCCATTGTATCTATAAATCGAGGGCTTCCCCTTATTTAACAGTTCTAAATCTAAATTTGAACTCCATTTTCTATAATTCTCTCTTTATCTTATATTTTCTACATATTTTAATAAAATTATCATTTTACCCTTAGTTCAATTATGAGTGGCTAATTTAATTTCAAGTTTGGGTTGAATGTGAAGCCTCAAAATGATCTATAGGCTTAATTTGATAAGTTTATTCACCCTCTCTCTCTCGTTTATACGTATTGTTTTAACTCATGGTTGACGAACAATAATAATCTTGTCTAGATTTTGTACGAGATATTGACTCTCTAGTACAAGATCATTACTGTTTGTGGGTCATCTTGACTCAGTGTTGACAGAGAATGTATCTAAATTATTTAGTGGATGGTCTTGCCACATTGTCAATAGTAGGATTGTTATCACCTAGCACAACATGTATTTGACATCACATTTAGCAAAAGATTATTATCCCCTAGCACAATGAGTGCTTGATACCATAATTACCAAAATGAGGACTATGAGGAGTGGGGTATTAGAACTAAAAATGAATATTAAGGTCATGGTGAAGTGTTGAATGTGACTCTAGAAATTCGAGTATTTCATTCGAATTGTTTGATCTTTAAGTTATTACTGCCATTTTCATTTTAGTAGCGCTAAAAAATCTCATCTAATTAATTCACAAACAAACTTGAAAAATTAACCCTACATATGATTAAATCTACCTTCTTATGGGATCAATATTCATCACCATAAATCTATACTACTATAGATTCATGCACTTGTGAGTTCAATAAATTTGTAAAAGATGTGCCCAAAACAAAAAATATCTACTTAATTGATGGGGTCCAGGGGTGGGCAAAATACCCGACCCGATCCGACCCGAAAAAATTCAGATTCGGGTCGGTTCGGGTTGTTATTGAAACCCGAACGGGTGAAAAATTGCAAACCCGATCGGGTCGGGTAAAACCCGATCCGATCCGAATACCCGATCGGGTCGCACAAAAAAAAAAAAATCACTAAACCTATAAACACATCACACATGCACACACCAGACACCAGACACCACACACACGGCCATGCAAAGTTACAACTCAAAAAGTCACAAAAACAAGTGGCTAAAAAAATATTGACAAATAAAGAACAAAATATAATTATAACCCACGCACACAGGCCACAGCCACACACGAACATTGAAACATTTCTTCGCTGCCTTCACAGCCCTCATCCTTACACTCACAACTTCACACACACACACAAATATCGCAAAAGCCAAAAGCAAAGCGGCAGCTAGCAGCCAACGCAGAGAAGAGAATGGAGGAAGCGCAGCCAGCGCATGCAGCCACCTAACCCGTGACTGGATCTACTGCTCCGCGACATCCGTAGCTACTAGATCTGCTGTTACCGGATATCTACAGGATCTGTTGCTGCTGGATCCGCTGCGCTGCTATCGGATCTGCTGCTGCAGCCTCCACCATCACCGAGTTCCACCGCGAAGGCGCGAACCGGCAACCCGAATTCTTTTCTTTTTTTGATGTTTTGATGGGATATAATAATATATTATATATTATATGTTAATTGCTAAGTATATGTATTGTTAAATGTTAATAATAAAATGAGGGAAATTCTTGTATGGAAAATTTTGGAGTTTAATTTATTAAGTTTGTGGAAGCTTAAATAATAAGTATGAATTGATTTCTTTTGTTTTGTTTTGTTTTGAATGAATAGATTAAGCAGATTAAGCATTAAAATTAAATATTTTGCATTTGATCTGTGCAGTGTTTCACCCGATCCGAATTAACCCGAATTTAACCCGATTATTTGACTCGATCCAATCCGATCCGAATATGTTCGGATCGGGTCGGATTGGGTTACAACTTCGGGTTGAGTTCGGATGAATTCTTTTCTAACCCGATCAACCCGAAATCCGATCGGGTTGATCCGAACCCGACCCGAACCCGAAAATGCCCACCCCTAGATGGGGATTGTAACGTTACACTTATCCTACGCCAATACTTCATTCTATAATTTTAAATTTATATTTAGCCATTTAATAACTTTTCTCCTTCTGGCAATATGTGTTCCAGCTTAATTCAAGCTTACAATAATTAATTATTAATTAATTAATCAATTGAATTCGTTTATATACAATTACGTAGTGGATTGATTTTTTTTTTCCAATTTGTTTTCAAATACGTATGGCCAACTGCATATGTCACTTAAAGAAAGAATATTAAGGAGACCTAACACTGTCACTAATCTCATGGCTACTACAATATATTTATAATCTGTCTTTGTCAATTGAAAATTTTATTAGTATCCACTCCTTTTCCTTTAAAAAAATTAATACAAATATGGCAATCCAATGTTCTTTCTACAACTTAAGTGAGAGAGAGGTTCAAATATTAAACTTTTTGTACCATCATAAAAATTTTTCACGGGTTAAATTAATTAACACTCACTTTGTTGAAACCACTTAAATTTGATCAAAATTACATATGCATATTTCTGTGATTTTATATGCTTTCAATTAAATCCAATGTTCTTTCTAAAACTTAAGTGAGAGAGGTTCAAATATTAAACTTTTTGTACCATTATAAAAAAATTTCATGGGCTAAATTAATTAACACTCACTTTGTGGAAACCACTTAAATTTGATCAAAATTACATATGCATATTTCTGTGATTTTATATGCTTTCAATTAAATCTCTTTCGATTATTCAAAGACTAAAATTTGAAATCCAATCAAATTTATTATTTATTAATAAACATCTACACTAATACTAAAGGATAAAAGGATCTTGTATAATCTTTTTTCTCTTCTTCTCTTAGTGAAATAAATGGTCAAGATTGAATTTTGAATTTTAATGTTATCAATCAAGCCAACTTGTTTCACTTTATTTATGATGAAGCCAATTTTTTCACTAAATTTTTAAAATTAGAAGAAACTAGAAGAAAAAAAAAGATTATGAGAAAATTGTAATCCAGTATTAAAAGTTAATAAAACTATTGATATAGTAATTAAAGTTTATTACAACCTCAAGCTTTACAAGATGATTCAACCCACATATTTTGAGCACATAATAACTAATAAGCCTTATGTAGTACCAAAAAATTTACACTAAAATCCTTTTAAAAAAAGAAAATACAAAATCAACTTTTGTGTGTGTATATATGTATATATATAATCATTCTGAGCGTCTTTTTTTTTTTTTTTTAATGTGAACAAGCTGTTAAATCCCGCACTTAATAAAGTTAATTTTCAATACACTATAAAGTCATGCAATTTAATAGCATTAAAACTTTACTCTACCAAATCTCATGCCCTAAAAGCATGTCTGCATGAAACAAATGAAGACGCCCATACTCTTTACGGATTTGTATTTTATACAAACCAAGGGGCTATTGGCTAATGTACTTGCTACTAATATCAAATAAAAGCACCCTATTTCAATATAATGCTAAAAAGGATGTATATTTGTTTTGTGAAAAACTAAAAAAATCTTTAATTTAACTTTTAAAAACGTTATGATGTAAATATAGGTAGAAATGAAATTTTATTTTTCTTTTTGATTTTACTATAATTGTTCTTCGGTTTCTAGCTAAAATTTAAGAAAATTTCAAATAAAATATTATTTATTTTAAAATTACTTGTAACTATTGTCGTATTCATAGCAATAAGGCTCGGAATAGAAGCTGAACTGTTAGCATTAGTTTCTAGTTGGCCAACTAGAAACGTAAACAAGGCTATAACTTTTAAGTGTAACAGTAAAAAATAACTGTTACAGTTACTACATAGATAGATCTTCTAACACTGAGCAGTAATAATGAGAAACTAACTAACGTATCATAATAACAAGTGATAAGGACAAATATTTACTTCAGTTAATTAATATCTTAGTTACTCGCAGTTCTATTATGGCAAGCATTTGCTCTCTCTCTCTCTCTCTCTCTCTTTATTATAAATACAACCAACAAAGAAAATCAATCACAAACAAAACTAAAGTTCTATTGAAGCACTAGTGGGTCTCATTTGTTTTTATTAATCAATGAAGTTTTTGTATGATCTTGGTTCGTGTTACCGGCGCTCGGCGCAAGTGCGACAGCTGCAACCGAAGGAACTGGGTAACAGAGTGCAGGTGGTATTGGTGAGCGGGTGTAATGAGGCATGGTCGAAGCCACGACAAAAGAAGATGAATATGTCAAAATACTGGAGACCGGAGCTATCAGTGATATTAGAAGATATGGTTGTTTCATTCTTGGAGATTGATCAGGGAAAGATTCAATATCGTCATCAGCCTGTAAAGAAGGTGTCAAGAAAAAGTAATATTAATACTTATAATAATAATAAAACTAGATCAAATTCAAAGGTTAAGCTAGCTCCTCGTTCTTTTTATTACAACGATGACTATAATGAATATCACCCCAGGTAATCTTTTTGTGTTCAATCTTTATGTTTGGTCGATGTTTTTTAGTATGAGTAATTTTTTAATTAATAATTAATGTTATTGGTTTTATATTTGTTTTCAGGAAAAATTCTATGTCGGTGATGATATCAGCGTTCTCACCCTCCCCGTTCATTTTCTGATGGACGATATGCAACAAAGTTTTGATCATCTACTTCTTGCATATATTATGGTTATGGTAGATGATTTTGTATAAATGTTTAGTTCACGTATATTTTTGTGCCAATCTTTGCATGTACGTATGTATGTATGTATGTAAAAGGTTAAAAATTTGTATCTATGTATATTTCTTGGTTTAAGTGTATATACATATATATATATATATATATATATATATATATATATATATATATATATATATATATATATATATATATATATATATAAATAAAGGAGTGAGTTGTAAAGTAGATTCCTTTGTGATAAGGTTTAGTGTGAGTGTGACATAAAGTAAAGGAGTGAGTTGTAAAGTAGATTCCTTTGTGATAAGGTCTACAGTATGTAATAGTGGTTCCCTTGTGCCTATAAAAGGGAACCCTTGGTTTGTTGATAGGCATCGAGTCTTGGAGTGCAATATTGTATTTTAAATCTCTCATTCCTCTTAATGAAAGTAACCTTCCTCTGTTTGCTCTAAAATAGATTTATATATATATATATATATATATATAGGGTGAGGCTATTTGAACCCACCAATTTACTCAATAAACATATTTACTAAATAAACCTATCCTCAAATTTTGAAATGTTAAATTTTACTCAATAAACCCACTAAAATACCTAATATACCCTTACTAAACCCATTTTTTTTTTATAATAATAGTAATTTTACTTATTAAACCCATTATATTGGACATTGATTATTAATTAGAAATTTAATAATCAATTTTGAGTGAATGGTCCCTCACTCAAGGAAAAATGAATCAAAGCATTCTATATGGAGAAAATAGCCATCATCATGAAATTATTGTTTGAGTTATATTATAGTGGTGAGAAAAATCTTGTATGATGGTATGAAAATCTAATCTAAGGAATCTGAGAAAAAACAATTATTTCAGAATCTGGGAAAAAGCAATAATTGATTATTAATTGGAAATTTAATCACCAATTTTAATTAAACAATTTTGAGTGAGGGGGCCATTCCCAAACGAATCATATCCATCATCGATATCCATGAACATTGAGCCAAAAGAACAACCCGAATGGCATGCCAACATTAAAGCAAAAAAATAAAAATAAAAATAAACATATGAATAGTATTATAGAGTTAATTTTCTAAAACTATTCTATCTATAGTAGCCACCTTAGGACTTATAATTTCTCTAAAATGTTGTATTTGAGAAGCATATGAAGTCTCCCATCCACTTGCGATAGGGAATATGCACCCCAATTAGGTGTTATAGGTGGAACATGATGACCTGGCATTAAAAATACATGTAAAAGATTATAATTAATAATCATAAATTATAAATGGAAGAACATTTAATTAATAAAATAATAAATTATACCTCAACAAAATGATTGCCAAATACATAGCCAAGAGCAATATTTCGGCGAGATAGTATATGCACTTGCTCAGATCTCAAAGGAAAAAATGTAAGGCATTGTACTGAGGACAGGTGGAATAAGACAACATTATAGCACGATGCTATAAGATGACCCATGTCAGGCATAGTCATCCATCGATCAAATGATACTGGCCAATTCTCATAATATGAAAGGATATGAATAAGCTCGTTCACTCTTTCATGTTCGTATAATTTGCCATAATCATCTAAGTGAGAGTACAACTTATTTAGTAAATCTTTCTTCACTTGTGCCCATTCATCCTCACCCAAGCCTATTAAGTCAGTTATTGCTCTAAAACTATAGTTACCATCAGCTATAACATCTTTAATGTGACAAATATATGATTGTAATACAACTAAAAATTCATCAACAAACGTAATTGATTTGACTGGCATGCTCTTGTTAACCTACAAATATAAGTACTATATATAATAAAAAATTTAAATTAAATGACTTACTAAATAACTTAAGCGTAAATTTGTATTACCTTTTGTTTCGGTCTTCTTTTATGTTTAACCTCAGCTTTTGATTTAGTAGCTATAACTGAATTACTCTTTACATTAAGTGAACAACTTTCTTGGCCAGATAATACTATCTTAAAAGCATATGGGTCAAAATGGGTAGAAGTATCAACTTTGATAGATGGTTGATCTCATGTTCTTGTCTTCATCTTTGGATTTAAAAGAAAACTATGCCCAAGATTGGCCATCTCCTTTAATTTTTTTCAAAATATCTAACTGAATTTCAATCGAACTCTTATTAAACTGCTTAGCAATTAACTCAAACTTCGGTTGACAACTTAACTCCACCTTTTGCTTTTGAGTAACAGCTACTAAATCAAGTTTTTTCCAATAAAGATCAATTCTCCAAGTGGAATAGGCTGACATTCTCTTTTGTATTCTGCAATCTCATGAGCACATGGTAAATCATGTGTTTGGCGAACAATACACCCACATGCAGAGCGGTCGACCCCAAGAGAAATAGCACGTTTCAGCTCACTAAGGATTATATTTAATGCAGTTACAGAGGTGAAGCCTCGAATATGATTAAATTCTGCAGGCTTGAATTGATGTTGAACAATTGTCAAACTTTTCTCAAATGATGCTTTAATATATGTATATTGCAGCTCAAGTAAATTGTGTATCTTTGCCCTCAAATTTTCCTTGACTTGTGGAAAGATGCTTCTTCAACCTTGAATGTGAACTTTTACTCTATTAAAAAGATAATATTAACAAAAATAATAATAATAATAATAATAATAATAATAATAATAATAAATAAATAAATAAATAAAAATTGAATAAGTAAAACCAATAAGTTATTGGTAAAATTAAAATGTTATATGCATGTTTGTTGTTAAATTTTCAAAGTGCATAATTTTATATGTCCATGCTGAAACAAATCTTTTTTTATAGTTGTTCAATCATGTATCTGTTACATATTCCATTACTACTAGAAAAGATGCAAAATCTCTCTGCATGGTTTTAAAGTGGTCAATGAATTCAATTTCATTTGAAGATAACACCAATAGTTCCAACTTATTATGAACTTCTCCCACTTATCATTTGCTGCAAATAACTTCTTGCAGTTTGCCATAATATTCCTACTAATATGCCATCTACATAAAAAATAATTTGCATAAGGAAATATTTTCTCAATGGCATTCATTAAAGCCAACTCTCTATCAGTGACAATGACCCTAGGTAAAAAATCATTGTCCATTAAAACCCTCAATCTATCTAATGTCTATGTGTAGCTATCTTCCCGCTCAGAACTTTAGTATGTATAAGCAACATTAAAAGTCATATCAATTGATGTCACTCTTATAATCTCAAATAAAGAAAGATGATATTTATTGACTTTGTAAATACAATCCATTAGCAAAATACTTGAAAATATACGTAACAACTCTATGCTCTTAGGGTGTGCCCAAAACAAGTATTTCACAATATATGCATTGTCATAACACTTATACCGCTCAATGTAATTATGTTCAGATAACTTACTCAAAAGTTGTTGCATTTGTGATTTGCCAGCCATCTCAATCACCTTATATCACTGTCGTGCATTGTATATTGACTTCATTGTTGAAACATTAAATAGATCATTTTTTTTTCAAAGTGACTAAAATATCTTTTGGTCGTACCATACTTTTTGACATGTCAACTAATATTGATGTTTCTTCTATAGTTAATCACCCTACAAATGAGTGCCCTTCAAGATGTTTTGCAATTGGATGATTATGTACTCCGCGCATTACCTTTAGCATCCAGTCGCTATAAGTGTCTAACTTTTGGCCCTTTAATTTAAAAAGGACGTCTGCATTTTATTGTACCAGTTATTCTCGATTTCAAATCTTTTTTGTTGTCATTCTTCTTTATTTTTTCATACTTTCCACCTATCTCACAACCAAAAAGGATCCTTGATCTTTTACGACCACGACCCACTTTAGATCTCTTGATAACAACCATATACCTTTTTTCTTTCTGACATTACGAGTCCACTGAATCATTGCTTCTCCACTCTTAAATAAAATTTCACAAAAATTAATCCAAAATTAATTATAAATTAAAGTTAGCTCATGAGTTGTAAATTCACTACTATAATCCATCACACAATTTGTATCATAATTGGTAGATTTGATGAAACATCAACCTGCATATAATTGAATGCCGTTAATAAAACTACAAAATACATTTAAAAAAACAGTTTTATATGACACATAAAGACCAAACTAAAACAATATAATTTTCTTAGTATTAGATAGGTGAAAATAACAATTACTCTCGGAAGAAAGATAAAGTTGCAGAAACAAACTATTAAAAGAAGTTAACCTCAGCAAATAAGTTAAAATAATGCTTATAGGCGACTGGCTCCATCCGTGATTTAATATGCTCACTTGCATAAAAAATTGCAGCTCCATAAATATCATAACTTGAAAAAGCAATTGTTGGTGACGCATTATGAACCTAATTTATTTTGGCAAATTCAAATACAATAAGATATAAGTACAACAACTACTATTTACTAGGCTACCAAACACTAATTAAAGGCAAAGATCAATGCATAACAGAGAGAAAAAAATTTCAATAAACAAAAAGGGATTATAGCACGATTCATTGTTCTCATAATTCTAAAACCATAATTTGGAAAAAAAAAAGGCCAAAGAATAAATAAGGAATTACTTTTTAGTTATGTGGTGCCTGGTGAAATAACGTGGTGATAGATCCACCTGCATGATATGAAGAATATTATATATATTTCGAACGAATAGTATGAAATTATTTGATTAAAAAATTATAGCCGATCCCTCTCGTAAATTACAAGCATTAAAGTACACAGGGACTGATGTGCTAGTAATTTATATATTATTACTATATTTTCCTAACTTAACTTTATATTTTATTATGTTAATTTTATCTTTGTTTTAATATTTTGTTATTTTAGGTATAATATGAGATTAAAGAGGAATTAAATTGGAACATTCATAAATTGAAATGAACATGAAGGAATCAAAAAGGGAAAGAAATAAAGATATTTAATTGGAACAAATCAAAAAAGATTTAATTTGATTAATCAACATGCATGCAATCACGAGTGAAACATATATTGTGATTAATTGAGGAAGCAAATATTTTGGCATGGCTCTAAATGGCAAGCACGTGATAGGCTTTGGCTTTAACAATATTCATTGGCCAATTAATTGTACAAGTTATGTGCATGCATGAAAGAGGCGGCTTGGCTTTGGATTTAATTCTTTCCATGCAAGGATTTAGGGCGCACAATAAAAGCTACTAGAAAAGCTATACTTGCGGAGAATTAAGAGAGGATGGCAGCTGCGAAAATTGGAGAGAAAAACTGAGAGCAAGAAAAAAAAAAAAAAGAGAAGCCGCCGCTGTAAATCTGGGAGCAACAATTTGGAAAGTCAATTGCAGAGATTGGAGAGAGATAGCTTCTTGAGTTTATTCTTTCTCTTCTCTTTTTCTATTATCTTTCTTGAATGTTCCTAATTAAATTCATGGATTCTCTTTATATTCCCATGAACTAATTTATTTTACTAGAGCTACGATGTTGCCTAAATATGAAGATTTAATTCCATAAATCTATGTTATTTTTAGTTTATTATTCCATGGTTGAGTGTTCATAATTGTGCTTAATGCTTTTAAATATCTGACCAATATTTAAATGATTTGAGGATATATAATGAGACTGAGAGGGAATTTATGTATTTTTGCTTTGTGTAATGGATGCCATGAATTGAACGAAAGATAGAGATGTGCCAACGTGATTCATGCAGTTTTCTCTAAGAATTTCCATGGAGCTTAATGAATCTTTTGAAATATAAGTGTGCAACCCAAGAGGGGGGGTGAATTGGAAATTTAAAAATTATCCTAGCAAATCCACACAACAAGCAATCTAATGTCTTAATAAAAATTGAAAGCAATCAGTTTAATAAAAGCAAAATAATTAAAGAGTAAGGGAGAAGAGAAACAAACACACAAATTTTTATGTGGTTCGGCAATCCCCGCCTACGTCCACGCCTCTAAGCAATTCAAGCTTGAGGATTTCACTATCCAAGCCTTTCCGAGGCTTCAACTGATTACAATTGACTTTGAGGTGTCAATAAACCTTTACAACAAAGAGATTATCTCCCAATCTCTTCACTCAAGTGTCACACACACTCAAATTCTTACAATTGAGATGAATAAATGAAGGTTACAATGAAACTCACTCAATGAGTAGATATTCAAAAATGAAGAACAAGAAATGATTCAATGTTTTATGTTTTACAAGTTGAAGGCTCAAGATATCTCGTGTGCTTTTTGTTTTTGCTTGTTGGAGAGATTCAAAATGAGTTGGATTTGAGTTATTATAGTTTGAGCTCAAAAACTAGCCGTTACTCACATTCTGGGCGTATCCGGTTTGCCGTTTATGGAATCCGGTAAGCCGAATTTATGTTACCGTTAAGGCAAAATTTTGAATTTTGCCTATTCGGCTTGCCGGTTACAAAATCTGGTAAGCCGTTTGCGTTCTGGATGCTTACTGGCCCGTATCTGGTTTTCCTGTTTTTTTTATATCCGGTAAGCTGCTTGCTACAGTAACCTGCTACAGTGAAATTTTTCCCAAATTTTTAGTTTGATCCCCAAACTTTATAAAATTATAGTATGTCCCAAAACGTTATAAAAGTTTACAAATAGATCCAATTTCAGATTTTCTAAGTAATGCTTCGTTAATCCCAAAACTTTTTAAAATTATGATTTTGCCCAAACTTTGTGAAATTATAGAATGGCCCAAAAATATTTAAATAGTTTCAAATAGGTCCAAATCTGAAATTTAAAACATTATCAAAGATTTTGAAATTTTAGTCCAAAATGATTTAATTTCATAACATCATTTTCTTATTATAAAAGCACAATTCATAAATCTTTGCTCAATAAATACATGTGGTTTGTTATCATATAAATCAATATTTATAGCCATATAGGCTAACAATCTCCCCCTTTTTGATGATGACAAAGCACATTCAAATTTAATCTAGTTATGAAAAGCTCCCCTTTAATCAATGCAAGTTAAAAAATTATTTGAAAATTATTTAACAAAAACTCTCCCTATATACATGCTCCTCCCCCTGCATACATGCATATTTTCATAACACATATTAAATCATTCTCCCCCTTCATCATAAAAAAGAATAAGGCTCCCCCTATCAATCATTAAAATCGCAACATAAGCACATTAGTAAAAAAAATATCCATAAGCATAAGAAAATCCATATAATCCATAATGATCAATCAAAACAAATCCATAACATCCAACATAAATAGTCACAACAAAGCCATATCATCTAAAACAAAGACATAAACCGAAAAGCATAATAACCATCCTTAGATTCGAAAATAAACGAACACACAATGCAGTAAATGAAATGTAGATGTGTCCAAGTACAAGCATAAGATACTACTCAGGTGGTGAGGATGGAGGTGATGGAGGTGGAAACAGATATGGAATGCCGAAGTGCTCGAAGAGGAGGCGCTGTCCATGAATAAGTTGTTGCTGCTGCTGCTGAAACTCAGTCTGCCGCACAGAGAGTGTCCGCACTTCATCCATAATCTGCTGAAGAGTGACCTCTTCAGAGGTAGGAGGATGTGGAGGTGATGAAGCGGATGCAGATGCACTAGGAGCTGAAGCAACCGTGGAAGAAACTCGGCGTCTACGCTACCCTCGAAATGAGAGTGAGAAAACTGGAAGCTGATCAGCTGGAATCACAGCATTAAGTGGCCGATCATCACTTGGGGCTAGAAAGGTAAACTTGTTATCACTGTATTTGACCTAAGTGCCATCCTTCCACTCAAAGCCTAACCCAATAATAACTTCATCCCCGATACCCTTGGACGGCCTACAAGATGGTTCTAGAATCGGCACTTCAAAGAATTTAAGAATTCGGGTAATGAAGTGACCATAAGGAAGAGAGCGGGTAATCAAGGCAGGAATGCTCAACATGGTGCGGATGATGGAATAGCCCAGGTTAACCAGGCGACCTCTAAGAATACAGTCAATCATGGCGACATCCATGTGAGAAACCTCATCCAAATGTCCTGATCTAGGAAGTACAATGGACTGGATGATACGAAGCAAAATACGAGTTTGAAGACAAAGACACTAAGTACGGAAATGAATGGTACAGTCTTCAACAAAAAGATCACTACGCTGAAAAATATTACGAACGGCATCAACATGAACATAGTCATCAATATCATGAGGTTTCCTAGGAGAAAAAATGTCCAGGCCATTATCGGAAGATCCTAGGATGGAGTTCAACTCTGAATCATCAAATTCAATCAAAACTCCTTCAACTGTGGTGATTACTCGATTCTCTTTCTCCGCGGAACAATCTGTATTCGAGTAAAATACTTTCACCAAGTCGGGATACACATTCTCCTCAATCAACAATGCATCAATCCAACTAACATCTCCCAACAATTGAAATATATTTCTATAACTAATCTTGAGAGTATGCATAACATCCGGTAAAACAAAGAAAGTGTTGAGTACCTCACGAGTCCGAAAGTTTTGTTGAAACCGTTTGATCAAGTGTTGCTTGTTCTGAAAATGAATGGACTCAAAAGTGGATTGATTTGAGGTGCCCCTTGCTTCCCGTGGCCGGGTGGTTTGTTGAACCGGTTCTTTGCCTTTTCTTCGAACCGGCCGAGAGCTTGACATTTTGATTTTGATGGATTTGAAGATAAAAACACCAAAGAGAATGAAGATGATGAAGATTGAAAGTGATTTGGAGAAACAAACTGGATAAAAAATGGCTTGAGAGTGAGAAATCTAGAGAGAGAAAAATCGGCCCAAAACCTAGGTTGAAATTCGAATCTAGGGATTTGGAGGTTGAAAATGAGTTTTGAGTGTGATTTTAGGTATAAGAACGGATGGGGATCAAGATTTATGGATTGATTTGCATCAAAACCGAGTAGAAATGATGGATTTTGGAATGAAAAATGAGAGAGAAGCAAACGGTTTTTAGAGAGAGGAAGAGTCGGATTGCCGAATGCATGAGGAAGAGGATGAACAGCACAAAAGGCTCACGAATCCGGCTTGCCGGATTTCCTAACCGGTAAGCCGGTTATTGGACAGAAACCAAACAAGCGAAAACGGTCTGCCGGATTTGAAATCCAGTTCACCGAATATGAACCCGAGAGCAACATGAGGGAATTCGGCTTGCCGGTTTTCTTAACCGGCTGGCCGGTTTCGAGAGCTTCCAAAAATCCGGCTTTCCGGATTGTCTTGAATCGGAAATCCGGTTTTGTTCCAGCAAGCATGCATGCGAATTCGGCTTTCCGGTTTTGCTAACCGGTAGACCGGTTGTGAGGCAGAGAGGTGGCTTAGCAAATCTGGTTTTCCAGATTGAAAATCCGGTTATCCGAAATTTGTCCCGAGAGAAATCAGTAAGAAAAAAATATTTTTTCCGGATGAATGGAAATGGAATATTTGCTAGCTCTTATACTTGTACTACACACACCATTTTATTTCCGACCTTAAAAATTGATTAATTTTAAATCATTTTGAGATTTAAAACTTTTCAAAAAGCCATTTAATGCATGAAACACAAAATCATAAAATCATAAATTCACAAGCATATCAAGCTATCTAATTCATGAAGCATAAATTAATATGATAACAAACATATCAAGTCATGTAGTAAAACATAAATTAAGATTCAACATTCATCATTCCAAGCTCATGTCTTATCTTTATAAAATGCTCTTCGCTAAGAGGTTTTGTGAAGATATCCGCAAGTTGATTTTCAGTGGAAACAAATTTAATTACGATATCTCCTTTTTTAATATGATCTCTAAGGAAATTGTGTCTAATTTCTATATGCTTAGTCCTAGAATGTTGAATGGGATTCTTGGAAAGATTTATAGCACTAGTATTGTCACATAAGATAGGTATTTGATCAAGCTTAATACCATAGTCTCTAAGGATTTGTTTCATCCAAAGAATTTGTGCACAACAACTACCTGCGGCAATTTATTCTGCCTCGGTGGTTGAAAGCGCAACCGAGTTTTGTTTCTTACTAAACCAAGAGACAAGAGAATGGCCTAGGAAGTGACATGTTCCACTAGTACTTTTTCTATCAACCTTATACCCAGCAAAATCGGCATTCGAATAACAAGTTAAATCAATATGAGTTCCTCTAGGATACCAAAGGCCAAGATTAATAGTGCCAATTAAATATCGAAAAATGCGTTTGACAGCAAGTATGTGAGACTCTTTAGGACAAGATTGAAATCTAGCACACAAGCAAACACTAAACATAATATCAGGCCTACTAGCAGTCAAGTAGAGTAAGGATTCGATCATACCTCGATATATCTTGATATCAACTTCCTTACCTTTCTCATCTTTGTCCAGCTTGATGGTAGTACTCATAGGAGTGCTTTTTGCCGTTCCATTATCATAGCCAAATCTTTTGAGTAGATCTTTCACGTATTTGGCTTGGTTTATGAAAATTTCTTCCTCGTTTTGTTTGATTTGAAGTCCAAGGAAGTACTTCAACTCTCCCATTATACTCATCTCAAACTCTTGGCTCATACATGATGAAAAATCTTTACACAACAACTCATTAGTAGAACCAAAAATAATATCATCAACATAAATTTGAATAATAAGTATGTCTTGGTTCTTATGCTTAAAAAAAAGAGTTGTGTCCGCTTTTCCTATTAAAAAATCGTTATCCAACAAGAAATTTTTAAGCCTATCATACCAAGCTCTAAGTGCTTGTTTTAAACCATACAAAGCCTTAGATAACTTATACACATGATCTGGAAATTTTTCATTTTCAAAACCAAGAGGTTGTTTCACATAAATTTCCTCCATAATATATCCATTTAAGAAAGCACTCTTGACATCCATTTGATATAAAATAAAATCCTTATGACATGCATATGCTAACAACATCCTAATGGATTCTAACCTTCCTACAGGTGCAAAAGTTTCATCAAAATCAATTCCTTCTTCTTGGTTGTAACCTTGAGCCACTAATCTAGCTTTATTTCTTACAACCACACCGGATTCATCCATTTTGTTTCTAAATAACCATTTAGTACCTATAATGGATTGATGTTCCGGATTAGGAACTAACTCCCACACATTGTTTCTCTCAAATTGATTCAGCTCCTCTTGCATTGCCATAATCCAAGATTCATCGTTTTCCGCATCCGCAAAGGATTTTGGTTCAATTTGAGAAATAAATGCAGTATGCTCACATGTGTTTCTAAGAGATGATCTAGTGGTAACACCTCGCGAGGGATCCCCTAAAATTACATCCTTAGGGTGAGAGGATACATACCTCCACTCCTTGGGGAGTGTTTGTGAAGTACCTTCATTTTGCTCTGCATTTGTTTCTTCATGATGTTCTTCTTGAATTCCATGTGGCGCGTCTTCTTGGTTGTCATTCGATGCTTCTTCTTGTTGTTCTTCTTCTGTATTATCATCAACAACAACTTTCTCCGTAGATGAGGGGTTAGACTCATCAAATGTAACATGCATAAATTTTTCCACAATTAAAGTTCTTTTATTATAAACTCTATAAGCTTTGCTTGAATTTGAATAGCCAAGAAAAATGCCAACATCAGATTTTGGATCAAATTTACCAAGATTATCTTTTGTGTTCAAAACAAAACATTTGCATCCAAAAACTTTAAAATAGCCAATGTTGGGTTTTCTATCTTTCCAAAGCTCATATGGAGTTTTATTAAGATTATGTCTAATCAACACCCGATTTAAAACATAACAAGCAGTGTTGACTGCTTCGGCCCAAAAATACTTAGGCAAAGAGTTTTCATTCAACATGGTCCTACCCATTTCTTGAATAGACCTATTTTTTCTCTCTACTACTTCATTTTGTTGTGGAGTCCTAGGTGATGAAAATTGATGTTCAATGCCAAGGTCATTACAAAAATTTTCAAATGCATGATTTTCAAATTCTCCACCATGATCACTTCTAATACAAGTAATAGAATAACCTTTTTCATTTTGAACCTTTTTATAGAAAATTCGAAATACATCAATGGCATCATCCTTATTAGCTAAGAATAATACCCATGTGGATCTAGAATAATCATCCACAATTACAAATGCATAATATTTGCCACTTAAACTAGCATATCTAGAAGGTCCAAATAAATCTATATGAAGCAATTGAAGTGGTTTTGAAGTAGAGACATGATTCTTGCTTTTGAAGGAAGTTTTGATTTGTTTTCCAAATTGGCATGCTTCACAAATTCTATCTTTTTGAAAACTGATTTTTGGAAGACCTTTAACTAAATCATTTTTAAACATTTTTTAAATCAAATCCATGCTTGCATGACTTAATCTTCTATGCCACAACCAGCCATCATCATGCAATGCGGAGAGACATTTATCATGTATTGATGCACAATCTATATTAATGGTATAGACATTAACACATCTATTTCCTACAAACAAGACTTTCCCATCACATGCATTCTCAACAACACATTTTGATTCATCAAAGATAACTTTATATCCTTTATCGTATAATTGACTAATACTAAGCAAATTGTGTTTCAAGTTTTCAACCAAACACACATTTTCAATGAGAGTAGAGGATACATTACCGACATTTCCAATCCCAATGATTTTTCCTTTTGAATTATCTCCAAACGATACATCTCCACCATTTTCGATCTTAGTGAAACTTGAAAACCAAGAATAATTCTCTGTCATGTGTCTTGAACAACCGTTGTCCAAGTACCACTTATTCTTCTTCTTCTTCAAGCCCTGTAGAGAAAATCTCAAGTTTTAGGTACCCAAACCTTTTTGGGTCCTTGAGAGTTAGCAATGGTTCCTTTCGGAACCCAAACACATTTTACACCATAATATGCATTTCTCTTCACCACACATCTATTTTTCATATGACCATCTTGATTGCAATAATGATATACAATTTGATTGTTAATAGATGTATTCTTCACAAAATAACTCTTGTAAAATTTTTGTTTCAAATTCGGTTTATAACCTATGCCACTTTTGTCAAATACACATTTTTGTGAGTTTAGCAAATTGTCCAACATCTTTTGCCCATTTGTGAATTTTAGCACAATTTCATTTAGTTCATTGCTCTTCTTTTTAAGCATTTCATTCTCATTTTTCAAGTCATTCATGTGTGACTCTAAGTGCTCATGTAAAGTGCTAGAATTCTCAAATGATGCAATACTCTCATGCAATGTTTTATTTTCTAATTCTAGGCATGTAATCTTTGCACTAAATGAATCATTTTCATTCTTAAGCTCTATCATCTTCTTTTTAAGACATATATTCTTTTTACCAATCTTCATTAGTTCATCATGCAAATCCTTAAAAGCATCATGCAAATCCTTAAAAGCATCATGCAATTCATCATATGTAGGAAGAACACTTACCTCATCAAGTTCATCACATGATTCTTCCCCAACGGCTATGAGAGCTAAGTTTGTCATTTCTTGTTGGTCATCCTCATCACTTGTTTCCTCATCGCTATCATCCCATGTGGCCACCATAGCTTTATTCTTGAGTTTGTTGAGAAGAGGACATTCCGGTCGTATGTGTCCGGGCTTCTTGCATTCATAACAAGTGATTGGCTCCTTCTTCTCCTTCTTATTCTTGTAGCCTCTGAACTTTCTCTGCTCATTATTCTTTTTGTAAAATTTTTTGAATCTTTTAGCCAACATGGCCAGCTCCTCATCATCCATTTCGCTTTCCTCATCACTCTCACGTTTTGAAGCCTTGAGAGCAATGTTCTTCTTCTTTTCCTCATGCCCCTTTTCAGCTGCTAAATCTTCTTCATATGAAATAAGAAAACCAATTAAATCATCAATAGGTAAAACATTTAAATCTTTGGCTTCCTCAATGGCAGTCCTTTTTTGTCTCCATTCCTTAGGTAGCGACCTAATAATTTTCTTGACTTTCTCGCTATTAGAAAAGGTATTCCCTAGGGCTCCTAGAGTGTTTACTATGTCCGTAAATTTAGTATACATAGAGTACACATTTTCATTTTGTTCCATTTGAAACAATTCATATTGTCGAGTGTACCTACTTATTTTATATTCTTTCACTTGGTTCGTGCCTTCATAGACGACTTCAAGTTTGTGCCAAATCTCATTAACACTTTCGCAACTAGACACTCTATGAAACTCTTTCTTATCTAGTGCACAAAACAAGGCATTCATGGCCTTGGAATTTAGAGAAGCTTTTCTCTTTTCGAATTCATTCCAATCCCGTGAAGGTTTTGGAATATCTTCTCCGACTTCATTTTTAGTCAAAGGCATGAAGGGACCATCATTAACGATTTCCCAAATTTCATAATCTAAGGCTTGCAAGTAGATTCTCATCCTAGTTTTCCAATATGGGTAATCGTTTCCATCAAAGTAAGGTGGTCTAGTGGTGGACTGTCCTTCCCTAAATGTGGAATCATTTTGAGCTGCCATTGATCTTTAGCTTTAGATGCTTAAATCTAAATAAGAGCACCTCGCTCTGATACCAAATGAAATATAAGTGTGCAACCCAAGAGGGGGGGTGAATTGGAAATTTAAAAATTATCCTAGCAAATCCACACAACAAGCAATCTAATGTCTTAATAAAAATTGAAAGTAATAAGTTTAATAAAAACACAATAATTAAATAGTAAGGGAGAAGAGAAACAAACACACGAATTTTTACGTGGTTCGGCAATCCCCGCCTACGTCCACGCCTCCAAGCAATCCAAGCTTGAGGATTTCATTATCCAAGCCTTTCCGAGGCTTCAACTGATTACAATTGACTTCGAGGTGTCAATAAACCTTTACAACAAAGAGATTATCTCTCAATCTCTTCACTCAAGTGTCTCACACACTCAAACTCTTACAATTGAGATAAATAAATGAAGGTTACAATGAAACTCACTCAATGAGTAGATATTAAAAAATGAAGAACAAGAAATGATTCAATGTTTTATGTTTTACAAGTTGAAGGCTCAAGATATCTCGTGTGCTTTTTGTTTTTGCTTGTTGGAGAGATTCAAAATGAGTTGGATTTGAGTTCTTATAGTTTGAGCTCAAAAACTAGCCGTTACTCACATTCTGGGCGTATCCGGTTTGCCGTTTATGGAATCCGGTAAGCCGAATTTATGTTACCGTTAAGGCAAAATTTTGCCTATCCGGTTTGCCGGTTACGAAATCCGGTAAGCCGTTTGTGTTCTGGATGCTTACTGCCCCGTATCCGGTTTTCCAGTTTTTTTTATATCCGGTAAGCCGCTTGCTACAGTAACCTGCTACAGTGAAATTTTTCCCAAATTTTTAGTTTGACCCCCAAACTTTATAAAACTGTAGTATGTCCCAAAACGTTATAAAAGTTTACAAATAGATCCAATTTCAGATTTTCTAAGTAATGCTTCGTTAATCCCAAAACTTTTTAAAATTATGATTTTGCCCAAACTTTGTGAAATTATAGAATGGCCCAAAAATATTTAAATAGTTTCAAATAGGTCCAAATCTGAAATTTAAAACATTATCAAAGATTTTGAAATTTTAGTCCAAAATGGTTTAATTTCATAACATCATTTTCTTATTATAAAAGCACAATTCATAAATCTTTGCTTAATAAATACATGTGGTTTGTTATCATCAAAATCAATATTTATAGCCATATAGGCTAACATCTTTGCATATTTAAATTCATACATAGATATAGTGCGTTGATATATGAAGGTATTTTTTATATTATTTGAGAGAGGATATTGAATATATTAGAGAAATTCACTGTCAACATGGGTGATAAACTTTAATAGCATAGATGGAGGATTAAATTGGAATGGTTATGGTGAAATCGAATGTACTAGTGCCTTAATCTCTTAGTGGTTTCTATTTTCGCCAGCATATTTATTTAATTTTTAGTTTTTTTTATTTTATTTTAATTCTTAATCTAAATCCGCCTATTCAATTGTTCAAATAAATTAGGGTTAGAATAATTTCGGTAACTAATAGGATATACAATCTATGTGAGATGATACTCTACTCTTTATTATATTACTTATGCGGACTAATACACTTGCTAATTTACGCAACAGGGAAAACTTATGCAATTCAATGAAAAGTCAAAGATCAACCAACTTTGTTCATGATTCAAACAAAGGGAAAATTTGTCAATATTCTCTATCAATTTCGAGTGGAAAAGGGAAAAAAACAAAAAATCAAATATAAAAACAAAATTCAAACCAGTTCAAGATTCAAATTATTGTCAATATTGTTTTGTTCCTCTATAAAATCAATATAAATAACAACCAACTTTGTGACTCTGAATCGAATCACATGTGCCCATTTAACAAAAATATATGCCTTGACACAAAAATCACACTTCTTGATTGATTATGGTTTAATGATAATTTGATTAGGGTTCTATAAAACTATGTTAAATATAAAGATGGGTCCAAAGAGTAAAATTCTAGTTTCTTTTCTTTTTTATTATACTCTAGTGTCCATAACTGTAATTTAATTTAAGGTATTTTAATGGTAAAAATTATTGTTAAAAATGGGTTTATTAAGTAAATTGGTGGGTTCAAATAGCCCCACCCACCCCCCCACACACACACACATATATAAGTATGTATGTAAAAGGTTAAAAATTTGCTTATAAGATCACAAGACATGAATAGTAGGGTTCACCGCCATAATTTCAATTGTGAAATGGATGAGGGATAGAAAGAACATATCGGAATATTGATCATAGCAGAAACATGCTAAAACAGAAACTAATTGAACATATATGGCTTTCATAATTTCACTTATTCTGTATTACGATAAATTCTTTGATGAGTACTGACAAATTTGATACTATGAAGTTCAGGTGCATTCCTCTAGTGATACGATACAAATGTTACAATCACTTGCAATAGATTTTCAAAGCCAATACTCTGACTTTTGCTATAGTTTAATAACCATTTATGTGATGTCTTGGAGTTCAAGAAGAGCTAACTTGGCGGGCATCTATCAGACATGAAAAGGGCATCTGATTATTATGTTCAGGCGCACTACTCTGAGTAGAACTCTGTTCATATAAGGGATTAGAAACCAACTTTGAGAACACTTTGGCTAGATCCATAGAAGAAACTATTTTATCATGATAGATCCCAGAATCATTATTTAGAGCCAGCTCTTATTCTTCAATGGGCTTGCGCCAAGTATCGGTTTCAGGTCTCTGATCTTGTTGCTGCTTCTCAACATCCTTACTGCTCCATTGATTTTTATTCCACTTGTTCCTCCCTTGATTATCATTTTTTCCTCATCCCATCAGTAGCTCTTTACTCTTCAAATTCTTTCAATTCTCTTTCCATCATTAAGACTCACAATATTTTGGTTATGTTGAGCGGGAGCCAATCTCTCTGATGTTGCTTTATTCTTGGAAATGTTGATCCTTCACCCATAAATAAATTCATCAACAAGAACCAACATAGTTTAACGCCATCTCATTCAAACATGAAAACATCTACAGATTTATAAGTAATGAATAATCCCTTCTCAAGTTCTATATTGAACTCTATATTTTTTTATGTATGAATGAAGATAAGAGATGACACAATCATTAATGATGGCTCAATAATCAATTTGATGGCAAAATTGCAGCATGCTTTCATAAAATCCTAGTACTTGCCATTAGTATTAGAGATGGGTCCCACACCAATTTAAATAATGACATATCTAACATCAAGTGCTACTGCAAAACTTAAATCAATTAAAATTGAGAAAATGCTTGCTAAAAGCATTACTTAGGCCAGGGTTACTGATAAAAATCTCATCTATGCCACGTTCTTTAAGAACTTGAGGAAGGACAAACAATATCAACCTTGAAATAAACTAGTCACGTTGCAAATCAAATTTTCTAAAAGTATATATAGTAATACTTGGCAGATGACAAGATCACTAGCATAGATAAGTCAAAATACTTTCAGAAAGAAGATGATATATGAACTCACAATATACTTAACAGATTGGCCATTGTACACATACCAGCTCCCTTGGACGGGCACTACCAACCCCTACATAAGTTGTAAATGAAATTAACCTTGAATTTCTAATTAGCTTAAAAAGGAATCCAGGTATGCTAAGACCTGATGCATGATACCCGACAAAATAGAATATCAATCCATAGTTATTTGCTGCAAAATAAACAGAGCACATAGGAAGGACAAGGGCTATAGTTTGAATGATTGTTGCATATCTATTAGACCAAATAAAGCACTAATTTATTATTTGAAGTATACCAAAATGATTATTAATTGGTTTCTGATTTGAAAACCATTGATTGAAAAAAAATCAAACCTCTAAACTCAAGTCTTTAAATTTACAAATGCTAAATAATTGAAATTGACAAATGATAATATGAGATCTCATCATCAGCTAGGATTCTACTGAATGACACACAACAGTGAGGATCATTCATTCCTAAACGATTCAAATACATTCATAAACACAAAAACAACAGCTAACAACAAAGAGAATCCCATTACAATTAGAAATCTGCCAACCTACGAATTCCCATATTCATTTGGTCGCATCGACCTCTAACAAACTCACATACATAATTCTCTTAGATATTTAATTCTAATGTTTTCACTCCTAAACCAAAAATAATGAGTACATGAAGGTACAAATTCTTTCACCAAAATTGTATACCCATTAAATTGTCCAATTGATCAGATGATTCCTATAGACCTCAAAATCTATCTTCCATTTTCAATTATTATTTTGACTCCCTAACATGCCAAATTAATATCATCTGAGTGGCATTTGTGATATCAAAATATTTAAGCAAGATGATGGCTACAAAGTACAAGCAAATGACAATCAGATAATAACAACATATTTATATAAAACTGAAATCATTTTTTCTAACAAAACTAAAGTGATGAAAAAAGGATTGAAGCAAAGAAAATAATAAGCCACTAACATCTTCATGTCAAACCAAGTACAAGTGCAGGTGAAAGGCTAAAGTGAGCAAGTTAAAAAGGCTTTCTTAAGTTCAGATGACCCAGAAAGCAAATTGAAAGCCTGACCTTTAATAGCATTAAGGAAACTCAATTATTACTATGATTTTTTTTATAAAATTTCATTTCACTTCAACCTTCTTAATTATGACAAAACAAGTATGCCTCTTCTTTCATCAAGCATGCATGTCTACATCTAAAGTCTCCAAATCTCTATAAAATTCCAATCTACTATAATCATTTTAATCTTGAATCCTATGTAAGAGGAAATGTTGTCATAAGCATTCATAAATATAACAGAATACCCAATCAGTTTAATCCAAATGGCATGAGTAAAATTAACTTGTTCTGAGTTAATCAAAGGTCTCATTCAGACTAATAGGTTGTGCATACTTAATTAACACAACTTTCTCAATTTCCAACATACTACAGAAACTCTTCCTGAGGAAGTACCACAATTAAAGTGAAGCTCGTTATTTTCAAAACTAACAAATAAAATTCCAGACCATGTCATGAACAAGTTTACTAATCTGTCTTTTTCAAGTCTTCCATGAGATTGGTCAAGAGGCTCTGAGCGAGGCTTCAAATTTAGCTTGGGCCTTTTAGCCATTTGACTTGTTCTCTCAGCAACACTTGCACCTATTTTAAATAATTTATGTTACTGTACAATTGATTTCCAATGTTTAAGGGCTGCTGATAGCCAAGTAGTAGAAAAAATGAAAATTAATCATTATATTGCAATTTGAAAACCTAACAGTTTAAAAAGAATTACTAATGATGCCAAGCAACAACATTCATTTTTTGATGTGGTTCAAATCAAGGAAATAGACCTAACTCAAGCTGTTCTTATGTTTTTTAAGGTGGAGCTTGGGAGAGGAAAGATGTTTCCCTTCCTCCAACCTTATATTTCTCTTCAGCTTCCGAATCCCTTTTAACTTGACTTCCTCGTGGGGCATCATAGTTAGTCCTCTCATTAACCAGATCAAAACCACTAAATGCATTACCACTATTGTCCTTTATATATAGCACATGTGTTAGAAGTTCGGTAGGTTTCTTCGAATTCCACATTCCTTAAGACACTTTCTCAAGTGCACTTGCTTGAGAAATCTTTGACAAAGCATCTGGTCTAGAGAGTAAAAATTGCATGGTTGTTTCTTCAGTGGCTACAGCCTCCTTTCTCACCCCACAAGCGTTTGGTTGAAAATTAATTTGCTAATCATTATTATTAGATGGAGTGCAAACCATATTAAAATTCTCTCTTCCACTCTCAGTGGAGAAGGGGTAGTATATCTTAGTTTATTGGTGATAAAGTGCGGACACTTACATCTTAGTTATACCTTCAACGATGACACATTCTCAGGCTTAATATCTTGGTTTATTGGTGATAAAGTTTAGACACTTACATCGCTAATACTTTGGTGTGGAGCAAATCCATCACTTAATGGCTTGCGTTCCTCCTCATCAAAGTTTCGACCAATCAGTGTAGGGCAAGCAAGAAATGATGTTTTTTTAGTGAGATTACCAACGACGCTAAGGGTGTGTTTGGGATTGAGGTGCTGTAGCTTTTAAGATACAGCTGTTGTGAAAAAAAAGCTGTAATTATGAAACAAAAGTTAATAATATATAGTAAATATAAATTTTAAATAATAATTTTGATAAGATTATTAAAGATATAATAAATTTTATATTATACAAGTGAAAAATCATATCAACATAGCTTAAAAGCTACAGCAGTTAGTGTTTACCAAACACTTTAGTGCTGTAGCTTTTAAGGTACAGCTGCCCAACCTCAATCCCAAACGCACCCTAAATGATTTGGGTCTTGGTTGGAAATCATACCTCCCCAAATTGTTCCCCAACTTGCCGACATGTTATGGTCAAATCAAACCTCAAAAAAATGAAAAAAGAAATAAAATAAAGTTACCGAAGCTAATTTAAGGTTGACATAAATGCAAAGAAGCAAAGCAAATTATGCTTTCAAGTTTCAACCACAGATTCGTAAAGTATCTATTGAGTACGAGAAATATAACGAAACTAACTTCAAGCATATGATTATATTTATAACCTAAACTTAGATTGAATAAAGAAACACAAGACAATTGTCACAAAGACATACAAAACAACGAATCACATACAGATAGCTAAAGGCAATTTAAGTTCATATTAAGTATCCAGTCCAACAAAATAACATTTTTCAAGTAATCAAATACATCATCAACAACAAACCAATATAAAACTGATTCAAAATAATATTTGGACATACACTCTAAGAGCAAAAGGCTAGGCTATATTAGAAGGATTTGAGCTGCCATTAAAGTCCTTCAACAACATAGATGATAAATCTTTCTTCTTCGACATTTTCTTTTCTTGTTCTCTCTCTTTCTCTCTTTGTGTGTGTGTGTGTAAAGCTTTGCTCAGTGGAGCAAGGGAGGGAGGGGGAGAGAGAGATATGGGAATCCTTTTCTATAGGGAAGTTTGGTGAAGCACGAAAATGACGCCAAAAAATGGACACAGAGTTGCACATGCTCAGACAAGCATTTTATCAATATGAGTTTTCTATGGTTTAATTTTCAATGATGCCCTTTTGTATTCGATTTCATACAAGGCATGTACGATGTATGTACATTCCACGTGCGGTTAGAGATAGTGGACACAATACTCAATTATGAATTTTGTTAACGGTTCCTTAAAGGAGGGAATTCTCTGTATTGTTTTTTATTGGGAAGTGCTGTGACTCTCTTGTGAGTGTGCATGACTACAAAGGAGTTAGTTGAGACTCTATAGTCTTGTTACCTCTAGCTCACACTTGTTTACAAATGGGGGATCCTTTGGTAAAAAGGGTATAACCAATTGTATTGCAAATAAGGGTCGATACTTATTTTATGTTGCTCATTGAACATGTGAATTTCAACTTTTTAAGTAATTTTATTTGACTAACTAATTAAGTTTGAATTTAAAAGAGACAAAGACTAAAAAATTAATGTAAGTTATACCTACTTTCCTTTTTTAAAAAATAAAAATAAAAAGATAAATTTAAAAAATATTTATTTTATGTTAACGATTTATATAATTCGCCACAGGGTACTAGCTAACCTGCATGAATAGTCCTATACAGCCACTTTATTTTAAATTTTATTGTCACACTTGTGTTGTGTGACTAACAATTTTCATTTAATTGTTGATAAAGGAATGTATGGTTTTAATTTATAAAAACACAACAGGACCGAATACAAGTTAATTGATCAAATGAAACATCAATTAATATGAAGATACCAATCATCTAAATCTAACGTGACAATGTCCATGCTTCATCAATGTGAACATGTTACTGTCACTAACTCGCCGGATGCACGAAGATCGAAAATCCTAGCCCACCATAGGAATACATTTGGAACTTGTTTACATGTAGACATAGTAATACAATTTGCATGCTGAATCCCAAATGAAGAATAAAGGATTTTGGGGACGCTACTTTCCCCTCCCTCTTCCTAAAACTAGAGCGCCAAAATATCCCTATTTTACCATAACCTCCCTGCCTCGTTTCATAACCTCAGCAACAAACCGCACGCCACTCGAAATGACAAAAACGCCCTCCTCACAGTGTATTTTACTCTCATCGATGGATTTATTGTATATATTTTATATTCTCTACAAAACGAGAAGGAATTTACCAAGGCACATGAACGAGAAAATATACCCGGAGATCTGGGGTTTCGGGCTTCAGCTGCAGAGATCGTGAGTCAACTGGGCTAATAACACGAAGAACTGGGGTTTTTCTGGTGCCGGTTGCCCGATTCATGACTCAATTCATCTCGGCAAAATTTTGAGGGTGGTTTTGATAACATCTAGGGTTAGTCTTATCCTTGTTTCCAAACAAGTCTCAATTGGGTTTGTGCTGGAACTATCAAGTCTATGAAATATCTGAGTACTCCAGGTCCTTCATCAACCGTCCAGGGAATTTTACAGTATTTTCCTTATTTGCTTCGTAAATTTCCACACAGTTTTTTTTTTTTTTTTCTATTTCCTCATACCTTTTTTACTTAAAATAATTTGTTTAAACTGAATAAATATTATGAGCTTCAAACATTTAATAGAGGTGTTATTAATATAAAACCCAAAATTTTATAGATGCTCTGGTTTGAATGAAATAAAATAAAAAAGTAAATGAAATTCTCTCGATTTCTTTTTAAAAGTTTATCTCCATTTCAATTCTGTGAATTAATATCACTCTATTATTATCTTTTTAATTTGCATAAAATTGTAAAAAAAAAAAATAGAAATTTAAAAATTTATTCGTAAAAAGGATGTCTCTCTTTGTTAAATGATATTAACCGACAATGATTAGATAAGTCTTGGAAGTATACAATCGGAGATCCATTCGCAGCGCAAATCGTATACGTTATGTGCGTTTCCACTTTCGTTCTACCGTATGAGGGTATTTTCGTACTTTCGTCCTAATTAATCTCTTTGTCAATGAAAACAATAAAGGAGCAGAGATCTTTAATTAAGAAAACAGAAAATAAAAAAATAAAAAATAAAAATAAAAACACGCACGAAGGTTTCGTCTTTCAGACCAAGAACAAGAAGGCACAACGCGAGCGCGAGGAGAACACAACACAGATATTTTAGCAGGGAAAAGAAGAAAGAGAGAACGCGAATGATTTACAATTGAAAGAGATTTCATTATCTCGAGCTCTTGCTTTCTCGCGATCTAACGAGACGAGAAAGTCCTCCTTAATAAATTTTCCTAGTAACGCAGAAAATATATCTTCGCCGATCTGTTTATTCAGCTCGTGGATTTTTTCGGTAATTTTTTCTCTGTTTCCTTCTTCGTCTCTCCATCTGAATTCAGTCACTTTTTTCCCATCACATTTGTTCTTAAATCCAAACCCTAGGATTTCTACTTCTCAGTTCGTTCAATTTTGACCTATTTTTTATTGTTTCTGTTAACATAACCCTACATTTGGTTGTTTTTTTGAAATTAGGGTTTCGGAATTGGACGTCGCGGTAAAGAGAATTGAATTGAATTGGTTTGCAGTGATGAGCATCGACAGCCCCTGGAGAGGAGAGAGCTAGGGTTTGTAGGTGCTTTCGTTTTATTAAAAACGTGGAAAGTGGAGAATTCCATGGGCGATGGAGGTGTGGCTTGCATGCCTTTGCAACAGCAGCAGCAGCACAATAGTATCATGGAGAGGTTCCCAATTTCTGATAAAACAACAATTTGTGTAGGCAACAGTAGCAACAACAGTAACAAGACTAATAACAACAGCATCAGTAATAACAATGATAACAAGACTAACAACGACAGCAGCAACAACAATGGCAGCAACAACAATGGCAGCAGCAGCAGCAAAAACAATGAGACAAATAAAAGCAATGTGAAGAAGAATGGGGTCAGCACAAAGACAGTTAGAAAGAAGATAGTGAAGATAAAGAAAGTTATTGCTGTGAAGAAAAAGGAGGTGCAGAAGAATAGTGGCAGCAGTAAAAGTAACAATAATGGTGAAAATATTGACAATAAAAATGTTGAAAATGGTGGTGCAGTGGGGGAAGTTGTTACTGTTGATAAAGAGAATTTAAAGAATGAGGAAGTTGAGGAGGGTGAATTAGGGACGCTGAAGTGGGAAAATGGTGAGTTTGTGCAACCAGAGAAATCTCAACCACAGTCTCAGTTGCAGTCCCAGTCAAAGCAAATTGAGAAGGGAGAAATTATTGTTTTCTCTTCTAAATGCCGTAGAGGAGAGACTGAAAAGGGAGAATCTGGGTTGTGGAGAGGAAACAAAGATGATATCGAGAAAGGAGAGTTCATTCCTGATAGGTGGCATAAAGAAGTAGTTAAAGATGAGTATGGTTACAGCAAGTCACGCAGATATGATTATAAACTTGAACGTACTCCGCCGTCGGGTAAGTACTCAGGTGAGGATGTATATAGAAGGAAAGAGTTCGATAGAAGTGGTAGTCAGCATAGTAAGAGTTCATCCAGGTGGGAGAGTGGTCAAGAGAGGAATGTAAGGATCAGTTCCAAGATTGTGGATGATGAAGGATTGTACAAGGGTGAACACAACAACGGGAAGAACCATGGAAGAGAGTACTTTCATGGCAATAGGTTTAAGCGGCACGGTACTGATTCAGACAGTGGTGACCGTAAGTATTATGGGGATTATGGGGATTTTGCGGGTTTGAAAAGTAGAAGGCTCTCTGATGATTATAACTCTCGTTCTGTTCATTCGGAGCACTATTCACGTCACTCAGTGGAGAAGTTTCACAGAAATTCTTCATCGTCGAGAATATCTTCGTTAGACAAATATTCTTCCAGGCATCATGAACCTTCTTTATCTTCCAGAGTGATTTATGACAGGCATGGGCGTAGCCCGAGCCATTCTGATCGGTCTCCACATGACAGGGGCAGATATTATGATCACCGGGATAGAAGTCCAAGTCGTCATGACAGATCCCCATACACCCGTGATAGATCCCCTTATACTTTTGATAGGTCCCCATATTCTCGAGAAAGATCCCCGTATAATCGGGATAGATCCCCTTATGCACGAGAGAAATCTCCATATGATAGGAGCCGCCACTATGATCATAGAAACCGAAGTCCCTTTAGTGCAGAGCGGTCCCCACAAGATCGAGCTCGATTCCATGATCGCAGTGATCGAACCCCAAACTATTTGGAGCGGTCCCCACTTCATCGGAGCAGGCCTAATAATCACCGAGAAGCAAGTAGCAAAACTGGAGCTAGTGAAAAACGTAATGCTCGGTATGATAGTAAAGGGCATGAGGATAAGTTGGGCCCAAAGGATAGTAATGCACGATGCTCGCGTTCTTCAGCGAAAGAATCCCAGGATAAAAGCAATGTGCAGGATTTGAATGTTTCTGATGAGAAAACTGCCAACTGTGAGTCTCATAAAGAAGAGCAGCCTCAGAGTTCAAGTGTAGATTGCAAGGAACCGCCACAGGTCGATGGACCTCCTCTTGAAGAGCTTGTTTCTATGGAGGAAGACATGGATATATGTGACACGCCGCCTCACGTCCCTGCAGTGACTGATTCATCTGTAGGGAAATGGTTTTACCTTGATCATTGTGGCATGGAATGCGGGCCTTCAAGATTATGTGATCTGAAGACACTTGTGGAAGAAGGCGTTCTTGTGTCGGATCACTTTATCAAGCACTTAGATAGTAACCGTTGGGAAACCGTTGAAAATGCAGTTTCACCATTGGTCACAGTGAATTTTCCATCTATTACATCTGATAGTGTGACACAACTAGTCAGCCCTCCAGAAGCTTCTGGTAATCTACTGGCAGATACTGGAGATACTGCACAATCTACTGGTGAGGAATTTCCAGTTACTTTGCAGTCTCAGTGCTGCCCTGATGGCAGTGCAGCTGCAGCTGAATCTTCTGAAGATCTTCACATTGATGTGCGGGTTGGAGCTCTATTGGATGGTTTCACCGTTATCCCCGGCAAGGAAATTGAAACTCTTGGAGGTATAAAGTTATTTACTGTTTTACTTCACCTTTCTTTTAGAGTAATTAAACTTTGTTTTTCTAATTATGGTTAGAATTTCAGTATAATGTTTTCTACTGTTTTATTTCACCTTTTGTTTAGAGTTATTAAACTTAGTTCTTCTAACTACAGTTAGAATTTCATTTCTTGATTTGATGTCTTTTTTATTCCCCTGTTTCTGAAATTTCACGATCTTGCAGAAATCTTGCAAACAACTTTTGAACGTGTGGATTGGCAAAACAATGGAGGTACATATTCATTTTATTTTATTTTATTTTTGTTTTTGGATAGGCTAAATTGTGGTAAGCTCATAGTTGAAGCCTTGTTGTTCAAGTTTTGTAAATTATATTGAATGGTTTATAAATCATAAATTGTACTTACCTCAAGGATACCTACAGGGCCCACTTGGCATGGAGCTTGTGTTGGGGAACAAAAACCAGGTGATCAGAAAGTTGACGAGTTATATAGTTCTGACACCAAGATGAAAGAAGCTGCAGAATTGAAGTCAGGCGACAAGGACCATTGGGTTGTCTGTTTTGATTCTGATGAATGGTTTTCTGGTCGATGGTCGTGCAAAGGTGGGGACTGGAAAAGGAATGATGAAGCAGCCCAAGATAGATGTTCTAGAAAGAAACAAGTTCTAAATGATGGTTTCCCTCTGTGTCAGATGCCAAAATCTGGGTACGAAGACCCTCGATGGAATCAAAAGGATGATTTGTATTATCCTTCTCACAGCAGAAGGCTCGATCTTCCTCCTTGGGCGTATGCCTGCCCAGATGAAAGGAATGATGGCAGTGGTGGTAGCAGATCAACTCAGAGTAAACTTGCTGCGGTAAGGGGAGTGAAGGGAACCATGCTTCCAGTTGTCAGGATAAATGCTTGTGTGGTTAATGACCATGGTTCATTTGTTTCTGAGCCTCGTTCAAAAGTTCGAGCAAAAGAGAGGCATTCTTCAAGGTCTGCTCGTTCATACTCTTCAGCTAATGATGTCAGGAGATCATCAGCAGAAAGTGATTCACATTCAAAAGCTAGAAATAATCAGGACTCACAGGGCTCTTGGAAGAGCATTGCATGCATTAACACACCAAAAGATCGTCTTTGCACTGTTGATCACTTGCAACTGCAACTGGGTGAGTGGTACTACCTTGATGGTGCTGGGCATGAACGAGGGCCCAGCTCATTTTCAGAGCTACAGGTCTTGGTGGATCAAGGTTGTATTCAAAAGCATACCAGTGTTTTCCGGAAATTTGATAAAGTTTGGGTACCACTTACCTCTGCTACAGAGACTTCTGCATCCACTGTCAGGAATCACGGGGAGAAGATTATGCCATCTGGTGATTCTTCAGGACTTCCTCCTACACAATCTCAGGATGCTGTCCTTGGTGAAAGCAATAATAATGTGAATTCCAATGCTTTTCACAGCATGCATCCACAGTTCATAGGTTATACCCGTGGGAAACTACATGAATTGGTAATGAAATCGTACAAGAGCCGAGAGTTTGCTGCTGCTATAAATGAGGTTTTAGATCCATGGATCAATGCTAAACAGCCAAAGAAAGAGACGGAGCATGTGTATCGGAAATCAGGTACAAAATATGTCGCTTATATGTTTTTGTTGGCATCTTTCTCTCTCTCCTATTAGTTGCATGATACAGGCTTGTAGAATTTTCTTCCCTCCTAATGTCACATTGGTGCATACTAAGTTATATATCTTAGCTTTTAGGTTTTACTTATAAAATGTACAGTAAAGCTTAGTTTCCATTTAGCTATCTATGCCATAAATACTGGTATGCGTAGGCAATCGTGCCTTTTTCCACGGTTTCAACCCATATGCTTCTTGATTTCTCTCCTGTATATTTATGTCTGACTGCATCTTTCTAATCTGAGGCCTTTTTCTTTTGTTGTTGGGTGGGGATTCTGTAAATTCAGAGGGGGACACACGTGCTGGCAAAAGAGCACGGTTGCTGGTTAGGGAAAGTGATGGTGATGAGGAAACGGAAGAAGAACTACAGACAATTCAAGATGAGTCCACCTTTGAGGATTTATGTGGGGATGCTTCTTTCCCTGGAGAAGAGAGCGCAAGTTCTGCAATTGAGTCTGGAGGCTGGGGCTTATTGGACGGTCATACGCTGGCACATGTTTTCCACTTTTTGAGATCTGACATGAAATCCCTTGCCTTTGCTTCTTTGACTTGTAGACATTGGAGAGCTGCTGTCAGGTTTTATAAGGGCATTTCAAGACAAGTTGACTTGTCATCTGTAGGTCCTAACTGCACTGATTCACTAATCAGGAAGACCTTGGTAAGTTTGGTACATGTTTGTTGTAAACAGCATCGCAAATGTTTTGCATTACGCAAGTTTTAACTTGATCTTCTGCTTGCAGAATGCTTTCGACAAAGAAAAGTTAAATTCTATTCTTCTTGTTGGTTGCGCAAATATTACTTCTGGGATGCTGGAAGAGATTCTTCTGTCATTTCCCCATTTATCTTCTATAGATATTAGAGGCTGTGGCCAGTTTGGGGAGTTGGCCCTCAAATTTCCAAATATTAATTGGGTCAAGAGCCAAAAATCACGCGGTGCCAAGTTCAATGATTCACATTCCAAAATAAGGAGTCTGAAACAGATTACAGAGAAGTCTTCATCGGCTCCTAAATCTAAGGGACTTGGTGATGATATGGATGATTTTGGTGATCTGAAGGATTATTTTGAAAGTGTAGATAAGAGAGACTCAGCAAACCAATCATTCCGCAGAAGTTTATACCAACGCTCAAAAGTTTTTGATGCTAGAAAGTCCTCTTCCATTTTATCTAGGGATGCTCGTATGAGGCGATGGTCCATTAAGAAATCTGAAAATGGATACAAGAGAATGGAGGAATTCCTTGCTTCAAGTCTGAAGGAAATCATGAGGGTGAATACCTTTGAATTTTTTGTCCCCAAGGTAGTCATTTTTTTCGGCATCTAGCTATCGTCAGTATTATTTAAAAAAAAAAAAAATTCTGTAGTGTTTACATATGGAAATAAGTCTTCATTCCATATTATTCTTTTGTTTATCAGGTTGCAGAAATTGAGGGAAGAATGAAAAAGGGATATTACATCAGCCATGGGTTGGGCTCTGTCAAGGATGATATCAGTCGGATGTGCAGGGATGCAATAAAGTAAGTTTCAGTAGTTTTTTGTATCCTGCTTCTTGTGTTTTTGTTAAAGATATACCAAATCATCAGGACTTTAGATCAATTGAATCCATGTAGCTTTTGCTGACAATGAGATAGCTGCTCATAAGGTTGGACTGCAATTTTGTCATCTGTTGCACCTACTTCAATATAATATTGTAAAGTCAAAGGGAGTTAAGATGCTATTGGTTGAGAAGGATTTTGTTCCAGTTAAGCCTGAACTTGAAACATTGAGTCTGGGATTTATCATCCTTTAGCTTCTGTGGATTTTATTCTGCTGCCTGTCATTTTGTTCTCTGTTTGAAGTTTAGAACTCAATTTCCCTTTTTTCAAGGTTCATGTATGGGGAATTAGAACCCTTGACTTGCTTCCATTCCACTGGAAGAGGCCTAGCCGGTTGATTTGTCCCCTTGTGGACTGACATTATTGCATTCTTATATACCTTGTTCTATCAAATTTATTTTATTGTCTGTAACTATTATATTTAATCTCTTTCTACTTTGCTGCATATTCCTCACCCCTTTCTTTTATGTGTTTGTTATCAATAGCGCATCTGTATGCTGCTGCTGAATTCTCTTCTTTTGATTTTTTATTTGCATGTATCATTCTGTGGGTGCAGAGCAAAGAATCGCGGTAGTGCTGGGGACATGAATCGCATTACAACATTATTTATCCAGCTTGCTACACGATTGGAACAGGGTGCTAAGTCTTCTTATTATGAAAGAGAAGAGATGATGAAAAGTTGGAAAGACGAATCTCCTGCTGGGTTATATTCTGCTACCTCAAAATATAAGAAGAAGCTCAGTAAAATGGTCTCTGAAAGGAAGTACATGAATAGGAGTAATGGCACTTCTCTTGCAAATGGCGATTTTGATTATGGAGAATATGCATCTGATCGAGAAATCAGAAAGCGTTTGTCCAAGTTGAACCGAAAATCACTGGACTCAGGAAGTGAAACATCTGACGACCTTGATGGATCTTCTGAAGATGGCAAAAGTGACAGTGAGAGTACAGTGTCAGATACAGACAGTGACATGGATTTCAGGTCAGATGGTCGAGCTCGAGAGTCCAGAGGAGCTGGAGATTTTACAACAGATGAAGGTTTAGATTTTAGTGATGACCGTGAATGGGGTGCTCGGATGACAAAAGCTAGCCTGGTTCCTCCGGTTACTAGGAAATATGAGGTCATTGATCAGTATGTTATAGTTGCAGATGAAGAAGATGTGAGACGGAAGATGAGGGTTTCTTTGCCTGAGGATTATGCTGAGAAGCTCAATGCACAGAAAAATGGAAGTGAGGAGTTAGATATGGAACTTCCTGAAGTCAAGGACTATAAACCTAGAAAACAACTCGGCAACCAAGTTTTTGAGCAAGAAGTGTATGGAATTGATCCATACACTCATAATCTTTTACTGGACTCCATGCCTGATGAGTTGGATTGGAATCTTCTGGAGAAGCATCTGTTCATAGAAGATGTGCTCCTTCGTACCCTTAATAAGCAAGTTAGGCACTTCACAGGCACTGGAAACACTCCGATGATGTATCCTTTGCAGCCTGTGATTGAAGAAATTGAAAAAGAGGCTGTGGATGACTGTGATGTTAGAACAATGAAAATGTGTCAAGGTATCCTGAAGGCCATGGATAGTCGCCCTGATGATAAATATGTTGCTTATCGCAAGGTCCATTACATCATCCATTTATTACCTGGTCTTAATCTTATTTTCACTTGTTTCCTTTAAACATACAGTTTTTTACCATGAGATGCTGATTCTTCACCTTTTTGTACTGTCCGTTTGAATATATGGCGCAGGGTCTTGGAGTTGTTTGCAACAAAGAAGGTGGTTTTGGAGAAGATGATTTCGTTGTGGAATTTCTGGGAGAGGTATGGTTGGTAATCGGTTCTTGGGTAATTTATGTTACGCTGCAGTTTTCATTCTGAATTATCATGTGAAAATATATGCTTTCTCATAGATAAGTTGAAATTTCAGATTTTGATCTCTGCACTTCACCTTTTTAATGCAAAATCATTTTACAAATCTAAGAAATGGTATCTTCGACAAAAAAACTCTTTGGCCTTTTCTATTCCTTGTTTCTTTTATCATATTTAATATTTTATTTGTTACTATTAGTATTATTTTTTTGCGGGGTGTCTTTCCTTTTTTTTTTATTCCATCCCCCGCCCCCCCAAGGGGGGGGTGGGGGGGGATGTTGGGTGGGTTGGGGGGCTCTTTATTTTAATAAGAGTGTGTCCAATAGCTGTTCAATTTTAAATGCATCTAATATACATTTAGCAATTAGAGGGTAAAATTATGCTGTGTTCTACTATTTATATTCATGAATCTTCTGTCTTTATGATGAATGCTGAAGCTTCTAAATTTTGATAGGTTTATCCTGTTTGGAAATGGTTTGAGAAGCAAGATGGGATTCGATCATTGCAGAAAAACAATGAAGATCCTGCTCCAGAATTTTACAACATTTATCTTGAGAGGCCAAAGGTATTACTTGGACGAAATTTACGCTGTAGACAGTAGATCTTTCATTGTGCTTTTCAACATTTTGTTGAACTTTGCCTGATCAGTTGTCTTGATTTTCCAGGGTGATGCTGATGGGTATGATTTAGTTGTTGTTGATGCCATGCACAAAGCAAACTATGCAAGTCGAATATGTCACTCGTGCCGACCTAATTGTGAAGCAAAGTAAGTCCTCTTGTTTCTGGATGAATAAATCATACCCATTCTATATACACAGCACAACTGCATAGTTTTTTAATTTTCCTCGCAAGTTACCATGACATCACTCCCTTAGATTCGAACTGTTTACCTCTTGCTTCCACCGGAAGAGGCCAACTAATTGGGCTATCCTTTGGGCCTTGGAACGCGATATCTGAGTATTTATGAGAAGATTAATGCTATTTTTGCTGACAACTCTTCAAAGTTTGATTTTAAATCTCAGGATTCTGAATCATTCGCTTTGGTGTCTACTGAAATCATGTGAAATATTCCTTTTTTGACTGTTTGACTTTTTGGAGAAATGGATTGGTGACTCACAATGTAATTATTTTATATTTAAATTCCCTTTTGTAGATGTACATACTTGCATGTATGCTAGAAATTTCTGTTTTCCGGCTAGTGAATTAAAATCTTGTACATGTATTTAATTTTTTTTAAAAGTATTGGAAATAAAATGTGTTGTCATTCTATAATTTTATCAATTAAATTTTTTCTTTTGCTCTCTGGGTCTATGCTAAGCCTGGATTATATATTTTTTAGCCATCTGTTTTATTGATATTTGGCTGTTTGAATCCCGATATGTATCTGAAGTCTGTCCATGATCATCAAGTAATTTGTAGCAAATAAGTATTCTCTTGGATCAAGATTCTGGCAATGCTGAATTTGTTATCCACAATTTTTACCGAATGCAGAGTTACTGCTGTGGATGGTCATTACCAGATTGGAATCTACACAGTACGGGGAATTCATTATGGTGAGGAGATCACATTCGATTACAATTCTGTTACAGAGGTATATCATCTACCTGTCAGGCTTGCTTTCATCGCCGAAAAATTTCTTTATGTTTTAGTATCTGATGTTAACAACTCCTAATGTTGCAGAGTAAGGAGGAATATGAAGCTTCTGTCTGTTTATGTGGCAGCCAAGTTTGTCGAGGCAGCTACTTGAATCTGACAGGAGAAGGGGCTTTCGAGAAGGTACAGACTGCTAAGTCATTCCTTGAGCTTTTAAAACCTGGTCTCAATTTTTGTGCTCAATGACTATTAGCCTAACTAGAAACATTAGTGGCTCTGGCTCTGCTCAAGAGCAACATTCTCTCGTGCTTGATTGGAGATGAGTGGTGTACTTTCCTTTGAGCAGATAAAACTCTGCAGCCAATTGATCTGCTGATAGTATTCTGCTTTTAAGTTAGGAGTGAGTTCATTTTTCTTAACTGAAGTGTATTGCCTATCAGGTACTGAAGGAGTTGCATGGATTGCTGGATCGTCATCAACTAATGCTAGAAGCTTGTGAATTAAATTCAGTGTCTGAAGAAGACTACCTTGAGCTGGGGAGGGCAGGTTTAGGCAGTTGTCTGCTTGGCGGGTTGCCGAATTGGGTGGTTGCATATTCAGCTCGTCTGGTGTGTCTGCTGGATTGTTAAATTATTTTTTTGGGATTAAAGTCTTCTGTGTCTCTTTTGTTTTCTTTCGAGGGGTTGTTGATTATTTGACTTACATTTTGACAAAATTCATTTTGGTTGAAGGTGAGGTTCATAAATCTCGAAAGGACAAAACTTCCCGAGGAAATCCTAAGGCATAATTTGGAAGAGAAAAGGAAATATTTTTCAGATATATGTCTTGAGGTTGAGAAGAGTGATGCAGAGGTTCAGGTAATGTTTACACTCTCTATTCCATTCTCGTCTCTTCAACTATCTGTACACCTGTCTGAAGACTCATATTTGAAACCCTCTATGTGTGAAGGTATGCTTGTAGTTGCGATATCTGTGTTCTTACTCTCTTTCTCTTTCTGATTGATGCAGGCGGAGGGTGTGTACAACCAGAGGCTGCAGAATTTGGCAGTTACTCTTGACAAGGTGACTCTCTTCTCACATTTTGCTAATTTCTATTGGATGTTAAGACAGAGTCTGGTTTGAGTACAACCAATATTTGTTATGATCTCGAGCCATCCTTATTTACTGTTGTTATGGTGATCCTTTGAATTGAGAAGTTTTGGGATAAGATGTTTTTGGACCTGTTTTGCCCCTACGATCATGAGTTATATTCCAGCTTTTGATGCTATATATTTTTAAACCACTGGGTTATTATTATTTTTTTCATGTTGAGTTTTTGGTTGCATGCTGATCTGTTGGGTATCAATCCATTCTTTCCCAACTGAATGTCTCCATGAGACTGTATATCTGCTGAGCCCCAGATTTTTGGGGCTAAACCTTCGGTCATAAAAATATTGATGTTTTGATTTCATAGGATTTTTAAATGTTTATTCTTGAATGCCCTTTACAGGTTAGGTATGTTATGAGATGCGTGTTTGGTGACCCCAAGAAGGCTCCACCGCCGGTGGAGAGGCTTAGTCCTGAAGAAACTGTTTCCTTCTTGTGGAAAGGGGAGGGTTCACTTGTTGAGGAACTTATTCAGTGCATGGCTCCTCATGTGGAAGAAGATGTGCTAAATGATCTCAAGTCCAAGATTCAGGCTCATGATCCATCAGGTTCTGAGGACATTCAAAGAGAACTTCGCAAATCTTTATTATGGTAAGCAGAATGTACATGATTTATTTTTTACCAAGTGCTATGTTTCAACAGTTTCAACTTTGTTAAGAATGCAATCTTTGTTAATTTTCATTCTATATGTTTGAAGGCTGAGGGATGAGGTCCGAAATCTTCCATGTACATACAAGTGTCGGCATGATGCCGCAGCTGACTTGATCCATATTTATGCGTACACAAAGTGCTTCTTCAGAGTTCAGGCAAGTCTTCTAGTTAGAAATCACCAAAAATGCTTTATCATTCTAATTGGATGTTGCTATTCTATCAATCTAAATCATGTTTTACTCTGTACAGGAATACAAAGCTTTCACTTCACCGCCAGTCTATATTAGCCCTCTTGACCTGGGTCCCAAGTACGCTGATAAGTTGGGGGCAGGCTTGCAGGTGTATCGGAAGACATATGGTGAAAATTATTGTTTAGGGCAACTGATTTTCTGGCATATCCAGACAAATGCTGACCCAGATTGTACCCTGGCTAGGGCGAGCAGGGGTTGCTTGTCACTACCTGACATTGGTTCCTTTTATGCCAAGGTTCAAAAGCCATCACGACATCGTGTTTATGGCCCAAAGACTGTGAGGTTTATGCTGTCAAGGATGGTGAGTTTTCTAATATATTTTGTGGTTATGGGGTAGTCTTAAAGACTCAGATCTGAAGATTTCTAATCTATCATATTTGAATTACTTGTGCAGGAGAAGCAGCCTCAGAGACCATGGCCGAAGGACCGCATTTGGGCATTCAAAAGTTCTCCCAGAATATTTGGAAGCCCAATGCTAGATTCCAGTTTGACTGGTTGTCCATTGGATAGGGAAATGGTACATTGGCTGAAGCACAGACCTGCAATATTCCAGGCGATGTGGGATAGGTGAAAGTTGATGTAGTTAGGGAAGCAATTATAGGGATTATAGGTAACGGTAACAACCCACCCTTTGTAAATGTTTTGGAATGGTTTTTTTCGATATTAGTTCGCAGCTGCCCCAATTTGAATGTGGGAGTTGGTAATCATTCCAAAACATCAGCGCTTGCGCTGGTCACTTCATTCTTGTGTACAGTTTAATCATCTTTGTATTTTTGTAATTCATTATCTTGTAGTAGAGCAATTTTTTTTTTTTTTTTTTTTGCATTTTCTCTGTTTCTTTTATTATTTTGTCCCTGATTGAAGGAGGAAAAAAAATGAAAGGAAAACTTAAAAATTGTATGAAGCCATTTCTGCCCTTCGATCTTACTTTCATCGCACTCAATCAAAGTTTCCAGATTTCTATCCTTGCGCTCCATTCTACCTATTATTCCCTGGCTTTCTTTTAATTTTTTCTTTTTATCTTTGAACTTTGACACTTGCCCACAAAGTTGGGGTCCTGAAGAGATGCACGTGGTGCGATGATGATTGCCGGTTAGTTTCAAGGTAAAAAGGAAGAGGGAAGAAGGTTGTCTGGAAGTGATCATGTGATCCAATCTGACAGTTTTGACATGACCACCTTGTTTTGGCACTTGCTTTTCTTTGCGCAAAGATATCCCAATGCCAAATTGCTAGTGGGTGATTGTAGCTTGAGCGCGAAATTCTGTACCCTATTGCCATTTCTCTCAGGAGGGAGAAAAAAAAAAAAAATCTCGGCAAGGTTAAGGATGAGTTATCTATGCTCTGGGCCAGGATACATAATCTCTTTTTGAGAAAGAGAATAATTGCAAGATTTGAGGCGAAAGAAAACAATTGACATTGTGAACTGCTGGTCTTGTGTCTCTGAGGAAGTGTGAACTAATGTTTGAAATTGGAATACGGATCCACCGAAATCGAGCTTAAAAATTGGTCTTCTTTTCGTTTTCAAACATATATCTTTAGTGGTCCCACACTTGTTCCCTAGACCTAGCCCCTAGCTGACCTCCGTGTACCCCATCATCCATACATCAAGGCCTTGCAAGTTCTTGTATCATCTGTAATCATAGGTTACAGAGACTTTTCTCCAGAAAAAGAATAAAATAAAATCTTTATTATCAATTTAAAAAAGAAGAAAAATCCTTAATTCATTAAGGTTGTTATTTAATGTGAAAGCATACACTGCTGTATACTTATTTGTGGAAAGTGAAAATTAGTGATAATGGTAAATTAATCCTCAGGAAAAACCGGGGCACGCTCGTCTATGACCATATGAGCTGGTTTATGCCCTATTTTTCTTGCTATCCCATCAAAGGAATCCCACGATATCGAAGAAAAAGAAGAGAAAGTAGTCACCATTCACCAAAAAGCTAACTAAAGTTTCTCACTACTGTATCGACAAAAGAAGCTTTTACCTACTACATATACACTTGTTGCCTTGCTTTGCTTTTCTAGTTCTTTCTATCTTCATCCCCTCTTTTATCTTTTGCTGTACATCCGAAAACTTATCACATTATTTCTCAGAAAATGGTTAAAGTTGGAGGAGTTCTTGTTTGTCTCTTGATTATTGCCCTGGATGTTGCTGCTGGAATTCTTGGCTTCCAAGCTGAAGTTGCACAAAATAAGGCATGTGCATGTCAAATAAACTATTACAAATATTTCCAAATATGGTTTCTAATAGTAATATATATATTTGTTTTGAGATATTCACAGGTTAAGCATTTGAGGCTTTGGATATTTGAGTGTAGAGACCCAAGTCACGATGCTTTTAAGCTAGGGTTAGCTGCAGCAGGACTTTTGGCTTTAGCTCATGTTATTGCTAACTTGCTTGGTGGTTGCATGTGCATTTGTTCTCAAGATGAGCTTTCTAAAGCTTCCCCTAACAGGCAACTATCCTTGGCATGCCTTGTTTTCTCCTGGTATGTGCAACTTAATTTTATACATATGATACTTGTTTTGCAAAATACATATAACCCATGATTTAATTTTTCTATTAATTAAAAGTAGTCGCTAGTTGATTATGAATTTTTGATTCATTTGGGGTGATTATTGATGATGACGATCAGGATCATATTAGCCGTTGGAATGTCAATGCTGGTGATTGGAACATTGTCAAACAACAAATCAAGAGCTTCTTGTGGGTTGACACATCATCATTTTCTGTCGATTGGAGGGATTCTTTGTTTCGTTCATGGCTTGTTTTGTGTTGCATACTATGTTTCTTCTAGTGCTGCTTCTCATGAAGAAGGAAAGTATGGAGCTTGATACCTTTTTTCATAACTTTACTAATCCATCACTTTCTTGCTACACGACCCCAGCTTTCAGCAAAGTGTAAAAATATAGTTTGATGTGTCATTCTAAACAATTTCCCTCTTTAATTTAATGGCGTGTATGGGACAACTGATATTGCTAATCTTTGTCTTCAAATGAATAATAACTAGTTGTTTAATTATTACACCCCCACTACTTTTTGTCGTGTATGGCTCCTCTATTCTTATCATCAATCATCATCCCATGGTCATATTAATTAGTTACTCATCTGATAATTATCATGTTGTGCGTCTGGAATTAACTAAAACGTGAGGAGTGGGATCTCCAAAGCTACCCGCCCTACTAAATAAGTTCAGTTCGCAAGCAAGGGGCATGCCGAGACCTTGAGAAACGAACATAGTTCGCCTCCGGCCGTGTAAAAACATCAAACTCGCGTTAAAACAACCTTTTATCCACCCTGCGGGCTTTTAAAGCCAGGGGAGGCCGCGTCATTTAACGGAAATGGAAGGCTTTTCCCCTATTATAGTATAGAAGGCCCTAGGGGTGTGCATCAACCCGTCTAACCCGTGAATCCGATCCAACCCGTGTGATTTTTTGCAAGTTGGGTTAGGTTGGGTTATTAAATTCCCAACCCGCACTATTTACGGATTAGGTTGGATTAAAAAATTTTAACTCAACCCGTCAACCTGTATATATATATATATATATATAAATTATTATATGAATTTTGATATTTTATATAAAAATTAAAAAAATATAAATATAAAAACTTTGAAATGTTGGATTTGTTTTAAGGATTTTAATATTTACATTTTTTTTGTTTATCTAATTTGATTATTTATTTTTGTTCACTATTTAATTAGACTATAACAATAGATTTTTTCAAAAACCAAATCCAATCAACCTAACCCAACCGGTTAACCCGTGTGTATATAAAAATTATTATATAAATTTTGATATTTCATATAAAAATTAAAAAATATAAATATAAAAACTTTGAAATGTTGGATTTGTTCTAAAGATTTTAATATTTATATTTTTTAGTTTTTTAATTAATTTATTTATTTTTGTTCACTATTTAATTATACTATAAAAATAATTTTTTTAAAAGTCTAACCCAATCAACTCAACCCGCAAAACTGCAGGTTGGGTCGGGTTGAATTGAGAGATGTAATGAGTTGGGTTGGGTTGACAAATTTCAACCTGTTCTACATGCAGATTGGGACCCGACCTGTGCCCACCCCTAGAAGGCCCTATGAAAATGCATGAATTCTTGGAAAAAGAGGGAGCGTATACAAATGATTCCATATTTCCACAAATGATTCGTTGTAGTGATTCATTTCAATAATATCTACTAGAATGTCCGAAGGCCAAGCCGTATTCTTGTAAGGTTCATCATGGGTCACCAATTTATAATATGATAAATTGATAAGAAGTAAGAAATGGGAATTAAATAATATAAAATTTTGATGGTGACATCACAAGCATGATTGGTAAAGTAGATTGCGTGATCAGGTTATCAATCGTTCTTAAGAAATTATTTGCTATTAGCAATTAATCTCATGATCTTGATCATTATATATTGATTCATCTTGAACTTCATATGAGTTGGGATGGGTATGAGTTGGGTTAGTTTGGTTTTACGTTTCCAAATCAAACCATCAAAATTTGGGCCAACTTAAACCAACCCAAATATTTTTTATTTGGGTTGGGTTTTATAATAAAAATATTTTTTATTTTGATAAATTTAATTGTATAAAAATTATATAAATTATTAATTATTAAATTAATAGGAAAATATAAAAAAAGATAGTGGATAAAAAATTATAAAATAATAGATTTTAGAATAACTTCATCCTTAAATATTAACCATATTACATTATAAATTCTAACAATGTTAATGGAAATTAAAACGAGAAAAGACATCTCAACTCAAGTATCAAAGCAATCCATCAAAATTAAATTAAATTAAATTATTCAATTTTATAAATTTAAATCTTCCAAGAAATAAATCTAACATTTATTGTAATTAGAAAAAGCTCCAAAATTTTAAATGCAATAAGAAAAATTAGACATGAAATCCAGTTAGAGTTAAATTTAATTAAAAAATAACAATATAATCATATTTTATTTAATAAAATGTTATAATCAATTGCATTTTTAATTTTCGTAAGTTACAATACAAATGAGACTATAAAATTATATTAGAGGATTTCATAAAAATATTGTTTGAATAATTTATTAAAATATTAATTTAGCCTTTTAACTCAAGTTGAGATTGTAAAAAATTATTATATAATAGTGATTATTAATTTATAAATTATTAGTTTTGAAACAATAATAATGACCACCCAACAATAATAAAGACTTAAACTCTAAATTTTGGTCTATCTAAAATTTTCCATGTCAAAAGGAAATTCATTTTTCTTTAAAAGTGGTTAGATTATTTTATACATCACTAGATACATGGCAAAAACTCTGGCATAAAATCTCATCTCAATCTTTTTTAGTTTAAGCAGATCGGAAAAAATCTTTTCAATTTTAAGATAATGAGATGTTGGAAGTATAAACTCACAAACAAAGTGAATAAATAAACAAATAACAAAGAGTGGAGTGCACATTAAAAAAAAAAATGTTAGCTATTAAGGGGAAGATATTTTACTTCAAAAAGAAAATTGATTTTCAAAAGAAAAATAAGTCAAACACGATGCCAAACATAATTAAATATATAAAGAAGTTAGCTTAAAATCTAATAGCTTAATAGTTAATACCAAGTTGTCGATTTGCTCAATTTGAATGTGAGATTTTAGAAATGAAAATAATGGAATTAATTGGTTTCCATTTATTTTGTTTAATTTATTTTCACTAACATGTTACCTTGAATTTGTCCATGACCCATGGATAAACCATACCAAACTATTATGAAATAATTTTTTACATAACAACTAAAATTTAACCCATTTTATAATTTATCTAACACAAACCATTTTATTCAGTTTGGGTTTAGTTAAACCCATGGGTTATGGGTTTGTGCCCACCCCTGTATATGAGGTTAACAATGCTTTAAGAAATTGATTGAAAAGGAAAATAATGGATTGGGTAGGAGTGTGCTAATTATATATAATCGGTACTACAAGACAAGCAAAATCTTGGTTTGGAGCTAAATTAATGCCAAGTGAAACATGCAATTTTTAATTATTGTTCGATAGGGATAGGCTCAACGATCAAAGAGACTAAACGATCTTTAGTGACCCCTTCTGATGATCCAATACCATCTCCGTGCTGATAAATGCATTGCGCAGTTCTTGCCATGTTTAAGCACATATTCACCATTGTATTTGGGAGGCAATTACTTTTAGCTATTCTATTCTCATTCAGCTTTTTCCATGAATAGTTTAATAAACCTTGTATGCGTTCTCTTGCTTCCTCTGCTGATATTCCTTCTTCATTCATGCAGCACTGAACAGATTTTGCCACGTCCCCTCTCTTAATCTCAGCCTATATATGTATAGATGAAGACAAGAGTAGTTATATATAATTAAGCATGATTTTTTTTTTTTTTTAAAAAAAACATATAGAATTGGTCAGAAAAGTCACCATGGAAGTTTTTTTTTTAAAAACATATAGAATTGGTCAGAAAAGTCACCATGGAAGTTCCCAAATCATTGCTAAGGCGAGCAATTAGTGATGACCAATATATAATCTCATAGCCATCTTTGAGGCAATTAATGAGTGAGTGCTCAGTTAGGTTGCATTCTTCGGCTTGTAGCAAATAGGCATGGACGATGGCTGCAGGGCCTCCCACTGAAGTCCAGGCATTTCCTAAGTACTCCTTCAAAGTTGGCTTGTGCCCTCTACTAAACCATCTTGCTTCAACCAAATACGATCCACAAAGATTAGCCCACTGCAATAAAATAATCATAAGATTGTGCATAGATCATCGTTAGATTAGGAAATATTAAAGAAATTCATTGTATGATTGAAGTCCTAAATATCACCCAAGCTCGTTTAATAACAAGGAGCCTTTAAAAAAAAAAAATTCAAAATGTCCTGGCATATTATTAATGACCTCATTCTTAATGTAGGATAGAAAATTCAGGCCATGATTTTTGAGAATATCATATGCCAAGTCATTTCCAAAGTTCAACATAGCCAAATAGCAAATCTTCATATAATACGGCAGTTTCTCCATGGCCCCAGTATCCCACCTGAATAAATAAATAAATAAATAAAAGGGGTCAGGCAAAATGAAATTATGAAATATTATTAACGAAAAGTGTAGTGCTGTTAATAATATCATATCTCCAAATATATTAATTATTATACCTTTTTACTGCATCTGTGAAGAGTTCAAGCTCCTCTAATGATCCGTATATATCGTACATGTCATCAATGGCTGTTAATATGCATACAAATTTGGTGAGTTCAATCCTGCATTTAGTAAACTGGGGCTCAAAAACTATGCCCATTGCCCACAAATAGTTCTCCATCAATCTGTCTCTTGAAAATGTTAGTGTCTCATGAAAACCCAATTCTCTCCACCACCTATACAAATTAATTAATGATTACATTAAATTCAATGATGGATGTGTGTGTGTGTGTGTGTGTGTGTCTTCATCAAAGCAGTTATATAGATACAAGCTGTGACCGACCTTGCCAACTCCTTAAGTTCTTTTTGGTGTATGGATTGTACTAAATTGTAATCCAATTTGGCTAGCTCCAGCAACACCACCAAATTTTTTGGAACATCTGTTGGGTATAGATTGATGAAATTTTGAGCCTCATTTCTCTGCATCCTCCAATACAGCGGGATATGAAGTGATTGTTGTAATTTTTCAGTAAGAATATTGGTCTCCAATTTCCCCAATAAGTAATCATTTAGATGTTTAGTGCTGAAACTCTTGGCTTCTTCTAAACCATCTTCTTCTTCAACTGATCCGAGGAATGAAGCTTCAAATAAACTCAAAAGCCCTGTTATGTCCGCTTCTAAACTCTCATCGAATCTCCCGTCCACGTTTTTGAATTTATCAAACACGTCTGCTTTAATTTATACCATGCATGATCACCAAAAATAAGGATCACAAATTAAAAAAAAAAATTTAAGGAAAGATGTTGTATGTGTGTTACAAAAGTGAATATGAGTGAGTTCTATTAACTAACCTGCGCTAATTGAATGGCCATGTTCCCGTAGAATCCGAAAATGGAATGCTGTTTCATTGAGATCCTTGATAGTATTATCATCTTTTGTGAGTAGATTTACAGCCTCTTCAATCTCTTGTTCAAAATGATAGGCCACTCCCAACCTCTGCAATGAGTCAATTAGCTTTAATCTGTCATAAGATCCTTTGGTGGATGCAAATAACTCTTTAGCCTCTTGCTTCAACTTCTCTAATCGGCCGGCATACAACTCATACTGGTGGATACGTACAAACATGAGCTAAATTAATGTTGGTAACAAAATAAAATAAGATAGCTCATCAAGCAAATGAATATTGGTGAATTCATTTATTCTAACTACTTACTGTATAATCAGTGGTAAATGACTCTATGAGTTCAGGATTCCAGATGCTAGGATGGTAATTAGCCGACCGCCGTTGCTTCGCTTGCAAAGGTTTAGTGGAGTTATTAGAAACAATATTTCTAATTAATCTTGATCGCCCATTTTTACCTCTTGCGGCAACACTTGGTGAGGACAAGATTTTACAGGTTTGAACATTAACAACACATGATGAGTAAGCGAGGGAAGCTAATTTTAATTCCATATATATATATACATATATATGTATATATATAATTTAACTAAGTGATTGTAACAAGATGAGATATTTTTTGAACTTCAACAAATCTTGTTGGAGTACAACTGCGATAAACCTAAACAATGATTCAATTGTGAGAGAGTGTTATGTATGAAAATTTTTAAAATAGAAGAATAAAAATAACAAAAGGTTGGCTATATAAAAAGTTGGATCCACCTTTTTGACCAGTTCCTTTTTTTTTGGTAGGGTTTCGAATCACTATATATATGGGGGAAACTTTCGGCCTACCCTTCGTGAAGTGACAATTTTTAAATCGTTCCTCTTATTATTAAAAATATTAAAATATCCTCCAAAACTCGTTATCTCTCTGTTAATTTTAACGGTTATAAGGATAAAATAATATTTGTATATTTTCCTAATAGTCAAATAATAGAAAAAGGTCAAATCTAGGTAGACTAATTTTCATGGGTCTAAATCTTTCTAGGTTTTTCAAAACACACATAAATATTTTAAATATTTATAGTATGTCCCCTAATACTTTAAAATATTTTTATTTTGTGCCTATATGACTAATTTTTTTAAAGGATTAAATTTTACCTTTTCATATTTAAAAAATCTATTTTAAAAATTAAATATAGAAATTAATTAAAAGTTACAAATGGTAAAAGAATAATATTTTACCTTTTTCATTTTTTATTATTATCATTATTTTTTTTCATTTTGTAAAGGCACTTAAAGAAAATATAGATATAAAATAAAAAGAAAAATCAAAGAACAAAAGAAAAGTGCTATTGAAGTTTCACCAAACAAATGAAATGAATAAGGATGAGAAAAATGAAAGGAAAAAAAATGCTACTAGAATCATGTAGGGATGGCAACTTAACCTTGATTCGGACAAACCCGGATAATTCGGTACGAGTTTAACCCATATTGGATTAAAATAAATCCGATATCTAGATGTAATTTTGCTGACCTGGATACATCTGGGTTCGGTTCTAGGTTTGGGTGAACCCATAGATCCGAAAACAAACCGAAACGGCGAGATATCCGGTTGAAAACAACACCGACAACGAGATATCCAGTTGAAAATAGCAGCATCGGCCGAAAACATCCTTTTCGTCATCATCAGGGCATGCGTTTTGCTTTGCCTTTTTCATCTTTTTCTGCCTTTTTTTCCTCTGACATGGCAGTAAAATGAGATCTTCAAATGCATGACAGCTCCCATAATTTCTCCCTCGTTTTGATTTATTTCCTCTGCTTTTAATATTTTTCTTGCAAATGAATATTATTCTTCTTGATGATTATTGTATTTGTGGATGCTTTATTGCTTAGAAACATCGAAATTTAATTTATATCTTTTTTTCATTTTATTAGAATCCAGATTTATTTGTATTTTAATTTTTTTTACTTAATTCACTAATCCGGGTTCAAAATTCGAAATCCAGAAACCCAGTTTTTTTTCAAGTTAAACCTGACCAGACTCGGATGGAAAAAGTTTGGGTTTAAATCCGGATCCGGCAAAAGAAAATCATATCCAAATCCGAAACCGGGATGGCTGAACCTAGACTCGGATCTTGTCATCCCTAGAGTCATGTACATGAAAGAAAAGAAAAAAAATGGAGAAGTAAGGATAAGAAAAAAAACAAATAAAGGGAAAAGATGAAGGAGTAATGATGAGAAAAAAATGAAAGAGAAAAACAAAGAAAAAGATAAAGATGGTATGGCTTTTTAATTTTAAAATTTGATTTTGATGACATTATCATAATTTACATATGATGGTATGTCTTATAATTTATTTAACTAACATGTCTAATTTAAGAAAATTACTAATTTATTTAGGTTCATTAAGTCGTTTCTACATTTTATTTTTTAATTTATTTTTAATAATTAGTCATACATCAATTATTTTTTTATTTTTCAATGATTAGTCATACATCAAATTTTTTTTTTAGCCTCACAATGACGTCGAGAATATTCTGTTAAGATAGACGTATTTTTATATTTTTATGAGTCAACGGCGGTCAATAGTCAAAGATAATAAATTTTAGGGGTAACTTAATATTTTCAATAATAAGAATACGATTTGAAGATTATTACTTTACGAGGGGGTAGGCTGAAAGTTTCTCTTTATATATTAGTAGCTTAGTGTCCTTAGTGTCTCATTCTTGCTCTTCCTTGTCTGATTGGCTATATCAATAAATAATTCACAATAGACAGCATCAACTCCGAAAGCCCAAAACACGTGTTACTCATGGTACAAAAACACGTGAATATACAAACATTTGGAGTGTGATGGTCATGGTTTTAAAGCTGGATTGGGAAATAGTTAAAATAAAAGGTTCTTCACAATAGTTAAAATTACATTTAGAATGTGATAATCATCTTCTTGTTGTTTTTATCTCTTTCAAAAAAATTTGTATAGACTAATTTCGCTACTTCAACAATGGGACATAAAGTAGGATCTACTATTTTATAATATTAAATTTAATAAATTCCAATATAAAAACTTACTGATGAGTTATCCCATCATTTATCACCCAGTTAATATATATATATTTTTTATCTATCCAACAGGTTTTTTAACTAGTAGATTTCTGTCGGCACCGACATTTGTCACTTTTCAATCTTTCCGAACGAAAAACACGTGGTTTTCGAAAAGTAAAATGCTACGAAAAGGAGAAGATGAGAAGAAAGAATAAACTAATTAGAGAGACAAAAAAACAGAAAAATTATTTCATCTTTCTCTCGTCTTCTCCGTCTTTATCATTACTCTTCCGATATGTAGGGATGGTAAATTGGTCCATTTAAATTGGATATTTATATATCTAATTTAATTAAATTGGATAATATCCATTCAAAATCTTCTTGGATATGAATATAGATATTTTTAAAAATATTCAATTGAATATTGGATAGGTATAGATATTTAATGGATATCCAAAATCCAATTAATTTATCCATTTAAAGTTAAAAAAATTTATATTGTTAAACTAAAATAAAAAAAAAATAAAATCTAATATTCTCTTATATTAACTAGTAAAAATTTTAAATTCCTCTTATATTAAAAATTAAAATTTTTAAAATTACCCTTTAATTTTTTAACTTATTTAATATTATTAATAATAATTATTTTATTTTAATGATTTAATATTATAAATGGACTTCCGCCGGAAAATCGCCGGACCACCACCGGACTTCGCCGGACCACCGTCGGGTTCACCGGAATCACCGCCGGACCTCGACGGAAGGTCGCCGGACCTCCGCCGGACTTTGCCGGAAGGTCACCAAAATTCGCCGGAAAGTTGCCGGACCACCACCACCAACCACCGGACCACCATTTTATTATATATATATATTATTACTAATATAAATAGTTTAATAGCCAAATTTAATATTAGAATTTTAACTATTTTATATTATTATTTTTATATAATAAAAATAAAATATCCATGGATCTCCATAACTATATGGATAAAATTTATATCCATGTCCAATATTAATTATTGGATATAGATATGGATATATCCATTATAGATAATTATGGATTTGTGTTTGGATGGATAATATCCATCCATATCGGCGATATGGCTCCTTTTTCAACTCTTAGTTTACCTAAAAATTGAAATTCTGTTGACTCGCGGCATTTCTAGGCTATGTCAAAGATAAATGGGAAATTTACAAAAATAATCATAAAACTTTTGCTATTTTTATAATTAATCCTCTCAACTTTTTTCTATCAACATTAGCCAAACACATGCTTTTCTCCCCAAATTACCCTTCTTTACCAACCAAAAGTAATTTTCTTTCTCCATTTTCGTCAAACCAAAGGCAGCTTTCCACTCTTGAATCATTAACCGACGGTGACTGCAAAAGACAACAATAAAAGTGAAATCTGATCATAATCTATCTGGATCCAATACTAATCGGTATTACATAGTGGTATGAGTTATTTTCTGAACTTACTCGAGAGTTTCAGTCACTGCGAGTCGTGGGTGAATCTGACGACAGGCTGCCTGTCGCACGAAGCTTGGTGCGACAGGCAACCTGTCGCACGAAGCTTGGTGCGACAAGCAACCTGTCGCACCTAAACTTGGTGCGACAGGCGCCTGTCGCACCAAGCTTCGTGCGACAGGCGCCTGTCGCCACATTTTATATTATATGCATCTCACAAAAATTTTAGATAAAGATGCTCACCCGGCACTTGAGCTTGGGGCAATGTCGTCCATCACTGCAAAGCATTACATCTGAGGCATTCTTATGCCCATGTTCTTCCCCACTCCTTCCAAAATCAGGGATGTAAAACTTAGCAAACTGCAGAAAGGGTTCCACGAAGGTCTCCAAAACAATAAAGAGATTGTTGACCTCCGAAATCGGGTTGAGGCATTTGCTTCCCAGTTTGCAATGCCAGGATTTGACACCCTCTGACGAATTAAATGACACACCTGCATGCATTTGTGACTTTATTTTTGTTGCTTCTGTGGCTTACCAGAGCATGTGCATGGTCTGAGAGGGTGCCAGAAGATGCAGCAGAGGAGATAAATTGTGGGCCAACAATAGTGGGCATGGTGTCGACTTTTGAGAAAGCCTGGAGGAATATATATTTACAATTATAGAACTATTAAGACTTACTTAGATCCATTCAATTTTATCGCCAAATTTCTATTCTCATATTAGGAAATATCTAGAGGAATATATATTTATACTTTGTTCACATAATGAGAAATATGTCTACCTCTACAGAATTGTTTAATTGTGAAGCGAAATTAGAATCCCAACATAAGCGGTGGGACTCGAACTTGTGCCTCAAACGCCAATTGGCTATAAAGGCACAGGTCCACTGGTTTTGAGGGCACTAGTTAACTCATTTCCAAAGTTAAATATTATGAGGTTGTCAATTTTTCTCTTACTGAAATTAATATATATCACTTACTCTTTTATAGTTTTCATAATAGCCAAAAACTTCTCTGGTACAAAAAAAAATTGAAAGGAAAAGAGGGGTAAATGATTCATTGCTTGATAATCTATCTTGGAAATATAAAATATGTGTTTATTATAAGAAAAAATGTTTAAAAATGACAAAAAATATAAGAAAATTTTCTGTTGTTAAATATTTTCATTCACTTCAAAAAATATATTTTCTTATTTTTAGTACTTAAATTTTTTTATTTTAGCTTCCATTAATATGATTATTTAATTTAAAAATAATGATAATATTGTAAAACTATATTGTTAGGAGGGTCATCGTCTATTATGAAAATTATAGGGGGCAAGTGGTAATATATTAATTTCAGTATGAGTAAATTGCATGTAATCTGGCAATACCTCCATACCCCAAATATCCCATCAGCAAAATACTTGGTGGTATTTAGTTTAAAGAAATGATTGGAGAGGAGATGAGAGGAGAGGAGTGGAGAAGAGGGAAGAGGGGATTTCAATTTTCATTATTTGGTTTGGCAAGGAATTCTAAATGGAAAGGGATAGATTATTATTTACTTAGACAATTTTACCCTTTGTGTTAAGATTTTAATATTTGTTATTAAGTAAAAATAAAAAAATAAAATAAATTTACAAAATCATAATAAGGAAAAATGTCTCAATTATTATTCAATTATATTATTTAGAGATTTGAATTTTTCTAGAAAAATATTAAATTATAAATTAATTTAATCTAAAAATAGAAAACTAAAACAAGTAGAATTGAAAGAAAATTTACTATGAATTGATTTGATCTTTGTTAATTTTCTACGTTTATAGTTGCCAATAAAAGTATAGATAAATATATATCATAGAAAAGATAATCTTTATATAGTTTTCAACATTAAAATAACGAAATTAAGATTTTCCTTCCTCAACTGCTTTTATCTTTATTTTTCAGAAAAAAAATGATTAATTAATTAAGTGAAAATCTGAAGTTTCTATTTTTATGATTATATCTCTCTTGTACTGGTAATGGCCAAAAAATAAAAAATAAAATAGCCACGTACATTTTAATATGTTTACAGTAATTAAATATTTTTTAGGGGACAAATATGGAAATTTACTCTCCCGTTGAGTTAGAATTTGATTTCCCCACTCATTATAGAGGAAACGGAATTCCACAATTTACATCAATTGCGAATTTTGGCCCTATTTAAGATTGAGGTTAAGCAGCTACAGTACTAAAATATTTAGTAAACACTAGTTGTTGTAACTTAAAATGTATGTTTACATAATTTTAGGGGAAAAATATGGAAATTTACTCTCTCGCTGAGTTAGAATTCAATTCCACACTCATCATAGAGGAAATGGAATTCAACCGTTTACAACAATTGCGAATTTTGGCCTTGTTTGGGATTGAGGTTGGATAATAAAGTGTTTCATAAACATTAGCTGCTGTTAATTAAAATCTATGTTAATATAATTTTTTACTTATATAATGAAAAATCTATTATATTTTTAATAAATTTATCAAAATTATTATTTAAAATTTTTTGTTTACAATATATTATTAACTTTTATTTAATATTTATAATTTTTTTTCACAGCAGTTATACCTTAACAATTACGACACCTCAATACCAAACATGAATTCTGTAGAATTTGATTTCTCCTTCACTATTGTAAACCTAACGGTAGAAATCTGAGAGGACTTCGAATTCCTCTCCCCTCCCTCCTACTCTCCTGTGAACTGAGCACAGCGTTGGAAGATGTGAACCAATGGCGAAATGGGAGAAGGATGTACATATATCATCTCCACGGATATAATATACCTTCTTAATGCATCTGGAAAGAGTTCACGCTCGTCAATATCCAAATGCATGTCACCAATTTCTGTTAATAAGCATGTAAATTTTGATAGGCCTATTCTGCATTTAGAAAACTTAGTGTTGTTGATTTCATTTTTGCGTTGAGTGTTTGTCCAAAATCTTCTTTGCGTTCTAGTCTCTTGCATAATCATAATAACCATAAATAAACAAGAGAGTTTTGGATGAATTTAACTTTAATTTGATGGGATTTTTAGTCCATTCTGCAAGTAAATATATCGAGCATTCTGTAGTGAACATAACTAAGCACTATTTTTTTTTTCAAATGCCATATATAGTAGTCACTAATTATACTATATACTTTGGGGGTGAACAATTCAAATCGAACGAAAGTTCTCAGTTTGGTTTTAAAACTGATCCAAAAAGACAACAAATTCAACTAAAATTGAATTTATCATTAAAAACTTAAAATCAATTATCATTCATGCAACGTATTTGAGGTCGAGAAACGTGAGTTAATAAATAAATATTAAAACAATCGAGAATAAAAGGGCAGAGCCACAATACACGCATGTATGTGATACATGCAAGCAATAAAAAAAAAAAAAAAAACAGAGCAATGGTTTGGCTGCCAAGTAGCAGCCAAACACTAAAAAATAAATAAATAACTGGGAGCAACCGGTTGCCCCTTAAATGAATTAAATAATAATAAATATAATAATATTCAATTATAATAAATAAAATAATAAAAAAATAATTATTAGTTTAATATTAAAGGACACATAACAATAAAAAATTATTTTTATAATAATAAAAAAGAGTTTCAAGTTAATGATATTGATTTCATGTTTATTGGTCCATTATTTCATTATTTTCATGGTTGCAAGTTAATGATCTCAAGTTTCATATTCATTGCCGTAAGTTTCAAGTTCCTTTGATTTCAAGTTTAATGGTCCATGTATCAAGTTAATTGTCATTGTTTCATGTTTATTGGTCCATTAATTAAATTATTTTCATGGTTGCAAGTTAATGATCTCATATTTCATGTTTATTGCTCTAAATTTCAAGTTCATTTTTCATGGTTGCAAGTTAATGATTTCATGTTTCATGTTTACTGCCCTAAGTTTCAAGTTCCATTGGTTTCAAGTTTAATGGTCCATGTATCAAGTTAATGGTCACGGTTTCATGTTTATTAGTCCATTAATTAAATGATTTTCATGGTTGCAAGTTAATGATAATATGTTTCATGTCAATTGTCCTAAGTTTCAAGTTCCTCTGGTTTCACGTTTAATGGCCGAGGTATCAAGTTAATGGTCACGGTTTCATGTTTATTGATCCATTAATTAAACGATTTTTATGGTTGCAAGTTAATGATCTCATGTTTCATGTTTATTGCCCTAAGTTTCAAGTTCCTTAATTAAATGATTTTCATGGTTGAAAGTTAATGATAACATGTTTCATGTCTATTGCCCTAAGTTTCAAGTTCATTCGGTTTCATATTTAATGGCCGAGGTATCAAGTTAATAGTCTTGGTTTCATGTTTATTGGTGCATTAATTAAATAATTTTTATGGTTGCAAGTTAATGATCTCATGTTTCATGTTTATTACCCTAAGTTTCAAGTTCATTTATTAAATGATTTTCATGGTTGCAAGTTAATAATAACATGTTTCATATCTATTGCCCTAAGTTTCAAGTTCCATTAGTTTCACCTTTAATGGTCCAAATTTCAAGTTAATGGTCATGATTTCATGTTTATTGGTTCATTAATTAAATGATTTTCAAGGTTGCAAGTTAATGATCTCATGTTTCATATTTATTACCCTAAGTTTCAAGTTCATTAATTAAATGATTTTCATGTTTGCAAGTTAATGATTTCATGTTTCATTTCTATTGCCCTAAGTTTCAAGTTCTATTGGTTTCACCTTTAATGGTCCAGATATCAAGTTAATGATCATGGTTTCATCTTTATTGATCCATTAATTAAATGATTTTCAAAGTTACAAGTTAATGATATCATGTTTCATGTTTATTGTTCAAAATTTCAAGTTCATTAAATAAATGATTTTCACGGTTGCAAGTTAATGATAACATGTTTCATGTCTATTGCCCTAAGTTTAAAGTTCCATTGGTTTCACCTTTAATGGTCTAGATATCAAGTTAATGGCCATGGTTTCATTTTTATTGGTCCATTAATTAAATGATTTTCAAGGTTGCAAGTTAATGATCTCTTGTTTCATGTTTATTGTCCTAAGTTTCAAGTTCATTAATTAAATGATTTTTATGGTTGCAAGTTAATGATAACATGTTTCATATCTATTGCCCTAAGTTTCAAGTTCCTTTAGTTTAATGTTTCATGGCCGAGGTATCAAGTTAATGATCTTGGTTTCATATTTATTGGACCATTAATTAAATGATTTTCATGGTTCCAAGTTAATGATCTAATGTTTCATGTTTATTACCCTAAATTTCAAGTTTATTAATTAAATGATATTCATGGTTGCAAGTTAGTGATCTCATGTTTCATGTTCATTGCCCTAAGTTTCAAGTTCTATTGGTTTCACCTTTAATGGTCCAGATATCAAGTTAATGGTCATGGTTTCATCTTTATTGGTCAATTAATTAAATGATTTTCAAAGTTGCAAGTTAATGATCTCATGTTTCATGTTTATTGCCCTAAATTTCAAGTTCATTAATTAAATTATTTTCATGGTTGCAAGTTAATGATAACATGTTTCATGTATATTGCTCTAAATTTCAAGTTCCTCTGGTTTCGCGTTTAATGGACGAGGTATCAAGTTAATGGTCACGGTTTCATGTTTATTGGTCCATTAATTAAATAATTTTCATGGTTGTAAGTTAATAATCTCATGTTTCATGTTTCATGTTTCATGTTTATTGCCCTAAGTTTTAAGTTCATTAATTAAATGATTTTCGTGGTTGAAAGTTAATGATAACATGTTTCATGTCTATTGCCTTGAGTTTCAAGTATTTCACGTTTAATGGCCGAGGTATCAAGTTAATGGTCATGGTTTCATGTTTATTGGTCCATTAATGAAATGAATTTCATAGTTGCAAGTAAATGATCTCATGTTTCATGCTTATTACCCTAAGTTTCAAGTTCATTTGGTTTCAAGTTTAATGGTCCATGTATCAAGTTAATGGTCATAGTTTCATGTTTATTGGTCCATTAATTAAATGATTTTCAAGGTTGCAAGTTAATGATCTCATGTTTCATGTTTATTACCCTAAGTTTCATGTTCATTAATTAAATGATTTTCATGGTTGCAAGTTAATGATAACATGTTTCATGTCTATTGCCCTAAGTTTCAAGTTCCTTCGGTTTCATATTTAATGGCCGAGGTATCAAGTTAATGGTCTTGGTTTCATGTTTATTGGTCCATTAATTAAATAATTTTTATGGTTGCAAGTTAATGATCTCATGTTTCATGTTTATTGCCCTAAGTTTCAAGTTCATTTATTAAATGATTTTCATGGTTGCAAGTTAATAATAACATGTTTCATATCTATTGCCCTAAGTTTCAAGTTCCATTAGTTTCACCTTTAATGGTCCAAATTTCAAGTTAATGGTCATGGTTTCATGTTTATTGGTTCATTAATTAAATAATTTTCAAGGTTGCAAGGTAATGATCTCATGTTTCATATTTATTATCCTAAGTTTCAAGTTCATTAATTAAATGATTTTCATGGTTGCAAGTTAATGATAACATGTTTCATGTCTATTGCCCTAAGTTTAAAGTTCCATTGGTTTCACCTATAATGGTCTAGATATCAAGTTAATGGCCATGGTTTCATCTTTATTGGTCCATTAATTAATGATTTTCAAGATTACAAGTTAATGATCTCTTGTTTTATGTTTATTGCCCTAAGTTTCAAGTTCATTAATTAAATGATTTTTATGGTTGCAAGTTAATGATAACATGTTTCATATCTATTGCCCTAAGTTTCAAGTTCCTTTAGTTTAATGTTTTATGGCCGAGGTATCAAGTTAATGATCTTGGTTTCATGTTTATTGGTCCATTAATTAAATGATTTTCATGGTTGCAAGTTAATGATCTTATGTCTCATGTTTATTACCCTAAATTTCAAGTTTATTAATTAAATGATATTCATGGTTGCAAGTTAGTGATCTCATGTTTCATGTTCATTGCCCTAAGTTTCAAGTTCTATTGGTTTCACCTTTAATGGTCCAGATATCAAGTTAATGGTTATGGTTTCATCTTTATTGGTCCATTAATTAAATGATTTTCAAAGTTGCAAGTTAATGATCTCATTAAGTTTAATTCCTTTGGTTTGAAATTTAATGGTCGTGTTTTCATGTTTATTGGGCCATTATTTGCAATGATTGATTTTATTGGAAGTTTATAATCTCATTTTTCTAAAGGAAGTATTATAGTTTTGATTCAAAAATCTAAAAACTATTTTCTATTTTGTCCATAATCTTTAACAATAACTCATTTTGCAAAATCATATTTTATAATATACACCGAATTTCTTTTAATGGTACATTTATTACAACTTTAAAATATACATAGAATTTATTTTTAATTTTAAGTTATATAGAATATAACATTATAATTCTTCTAACAATTTTTTTTTTTTTTTGAAAAATTTACTCTCGTAAGTTGAGTTGCATGTTGCAAAATGAAATTTATTGTTAAAATAATGATTTTTCATTGGGTGATTATTTTAATGTAAGATGGAAGCCAATAATTCTCAAAATACTATTAAATTAAAAGATTAACAAAACTTAATATCTTGGTTCTTGATTATGGAGATCACTGAAAAAAAAAGGAAAAGATAATTAAACAAACATCAATAAGAAAATACAGGATAAATCACAAGGTCATATAATTCTCAAACTATTGTTGTCTATGCCTGCAGCAACTGTTGGAATTTAAGCAACAGCAGCTGCTGCTTATGTAGCAATAGTAGCAACAATTGCTGCTGCTTATGGAGCAACAGTAGCAACAATTGCTGCCTATGCAACATCAGCTGCTGTTTATACTGCAACAGTAGTAGCAGTTGCTGCCTATGCAACAGCAGCTGCTGGTTACACAGCATAAGTTTCACCACCTGCCATGGAAACCAAAATCTTACTTTGAATAACAAATATTGTGTTTTGAGTCAAGATGAACCGATTAAATAGCACGCAAATGGGTTTGAAATCGATGTGGGTGAGTAATTTCAGCAATAAAAAGTGAACAAGGACTCAATTTTAGAGAAACAACCTCGGCCGAACCTAGGGTTTTCAATTGGGTTCTTCGGTGAAATAAGGTTAAAGAGTAATTAACTAATGGAATTTGGATGTGTGAATCAAGGAAAATGATGAGGAGTTGTATATTTTCTCGTTAATGGCTGAAGAAGCCGTGAATTTCGTGTAACCGCGAGATAGGTGGTTGTGGGTTGAAGTTGAACAGTGAGGGAGACAGGTAGTCATTTTGTTAAAGAGACTAGCCATTGCAAATATAATAGATTCTAGATCGAAAACGACTAGCCTTTTTAAAATAAGCGGCTAGCCGTTTTCGATCAAAATGCTTTGTGGAGTAAAAAAGACTAGCCGTTTACTTTATCGTGGCTAGGCTTTTTCAATCCAGAGAGCATGCAACTCCAAACGGCCAGCCTTTTCATTGAAATGGCTAGCCATTTTCGAGAAACATGCTCTCTGGAGTGAAAAGGGCTAGCCGTTTCCTACGAAGAGGCTAGCCCTTTTCATTCCAGAGAGCATGCGAAGTGAAACGGCTAGCCTCTTCATTTAGACGGCTAGCCGTTTTCGAGAAACATGCTCTTTAGCGTGAAAATGGCTACTCGTTTCCTACAAAGAGGCTAGCATCTTTCATTCCAGAGAGCATGCAACTCCAAACGGCTAACCGCCTTTTCACTACAGGCTAACCGATTTAGCTGTACATGACATATGAGCGCAATTAATTTATTTGTACACCAACCAAATCTTTTCATTAATGGTGACATTAAATGCTTTAAAAACCCAACCCAAACACCACTAACCTTCTTATTACATGGAAGAACTAGCACATTTTCTTATTTGGAGGATCGGGGATGATCAACGCACACCATGATCAACGCACACCATACAATAAACTCATCCAACTATAGTCGTTTTACCACTTAAAGTTAGTCGTTCGGCTTTTTAATTCTAAAAACTCTCCAAAATGGAATCAATTAGCCACTTTAAGTGTTAGCGGTTCGCCGTTTATGCCCCAAAAATTACAATTTTATTAAAAACATTATGAAACTCAATCAAACCTATTTTCCAAGATTTCAAATAATACTTGTCAATTTCAAAAATATTTTCTATTTTGTCCATAAACTTTCACAATAACTCATTTCATAAAATGATATTTTATGATAGATATAGATTTTTTTTAATGGTACATTTATTATAACTTTAAAATTCACATAGAATATTTTTGGTTAATTTTTAGATATATAGAATATAACATTATAATTCTTCTAACAAAAAATTTTTTAGTTTTAAAAAATTTATTCTGGTAAGTTACATATTGCAAAATTATGTAAAATTAAATTTAATATTAAAACAATGATTTTTCATTGAGGGATTATTTTAATGTAAGATGGAAGCCAATAATTCTCAAAATACTATTAAATTAAAAGATCAACAAACTTGATATTTTGGTTCTTGATTAATTATGGAGATCACTCAAAAAAGAACAAAAAGGAAAACAAAATTAAGCAAACATCAGTAAAAAAATATAGGACAAATCACAAGGTCGTATAAATTTTAGACCTTGCTGTTTGCAATTACATTGGTATCATCATGATTCGAGAAAAAAACCCACTACCCAATGCCACCAATATCTGAAACCAAACGAGAAAAAGAAAATGCTAATGATTCAAAATAAAAGAAAAATAAGAGAATTGCTTCTGAAATCCAGGTCCTCATTGGTATCTTCTTGCTCCTTGTCCAGAGACTGCTAATAACCGATGGCTAACTCAGTTTATAGCTGGGTAAAACTACAGATTCTTTCATGGAAGAGAAACAATGTTGGTAGTACTTGAAACTGAGAGCTGCACCCTAAAAACAAGTAAAAGAAGATATAATCCCAAGAACAAATACTCGACAAAATTGCAATTCAGATAAAATACGAGGGAATCTTCCCATTTTAAAAATTAAAAAATAAAAGCAAAATGGAGATCATATTGAAATACAAATTATAGGTATATAAAACAGCAGTTAAAGTCTTTCTGCACAAACATTAGTAAAACACTGCCAGTAAATTTTCTGGTGTTGTTTTTGCAGCATAACAGTAGCTAAACAGCACCTGAAAATTTCCAAGTGCAGTTTTTCTGCACAAACAGCAGCAAAACAACACCTAGAAACTTTCGGCTGTTGTTTTTGCTGCATAACAGCAGCTAAGCAGCACCTACAAACTTCCATGTTTTGTTTTTGCTACATAACAGCAGTTAAGCAGCGCCTCAAGACTTCTACATGCTATTTTTGTGCATAAACAACAACAAAACAACACCCCAAAATTTCCATGTGTTGTGTTTATGTTTATTACATAACAACAGCTAATCAGCACCTGGAAACTTTCAGGTGCTGTTTTTATGCGTAAACAGTAGCAAAACAAATTGCATATTATGCTTAAAATAAAACTACATTCCTAGCACACCATTATTGAGGAAACTAAACTCTACATATCATATAATTAATTAATTTAGCTCATCACCCTATAAGATTAAATCAATATAATTAATGACATGTTAAAAATAAAATATCTTTAAAGTGGGGAATAGATCAAAATTAAAGAACCAAGAGAAATTTATCAAAACAAATTATAAATATAAAGACTATAGCTCAAGAATCTTGAAAGAATTACAGAGCAAATTAACACTCTTATGATACAATTAAGCAATAGTAAAGTATAGACAAATGATTAAAGTTCTATCAAATTCTCCAATTTCATATTGTGTTAAAGAGCAAGATACACCAAATAAAAATACTTGACTTGTAAATTTAATCTAAAAATAATTAAATTCTCCAAAAAAGAATTCAAAACACCTCTTCGAATATTTGAGGTCCTTTGGGAACAGCACCATAAACACAAGTATTTATAGCACTTGCGCACGACCAAAATTTAAAAGCCTTTTTCCTGAATTTGATCGGCTCAGTCTCTAGTAGGTGCCAATACTAACACTATAGCACCTTCAGCTTGATTACGAAGAACCTAAGTCAGTTGCGAAAGGAAAATATGAACATGAAGTTTCATTTAGATATTTTATCAAACATTTGGAGGGCTTTAAATCTTACCTCTTCTTTTAATCAAATGCCATCCACTTTTAAATAAACTTATTTTGACTAGGCTCTTTTTTTAAAGCAAAATAAATCAAACTGAGGAAAAAAATCTCTCAATCAAACAAAATAAAACTAATTTCCAAAATATATATGTTGAATAAAGCTATTCACCGCAAGCTTAAGGCCATGCATTACATTTCATTGAATTTAATAAGCATTCGATTAGGTTGGCATATCTATCCAGACATGCACAAATAAATAAACGAAGACAAGATATATCTCGACAAAATGAGGAACAAACAATTTCAAAATCTGATTTTTAATTTTCATCCGAAAGCAAACAAACCCTAAAAATTCACACAAAAGCAAGCCCAATTTCATAATCATATTAACAAAATTTAAAAAATTGGTTCTTAGCATTTTTTGGTAGCATTGCGGCTAAGAGATTGGACGTTCATGCATGTCAGTGGTGGCTGGTGGCTGTGAGGGTTTGTTTAATGGCAAGGATTGTGGCAGCGTGCAGAAAAAAAAATATTAGCAAAAAAAAAGAATTGAAAGGCTATGAAATCAGTTTAGAGTTAACCAAAATACATGAAAATCACATTCGCTGCTGACTGTTGTGAAAGTTATGCTGCCATTGACTGTTGTGGAAGCAGAAGAGGAGAGGGGCGGGGGGTTGCCCATGAGCTCACATAAGGTGAGAGAGTGAGACTGAGTGAGCGGGGCGGGGGGTTGTTCATACGCCGCTGTTCACCATTGTGGAAGTTGTGCTGCAGTTCATCGTGCCATTCACCATTGTCGAAGAAGAAGACAAGAGAAGAACTAGCATTGCGTGAAGTGAGAGCTTTTTTCTTTTTCACCACAAATATATATGGCCGGTTGGGATGTGTGCCTGTTACCGTTTCTATAGGTTTCGGGTTTTGTGAAATTTTTTAATTATTTATTAATTAAACTCATCTCAACCGTTGGATTCATTATGTTCAATCCAACGGTCATATTTTATGCATGTATCACATACATGTAAGGGTGGGCGCGATTCGGTTCGGTTCGGTTTTTTACTAAATATTTCATAATAGTTCGATTACGATTATTTTAAAATCATAATCGCGATTAATCAAATTATTGAAATAATCAAATACTCGATTAATTGAAATAATTTGATTCGATTCGATTATTTCGATTATGAGCCTATTGGACTTATTTTGAGTTTTTTTAAATTTAAAATCTTAAATTAATAAATCTACCACAGACATAAAAAAGTTAACAAATAAAAATTCAAAATATGTCTCACAGTATGTTCAAGAACACATTGATCTGTTTGATGGATTTATGAGAAATGAATTCAAGTTTTTTTTTTTAAATTAGAATATTAAAAATCTGCAATTAAAATAAGAGGCGGAATCATTTTTTCCCGACAATTATTATTAAGCTCTATTGTTGTGGCAGATCCCTGAAGAAAATGAGCTGCTTTATTCCCCATCTTTGTGACATTTACCGGAACAAAGAAGCAAATCATGAATATTTCATCTCAATGCCATGCTTCACACTACAGGATTTGGGAATTCTTCTCGAGCCCTAAATGCATTTAATATAGTGAAGAAATGTCAATGAGATTCCTTAACATATAGTAGTATGCTCAATATTTCATCATCTTCAGGCATACAACATTCAACCGAAAAGCAGAACTATTATGATTGGCAATTCTCACTTCTAAGCTTCAACTACCATTTTATTTACCTATGATTTCAGTGCAATTAAATATGAAATGCCATATGGGATAATGCAGAGAACATGAAAATTACATTTTGTCTTCAAAATGTTAACCAGATCATTTTCATTTAAAAAAAAAGTGAATTAATAAGCCTCCACAATCCACAAAACAAATACCAATATTCATACGGCAGGTGACAGTGGCAGCAGCAGCAGATGACAGCGGCTGCAGTAGGTGGTAGCGGCGGCAGAGACTCAGCGACGAGCAGCAGCGGCAAATCAGATTCGTAAAGGACGAGCAGGCGCAGCGGTGATGACTGTCGAGCAATGGCGACTACGAGATTGCAGTAGCGGCGACGAGCAGCGGCGACTCATGAGTTCGGACGGTTTTTGGCTGAAGAAGAGAAGAAGTTTTGTAGATTAAGATGTTAGGGTTTGTTTATTAGAATTTAAAAATTCGGTTTATTTGATATTTAGTTCGGTTTTTCGATTTTTTTGTTTAAAACCAAAAATCGAACCGACTGATTTTTTTAATTTTACTATATTGTTTATTCGATTTTTTAGAGGTAAAAAAACCGCACAAAAACCAAACCGAACCGAACCAAACCGAATGGTTCGGTTTGATTTTTGATTAATCAGTTTTTTTTTTCCCACTCTCACACACATACAGGTATTGTAGCATCAGCCAAAATAAAAAATTCATGAACAACTCACAAAGTCTTGAGTGCTGCTACTTGCTGGAATATTAGGTAAGACGTGGACGGTGGATCGGCCTCTTAATTTGTCTAAAGAATGATGGATGACGTAGGGCATCCTTATCCTCAGGAATCAGGATACGTGGAAACTGAGAAGCAAATTTGCATGCACCGCAATTTTCAGGGTTCGCCTGTGTTGCAACAGTTGCAACAAACAATAACTTTTATTTTTTTGTGTTTGATTACACCACATTTCTTTATATTTTTTATAAAATTCAATAGGCACTAAAAGTTACAAACTTTTATATATAAGTTTATTTTTAGAATAAAATAACATTTGAAAAGAATTTTAATTTGTTATTATTTTTAATATCATTATTATTATATAAGATTATTGCTATTAAATTTTATTATTTTATTTATTTTAATTATTATTTATGATTATTACTGTCATTATTATTATTATTAAAATTTATTACTTTTATTATTTTAATTGTTATTATACCATAATTAATTCATTACTATTAATATTTATCTTGTTATGATTAAAATTATTGTTAATATTAAAATATATTAACTTTATTATTTTTATTATTATTAATTATTGTTGTTATTGTTTTTATTAATAATATTATTATTAAAACTTATTAATAATTTTTATTATTTTAATTATTATCATTATTAATATTATTATTTCAGTTAATTTTGTTGTTGTTGTTATTATTATTATTGTTAAATTTTATTAATTTTTTGTTTTAATTAACATTATTGTCATAATTTTTATTTTTAGTTCATTATTATTATTGTTGTTGTTGTTTTAATTATAATATATACAAATAATATTAGGGACACAATTAATAAAGGGTATTTTAATAACTTGTAATAGTCTATTCTAATTCTAAAATAAAATAAACACATTAATGAGAATATTGTTCATTCCAATTCTGATTCCTACAGCTCAAATAAACAACTTATTCTTATTCAAATTCCTTGTTATGATTCTAGCTCATTTCGATTGTTGTTTAATAAATGCACTATTAGAATGTGTTTGGAACAGAGTATTGTATATTGTTATAATACTGTTCACAGTAATTTATTGTTTACCTATGTTTGGAAGTTTTGAAAGATAGATTGTGGTTAATTATATAATTCACTACAATGTGATAACTTTTTTCTTAATTGAAACATTAAATATATTTAAATTATATTTTTTTTTACTATAATAATTATAATATTAAAAATAAATTATATTATAATATTATATTATTATATCATATTATATTTATATATTAATAATTAATATAAAAATAATAATTAAATGTAATTAATAATAATTTTAAATAATGAGAGTAGATTTAGAAATGACAGTAATAATTAGATAATTATGAAATATTTATGAATTTGTGGAATAAATAAACATATTTATCTTTCTGAAGATAGGAAGTAAACATAAGCTTTATTTTATATTTAACGGGTTGTGGCTCTTATAAACGAGTATTGAATCATGCACTGTAATTGCCTAATATCAATAATAAAAGTCCTCTTAAAATTTTCTACTTCTTCCTTATTCATATTAGTTAACAACTAAGCCAATAAATAAAATAATAATTATTATATTTTTTCCTAATGTTTCAGAAAACAAGAGGGATTGCAATGAAAATAACCTAAATAAATACATCCCTGCCGTTGCATTTATTTTTGCCATTCTTACCTTGAATCCAATGGTTAGATTACAAAAGGACAAAGTTAGTAGTATATTGCAACTGTTGCAACATAGTCGGCCCCCAATTGGCATCTAAATTTAATCGAATTTTATCATTTAGGGCCTCACAATAAATCATTAATTTGAGGTTGTTTATATGTTACACACATGAGTTATTTATCCCGGGTCAAACCACGAAAGTTAAACCAAAACGACACCGTTTGTTTTTGTTTTTTTTTTTTTTGTTTCTCCATAAAACGTTGTCGTTTGACCCAGGCAAAAGCAAGATAGAACGTTTTCCTCTTGGTTAAAACGACGTTGTTTGTTTGTTTTTTTTTTTTCAATCGCATAAAATGACGCCGTTTGACTCAAGCAAAGACGATGCCGGGTAGAAAAGTTTACCGGGAAAAGAATACTAAACAACAAGGAGCAGTACAAGGCACAAACAAGTTGACTAATGTGGAGAAGCAAACTTGTCTTTTTACAGCCACAAAACATTGACAGGAGATCAAAGGAACCCATCAGCAGAAGGATCAAGATCCAAAATCACGTCTCAGCAAACAAGCTAGACAAATGCCTTGCCAAGTAAGTGAAGTTCATTGAAAACTTTGCTGTGGATGCATTATCTCGAACCGGCTTTCTCTTCAAATTTTCGTTTCACCATAGAACCTCAACGATAGAACTTCAGATTTCTTGAATTTCAGATACCTGCAGCTAGCCACATCAAATAGTAGCCTATAATTATAGAAGAAGAAGAAGGAAAGAAGTTCAAGAAATCTATGGCGGTGGCTGGGCTAACGGTGCGTTTGATGGTGGCTATGCAAGGGAAGAGGAAAGAAGGAAAGATGAAGGAAAGAAGTTCAAGGGATTTGACGCCAAACGAAGAGTAAGAGAAGTTCAATTAATTTAAATACACACAATAAAAAAATTATATATATATATATATATATATATATGTTTATAAATGTGTAAATAAACTTAGTTATTTACATTCTTACAATAGTTTAATAATAAGATTTACCAAATATATACGATTGCTTTTAAAACTTACAATAATTTTAAAAATAAATTTTATTAAATATTTAGCTAGTTCTTTTCACAACTAATTATTTTTACAACACAATTAACCGTAATTATTTTAAAATTTTCAGAATTACACACATGAATAGAAGCCAAAATGCAGTATCGCAAAATGAAATTAAATGGGCCTCCTTTAAATATTCTCAGCTTTCAGCTTTCAGTAGTAGCTAGCCTAGACTAAAAGCAGAATTGTTCTGTTACAATTCAACTGGTATAGGCTCAAGTATTAAAGAGACCAAACGATCTCTAGTAACCCCGGTTGATGTTCCTATACCATCTCCATGGAAAATGCAATGTGCAGTTCTAGACATGTCTAAACACATTTTCGCCATGCTTTCTGGAAAATCACTTTTATAAAGATTCTTGCCATTCAGCTTTTTCCAGGAGTAAATTATCAAACTTTTTATACGGTCTCTTGCTTCTTCTTCTGATATGCCTTCTTCAATCATGTAGCACTGAATAGATTTCGCCACGTCGCCTCTCTTCAACTCAACCGCGGAATTTCCCAAATCGTTACTGAGCCGACTGATGAGAGATGACCAATATATCATCTCATCATAGCCATGTTCGACTTTGAGGCAGCTGAGTGAATTTTCGGCCAAGTCATTGCTTCCTTGGAGTTGTAGCAAGATATAGGCATGGACAATGGCAGCAGGGCTACCCACTGAAACCCATGCATTTTCTATGTATTCCTTCGCAGTTGGCGTGTACCCTTTGCTAAACCATCTGGCTTCTACTAGGTATGATGTACACAGATTTTCCCACTGCAAAGTTAATGATCACATATCAATATTTTGACCCAAATTCTTTACACAAAATTTCCAGTTAATTAAATATATATTCTGAAGAATTGAGATTTAGTGTCTCATCATGTGTGCATCAACATGTCAAGTTGTAAAATTGCGTTGCTTTTGGATATTGACCGCATTAGGTTATTGAACAAATTGAATTGTATAGTATCTGGACTTTAGCTCACCTCTTTCTTAATGTAGGATAGAGTATTGAGGCCATGAATTTTCATAACATCATATGCCAACTCATTTCCAAAGTTAAACATGGCCAAGTAGCAAATCTGCATATATTCTGGCAGCTCCTCCAGTACTGCCCCAATTTCCCACCTGATTTTAGGGGAAATCCCCATAAAACAAAAGGATAATATATAAGATGATGGAAAACTAAAAGAATTGGTATTATCATTGTCTCCACGTGTGTGTTTCACCTTTTCACTGCTTTTGTAAAGAGTTCAAGCTCATCTATTGATCCATATACATCATACATGTCATCAATCGCAGTTAATATGCATACAAATTTTGTGAGGCCAATTCTGCACTTAGAAAACTGTGCTTCGAAACAAAGGCCCATCACCAACAAATAATTTTCCATCAACCGGTCTCTGGCAAAACTTAGTTTCTCTTTAAAACCCAGATTACTCCACCACCTGACAAAATTATGCATGGAATACTTACGTTAATTGACTACCTGAGTGAGTGGGGCTGTGGGGGAGCCAGGAATTCAATTTAGAAGGGTTAAATTTCAAATTCTCAAATAGTAATATAATTTAAAAATAATCAATAAATAATAAGTATCAAAACTCTAATCTTTATTTTCATTCAATACATTTATAATTGTCCTCCATTTTAGAAATGTTAAATGATAACCTTATTATCAACAATAAAATATATTTTATTTTAAATGTATACAACTAGGATATCACTGTCTGATTAAACCATTTTCAGCATTTAACTTCCAATAATAATAAAAAAAAATAATAAAATAATAAAAATACCAATACTACTAATAATAATAATAGGACCTATTTACAAATATTTCAAAACTTATGAGTACTTCTATAGATTCTGTAAAGAATTCAAAACATGGACCAAAATGTAAAATATAATTGAGAGTAATTTGAACATTTTCAAAATTAAATGGGTAAAAGGGTTATGGGAGTTTGATTCCCAATCTTCAATAATCCAAAACTATGTGGATCCTATATATTTCATTCTTATTCCTCTTATATTTTAACAAGTAAACAATATCAATTATTTTGATTCCTCAAATAAACGCACCATTAGTTCTAACGTAGGCTCAAATAACTAACCTTGCCAACTCCTTCAGTTCTTGTTGGTGTATGGATTGTACTAAATTGTAATCCAACTTGGCTAGAGTCAGCAAAATTGGACTGCTTTCATCATCTGTGGGGTATAATTTGATGAAGTTCTGAGCCTCAATTCTTGGCATCCTCCAATATGAAGGGATGTCTAATGATTGTTTTACCTGCTCAGCCAGTATGATTTTGCTCCCCAACGTCCTTAATGACTCCTTTAGATGCTCAGTACAAAAAATATTGGCTTCTTCTAGAACATCCTCTCCTTCAATTCCAAGGAATGAAGCTTCAAATAAACTCAAAAGCCCTTCTATGTCTTCTCGTAAATTGTCATGGAACCTCCCGTCCCTTTTTCTGAATTTATCAAACACATCTGCTTTACAAAGTAGCCAAAAAGTTATTTTTAGAAATCGAAAAAGATGAAAAAAAAAATGTTTGACCATGATTCTAATCTAACAAATAAATGGTTGTGAAAAAAGTGCTATTAGTTAATATATGCACTGACTCCTTGGCTTGACTAAAAATTTTTCAAGTAATTTTCTTTATTCAAATTATGAAAGAGATAAGGGCTGAAAATAAGTTTCTATTTTATCCACCAACTTTCTATAAAATATAAGAGATAAAAATTAGTACGTGCCTGTACTAACTGGATGGCCGTGTTCACGTAGAAGGCGAAAATGCAGTGACGTTGCATTAAGATCTTTGATGGTAGCATCTCCTTTGAGAATATTCATGGCCTCTTTGATCTCTTCTTCAAAATGGTTTGCCACTCCCAACTTCTGCACCGAGTCAGTTAGCTTTAATAGTTCACTAGTGCTTTCTTTGGCGGATGCAAACAAATCTTTAGCCTTTTGCTTCAACTCATCTAATCTGTTGGCGTACAACTCGTACTGCAGGTAATAAGATGCATGTAAAAAAAATAATAAGCTGCACTTTCTTGGTTTCAACAAATGGCGTCAGCGAAAAAATGTAGAAAGCTAGCCAACTGATATACTTACAGTATAAGGAGTGGTAAAGGACTCTATGAGTTCAGGGTTCCAAATACTCGCATGGTAATTGGCTGACCGCCGTTGCAACGGATCATTGGAGCCATTACAAGCAACTATTGAGTTGTTACTGCAAGCCATGGGGAGAATATAATTAATACGATTTACAATTTGTAGGGGAATGCTTAGAAGAAACAGATACAATATAACAATATATATACATATACACACACACACAGTTTCTTAAAATAGAAAGAAAGCATCAAGTTGTTGAGAATAGTTGCAAGTTGTGAGAGAGATGCCAAATTCATCAATTAACCTGATACAATTGCAGAGTCAACGATCATGTTTCACGTGAACTTGCCTTTCTTTGACTATTATTGGGTGTGTGAGGTTGCATTAATTGCCTCTATTCCCTCAAAGATTTTGGATAACCTTTTTTATATTACATTATTGATTTTTCATCAAAATAAATACACAAATACACAGATGTCACCATACGTATATTAAGTGTATATAGTATAATAAAAATACTCTAAAATCACTGTTATTCCTCATACATTCTAATAGTATTATAAACATATCATTATCCATTTGATAATGACTACGGTTGTTTCAAAGTATATAAAAATATGTTACAATAAGACGTTCAATTAATCGGACTGACTAAAATATTATGGCAGTATGGCGGATGGCACACCAAACTTGATTCAATGAATAGGTCTAGACGGAATTTTGGATTGGATATTTGGATTGTTTCGAACCCAAACTTTCTGTTCAAACCGCAAAAATATTTATTTAATTTTTAAAATATTAACTCCCACAATTTATTCATAAATTAATACTTAGTTGGTTTGTAAATAATTTTATTCAATTAAATTAATTAATTAATACCCATAATTTATTCATAAATATGTCATAAATAAAGTATCGGTCCAGCTATTTTGCTTTAGTGATTACTAACTAGGAATGACAATGGGGAGGGAAGGGGAGGGGACCAATCTCCCCGTACCCATCCCCGATATTTTGCGTATGTCCCCGTCCCCATCAGAATTACTTGAGAGAATCTTCATCCCCTCCCCGAATAATAACAGAGGATCCCCGATCCCCGAATAACTAATACATTTTTTTGTTTTCGATTTTGAGTTAATCATATTAAAATAAAAAATTCAAATAAAAGTAAAGTTCGAAATATATCTTACATTAATATCTATTACAAAAGTCACATACATTAAATTAGTAAGTAACGCAGTATGCAAGGGATACAAACTATCATGAACAAATTAATAGTCTAATACAAAATTGTTACAAATAAAATCAAATTTAGATTCAAAATTAACTTTTTCAATGGTGGCGTGGGCACTTTATAAATGTGGACTATTCCCTTTAAGCACAATAGTTAAGTCCGAGCAAATCAAGAGCAAATATTAGATTAGATTAGATATTAAAATTGTGATTCGCTGTGAGCAATTATAACATCTAAAAATAAATAAAAAAATAGATTTAAGTTTAAAATATTTAATGAATATTAAAATTAAAACAAAATTTTTGGGCTAATAGAATCTATCCGGTCTTTTTAATGTCCTAAATAAAAATTTAGGACTTTAATTAGTTAATTAGGCCTAAAAGTTTAATAATATAAATATTTTGATATTTGTTATTTTTACCAATATTTATAATTTTATAATTCAAATTTTATTATTTATTTACTAGTAATTTAAAAAAAAAATTAAAATAGGGAAAAGGGTAGGGGATGGGGATTCCACCCCATCCTCGTCCCCTCCCTGAATAAGAAATTGGATAAAAAGTTTTTCTCGTCCATTCCCCGAATAAGAAATTGGGTATGAAATTATCCTCATACCCTCCTCGAATAGGGAAAATCCCCGAGGGTACCCGTCCCTGTGGAGATTTTTGCCATTCCTATTACTAACCCCAGAAATTTGTCCTCTTGTGAATTTACCGTTAGATTGTAAGCCAACATATCCAACGGCTCTCGAAAAATGGCGTAATAAGTGGGTACCGGCATTACCTAGCTGAACCGGTATCCATTTTTTTTTCTTTTTCCCAAATCGAACATTCGAACTACTTCGTTTTTAAGTCGAAGGCATGCGTTTCTAATAGTTGTAGTAAAACATTGGATGATCCTAATGGTGAAGGGGCTTTTTTAATTAAATACTCCTTAATAGCTCAAAAATTATTTAAATATCCCTATTCTTTTTATTTTCATAGATACCCTAAAATATGTATGTAAAGTCTAAAATATTCTTAATGAGTGCATCAAAACTACTCTTCTTTACTCTCTTCTCACACTTAAAAACTCTTCTGACTCAAAGCAAGTAGAAAATCTCTCAAAATCTCTAAACACCTCTCATAACCTTTTACACAAATAGAATTATTTATTCACATCTTTAACTCCCATATTTTTTTTCAATTGCAAGGTGGTGCATTTATCATTAAACAACCCAATAAGGTATGTTAATGTTGTTAAGTTTTAAGTTTTACATTTTCTAGAAGAATTCAGATATTTTCCTCACATTATAATGTTCTATTTTCAAAATTTTCACTATTTTTCCTTATATTTCAAAATGTATGTAATGTAAGTTGTCTAATTAATTTTTTCAGCAATATATCTTGTTAAACATGTGTTTATGGTGAAAATGTTTAGGTTTGTGTACCATTTTCAATGCAATGTAAGTCATGCAGTCTTGTAAGTCGATTAAGTCAAGTAGTCGGTCATGCAAGTCATCTAATTAATGTAGTCATGTAGGTCGTGTAAATAATGTAGTCATGTAAGTCATGTGATTACGTAGGTCGTGTAAGATATGTAGGTCGTGTAAGTCATATAGGTCATGTAATTATTATATATAAAATTTGATACTATTTTTTTTATTGTATCAACAGATATGGTTTTGGTACGTATGCTTATTCTCTTCAATAGTGTATGGATTGAACAAAATGACAAGTATAGATTCAAAGTTCTAAGGCTATAGGGATAATGATACCACGGGTCGAGAAACTATTAGTTATTTATTCAGCATTAGGAGTTAATGCTCCAACTACTGTTAAATTAATACAAACTTACAATACTAGTCCAATTAACAAAAACTTTTCTAGACTTGAAGTATGCTTATAAAAGTTTAGTATCAAAAGTACAGCTCATTCAAATAAATAGCAAGTTAGTTCTTCTCCAAAAGTAATGACTTGTCATGACAAAAAATTTCAGCTAGTTGCTTTCGATAGGAAGAAACATATGTCTTAGTGCATAAGTTCGAATATCTTCACCACATGCAAGTGTCTCCAAGTAACGTAAAACGAACACACTGCAGTCTCTGTTGAGAATTTTAGAAAATAGTCAGATTACATACTGAATAAATAACTAAAATAGTATAATATAAATTCTTAACACAAATTAAGTTTTCAAAGAAATAAATTATTCTTATGGATTAAGAATAATGGAAAAAGTCGTGTAATTTTGAGGTTGTGTACTCGTGCAATCATGTAGTACAGGAGGTCGTGTAATGCATGATTGAAGGTCGTGTAATACATAAAGGTCATGTAATGCACGACTAATGTCGTGAATGTTGTGTAATACATGACTGAATGTCATGTAATATTACAATCAGTCATGTAATAAATGATTGAGGGTCATGTATTACATGAAGTCATGTGTACGACACGACATTGAGTAGTGTATTACACAATCTTGAGTGGTGTGTTGCATAACTATGGCCAATGGGCCGTGCCGGCACCAACTGTCGGCCCACAAGGGCTCGTGGGCCGGCACGGCACGGCCCACTTGGTGGGCCGTGCCGTACCTACCTTTTTTCAGTTGAGCCTAGCTGGGCCGTGCCCAAAAAAAGCCCACCAACTTTTTTTTTTTTAGCGTGCTTAAAAAAGTCCACGTGCCTGACATGCTTTTTTAAGCCCACCAACATAATAATAATATTCATAATCATAATCATATTAATTTTTATTAAGAGAGCAATTAACATTTTATTATTAGTTTATCACAATTTTACAACTATATATTTTATTTCACAATAATCAATCATAATTCATAACACAACAATACATAAATTTAATTAAATTTAATTCCATAGATCATAATAATAATTAATTAAAATTAAAAATACAATCCTCGAATAATCATTACAATAAGTCATAACTACGAAATATTAATATAACAAATCATAGGTCACAACTTACAAGTTACAACTACAAAACGCGAACTACGACCAATTGACGAATAACAAGCATGAAAAAAACATTTATTAATCACAACTATGGATACGGGAAACAAGCAAGGTTAATTCTATCTCGGCTGGTGGTGAGCTAAACAATTTGACACGTGTCGACGTAAACCCAAGGTGCCATGGCTGTTTGAATAAATAACTTCTCGATGACAATAGTTGCACCTCAAGATCATCCGCTTGTAAGGACGATGCAAATTATTATCTATTATTTCCTCCCTTATTGTAGTAAAATTTTGAAAAAGCTCATTTAAAAAACGACTTCTGGGTTGATTTAGCCTAGCGTTTTGTTGAGGTCCAACTACATCAACACCGTATTCTTGAGGGTGTTGAGGTTCTTCTGCATTCATATTATGTTGCTGCGGATTCATAATGATTTTGGCTTTTAGAATATTGGAAAGTTTGAGGAAAAAGAAGAAGAATAAGAATTGTGAAGCATCATAGCATAATGGCGTGTATATATAATATTAGATAGTAATAAAAAGACAAAAATTAATTTTATTTACTTTGTTGGTGGGAGTAAAAAGAGTAAGTAAAAAAATATTTAGTGAAATATAAATATAGCCGTGAGGCAAGTGCTTGGTTGGCATGTGGGAAAAAAATCTTAAATTATTTAAAAAAATAAATAAAAATATTAAAACAAATGCACAATGATCCCAATTTTTTATTATTTACACATCATTGTCGGTTAACTTTCATAATTTTTCAAATTTTTAATTGATTACACTGCACATAATTTTAAAATTTTACAGTCACAAGACTTGCAACAATAAAATTGACATGACTACTCAATTTTACAACACGCTTGCAAGTTGCAACTTTCACAATTTTCAAATCCTGAAACTTGAATTGACTGCACTGCAATCTGCATGTCTGCATGTGCACTATATGACAACTACCGTGTTGAAAATTTGAGTTGAGAATTTAAATTCAAAGAAATAAAATACTCTACATAATGAATGCAAGCTCCTCCCGTATTACTAGTTTACTACTATAATATTATCTCATCAACACACTTGTGATAGGATTTATTAACATTGTGATAGTTGCATGATTCTCTTGTAACAATGAACCACAATTTTTTTAAAATTTAATATGTTGTTTTGAAAAAAAAATTAATTACTAAAATTATTTTAAAAAATAAATAACAACGGTGCACTTAGAAATTAATTTTTTCTAATTATTAAATAATAAAAAATTCTAAATTAATTTTATTACTCACCCAACGGACAAAAAAAATTCTGAATTAATTGAATAAAAAAAATTCTGAATTAATTGAATTACTCACCCAACGGACAAATTTTTTTTTTGAATTAATAGTAAAATTGATATGACTACTCAATTTTACAGTATAAGCAGTCGGGCTCTGATTATCAATTAATGTTTTCTGATTTTTAATGACAAAAAAAATTTAAATTAATTTCATATTTTCATTACTCACCCAACGGACAAAAAAAAATCTGAATTAATTGAATAAAAAAAATTCTGAATTAATTGAATTAACAATAAAGTTGATATGCCTTTAAAAAAAAAAACAATAAAGTTGATAGGACTAGGTGACTAGTCAATTTCACAGCATGGGCACTCAACAATTAGACTTGACTAGCTTACAGAATTTGTAAGCTACAGACTACAGCATCAGCCGTTGGATGTGGAGTGAGTAACTAAACAATAGATAATTGAATGGTGGGATGACGAGAGATGTTTGTTACAGAATCGGTACCATAGACAGGTCCCTCAACAATTAACTATTTCTGATTTTTAATAATAAAAAAATTCTAAATTAAATCAATTACTCACCTTACAATTCCAACGGACAAATGAATGATTAAATGCAACTGTCTAATTTGCTGCAGCCTTGCAGAGTTGTAGGAAGCTTTGCAGTTGTAAACTTGTAGGTTTGAAGCGTGTTTGCCCCGTTTTGAGTTTTGACCGTTAATATGTTTACTTTTTTATTCTATTTAAACGATTAAATTATTTTCAAATTCATCTCACTTCTCAATCTCTATCTCCTCGTTGTCTCTCTTGTCTCATCAGTCATCTCTAGTCTCTGCTTGCCCAATCTTCTTTGCTACAATTCCAACAACAATTCCAGCAACTTCCCTTTGTTACTGAAATCTCAAACAAAAGCAAAACATCATTCAACACCATTTAAGACATAAATCTCCATTCTCTTGCTCAATAAATTTTTTTCTTTTTTTCACCCGCACAAATACATTCCAGACGCCTTTATTTACCAAAACACTAATTATATAAAATGTCTCACTCTCATTTCGAGTTAGATGAGAATTTTAATTTTGTTGAAGAGGGGGAGGAAGTTGCAAATGAAGAAATTGCTGCACCAGAATTTGATCCAAGTAATATATTTATTGTCCCACCTGAACGATCGCCTCCTACTTCTCAAGCAAGTCAAAGTGGTTCTACTTCTTCGACTGCCGGTCCTACTACTACCTCCAAACGACAAAGAACATCGATTGTTTGGTTATGTTTTACTTTGGAAAAACGTAACGAAAAAGGTGAAATTGTGGATCAAGCAGTGTGCAAATATTGTCAATCTGCTTTAAGTGCCAAAAGCAATGGTGGAACTGGACATCTTCGACGACATATGGAAACTTGTTAGACAAAACACGCGCCACAAGACCCAACACAAACCCAACTCTCACAATATGATTATGGACCTTTCAATATAACATCATTCAAATATTCACAACAGAACATGCGAGAATGATTGACTCGGTATATTGCTGCAGCAGAACAACCTTTAACATTTTCAGAAAATGAACGTCTAATAGATTTTTTGTAAAGGTATGTTCAGCCTCAACTTAAGAAAGTGCCTAGAAATACATTAAAACGTGATTTAACTAAAAATTTTCATGACATGAAAAAACTTTTAATTAATACTTTTATCAATTTTAATGGTGTTATTTCAATTTCTTCTGATTGTTGGACTGGTATTAATATGATTGGTTATTTTTGTGTGACTTCGCACTCTATACATGAGATTAATGGTAAATGGAGGTTGGAAAAAAAAATTGCTTGCATTTCGTGAATTAGAATATCCTCACACTGGTTCAGTAATTTATGCAGCTATAATGTCTGTTTTAAGAGAATATGAAATTACTGATAAATTGTTTAGCATATCATTTGATAATGCATCTGCCAATACAACGACAATTGATATGTTTTTGCGGAATATTTCTACTCTCATGCCTGCACGTGGTTCAAAATTTTTTCATGTGAGATGTGTGTGTCATATTATTAATTTAATTGTTCAAGCTGGTATGACTCATATAAATAATTATTTAGAAAAACATTAGAGAAGCCATTTTATATATTAGAGCACCTTCAAGACGTCAACAATTTTTGGAGACGTTGAAAATTTTTGGATTGAAAAGGAGAAAATTCAACCTTGACATGAAAGTTCGTTGGAATTCTACGTATTTAATGTTGCTTTCTTGTCAAAACTATTCTGAAACAATTTCTAGTTTTTACAATGAGAGAATGAATGATGAAGATTATCATATCACTAATTATGATTGGAATGTTGCATTTAAATTTATGGATTTTTAAAGGTATTTTATGATGCTACTCTTGCATGTTCTACTGTTTATGAGCACTTGTATAATATAAGTTATACTTTTAAGACTTTTAGAGAGAATATTATGTTTAAAAATATTTGTGATACCATGGAGGAAAAATTCCAAAAATATTGGAAAGATATTCCTCACCTATTTATTTTTGCAGTAGTGTTGGATCCTACAATCAAGGAAGTTGGTGTAAAACTTTTAGTTGAGGGTATTAGTGAAAATTTACAAACCGGGCTTGATACAAATTTTGATACAATTATGTCCTCTATGCATGAACTTTTTAATTTTTATCGAAATAAATTCGGATCAAGCAATACATATTCTAATGCTCAACAAGCATCGACTTCTTATAAAAATCCAGCTCACCTTTTGTTACTCAAAGGTAAGGGTGTTGCCTCTAGTATTGATACTAATCGTAATGAATTGCAAAGATATTGTTCTGCAATCTTGAAGATTTAGCAACTCCTTCACAATTGCAAAATTTTGATATTTTAGAATTTTGGATGGGTAAGACATCTTCTTTCCCTATATTATCCATTATGGCCCGTGATCTACTAACCCCGCCAGCTTCAACTGTAGCATCAGAATCAACTTTTAGTACAGGTGGCAGAATTCTAGATGAACATCGGTCAAGATTGTCATCAGAGATATTAGACTCTTTGTTGTGTTTGAAAGATTGGGAAGATGTTGAACGCCGAGTGCAACAAGATTGGCAAAATGCTTTAATTAAACAAATTGAGAGTTTGAATGTTGATCAAGATGAAGTGGATCCAGATTATGTAGAGTACTGAACATTGAAGCCACTTCCAAAGACTAGAGACTTTTTTTTCTTGTAACTTTTTGAAACAAATTTTATTAGTGAGAAGGTTGTAAATTTGCAAATGATAGATGGTTCAGTAGGTGCCAACCTAGTTGGATTGTACTGTTAACTGTAGTGATGCAAATTACACCTAATTTTATTTGAATTACTAATATTATAATTGTACTTTAACTTCATTTAATGAAAATGTAATTTTTAATTTATCATAATTTTTTCTTGTGTATAAAATGAAAATTATTTCATTCACAAATGAAACATATATCTATTAAATATTAACTAAGTTATGATTTAAAATAAATATGAAAAATATTTCATATGAAAAATATTTTATTATTAATTTTGTAAAAAAAATTATTTTTTATTTATAATTTATAAATTTATGATATTTATAATTTTATTTATTAAAATCATGATATTTAGTTATGTACTTATTCATTTAATAAATTATAAAAATAAATAAATAATTAAATAAATATCATAAATAACATTATTCATTTAATAAATATCATAAATAAAATTATGATATTTATAGTTTTATTTATTAAAATCATGATATTTACTTATTCATTTAATAAATTATAAACATAAAAAATTAGAATATTCATTTAAACTAAGATTTAATGATTTAAATTAATTTTTAAAAGTCTATGCTAAAAAATATATTAAAACATTTAATTTCAAGATATTTTACTTTAATTTCATAGCATTTTATATTTACTTTTTGTTAAAAAAATTTACTTAGATATATTTTGGCCCACGTGCTATTAATGGCTCACAGGCCGCGTGCTAGCCCACCAATGAACTGTGCTTATTACGTGCTTTTTCGCGTGCCGTGCTTTGGCCCATCTCTAATCGTGTCATGCTTTAAGGCTCGCGTGCCTAAAATTCTAGGCCCGGCACGGCCCACGTGCGTGCCGTGCCGTGCTACATGCCGTCCGGCCCATTGGCCATCTTTAGTATTACACGACCGAACTATAATTTACACAATCCATCAAATTTTCACCATTTCCATGAAGTGAAATAGTTGCAAAGTTTTTTTTTTTTTTTCAATATGTTATGAGAGACCCATAACCAATTTAATCTATTCCTTCAACATAAAACCCTAAATTTTTTATTTTTCCTAAGTTTCAGAACCCTATTAACAAAGTAGAAGAAGGAAATTGATTATTTACCTAAAGAAGATAGATTCTGGCGATTGTGAGGCAACGAATCGACTTCTAACAATTGTGTAGCAATGAATTAGCTTTTATCCTTCTCCAAACTCCTGCTCTTCTCCTTCTCTAATAGAGTTGTGTATGAGTCATGTATCTACCTATTGGCATTTTGAGCCATGTAAGCATTTTGAGTTGAGGAGGCATTTTGAGCCATGTAAGCATTTTGGTAATTTCATGTGAGTTTTTAGAGGGCATTCGTGAAAATTTTGATAAATTCTATTTTTAGGGTATTCAGATAATTTTAAAAGTAATGTAGGTTATATGTTGCAATTCCCTCATGGTGAAACCAGTAATGCCTAGTAACGCAACTACAAATTTGTGAGCTTCTTTTGTATGTGCCCGGAGGGGGGAGGGGGCATCCATTACAAAAGAGGTTGGTAAATTAGAAGTGACATTTTCATTGATTTAGTCGAAAGAGAAGATGGTTTGAAATGATAGGTAATAATGTTAATTGAATTGTCTCAGGTGCATAAGGGAATAGGATTGGAATTTAAGAACCTGGCTCCAGATAAAAAAAAAAAGCAAATATATAAGTCATTCACACAAACTAGAGTAAAGAAAGGTTTCACTGAGGAGAAAAAAATTTTCGCCTGGTGCATGTCTGATAGTTTAGTAGATGCAGTGTGATAACTGACAGATGACAGAAAGAAGTAGTTTTTGAAATATGATTTGACAACTTTATTAAGCTAAATTGTGGAAGACGAAAAAAGAAACTATGTTGTTGGCTAATTGAGAGGATTGATAAGGCTAGGTGAGTAATATAATTGGATGGTAATGAGTTAGAGCTTAGTGCCTACAACTTTGGCTAGATAAAGAGAGTAATTGACAACGATCTCACGATATCAGCCATTTTGAGTAGTACTGTTGGTTGTTTTTCTTTCATGGTTTTTGGGGAAATGAATATCACATGGAATCATGTTATGTATGTTTTGCAGTAATAATTAGCATTGGGCAAAAAAAACTATGGTCTAAAAATTCGACTCGGTTCAAATTCTCATAAATAACCAAATATTTTATATAGAAAATAACTAGAATATCAGTTAGATTTTCGGTTTACTTAGCTAAATCGAATAATCGAACCAAAGAACTGAGATATTTTAGTAATTTTACCCAAAATTGTTGTGTTACATTTTGATTGGCTTTATCAAATGGTTATTATAGACCTGCACACACATAATTACTAATATATATATATATATATATATATATACACATATATAAAATTTTCAACCCCAAAAATCAATCACCTTACCATTCACCTTAACCCATTTACAGTTGTCAACCAATCAAGCACTGTAACCAAGAACGTTCTACTTTGCTGCTCACTAGCTACCATTATTGTCGTCGGCTGCTTTTATTATGTTCACCGAACGTCGTGCACGATAGCTCCGAGCTTTTCCTTACCATGCAATGGCTTCTGCTCTGCTTACCGATTACTACTTTGCATACAATGTTTGCCACTATGTTTGAAATGTTGTCTAAAGTTCACTCTCTCTTATTTATCTATATTCATTAGCATGTGCTTTTCTATTTATAATGGTTTCGTGTCTGTGAAAGTTTTGAAAGCTGTGATTTAGTTTCAAATATGAGATTAATAGATATGTGGTTGGAGATTGTCACAAACTGTTATTTATATTTTATAGATTATGTTTACTAAAGTTTTGCTTAAGGTCATCCTTAATTCATTATAAGTTAAGATTTATAGTAATTTTGTGCTTGAAAACTTGTAAGGTAATTAATAGACTAGTGAATGCTTTTGAGATTTTTATTTCACTTTACTGTCTACTTTTTAGTTTATCTAATCATTAGTGTTTTAGGCGTGAAGTATGTTTGAATGAAAAATATGTTTTTGGGGATAAGCGGTACTGGCACGTGCCCATGGACTTTTCTCAACGTAACCCCGCTTGCGTACGTGCCTTGCCATGCCACGTGCCCTACCAAAATGTACTCGTGTTGTGCTAGTACCGCCTGGCCCATGGACTTTAAAAGCATGACACAACTAAAGATGGGCTAAAGTATGACATTTGAAAAAGTTGGCAATAAGTATGTTTCAATTTTTAATGAAAGTAAACTTAAGATTTTATTATTTTATAAATAACTTGAAATTAAATTTTTCATGAATTTTATTAGCGTAAGTTTTTTAAATTCTTTTAATTCTTAGTTTACTTTACTTGTTTTATGTTTATAATTTATTAAATGAATAAATGATATCGTAATTTTAATAAATATAATTATAAAATTATGATTTTATAAAATATATGTATTAATTTTATTATGGACTATGATCTATGACTCTATATAAGTTTAAGTTAACAATTAAGTTAACCCATAAGAAATTTTTGTTGTTGTTGTTAAATATTTGAAAAGAATTTTGATGCCCTAGAGTCTAATTTAGTAGTTAGCAGTACAATCTATCTTAATATTATTAGTTTATTATTATCGACTATGAACTTGAGTTTTGAACTTTTGATTCTATTGAATTTGACTAAAGGCACATAAACCTAGAAAAGTACATAGTATTAAAAAAAATACACCAACGACTTGGCATGCTCCTCTTGGAGGAAAAAAAAAGCTTGTCGTGCCTTTTTCTTAGACATGGCATTGCATGGCACGGCATGATATGACACGAAGCACATGGTGGGCACAACACTAGCATGAATCTGTATGGGGCTTCCTTTGCCGGCCCGGCCTAGTGGCCATTTCTACTGTTGGATATGAATAGTTGGATGGGCCATGTATTCCGTAATACATATTTTTGTACGTGGGATAGTGGCTGTATTTGAATTTTAATTTGACATTATGATTGTTGTTTTCATGTATGATAGAAGACAATATTGATGAGCTATAAGAGGTTAATAACGAAGTGCAAGAGGTCAGTAATGAAGTGCAAGAAGTTGGTAATATACAAGAAAAGGTCAATGGGAGCAAATAATGAAAAATTCCTTTGAGGTCATCCGTTTGGAAACATTTTCCAAAGCTATTGAATGAGAAAGAACTAAGTCTCATTATTATTGCAAAAGTTATGTAGCCGATAATACTAATGTTGGACCAACTGGTTTGAAGAATCATTTGAGAAAATGTAAAGTGTACAAATGTTAATTCATAAAAAGAGACTGCTAAGATCATGCATGCGGGAGTTAATTGAGAGGGTTGAGAATGACACTTGTAAAAATGATAGTCAAAGATGAATTGCCTTCTAGATTTGTTTTAATATAATTGTTTTAGTTCCTTGTAAATTTTTTTAGAGCAATGCTAGCTCAACAAGAACAAGCAGCTGAGGAGCAAATGGCATATTGATATTTTTGACTTGTAAGTTTTCTTTATTTAAAAAAAAAAACTAGTATCTTGTTTATATAGTTATTTATTTAATTATTTATTTTTGTTTTAATTTTTTATTCAAGTATTGAGATGGAAAATGCCTAAAGCTAATGCTGATGCTAATGAATTTGAGTATTTAAGAACCAGAAATCCAAATGTTGTTGATGTTTGTTTACAATTCTTTTTTCTTTTTTAGTTTTTATTTTGTGTTGTTACTTTTATGGACAAAACTTGCAACGGTAGTACTGTACCACAATTATATTTTACTACACAATAGTCCTTGTTTTATGAAAATAATAAAAATTACAAGTTTTGAAATTTTAACATATAAGTCCTAATTTAAAAATTATTTATTATTTTCTCTCTCTTATTTTTCATGGTTTAATATTAATCTTGGTTATCTTTTTCTCCTCCACGCTTCATTTTTTTTTTAATTTGGTTTCTTCTTCTCTTTTTTTTTTTTTATAGGATTTCACAGATAATTTTTATATTTTTGAATTTTCAAAGACAATAAGAGGATTTAAAAAAAAAAGAAAAAAAAGAGCAGTTTATAGCAAATCAATCAATTGGATTCGATCTACTATTGGTTGTGCTTGGTCTTTTGTTTTTAAGTTGATTTTATTATAGTTATTGGATGGTGGTCTCTCAAAGATAATAAGCTTATTTGGTCAATTTTTGATACAATCAATTGGTTTAATGATCAATTTTTTCCAATAGCCATAAACATTTTAAATTTTTATTGATTATAGCAAATGAAGATTCAACTTTTATCTCTCTTTTCATACTTTTTAATCTTTTTCTATATCTCAACTAAATATGAGTTGTCCTAGGGTTTTAAAGATCTTGTGACACTTGTCCTTTAGTGTTAGTATATGACTAGGTTTTAATTATCTTTATTTTTTAATTCATTAACTACCAATTGCTTAGTATTTTTTTTTTTTTGGGAAAATAGTAGATCATGAGAGAATCCTGATTCAACCATCATAAATCACAAAGTTTCAATCATTAGCATTGGAAAGAAACTCTTGTTAAAAATTCATTAGGATTTAACTATTTTTATTTGAATTTAATTGAATACGTGCAAACACTAAAACAACTTACCCATCTCAAATTGTATTATTATTATTATTATTATTATTAAAAGCTTAAACCATATATTTTTGGCCTAATATGAAATAAGTTTAACTAAATACCGAGTAACTCTTTTAGGTTTTAACTAATCAGACAGACTTTACTTTATTTGTTTCAATCCCTTATAGCAAAAAATAAAAATAAACAAACATTGTTTTCAATTCTCATTTTGGTTCATAAAAATCAAATCGACAAAGTTATTAAAAAACTTTACATAAATTATATAATTGTTAAATTCATTATAAGTCTCTACAAATTTTACCAAATATACATAAAATGATAAGATAAAAATAAGTCTACCAATACTCAGCTCCGTTATGTTTCCATAATAAAACTAGAGAAATAAAACAGAGGAAACAATAACTCCTCTTTATTTTTCTGTTCAATTTTAATGTTATGTACTTTCTTAATATTATGGATAATAAATTATAGAAGTACATGTGAAAATAATAGCAATAATTGGTGAATTATGAAATATTGATGTATTTGTGGAATAAATAAAGGGATTTATCTTTTTGAAGTTAGGAAGTAATCATGGGTTTATTTTGTATTTAAGGAGTTGTGGCTCTCATGTATGTGCAACTAATCATGCATTATAATTACCTGATAATAAAAATCCTCTCAAAATGCCCTACATCTTCCTTATTCATATTATTTAATAACTTAGCCAATAAGTAAAAATATTTTCTAAAAAAAATAAGATAAACAACAAAGACACAAGAAAAGAAAAAGAAAAATCTAAATATTACGCACGGGTTGCATGAGAAGGAAAGAGGAGGATGATTACTGATGGGGGTGAGAGAGTAAAATAATAATAATGATATTTTTTCTGACTTTTTAGGAAACTAGAGGGATTGCAATGTTAATAAACACATCCGGTGGTTTCCTTTACTCTTGCAAATCTTAAGTTGGATCTAATAGCTGGATCACAAAAAGAAAAAAAATGTGGTACCATACCATAGTGGCAAGATAGTTGAACTCTACTTTTATTTATCCTTACAAATTTATATTTACTTAGATGGGACATTGGATTCCCATTGGAGTTCAAATTTGTATTCCTAATATTTCATATTTTCCAAATGCCTTACTGGTAGTTTGTAAGTAGACAGTAGTGATGAATTTATTCTTGAATACTTTTTGTTAATTGTTAGTATTTGTAATGAATTTGTGGCAAATTGATTGCTATGTAGGTTTTAAAATTGAACAAAAGTTTAATTAAATGAGGCCAAAAGGGTTATTAAAAGTTTATAAATTCAAAATAGGCCCATAGTCTTAGAATTGGAAATACCGAACCACACCAAATCAAACAATTCGGTTCATGTTCAGTTCTTTATTTTGTTTGGTTCCTATTTAGTTTTTTTATATAAAATAATTAATTTCAATTAGTTTTGTCTAATTTTGAACCAAACCGTACTTGTTGGAAATATGAGTCAATATTATTTCCTTGGAAGTCCAAAATATGAATAATAGTTATTGGTACTGTTCACATCATTGTTCACTAATATTGTTCATCCAATGCTATCATGGCACAGTTCACCCCGTAACAACTATAAAATTCACCAAGGCGTACGAGAGACATTGTTCTTAAGATCAATATTCACTCCTCTAGGAAGATTTTTCGATGTAAAAATGACACAAATAAGGTAGATTGATCTCTAGGATTGAGCGACGACGTTGTTGTGAGATGATACTTCAAGGACAATAGTTTAGAACTACAAAAGAAAATTTTATGAAGAAAATATGAGATAGAAGGGGATGTAGTAATTATATCTTGAAGGTGTATCTCTATAATCCTTTTCCTAATTGAATTTAGGTTAGTCACGCACCTTCTTAATTTAATATGCTTAGTCATCTATTTGTCTCATTATTTAATTTAATTTTGAATTATCCAAGTCACATTTAGATTTGACTTATTTAACTCTAGTTTGTAATTAAATCAAACATATGATTAATTTTAAACCAAACAGAACTCTAGTTTGTAATTAAATCAAACACATGATTAATTTTAAACCAAACAGAGAAAATAATTACTCTCACTTTTCTCAAATGTAGGACATTAGTATTTTAAAATACTAATAAAACTCCAACCATATCCACCTCTAATTTATTTATTAACTAATGATAAGAATAATCTCTATTGGCGGTATCTTCATAGCTTTTATGATTGCAAAGTCGTCATTTCTTGGTGTTAAATTTGGGGTGGCCGACGACTGAAGTCTTAGTCTACAACATCGCTCAAAATAGAAGCTAATAACAGAGTAACTAAATGCCCAGGAACTTGCATGTTGCATATGTGCACCAATCCGTACCCTGTGATAATCATATGGCTTTATAACTTTATTCTAAGGTCTCATTTTTTAATAAGTAACTAACCTACTTCATCATGATAGCTATAATTTCCCAATTACTACCAAGATAACTTCACTATTTACTGGTTGTGTTGTTGATAATTAACAAATGGGAAATTATCACTACACTACCTCGTTTTTACCTTATGTTCATCCAACCACCAAAATATTCTAACATGTTCTCTACACCACTTTTTTTTTTTAATTTATATCAACTAGCCATTTTTTAACTAACACCGTTCAATAATTTAAATGAAATGATAATTTTACCCCTAAATAAATTAAAAGACCATTTTATTTTACAAAAACTTTGAAAAATAAGAAAATTATAATTATAAAAATACCATTAAATTTAATAAAAAATAAATCCCAAACAAAGGTGCTCAGCTGATTTTTATTTAATTTAGATTTTACAAAATTTTAATAATTATTTTTATTAAAAAATTATAATTTTGCAAAATTTTAATAAAAATGACTGAATTTCTTTATTAAAAATTTTATTTTACAAAATTTTATTAAAATAACTGAATTTATTTATTAAAAAATAAATCCCAAAATTTTAATAATTTAGGGGATTTTTATTAAATCCCAAAATTTTGTAATTATTTTTATAATTATAATTTTTATTTAGATTTTTATTAAAAAATAAAAATTCTAATTTTGGATTTATTTTTTTATTAAACTTAGGGGTATTTTTATAATTATAATTTTCTTATTTTTTAAAGTTTTTGTAAAATAAAATGGTCTTTTAATTTATTTAGGGGTAAAATTATCATTTGATTTAAATTATTTAACGGTGTTAGTTAAAAAGTGGTTAGTTGATACAAATTTAAAAAAAAAAGTGGTGCAGAGAACATGTTAGAATTTTTTAGTGGTTGTATGAACATAAAGCAAAAAAGAGGTGGTGCAGTGATAATTTCTCTTAACAAATTAATCAATATTAGTTCGTCGTTAGAATCTAATCAATCAAATGTTTCACATAGTAATTACGTGTCATATATATGTATATATGTGCCGGGATTTAACAATAACTTGATTTTTTCTCCCTCTCTCTGTTTTTTTTTTTAACATTATTTTGGTTTAACTTTTTATAGCAAGAGTTACCCATTTGATGTGACGATGGCCTTAGTAACAAGCAAAGGCGGTGCCATGTTGGGACTGGAGGGGCTCAAGCCCCCCTTAATTTTTATAAAATTTATAAATTTAATTTAATATTTGTCTCATTTATCATAAAAGTCCCTATTGAAATTAAAAAATAATCAAAATATTAAGCATTTATCTTTAACTTCTAACCCACAAAGAAATTGTTATTTTGAGATTCGTTGCACGCTAACTCTCCTCACACAAAAAAACAGAAATTGTTTTATCTTATTGAGTTTATCAAAATAATTTTTCTTCAATGAATCTTATGACACTTAAAATTCAATTTGATGTTTACATTACATAGGTGGGTTCTAATAACAAAATTTCAAATTGAAAGAGATTGATAGGCTAACAAGAAAAATAGTTGATACTAAAAAAGATAAATTGTATTCATTAATTTGTTTATTGATAACATTAGCATTGAATTTACTAGTTGTCATGACTACAGTACTAAAATGCATTTTCAACTATGAATTTTGTGAAAAATCGTCTGTGAAATTAGATTAGAGATTAATAATTGAGTAATATTATTATTACACATGTAGAAAAAGATTTATGTTGTATTCTTGATGATAAATTTATTTTTTAACGTTTTTAACATATGAAAACACGTTGAAATCAATTATAAATGTATTGAATATATTAGTGAATTTTTATTTTTGATACTTGTTATTTATTGACCTTTTTTTAAATTACAATATTATTTAAACTTAGCCCCTGCTAAGTTTAATTTCTAGCTGGTAACAAGATAACTACTATTGAAAAAAGAAATTATTAGAAGGCCTTATTTCATCTCTGTAAAACAAATCAAATGGCTAGCAATTATGAAAAATTAAAGTTTTACTCCAAGTGACTATACTCATTTATTTGTTTCAGTCACGTACCTACGAGACCAAGACCAAAGTTGTAACCGACAAAAAGTGAATAACTTGACTAGTTGCAAATATTAAAGATATTATTTTATAAAATTATTGCAACCCTTCGTTGCATGTAATGGATGGAATGTTGCACATACCTTGCAGTTAGTTGGAACCAATTTTTGATGAAGAAGTTGGATTTTTCAACCAACGAATTGTTAAACTGCAGTTGATCGGGTCATAACCTGTTAGTCAGGTAACTTCTGTTAAGATACGTGTAGCATGACCAACCATTAGATAATATCCAACGGTTGATTTGCTTAAAAAAAAGAAAAGGAATGAGGTACCTAATCATATAGGCCAAATAGTTGTGGCCTAAAGTATCACCTGTTATTTGCTTTCCAAAAAAAAAGAGCCATGCCAGTCATTTTTTAAAAAATATTATGAAGACTTTCATTATTTCTAAAATGAAAAATAAACTGATATGTTTATAAAATTAGAAATCTATAAATATTTAAAATTTAAATCTTATATTAATTCTTCTTCTTTTTTGACAAGAATCTTATATTAATTCTATAATAACATAAAAAAAAACAAAACCCTTCAAAATAAGTGCTTCGATCTTCAAAACGGAACGCGATATCATGAAGACACTCGCAGCTGCCAAATTCAGTCTAAAAAACCCACTTATTTCCCTCCTTCAAATCTCGAAAACAACCACACATATGCTCCAAATTCTTGCCCAACTCACTACCAACGACTTGATCACCGACCCCTTTACATTAAGCCAGTTACTTATGTCTCTAACGTCACCCAACACACTCAACATGGATCATGCGGAGCGCCTATTCAACCAAATTTACCAACCTAATACTTACATGCATAACACTATGATCAGGGGCTATACTCAAAGCTCAAACCCACAAAAGGCTTTGTCTTTTTACGTCAATATGAAAAGGAAAGGGCTTTTGGTTGATAAGTACACGTACCCATTTGTGTTGAAGGCTTGTGGCGTGTTAATGGGGTTGGTGGAGGGGACAGAGATACATGGAGAGGTAGTGAAAATGGGGTTTTTGTGTGATGTGTTTGTGGTGAATGGTTTGATTGGAATGTATAGCAAATGTGGTCACATGGGTTGTGCTAGATCAGTGTTTGAAGGGTCTGAGATTAAGGATTTGGTGTCTTGGAATTTAGTGTTGCGTGGGTTTGAGGAATGTGGGGAAATGGGGAAAGCGCGGGAGGTGTTCGACGAAATGCCGCAGAAGGATGCAATTTCTTGGTCTATTATGATTGATGGGTATAGGAAGGTCTGCCATTTGCTAGTAGAAAAATGTATTTTGGTTATTTAGAACACACTTCATATCTACAGGGTATAATTCTTAAAATTGTGAGTTTAAAAGGCCTTAGATTTCAATAATTTCATTTTATTGTTGACTGTTAGAAGACAATTACCCTGGAAAAAGAAATGAAACAATGACCGGCAGATTCTTTGTTTCAAAAAAGCAGCTGCTATAGTTTGTTAACTTTACTCACAAAATCCTGGCTTGCATTTGATTTATTATCGTAATTGATGTTTTTTTGGCCATTTGTTAATGTCTTTATATAGGTTTGCCTTGCATTTTTGTTTTTCAGAAAAAGGGAGACATTTCTTCGGCTCGAATTCTTTTTGAACACATGCCCATCAAGGATTTGGTTTCTTGGAACTCCATGATCGATGGGTATGCTAAGATTGGAGATTTAGCAGCTGCTCGACAATTATTTAATGAGATGCCAGAGAGAAATGTGTTTTCATGGAGCATTATGATAGATGGCTATGCTCAACATGGAAATCCTAAGGAAGCCCTGTATCTTTTCAGGGAGATGCTTTGTCAAGGTGTGAGACCTGATGTGATATCTGTCATGGGTGCAATATCAGCGTGTGCACAGGTCGGTGCACTTGATCAAGGCAAATGGATACATGTGTTCATGAAGAGAAGCAGAATCACAATGGACATGATTGTTCAAACTGCTTTAATAGACATGTATATGAAATGTGGGAGTCTTGATGAGGCCCGTAGGATTTTTTATAGCATGACAAAGAAGAATGTCATTTCTTATAATGTGATGATTGCAGGTCTTGGTATGAATGGTTTTGGAGAGGAAGCTCTGAAATGCTTTGCACAAATGGAGACAGAAGGAATTCCAAAGGATGATATGATCTTCCTTGGTGTTTTAATAGCATGTAGCCATTCAGGTCTTGCAACTGAAGGATATCGCATCTTTCAAAGTATGAAGAGACATTGTGGCATAGAGCCTAAGCTTGAACACTACAGTTGTTTAGTAGATCTCCTTAGCCGGGCAGGTGAACTAGAGCAGGCCCTAAATATCGTAGAGTCTATGCCAATGAAACCTAATTTAGCTCTGTGGGGAACCCTTTTATTGGCATGTCGAAATCATCAAAATGTGACACTGGCAGAAGTTGTAGTGGAAAGGCTTGTGGAGTTGAAAGCAGATGACTGTGGTGTATATGTACTTCTATCAAATATCTATGCAGATGCGGGAATGTGGGAGCATGCACTCCGTATACGGAAAATGATGAGGAAAAGAAAGATAAAGAAGGAAACTGGAAGGAGTGTAATTGAGATAGATGGCAACATCAAAGAGTTTGTTAGTGGAGAAATCTTTGATGTCCAGAGTGAGGAATTAGAATTGGTTATCCAAAGCTTCGTAAAGACAACCATTGAAAGATGAATGTCAATCAGCAAGCCAACTCCATGTGTTCGTTCATGCTCAATTCTCCTCCATCTCATCTATTATAGACAAGCTCAGATATTTCTGGGTCGAAATTGGTTTGAGAAGAAAGTATGTTTTGACACCATGGACAACTCTGAATATATCTCTGGCATCTTTGCGATATGCTAATACAAATGGTCTTACTCTTAACACCCATGGTTTCTAGAATCTGTTGTTTTGTGATTTATTGGACTTCATCTTTGAATGTCACAACAAGTTACTGTCTAAATGACCATATCTCTTGCACTATTGCTGACAACAAATAAGAAGCATGGAAGGAAACCATTATTTTTTGCAAGGCAATGCTTACCAATTGCAACAATAAGTCAGTTAAATGTTATCATCTACATTGTATCAGAACTCCAGATGCAGGAAGGCATACAAAGTATGTGAAAGCCTTTATAGGCAAGGAAAAGAGGAACAGGAAGTAGTGTATTCAAAGAAGATGAAAGGACAGCAAGTACAGTGACAAGAACAAGCCATTAATTATGTAACAGAATTTGTGAAGCATGTTTACCAATGCAATTAGAGGAGGTAGAATCCTAGAATTACATATCTTGCAATCTTCTAATATACCATCTGAGATAAATTTACATTCCACCATTCATGGCCCAACTGTTGTTTTCGTTCAGGCAGCATATTGCAATGAATTATAAGTCTCATTATCTCTAATCGAAACATCTGCGCATATACCTTGTTTAGACTTAAGACCATTTTGTGGCTGTAAGAGAATTTGCTTTACTAACGTATCAAATCAACAAGATTAAACAGTGAACAGGATCAGAGATGAAACTGAGACCAAAATAGAACATTGAATCACATGGTACATATACATTCCCGCAAAAATAGGTCAAGATGCCAATATAAATTAACAAAACCGCAACTGACTGAAGCAAAAAACCCAAGAAGTTACAATAGTTCTCTTCAGTCCATAAGAAAACAACAGGCCCTTACTCTTACACTTGAGATGCCTCCAACTTATCCAAAACTAATTTAGTCTGTTCTTGAACCAACTCAAGCCTCTTTATATACAACTCCAGCATCTGTTGCTGCAGCTGCCTCCAGTTGTCCCCAATCTCATTAACTTTCTGACCATCCATCACTCCGATCCCAACATCGAGTGCCGCCAATCCATTTCCCCTTCCCAACTTCAACATCTCTCGTCTCAGTAACTCACTCAATCGTTTCGAATCCATCTTGCTATTTACATTCTCTTCAGCCTTAGCTGTAGAATCCGACTTCGTTTTTCTACTCCTCTTAGTATTACCTTGTTTAGGCAAAGCCAGCTTATTGTCTTGTATAGGCAAACCCAGAACTACAAAGGGAGGAGGGTCGAGCGTCTCCTTCTTCGACCGGGACCGGGACCGGGGCCCACACCCACTCGGCTCGCCCAGAGCAAAGCGTTTGGAGATGGGTTTTTTCGCTTCTGGGCTTTCGCTGATGATTGGCTTAATGATGAAATCGGAGATGTTGGGAGACGGAGCAGTGTTTTCTGAGTAATCATCTTCTGCATCTGAAACTGATTTGCGATCTTTCAAAGGTGATTCCGGTTCCTGCTCTTTAACGGCGTCGTTTTCTTCTGATGCCTCTTCCTCGCCGGAAAATGGCGGAGAAGGGTGGCTTGTGGTAGGCTTTTTCCGAGGCATTGAGAGAACGAATCACCGATGCAGTCAGTGGCAATCAGAGAGAAGGCTTATTATATTATACGAGAATGGAGTTGAGAGTTTATCTATTAGGGTATTGACCGGTGACTTAGAGATGACTGATGACATGGCGTTTGACTATTGGTTTGTTTGTTGACGTGGCGTGATATTACTGGATTGTATTACATTAAAGTATATTAAGTTTTAACGTTATCATCTTTAGTGCAAACCAACAAAGTATTGGCTTCACTGGCAATGGTAATGGAGTCCCCTTAAGTAGCTTGACTGGGTTTGCTTCCCAGTTTGAGTCACAGAGAAGTCGCCTTTGTTGGGAGAACTTGTGCCTCCCGGTTCGAACGGGGACTTCTAATCTGAGTTGTGGTATGGGTTTAAAGGTGCCTCCCACAGTTGGGATCCTCCCCAGGATATCTCGTGATTAATATCAAAACAAAAAAATCTTTAGTGCAATATGTAATAATATTTTATGTTATTATGTATATTATTATTAATTTTAAATTAATATATTCAAATTTGTTAATATTTAAAGTATTTATTATTAGCTATATGAAAATGTTAATCAATTTTTATATATTAATTATTATAATATAATTAAATAATGTAATATTATATTATAGTTTTATTTTTATATATTATTTAAGTATTTATTATTACTTATATTAAATTATTAAATAATAATCCAATTTTTTGTATTAATTATCAAATAATAATTATATAATATATTATTTAGTTATATTTGTAATACAATTAAAATAAAAATATAATATTATTAAACAATAATTATAAATTTATTAATTTATATTGGTAATTATAATGTAAAAATAAAAGAAAATAAAAATATTAATATTTTACTAAATTGAAAGTTTATTTTTGCTTATTATTTTTATTATCTTTCTAACTCTCATTCAGGTTTAGTTAACGCAACAATCTACTACAACCAAACACCCCATATAAGGAGGGATGCGAAACACACCCTAAGGATTTAATTTTTTTAAGTTGTAGTGACAAATAATGTAACTTAGCAGTTGCTAGGAAGCTAATGAGTAATTAGTCTTTAATTAATCTTGCTTTTTCACTTGTGTGGATTCAGCATTCTTTGAAATTGGGCGAAGAAAAGTTGCAATGCAACATCATGCCATTAAAATTCATTGGAATACTTCCGATGCTTCCACGCGGCTAATGCTAAAAACTAAAAAGTGTCTAGAGCAAACTAAGAACAGATCACATCTCCATTTTTGCCCTGAGCTTGACTACAATCAAGCTGCAAAAGTTATAGAGACAGAGAATAAAAACTAGCCTACATAGAAATATAACGTGTAAAAAAATCACACTCCACTAAAATAGAAGCCATTTCCCATTGAAGTTGGTTGTGAGCATACTTACAATTGCCTTGCAATACAGAAAGGGGAAAAAAAAAATGGCAACAGTGAAAAACCATATGCCTACCTATTTCAGAATCACAGCCACAGAGACGGGCTAATCACTCTCATCATCTGAACTGGAAAAATCCATCCGCCTATCTTCAATTGCTGGAAACAATTTTTGACGCATGTCTGAAGATGGCTGCCGATTTTCATGTGAAGGAGACGATGTTAGAGTCTCCTTTCTTGACGTTCGACTAGGCTTTGTTGTGATTTTAACATCTTTACAAGACTTATCTAGCATTATTAAGAAATCGCGAACAATTGTAAACAAACGTAAGCCCTCATCCTTTCCTGAATTGCTATGAAAGTAATCTGCTGTGCTCTTGACCAAAGCCATTATTCTCTTTTCTTCTTCTAATAACGATGCTATATCAGTCTCTGCACGCTCCAGGAACTTAGTCACTACATTATAGAACTCAGTTTTTTCATCCTTATTCTTCATCTCAGTGTCCAGGAATGCTTTTGTTTTGGTCAGTGAAGTACTTAGTTTTGATACTGTGGCTGTCACACTATCGGCATCTATAACTGCTGCCTTCTTGACATCTTCAAGTTCAGTGCTTAAACCTGAAACCACCTGAAGGCCAAGGATACTATATTTTTCTGCTGATTGAGGGCTTGAATCCTCAACGAATTCCTCTGACTTCAGGCTGGCGTTGGACGTACTATGGCTTGCTCTGGCTGTTCGGACAGCTCTAATACCTTCAGAACGGATGATCTCCTGAACAACGAAATGCAAAAGTGTGGTCTTGCCATCAGTTCCCTTAACATCAGCTAGTTTCAAGAGTGTGTCAAGCTTAAACGCTTGTGCACCCCCGCGGTAGGTGCCATCATTCATCCGATTGCCAGTTTTGAGCACTGCTTCTAAGAGTTTCAGGAATAACCTGCTGCTTCTAAGTTTGTCACAAGCTACCTGCCATTCAAGACAGGGCATTGTGAGATAACCACTATCGTCTTTTTAATATCCGTTAAAAATACAGAGATTGAGTACATTAGACGATATTTATTTATGCAGCTTTCCTTAATCCATATGGAGAATTGAACAGATGTATATGAGAAAATGACAATAGTTTTTTTCTTTTGGCTCTTTCAAGTCCAAAATCTGGTATCTCACCTCAAGAGTTTTGAAGGAGTCTTTAATGCTAGACATATCCTCCTGATGAGAACCCATAAATATCAAAGACTCTATTCGTTTAAATGCAAACGGTATATCGACCAAGGTTTTGAGGAAGCGCTCTGCAGGACCAAGTTGTGAAATATCGCCTGGGAATAATCTAAGCTTTAGTTCCTCATCTGTTGTTGGTGCCATCTTCAACAATGTTTGGAGGAGCTCCAGCGGCAGCTCATTGCCTGCATCGATTAAACAAGAGCCAGTTATTGATTACTTTTATTAGTGTACAACATGGTATAACCACAGCAATTTGACAACTACAATATGAGACATCAGGCTAAGTTGCACATTGGCTGGTATACATGGATTGTCAAAGAGCACAGAACCAAGAAGTGTGTTTTATAAATGCCATTATGTGATATAAATTGTGGAAAATTCTTCAAAAAAAGCGAGAGAGAGACCTTCTTCTAGGGCATCAACAACTTCTTCTGATGTCAAATTCAGTGCTCGTAGAATAATGGACAGATTTTGTGCCTTCCTAGTATCAATAATTTGAATATACTGGGCTGAAGATTCTGAAGACACAGAATTGCTTTTGCCACATTCATTTCGGCTTTTAGTCGCAGGTTTATAACCAAATAAAGATTCTATCATCTCCTCGTTGAACCTGTTAAAGAAGGCCGAATATTTGGCATTTTTAAGGAAAGATATGGCATTATTTTAATGAGAAAAACCAAAGAAAATTTAAGGAAGATTGATGCTCTTACTGGAATGAACCAGAACTAATCTCATGCCAAACCATTGCATGATCAGGACTGGCAAGAACCTTATCCCAAAAGAATGGTTTTAACTTTGTTTTTGCAGCTCCGGACTCCCCTTCAACCTCATTCCCTTCACTTGATATGCTCCGCGCTTGACGATGAGGTCCAAGAGGAGAAGGTTTCTGTACACCAGTCATTGGTTTTGGTGGTGGAGCAGGCACTTTTGGAGGTGCTGGAGGGCGAGGACGAGGGGGAGGAGGTGGTGGTGGTGGTCCTGGAGGAGGAGGAGGCGGAGGTGGAGCTGCTGGAGTAGGAGGTTCGTTTGACGATTGAGCTTCAGTCATTGATGAGCCACTATGAGGCTTCATGGATGTACTTTTAAGTAGAGAGTGAGTATTTCCACCGTTATTATTAACTTCTTTCTTACCAGCACTTCCTACACTCATAGACTGCTGTGAGGAACCTGAAGCTTAAATTCCAAGAAGTAAAATTATAAGTCTTGCTTCCGAAAAGGAAGATATATGGTGCCAATAGTAGAACAGAACTTGATAAATGCATACCAGCAGATAAGCTTGAGTTGAGAAGAGGTCTGTCGTCATTTTGTCCTTTTACAGGGTCAATCCTTTTGCTGCGGCTCTTCAGACAACATAAGAATAACAGTGCAACTAAAGCAAACGTTGTCACAGCAGTTGCAACAACAGCAATAATAATTTCCTTATGTCTGACATCATCATCATCCTGGTCTTTTTCTGGTTGCTTTTTGACGATGACTGCAGGAGGAGTCTTTTTTTTAGCAGTAGGTTGTGGACTAGGTGAAGGACGTTTGTTTGGCGAAGTTGGTGGTGAATGAAACCGAGGTTTTGGAGAAGGACTGCTTGCAGGTGCCCCTTTTCTTTGCCTTGATGGTGCTGGCGTTGCAATTGAAACAGATATCGGTGGAAGTGCAATAGAATCAGATACTGGTGGAAGCGAAGCACGCTTTGTTGATCTCTCCGCAAATAGCTCAGCAGCCAAATATCTTCTAGGAGCATTTAGCCAACTGACAAGCAACTGGGCATACTCAATGGACCAATGCGTAAAGCTGGCCTCTTCGCTAGAAACATGGAAATGAAGGCTTTTCTTTAAGCAATCCAAAAATGTTTCTTTTGTCTGAGGAGGCAGATCATTGATGGCTTCGGATATTCTTCTTGTTGTTAACAACATTGATTTCAGTTCAGCGGTTCCTTCCCCGCCAACTAATTGGTTCCTGCAATGAACAAATGTCTGTTCTACCTGCGATTAAAATGATCATCAAATTTTGCTAATTATCGTACATGCAGAATTGAACAAACTTTTTAAGAGTTCAATTTAAGCATTTTAGAAATTTCCTCAATTCTGATTTAACTACTGCTGCTTTCTCCTCAATCTTGATTGACATTCTTGGTGTTCTCGAATCCCTTGATAATATGAAGGTGAAGTGAATGAAGGTACAACAGGTTTAAGATATCTAGCTACCTTCACATACACTAACAAGAAACACGAAGCAAAACGAGATAAGCTTGCACTTACCTTTAAAGATTATACAAAACGAAATCACTACATAATTTTCCATGACAATCCAGTCACTATTTAATTAATCGTCCATTTGTTTTTCTGACTTATATTTGCCTAGCAACATAACTTTTTAAATGAAAGATTCCTTACTACTTTCAACTCGAAATGTTGCAAAGAAAGGACCTTTCCAAATTCATCCCAATATCAAGTTCGGCAAATGGGTTCAGACGTTATGGGTGGCATACCTGGACAAAATATTCAAAAAGGGACAAGTTTCACATACCATTTTATCATCTATTACAAGATCATCTCCTGCACCTCCATCTCCATCGTCGAAAGTTAGAGGTACCCTTTTCCTGCATTCTGTAATATTGGCTGTAGCTAATGCACAAATCAGAATCACAAGCACTATACCATAACCAGAACTTTTCATTTCCATGGCTTATTTTAAAACCATCCCATTCGCGTACATTCTTTCTCATTTCATTACCAACCAATCTTCTTCAAATACATTCACCAATAAAAACAAACACAGCACAACAATATTATTCTCCTTCTTCTACTACTTTCAAGCCTTTGACAAATGTTAAAATCACGTACCAATGCAAATGTTAAAACCAAGTTAAGACATTAACCATTGCAAGTTCTCTTGATCAGCAGAAATCAACCTAAAGGCCAGAAACTAGTGAATCAACGTGAATAGACATTAATTTCCTCGAACAGATTTCCTGTTGAGAATTGTGTTCATTCAAATGTTTCTTGAATTTCGGGCGAAGACAGGGAGAGACAAAATTACGCGTAAATGGAGACGTGAGGAGAACGAACAACGTGGACACACCAAAGGCAAGCCCAGTTTGTTTCTCATTTACGTTATATTTTTTATATCCATCTATTTTTGTATTATTATGAAGATAATGTACAAGTCAAGCTAAAACTAAAATTAGCCCCCATATTTCTTCCTTTACGTGCATATACAAAGGCTTTTTACTAATTTATCTATATATCTATATCTATCTATCTATATATATATATATATATATAAAGTTAGGACTTGAGGAGGTGATGTGGCATCACCATTTCTCATCTTTGTATATTCTCTATTATCTAATAAATAGAGAAATTTTTTTTTAGATTTGGCTTTTCATCTTCTCATAATTAATTTGATTGTTATTACACAATAACAATTATGTAAATATTTTAATGAGACATATTCTTTGTAATGAACATCTAAGGGGGAGTGTTATAAATTTATTAAAATAAATGTAGATGTTCATAACATATATCTCTTAGTCTCCCCACTATCTCTCATTAGCAACCTTTAGTTTCCCTATAACTCCCACTATCTCACAAAGAATTATGATCCATAATTTTTCATTAATTTCATAGAGTGATTATGTAACTATAAAAGGAGAGCTCATCTTTTTGTTTTGTACACATACAATTGGAATGAATAAAATTACTCTATAATATATTCTCTCATTTTATTCTTTATATTGCGTTGCTTCTTTATTTGTATTGTTGGCTAATAGCTTTTTTTATTTTTTATAAGGCTGCCTCATCTTATAAAAAAAATCAATTCATATTTTTTATCAGTTTCATCAAGTGTAAAGTAAAAAAATAATAATACTAAATTCTTTTTTCAAAGCCGCGTGAAACACGGTTCTATTTTCTAGTATATATATAAAGCTAGGACTTGAGGAGGTGGTGTGGCATCACCATTTTGCTTCTTTGTATATTCTCTATTATCTAATAAATAGAGATTTTTTTTTAAGATTTGCCTTTTCATCTTCTCATAATTAATTTGATTGTATTTAACTCATTTAATAAATAGTAACTTTATTAATATATATCATTCCTCGTCTTTTTATATTTTCTATTATATAAAATATCTAAAATATTGGTGGATATTCTTTGTACTTTTTTTTCTCTTTCTATTTAAATTCAACAATATGTAATCATTAATAATAATTAATTATAAGTCTTTTGAAACATTTATTTATTTTATTATGCTAGCAATTAAACTTTAGTGGCATAAAATACATGAATTAATCTATCTATCTATACATATATATAAAGTTGGGACTACAAGAGGTGATGTAGCATCACCATTTCTTATCATTTCATATTGTCTATTATTTAATAAATTAGTTGAAATTAAAAAATAATTACATTACAAAATATTAAAATAGAAAATAATTATTAGATTATAAATGATTACATGTCTTTTCCTCTTTCTATTTAAATTCAACAATATGTAACCATTAATAATAATTAATTATAAGTCTTGAAACATTTATTTATTTTATTATGCCAACAATTAAATTTTAGTGACTTAAAATACATCAATTAATTAATATAGGAATGAATGTTCCTTCATCTTCCCTCAACAATACCATTTATACCAAGAAAAATGGAGAGTTGATTAGTGTAAACATAATTTTTATTGATAAAAAAGTTGTGTACACTTAACTATACACATTAATATATATTTTTAATGCTAACGAAAAATAATTAACTTTCATAAATAACATTATTTTTATAAGACTGCGTCATCTTTAAAAAAAAAAATTCATATTTTTTTATCAATTTCATTAATTACAAAGTAATAAAAAAATAATACTATTTTTTTTTTAAAGCCGCATGGAGTGCGGTTCTATTTCCTAGTATAATATAATAATAAGTTCTACTGAGCCTCATTTTTGTGAAGTGGAAGAAATTAATTCTTTTAAATAGAGTTGAAATTTGACGAGGACTTTGTTATTTTAAGCAGGTTTGACGCTTTTATGCATAGAATTTGAATTTACCTAAATTTGTTTATGCCTTCATTTTCAGCAGGGGTGAGATCATGCCCCTGCTACAACTTCTATGTGAAGCTTTCTCAAAGTGAACATTACGCGTGTACTAATTGAAAACCAACACATATATTCAATAAAACATTAATATTTATTTTGTCAGTCTAATAAAATACTTATGAATCTTAATTAATATTTAACCATCATCGATCATCTCAACTTTTCAGATGTCATCTTTATAAATATTTTATTTTAAGTTTTATTATTCTTTTTTAACATAAATTTAATTATTTTTATATGAACTTAACATAAGACTAGTCAATTATTACCTTTAAATTTATAAAAGATTATAATTTCACTTAAAACCTTAAATTTCTTTGAGCTACCTCTGTTCAAATGCCACTATAAAGATTTTTATTTAAATAAAGAAAAAATAATTAAATTATAACTGAACTACTTTATAGGTAATTGCAGTTGCATTTAGCGCATGCAACATATCTTTAAACTCTTAGGCATAATGGATGAGTTTAGTCCATAAATATCATCAATTTCTTTATCAATTTTCATTTTTGTTTCCATTACAACCAAATTGAATCCTCCGTCTTCTTCGCAATGACTACATCATTAAAATCTTCACTATAAAGCATTGTGCCATTAAGTACATTCCCTAAAATTCATTTTAGAAGGGCGCTTGACAAACTACCTCAATTCTAGTATATTTTTCACACTTTGACCAGAGTTTGTCTCATTTTATTAGCAATAGCTTGCAGTCGTAAAATTACCAAAATTTTTTATGAATATTTGGTACTATCGACATAATAAAATAAAAAAATTAAAATTAAAATGAATATATGCTTTAAAAATGAGTTAATTACATTAAATATATTTTTTTAGACTAATTCCGCTCAAGCCTTTACTCTCACTTCCTCATACTCACTAACTATCAAGTTGCCAATGGTCAAACCGCCAACATTATATTCATTTATCTACATATATAAGTCAATAAAAAAATATACTTTATAAATTTATTTACTTCACTCTTTGCAACTATTTTTTTGTTTGTGCTATTGTGAAAAAGAAATGTAAAAAATAAAAATTCACTTCCTCAGATAAATTATAGGTTAAATTATAGGAATTGAAAACCACCATTTATTTTAAAAAATTGTAAGATCTATTAATCAATAAAAATTAAATAAACATGGACTAAAAATTATATGTGTGTGTGTTTAGTTATTATATATTCATGTTTAATATGATTTTTACTACAAATTGATCTTTATAATATTTTACATATTTTTTAGTTGTTTGAGATCCTCTTTTTTTGTTGTCGTTCTTTTATGCCTGACAATTATTTTGTAATTTATCTCTATAAATAATTAATATTTATTATAATGAGAAAAGTGAATTACATATCATAGGTGTAATTTGAGTGAGATGTTGCTCAAAGTTTACAAATACAAGGCTAATATATTTGGATGTAGGATCAACAATTAATATATGTTTTAGAGATTTGCATTCTTCCAAAATCATCTTAGCAGTTTTGAGACTCATTTAGAATTTTATTTAAACTAAACTAATAAATTTTCTTTTTGCCAAAATGTTTCTGTTTGTTTTGATTTGCCATAAATTATATTAGGTAATCATGCATTGATTATTCTGTTTTAAAAATAAAAAATGCAGAAAGTTCATTAATTGTGTATGTCCTTATGTTAGGTTGGATCATAAGATATATATTGCTTATGCCAAGTTTTTAATTTAATGTTATATAATAAACAACAATGCATATTTTAGTTTTATATTTATCCAATATTACTAATTTTTTACTTAATATGTTTGTATTTAAAAATATAATTTTTATTAATTGCAAATGAGAAAAGTAATAGTCAAGTGTATATATATACATATACAACACATAAACAACACACGCGGACCCGCACATAAGTAGACGTAAATGTATTCTCTAAAGAATACATCCTTATTTTATTAAATGAGAATGCTAGTAAAACATAAAAGAACACAAGTTCGAATATGATTAATTGTAATATTTACTTTCCTTTAATTGTATTCTAAATGATAGAGAATTTCTCTTAATGAAAATCAATATTTGCATTCTCAAATCGAAAATGAATACATATAACAATTGACCACTAACATGCATACACAATAGAACCAAAACATATTTTATAGACACGTGGCATTTTTTAACTTCTTGGATCAAGAACAAGCTCTCATCTATTTATTTTGTGGATCACAAAGCATGGCAGAGAAAATGAGAGGAAATTCTGTAATTATTCTACGTGTTTGACGACATCTCTCGAATATGAATTCAGCAAATGTTATAAGAACAATAATTTAGCCTTTAACAACAAACAATACCATTTCCAAAATACCTTCATTCCGCAAATATGTTTCCGCTAGCTCCTTACAATCACAAAAGCTTCATTCTCTTGAATTCCACAACATCACACATTTTGCTTCTCCCCTAACCTTATGGAATCCCTTCTTTAACTTTTAAATAATTTTCTATATTTATTAATTATTTATGGGCAGGGCAGGTCAATATTTTTATTTCAGGTCCATCCAAATTTAATTTTGTAGTCATCAACTCAGCAAAAGAGTTTAATACCTCATTCTTGAAAGTTAAAGGTATCACTAATGTTATACTCATGTTTGCTTCTTTGAAAAATTTTGAATTGCTCACATTTTTTTGGTTAATTAATTGAATAGATGAATCTGTACTAGCAATATTTTTACTCTTTCTAATATTCGAGAGACACATACTACACTCACATTTCGAGATTTTACTTTCTCAAATATTTGAAAAATGCTTACACCGCTCAGATTTTACCATTTCTAATATTTGAGAGAGGCCTACTCCACTCATATTTATACTCCACTCAGATTTTTAGATGCCTACTCCACTCACTTTTCTAATGGAGAAAATTATCTTCACTCAATTATTTCATAATTAAGGAAAAAAATTAAGCGCCCATAATTATTTTATTGGGATTTAAATACTTGCTTTCATATATTCTCTCACTAGACCAAAGACTTAATCGTATTGAATTCATTTTTAAAAAATATAAAGTTGTCATTTTTACTTGTGATATCTTTAGTAATCTATGAACATGAGGACAAATCTCCATCAAGTTGAGGTAGCTCAGGAAAATTCCTTGCTCACTCTCCTACTCTTTTTGCTTTCTCTTCTCTCCCTTTTTGTCATTTTTGTTTTTCTGTTTATATATATATATATATATATTTGTCACTCTTTACTTTTCTCCTCAATATATTTGGCATATTTCAGTACATTTTGCTTTTAGCTTTATTTGATATCTTATATTTTCCAACCTCTTATAGTGTGTTTACTTGAGAGTTTAGAGAATGAGAATGAAACTTATGTTTACTTGGCAAAATGTAATTTGAGAATAGGAATAAAATGTGTGGGTCCCGTACAATTTGATAATAAAGAATGAGAATCTCATTCCCATGAGGGGGTTGGGAATGGAGATTCTCATTCCCTGAACTGACTTTTGTATCCCTATAATTTTTTCATATTTTCTGAATTACCCTCATTCAAATCACAATAAATTTTATTATTTTAAATATCATTATTATTATTATTATTATTAAATTTTATCAATTTAATTATTTTAATTATTGTTATTATTATTTTATTAATATTATCATTATTAACATTTATTACTATTATTATTATTAATTTTATTTTTTAATTAATATCATTTTTATAATAATATTTATACATGTATCTAGTTAATGAAAATTATATTATTTAATATTATGGGTATTTTGGTAAATTGATTCTCATTTTCATTCATCATTCTCATTTATTTTGCCAAGTAAATACATCAATGGCATTCCAGCACATTCTCATTCCCATTTATTTTTGCCAAGTAAACATTGGAATCCCATTTCCATTCCTCATTATCATTCCAGTCCATTCTCATTCTCAGCCCATTCTCATTCCACTCCATTCTCATTTCATGAAGTAAACATATCATTAAACCTATGTTGGATCTAAGTAAAAGATTTAGTATAGGGACTCGGGCTTGAAATAAAAAGGTCTTGGTTTAGAATTTAACAACTACAGGGGAAAATTAGATTGGAAAACATTTGACGGAGAGTTAGGTAATCTATGATGTTGAGGCATATAGTAATTATTTCTAGCTAAAGTTGATTGTTGGAATAACAATATGTTTGCACATTACAACTGACAAGATTTTTTTTTTTTTTTTTTCCCTGCTGCTGGCTGCTTGGTTGAAAGCCTAAATTCGCTGCTGCGTTAATTCTCCATATGAAAGCTATCTTTTTTGGATTTCTAAGCCATCACATTACATAAAATAATGAACTAACAGCTTGGATTCTTTGTTCATCCCTTTTTTTTTTTCCAACTAGCATTAAAATTGTCTTGTTCAACAGTTAGAACTCATTTCACATGATAGTAAGTATAATTGCCCTCGAAAAACTTGTGGGACCTAATTTAGCCATTCTATTGTACGAAGGACTTGAATGCACAATAAGAAAGCCATACATCGATGCCATGGTAAATATCTCAATTCATTCATCCCTACAATTGTTAGGATATCTTTATGTTTGTATATGGTCAGAAAGCAAATTGTTCAGTGGATTTGTATATTTGTTGTCAGTTTCATCCTAAAATGTGGGGTTTTATATTTTCCTTATATTATTATAGGTGAAGCTATTTGCACTCTAAAATTTATTTTGAACACTTTAAATTTTAATAAAAAATTTTGTTACAAAAATACCTATCACATGATAAATGACTATTAAGGAAATTCTTATAAATCAATATTATATAATTACTTTAAACACTCATATAACACATTCCTTATTCAATATATAATCTTCATGACACAAATCCTTAAATTTTTATTTCCAATATCTTAATCAATACTTAGATGAACAATAATGAAATTAATACTTTGAAAAAGTTTGAGCATAAAATAGGTGTGATGCTTTTTATTTTTTCAAAAATAAAATAAAAGTATGCCAAAAAAATCTTTTTTTTAATTTGTGGCTTTTGTTGTTGTTCTTCTCCTCCTCCTCCTTTTTTTCTTAATTTATCAAAAACAATTTATTATTATATTCTCATTGCAAGTTATTTTGCTTGTGAAAATTCAATATTGCACATAAATAAATAAATAAAATTAATAATTGTGATTGTTTTAAATAATTTATTTATAATTTGACTTGACTATATTGTTGATTGACTATATTGTTGTAAGTATATGTTAAATCTTTTAAAATTAGGTGTAGTAATAGTTTTATCGGTGTTTTAAGTAAATAAAGTTTATTAATTTAAATAGTTTGAGTAAGGATTTTTTAGAATTTGAAAGAGTGTACAAAATAAAAATAATTTTAAAAAAAATACAAAGTAATAAAGTGTTTAAAATATGTTTTAGAGTGCTTACTTCTTGATCTTAAAGAATTTATAGGTGCAAAAATTGATATGGAATACATTCTTTAATTAACGAAAACTAATAAATAAAATTATTTTAAAAAATATTTTTAAAAATTGGCTAAATTCCATTGTTGCAAGTTATGCTATATTTATTAAAAAAAATTCTTTGAGTGTGCTGAATATTTTTATTGGTGTTTTCAGTAAATTAATTTAAATGATTTAAGTAGTGATTTTTTTGGCATTTTAAAGAGTGTATAGAGTAAAAAATTAATTTTTCAAATTTTGTATATAAGTGTATAAAGTAATAAAGTATTTAGAGTAATTTTTAGAGTTTAAATAGCCCCACCCTATTATTTATCTTCAAATATTATCGTTATCTTGTAGAGTATCTTGCAAGTCATTCTGCAGCCTTTCTTTTTCCCGCGGAGGCAAATTTGGGTTTGCTCTATATTCCTCATTTTCTATATACTGGAGAACCTTGGTCATATTTTGCATTAAATCAGCCACTTGTTGCATGAGTGGTGGATGTGACCCATAATTACTACGCTACCTTCTTGGTGGACTAAGAACTGGGGGCAACTTGCTATTGCGGTTGCGATAACTATGCTAACTCATGGTTACCGAGGGTTTGATGTGACCTTAATAACAGTTTTTTATACCGTCTCTACAGATGGCACCAAACTGTTGATGCATATTTCTGGTGAACTTTAGTGAATTAATTTATATGGGGTGATATAACAAAAAGACACAAAGAATTAACGTGGTTCGGCCTTTGGCCTACGTCCATGGGTAGAGAAAGATAAATATTTTATTAAGATCACACTCACAACTTAACTCCCTCTCTTTTTGTTATTTTTTTTCGATGCCTTACACTATGAGAGACCTCTGCTTTTATAGCATTCTATAGATAAAGTCTTTTTCTAACTTAAACTTTATCCAACTCTCCTCTATCCTCTAGGATTTTAATTACAAAATATTTCTATCTTTTAATAGGTTGTATCCACGTCAAACTCTATTTAATTTGCTTCTGGGCCAAACAATGTCCTTCTAACGTCTTTCAACAATAGCTCTTCTATTTAGACTTGGTTTTTCTTAGGCAGTTCATTATCTAAAATCGGGTCAAGGGCTGTCTAGATCCATGACTTCTGTCATCCTTTGCTCTTGCTCCCCATTTAATTCATGCTCTCTATTCTTGGGAAGTTTAATTCTTACTTCCCCATTCCTAGGGGAGCATGGTTCTGCTGCTCCTATTCTTGGGAGCCTAATTCTTACTCCCTATTCTTATGAGTCTAATTCCTAATAGGGAGCATGGTTCTACTGCTCCCATTCCTAGGAGCCTAATTCCTGCTCCCCATTTTCGGGGGAGCATAATTTTTTGAGTCCATTTCTGGGGATATAATTCATGCTCCCTATTCTTGGGGGGCATATTTTCTGAGGCCCCATTCTTGGGGGTATAACTTTGGGACATTACTTTGTGCTTTATTGACTATTTTATATTTTCTACAACACTACCATAGGTCCTTTGGTCTAAGAAGTGGTTTGATTTGAAAATGTTGTTAGTTTTTTCATAGATGCTCCAAATATAAGATTTATAGCTCTTAAAATTTTGTTATTTATAAACTTGATTTATACTCTTAAAATTTGTTATTTATAAACTTGTCATTCATATTCTCTAGAAATTTTTAAACTACACCTTTCCCAAGGATTTTTTTTTTGGTTTTATACGAACGGTTATTTTTGTGCAAGATGAAAGATAACATGGATAAAGAATAAATAGTTGTAAATTACAGAGATTTATCCTTTGTCCATAAAATAATTTAATGAATGATTATTTTTTAATATAAATTATTTAATTAAAAGGCAGTACAAAGAGTATTTTTATGGTTTAAATATCCTGACCCTTCAATTGTTTCTTTGTAAGGGTAAAAATGACAATTCCACATTGTATTAGAATTTTCATAATGATCAATAATGGACAATGATATTAGCATAAAAATTAAAATGTGCCGGACTTGAGTGTTAAAATTTAGAAATACTATTTGCTTAATTTAATTTTAAAAAGAAACATGAATTGTAGCTCAATTTGTTCCAAAAGAAAATTACAAAGAATATATTAAGCAAATAAATTTATAGATTGTATTTTTCTAACGACTTTTGTCTTCAGATAAATGATCATAATGTTGGTGGTCTGATCATTGGCGACCCGACAGTTGGGGAGTACGATGAGACTAGCAAACGGTTAGTCTTAGACCTAGGTCATTCACTCATTTTTGTATAAAACAGACCTAGGTCATTTTTTTAGAACCATGTACTTAAGTTTTTCGTCGATTTGTACCTTTAAGGAAATTGCATAGAACATTTTCTACATATCTTGGTAATTCTTATGGAGATGTGGACCTATGTCATTTCAAGCAAAGTGTTTTTTTGGACTTATTGTTTTGGTAGGCTTTTGGGCTTTTTATAATTTCATATAACAAATACAAATATCAAATTTTAAAAATTTAGCATAGGCATTATATGTCGTGATTCAACCTCAAACAAATACATTTACAATGAATGATTTTTTTCTTTTATATTTTTAACAAAGCATGATCAACGCAATATAATTTAAGGAGCACAAATCAAAACAAGCATAATCGTTTGGCAAAAAGAAAATTTATTGGTTAATTAAAATAAAATCCCAAATGATTCTAAAAACTACCAATAATCTTTTGAGAGAATGTAAAGCTCTTAAGAAAAATATTATAGTTTTTGATCCTGGATCTAAGTATATCGGCCTTGCATTAGCCAACTTCGAGCAAAATCATGTGGAAATAACATCATTGGCGTATAATTTCTTTTCATATTATAATAAATATTAGTTAGAGATAAAATATAAATTAATTATTCATGTAACACTATTTTTTTTAATGTCGCAGGCATATAACACAAACTACAAAAGAATAGAATCTCGAGCAACTCAGAGGATATGTAAGTTTATAACATTGTAACTATGAACATGTAGTAAAAGTCATACACTACAACAGAAAAAAGACTTTAGCAATGAATACTTTTGCGTTGCTAAAAATGCACATTTAGCGACGAACACTATTTTTTCAATAAAACGTATTTTTTTTTCATTTATTTATTAATACTTTTATTTCATTCTCTTATTATCTCATTTCCTTACTTTTATTCTTTAATTTTATAATCTCTAAATGTATAATTCTCATTTTCTAATTTAATCTTTACTTCTTTTCTCTTTTATTTTGAACATGGTGTAATTTTTCTTTTTTTACTAATCTTATTTATTCTAACTTATATTATTATTAAATTTGTGTTTATTATGTTAACTAATTATTGTGTATTTATTTGTAGGGAATATTGAAGACCAATTACATCAAGATGAAGAAAATTAAGAAATTTGTATTCAATTGTAACAATTTTCTTTCAAAAGACAGATATTAAAATTTGTAATTTTTTTTGTATTGTTCATCAATAAGAATAATTGTTAATTGTTTTTAAATTAATTAATTGTGTTTTTATCATTATGGTGTTAATTGTCATTGTAATTTAGTATTAATAATAATAATATTTTAACAATAGTAATAATAAATAAATGAAAGAAAAATTATACATTTTAGCGCCAAAATGGTGTTCATCGCTAAATGTGCACTTTTAACGAAGCAAAAGTATACCATCGCTAAATGTGCACTTTTAGCGAAGCAAAAGTATTCATCGTTAGATGTACACTTTTAGCAACACAAAAGTATTTGTTGTTAAAGCATTTTTTGTTCTAGTGTATGACTTTTACTACATATTCATAGTTACAATATTATAAACGTACATATCCTTAGAGTTGCTCGAGATCCTGATCTTTTGTAGTTTGTATTATATGCCTGTGACATTGAAAAAAATAGTGTTACGCGAATAATTAATTTATATTTTATCTTTAACTAATATTTACTATAATGTGAAAAGAAATTATACGCCAATGGTGTCATTTCCACAGGATTTTGCCCGAAGTTGGCTAATGCAAGGTCTATATACTTAGATCCAAGATCAACAGCTATAATATTTTTCTTAAGGGCTTTACATTCTCTCAAACGATTCTTGGCAGTTTTTAGACTCATTTGGGATTTTATTTTAATTAAACAATAAATTTTCTTTTTGCCAAACGATTATGCTTTTTTTTTTATTTGTGCTCCTCAAATTAGATTAGATAATCATGCGTTGATCATGCTTTGTTAAAAATATAAAAGAAAAAAAAAAGCATTCATTGTATATGTATTTATTTGAGGTTGAATCACAACATATAATGTATATGCTAAATTTTTAAAATTTGATATTTTCATATGTTAGATCTAAGCCCTTAAAATTTGATCTAAGCCCTTAAAATTTGATCTAAGCCCGATATACTTAGATCCAAGATCAACAGCTATAATATTTTTCTTAAGGGCTTTACATTCTCTCAAACGATTTTTAGTAGTTTTTAGACTCATTTGGGATTTTATTTTAATTAACCAATAAATTTTCTTTTTGCCAAACGATTATGCTTTTTTTTATTTGTGCTCCTCAAATTAGATTAGATAATCATGCGTTGATCATGCTTTGTTAAAAATATAAAAGAAAAAAAAAAGCATTCATTGTCTATGTATTTATTTGAGGTTGAATCACAACATATAATGCATATGCTAAATTTTTAAAATTTGATATTTCTATATGTTACACCAAATTATAAAAAGCCCAAAAGCCTACAAAAACAATAATGCTACTGTAGAATACAAATTGATTATGTATTGTTGTGATCTGCTGATCAATCTAACAAGATCAAACACTACAGTGGATCTTGATCAAATCAAAATACAAGATGCTTAACTTGATGATTGAATCTAGAAACAATTTAATTCTATAACAATAACTGTTTACATGATTCAAGAGACAAGTTTAATGAACATAACCCTAAATCGAAACAACCGCAGCCAAGAAACAAAGAAAGATTTACGTGGTTCAATTGTACAAGAGTGGTGCAACCTACATCCATAGGAGAACCTTTCTGATGAGTTTTTTATTGATGATTTTTTTATTGATGATCAATGGAGAATTTCACCAAGCAATTACAAGAGATTATAAAGAACAAGCTAAAAATATCTCTCTCTTCTATCTCTCCCTAATTTGCTAATAATGATGATCCTAATTTGTTCCGTTGGCTAGCTTAAATAACTGCATCAGTAACAAGCCAAAAAACCCAGATTGCACAGCGTGAAGACTCGTGGATAATGGCTTTGCCGAACTTGACTAAAGATTTCTCACATGGCCATCACGTGCATCATTTTAAGTAATGACCAAAATGACTTTATCCAAGTGTTGTTTTGATGCTTATGATTTATAAGTGAAGCATGTGTTTTGTCTCATGACTTTTAAATGCAATAGCCATCACTACAAATGTCGTTTCACTTTGTTGAGTTTGATTCACTACCAAGCTTCACAGATTGCTAGAGAACTAATGTAGATTTTTTTTCAAGAAGTCTCGTCTATTATTGTGGTTGCATTAGATGTGAACTTCAACTTTGTCAGATTATTTATCTTTAGTGATTTTTATTTTCTACCTCAAAACTATTGCAAGATGGTGATTGGAAAATGCCATATGTTGAATTTGATTCTTATAATCAAATGTTGTTGCATGATTGGTACTCGATATCCCCTTACTTCAGTTATGTAAGCGTTTCAGTTTTATCCATTAATCACCGTGTCTTTAGCTTACAACTTTTTGTAGTGGTTTCATTGGTACGTGATAATGTGTTATTATGGTTAATATTGCATTGTTCTTCTTGTTAACGAATTGGTGGTTTTCTCATTTTCCAGGTACTACACAATCCCTTGATTTTAATACATGGGAAGAAGATTTCAAACTTTGACTTTATTAAGCTAGCAATTGAGTAGGCTCCAGAGTTAAAGTGGGTTCAACATAAAATGAATTTTTTTAATTTATTAGAACAAATTTAACTAATAGATTAATACTATGGTGTTTTCCTCAGAGTTGCAAACCTTTATTGATTGTTGTGAATACATAGAAAGAGCATTCTTAGGGTCTCTTATGGGAGACGAGACTTGTATTGGAAACAAGCTAATCCTAGTTTTTGGCAGTATTCAAAGGATGGGATGCAAAGTTTATATTTTAACTTACCTGCCATTTACTCGTGAATGTCATGTTTTGATTGATTTTAACTTTTTCATTCAATCATAAAAAATGTAGCCTGGTAACACCACTGAATGTCTGATATTTTAAATGCCATAGCACTTGAGGTACAAACATTTGTCCTACTTTGTATGTATGGTGTTACTCTAAATAAGGATACTAAAAAAAATAAGGACCAAATGATTTATATGATTTACAAAGAGTTGTTTAATACTCTATTATTACTTTTTACCTACTTTGTATGTGTGTTGTTACTCAAAATAAATATTTCAAAACAAATCAGGACCAAATGATTTATACAGTTTACAAAGTTTTGTTTCGTACTTGATTGTTACTTTATTTTAAAAACCACTGCATCAAGTGTCGTTTAATTGTGGTGGGTTCTAAATGTGTTTGTGTCATCGCACCTTGTATGTTAAACGATAGGAAGTGTGTCATGGAGGACCTTGTCATTCTCACAAGAGGAAAGGTAGGTTCATTTGATCGAATTCCTCGGCACCTTTGAATTAAACTGTTATATCAAAGATATCATTATGTTCGTGTCTTTTCATTTTTAGATTTAGACGGAATGTGTAATATGAATTTCATGCTTAGCATGCCACCAATGCTTTGCTCGTGCAAAAAAGGTAAGATATATTGATGATATGTCGTGTAAATCTTATTGTTGGTCTTGAAGCCAGTATTTGCTAGAGCACATCAAGAGAGGGATTTGTCTAAACAAGGTAGCTTAAAAAAAGTCTTTATTTTTTTGGATAAGGATTCAGTGTTGAGCTGCGTTTTTGCTGAGCATTGAATCAATAATTGTTAGTTAAAAGAAATAAAAAAAAATAAAAACTCAAAATAAATCTTAATCATTGATTCAGTGCTCAACAAAAAAAAGCTCGGCATTGAATCCTAATCATATTGTTTTGGTTTATTTGTCACCAAAAATCACTGTTCGTGGTGGGTCCGGTGACTGGGTGGACATTCGTCGTAGATTTGAACAAGGTTTGTTTGGGTTATTTTCAATGGTTTAATATATCAACAATTAATCCAGCTCTCTACAGTTTTATTTATTACATGATATCTGTTCTTTCCTAATATAGTTGAAATCCACATTAAAAATCAACACCTTGTATAAGTTAGAAATCCGTTGGGAGTTAGAAACTTGTTTTTGATAGCTTTCAGGAGGTGCTATTATTTTAAAGGTTAGGTCATTTGGTTTTGTATATTTTCTTCTACAAGTGTTTAGTTCTAGCATTTTAAGCATATGGAACTTTCCCTTTAAATGAAATCATATATCAATAGAGGTGGTTTTGTTGTCAAGCTGGTGGAACTAGTGAAGTAGAAGTGAAGAAAAAGAAGGATAGGGTTGAGAAAGCAGTAAGGGCTTCCTCGCAGTTTTACCTGCTCATTATGCCTTTATTATCATAATTTCAAGGACGCCTTTTTTGAATTGATGCATCGCATTTTGTTTTACCTCGTAATTATGGATTTATTATTTTCAGGTAATGGTGTCACAGTTTTATATGCCTTAAAATAGTTGGATAATTTGCAAACTAGAAACTCATTCAACTTCTCCAAAATGTTCTTATGCTGCGTTTATTAAACTGGAATTGAAATGGGCAAGAATGTGAAAAGGCTGGAATTGGAATAATGAATTGGAATCAAAATAAGTTGTTTACTTAAACTGTAGAAATTGAATTCGGAATGAGCTGTATTGTCATTAATGTGTTTACTTTTTCTTGGAATCGAAATTGAAATAAGTTAAATTGTAACAAATTACTAAAAAAAGTTCTAAAAAAGTACTTATGAGTTTGAGTAAACACATGTATGGTTATTAAATGTACTTTTTACAATAAAAGTACTTTTTATTGTAACAAATTACAATAATTCATTAAGTACTTTTTAGTAATTTGTTACAATCTAACTCATTTCAATCCTGATTCCAAAACAAAGTAAACACATTTATGGCAATCTAACTCATTCCAGCCCATTCCCATTCATACTCATTTTGATTCCAGCTCATTTCGATTCCAGTTTAGTAAACGCAGCATAAGATTATATGTTCTTCTTCTTTCCATGTTTGTTTCTTCAGTGTCAAGCTATCAACTTAAAATGGCCATAACCTTTAATGGATTTCCCAAACTTGTGATTGAATTTTGTTCAAAAGTGAAAAATCATATATGTATTTAACAAATCCTATATGAAGTTGCAATTCAACAAGCATTTGGAACAAACAATCACTAGTTGCACAAATGTCACACTTGTTTAAAGTCAAGGGAATACGTGCTGTAGTTTAGAGGAAAACAAGAGTTAATAATAACGTCATACATGCAACTCAATCAGAGTCATACAGCTAATAACGCACATGATAAATTGATGACCATTGAATCCAATAATTGATTCAAAAGCAATCTTGTGAAGCCAAAATCAGATTGACCGTCTGTTTTCGAAAACCCTGTAGCTAATAGCCTAGTACCAACTTATGCTTTTATCATTATTGTTCAATGTCGTGATGAGTAGCACAAGCTTTTAGAACAAAAGTAGCAGCCAACGAATGAAATGGAGAGGACTTAGAAAAGAAAAGGCAAGAGTTGGAGTTTGTTGTGAAGGAAACAAATATGTGGAAGAAAAGAGAGAAGTTTTTAATGTAAGCTAGGTTAGAAAAGTGTGTTTCTTGATGAGTTTGACCAAGCTATCATTTCCCTAAACCATAGGGTAGCATATGCGTGGATTTTCCTGTAACGATAGTGCTTGACCTAAAATTTAAGCTTGAAGGTCTAGGCTTTTTATAACGGTAGGTGAATTTGTAATCTAATAATTTATTTAATAGAACTTGTGGTTATTAGAGTATTTAAATATAGGTCAGAAGCTTATATTTGCACTAACTCCACGTTAAAATGAATTTTTTTTTTTTTTTGGCCTTCCTTTATATTTTGTCAGAGTAATACTTAGATGCAAACCATGCCCCAAATTTTATGAGGCATTGGGCTTATTAATGCTTTTCGTAATGGAAGACGCAAGTAGCTGCTGGGAGCAGGCCATACATACAATGTCGTACATAACATACAATGTCATACATACATGTTTATGCCAAGCATTTCTACCATTAATTTGAACCCACACACATTTGTAGTTGCCTATGCACACGATTGTTTCCAATACTGGAGTTGATAGTTCAATTGTTCTTGACAAGCTACTGATTCAACACAATTCTGAGAATGGTTATTATCTGTTTAGATGTTTGTTTTCTCCAATACTGAAAAACTAAAAAAATATAGTATATTTTTTTCTTTTTTAGATAATTTCCAATGTTGTAGACGTGATTTAACTTAGATAAGAGCATTTTCATTATGTTCATACCAGGTGAATGTATTTCATACTAGGTGAATGTACAGACATAATCAAGCCAGGAAATATTGAGCCAGTCCCAATCACGATAGATGTATTTTTGCCGGTTAGATGGCAATAAGTGACCATTTACAGACCGAGAGATTGAAGTTAAGATCTATAACTTATGATCATATTTTTTTCAGCTCATGCTAGTGAGCACATACTAATAATATTGTTGCTTAATCAGGCACACTCGGCCACACACTAATATCACATACGATGAATGATGCTCCAACAATGAAAGGAACATAGGCGGAATGGTGACTGAGCTCTTTGTGTGGATGTGTAAAGTTTCTTTGATCCATTCTTTGAATATTTAAGTAGTTTTCTATTTAAATTAAATCGAATAAGTTGTTCTTTCTAAAATACAAGATGCAATTCCTACAAAATAAAATTAAAGAATGAAGAATACATAAATTGTAAAAGCTAACCGCATATACAGCGTTTGGGCATGCATTAAAGGGCAAGTTAAACCAAGCATGCCACCAAATTTGAACACATTCATCATATGGTATGAGTTGCAGAAAGGAGACTAATTTGCATAAAGAACAAACTTATTAGTCATTAAGACATGAAGTCTTTGAGAAGATGATATGAATTTCTAATTATTAAATTTTAATAACTTTAATTAGCATCTTCAACTTCTAAAATTTGTGGAAATGTTATCAATATAATCCCTAAGGACGAAAATTGTCAGTAGTCTCATCAGTGAGAGCAGCTTCTTGACTCATCCTCACTCGGTCTCACTCATAATTTTGAATATTGAAGTAGATTTTTAATTAATTAAAATTAATAGGTTGTGTTTTGTTTCTGCAATCACCAAAGTTTAGAAATAATGAGTAAGGGTTGGGGTTGGTGTGTGCACAAAATTATTATAATTATAATTATTAATAGTTGAATAGCGCCAACTTGATTTTTTCAGATGTTTCTAGGACTGGAAAGTGAGGTTGAATCATTAATAGGGAAATCATTCAAGAAAACATAGAATGAGGATGCGAGACAACAAGAATATTAAAAAGTATGCTAGAGCCGGTTATATTAAGAAAAAATTTAGTTTAGATAAATCATATTTTGATTTTTTTTTTTATTCAACAAAAAAATTGCATTAATCTCATGAGAAAAGAGTATAAAGTAGTTCCGACAGAAAATTTTCCAGCCAAATAATAACATTAGACGCAGTGACAGATTCAGACACTTGAATTAAGGGACGCTTACTTTAAAAATTTAATTTAGTTTGGGATACTTAATTTTTTACTGTTCATTTAAACACATTTAAAGGCACAAAAACAAAAATTCTATTTTTTTTAAATTTAAAAAAAATCACAGTAATAAAACCTTTACTTTCAATGTTGGAACTCATTGTGACCACATTTGTAAAAGTATCATTTTTGTAAGTAATCTCTACATAATATCTAAAAAAAATAAAATTATATTATTACTAGGATTTGGACCAAATTTCTAAAACTATTAATAACATTACTATCACTAAATTACAAATATTTTATTATATAAAAAAATATTTAAATTCTTTTTATTTAATTCTTTCAAAAGAGTTTTGTACATATTTAAAAGAAAAATAATGGACAGAAGAGGTTGACACCACTCTTGGGTCTTAGCTGGGCCTGCTCATGACTAGACGACTAGACGCAAAGGCGTTGAAGATTTTTTAAGAGGTTGGTAAGGTTTTGAAGATTTTTGAAGCATAAGGAATTAAAATGTTTTCAAGATGGCCCCGGACATGTTTTCAAGGCAACCCACAATTTTCTTAAAATACTAACTTGCAATATATTTTGGCAACTTCCAACTTAAAACCCTGGTTCTGCGACTGATTAGGAGACTTGGGTCAATTTTAAATTTTTGCTAGCATATGAGCGGATTCAAGAGACATGATGAACTCAAAGAACATCTATTCATCAATCAGCCCATGAATATCACTAATGACCCAAAAAAACCTCAGTACGAGAGCTAGAGAGACAATTAATAAGTTCATGAGCCACTACACAATTGGCTTGATCATCACCAGCATGTTCTACCACTTTATTAGATCGGCCTGGATTTGCTCTTCCCGTGCAAACAACAGAATCCCATCTAAAGTTAGATTAATTGCTTGTTATCCTAGGTGGCAGCGTTAGATTTCATAATTGAAAAATAGTATTTTTATATTTAAATTACCTTTTGTTTTCAACTCTTTTCTTATAATTATTTTTTTAGAGTACGTATTCATAGGATAAAGTTCTTTATGTCCCATTTTATTTAATATATTTATTTCTACTTATGAAAATTTATGGTCATAATAAAATATAAATTTTTTAATTTAGCCCGAGGTAATATGAAGTTTTGGGTCCACCCCTGGTTAATTTATTGACTAGCAACTAAATAGACGATGTTTGGATTGCTTCTCCGATGATTAAAATTTTTTTTTCTTTTTTTTTTGAGGAAAAAAAGAAATACTTAAGTAGTTTTTTTTAAAATTAAATTAAATTAAATTAATTGTTTCTTACTGAAGTACAGGACGCAGTTCCTACGAAATAAAATTAAAGATTGAAGAATATAGAAATTGTAGCTGCATACACAGCTTTTGGGCATGCATTAAAGGACAAATTAATCAAGCACGCCACCAAATTGGAACACGTTCATGATTCATTGGATGGTGAGTTGCAGAAAGGAGACTTTGCATAAAAGAACAAACTCATTAATCATTAAGACATGAAGTTGTAATTATTTAATTTTAATAACTTTAATTACCAACTTCTAAAATTTATGGTAACGTTATCAATAAAATTCCGAAGGATGAAAATTGTCAATCAGTCTCATTAATAACAGCAACTTCTTGCTCAATGTCACTCGTTTTCACTCTTAATTTTGAATATTTAAGTAGTTTTGTTATTAATTAAATTGAATAAGTTGTTGTTTGTGTGTAATCGCTCGAGTTTTAGCAATAATGAGTAGGGTTAGTATTGGTATTTGCACAAAATTATTATAACTACAATTATTAATAGTTGAAGAGCACCAAATTTATTTATTGAGTAGCGTTACACATCTCAAATTGTTTATCGTAAATGATATGACATTCATCAAATTGATTGGTGAGATAATACAATTAATTTACTTAAATTTTGTAAGAAATTGTGAAATTTAATGAATGAGATATCATTTAGAATAAAATTTGAAATAATAGGGGTCTATTACCACTCTTATTTTTTTAGACTTGGCTAGGACTGGAAAATGATGTTGAATCATTAATAAGAAAATCATTCAAGAAAACGTAGAACGACAATGCAAGGCAGCAAGAATATTAAAAAATATGTTAGAGCCGGTTCAATTAAGAAAATTTTAAATACCTTTCGAAAAGCATATTTTCATATTTTTTTAATTGAACATAAAAATTGCATTAATCTCATGACAAAAGAGTATAAAGTTCTACTAAAACATTTTCCAGCCGAACTACAAAACTAGTCGTCGAGGCGTGAATGTAGGGTTGCCAATGTTTCAATTTTTTTTTTATAAAAATAATGTGAAAACTAAAAAGTTTTCAAAATGGTCCCCAATATATTTTTCAAGGCAACTCTCAATCTTCTTCATATTTTGGCAACCCCTAAATTAAAATCTTAATTCCACCAACGACTAGACGACTTTTGCAAATTTTGCTAGCTTGTGAGTTGATACTTTAATGCGCGCTCAAATTTAAGTTGGCAAAAATACATGATTTTTCTCTAAGCTCAGATTTTAATCTTGTGGGATGGAGATGAACGAAATAATAATTTTCATTTTTATTTTAAAGGGTTAAAGACCAAAAAAGAACAAATAGTACTTGAAAATTATAAGCTCAAAAGTTGTTTAACTAGCAATTCATTCATTCATTTTTTTAAAAGGAATAATTCACGAGTTTTCAAGTCAGCTTTAACGACAATGAGATGTGAAAATAATTGTTGCATCTTCAGAAAGTAGTCCTCTTATAAGAATGCACACATCCTTTTAAAGTACAGACGTTCGGATTTTATAAGCTCATATTACAATATATTTATGTAATATTCAGAAGTTTCATCGAGAGTTTTTAAGTTACATTTCACTCTTACGGTCTTACCCCTCCTTATCATCAAATTAAATGTATACCCTTAGAATTGAACTCGTGACTTTTTGCTTCCACTGCAATGGTTAAGCCAACTAGGATATCGGGATTTAAATTTACGTGATTATAATATATTCTCCAAATGTAACGAGACTAAAATGATAAAATAAGCCTGTTAAATCAAAAACAAAACAATTGAGCCATTGGACCTTAATACTAAGGTCTGGGTTGAATTTATGCAAATAAACCCAGGTTTGTATAAAAATGGGCCAAACCCAATGCATCTTTGAGTTTGACCCCTTCACCTTATTCCATGCAAATTAGTTAATTTTTTTTATAAAACCGAGCAATTTGTATGTTTGTTTTATTATTCATTCCTTTTATTAATTTTTTTTTTCTTGAAGTGTTCTATCAATGCTGATCCTAGTGTCATACATCATATTGAGATAGCACACATTGTATACTTATGGGTGCAAGTATATGCAACACAATCTAATGTATTTATGCCTTTGTTGGGGTTAACCAATTTAACTATAAAAACTTCTTATACAAGAGGTATGAAATCACAATAAAGAAAATTTTATTTTTCAATCTTGTGTACTTAGAAAAGAAAAATGGTTGATCATGATTTATTTTTCATTAGATTTTAATACTAAAGTATGCATGGTGTAATGTTTAGATAAAATAGATGGACTTAATTTGACATTTAATTTTGTGAACCACATTGGACTGGATCCGTTGGATCTGACTGTCCACATAATATGTTTTGGTCTAAATAGGCCTCAGACTTTGATTGAACTCTGGGCTCAAATGTGGAATCAGCTAGGGATGGGCATGAGTTGGTTTGGGTTAGATTTTAAAACAATCTAAACTAAATTATAAAAATTTGGGTCTGACCCAAACCAACCCAAATATTTTTAACTCAACCCAAATAACCCATTTGTGCTTGGTTTGAATTTTATGATCAAAATATTTTTTACTTTGATAAATTTAATTGTATCAAATTTATAATAATTATTAATTTTATTAATTATTAAATTACTATTAAAATATGAAAAAATATAGTGGATAAAAAATTATAAATAATAGATTTTACAATAACTTTATCCTTAAATTAAAGAATACTAGAAAATTAAAATAAAATTTAATTACGAAAATCATTATTTCTCAATAAATGAGAATGTAAACTTTAACAATAAACTTTCACAAACATGATATCAACAAGTAAATTGAATGAAAGAAAAAAAAAATTAGAGGTATTAACCATATTAAAACACAAATTCAAACAATGTCAATACAAATCAAAACAAGATAAGACATCTCAACTCAGATATGAAAACAATCCATCATAATCATTTATATCCGCAGTACTTTAGTAACTAAAAAATGTGCTTCAAGATTCAACCTTCGGATTAACTTTAGTAACTAAAAAATGCTTATAAGGCACATAGTGAATGGCAATGGTAGGATTCTAGGTTTTGATTAGAGAATTAAGAGAGAATAAATGAAGAATTTAAAGAGAAGGGAGAAGAATTAAAAGGAGTTAGAATTAATTACAGATGGTAGGATTCTAGGGTTTTGATTAGAGAATTAAGAGAGAATAGTTGAAGAATTTAAAGAGAAGGAAGAAGAATTAATAAGAATTAGAATTAATTTTATTACTTGCCTCCCAAAAACATAATAAGAACCACTTATTTATAGTAGTTCAAGATAATCCTAATTGTAATTTAATAAGGACTTTAATTGAAATAAGAAAACCTAATACTAATAGGAAAGAAATTAAAACAAGCAATTAAAATAAAATAAATTATGAGGGTCTTAACATTCCCCGCCCCTTAAAATAGGCTTGTCCGCAAGTCTTTTACCCAGTCTCAATAACCAAGATCTTCCAATCCGAATGATGGTCAGGTGGTTTTGGAGGATTGTGAAGAGGTATATCAGCGTCTAAAAGCAATAGTTGAGGTTGTTTGCAGCGATGTCTAGGCTTGAATTGCTCGTCACAGTTGAAACAAAGCCCTTTAGAACATCTTTCTGTCTGCTCAGCTGAGGATAAATGTTTGACATTATTAGGTAAGGTAGAGGGAACCGGTCCTAATAAAGAGGGTGCTGGTGGAGTATGAGTCAATTGTAATTGTGGGAGTGGATCTTGGATGGCAAGAATGGGGGAACAATTGCCTTTTCCTTAAATCTAGCAAGTTCAAAAGTTTGTAGGAGACTAACAGGTTTGAATAGTTGTACACCAGCCTTGATATCTTCACGTAACCCAAAGAGGAAACAACTAATGAAGAAAGGCTCAGTTAAATTGCTAGTTCGATCAGCTAACTTTTTAAATTGTCGTTGATAATCAAGAACAGTCCCTATTTGACGTAGTTTGGTAAGACTGCCAACCGTATCATTCTCTTCTAATGTCCCAAATCGAGTAGTCAAAGCTCGTTTAAATTGCGCCCAAGTCATTTCGCCCATAGTCTGCTCTAGCCAATGAAACCAAGGTACAGCATCACCATCAAGATGGCCAATAGCTAAAGACAATAAGTTAGCATATGATAATCCAGTAAGGCGACGATATTGCTCACATAAAAAAATCCATCCCGTTGGATTGTCACCATGAAAAATAGGAAAGTCAAGTTGTATGTTACGAGCTTGCACGAGAGTACTTCCAATGCGTTCAGCAGGTTCAAGAGGGGGTTGGGTAGCAATTACCGTTTGAGGAGCAGAGGTCCCTCCAGTAAATATATCAACTTGTCGTTGATCAGTAGCTGGTTGTTTGCCTTTTCGCAGCTGGCTCAATTGCTGAAGGATGTCGTGCATGAGTTCCTGCAAATCGTTATTCTGCTTGGTTAAGGCCGTAACCTTTTCATCGATGGCTGTAAACTTGTCATGGAATTGTTGAGACAACTGCTCAACTTTGCCTTCAAGCTCCTTAACAGTCATGATACCTAAAAAAAAGTTTGAAGAAAATTCACGCTTGGTTGAAAAAATTTAGATGCCGGAAAAAGTTTGGAGGGTGGGCCTGGTTCAAGTCTCCAAAAGCCAAGAGATATTGGCAAAAGTTTGGTTGTTGGGTTTTTTTTTTTTTTATTAGTGAACGGAAAAAAAAAAAAATTGGTGGTAGGAAGGATGTGCTCTAATACCAGATGGTAGGATTCTAGGGTTTTGATTAGAGAATTAAGAGAGAATAAATGAAGAATTTAAAGAGAAGGCAGAAGAATTAAAAGGAGTTAGAATTAATTTTATTACTTGCCTCCCAAAAACATAGTAAGAACCACTTATTTATAGTAGTTCAAGACAATCCTAATTGTAATTTAATAAGGACTTTAATTGAAATAAGAAAACTTAATACTAATAGGAAAGAAATTAAAACAAGCAATTAAAATAAAATAAATTATTAGGGTCTTAAGAGGCAACTTTTTTTTGTTTTTTTGGTGTTTACGGTCAGGGATGGGAAGGTTCAGTCTATATATAGTTCCTGTTTTAATTATAGTCCAACTTTGGTCGTTTCTGACGAAAAGAAGCTAGCGGCATTTGATGTTTAATTTTTTTTTTTTTTTTTTGGTTGAGGTCGTAGTGTGATAACCTTTTGTTTTAATATTTTGTAAGTTTTTTATATACAAAAATTGGAAAATGTGACTCCACTTCACATCTGAAATAATCAGACCCCTAGTATTGAGTGAAAATTCCAATTTCTTGTCAAACTAGTCTCTGTCGGTTTTTATTTTGTTGCTGATGCTCTTTCTTATGCTGCAGCCAACAGTTCTTTTATTTCAACAAGAAGGAAACATGGCTGAATTAGCTGTGCTGACGTTAATATTTCTTAGTAAACATGAACCATTAATTGTACCATTTACTTTCCATTAATTGTATGTTAAATGACAGAATTTTTCTTATGCTTGCCTCAAGTTTATTTGAGGAGAAAATAAGAAAAAACCAAAGAGAAAGAAAGAAAATTTGGTTGATTGCTTCATATCGGTAAGGGTTAATCTAAGCTGGGTTGAAGCTCGCAGTTGTCTCTCATCGTCAGAGCTAATTTGTTTTTTCACACTGGAGATGATGATAATACATAAGATTCAAACATGCTTTAATTAATATATTATAGCAAAATCATATCCAACAGGTTCCAAGATACCTCATTTTAGAGTTCTGAGTATGGCTACACAAACAACCTTTACAGTTATTGGCAAGCCTTATTACTAGAAGAAACAGTACTTTCACTTCCCAGATAAACCACAGAAGCTTATAGTCTATCAACCTTTGCTTTGCTAATCAAAGATTTTTGGCCTAGCCCCTGCAGGTGAGGGACATTACATTCATTCCATTGCCCAGCCACTCTCAAGAATCCAATGCCCTTCCTTGTTCAGGTATTGAATCTTTGGGTTGAGACTGGTGGGTGAGTTTGTTCGTGCATGGTGATATTCACACATTGATGGATTCCTCCTACAGAAACAGATTCACGAGACTCAATAATTGCAGATAAATTGCCTAGTTTGTTTCCCCTTAATTACTTTTCTTTTATTATATTTTGCATGAGTGTAAACAAAAACAAAGAGAAACAATCTCAGGATAGCCAGCAGAATTCCTGCAAAGAGTGGATAAACACAAGGAATCAAAATCTACCTTTTTTTTTTAGAATTCGGAGGCACAGGCACTTCATTTCCATCGAAGAAAGAAGCAGCTTCAAGCTATAAATACAAGAGGATGCCGTGGGTTATTGTTTCGAATGAAAAACAACAATCAGTGATCCAAAAGAGATGGCAGACAAGATTTAGTAATTATTGCTATGTCATGTTACCTCAATACTCTCAGGAATTCTGGATGCACTCTCTTTCTGAAGGAGTTTTGCCTACTCAGAAGAAGAACATAAATTGTTATCCATTTTTCAGCGTCAATAGGATTGCATGAAATATGGGCAAGGGAAGAACACGCTCACATTCAGCTTTTCTACACGTCGAATTGCACTGTTAAGGAATTTCTCATGATCAACAGCTTCATGAATTGTGGTGATGTTCTCCACCTTTGGTTGGTAAAAACTGTTTTTTATATAATAAAAAATATAGAAATATATATCAAGTAGGAAGAATGAAAAGACATTTAATAAATAGATTCAAAGTGCAACAGACATGTATCTTGGGGATGATCCAGATACTCAGAATTGAAATTAATCATATAGAGTATCACAGAACAAATTTCTTTAAGAAAACCCACCTCATCTTTTCCTCTGCATCAAATTGTCTTTCACAAAGCTCAATAAGTTTTTTCTCAAGTTCCTAGGAAGCCAGAAACAGATCAAAATCAATTACAACTTATAGGTGAATTTTGTTGTAGAACACTGTGTTCTCAGTGTGAAATCACAAATTACCTCCTTCCTAAACTTGTCCCATCATCAATAAGTGATTCATTCAAATGAAAAAAGAAAAAAAAGGATTTTCATCAGATCAAAACTAGAAAACAAATGAAAAGGCACATGTGAGCGTGTGAGCATGAAATATAAGCAACATAGAGGGAGAGGGAGAGGGAGAGGTAGACAGCCAAACTTTTTTATCAGATCCAGCATTTCTCCTTCACATTTTGAGTGCACGAGGCTTCGGTACAAATGCTGATGATGAGAGCACAAATTATCACATATGAATTTTAAAACATGTCATCTTAAGTGGAAAAGAGAGAGATCAGAGAGATTAATTACATCTTCATTTTCAAGAGGTCTTCATATTTGTAAGATCGTTGCAAGCATATCAAACGTAAGAGAATATGACCAAAAGAATAAATAAATTGTTAGTGACCTTCATAAGTCCAGAACAAATAGAAATAACAGAGACAACACAGAAACATACTCTTGTTTCTCATCACATATAAAGCGAAGAAATATATCCTCAATCCTGCAAAATCCAGAGAACTAAATAAAAAAACAAATCACAAGATGGGATTTATGAAAAGACCACAAAAGAAAATCTTAAAATTCCTTTCTTGTGAATTGAACAATATGTATCAACCTTCTACTGCTAGAATATTTTGTCAGTTTACCACTGGGAGAAAACATAAGGAGGCCAACATCAGTATCACACAGTACTGATAATTCCTTGGCCTTCTTAACAATCCCATCTCTGCGCTTCGTATATGTTACTTGGAGAGCAGGATAATTATCAATTTTCTGCATAAGGAGCTTCCTACGACCCATGATTAACAAAAATTGAAAGCAAAAACAGAGATGGTAGAGGATTTCTGCTAGACTACTATGAGAAATGGAGAGTGTTTATAAGAAAAGAAGCTGAGAGTGCATTGAAGTTTCAGGTAATGTGACCAGGGAACATAGTTATTGCAAAAGGCCAACTGTCATAAATCACTCAGCTATAATCACAATATGATTCTTCAGCTAAGTTGACTTTGTAACAAAATTGCACAAAAGTATTTTTAATAATTCAAAAGAAATCCTGTAGATATGCATGTAATTAATAACAAGAAGCCTAAAACATCTAGAATGACTGTTTTGAGATCTCAAAGTTGGGGCCACACAAGGGACTGCATTTTATCAATGACTCAACTGACATGATTTTAAGATAAACAAAATCACATTATTTTATCAAACTATTGCATTCATATCACAGGAATATCGGTCTTACATTTAAAAAAAAAAAAAAAAAAAAGCGCCGGCGACAAACAGTGATCATTGCAAGCCGTTTGATCAGAGTATTTGCTCATTTAAAAACTTATGCGGTCAACTTGGTTTCATGCACAGGCTAAAATCTTGCATTTACAATAGTGTAAAGTTTAGACAATCTATCAAGACTATCCAATGAAACAAATTAACAAGTAACCCATTTGCTCAGGAACAATGCATGTACGCTCGTAATCAAAATGCAACTCGGTTAAAAGCACATAAAACAAATTCTAATTAAAAGCACGTTGAAGAAAAGTTAGTACCCGAAAAGAGGTGAGGTGTAGTTTTAGTAAAGATTGGAGCAATGTGTCAGGCAAGTAGACGAGACCCATCTTCAGAAACGTCCAAAAACGTATGCAAAAGTAGCGGTTACGGCCATTATCTTCGGATTCTCTCAATGTCTCAAGTTTGAGAAGCCACATACGCAGCGTGCCATGCAACATTTTGAATAAAATATTTGAAAATCTTTAGTTAAAACCTTACTTGTAACTGGGGATGTAGCTCAGATGGTAGAGCGCTCGCTTAGCATGCGAGAGGTACCGGGATCGATACCCTGCATCTCCATTCAATTAGCCTATTTGTACCCATTTTTTAATCTTAAGTATTTAAGCCATTATAAATAATTAAAAAAATTTATTTCTAATATGAATGCTATGTATAGTTTCAACTATTGGATCAAGAAAACACTTTCTCCTTGTAGTCAAGTGAAAAAAACTTCAACTAATCTCATTTATAATAACTTTGAACCTTGATAATTCTGAAGTGAGTGCATTAATCTTTTGAAATTCAAAATATGTTTTATCATTTTCGAAATCGATTTAAAAGCATTTGGTAACGATTTTTTAAACATTTAGGGGTTTAAGAATTTTTAGAGTAAATGTATATGTGATGAATATTTCGACAAAATGCTAATTAATTAATTAATTAATTATTGATGGTTTTGCAATAAAAAAATAACATCAGAATCTTTGAATAGAAATTTTCGTATTTAATAATGTGTTTCTTGTTTATTACCCGTGAACAATAATTTTAATTTCTAAAAGTGGATAATAACTTTAAAGTTCAGAGTTTATTGATCTTTAACATCTTAAAGTATTCTTTTATCGTTTTCGAAAACGATATAGGTACATTTACTAACACGAAATTTTTTTTTATGGTATGTGAAGAATATCCCAACAAAATACTAACAAACATTAACGGTTTTACAATAAAGTAATGACATCAGAATTTTCGAATGTATTTAATAAAAGTAGTGTTTCGTCTCATTTTTAACTTTTTTTATATTAAATAATGTGTTTCTTATTTAATGCAAGTGGACAATAATTTTAATTCTCAATAAGGTTGAGAATAAGCCATCTAAATCAAACAAGTAACATGATCCGGTATAGTTATATCTATGATAATCTACGTATGAAAATGAAACAGGCAATTCTGTTTTTCAAAATGACAAAAAAGCTAATAAAATATATATATTTTTTGTCATCAGGAGTTTAATCATTTAGTATAAATGAAACACAAAGCGGACACTCGAGTTATTTGATCAATCAATATTTCACAAAAATTAAAGAGAAAAAATAAATGACTAATTTTACCATAATTGAAATAAAATGGAGAGGAGTCTAATCATTTGGGCTCAATTGATATTTCAAAAAAAAATAGCGAGGCCCATTTTCTACACAAAACACGAGCAACTGCAAGCCCACATTATTATTTAGCAAAAGCTCCATATACAACTCTTAATCACATTACTAATTTAACAACCAAACTGGCTATAGATTTTACAAGATTTGCCCTCAAAACGGAGAAGTAACTCTCCTGGGACTTAATCCAGTCCTGAGAAAACTTGCACTGATGAAATGGAAAAGCCAATCCATATTTCCAAAAGATTGATATCTAAAAGTTGTCCTAACACAGCCATGTGAGGGCAATTTATGAGCGCTGCATATCTAGTTGCTTATTTGATTGATTACTCTAATTTTGCTATAACATGCTCCTCACTTGAACATAGAGAATATTTTGCCAAACAAAGCCGCAAGTATACCACGAGTACCACCAACATTCATGTCAGTTTCTTCATCCCATGGGAACGGCGGCAGTTTCTTGGTTGCTTCCATAAGTTCCTCATTTGAAAACTTTGGCTTTGAACGTTCAAGTGGATCAATTTCATGATTGTACTTTTGCGGGTCTGGACAGTAATCCTGAAACAGAATGAACAAATATTGAGATAAAAATGAACACAAGCTTTGCAGTATCCAATATCATGCGCAGGACAATCGCTTACTTGATCTGCATGCATTTTCTTCACAAAAATCTTAAATATCTTGAAGTTATTTTCTGCTAACAGGTCATCTGATAAACGAAGATATGTCACCCCATACATCCTAAGTTTTGGTGGCCCTTCTTTGTTGACACCATTTGGCCTAGCATTTAATAGAATTTGATTGTATGCTGTAGCATCATATCTTGAAAGTGCATTTTCCCCTGCAACTTCAATATTCTCTCTCCACCCTCCACTTAAAACCTGCATTTTCATGTACAATTAGTAAACTTATAGTTTTGTACATGCATGATATATGGTAAGCCGCCTTTATGCAAATTTCTTGAAACTATAAAATTTATAATCTTTGAAAGCATAATGTAGCGGTACTCCGCATACTAGTGAGAATCCGGCAATTAGTCCTGGATTTAAGGGGGAAAATGGTAGATTTTTCACCTGCTGAACAAGTTCCTGAGGTCCACATTTGGCGGCAGCATCTTGTTCTGAGTCCCTCATCTCAAGACAGGTGAAATTTAAAATGCCATAATGCCGTGAGAGAATCCTTGCGATAGGACGGTACCCATCTCTATCATTCAAGTTGTAATATCCTGCAGTAAGCTCTGCAGCATGATTATCAGCTAAGTACCACCAATGGATTCCGGACACCTGTTTCAGCAATAAGAAATAATAATTAGATTGATTTGAACTAATGCTAGTAACTCAATATAGTTGTGGGGACGTGATATATACTTTAGCTGCTAACTTGACTTTACATCCCAAGAAAGCTCTGTTGGCTTCATCAAGGATCTCATCACCATGGAACAGTAACTTGTTGGAGTACCAAGTCAAGAAGAACTTTCCTTGTTCGCTAAGGTATGTTCCATTTGTCTTAAAGAACTCAGTAGATTCCGGTTTGTCATTGTATGTTCCTGCATTATCAGGTAATTCCCATTCAGGGTGCCCTGAAGCTGTTGCTGCCTCCTTGAATTCCGCTTTGAGATATTTGTCATAGCACTGAAATCGAAATTCAGCAAATTATCTTGAAGAAAAGAACCTAAAACTGTAATGTTTTTACTTTTGTAACACAAATAAACCTTATTATCAGAAGTCTACTGATATATATAATCATTAATCTCTCAATAGTAGGAGAGAAATAGGAGTCCTTGCGGCAGCAAAAACTCAAAACCCACTCTCTCTCAACTTTTACCGAAAGGGTGGGTTACCATCAGGCTATATGCCATGAGCGGTGAAAAGAACCTAAAACTTGCAATAAGTGTTTATGGTTCATACAATTAATAAAATTGATAAAGCCAAGCTCACCTGGAATTCACCTATCCCTGGAAAAACCCACCCTTGACTTTCCGGATATGAGGGGTACCTTAGCTCCCCTGCAGGACCAAGTCCTACTTCAATGTCTATTATCACTCCTGCTTCTAGAAAATCAGACATATTCTCCCTGAAGCTTTTCATGTAGTCACTATAAATCTACAAAACTCAAAAACAATTTCAGAAAACACATTATTGGCCATAGTTTAAACATTTCAACCAGATCCACCAAATCTACATGCAACTTTACCTCAATGGCAGTTCTTCCATAAAAGAGAGGCTTGTGATCAACGCCAATTGTGAGGTACTCCTTGTTCCTGTTACCCGAACGATTTGTGTAAAAGATATCGGGGTTTGTTTCTCCGATTTCAAGCACCCATTTGGGAATTGGGATGGTAACGACATCTCCAACATTTCCACCACATTGGTGGAATGACATTATAGCTTGTAACTTCAGTTCATATTGTTGAATGAGTTCAAACAAGCTCCTGTAAGCACTCCAATCATACTGCCTAGGGCCCTTGGATTCTATAATCCCCCACCATATATCCACCATAACCCCATCAACACCTGCAGCTTTTAGCTCCTTGAGCTGTGACTCAAGCTTGTCTTTGTCTTCTAAAACATTATCATTTGTAATAACTCCCAACTAGTGTTGACAAGAAAAACAGAAAAGCAGATTACCATGCTAATAATAGTAATCAAAATGTTACTAATAGAGAAGGGTTCTTTCTGATGACTTACAGGGAGCATGACATAAATAGGCACATAGTTTGGCAACATCTTTTCATCATAAGTGAGAGCTGCTGGTGAAGCCTGCATCTTGAGTGAGATTAGGAAGATTTCAGAATTTCTGGCAGAGTGATGAAGGATGTGATTTTGCTTCACCACTTCACTCTATAGGACTCTTTTATATATAGAATAAAGTATTACAGTACTTGATGGTAATCTTCATCTTTCCAGATAAAGATAAAGATAAAGATAAAGATGGTGCACAGTTTAATGTGATCCCTGGGATACATGTCCTGTTGCCGCATACGTATCATGTGGACCAGTCATAATTGCATAGATGCCCTTATTCACCTTATTTAAAAGTGGGGAATTGATGATAGAGGTATGGTCAATACGGTCATTTGAAACTTCGCGAGCTCCTGTAACCCATTGTGTACTTTTATGACAATAATTGCCATTTCAGATAGTGACAGGATCATATAAAAACACGCGATTCTTAAATTAATATAATGTTACGTTCTTGCTTAGCAGCTGTCCTGAGACACATACTGTGATAGTGAAAGCATAAAAAGAGATGTACGAGATTGTGAAAGTCAATAATTGCTTACCTCCGGTTCTGAAGTGGACACATCAGATGCTACAGCTCGAGGTTCTTTTACCGTTTTTCTCGAGTTGAATCTAAAAGCATGTTCAGAAACCAAGCCTTTTACTTTCTTTACTGTTGATATTAAACTTGTAACTCCATACGCTGGTGGCATTTCAGGCAGAAATGGGCGTCCACGAAGCATTGAACATACAGTGCTTCTCATGATGGCCAAACAGCTAGCAATTAGTTATAAAGGAGATGGAAGAAAAGAGGGTACAAGTTAAGTGTAATGGGTTGCTAAATTTGCTTTTGGCTTGCAAGAAAAATCTAGTTTGTTGTTTCTTTGGTTGATTGGTGACACTGTCTCTAGTGGGTTCCGTTGTCTGTAAAAATGGTGCATGTTTTTGAGTGCTTCAATGGAGTCCTCTAGTTTAGGGAGATCGAAGAACAGATAAAGTATTTGATTGAACAGACGTGTGGCCCGTCCTGCTATTGAATTATGATCGTCAATTTTTTTCTGGCTAATATCTTCATTTTAGAAGTCATCAATTTTTTTTCTATTTTGGACCTCTTGTCAGCGTTAGCCATCCAAAAGAAAGGACATAAAACTTGATATGCTAAGATATGGAAGGATGACTGATATGAGAACCCTCGCTCATGCCGTTGGCTGATTGCATTGTCTGCTTCCCTTGAGTGGTACGGTGTTTGTGTTGAAGTTTTGAACGAAGAAGCTCATTATTTTCTCAAGTTGGGCAAATTTGGAATTAAACGTATTGTATTGAAAAATTATAAAAATTGTGGTATTGTTGAATTGTTGAATTGTTGAATTGTAGGAGGGGTCTAATGATAGCATCACACATGATTTGCTCATAAGTTTTAGCATTTGGAGGCCCGTGAGAAGCGCTTGAGCTTCTAACATCTCTGATTATTAAAACTCTGATTATTAGGTGGCCTTTTTATTTTGGTTTAAATAATTTTATTTTATTAAAAATTAATTATATCATATCTTAGGATCTAAGGACAGTTAAGGTCAATTTTTCCTAGCATTAGAACTATGTTTACCTAAAAAAAAAAAGAGTGGGATTATTGGCACCCCTTTATTTATCTCTTACCCCATTTGTATAATTACAATTATATCTTAAATTAAAATTACGAGAATAGACAAATTATAGAAGAGTCTAATTGAATGCATAAATGATTTTATAGCTTTTTAAATTAACTCGTAATTTTTTCACACCGGAAGAAAGTAAAAGTAGGTGAAAAAGATAAAGAATCTTATAAGAATTTCAAAGAAAAAAAAAAATCCTTACAACATCTGTGCAATTTTTAGTCCCAAGAACTTTAGGCATACAAAAGAGTCGATTATGTGGTTTCCACCATTTACGACGATGAAAAATCAATATTATAGATGATTTATCATAAATCTTGTGAATCTCATTACCAAAGAATCCTTAGCACTCTCCCTGCTTGTTTACATATTCAAACCCAACATCATATCAATCACAGTACTCATATGACAATTGAGAGAACAAGTCTAAATGTTGAAATAAATTCACCTTCTTGATTATGCTCAATGTGAAGATTGAGAGAAAATTATATGGGACATTGAATTATATGTAAATTATAGTAAGAAAAAAAACATTAATTTTTTATTAGAAGTTGTCAATTGATTCACATAAATACAAAAAAATTCTAAGAAATGTTGTTTGAGGGGTGTAAACAGTGAAAGAGGGATACAAATTACCAAGAGTTTTATTTATAATTTCACATATGAGTTGTTCACAACTTCACATGTGATTTGACTGAACACAAAAAAATAATAATAATAATAAAGAAGAGAAGTTGAGAAAGAGACGACGAGACTCATGAGTGGTGTTTGGGATCTAGGGCTAGTTTTAGAAATTACGTGAGTGATAATAGCAATAGCACGGTGTTTTCAAAATTTTAATGGTGTTTATCTAGTAGAGGGGTTTTAAGAGAACATTAGAGATGTGCCAATAGCACTACAAACAAAAAAAAGTTTTATAAGGATATCAAAGGGGTGTGGAAAGTATTGCTCTCCGTAGAAAAAACATAGCCCAAAGTTTGTGAGGGCCCAAGATGTGTTAACAGACTTCGTCTCAAATGCTTCTATTTCGAAGGCATAGTTGATGCTGTTTTGACATTTGTATTTTCATGATTAAGAGTCCATTGGGACCGGTTTAGGTATTGTTTTTTCCTTCCTTTTTTTTTTTTTTTTTTTGAAGTAACACATCCAAAATTTTTATTTACCTATTAGAACAAATATATGCCACAACGCATGAGTTCCAAACGGTTCCTAAGAGTCTCTATAACTACACGAACAAAGGTGACAATTCCTGTTATCTTCTTGAATTAGTTGTGTCAAATTTTGTTTACATACACATATGGCTTATTCATTAAACACGCTCCAAAAAAAAAAAATCAAACCATAGGCACTACTCATTTATTAAACATACTAAGGATTAGTTTGGGATTGCAGTGGCTGATTAAATAAGTTGCTTCTGCTGTACAGATGAAATAAGCCGCTGATTAAAAAAGCAGCGTAGTATTTGATGAACTGTATTGTTACGGTTGCTGTGAGTTTGAAAAGTAGAGTACATGAATTTGGTAAATTTTATTATAAAAGTGTTGTTTTATTATATAATGACCAAAATAGATATAAATTTAGATTACCTTTTATTTTTAGAGTATGTTTAATAAATTGTTTAGACATGCTTTTTTTTTTAAAGTACGTAAAATTACATAATGTGAAAAAAGAACTCAATTAAATAAAATCTAATGAGCTTCATAATCTATTACATGAATTTGATAAAAATTCATTCTTATACATAATCCAAGTTAAAAAAATAGTAATATTTATTATATTCACATTAAATTAATAGTGGAGAGAACATACAATAGTTGTAGCGGTAATTTAATTGTGGGGGTAATATGATACTTAATGGTTATAGATTAGGGTTTATGGTAAAGTAAAATATAATTGTCTTTTATAAAGTATTAAGGTTATAATAAGAACTTTAAAAAGGTGTGGTGACTTATTTAATAAACTGCTTCTAAAAAGAAACCCCGTAATTGGTTTTAAAAGGTGTTGTCAAAATGGAAAAAATTATGAAATAAACTGCTTTTACAAAATTTACGAAGCATTATCTCTGTCAAAAATTATAAAATAAGCAGTTTATTGAATTTCAACTTCAATCTCAAACGGGGCCTAACATACATGTGGCTTATTTATTAAACACGCTAAAAAAAAAACATAGGCACTATTGGTTTATTAAACATCTAATTGTGGTAAGTTATCAATAAATTTATTACATTTTTTTTAATTATTATTTAGCTTAACAGAAACTCAATTCTTACTCTACTCATAAGTGGGATCCGAACCTTAAGTCTCTTATTTTCACACTAGAGATTTTATATCTCAATTACATAGCACCCACACATGCAATAGAATTATGCACGTTTGTGTTTAACCCACTCGAAATAATTTTAAATGTTTAATATGGATATAAATTCAATATTTATAATCACATCTAGCAAGTCAAACAACCACAACCAATATCCAATAATTTAATAAATTTTAATTTAAAAAAGATGACTCTTATCTCATAAAAAAGCAAAACAGAAAAAAAAAATGACAATTGTATTGCAATTGTACTTTTAAAGTTTGAAACGAGTTCAAATGACAATAATATATTCCCGTTAAATAGGGGTTCATGGATTGAGATCTTGAACATGAGTTATTAATTGGATGACAAAAATATAATACAATTATTTGCGATATTTTTATGATAATCCAAAACTAAAAGTTTCATAACATATTCATAATGTGTTAACAACGTCATCACTTTTAACAGAAATTATCTGGGTGAAGTTATTCATGATTTTTTAATTTTAAAAAACACAAATTCTTAAATCGACATGAATGATTTTTAAAGAAGATTTCAATTAGACAAACGCCTTTTTTTTAAAAAAAGAAAACAATTAAAATTAAGAAAAGAAAGAGTTGGCATCCTTTTTTTTTTCCTTCAATACAAATCTAAATATAACCCATTAAAGTAAAATCAAATCAAATCAAATCCAAAATCTATTTTTTTAGAAACAAAAAATAAAACAGAAGAAAGATAAGAATTAAATAAAATCTATAATTATTTGTGCCATTTTCATAAATAAAAGGGGGTCCTGCATAGTTCTATTTACAATAACTTCAGTGAAACTAGAAGTTGACTCTAATTTGGCAATACAGTAGATTTAAAACAATTGTTATTAGCTATCCTATAAAAATAATTAATTGTAAAGAGAATTAGTTAAATGTTTGGCTTTGGTAAAATTTATTTTTATAAATGTTGTCAGTTTTAAAAATAAATATATGTACTTAATAAATCTTACTATTAAATTATTGTAATAATGTAAATAACTTAATTGGATATAATATTATAAAATTTATTTAAACATTTATAAACATATAGATAAATATTTTTTAAAATATTTTATATTATTGATTTCTTTTTTAATTTTTTATATCAATAAATAATAATAATAATAATAATAATAATAATCTCTTTAAAATTAATGATTTTATTACTTAATTAATAAAGATAATTTTAGATTTTTATAATACATATAAAGATACATATAAAATTATATTAAACATAAAAATAATTCTCAAAAAAAAGATTTTAAAAAACGACTTCTTCTCTGTTTTTCAAAATCCATTATAAAAAAAATAATTTTACTAAAAATAATTTTTTAAACAAATTATCAAACACTAAAATATAAAAATAATTTTTTTAAAAATTTATCAAATACTAAAATTAATTTTTAATTTTTTAAAATTAATCTTAAATCTTTCTAAAGTAATCAAAAGACCCATTATATTACTTATATTTACGCCAATATAATTAGTTGTAAGTTAGAAAAAACCGAAAGCAAGACCTGCAAACGGCTCCATCACCAGGGGCGACACGGCAGACAGACATGCCCGTCCGGCTCGACTCTCTATACATCTCCTTCTGCGTTTCCACTATTACCCCTGGCTCCGTCGAATATACAGAGTGACAGACAAGACAACAGTCATACGTAACTTCTGTTCATTCTCCTTTGTTATGCGCAGAGCAAGTGATTCACCCCATTTGAGCATCCAGGGTCAATTTTGCGAAAAATTTTACCAACCCTCTCTCTCGAGTCTCAAACTGCAAAATATATATATTTATAGAATGACGATACAGTTAGAAATTTTTATATAAATTTATTTTATATAAATTAATATAATATTAATTTATTAATTAAATAAAAATATAAAATAATATAAATAAATTATGTAAAAATAATATAAATAAATTATATAAATTAAAAAATATTTAATTCAATCAATTTTATTATATTATATTAATTTATATAAAAATTTATGATTATTTCATTACTCATATTATTTATACGTATAGTAGAAGCGAAGTAAGAAACAGCCGCAGCAACAACAACGTACAGCTCAGCAAAACTGAGTGGGCCTCACGTGCAAAGACTCAATAAAGAAACGGTACCAACCAAAAAGCAAGCTACAAATGCACAGTCAGAAGTCAGTAGTCCCTCACCCACACTCACTCATTCTTCTTCTCACTGCTCAATACAAACCATGAAAAAAAAAAAAAAAGAACCAAAATTGAGTAGAGCGGTGTTACTGTTACCGTACTCATCTATCTACCTCATTCTCACTCTCACTCTCACTCGCGCCTCACCTAAACAAAAATACAAAAGTAAAAACAAAACCCACATTTCAGAATTCAGATTCGGTTCAGAGAACCCCAGTCCCATTCCCAGAGAGTTAATAATAAAACATGTGTTATGTGGGGAAAGCAACAAAGATCTTCATTTTCATAGTCACCGTGCTGGTGGTTCTGGGTCTCGTATTGGGGTTTGGTCTCTTGCGCCGTAGCATCCAAAAATCTCATGAATGCTCCGGTGACTCTTGCCATTCACCTTCACCACCTATGCTCTACCCAAACCCCATTCCCAATCCCAATTCCCCCAGTTCAAACACTAGCCCTACCCCACCTAGCCCTGGCATTGGCTCGACGACTCCACCTGGCCCACAATCTCCAAATCCCAGCTCAAACCCACCTGCCCCACTTACCTCGATCGCCCCTCCTCCGCCTATTAATAACCCAACTCCTCCGCCACCAATGCTGACGTCACCACCGCCTCCGTCGCAGCAGCAGGTTATCACCACTGCGGCGCCGCCGGCGGGCAGTCCATCAAATCTCGCGTTGGTGAGTCCTGGCCCGGCGAACGGTTAGTTTGGTTGGTTTAGGCTCATTCGATTAATCATTTGTCGTTAGATTATTTTATTTTAATGGCATCGTGTTAATTTGGATCAATTTTCGGGTGAGATTGTACAGATCAATAGATGAGTAGTTTTTACTTTTCTATTATCGAGATTTAGATTTTTACCTACCTGTGACTTGTGACTTGTGACTTATCCTTCAATTCAAGAGTAGTGAAATTTACAAGTATTTTCTATGCATATGCATATGGTTGGTTAGTTTTACGATGTCAAAATTGTCAAATCGCTTGCTCTATCCAAAGACATTGATTTTATATTCGAGTAAAACTTCAGCTACAATCAAGCTGATCCCCAGTGGTCTCAAGATTTCTTTATGTCACAAATTGGGAAAAGGAAGAAACTAAAGAATAACTAAAAGAGTTAAAGAATGTGCTTGGTAGAATGGTAAATAGAGTATTAAAGTGGGTAGATCAAAAGGTTTTGAAGGGCTAAATAAAGAATCCGATGATACAATTTGTCTTGTTTTTTTGTACAGCAGAAAAAAAGAACTTCTGCGACAGGTAAGGTAATCGTTCTTCTGGTGGGTTCCAACCACCAAGGAATCTTCAAAGCTGTAACTGTGAATCTGTCAGTTGATTTACAATTTTTTTTTTTAATATGTACGTAATATACGGATCAGGCTACGGTACAATTGTAGTACCGTATACGGATCAGGCTACGGTACAATTGTAGTACCGTATTACAGTTGCATCCAGTCATTGGATGCACTTAAATTAGTGGGATCTACTGACATCCAACGGCTGGATGTAACTGTGGCATAGTTACATTCAGCCGTTGGATGCACTTAAATTGGTGGAGTCTACTGACATGCAACAGCTAGATGTAATTGTGGCACAATATTATAGTTGCACCACAAATTTCCCCGTAATTTACATATTTATACCATGCAAAAAAAAAATTGTAGTTGGTAATAATTAATCGACTGATAAGAGTGAGTATACACACAGACACACACGTCTCTTTATTTATGCAATGGAAAAGTTCCCTGTTCATTTCCTCGTTATGATTTCACTGCATGTAATGATTTACCAAACCAAAGGCATCATCCGATTTTAGCCGGTGAGATGAGATGAAATAATTCTCTGCGGTGGGAGAGAATATGTTATGGTACGAGGGTCACACTCACAGCTCATCAATGACCAACACTAGGCCCCTTCTTTCCATTGGGTTTCGCGCTTGCCGCTTGGATTGGAGCCCCACTGGGACTATTAGTACTGCTCCATAATTCTTATAGAACCCCTCTTTTGTCTTTCTATAGGACAAAACTACGTTACAGAATCTGTAAGGTACAGACTGCAGCATCAGCCGTTGGATGTGGTTGGATGTGGAGTGAGAAACTAAACAAAAGAAAATCGGATGGTGGGATGACGGGAGATGTTTGTTACAGAATCTGTAACATAGACAGGTCCCTTTCTATAATCCTCTTTCTAACTCTTACACCTAAAGATGGCCAATGGGTCGGGCGGCACGTGGCACGGCACGGGTACGGCATGTGTCCGTACGGCACGGCACGGCACGAGCACGTTTCAGTGAGGCACGAGGCACGGCACGGCACGCACGTGGGCCATGCCGGGCCTAGAATTTTAGGCACGCGGGCCTTAAAGCACGGCATGATTAGAGATGGGCCAAAGCACGGCACGCGAAAAAGCACGTAATAAGCACGGTTCATTGGTGGGCTAGCACGCGGCCCGTGAGCCATCAATAGCACGTGGGCCAAAATATATCTAAGTAATTTTTTTTAACAAAAAGTAAATATAAAATGTTATGAAATTAAAGTAAAATATCTTGAAATTAAATGTTTTAATATATTTTTTAGCATAGACTTTTAAAAATTAATTTAAATAATTAAATCTTAGTTTAAATAAATATTCTAATTTTTTATGTTTATAATTTATTAAATGAATAAGTAGATATCATGATTTTAATAAATAAAATTATAAATATCATAATTTTATTTATGATATTTATTAAATGAATAATGTTATTTATGATATTTATTTAATTATTTAATTATATTTATAATTTATTAAATGAATAAGTAAATAACTAAATATCATGATTTTAATAAATAAAATTATAAATATCATAAATTATAAATTATAAATTATAAATAAAAAATAAATTTTTTTACAAAATTAATAATAAAATATTTTTCATATGAAATATTTTTCATATTAATATTAAATCATAACTTGTAAGTTGTGACCTATGATTTGTTATATTAATATTTCGTAGTTATGACTTATTGTAATGATTATTCGAGGATTGTATTTTTAATTTTAATTAATTATTATTATGATCTATGGAATTAAATTTATGTATTATTGTGTTATGAATTATGATTGATTATTGTGAAATAAAATATATAGTTGTAAAATTGTGATAAACTAATAATAAAATGTTAATTGTTCTCTTAATAAAAATTAATATGATTATGATTATGAATATTATTATTATGTTGGTGGGCTTAAAAAAGCACGCAGGCACGTGGGCTTTAATAAAGCACGCCAAGCACGTGGGCTTTTTTAAGCACGCTAAAAAAAAAAAAAATTTGGTGAGCTTTTTTTAGGCACGGCCCACGGCACGGCACGAGCGGGCTCGTGCCGTGGGCCGTGCCGGGCTTAACTGAAAAAAAGATAGGCACGGCCCACGAGCCCTTGTGGGCTGACAATTGGTGGGCCGTGCCGACACGGCACGGCCCATTGGCCATAGTTACTTACACCCACAAAACTAATTAACTAACAACAGTTTTTTTTTTCTTCAATAACTTTACATTTTACATTTTAATCAATGTGATTCTACTAACAGGGGCGGCTTTAAAGTATTTAGAGTTTTAGGTAAGTTCTTTTTATGAGACCTCTTTTTATTTTATAACTTTAATACTCAAATAAATATAAAAGAGTTCAATATTCATTCGATCTTTAATTCTTGAATTCTAACAATAATCAAGAAGATTATAAAAAATTTCAAAAATAAAATCTACAAAAATAGTCAAGAAGATATCGGTTTTATTTCCATTAGAGCCATTACAAAAATAAACAAATAAATAAACAAGAATAATACTATTTTCTAATAGAATATTTAGAATAATAGCACATAAAAAGTTGAAATTATGAATTGATGATCAGATAATGGATACAAACTTTATATTTCAAGATACCATTTTTTTTAAATAAACCAATAAATGAAATAATTTTCTTTGTAGAGAAGAGTTCAAGAAATTTATTCACATTTTGATTTTTGAGATTATGAGGTTTTTAATAAAAATTAAAAGGAACAATAAAAGTCAAAGATTGTAATATTAAGTAATTAAGTTTTTATAGGAAAATGAAAATGTAAAGAATTTATTTTTTTTGGTAGAAAGAAACAAAATTAATGGTTAGATAATATTATTAATTATATCTCTGTAATATTAAGATTACCAAATATAGACTTTCTATAAAAAAAAGAATTATTAATTGTAGGATAAATATTAATTAGAGAAATGTCTAATAGGCTTTTCTAAAATACGTAATTTAAAAAAATCTTTACTAATTAAGAAATTATTAAGAAAATACTAAAAAAATAAGGTCTTCTCAAAATATGAGATCTTAGATGACCGCCTTATTCGTCTATACTTAAAGCCACTTATGTCTACTAATATATTTTTATCTTATCAGTCTCTTCATCCATTTTAATTTTTTATACAACTTAAAAGAATAATTTTTTTCTTAATAATTTCTTTGCATATGAACTTTTTTTAAAAGGTTATAGATTAACTATTTAATTTTTTTTATCTAGTTAAATCAAATAAATATATATGTTGTTTTTTAAGTTAAATATGATTTAATCATTTTTAAATTTTATGATTTGAAGTTAGAGTGGAAGAATAAAAAAATTTAACAAAGGGTAATTTTTGGATACCTCCATTGATGTTTGGCTTTGTTACACTGGGAGATAATTAATTCATATATTAACATATCACCCCCTTAATGTATATAAGCGTTAGAGTGCAGTTTGATAGTTAAGGCTAGTAACGTAATTGCAAAAATTTACATTTTTTTAGCTAACGATGATGAGATGCTAGTGCGAATAGACTGAGGCTTTTGCATCGAATAACACGAACTAGATCTTGATCTTGAGTCGTACATGGAATCATATTTCGATGATGAAACTTCTCTTTTGCAGCTTGATTCATACGAACTCGAGCTCGAGTTCAACAACACAAAAGTAGGAGATAACGAAGAAGAATTATCGGTGGTCATGGATTTTCTTCGAACAACGTCTTTATTTTCAAAAAGTAACCTTCTTCTTTGTTCGCCTCTCAATTATGCAAGCTCTTGATAACGTACTACTATCCATATCGCCTTGTCAAGCCATTGTCATGCTGCTTCTTCCTCATTCTTTATGATAAATTAGCTCTCTGTCTCCCCCACCACCAATTTCATTACCATTTGATTCACCGATCGAACGATAGATAACATCAAGAAGAGTTGAAGTGAAAGAAGGGTTGTCTTTTCTGCTTCTTCTTTGATGGTGATGACATTGAGCTCGTAATATCTATATAGGGCTATATAATGTAATATAGAATTAAGATATTACATAAAGTAATAAAAAACAGTAGCTATCTTTTTTAAAAAAAAATGAAACGATGAAATAACAAAATATGTGTTGGGTCCATCTCATTTAAGGCCCAAAAGCCCAAAGTCCAAAGTCCAAAGTCCAAAAAGGCTTGCTTGATGTGCAATTAATATTAAACTTTAGGCTTGGATGAAAATTGCCATGAAATTTGGCTTTAAAAGGCAAGCGACTGACTTAATTTGTGATATCACAAAAAGACGAGTGAAGAAAAGATGAGAGAGAGAACAATGGCGTGAGATTAAATTTGGGGGCTATGATTTTAATATTTTATTGAACGATTGGAAGGTGAAATTAACTTTGTTTTCTCTCAAATTTTGAGGGTAAATTTCTGACATCACCCTCTATAATGTTACTAGTTTTGATAATATAAAAGAAAAGAAGATGATTCTCTTGTCTATAAAAGGCAAGGGGATGCAAGCGAATGCAAGCGAATGCAAGCGAATAAGCAGGCCAGAAGCCAGGGAGTCGAGTTCTGCGAGAGAGTGATAGTCAAGGGTGTAGCTGAAGAATTTCTTTATTTTTTTATTTCTTCTCTTTATTTTTGTTTCCATTTGTATCAATTTTCTTTGTAACATATTTCAAAAAGTTTATCAATTAAAATAGTGTTGTGTTTTCTTTCAATATGAGTGGCTAATTTTATTAAGTTGAGGTGAATGATGAAACTCAATGTTTCAAACTATTAAATTTATTATTTTCTCAAATGAGTTTTTAAGTTTAATTTATTCATTTCTAGTTATTTTTATGTCATGTTAATTTATAGATTTTCTTGGTATGATATGGTATTTTGACATAATGTCGACACATTAATATAGTGTGCCACATTAGATACTTTATTCCATATTTATCCACACACATAGAATTAAATGATATAATAATTAACTGGTAAAAGTGATGCAAAATATAAATGAGAGAGTATTAAAATTATATTTTGAATACAGAGAGTGGATCTCGAACCTTAACATATTTTTAAATTGATTTCAAATAATTTCTTTTCCCCACAATTAATTTTCTTAGTTTTAAATTGACTACTAGATTTAAAATTCCTTGTGGTTCGACCCCGGATTCACTGGGTTATATTATAACTAAACACTCTTATGCTTGGGAGTAATACACTTTTGAGTCGTGTCAAGTTTTTAGTGTCTTTGCCGGTGGATTTTCTAAATTTAGTGTTAGTTTGTCTTTATTTTATTTTTATTGTCGTTACTATCGATTCTATTTTATTCTCTTTTTGCAAAACTTCAGTTAGCACCCCTCCACTTTTTAAACTTTAACATTATCCATAACATTTGTGAGAAACCTCATTTTAGCCCAGAAACCTTTGCAAATCAGTCCCCAAATCGAATTTATTTCTTTAAATTTCTGCAATTTACTTTCCGCATTTATTTTAAATGATCGGTTCTACAGCTTGACTGTTATTTAAATTTTGTTAATTTATGTATTTTTGTTTATATGGTCGGTTCTACCATCTAGCATTTTAATTTCAGTTTATTTATTGTTGTACACTAATTTATTTAATTTTATGTTTTATTATATGGCTGGTTTTAAAATACCGCCTAAACTATTTCTTTTAATTTCTTTGTTTATGACTGGTTTCACCGTCTAATTTATTTATTTGATTTATTTTTAGTTTGCTTATTTTTATTTCGTATTTTTACTTATTTAATTTCCAATTTATTTTTATTTTCTGCAATTTGCATTTAGCGTTTTATGCATCATTGGTTTAACACACATCATTAGCATTGCATGTGTCGTTGGTCTCGTACAAATAGTGGTAGATTAATTAGAAGATCACCTTCACCACCCTTAGATATGACTGACATAGGAGCTGAAAATTTTTCGAAACATGAAGATGATCAAGCCTTGCAAAATCTTCATGAACAGCCTAGGACCCTTAGGGACTTCATGCATCCTACTAGAATAGGGTCACCATAATGCATAGTTTTTCCTCCTGATGCATAACGTTTTAATTTCAAACCTGGTATTATTTAACTTCTTCTTACTTTTCATGGTTTTGAGTCTGAAAATCCATATTTGCATTTAAGGGAATTTGAGAAAGTCTGTAACACATGTACTGATAAAAATTGTAGCATGAATATAATCAGGCTTAATTTTTTTCCTTTCTCACTAAAGGATAAAGGTAAAACTTGGCTACAAAATCTTAGGTCAGGATCCATCAGAACTTGGGATGAAATGCAAACACAATTTTTGAAAAAATTCTTCCCACCCCACAGAACAAATTCTTTTAAAAGACAAATCACCACTTTCACTCAAAAACTAGAAGAAACTCTCTACCAATGTTGGAATAGGTTTAAGAACTACTTAACATTTGCCCACACCACGGTTTTGAAACATGGAGATTAATGTCTTATTTCTACGAGGGATTAACATCCCAAGGTAGACAAGTCGTTGAAATAATGTGTAAGGGTGAGTTTAGGGATAAAAGTCCTGAAGATGCATTAGATTATCTTGACTATATAGCAGAGAATGCACAACACTGAGATACAGTTGGGTCTTATGAGTCATCAAGTAAACCCCAACCATCTTCATCTGGTGGAGGCATGCATAACCTTAGGGAAGACTATGATTTTCAAGCCAAATTTGCGTTCTTAGCTAGAAAAGTCGAAGCATTAGAGTTGAAAAAGAATGATCATGTAAAGTATTTTCAAAATATTTCATGTTATATTTGCGATTCTACTGACAATTCTACGCAGGACTGTCCAACCTTGCCAACTTTGAGAGAAAGTTTGCACGAATAAGTAAATGTCATTGACAATTTCAAAAGGCCAAATCGAAATCCATACTCCCAAACTTACAACTCTGGTTAGAGAAACCACCTAAATTTCAGTTGGAGAAATGACAATCATGCACAACCTTCATAACTAGTTCCTCCACGTCAAAATTTCCAAAACTCCCAGAGTTACCCACCGTATGTCCCACCACAAAAAAAACTCTGGAAGACACATTGCATTCGTTTATTGAAAAACAAGAGTCGATCAATAACCAAACGATGCAAACCTTAACCAATTTGACAGAAATTATCTCCAAACTTACATCTGCTCTAACCATGCATGAAAAATGAAAGTTTCCTACTCAACCTGAACTAAACCCTAAGAGTCAACAACATCCTCAAATGAGAAATTCAGGAAACCAAAATATGAGTCAAGTCAAATCGGTTATAACCCTTCGTGGTGGTAAAGTGGTCGAAAAACACATTGTGGACCCTCGTGAAACTAGTAAAGATTCAATTTAAGAAAATATGGAAGAGTCTGTCGAACCTTTAACCCATGAAGAAATAACCAACTCTCCTCATGTACCCCCATTTCCTCAAGCACTAATCAAGCCAAAGAAATCAAACCACAGTCTAGAAATTTATGAAGTTTTTAAATAAGTGAATGTCAATATTCATTTGCTGGACGCCATTAAACAAATACCTTCTTATGCTAAATTTCTAAAAGATCTGTGCACAGTGAAAAGGAAACATAAAGTGCAAAAGAAATTTTTTCTGGCAGAACAGGTAAGTTATATTCTCTCAAACAATAGTGCTTTGAAATACAAGGATCCTGGTTGTCCAGATATTTCTTGCATTATTGGGGATCATAAAAGTAGACATGCTCTACTTGATCTTGGTGCCAATGTTAATTTGTTTCCTTATTCAGTGTACCAACAACTCAATCTCGGTGAGTTAAAACCAACTTCTACCACTATTTTACTTGTTGATAGATCAATTAAAGTTGCAAGAGGAATAATTGAAGATGTATTAGTCCGAGTCGATAAATTCATATACCCTGTGGAGTTTATTGTTTTGGAAACGGAACAAATTGTTAATGAATGCAAACAAATTCCTGTTATATTGGGTCGACTATTTTTAGCTACTGCTAATGCTTTGATTAATTACAGGAATGGAGTAATAAATTTATCTTTCGGCAACATGACATTGGAACTCAATGTGTTCAACATGTGTAAACAACCCACCACCAAGAAGATGATGATAATGAGAATAAGGAGATTGATCTCATCGAACCAATCATTGAGGAACACATTCAAGATGAAAATTTTACAAACTCTGTGGAAATTTATTTTGCTGGTTCTTTTGAATCAAGTAAAGAATTAAATTGTGATACTGCTAACATATGTTCTACACTTGATTATATGCAGGTACTTACAGGTGACGATGACCAATTGAACTTTAAAGATACAGTACAACCTGAAGAACCAAACGAAGAAGAAGCACCGGAGCTCGAATTAAAGCCCTTACCAGAAGAATTGAAGTATGCCTTTCTTGGAGAGAAGCAGACATATCTAATGGTAATTTCTTCCCAGCTCACGCATGATCAAGAAGGTAAGTTGTTATATCTTTTAATTTGTACACATCGAATACACTTAGAGAAAAATGCCAAAACAACCCGTCAACCACAAAGAAGACTAAACCCTCATATGAAAGAAGTGGTAAAGAATGAGGTCCTTAAACTATTAGATGTAGGAATTATCTATCTTATCTCTGATAGTAAATGGGTAAGTCCAACACAAGTAGTACCAAAGAAATCTGGAATAATCGTTGTAAAAAATGAAAAAGGTGAACCAATCCCAACACGAATTCCATCTAATTGGCGCATGTGCATTGATTATATAAAATTAAATGATGCCACTAGAAAAGATCATTTTCCCTTCTATTTCTAGACCAAATTCTCCAAAGAGTAGCTAGACATCCCTACTAGTGCTTTCTTAATGGCTACTCCTACCTATTATCAAATCCCTATAGCCTTAGAAGACCAGGAAAAGACCACATTCACATGCCCATTTGGAACATTTGCATTTAGAAGAATGCCATTTGGACTTTGTAATGCTCCTGCAACATTTCAAAGGTGCATGCTAAGCATTTTTAGTGACATGGTTGAAAATTGTCAGGTTTTTATGGATGATTTAACTGTATTTGGTAATTCTTTTGATACATGTCTTGATAATCTAGAAAAAGTTTTGGAAATATGTAAAGAAAAAAGACTAGTTTTAAATTGGGAAAAATGTCATTTCATGACCATTTCTGAAATTGTCTTGGGCCATGTTGTGTCTTCAAAAAGAATTGAAGTTAACAAAGCCAAAGTTGAAGTCATTTCAAAATTACCCTCACCAAAGACAATTAGAGAAGTCTGATCCTTTTTATTACATGCATGATTTTATAAGAGGTTTATAAAAGACTTTAGTGCCATATCTAGACCACTTTATAACCTCCTAATAAAAGACACACCTTTTGAATGAACTAAAGATTGTCAATAAGCTTTTGAAAAAAATAACTACTCTTTTGACATCAGCACTAATAATTCAACCCCCTGATTGGTTTTTACCTTTTGAGCTAATGTGTGATGCTAGTGATTATGCCGTTGGCACTGTTCTGCGTCAAAGAAATGAATGTAAGCCCTTTGTCATCTATTATGCAAGTAGAACTTTGAATAGTGCTCAAATGAATTACACTACAACTAAGAAAGAACTACTTGCTGTAATATTTGCATTGGATAAATTTCGTTCATATTTAATTGGTTCATCCACTATTGTTTATTATGATCATGCTGCTGTGAGATATTTAATGTCAAAACAGGATGTCAAACCAAGGTTGATACGATGGATTTTGCTATTTCAAGAATTTAACTTGACAATCAAGGACAAAAAGGGCGCTGAAAATGTTGTTGCAAATAATCTTTCAAGACTTATGAATGAGTCTTCAATTGAAACAACATCCATAAATGATTCTTTCCCTGATGAATTTTTATTTTCTATAAACAAAATGCCTTAGTATGCTAATATTGTTAATTATCTTGCAACAGAAGAAATGCCATGTGATTGGAGTTCCCAGGATAAGAAGAAATTCTTAACAGAAGTGAAAAGCTTTTACTGGGATGATCCATACCTGTTCAAGTACTGCTCTGATCAAATTTTTCTAAGATGCAGACCAGACGACGAAGTAAGTATGGTCATTCAATTTTGTCATTCTGAAGCATGCGGTAGCCATTTTTCTTCAAAAAAGACAGCTGCAAAAATATTGCAATATGGATTTTATTGGCCTACATTATTTAAAGATTCACATGCATTCTGTAAAGTGTGTAAGAATTGTCAAATGGTAGGGTCTATTTCAAAGCGAAACATGATGCCTTTAAACCCCATACTTGTCATTGAAATATTTGATTGTTGAGGAATTGATTTTATGGGCCTTTTTCCATCATCATTTGGATTTGTATACATTTTGGTTGTTGTTGATTATGTTTCAAAATGGATCGAGGCGATTCCTTGTCGGTACAATGATCACAAGATAGTGATCCACTTTTTAAAAGAAAATCTTTTGAGCAGATTTGGAATACCTCGAGCCATTATCAGTGATGGAAGTAAGCATTTTTGTAATAAGCAATTTGAGTCCTTAATGAAGAAATATGAAATTACACATAAAGTTGCTACCTCTTATCACTCTCAAATAAGTGGTCAAGTTGAATTAGCAAATGGGGAGATAAAATAAATTTTAGAAAAGACAGTTAATCCAAACCGTAAAGATTGGTCTCTTCGACTAACTGATGCACTTTGGGCATATCGTACTGCTTTTAAAACATCTTTAGGAATGTCACCTTATCGGCTTGTTTATGGAAAATCTTGCCACTTACCAATTGAACTTGAACATAAATAATTTTGGGTCATTAAAGCTTTTAATTCAAATCTTGATGATGCTGGTAATGTGAGTAAATTGCAATTAAATGAACTTGAGGAATTAAGGAATGATGCATATGAGAATTCTAGAATTATTAAGGCAAGAACCAAATTTTTTTATGACAAAAGAATTTTTTGGAAAACATTTGAAATTGGTCAAAAAATGTTGCTTTATAATTCTCGTCTTCATTTATTTCCAGGGAAATTAAAGTCAAAGTGGAATGGTTCATTTGTTATAAAAAATATGTATCCATATGGAACCATAGAAATCGAGAATCCAAAGGATGATATCACATTTAAAGTTAATGGTCAAAGATTGAAATCATATCTGGAATACCAACTATGTGAAGCAGATACCGAAATCAATTTGAGTGACCTACCAAATTTTAATTAAACCTTTTCATTTTAACTTTTTGTGAATTTGATTTACTGTTACTTTATCGTTTGAATTGTTTGATTTTTTTTTTCATTTTCCCTATATCTTGAATGGAGTGCATTGCATTGCTTTTAATTGTGTGTTATTTGACAATTGTGCTTTAGCTAACCAAATTTTTATACTTGTCATGAGTACCTCCATGAGAAGTTTCATTTTCGATCATCTTAAAGAGCTTTTACATGTAAAATTTCACTAGAGAAAATTGCTCTGATTTTGTAAATTACATCCTATTTGGGATCTACAACCACCAGAGTTAGTATCCCACGTTAAAGATCTAGAAAGACAACTCAAGGAAATAGAGAATGATATTTATAATCTGCAATTGGAACTGGAGGTAAATTCAATAAAAGGACGAATGTGAGTTATATTCCTTGTGTGTTTTTGTTTTATTTTATTGTTCTTCTTCACTGTTGATTTGATTTTGCAGATTTGATTCGTTTTGTTTTGATTCACTCTCCCATATAAATGACGGATAACGGTACTCCGTGACTTTTTAAGTCGGTATTCTCAGTTTCCCACAATAACTGAAACTTCAATGTCAAGCATGGAAGAAATACAACAAAAATTGCATCAATGTTTTCCTTCTCTCCCTCAAAATGCTCTTAAGAAGATTTACAAAACTCGTTGTGAACGACTGCGTTTGTTAATAATCAATGGGATTTCTACTGACATTCGCTGGTTAATTGAAGCAAAGGTCCGATTGGTAGGTGAGTTTTCTGATCCATTCATTTCCCACATACCTAGTTTTGGTAAAAGTACATTTGCTAAGAAAAGAAGAGCTAAGCGACTTAGCTCTAAATGTCCTAATTGTATAAGACTTGCTTATAGAAAACCGCGTTGTAAAACTTTAGGAATGATTTCTATAAACCGTGAAGATAAAATCAAATTCGTTAAGGATGGCATGAGTAAAGAATCATTGGATGATATCTTAAAATCTCTTGGGACGCATCCGAGCGAATATATTCAACGTGAAATTCAAAATTTGTGGAAGCTGTTCCAAAAGAAAAGTGTACAGTTTAGTCTTGGGAATCTGACTCTAAAAGACCATGTTTGCCAGTTTATAAGAAAACTGAATGGGAAGCCTATCATTGACCCATAGAGAGAGTTCAATCCGTTACTGGACGTAAAATCAGAGGAAGATGTGAGCCACAATCACAACTACCAGTAAATATTCTTTTATTTTACTGTTCTTTTATCTTTTGCATTATTATTATTATTATTATGTGTCTTTTTTTTATATCTAATCATTGTTTGCTTTTTCTTTTCACTGTTTGCCTTTGAATTATTAAGCTAAAAGCTTCACGCGTCATTTGACAAACACACCACCCCATTTATATATGTATATCATTATGTCCGTCACCAAGATCCTTAAATATGAGCTCTTTTTCAAGCACTCACAAATTGTTTTTTTTTAGAATTTTTCTAATGGCAGCAACTTCAAGCAAACAACTAAAGAACATTTGTGTGCTTTCTGGATTTCGCTATGGAAGTATAAGGAGTTCGTTCAGGCAGCCATAGATCTTGGTCGTGCTATAGCAGAGAGAAAACTACATCTTATATATGGAGGAGGTGACCGAGGGTTATCAAAACGTGTCTCTGAAGCTGCTTTCGTTCGAGGAAGCCAAGTGCTAAGCATCATTCCAAAAGCTTTAAAACCTTTAGGATGTCTACCAGACCCACCAACTGAAGAAGAGTTAGTTGTCTCAGATATGCAAGAAATAATATCTGAAATGTTAAATCATGCTGACGCTTTCATTTTCTTGTCAGGAGATATTGCAACTTTAGAGGCGCTAATGACATTTGCTTTTTGGGCCCATTTGAATATCCATAAAAAAAACTCATTGGTTTGTTAAATGTTAATAACTTTTATGATGGCTTAATAACATTTCTTAATCATGCAATAAAAAATTATTTCATTCCATCCTCAGCGAAAAAACTCTTCATTTGTGCTCCAACTGCTAATGAATTACTTGATCTTTTGCAAGCTTACAAACCAGAGACAGATCCTATGACTTTGACGTTGGATTGGGCAACTGATGACGATGGCAGTAACTCTCGTAAAAAGTATAAATTATATTTAAATCTCCGTTTGTAAATATTTCCAGCAGTGGCCAGGTGATATCTTCTAAACTCTACTTCTTTCTTTAGACATTGAGGACAATGTCTCCTTTAGGTTGGGGGGAGGGAATAATTGACAATTGTGGAATGTCTCAGTCATGGTGATGTTTTTACTAATTTTTATTGTAAAGACTAACTTTGGATAAAAATTTGAGTTGAAGATTGCAGAATATAGAATGTAGTGTCTCTAGAAACGCATCTTCTTAATTTTAGTGTTTTGTTTCCCAAAAAAAAAAAAGTCTTCTAACTTTTTGTTTTCTGTCTTTTTCTCTTTTTCTTTTAATCATCTCCCTTAAGTTTATGCAATTAGTCCCAATTTTTTAGTGTTTTCTTAAAAAAAAAAAAAAGAGTTTTCTTTTTTGGTGTGATCTTTAAACATTGGATAATATAATAATTTTCAAATTTTGGTATTTGTATTATCTTTGGCCTTGAGTTATGTTACACTATGTTTTCCCCTTTGCATGTTGAAACATAAATTGAGAAATTTGATGAGTAAAATTGATTAAGCCAAGTCCAAGCGAGTTTTTGATCCTATTATCCTTGGAGAGTAACCATATTTGCCTATACAGCTTCACAATTTATTGTACAAAATCTCAATATTTTCTTTAAAAAAAAAAGAAAAAGTTTGTGCAGCTGCATCTAAAAGTCCATTGAACTAGTGGATATGAAAGATTATTTAGAGCTTTAAAATATGACAGAAGGTCATCTTTGATCCGTTTGAGCCTTTCTAGCCAACCCTATTATAAAATATCCATAGTTAATCCCTTTGAGCCTAAAACAAAAAAAAAAATTTCTTTAGTAACCTATCATCTTTTCTTACTTCAATATGGAGTATCACCTTATGTTTTATGTTTTCCATCACCCAATTATGTTTGAAAATAGGAATGATTATGTATTGTTAATAATGGTGCTATAAAAAAAAGTGGATATGTATATATAAATAAATAAATAAAATAAAATAAAATAAAATAAAAGAGAAAAAAATAGCAAAAAAAAAATCAAGCGAAAAAAAGCACATTGATACCTCCAAAAAGTCCCCTATTTTTCAAAACATATATTTTTGTTTTTCCTATTACCCTTTTTTGTTAGCCATGACCCTAGCCAACGTTACGTCCTAATAAAAATCCTTCTTGATTTTAGGGAACTATAGTATGAAGTGAAGCTGGTAATATGGACTAAAAAATGTGGTGATGCATAAAAATAAAAATAAATTTTGCTAGTAATTCCTTGAACTTGAGATCATTTTAGTTCTAAGCTGTGGGCATTATTTTTTCATCTTGGTGAGAGGTTGTGATATTGTTTTATTATTCTCTCAAATCTACCATTTTTTTAGAGTGACAATTTAATTTTGAGTATATATTCTTTTGACATAGTCACTCTTGACAATTTAATTTTGGGTATATATTCTTTTGACAGAGTCACTCTTAATTGTGAGATTTTGGGGTTTGATGTATCATTCTTAAAAGTGGCTTGATTAATGTAGATATGATAATTGATCATTTTACATGATTTTACTTAATTGTTTTGTGCGGGTGTGATTTTCTTTAGGCTGAAGATAATGCTTATACTTTTATTTGATTGTTGTCATTAATATGATGAAAGAAGTAAACACAATTTTTTTAAAAAAAATTTGAATTTGAGTTTGAAATTTTACTAAACTTTTATCGCTTAAATTACTAGGGCCTAACAATAAGCTGGTTGGGGGGTGTGATTGACACTAAAAAATGTACATTTAATAAGGATAAAATTATTAGTTTTTCACTTATTGTGTCGATTAATACGCTAATTATTTCTAAATTATTTTAATACTCCCCAAATATATTTTATGTTAAATTAATTCGTAATATGTTAATTTTTATCTTGTAAACATTTTTTCAAGAATAAAGATGGAATTGGAGTTGAAAGCAGGAACAAAGGACATTTGGAGCAATTTAGAATTCATCAATCGAGGAGATGTTATTAAAAATAAAAAAATAAAAAAAAAGATTGGCAACCATGTTGGTGATGGTCAGGAGGCCATCACGCCTCCTGACCATCACACAATTCAATATGTATATATAATATTAAAATAAAATAAAATATTAATATTAATATTAATAAAATAAAAGAAAATAAGATGATTCTCTTACCTATAAAAGGCAAAGGGATGCAAGCGAATGAGCAGGTAAGAAGCCAGGGAGCCGAGTTCTCAGAGAGAGTGATAATCAATGGTGTAGCTGAAGAATTTCTTTCTTTCTTTGTTTCTTCTCTTTTTTTTGTTTCCGTCTATATCAATTTTCTTTGTAACATATTTCAAAAAGTTTATCAATTAAAATAATGTTGTGTTTTCTTTCAATATGATTGGCTAATTTTATTAAGCTGAGGTGAAGGGTGAAGCTCAATGTTTCAAACTATTACATTTATTATTTTCTCAAATGAGTTTTTAAGTTTAATTTATTCATTTCTAGTTATTTTTATGTTATGTTAATTTATAGATTTTCTTGGATCTGTATGGTATTTTGACATAATGTCGACACATTAATATAATGTGGCACATTAGATACTTTATTCCATATTTATCCACACACATAGAATTAAATTATATAATAATTAACTGGTAAAAGTGAGGCAAAATATAAATGAGAGAGTATTAAAATTATATTTTGAATACATAGAGTGGATCCCGAACCTTAGCATATTTTTAAATTGATTTCAAATAATTTTTTTCCCCACAATTAATTTTCTTAGTTTTAAATTGACTACTAGATTTAAAATTACATGTGGTTCGACCCTGGACTCACCGGGTTATATTATAACTAGACATTCTTATACTTGGGAGCAATACAATTTTGAGTCGTGTCAGCTATGTGTACTACAGTTGACTTAATTAACCTTTTTCTTCATCTCTATTAAATGGCAAATTACTTGAAAGAGTTTGGATCCGGAAAGATGTTTCTTATAAACGTTTAGGAGTGTTTAGCTGCAGAGCATATGTTCACATTCCTAAAGATGAAAGATTAAAGCTTGATAGTAAAGCCAAAGAAAACATTTTCTTAGGCTATGGGCATGAAGAATTTAGGTGAAGATTATGAGATCCAATAGTAAGCAAATTGATCAGAAATAGAGATGTTGTGTTTTTTTAAGATCAGATAGTTGGTGATGTAAAGAATAGTGATGAGTCTCAGTCATCCCCAAAGATTCCTATTATTCCAGCTTCAGTTTCTCCACCTATAGTTCATGATGATCATGGGGGAGCTGGAGAGGATAATAATGATAGTCTAAGAGAACCAGTTAACCAGGCACCTCCAGAACCACCAGCACCACCAGTTGAGCCAAAATTGAGAAGATCCACCAAAAAACGATGACCTTCCATTAGATATCCTCCACATGAATATGTGATGCTTACATATGGAGGGGAGCCAGAATGTTTTGAAGAAGTCATGTCTTACCAGTATAAAAATGCATGAGTTAAAGTCATGCAAGAGGAGATAAATTTTTTTAATGAGAACCATACTTATGACTTAAAGAAGTTGCCTAAGGGAAAGAGGGGACTGAAAAACAAATGGGTTTACAGGTTGAAGACTGAAAATAACTCAACAACGGTATAAGACTAAATTACTTGTGAAGGGTTTTGGTCAAAAGAAAGGTGTTGATTTTGAAGAAATATTTTCTCCTATGGTGAAGATGTCTTCTATTCGGTTGTTATGAGATTAGCAACTAGCTTGAACTTGGAGATTAAACAGCTTGATGTAAAGACAATTTGCTTACACGGTGACTTATAGGAGAAAATATACATGGAGCAACTTGAAGGGTTCAATGTCAAAGACAAAGAATAACTTGTGTGCAAGTTGAAGAAAAGTTTGTATAGGCTGAAACATGCACCAAGGCAGTTGTACAAGAAGTTTGATTATTTCATGGAGAATTATGGTTTCAGCAAGACTATGTGCGACCATTTTGTTTTTGTGAAGAAGTTTGGTGATAATGATTTCATCATTCTTTTTCTTTATGTGGATGACATGTTGATTGTTGGCCAAGATGCTAATAAGATTGACAATTTGAAAAGAGAGATCTTAGCAAGTCTTTTGCAATAAAGAACTTGGGACCAGCGAAACAGATCTTAGCATGAAGATTTCCCGTGATAGAAAATTTGGGAAATTATAATTATCTCAAGAAGCATATGTTGAAAGGATTCTTGAAAGATTTAACATGAGCAAGGCAAAATATGTTTGTTCTCCACTTGCGGGCCATTTCAAGCTTAGTTCCAAGCATTATTCTACAAGTGAGAAGAGAAACAAGGGATGAGATGAGTTCTTTATGCTTCAGCAGTTGGTAGTCTGATGTACGCCATGGTTTGTACAAGACTAGATATTACTCATGCAGTTGGTGTAGTCAGCCGGTTTCTCTCTAATCCAGGTAAAGAGTACTGGACAACGGTAAAATAGACTCTCAGATATCTTAGAGGCACTTCCAAGATATGTTTATGTTTTGGTGGTGACAAACATGTGTTACAAGTGTACACAGACGCAGATATGATAAGAGATGTTGATTCCAGAAAATCTCTATCAGGATATTTGCTCACCTTTGTAGGAGGAGCAGTCTCATGGCAGTCCAGACTTTAGCAGTGTGTTTCCTTATCTACTACAGAAGTAGAGTATATTGTAATTATTGAAGTTGCAAAGAAACCTTGTGGATGAAGAATTTCCTACAAGAGTTGGGTGTAAAAGTAAGATAACTTTATTGTGTAATGTGACAGTTAGAGTGCTATTCACTTAGCAAAGAATTCGACATATCATTCGAAATCCAAGCATAATGATGTGAGATATCATTGGATACGAGACGTGCTTGAGAAGAAATAGTTGAAGATTGAAAAGATTCATACAAAGAAGAATGGGTCAAATATGATGACAAAGCCAGTACCTAAGGAGAAGCTGAAAAGATGTATGCAAAAAGAGGGCTTAGCAGTGCCCCTCAAATGATCTGGAGGGGGAGATTTGTTGGGTCCATCTCATTTAGGGGCCCAAAAACCCAAAGTCTAAAAAGGCTTGCTTGATGTGTAATTAACATTAAGCTTTGGACTTGGATAAAAATTGCCAAGAAATTTGGCTTTAGAAGGCAAGCGGCTGACCTAATTTGTGATATCGCAAAACGACGAGTGAAGAAAAGACGAGAGAGAGAACAGTGTCGTGAAATTAGATTTGGGGGCTAGGATTTCAATTTTTTATTGGACGATTGGAAGACGAAATTAACTTCATTTTCTCTCAAATTTTGAGGGTAAGTTCCTGGCATCACTCTCTACAATCCTACCAATCTTCATCTTTATTTTATTCTCTTGTTAGCTGTTATTTGAGATACTCACTTATTAGAGAGATGGTTATTAGGCTGTAATTGTGAGCCAAGAATATTAAGATTCTTGATGTTGTTAACCTCTAATATTATCTATAGAAGATTTTGTTTTGTAATCTCATTAATATAGTGAAAGATTATATCAGACTACGGTCCGTGGTTTTTCTCAATTTGGATTTTTCACGTAAAAATGTGTATCTTTTGTGGTTGGTTTTTGCTTTGATTTGTGTTGGTTTATTTTTCTGCCTAGTTATTTGTGGTATACATCCTATTTTAATCACCCAAAGAGATAAAAGAGTTTTGTTTCCGGTTAATTTGTAGCTGCTTGTGGTAGTCTCTTTCCCAACAATATGATTAACAAAAACACACAAGAGGAGCTTTCCAAATGAGAAAGAAACAACATAGACATGGCCATTCATAGGTTCTTGATGGCTTAGTAAAAGAGAAAGAGAGAGAGAAAGTAATGAAAGCCAAAACTCACACTTGCTAGCGAAGAGAGAGAAAGAGGGAGAGAGGGAGAGAGAGAGGGAGAGAGAGAGAGAGAGAGAGTTTCTATGTGAGTCTCTTACTCAAAAATCTTATAAGGGCATAGAAACTTGCTAGCTGGAAGCAAGAGTGCCGAATTGGCAATGATGATGTGGATAGTTAATTATTAATTAACTGAGTGATTAATTAGTTAATTAGTTAATTAATTAAAGTTCTACAGTTAGTTGATGAATTAACGTGAGACATACTTGCTAAGTTGCTTTTACTTGAAAAGTTAAAGGGGTAGTAAATTATTAATGTGTATGATTTTGCTTATGCTGTTGTGCATAGGAGACGTTGGTACTATAATGAGAAAAAATTTATCAGTCACTGTGCATTTTGGATGAACAATGATTTTTTTAATCAATCATCAGTTTTTTATAATTTAAAAAATGTAAATTTCTACAACTACGTAATTGCCCTCAACTACCAAACGACACTCTAATAATGCTTATATATGTCTGGGGTGATATGTTAATATATGGATAGATTTTCTCAAAGTGTAGTAAGGCCAAACCTCAGGGAGGTGTTTAAAAATTACCTATTTAGAAAATGATAATTTTGTAATTAAAGTAGCTCTTGAATCTTGATGGAGAAAGGGAATTTAAAAAAGAAATTATTGGGGTGCCAAAAGTCTCATTCCTGGATGCCTTGTCTACAATTATGAGAAGAATTACTTAAAAAGACAATTATGAATATAATTAAATTAAAATGTCTAAAATAATTTTGAGGCAATAAATTACCTAATTTTACTATTAAAGAATATGTTTAAAAATTAATTAACTCTATTATAATATTCGCCCTTTTTTCATAATTTTAACAAAAGTAAGTGTTGTAAATATAACAAATGGGATTTCATGAGAGTTTTAAATGGGTGTTAGGAAGTCAACTCATGAATCATAAGCCGGGCTCATGCTGTCTTATTCAAGGCGTCTAGACTGGGCCAGGCCCAAATTTGATCCACAGAACAATCACTTTAATACAATCTGATGTTTTATTAATGCTGAAGAGCCTATATTGATACCTAAGTGCTTAAATAACAATTGGTCCCAACAAAATCGTTATTAGGTAATCTGTTTAAAATTATATTTTGAAGAAAAAATTGCAGGAATCGAGTGCTATAGCTTATCTAATGATCATATGTGTTTATTTAATTTTATAAAACTCTTTTTAAATCTTTTATTGTTATTTGGTTATTTTTTTAAATTGAGATTCTAAAAATTAAATAAGTTATTTTGCTTTTAGTGGCAAAACTCAAATTTTGGACATTTGAGAGTACATGTTGAAAAGTTTTTTTAAATATTAAAATGTCTAAAATATTCTTTACTCATTTGATTATTTTATTTTATTTTTTTTATAACATAACTTCAAAAATTTTATCTATTAATGTAGTTTCACAATTTTTAATAAAAAATTTTTATTGATAACTAAACACCTAAGATTTTTTTTTTTTTAAGTGAAAACTCTACTTGTAAAAATTTTAATAACAAGAATTCTATTTAAATAAATTTTTATTTAAAAAATTATACTAAACAAAGTCAAGTCTCAACTTAAATTTTAATTGATATGGTATTCATATAATTGATAATAAAATATTAATTTTATCGGTTATGAAATTCACAAGTAAATAATACGGAAATAAATGTCGGGTCCCAATCATTATTAAAAAAAAAAAGGGTACAAATATTAGGAATGCCTAAGTCTAACTGAAAAACAGACGTTTTCGTGCTCATCCTCTAAATAATGCACTGCAATTCGTAATTCAAAATGATTGACCATTTCCTAATAAAAATAAATCGTCACTGGAATTCATATGTGCATAATTACTTTTCATTATTTCAATTAGTATATTTAACCACCCACTAAAGAGTTGTATATTAGTATAGTTTATTGATTGTATTGGGGGATTCGTGTGGGAATGAGAAGGGGTGGTGGAATCTTGACGTCACCATTGGTGCTTATTTCATTTGGTGCAAAATTTTCTTCGTATTGCATAATCGCTTGTGTGTTTGGACAAACGTCGCTTTCCCCTCTCAAACTTGAGCTAGAAAACGCTTCCTCTCGTTTTCAATCCGTTGATAACCCCGCTAACTTGATCAGCATAATCCAGTCGCCAAACAGAGGCATCAATCAATACGAAGAAGCGAAGCGATGACAGTTGAGTTTTGATGACAGCAACAGAAACAGAAAGCGTTTACTCTTACGCAACACGCTCACTCGCACAATGGCTGCCATCACTATCTGACCCTTTTTACTTTTAAATAAAAATTATTAATTAATTGAAATTAATTAATTATCCATCGAACAAAACAAAGAAAACAAAACGAGGCTCTGCTGAGTTGAGTCGAACTGTGATTTTGCAGAGAAGCAGAAGGAAATGGAGATTGCGTCATCTGACAACTCTGATTGGCTCATCGATTATAGCATAGTCGACGACATTCCTATCCCCGGAAACTTCGACTGGCCTTCCCAGGCCGCCCCCGCCGTTAACGCGTCCTCTGCTGCAAGGTAAGCTTAAGCCTTTTTTTGGTGAAACTTCGTTTTTCTGTTTGGTTATTGAGAAAGTAATAACAGAACATAAAAATACATATTGATTCTTGAATTTCTGGTTTTTTTTTTTTTTGTTGAGAGATTTTTTCTCATTGTATATGCTTATTAGTTTTGTTGGACAATTGACGAATATTAGAGATGAAGAATTAACTTCTCATGCAATTAGCAAAAGTGAAAATGAGCACTTTTGATTTGATAGAGGGATAGCAATTCGATCATTATAGCATCCAGGAGGAGGAACAAAAAATAAACCATGTAATTTTTTGTTTTCTAGAATAATTGTGTGTGTGTGTTTTTTTTTTTCTCATTCTTTATTTGTACGTGCTGTTGATTTCCAGTGTGACGATTGACTGCTCATTTGGTGATTCAGATGGCCCAAAGGAAGTTGAAGCTGGCTCCCGAAAAAGGTAAAAATCTCTTCCTCTCTCTCCCTTTGTGCAGTTTGATATTTCAGACTAGGCTGACTTTATTTACAGTGCAGTGAGTAGTTCATGCTTCAAATTCGAGTTCTGTAAAATCGATAGTATGGAATTATGGAGGTTAACAATTTGTGTACTGTGACAGATGATCGGTGGAAATGAGAAAATAATTTAGCTAGGGAAGTATGAGATTTGTATAAGTTTTAGCCTTGATGTCTTGGAGATGCCATTGACATTAATGGAGGCTACTTATGCCAGTTGGGCTACTAACAAGGAACAAGTCAAATTTCTGTATTTTTCATATGGAATTACATATAACTGTTTCAGAGTAAGCTAACCTTTAAGCACAATTGTTTAAATGGATATAGAACTACTTACTTACAGTGCTACTTACTTGTGAATCAGTGTGAGTACATATTTACGTATGTATGAGTGTTTGTGATTGTACTAACAATAGTTTTTTTTGAGTTTAACTGTAATTGCTTAGATCTCAAGGAATTTGATTATTCTTGATTTTTTTTAATCAAATATTTGTCCCTTAATTTATTTGTAAATAATTTTACAGGTTGAGGTCTGAATCATGCTGTGTATCTGGCTCCAAAGCATGCCGTGAGAAGTTGCGGAGGGATCGGTTGAATGAGAGGCATGATATCATTCTTTTCTTCCCTAATTAACTGTTTTCTGACTTCAAATTCTCACATTTATTTGGGCATGATCTGAAGGTTTCTCGAATTGGGTTCTATGCTGGAGCCTGGAAGACCACCCAAGACGGACAAGGCTACTATTTTGAGCGATGCTGTTCGAATGATGGAGCAGTTAAGAACTGAAGCCCAGAAACTGAAGCAATCAAATGAGGATTTGCAAGAAAAGATTAAAGAATTGAAGGTGCGTCCTGGCTTTAATCAGATGTTTTAAAATTTTCTGCATCCATTTGGAGATTTCGATTTATTATACCTGATCCGAAAAGTAGAGATGTTTATGTAGGGTTTGGATGACCATGTGCAACTTAGTTGCTGTTTATCCATGCAGGCTGAGAAGAATGAGCTCCGTGATGAGAAGCAGAGGCTAAAGGCTGATAAAGAGAAGTTGGAACAGCAAGTCAAAGCGATGAGTGCTCCATCAGGGTTTTTGCCTCATCCCTCTTCAATGTCGGCTGCATTTGCTGCCCAAAGCCAGGTTGCTGGTAACAAGCTGGTGCCTTTCATTGGTTACCCTGGTGTTGCAATGTGGCAATTCATGCCACCTGCTGCTGTTGATACATCACAGGATCACGTACTTCGTCCTCCGGTTGCTTAACTTGGACATCTAATTAATATGCCTATGCTGTAAGGTCGTTTATCTGTTTTTTGTCTACTATGTAATGTAATGCTTTGGAAGACCTGAAAAACTTAATGATGTGGATATATTCCATTTAGAAACTGGCAAGCTCTATGGATTTCTGCTTTCGTATATAAAATATAGAAAGTGCTTAAAGGTATAACTTGCTGAGTCTTGTACATGTTCATGACAAAAGCTTTGCTTGTCGTCCCTGATTGTGATCTATTTTTCAAAAACGACCAATTTGGGGTTTCTTGTGCTCTGGAAATGTTCTGGTTTGTTGAAAACTTCATGGAGATCAAAACTTATCATATTATTATTTTTGCCTGTATGGTTGCATTTAGATGATTGATATTGAAATTATAAAGTACACGTTCTTCTATTTGCTGAATCTCATTCTGCTGTGTAACCTTAAATTTAATGCCTTTGGCGGTCACTGAAGTCGTGTTTGGATGGTTGAGTTGGAGATCAAAGAGTTCTAATTGTTTGCTTTTGTACACAAAAGGCCAGATCAACTATCTCATCGTAGCTTGAAAAAAATGTCGAATAAAATTAGCCGAAGAAACTACTCACCCTTTTATCTGTCCATTTTATACCGTTAGTAGGCCTGATTTTTGTCGGATATTATTGCTCTTGAATGCATATAGTCGATCGTGATAAGAAGATAAAATACAATAGATGAATGTCTCAATTAATAAATTACCCTCCGCCAAGTTTTATTCTTTCAATAGTAATATATTTATAACATTAATTCATAGTCGATGGTACTGGTTCATGGCATATGTATCTTTAGCGTTGGCAGGCAACATTGAAAATTATAACTTCATGCAACATAACATCGAATGCTATTGACAAGACAAGAATCTGTTCCTCAAATTTCACCGTACATCAGAAAATTGGAAAGAAAACACAGGCAACTTTGCTCAAAGAAATAACTCAATGAATGCAACTTACGTTTTATTCGGTCCTTAGAAGGCAAGAAGCATCATGATTCCAAAGCTGAACCCCATTGCCATGATGGTTTTGAAGACAACTTTGGCAGCTGATGATGGCTGGGGTGGCTGCGAGAGACCACTTGGAGGAGGGGAAGTTGAAGGAGAGTCTGCTGTAGGAACATCAGGGGAAGGTGGAGGACTGCCCAAAGGTGAACTTGATGGAGACGCAGGGGACACTGTGGGAGCAGATTTTGGTGATTCTTCAGGTGAGGGAGAGGAAGTTTCTGGAGCTGGGGAAGCTGGTGATGGTGAGGTTTCTGGAGCTGGGGAAGCTGGTGGTGGGGTCTTAGAAGAGGCTTGTGGCGTGGGAGCTACTGGGGAAGCTTGCGGTGGTTTTGAAGGTGATGCTGGTGCTGGGGAAGTTGATGCAAGAGTGTCGATTCCCACCTTCATTCCTACAGTACAATGTCCCGGTGCTCCACAGATGAAGTATCTCTTGCCTGGAGAAGAGAGTGGGATGACTGTGTTGCCATCAGTATAACTCTTAATTTTGTTGCTTGTCTGGCAGGAATCATAATCTAGCTTTGAAACTTCGGTCACGTCATGGCTTGATGGATACTGGAAAACTACAGATAACAGCAAGTCAGTTTCAGTACTCTTTTTCTTAAATTCATATATAACATGATCCATATGTATGCATATATAACTTACTCAAATTATCACCAACGAGAAATTTTTGAGAAGTTGCCCAAGTTCTCAGGTCTGTGGCCGTATCCCAACCACCATTCGGACCTCCAACTGTGTAATTTGCTGCCATAGATAGTTGGATGAGTACGGCTGTAGCGGCCACGCATATGAATGTTCTTAGCACTGCCATTTTCCTGGCTTCAAATTAGGCAAAATGTTTGGAGAATAAACAGAGTCAATGTGGAATGTACTTATGGCAAAGTGCAGATGAAGCGAATGTCTTGTGATATGAATTAGGATGTGGGTGTGGGTGTGTGATATATATTTATGAGTCAGAAGAGACGAGGAGAAGTGCTTTTGATATGAAATGAAGGAATGATAGGTTATGGCTTCCCTGTGGGAGTTGGTTCAAGTCTTTGGAAGGCTTGGGCAAATGACAGGTTGTTCATTTTGGGAGTCAATAAAAATTTATTTTTCTTTAATATGTCGTAACAAATTATTGCCTGGAATAATATATAATTAATTTCTCCTATTATCTTGCCTTCCATGTGATCGAGTTTATGCATCCCCATCTTGACTCGGCTCCATGTACATCATTTGACCATGTTTTGGGAATTTGCATCATCCTCCTTCCACAGGTGTTTTTATATTATTTAGTTACGTACGTCATACGGGTATTTTCTGAAAGCATTACAAGTTCTTTCTAGTTTCAGACAAATCTAAAACGATAGTAAAAGCAAGCATTTTTCTTTAATACATTCAAATTTTAATTTATTATCTTGTTCCATATTGGGCTGACTCAAAAATGTCAAAGAACCTATGTACCTTAGGGAGTGGTTTGTGGCAAGTATGTGATTGTGATAGCTGATAGGGCTGACACTTTCATGGAAGTTTCACCTAATAAGAACCTAATCCAAGAATCCCAACCCACCAGCCACCATCATCACATTCACAGCAAAATAGGCAGAATAAACAAGTGCGGAACATTCTGAAGAAGCTGCTAGCAATGATAATAATTAAGGAATGCACGATCACAGCTAGCGCCATTTACGTGTTTTTATATAATTGGATGAAAGATTTATGATTATTATTATTATTATTATTGATGAAGATTCTTTGTTATTTTAAGTGCTTTTCGATTCGTTGTACCTGCGCTCGATTTCCAAGTCTAAAGTTGTTAAAGAGTGCAACTTAATATACAATTTCAGAACAAATTAAATAATGACGAATTGGTGTTGGTGGTTGGGGTTGACCAGCTAAGCTTGCTAAGGTGAGCGGTGTGGCCGTTTCCACGGCCCCATCACATTTTGGGTGTCTATTGTTTGTAGAGTGCTGATGTTTGCCCCGAACTTGAGAAAACGATGCCGTTTTAAGGATCAATTTTTGTTAAGATAGATGAGCTACTTTCTTCACGCAACGATGCTGTTTTGAGGACCAATTTTTGGCTTTAACTTCGTCCAATAGGATAGAAGCAAAGAAAACATGAATAAGGCAAGACAGAACCTTGATGCTTTAATTCAATAAACAAAAACAATAAAAATTAAAAAAAAATAATTTTGTGTCTTTTAGTTCCAGGAATGAAGTTCATCACCAACAGTACAGACTCTTCTTCTCAAGCACTTGAATTAGTCAAATGTCTTTGGGAAGAAATATTAGAAAGCACACACGAGGACGTCTTGAAACTTATCAGCAAACCTTCAAATTTATTATTCGATGCAGCTCACTCGAGGAATTTCAAATTATTGGCTGTGCTCATTCGCTCATATCCTGATTTGGTTTATGAATTAGATGAAGAAGGTCGAAGCATTGCAGTTATGCACCGTCATGCAGAGACTTTCAAACTAATATATTTGTCATTAAGATTTTATTTGTCAAAAATCTTAGCCAGCACAACACCGTTGCAACGACGATGGCGACAACAATGAGTTTCTTGTTGAGACCCCTCTGCATACCCACAACCTCCACAATCGTCTCAAAATGCCAACTCCGTAAACCCCACCTCTCTTCTATCCCCACCTGTCGGCTCCTCTTCTCTCACAATTTCTCCTCTCTGGCTCTCACACCCACAACAGTCACTACTAAAGCCTTCACCCCAACTCTCTCTTCCCCACAATCGCAGGACCAACAAGAAGAGCAAGAACAATAATTGGTTCTCAACTTGTACTTGAGGACCAATTTAACCGTGCGTTTTTTGCAGAAGGCAAACACTGCGTTTTTAACTTAATAAAACGGTGCGTTTAGTTTGGGGTTTGACCCGGGATTTGACCCGGGGCAAACATCATTTTCCTTGTTTGTATTAGAAATTCAGAACGATTTTTTTTTCTCTCTGTTTATTTTAGACTCCGTTTGACACAATTTTTTTAAATAAAACTTATTTAAGTAAAAATTTTAGTAGTAGAACTTTTACAAATACTCAAATAGAGCTTTTGCCTAAAAAATTTTAATTGTTTAATTGTCAATAAGAGGTTTTATTAAAAATTTATGAAATTACTTTATTAGACAAGTTTTTTAAATTATGTTATGAAAAAAATAAAATAAAATTATCAAATAAGTAGATGATATTTTAAATATTTTAATATTTAAAAAAAGAGCAATGATATAACCACAAATTCTTGTACAAATTTATTTTGTACAAACTGATGTGGCATTAATTCATTGGTTGAATTAAATATCTCTTGGTCCACATGATTTATTTATATTATTTTATATTTTCATTCAACCAATGAATTAATGTCACATCAGTTTGTACAAGATAAGTTTGTACAAGAGTTTGTATCTGTATCATCACTCTTAAAAAAATTCAACATCTACTTTTAAAAATCCAAAATTTAAGCTTTTACTAGTAGATGCAAAATAGTTTATTTAACCTCTAAAACTCTTTAAAAAAAAAACAACCAAACAACAACAAAAATTATGATAAGAACTTATGAAATTAAATAAACACTTGTACCTATTAGATAAGTCATAACAAATAAACACTTAAAATTATATGATAATTCTTTTAATATTCTCGATTAAAAATTTACAAACTTGTCCACATAATTGAGTTAATTGGCTTAATCTACGTACAACTATTTATATTAGAAAAAATTAACCTACTAATGTATGGATCTACATTTCAAATATTTAGAAAAAAATTATATCCAATAAATACGAAGACTCAAACCATATAAAAAGAGAAGATTTACATTAATCTTATGGATGCTCAATTCGTGCTCCATCAGAATTGTACTCCTATTATTACCATCAGACACGATTTTAATTAGGGCCATGAGAGCCCGTATATTCAGATTCTAAGCCATGAGAGGGCTAGAATGTGTTGTGCTGTTGTGTAACCCTTAAAATTTTATTTGAAGCCATTTTTTTTTTTAAATCTCTTATAAGTTTCTTAACACAATTCTTTATAATTTTAATAAAAATAATAATGTTCATATTAGTCTCCTAACAAAAAAAAATCATATATTTGACTTAAAAAAATTTATAATAACTTTGAATTTCAATTATTGTATCATCAAGACACTTCTTATAATCAGAATAAAAAGATCTCTGATATATTGAGTAAATCAAATGTTGAGCATAATTTCTTGATATATATTACCCTCAATTTTGTATTTATTATTTTCTTTTATTCATTATTTTAATTCCTTTTTTTAATAGAGAGATAAATTGAAATTTAAGTTGCAGACATACATTAAGGAATTAAATTGAGAAAAGAGTGGAGGGATTGTCAACCCACAAAAGTCCTTATAAAATCTGTTATTAATATTTAGGGTGGGGCTATTTTGACCCACCAAATTTCTCTCTACACCAATTTTAAAAAATAAATTCATTATTAAAAACTTAAAATTTGAACATCTCAAAATGACCTTTCACTAATCACTCTCTCTCTCTACCTTAAAATTGCATATTCTTTCTCTATTCTCACTTTTAACTAAACACTCAATTTCACTCTCTTTTGAATTAATTTTTTTTGCCCTTTCTTTATTTATCATGATCTATATATTATACATGATCTATATATTATACTTCCAATAAATAAGAAGTTTTTTTCTTTGTATTCATTACCTTTTGTTTTTGGTAAAAATTAATTTTTTAATATTTATTAACTTTCATGACTAATAAAAATTTATTGATGTTCATTTTTAAATAGTGGGTTTTGTTATTCTTAGTAAGTGATACCAATTATTTGGGGTAAAAGCTCATTTAGTCCCTATATTTTAATATTAGTGTCCGTTTAGTCCCTGTATTTTTAAAAATGCCTTGAAACATCCATGTCGTTAAAGTATTGATACCCATATCGTTACTTTTTATTTCTTTTGGCTTATTTTTATAATATTACCCTTTTATAATAATTTTTTTGTTTGGACATTAATAAAAAGAAAATAATTAAATTACCAATTTCACCCTAAAAAAAAATTATATTAATTTTTGCACCATTTGCACACTTGGTAGTTTGCATACAATTTTTGACAATTAAAAATTAATATCTATTTTTTATTTTTAGGGTTAAATTGGTAATTTAATTATTTTCTTTTTATTAATGTCCAAAAAAAATTATTATAAAAGGGTAATATTGTAAAAGTAAGCCAAAAGAAATAAAAAGTAATAATTTAATTTTTGACAATTAAAAATTAATATAATTTTTTAGGGTTAAATTGGTAATTTAATTATTTTCTTTTTATTAATGTCCAAATAAAAAAATTATTATAAAAGGGTAATATTGTAAAAGTAAGCCAAAAGAAATAAAAAGTAACGGTAGGGGTATCAATATTTTAACGGTAGGGATGTTTCGAGGTATTTTTAAAAATAGAGGGACTAAATGGATACTAATCTTAAAATATATGGATTAAATGAGCTTTTACCCCAATTATTTGCAACTAAAAGAATATATTTGAATGAATTGATGAAAATATGAGAAATTGAGAAGAGAAAAGAGTTAATTAAGTAATTTTTTCAAAACTTATTTAGATAATAAAATTCTTAATTAGAAAAAGGTGTAGAGAGTAAACTATTGAGTTCACATAACCCATCCTAATATTTATCATCTTAAATTAATTGAAATTAAACAAACAGACTGAAAAAGCAATTGAACTTATAAATTATTTATACTAGCATATATAAACATTTTTTTTTGTTTTTCCCCACTCTAGTCTCAAATTAAAGTGCAATGAAAACTTTTCTTTTGAACAAACACAAAAGAATTCGGAGTATGAGAATGAAACTACTGTGTGATTAGGATTTGCTTATATTCTCTTTCATACTTATTAGTTTCTCCATTCTGTTTGGATTCAATCCCCAAATCAATAATAGAAATTAAGAAAAAAAATCATAATTTGCTTACAAGAAATATCTGGTGACTTCTTTCTTAAACTTATATTATCCATTGCTTTCCACATCTACTTGTATTAATAAAAAGATCTTATTTATTAAGATAAAAACAGAGATCCATTTTTAAAATTTAATAATTGAACTAATCCGCAACTCATGGGGTTTTTTGAGTTGATCCACAACTTATGGGCATATTGGGAAACAGCATACTTATTAAATTAGTCGTTATTTTTAATTTCTAATAAGGGGTTTTATAAGAAATTTAGAAGGATGCCAGTCTTGAGGGGGAAGAAAAAAAAAAAGATAAAGGCTTTTGGACTAATTGCACATGAAATTGAAATTGGCGCGGCACATTAAGAGCGGTAATATTTGATTCTCACAATTATCTCATCAACCGCAATTTTTTAATTAATTTTATTTGTTCTAGAGTTGTCTTTATTGAAAAATTAGAAATAAATAAACAACAAATGTTTTTTTTTTCTCTCTTAAATTCTCAGTATATTAACTTCTCATTTCTCTTATTTTTTTAATTGATTTATAATTTAAATCAAATATTAACTTCTAATCAAATTTCAAATTGAAATTAAACAAAATTTTAGATTATCACATAAAATTATAAAAAATATCATCAATAACCACAGAGCTCACAATGCGTTCATAAAATTCAACAAAACCTAATATTGAGACTCATTATATATTGTTGATGGTGAAGAAGGTTAGATGATTGTGGCGGTGATGATGAACTTGTTTGTTGATGAAAATAGCTGGTAAGGATCGATGGTTATTCTAGAGAGAAGGGGGAGGGGGAGGGAGAGGGGGATAAAATAAAAATAATATTTTTTAGTAAGAATAATTAAAAAAATAATAAAATAAATTAAAAAGTGGAGGTTGATGAGATAATTTAGGGAATCAAGTATCATTACTGGCACACTCAGAGAAAAAAATAAAACAAAACAAAGGCCGAATCATCAAGATTCAAGAGTCAAGACCCACGCGCGAGAGGCAATGAAGAATCAAATTAAATAAGCTTTGGAATAATTGAATTGCATTAATAACCGTTCACTTTAGGACTCACTGCTCTGCCACGTAGCACTGGCCCCATGCAAGTTTTTCTCTTGTAAAAGACACACGAAGACAGGGATTGGAGATTTGAAGTGGCCGAGAGAAATTGAAGCATAGCAGCAGCCACAGGTTGGAGAAAGGAGATTTCCAACTGCTTCGGTTATTTTCATGATTAGTTTTATCTATTTTTTTAATTCTCAACTCAATTATTTGTAGCTAATTTTGCATACTAGTTTAAGGATGATATCCTGCCCAACGAAATAAATTCTTTTATTCAATTAATCTCCTTCCATTCTACTTTAACGTTTATGATTTTTGTTTAATATATTTAGTTGATAATTAACCTTTTCAGCAATTTAATTATGTATTATTAATTGTTAAGATATTTATTTGTTTAAATATAGGCTTAGGTTTTTAAAATTTATATGTGATTATGTTTATTTCTAATTCTCATTTGGCATATAGTTTTGGATTGGCATATGCTTTGTAAGATAATATACTTAATAACTCCTTAATTTTTTGATTGAACTACTATGGATTATAATCAATATCATTTAAGTAATGGAAAATGATAGTTGCCTAGAGTCAAATTCTGAAAATTCAAAATGCACCGTTTCACAACTAAAGCCAAAAAACGGCGCGTTTTGCTTGTCAAATATTTCCTTTTTCCTTCATCGTTTCCCCTTTCCTGTCTCTTTTTCTTTGGCTGCTTAAGATGAAACAAAAAATTTGCTCACATCAAGCTCAAATCATCATCTTCTTCAAAGCTGCCAAGATCCTTTGCTTCTCTTTTCTCCCGCAAGAAATCGCAAACACTTGCCTCAAAGATTACTACACAAATTGGTTCAACACTCTACAAAAAGCCCTCCTCCCACTCATTCACAAATCTCTTTCTTCATCTTCTTCACAAACCCTCCTCTACTCTCACGTCGACCTCCTCTTCAACCATTTTCTTTCCTATTACGACGCATTTGACAATGCGGCCACCCAAGAAAACCTACCCGAGCCTCTCTTCCCGTCTTGGCACAACGGTCTTGAAATCCCATTCCTCTTTCTTTGCGATCTCCACCCTTATGTACTAACAAACCTCGTTAGATCACTTCTTGATGAAGAAAACGATTTAGAAGAAGACGATGATGATGAGTTTTTTTGATAATAGGCTGTGGCAAGTGTTCATGGCGTGGAGGAATGTGTCCAAGAATTTGATGTCACAGATTGAGCAAATTGAATTTGGGTTGGGGCTGATACAAGGATGAGAAGCATATCAAACGGTGTTGTTTTGATGATGATAAAAACAAAAAAAAAAAATACGAAAAGTGCAAAAGTTGAACTTTAAAATAAAAAAATTAAACTTAATAAAAACGGTGTCGTATTGGTAACGTTCGGGGCTTGACTCAGGGTTTGACTTGGAGTAAATAGCAGCGCTGTTAAGTTATTTATGTAGAACTTAGGGTATGTTTGTGATTAAGGTTGGACATTTGTAACTTAAAAGTTACAATACTAAAGTGTTTGGTAAACACTATCTACTGTAACTTATAAACTATGTTGATATGATTTTTCATTTGTATAATAAAAATTTTATTATATCTTTAATAATTTGGTAAAATTATTATTTAAAATTTATATTTATTATCTATTATTAATTTTTTACAGCAGCTATAACTTAAAAGATATAGCACCTCAATTTTAAACGGGACCTTATTCTTGTCGTCTGATATTTCCACGAAAAAGTCTTCGTTTGAGTACCTGAGAAGGCGGTAATGACAATGGAACCAAATGATTGCTCCTTTTCTCTTTAGAGCAAAGCTTGCGGAGCTCTTTATCTTCATCAATAAAAAAAGATTTACAGCTTGAGCTTGACACATCCCCACGCAAAGAGCTAGTCCGTTTACACGGTTTTGGACTTGGCCGAATGAGACAAGTCTGAATCCTATACGAGGAACTAGATAGAATATTAAGCAGCTTATTATGTAAACTTTTTGATGTTACCAAATGGAAACTTTTTTTTTCTTTTTTATTGCATTGAATCATAGCAAAAGCAAATGAGCTCACCTCCAGCCATAGCTATCAGATTCTCCTAGATTTCAAATTGAATTTTGTATTTTAACTAGAATTTTTTTAGTTTGTCCAGTACCATTATTCCTGTGAGTGGATGGAATACATGGGCTTAAGTTGTTAGACCATAACCCTTAATTTTAATTTTCTAAAAATTAGTTATCTTCTTCTCTCATCAAGAAGAATATCAATCAAGGGAAAGAGATAGGGCGTATTCTCTTAATATCTGATAACTACCACAATTTTTTTTTTTAACTAACCATCCAACATGTTGAGAGATTTTAAGAATAGTGAAGGTTATTATAACTTCTCTTTAAAATGCTTTAAATTTGAAATTTAAATAATTTAAATAAAGATAAAAATTTAAAATTAACTAAAACATAAATAATAATTAATGAAGCTAAAATAATAATTATTGACTTTATTGGATGGGCCATTTTAGAACACGAAAATCTCAAAATGTATCTCACATTCTCCCACTCGATCCATCTAATCAAAATTCATAATTCTTAACTCTTCCTAAATGTTTTAACTTTATACTCCAACTAAAAATTGAAAACCATGAATCATGAGGGCAATGATAAACATCAGCCTAAATTACAGCAAGCAAATCATGTACAACAATTGCAGAATCAAGAGAAAGGGTCACAAGGATCAAATAAATTACAAGAAGCAAATCATGTGCAGAATTGCAAAACCAATAATAACGATCACAAGGAACAAATGGCTACAAATCAGACTAGGAAAGCTTTTGAAAAAAAAAAATTGTCAACCTTCCATAAAGCTTTCATAGTCACATGTTTGATCAAATCTTTGTAAAATACATATGAGAAAATATTGTAAATAGTATTAAAAGGCATAATCATAGGGATTCTTTTATAATTCATATCAACCAAGAGTTGTATATAAGTACCATGTTTGTATTAATAATTTTCTTAATCTGAGAATTACAATTCATTTTTTTTTTCTTTTATGGTATCGGAGCACGTTATGGCTCCTGGTGCAACTTCTTCTTTGTCATCTCTTCGAAAAGAGCTAACCCTTAACATCCAAGTTTTTCACCAACGCTCAGGCCTTGTTTCCATCAAACTGAATTCAACAAATTTTCTTCTCTAGAGGTCCCAAGTGTTGCCTCTCATCCAAAGTCTTGGCTTAACTCACCATATTACTAATTCTCACAAACCAACAGTAGACAAACGAACTTACGATGGAACAAACATAGCAAATCTTGAATTTGCTACTTGGAAAATTAATGACGGTTTGCTAACTTTTTGGATGTTAGGGATTATGACAGAAGAAGTTCTAAGCTCGATAATAGGAATTGAATCTGCCTACAAATTATGGGGCTCTCTAGAAGATCAGTTACTTCCGACAACCAAAGAAAAAGAAGTACACCTCAGAGATAGGCTGTTGATCATTGAAAAAGAACAATCTAACTGTCGAAGAGTACACAGAAAATTCAAGCACTTGTGTGACTCTCTTGCAGCCATCAACAAGCCTGTTGACGACCTAGATAAAGTCTTTAATTTTGTAAGAGGCCTTGGAGCAAAATACCGGGATTTTCGTTTGGCTATGTTAACAAAACCACCATACCCTACCTTTAAACAGTACCTAATGGCTCTTGAAAATCATGATCATGAGAATGTTTTCAACCAATCTCAAGCTTTCCTAAGCCCGAGGGGAAAAAGAAGGGTAGTGGTGGTAGAATCCAAACCTTGCTGATCAAATGGCACTCAACATGGAAACCAAACCAAAAACATGGAAATTTGGTTTAAAAATTACCCACTAGAAATCAGCTATGGAAGATGAAATTGAAGCCCTTCAGAAAGATAAAACATGGAATCTTGTTGAAAGACCAAAAGGCACAAATATTGCACGATCAAAATGGGTGTTTCTTACCAAGTTTAATGAACATGACACAGTTGATTGCTATAAAGCGAGGTTGGTAGCTCAAAGATATGCACAAATACCGGGACTTGATTTTGAAGAAACATTTTTTCCAGTAGTTTTTACAAAAACTATACGGGTCATTCTTTCTACTGCCATAACTTTAAAATGGGTGATGAGACAGTTTGAAGTGAAAAATGCCTTTCTCCATAGAAATATCATGGAAACAACATATATAGAACAGCCCCTGGCTTTGCAGATACAAAATTTTCAGATCATGTGTAAGTTAAATAAGTCCCTATATGGCCTAAAACAAGCACCACGTGGTTGGTTTGAAAGTCTATCACGATATCTTTTTAAACTCAACTTCTAAGTGTAGTAAGGCTAATCCTTCATTTTTTATTTTGCATGAACATAATTCTGTAACTCTAATGCTCGTGTATGTTGATGATATTATTATTACAGGAAATAATGGCTCTATTATAAAACGTCTTATTAAAGTTTTAAGCAAGGAATTTGCTCTCAAGGATCTAGGACAGCTTTGGTTCTTCCTTGGATTTGAAATTCAGCCGTTTCATGATGGAGCGTTCATTTCCCAAACTAAGCATACAAAAAATCTACTATAGCGAGCACAATTGCTTGATTGCTCTTATATGCCTACACCAATGGCTATTCAAACACAAGCACAACACAATGACTCAAAGCTTGTAGATCTTATGGCTTATAGAAGTTTGGTTGGAGCGTTACAATATCTAGCGTTTACAAGGCTAGATATTGTCCATGGTATCAATAAAGTGCCAACACTTTCAAGCACCAACTGAAGCAGGCCTTAAGGCTGTCAAATGCATACTGCGTTACCTTAAAAGGAGTATAAATCAAGGTCTTAAATATTTATCTCAAAGTTCATAAACTTTATCTGGATTTTGTGATGCAGATTGGGCAGGATGCACTGAAACTATAAGAAGCACTATTGGCTATTGTATTTATGTGGGAGCAAATTGCGTATCATGGACATCCAAAAAGTAACCCATAGTTTCTCATTCAAGTGCAGAGGTAGAATATCGAGCTCTTGCAGCTGCTGCAGCAGAGATCACATGGCTAACCTATTTTTTCAAAGATATTGGAAATTCCATTACTCAAGCCTCCCCGACTATTATGTGACAATCAAAGTGCACTTCATCTATCAAAAAATCTAGTTTTTCATGCGTGGACAAGACAAATAGAATTGGACTATCAAAGAATCAGATGGCTGATGTATTAACAAAGCCATTGTCAAAAAATCAATTCATCTTTCTATGCAACATGCTAAGAGTCCATTCCATACCACTTGCCAGCTTGGGGAGGATGATAACCATCAGCCTATATTACAGCAAGCAAATCATGTACAACAATTGCAGAATCAAGAGCAATAGTCACAAGGATCAAATAAATTACAAGAAGCAAATCATGTGCAGCAATTGCAAAACTAAGAGCAACGGTCACAAGGAACAAATGGCTACAAATCAGACTAGGAAAGCTTTTGAAAATATAATTGTCAACCGTCTATAAAGCTTTCACAGTCACTTGTTTTACCAAATCTTTGCAAAACAATATGGGAAAATATTGTAAATATAGTATTAAAAGCACAATCATATGGATTTTTTTATAATTCATATTAACCAAGAGTTGTATATATGTATCATGTTTGTATTAATAAAGTCTTCCCTTTGAGTTATCAAAATTGGACTCGCTGATTATCATACATAAAGGAATCTTTTATTATTGGTCTTGACTCTTGTGGAGACCGTTATTTAATTAACTAGCTCTAATTAACATTAATATTGTACAACAAAATTTAGATGCCTCAAGCATAGAAACCATGCATTATGCTTAAACATCAAGCTAGAAGGGGATAAAGCTCATATCTAACAGTACAGCCCCAACCAGCAGCTCTCCCACTTCGTTTTGATTGAACGAAAATTTTATAATCAATTTGGATTATATCGTATAACGTTTTTGATGCTCCAAGTTCCTGCTCTCCTTCAGCATGCAAATTTGGACTAGCATAGGCCTTGTAATATAATTTACTTAACAGCTCCCTAATCGTTTGATTGAACAAAAATTTGGAGGATAATCAATTACAAGGTCAACGTTAGACGTGGGGAACTTATTCTTGTTATCTATTTGACTGAAAAAAGGTCTTCGGTTGTGTAGTTGATGAGAAGGCAGTAATCGTACCAAATAATCGTTCCTTTCTCTGTGGGGCAGAACTCGCGGAGCTCTCTGCCTGCATTCATGAGATTTGGGTGAATCTGTTAAGAAAATTTTTTTATCCATTGTATACTTGATTAGTTTGCTGGCCAATACCAGGACTAGCTAATTAGTGCGTATGGCCATTTATTTCAATATTTTTTTACATTTTATTTCACCTAATTTAATCCAGTAATATTCAACTATGACATAATGGATGATTGACTACTGAGCATGCACACTGGTTGGTTGTGAGTAGAATAGTGAATTAAATAACAATTGGATTAATATGCCTAACTCACTAATTAGGTCAACTAATAAGCCTGAGGGTGCGTTTGGGATTGAGGTTGGGTAGCTGTAGCTTAAAAGCTACAACACTAAAGTGTTTGGTAAGCACTAGCTGTTGTAGCTTTTAAGATATGTTGATATGATTTTTCACTTGTATAATATAAAATTTATTATATCTTTAATAATTTTATCAAAATTATTATTTAAAATTTATATTTATTATATATTATTAACTTTTGTTTTATAATTACAGTTTTTTTTTCACAACAGCTGTAGCTTAAAAGCTACAGCACCTCAATCCCAAACGCACCCTGAAATTATCAACCAGGAGCTTCGCTGGTGGCGACATCTCAATTATAAGGTTATTGAGATCTCCAAAATCTCAGCCACTAATATACTGGTGGGAAAAAGACGGGGTTTATCTCAATGACTAATATATTGGTCGGAGAAAAGAGCGAAATCTCTTAATATTTGACTAATTTAATTTAAGCTCCTCTAATATTTTAAACATATCTAAATTCTTCTGAACATCAATTTTTTTTTTTTATTGATCTTACCATTTTATTCTTAGTAGTTTTTTGATATTAGGAATAAGAATATCTTTAATTATTTAATTAATTGAACAATTTTTAATCATAATTAATAACAAATTAAATGTAAAATTATTAAAAATTAAGGGAATTGTCATAATTTTTCGATTAATTCCAAAATTTTTCCAGAATTAATTGAAAAATTAAATGCGGAATAAATATATTCATACTTTTTTTTGGAGAATAATAAATTGAGGAAATTTGATATGTATGTGTGTGTGTGTCTATATATATATATATATATATATATGTTGGGCCCATCTCATTTGGGTGGTCTAAGCCCAAAGTTTTGTAAGTTTGGGTATTTAAATAATTAAAGAAAACTTGAAGATGCTAGATGAAATTTGCCATTAAAATTAGGTTTTGAAAACATTATATAAAGAAAAATAAGTGGAGGCGACAACAAAATATTAACAGTGGCAAAAAAGAACGAGAGTGGGAGAGAGAGACTGTGGCAACTTTTGGTTTTGGGAATAAAAATTTTAATTTTTGATGGACGATTGAAAGGCGAATTTAACTTTATTTTCTCCTAAATTTGGAGAGTAAGTTACTGGGATCGTTTTCTACACTCCTACTAGTCTTGATTCTCTCATTGGCTGTTATTTGAGGTGCCCACTTGTTAAAGAAACATATATTAGGTTGTTATCATAATTCAATAATATTTAGATTCTTGATGTTTTGCCTCTAGTGCTATCTAAAGAAGAATTTGTGTTGTAATCTTATTAATATAGTGGAAGATTATATCATATTACGGTTCCGTGATTTTTTCCATTTTGGGTTTTCTACGTAAAAATCTGTGTCTCTTATGTTTTATATATTGCTTTAGATTATGTTAGTTTCTTTTGCCTATTTATTTGTGGTATACAACCAGTTTTAATCACATAAAAAGGGAAAGAAGTTTGTTTTTACTGAGGTCCTTTCCCAACAATTTATTAATAAATTCTAATTTTTCAAAATTAATAGAAAATATGACAATTTACTTGTTTTTCCCCATAAATTTAAATTTAAATTTAAATTAATTATGATTAAAAATCCATTTAATTAAACAATTAAAGGTATTCATATCCTCAATCTCAAACAACCATTAAGGGTAAAATAATAAAATCAGCTAAAAATTTGACACTCAAGAGAATTTGAATGTATTTTGAAATATCACGAGTTTCAATTTAGTTTAATCAAATAACATGAGGGTTTCATTCTTTTCCCTACACTGGTTTGAAACAAACCATCTTTGTACCATCTCTGTTAGGTTAAAGCATATTTAAATTGGGTCGGATCGCCATGTCTTTAAGTAATTGAAAGAAAATCTTTCCTAAGGTATTTGAGTATTTGATCATAAAATTAATCTTCTCTCTAATGCATGTGCATAAAGAAGCTCAAACAGTGGCATACCTACATGTGGGCTAGACCGGATTATAGCCCGGTCTAGTCAAGACAAAATCGTTTACGTCCCTTAATTTTTCATCAATTTAGTAAAATAATAGAATTTTAATTTTATTTTCAATATGTCCCTAACTCAATTACCCTTATATTTTCATCAGTTTAGTATAACAATAGAGTTTTTATTTTATATTCAAATATGTCCCTAACCCAATTACCCTTATGTTTTCATCAATTTTAATAACAATAGAGTTTTTATTTTATTTACAAACATGTCCCTTATTCAATTATATTATTTTCAATTGAAATTAGTGACTTATTTTATAAAATGATTAAATCATATATTTATTGAATAGATTGAAAACATTAGGAGCTAAAATTTCATTACTACTTTAATTTATTTTAAAAAACATCTAATTGAAAAAAAAATATGTCAATGTAATATAACATCGTCACTAGTATTAAAAAGTACTTACATAAACAACATATAGTAACAATTATCAATATTTTTATAAAATTTTTATGTGAATTTTTAGATTTTATTAATTAGTTATATTAACTAAGAGGACAAGTTAGAAAATAAAATTTGAGTATTTTAAGGAGCTTTTGATAGAAGAATCATCAACATCTAGTTCTTTAAAGAGAGATAGAGCGCCTGACAAAGAAACAACTGCAGCCAAATATATTTATATTGAATTGAGTTTAGTTTATTATTGAAACTTTTGACTAATAATACCTTTACAATTTGAAAGGATGAATAAATTTTAATTGTTTAATTTATTAAGTTTGGTAATTTAGTACTTCACTTCAAACATAAAAGTTTTACTTGCAATTTTAATTGATTGTAATTACATGTATTGATCTATTTTAATTTGAAATTCTTAATTGATTTTTTAATTCTTATATAATTATATATTATTATAGGCTGCAATGTCAGATTTTATAATTGAAAAATAGTGTTTTCATATTCGAGTTGCCTTTTGTTTTTTACTCTTTTTTTATAATTACTTTTGTTTATAGTCCATATTTAGAGAGATAAGGTTTTTGGTGTTCTTCCTTATTTAATGTACTTATAAGTTATTTTTATATATAAATTTTTATGTTCGCTTCAAAATATCAAATTTAAAATTTAGTCCAGGGTAATATTAAGTTCTGAATCCGCCCTTGGCCTCAAATAGTTCTTTCCCATATATATATGAGAAGGAAAATGGGATGTATAAAATAGCACCAGCACAGCCTGCACAGGTGGTTCCACTTATAGTTTATCAAGTAATTATGTTATTTAAGTATGGACGGTGGAGTTGAAAATTCTGACTTTTATTATATTGGTTTCAATTGTCAACTCAGAAAGATCCTCTCCGTCAAAGCATTAACGGGTCATCGGAAAAGCTCTTCATTGAGCTTTGTCTTTATTTGTAATTGTCAAGTTTACAACCCTACCTCCCTAATGCATAAAGTGTTAAACGGAGAGGGAGAGAATATACGCCCAGCAAAAATATTCAGCTTCTGGAACCCATTCAAAGAGTCAAATTGAGTGCTAATGTTGATACTTTTCATGGCGTTTTACACTCATGATTTGTTCGTTTACTTAAAATTCAATGGCGTACACCGCCGATTCCAATGTGGACTTCATTAGCCATTAATGTCTCATTCCAGGATTTTATATCACGTTTGACTGCCTACTTACATTAAAACCTCTTAAATGGATATGTGTGCGCGCGCGCACAAATACTATGATATATTGTCGATAATTCAGAGTTGAAATTTCGAAAACAAGAAGATTAAAGAAAGCGATCGTCTTCAATAGTTAATATATCAAATTAACTTAAAGGTCCCCGGAGAATCATTAAAGTTCTCTTGAGCACGCATGTATATATATACATATATGAGTAAATTTATAATTATATACATATATATATATATATATATTCTCATGTATAGATCTCCACATATTATTACATGCAGGCTTGCATTAGGAATAAAATTTTAAACATAGCGTCCGTATCCTCAAAAATATATAAATGACTTTCAAATTATTTAAACCTAATAAAAGCAAAAGTCATTGGTCTAAGTTAATTAATAAAATAAGGTTGGAAAAAATAAGGGAAAATCGATGGCCGCACAGCGTGATTGCGACACAAGTTTATAAGTCAGCCTTCTCTAGATAAACCAAAGTCGACAAAATTTTGGTCCCATCTTTATAATCATCTCCATATGATTCAAAGGATAAAAGTTTTAGGCTCGTTTTTCTTTGCAAATATTCATGGTGACAAAGCGTCACTGAAAGGACTCGGCGTCATTTTCTAATTTCTCAGTTTTTTTCCCCGATTTTCGCCAAAATAAAATATGAGATGAGAGTGCACGTTAGACATGTACATGCAAGTCGGGGAATGATAATCCTTTTATTGGAAAAATTCCTTCAAATTGTCCCAAAAAAAAAAGATACATTTATGTTTTGAGTACGTGCTGTGGTGTTGGATATTTCAAAATTTTATACGAAAATTTCATTCTAAATAATGTTGTATTATGGTAAGATAATGTAATTTTTTTAAAAAAATACTACATAATAATACAACTGAAATTTATAAAAATTTACTTGATGAATAACAAACTATATCACAACATTTAAGATAAAATTTTGAGATGTCTATTGTTACTTATATGTTTTAGCTATTTATTTACTATCAATTGTAAGTCAGTATATGTCCATAAGTAAAGGCTCTCTGTTTGTTCTAATTGTGCAATAGACATGATACCTAAGTAAAGCTACTAGTACTTATTCAATACTTTTAGCAGTTTTGCTTTGGAAACCTAGTTAATTAATTTTACTCATAATTATTTGATGAAGATGTCCATAACCTTAATAACTTAATCTTGTCCACCTTTTATCTTTATTAATTTAACCTTGTCCAACTTTAAAAAGCTATATATGATTACCAAACTCTAGTTCGTAACATGTACAACACTTCAATTTCAAACAAAATATGTCATATTATGTATATATTATCATAAAAGTTTATGAACTTGACTCATACCTAAATGTCAGCTCAAGAGTTGAAAATTTTCTCAAACTTATATATTTTTAATTCATGAACCGTTTATGGATATTTTCCTCAATAGTTTATGGATATTTTCCTCAACATATATGTAATCTCCGAGGGAAATCTAAGAGAGCTCTTTCATTAACAATAAAAAAGAAAAAAAAATGGGTAATAGAAATGCGTTAGGCTTAAAGACTAGAAGTAAGGAAACAACTATAAACTCATATTAACCAATGGAATATAAGACTTACATATTGTTCCTCTTATTTTATTTATTTAATATTATGGGAAAGATCCCTAAGTGAAAGCCAGAGATTGTTTTAAACTTCAAGCATTAACAAAGGGATAAATCTCATATCTAAAGTTACAACTTCCACTAACAACTCTTCCTCCTTCTTTCCCATCACAACAGCTTGGGAGCTCACGAATTATGCCATCAAGACACTTCTTGCAATCAACGCTAGAAAGATCCCTTGTGCATTGAGTCAATCCATAGAGTTTATTCGATTTTCCGAGCTCCATTTCTCCTACCGCATATAATTTGGGAGTAACATAAGCTTTTTCAGCTAGTTGGGTTAACAATTCCTTGGTCCTTTGATTGAAAGACACCGGCTCGGTGACCACTCTCACGTTCCACATATAGAACTTGTTTTTGTTGTCAATTTGGCCAAAGAACTCCGTGTTTGTGTACTTCAAAAGACAATTGTCGTACCAAATGATTGCAGCTTTGTTGTAAGGGCATCGCTTGCGGATCTCACCGCTTGCGTCAACAATACAGGTTTTGCAATCAGAGCTTGAGACATCACCTCTACAAAGAGCAAGCCCATATGCTTTGTTGGGACGCTGACCCAAGGCGCCCTTGCCAAAACCTGTGGGAGGAGCTTGGTAGTCGAGGTAACCTATGAGTTTGTTCAAGTTTGTTTCATATGGACCATTGGCAGTGAAATTTTCAGAGCTTGAACAAAAGTGAAAGAGAGGGTCAACTCCAAAAGCAGTTTGGAGAAAGAAAGCAAAAGCTATAAGCAGATAGAGGGAAGAAGCAAATTTAATTGAAGGTGAAGCCATTGTTGCAAGGATGTATATTAAGGTTGATTTATTGGTTAAACTGAGGGTGCATATGCAGCATCTATATATAGTGAAAAAAATCAGCTTGCACTTCGAAGAAAAGTACTAGGAGCTGACTTTTTCTTGTGAAAATTTCTAGGATTACAATGAGTTAATTACTAATAAGACAATTTCTATTGTGGGCTGCGGAGGTTTGAAAAGTCAATAGCGGCTAGGCTGACAGATGCGCACTTCATAATATCATATGCATAACTCTTGGCGGAAGGAAAATTAATATTGTAGAAAAATTAAGAAAGTGTTTGAAAATTAGGCAGAATGGTATATGCCATTAACTTATAAATTAGAGGGCCATGGTGCTTATGCTACTTCCTAATGCTATTTATGAATTAAAAAAACAAACAAGTAAATGAAAATTACTCAAATATAGAATCAGGCTTAGAGCCATTTGAGCATTAGAGTTGGTCAAATCGTTTATATTAAATTAAAATGACATTTAACAATTAACATTATAAGAAATGACACTCATCATTATCATATTGTGCTAAAAAGAAAAGATAATCACTAGGATATAGGGTCAACGTTGTTTCTAGAAGTTGAAAGGTAGGTGAAAATCCACGGCGGTGTCGCAGGCTGGGTTAAGAGGGATGTTTTGCAAGTCTCGTCTTTCTAGATTAATTAATTAATTTTTTTTTTTTTGAGAAATCTAGATTAATTAAGTTGACAAAGTTATATGTCAAACTTTTTGAAAATTATGGAGAAAAGATAAATCTCTCTCTTATTCAAATAATGAATATAAAAAAATGATGTAATTAACATAATTTGAGAATATGATTAATTATTAATTTTTCTTAATCAATAATTAAGATGGAGGCAATCAATTATTTAATTGATTGTTTTATTTCCATCAACATTATTTGATTCTTATGAGTATGGTGTCTGAATTCACTTCCGATGAAGTTGGTTTATGGCTGGGGAATCCATATAAACGCTAACTCCAGAAAATTGAAAAAAAAAAATCATTATTTCGGCATCATTACTCTCTCGGTGTATACACCTGCTTCAATAAAAATAGTGTTATGATTCACAAAAAAGATAAGAACCAATTGAGAAGTTTATAAATCATATGTGAAACTAATGACATGATTTTTTTTTTTTCATTTAGCTAGCTTCATCCATAAATTAAGCCTTTAATAATGCTTCAAATTAGAACATTTATATTTTTGCTGGGAATTGATTCTATGGTGGCTATTTCTTGCATTATTAATGCTTCTTTTTTTACCTGCATGCCTTGACAAATTTACAACCAATACATTTTGATAAATTGACAGCCAATACATTTTAACTTCCATGCTAAGATAGCCGATATTTCTTCTTCTTTGTCCGCTTGTATTTCGTGAAGACAATCAAATGGCTGATGCTTTCATTATTTTCTTGAATTTTTCTTTCCCTTTTACAATTATCTTATTTGAATGTTCTCACATATGAATTCTCATAGTTTTTCAATGACATCAATTTATTTTATTAGGTTGATGTAACCTAACTCTGAAAATTTAGTTCCATAAATCATCAAGTTATTATTTTGTGATTGAATGTTCATTATTGTGCTTAACGCTTTTTAAATATTTGATCAATATTTAAATGATTTGAGGATACATAATGAGATGAGAGAAAATTTATGCATTTTTACTAAGTATAATGCATGCCATGAATTAAATAGGAGACATAGATTTACTAACCCGATTCGTGCAGTTAATCTAAGAATACCACTGAACTTAATGAGCTTTTATATATTTTAATACACATAGATATATCTTGTATTAGTATATGGGAATATATTTGATATTGCTTGAGAAAGGGTGTCAAAGGATTTAGACTTATTCAACTATCAATATGGGTACTAACCTTTGACAACATAGATGGATTGATTACAGTGAAGACGAATGTCTAAGTTTTTTAATCTCTTAATGATTTCATAATTGCTTGCATCTTTATTTAATTTTTAATTGTTTTATTTTCTTTTAGTACTTTCAAGTTTCAATCAATATAATCTTTAATCAATTGTTCAAATAAACTTGGATTAAAGAAATTTTGGGAGTTAATAGCACATACAAGTTCTATGAAAAAAAAATTCTATTCTTCATTATACTACTCATGTCGGCTAAACTTGTTAATTACGCAACAGATAATCCAAAAGGTGCTCAACATTCATTGCATTTCTATAGTATAGGCTAGAAATTGCTTCAAGTAATTTATTTCATCTTTACCAACTTGTTGATATATGCTTTCATTTTTACCAACTTGTTGTTCAATAGCCATGCCTTCAGCTGATTGGATCTTGTATTGTTAAAGATAATTCATTGACATGAAGAAATACAAATGATGCTCTTTTTTAGATAAGTATGTACATGTACAACCAGAACTTTGTTAAAACAAAAAATCTATTTCTAAATTAATAAATATTCATTTATTAATAAATTAATAAAGTAGTCATTTATTGATAAATATTTGCATTATTCATTTATTGATAAATATATAACTTCACTAAAGTAGTATTTTGCTCTTAGTGCCTGCAATAGTAATTTACAGAGACTTTAATTGTAATTTGCAATACTACTCAAAACATATGTACAAACAACGAAATGAATAATTAGAAAGTACTTATAATTACTACTCTCAAATTCAAGCTTTGGCAAATGGGTAAATCTCATATCTGATAGTGCAACTCCCAGTAACGACCCTCCCTCCTTGTTTCCCATCGCAGCATCTCGGAAGATCACTAATTATGCGATCAAGACCCATCTTGCAATCATTATAAGAAAGATCTCTTGTGCATTGAGCCAAACCATAAATCTTCTTCTTTGACCCTTCATTAAGCTCCAATTCTCCTGCTGCATACAATTTAGGCTTGCCAGAAGCTTCGTCGGCCAGCTGCCTCAACAAGTCCTTGCTCTTTTGATTGAATATCACCGGGTAGCCCACATTGTTCACGTTCCACATGAAGTACTTGGTTCCATTATCGATTTGGCCGAAGAATTTGTCATTAGAGTACTTCAACATGCAGTTGTCATAGAATATCTTTGCGCTTTTGCTATATGGGCAGTTCTTGCGAATGGTACTGATTGCATCTGCGACACATGTTTTACAATCCGAAGCTGAAACATCACCTCTACAAAGAGCAAGCCCATTTGCTTGAATAGGGTTTTTACCTAAGGAACCAATACCGAAACCTGTGGGAGGAGCTTGGTGGTAGATATATCCCATTAGTGCGTTCAAGTTCGTTTGGTATCGGCCATTGGCAGTGAAGTTTTCATTCGAACAAGAATAGGATATGGGTCAACGTTGGCCCCAAAAGTCACAGTTTGGAGAAGAATAGCAAAGCTAATTAGCAAATAGAAGGTAGAGGAAACTCTTGGGGAAGACATTGCTGAAAATTCCAGATTTGGAAGTGTATACGATGTGCTTGAGAAATAAGCAAGTAGAGCCTATATTTATGGTGAAAAATATTTTGATGGATATTTAGAAAAGTTCATGAGAGATACCTTTTCTTGTCTTGTGACTTGTGTATATTGCTTTGTTGAATGTTAAGAAGTTTTCAAATGTGATGGGATGTTGAGAGTGTCAACAAGAGGTAACTGGTGAGATAAATGGCACTTGCATGCGACGCGAGTAGCGAAAATAATTAAGAATTACAAGGCAACAACTTCCATTGACCTTTTCTATCAAAGTACCTTTTCCGTGATTAAACTTGCTGAGTTACAAGCCAATTAAACTCCAGCCGTAATTCATGTGATTGCTTCATTGCTTGGGTAGAAATAATTGGCTTACGATTTACGAATTATGAATAGTCCATATAAATAACTAGCCTCCTTAAGTAGTTCTACTTCTAGAAAAGAATAAAGAAAAAAAATAATAGAAACAACAACTTAATATTTTAACCTCGCTTTTAATTTAGTGATAAGCTTCTAATAAATTAAATTAGGCCCTATTTTAATATGAAGGTTGAGCGGCTGTAATTTAAAAATTATAACATTAAAGTATTTAATGAACATTAGTGGCTATAGCAGCATGGAAACTAAATTGATTTAATTTATTATTTGTATGATAAAAAATCTACAACATCTTTATTAATATTATCAAAATTATTATTTAAAATTACATTATTATACACTATTAACTTTTATTTCATAGTTATTATTTTTTTCCATAGTTATAAATTAAATGGTATAGCAGCTTAATACAAAACAAAGCCTTAAACTAAGAAATCATTCTATTTCTGGAGTAGATCTATAATTACTATTCGAGTCTCTGAAAACTATTTTGGTGATTGAATAATTTACTAAAACTAAAGGAGCTGATTGATATTTTACATAAGAAATATTACAACACTCTCAACACACTCTTTTTACTCTCTTCTTATTCTTAACTCACCACTTGATGCCTAAACTAAATGATCCCAGGGGTTTTTATAGTAAGTGAAATAAGTAAAAACTACACAAGTAAAAATTACAAAAAAATAATAATAATAACCACATCCTAAACTTACCATCCCACTCTTAAGAATAACCACCCTTTAAATGTTAAATAATCTCTTAAAAATAACTGCATTTTTACAACTACACATCACCAATTATTCATGATACTTTTACTTCTCTATCAAAGATAATTCTAGCCACATGGAGACATTATTTTGTCGCATGAAACCTTCCATTTTATTTGGACCATGAAACTAGTGTTAGGTATTAACACTCCTCCTCAATACCAATTTTCATCCTTTGAACCGTAAGCTGCTTGCAAAACTCTTTAAACTTCCCAATACTGATACATTTGTAAATAATTCTAAAGCTATATTATCTGTCTTGACATATCGTATTTCAATTTCAACTTGCAAGATCTTTTTCATGATGAAGTGATAGTGTAACTCCACTTGCTTAATCCTTGCATGAAAAATTGAATTTTCTGCAAAGCTGATCTCTAATTGATTATCGCAATACAGTGGTATTGCATAGTCTACTAGTTGGTGGAGATCTTTCATCAGCTAGATCAACCAAGTACTTATTGGAGCTACCATTGTTGCTGCTTTGTACTTCACTTCTGTGGTCCATAACGATGCAGTTGGTTGTCTCTTGCTACACTAAAATTTTACACTAATACTAGTTTTGAAAATGTACCTAGTGGTTGAGTTTTAAGTGTCGTGATCTCCAGTGTAATCATTGTCACAATAGCCAGCTAGCTTGCAGTTTTCATCTCTCTTGTACAACATACCATAGTTAATTTTACTTTTCATATACCTCAATATTCGTTGAACTACTTTCAAATGAGGGTTTTTTAGATTTTGCATGTATCGACTCATCACACTTACTACACATGAAATATTAGGACGAGTTAGCGTTAGTTAGATTAAAATACTTATCACTTTTTGCTACATTATCTCATCTTTTAAATCTTTACCTTTGTATACACAAAATTTCGAATTCACTTCGATCGATGTTGAGATTGGATTGCACCTTAGCATTCCAAACTTCTTTAGCAAATCTTTGGCATATTTTTATTAGTAAAGAAATACCCCTTCCTATGTGTGATCAACTTCTAGAACAAGAGAGTACTTGAACTGATTAATCTCTTATTCAATGAATCTATACGTCATCATCACCAGTAAGAGTCAAGTCCTTTATGTAGCACTAATATGATTGCTAACTTTTCTTCATTAGCTTTGATTGAAAAAGTTAGAATCTAAATATACCATTGAATAACCATTATGATTTAGAAATTCGGCAATCTTCATGCACCACACCCTTGATGCTTACTTTAAAGTGTCTTTTTCGACAAATGAACTTAATTTGAGCTTTATTATCAAATTCTCTTAGTTGATTCATATAGATATACACATTAAAGGATATCATAATCACACGTATTAAATTATTTTCTCGTCACATGTTTTCTAAATTTCATTAGCTATTATCTAAATTAGTATATGTCTACTATTTAAATTCTCAATAGTTTCAAGCTTAACACTCAAAGGTTTAAGTTTAATGGTACAATTTTAAGTTAATGGTCTAAGATTTTAGGCAAGTATTAATTTCATATTGGATGGTGGTGGCGTCAAGTTTAAGTCTTAGTATTTCAAAGCTTTTTAAGGTTTCACAATAAAGTTATTCATTGCAAAAGTTTCAAGTTAAGTGCTTAAAAGGCTACGGATAGAAATTACACGTTTAACGGTATTAATTTCTAGTTTATTGCTCAAAAAATTCAAGTTACCGTTTATTCAAGTTTTCAGTCTTCTCAAAATTTTAATTGATTTAAAAATGAATTCAAACTTATATGTTGGATTTCATATTATTAAATCCAACAGTGAGCATATTTCCCAGTATGAGATATATGCATGTACAGTAGCTATGCCCAAACTAATTACCAATCTGTTAAATAATCACATTTTACAATTACCACACCACCAATTATTATTCAAGATATTTTTACTTCTCCTCCAAAGATACTTTTTGTATAAATAGAGATATCATTTCTTCTTTTAGAACCTTTCATAAGTTAGACTTGGGCTTAAAAAAATGTACTTTGACCATGAAATTAGTGTTGGGCTTTTAACAGTCGCTGACTCCCTTTTTTTGAGGAAAAAAACAAAAACAAAACAAAACTGTAAATAAAGTACTTAGCGAGTTTGATCTGCTAGAATACATATGAGTTCCATTTTGATTTTTCTATTTTAGTATTAGAATATGAACTAATTAATTTATGTCTTACCATGTGGGCCGCATAAGAAAATACTAATGAAATGTGTTTAGAAGGCTCGATATTAATAACTAATTTCTTTAGCTAATGGCTAACAATTATCCAATACTTGTGCATGTGCATCGGGAATTATCTTTAACCCTCGTATGTAATTACAACATGCGTCTCATCTTTTATATTAATTAACAGGGTAATAAATTATCTTGTTTCATGATAAATAACACTACCGCGTGCCGTTTTATGTTACCAGTTGCCCACACTAATTGAAATTCTCAACATCCCGTCGCATTTGAAATTTTCCTGTGATCAAACAATATCTACAATATTTTATTACAAGAAAAGGTCAATTTCTTGAATCTTTCTACCACTTTGCATGACACTTTTTACTATATAAATACATACTAGCTCGCTTCTTGTCCCAAGCTCAAATCCATCAATCATCGTCGTCCTCGTACACTTGCAAATTTTTAAGTTAATTTAAGAATTGCAATGTCTTCCCCAGGAGTTTCCTCTGCCTTCTATTTCCTAAGCTTTGTTCTACTTCTCCAAACTGTGGCTCTTGGGGCCAACGTTGACCCCCTCTTCCATTCTTGCTCAAATGAAAACTTCACTGCCAATGGCTCGTACCAAACAAACTTGAACACACTCGTGGGATATCTCTACCACCAAGCTCCTACCACAGGTTTTGGTATTGGTTCCTTGGGTCAAAACCCTCGTCAAGCAAATGGGCTTGCACTTTGCCGAGGTGATGTTTCGGCCTCGGATTGTAAAAGATGTGTCGCAGATGCAGTCAGTACCATTCGCAAGAGCTGCCCATATAGCAAAAGTGCAAAGATATTCTACGACAACTGTATGTTTAAGTACTCAAATGACAATTTCTTCGGCCAAATCGATAATGGAACCAAGTACTTCATGTGGAACGTGAACAATGTGAGCAACCCGGTGACATTCAATCAAAAGAGCAAGGAGTTATTGAGCCGACTGGCCAATGAAGCTTCTGGCAACCCTAAATTGTATGCTGCAGGAGAATTGGAGCTTAATGAAGAATCAAAGAAGAAGATCTACGGTTTGGCTCAATGCACAAGAGATCTTTCTTACAATGATTGCAAGATGTGCCTTGATCGCATAATCGGTGATCTTCCGAGTTGCTGTGATGGAAAACAAGGAGGGAGGGTCATTACCGCAAGTTGCATTATAAATTATGAGATTTATCCATTTGTCAAAGCTTGAATATTAATGGAGTATTCATTAATTATTAATTCATGGGATTAGGGATATCATTATCCCTAATTACAAATAGAGACCAATAGAGTTCCTCAGGAACCTACATATACTTGTGTTTATAGTTCTTCCTATGGGGATGCATGTACTAGCCAGCCCCTTGTGTGTATTTACGTGTTCACAGAGGCATTGTGATATTGTTGTTCAATAAAATTCTTTATGTGTTAATTTATTCATTTAAACTAACAAGTCTCAAATAAATGCTAAATAAGAAGAGATGCATAATCAAAACAAGGCTCAAAACAACTGTTTATCGAATACAACATTACAAGACTTTATGAACATTTCACAAATACAACTTCCCAGCCATTGTAGAAGTCACCCAATATGACACTTTATTGTATCCAGTCTTTTAATCAGAAATTGTACATGATTCTTCTTCATAAGCAACATAGTATCATTTAAATGAAGAAGATAGATATTAGCTACCGAGAAGAGATATCTACTCAGTTACCGAGGATCTAATTCACTGATTGTAACCTCATTTATAGATTGCTGTAATGGCACCGTATTGGATTTGTCAGATTGAGAAGTATTTCCTCTTTCTTCAAGATCTGACCCCAAACTTTCCCTTGAGGAAAAAAATGCTGGTTTTGAAGGTTCTGGAGAGGTTTTAGAGTAGCTACTAAGCATCGTTACAATATCTGACATAGAAGGTCTATCTGCAGCAGCTTCTTGAACACACAGTAGTCCAATGTGAATGCACTTCAAAACTTCATATTTTGGCCATTGGTCGCCCAACGCTGGATCCAACAGCTCCAGAGCTGTTCTATTCATCCAATGTTGCCATGCCTGTGACAATTTGAACCAAATCAACCACAGTTTATTAATAATAATTTGTAAACTGAAGAGAATATAATCTGACACAGAACACTTACATAACTTGCAAGATTTATTGTGTGGAAACTGGAATTCTTCCGACCAGTTACAATTTCCAAAATCAGAACACCATAGCTATAGACATCAGATTTAGTTGAAAATTTCCCATTCTTGGCATACTCTGGTGCCATGTACCCACTTCATTTCATCAACAAACAGATAATGGTCTATGAGATTAGATATAAAGACAAATGTGCACATAGTCATAGTCAATAGTGAGTAATCAGACATTCAATATCTCCTGCTTAGGTTAACTGCTTCAAATTAATGTTAGTGTACAAAATGTGGACTTACTACGTCCCAGCAATCCGATTTGTGTTTCCTTGAGTCTGGCTTTCACCAAACAGTCTCGCCAAACCAAAATCAGAAATTTTGGGATTCATGGATTCATCTAACAGGATATTGCTGGCTTTCAAGTCTCGATGAACGATTCTGAGCTGAGAATCTTCATGCAAGTAAAGTAGTCCTCGTGCAATCCCAACAATGATTTTATACCGTCCTTCCCATTCCAGGCTGAAACGTCCGCTTTTATCTACCCAATCCAACATTTCAAATTGTTGTTTGTCAATATTCACTAAAGCAATGAAGGCAACTATTTCTGACATAAATTATGAAGAGAAATTGGTTAGCTGAAAAAACAAACAAAAGATGAAATATTAGTACCAAATAAAATTTTGTCCAAGCTCCCATTGGGAAGGTATTCATAGACAAGTAGCTTCTCTTTCTTCTCTAGGCAGAAGCCCAACAGTCTTACCAGGTTTCGATGCAACAGTTTGGCAAGAAAAATTACTTCTGTTTTCAGCTCTTTTAGACCTTGCCCTGAGCTACTTGACAGCCTTTTCACAGCTATTTCATGCCCGTCCAACAGTTTTCCCTGCAGGTGTATGCAGAAGGGGTTACTCAAGAACTACAGAGCAGTATAACATAGCGTGCATGGTACCCTCAAGAACAAAATACCTTGTAAACAGGACCAAAGCCACCTTCTCCAAGTTTATTTTCATCAGAAAAATTTCTCGTTGCAACTTTAAGTGTGTCTAGTCCAATCAAAAGTGATTCCATGCCCTTATCTTCTTCCTCAAGAGCAATATCTGCACGCCAAAAGAAAATCAACTGAGATTGCTTAATATCAAAAGCTTTTGAGCAGATCCAAAATGGATAATAGTTTATTAGATCTCATGTAATGAAGCAAAATATCTAGAGATCAATCCTCCTCCAAAACCTTGTAAGAGGTTTGCAATAAGTAAAATGCCTTTTAAGCAGTGAATACCAACTCAATATAGTGTGCCAATGCAATATCATCTATTTTGACACTATATTGACAGATATAGCATTTCTCATAAACATCACTATTTTTTACTGCTAGAACTTTTATAGAAATTTTAAAAATCTTCAAACTCAAAGATTGATGGTATTGCAACAAAATAAGGTGATTACCAACTCTTTTTTTCTTGCCCTTTCTCGAAACGAAGCAACCACAGACCATTAATGTTGCTGCTACCAGCGCAACGGCTACAGGTATGACCACGATAAGAGCAACGTGTGAAGTGCTTCTCTTCCCTGCATAACAGGGTATAATCATAATACCATTAGTTCAAGTTTCCTTACAAATGACATCATCCATTTCCGGTTTCTTTGACAAACTGTCTGTCATATTACAATCTTGATTTTGGAATCTGGATAAAGAAAACAAACTAAATTAATTGAAATAAATGACATTCAAATTTACAGAACCATGTATAACCTTCAGGGCTGGGCTGAAGCAGTGTAGTAGTAGATGGAGGAGACATGGCTTGAGAAGGGGGTGGTGGCGGTGACAGCGAAAAGAATGGATATATTTCAAAACGGAGGTTGCAGCTCATAGATATGACCCTACCACCTTGTTTCCCATTACAGCATTGTGGAATAAGCCTGATGATATCTTGAAGGCAACTGAAGCAGCTATTTTCTGCTAAATCTCTGGTGCACTGCAGCATAGAATGTATATCAACGAAGTCTGTATAATTGATGCTCCCAATAGCAAACTTTAGAGGACTAGATGCAGCACTGGAAGATAATGTTCTAACCAAATTTCCCAACTGCCGGTTAAGGAGAACGGGTTCTGTAGCATTATTTACATTGTAATACATGAATATTGGATTAGTAGCAACAGTTGAGAAGAAGCGCTGGTCTGAATACCGCAATGAACAAAATTCATAGCCGACAAATGCTTCCTTCTGATTGCTACATAGTTGGGTGATCTCTTTAGATGCAGTATTTGCACAAGTTTGGCAATCTTCCTTAGAGAGATCACCTCTGCAAAGTACGAGCCCATAAACTGCACCAAGGTTCTGGCCTACAGTAGTATTGTAGAAGCCTGTTACCGAAGCATTAGAAGCCAATGAACTGAGGGTGAGGTTCAAATTTTGCGAATAAGTTCTCCCAGAAGTGAAATTATTTGCAAAATTGCAATTGTAGAATCTTGATACGTCTTGGCCCTCCTGGGCTTCAGCGATATAGTTCAAATAATAAAGACATGAAAAGAGGAATGCTTGAAGAGCTGTTTGCGGAAAAAATTGCATTATGTAATTCAAAAGATAGGCCCTGGAAGCAGAGGAAAAAGGGTCTATTGCCAAATGCTCAGAGAAGAAGACTAAAGCAAGTATTCGAATAAATAACAAGATCCATCAATCAATAAACTTTTGACATGTGTTAAAATTTCACAGAAATAAATGTTTCAGGTAATGTGAACAAGATGAATTTCAACGAACAAAGACAAAGCTGAGGCAAGAATATAAAAGTATAATTTCATGCATTTCATCTACATTTCAATAAGGCAAGTCCTGCGAACAAAGTATAAGAATTATGGACATATAATCATACTGACTCTGTCAAACTTTAATTTGATTAATAAATTTTAGTTACTTCCAACATGCATATAAATCCATCCGCAAAATCCAAATAACGTAGACCTGATCTAAATCTGAAGGCAACCCTAGACAATAGACCACCATTATGAAAGAGATGGGTGGACACCCGACACAAAAATAAGATTAGGCATACACCGATAATAGTCTTCATTTTAGTGAGACAAGCAACCATTTTTATAGTCTAGAGCAAAGACTTTGAACAAAATAGCCTATTAAATTTTCTCAGTAATATACCATCCATTGATACAGACAGGTTAATACAATGAGCCGGCCATTTAATAGACAAAATCAAATTAAAAACTGGTCGCATCAAAGCTTATGTACCATCAATTTTCCCCAAGGTTTTATTATTTCAGACATCTAAATGTTTATAAGTTTGAAACAGTACTACGAACCCACAGAACTACAACTGTTTACAAAGATGGAGCAAAAATTCATGAGATATAAACTTACACTAAGCATACTTGTTATACAAAGTTTTGTATCACAACACACGTGGCATACACACGTAGAGATGGCAAAAGTCCGGGTCGGGTCCGGGTTTGGGGCTGCCCGGGACCGACCCGGATATCAAATGTAGCTACCCGGACCCGCACCGTGTCTGGAATTTTTCTATGCGGGCCGGGCACATGCCCGGCACTATCCGGGCACGGGTTTTTTCCGGGTTTTCTCTACCCGGATTTGAGTGGTGATGAATTTGAGTGGTCATAATATATGGGACAAAATCAGAAATGCACATATTACATATAGCTTCGAAATTCACTGATTAAACATATTGAAATGAGGATTCATTAAAAGCCCTTTTCCCACTTGCAAACCCAACTTGCAAAAACCATCATTTCTCACAACACACAAAAATTAAAAGGCAAATCACACGCCAAAAAATAAATAAATAAAAGGTGTCAAAACAATTGTTTACTTCTAAATTCTAACAAACCATAACAGTCCAAAATCAAAACATCTTAACTATAAGCAAACATCTAACGGAATTATCAAAATTAAAAAAGGAAAAAATTCTATAATAAATTATTACAACATCTTAACTATTTCAATTTTAATATACTTTATAAATTTAAATAAATAACAAATAAAAATCATTTCAATCTATTATCCACTACCTAAATTTATTCAATTTCTAAACTAAATTCATTCAATCCCTATAAAAAAATTTAAATTGAACATCACAATAATCACCAAATAAATCTAAATAAATAAATCTACATCCCAATACTTATTCGGATTCGAAGAAGATTCCAAAGGAACATCATCCAACCCAACATCCTGCCTATCACTCAAAACCATAGCTTTCATTTCATATTCTTTCACTAAATCATGACAAAGCTTATGTGCACGCTCAATATGCTCATCCGCTGTATCACCATAGATCTTTGGGAAATAAAAATCAATCAACAACATCTTATATCTCGGATCAAGAACTACAGCCACAACTAACATCGGATGAATTTCATTCCAATAATTTTCAAATTTATCAACCATTTTATCAGCCATAATTCTAATAGCAAGATTATCGGAAGTGCGCCACCCATTAATTGACATTTTCATTTTACATATTAGCGGAAAGAACAAATTAGCAGTAGGGTATTTTGTACCCGAAAACATCTCCGTTAACATGTAAAATGATTTCAAATGCTCCACCATTGTGGCTGCCAAATCCCACTCACTATCACTAGGCAAGCTCTTATATTGAGACTCACGCTGTTGTAGCCGAGAAAAAATACTTTTATACATTAGTGCTACATCAAGCATGGCATAAGTAGAATTCCAACGAGTTGGACAATCTAACTTCAAACTTTTTTACAATTAAATTTCAGTTGCCTAGCAGCTAGCTCAAAAGATTCAAATCGTTTTGGTGTTTGTGTCCAGTAACTAACACTCTCCCTAATCTTTCCAACCCCGTTTTCTATAACTTTCAACCCATCCCGCACAACCAAATTCAGTATATGAGCAGTACATCTCATATGAAAAAATTTACCATTGGAAATTAAGGTACCGAGATCAAACCTTAATAACAATTTCTCCACCATCGCATCATTAGTCCTACAATTATCCAAGGTCATTGAAGACAACTTTCTATCCACGTTCCAATCCAACAGACATTGCACCAACTCATTAGAAAGGGCCTCAACAATATGAGGGCTCGGAACATAAATAAACCTAACAAATATTCAAGTGATAATATTAAATACACAAACTTAAAATATTATAACAATTTAAACTTTAAAAGAAATCAAATATAAGTAATAAAAAATTGAAAGAAAAATTAAGCAAATAAAAAGTTATAGACAAATTAGAAATTACCTTAAAATTCGGCTATGCAATTTCCAAGAGTTGTCAATAAAATGTGCTGTGACAACCATGTATCCTTTTTTCTGGTTACTTGCTGTCTATAAATCCATAGTAATAGCCACTCTACCTTGATTTTTCTCCAACATATGCAAAGTCTTAACCTTCTCAATATGATAAAGTTTTGAAATCTCACTCTTCAATGTATTTCTACTCATTGGCTTAACCACGGGGTTGGCATGTGCCATCATTTCTCTAAAGCCTTTATATTCCACAAATTTAAGTGGAAGCTCATGCATCACCACCATCCTTGCGATCAAACTCCGCAAAACTTTTGGATCGAAACTATCAAAGCCAATGTCACAACTCCCATCCTCTCTTTTGAGCACTTTGAGACTTCCTTGAAGTGCTTCTTGTATTTTCGGTTGACTCCTCGAAAAACAAGATTTCACGTGTCTATTCAAGCTCGTGGTCCCTGATGTGTATTTGGCTTCTAAAATTGCATTACAATGCATGCACTTTGCCTTTTTTCTCCATTAATAGTTACTTTTGTAAAGTGATCCCAAGCTGTAGAGACTTTCTTTCCCTTTTTATCTTTAAGAGTTGACAGTGAAATCTCCTCAACCTCATTATCATTGCTATCTTCAACATTCTGAGATAAATTTGGAGCATTTGATGAATTAATTTCTATATTGTCTGACTGTGACTGTGACTGTGACATCGCACTGCTGTTTATTATAAAAAAAATAATGAATAATTATAAATAATCATGCAAATTACATAGTTATAATATTATATAACAAAATTAACTTACAAGCAACCTAAGCAACCTAATAAAGCAAAGAAGAAAGACCAGACAGATAAATAAATAAACAACTGAGAAATTTCTGGAGCAATTGCATGAACATGACCACAATACAAAGAAAATAAACAGGTTTAATTAATTAATAGACTGAAGCAAGTATTTTTTCACTGTCTGATTATAATTAGAAAATATTGTATAGTTTTAAATTTGTGTTTTAAAACATATATACACGCCTGCACAAATATCAAACTTATCTCTTTCTCAGCTAAGCAAACTTGTTAGTTTGGTAACAATCATGCTTATTTTGCCACTAGGCCGTAGTTGAGTGGTGAATCCACGTCTTTATACTAGTGAAGGTATATAAGGTAAGAATTAAAAAAGAAAAAAGAAAAAAACAATCAACACCATTTGAATATTCCCCTGGTCACAAGTCTTTTGGCTGCGATTACATTATACTTTAGTCCCAGTAGCTGAAATTTCTCACTTTACAGAAATTCTTAATGTGAGCCAATTCTTTTTTAGTTTTTAGATGGCCCCTAGTGCATAATCAGAAATATGCAGAAGAGATACTTGCCAGTACTACTCACTTTGCAAGCTTATGAAATGAGCATATATAATTTATGTTATCACAATATTAAAGTAATTATCACTACAGCTCATGATCACCACATACAAGTTACTTATCATTTCTTAAAAGTGCTGCTCACACAGGAAATAGTGTTCCATTTGAGGTTCATAGCCTCTTTAGTTTAAGTCTAGCTAGCTGCAACTTAAATAGGAATTAATGCCAGAAATTGTTCAATTGATCAGCTGTAAATTATGAACTGTGAGCTATATCAAAACGATTGCAGATAAATGAGATCAAACGTATTCCAAACTAAACACCCATATGAAATAGAAAAACTACTACAACAACATAATGAGGGTGTTTAACATTAGCTCTTTCTTATTATGTTATGTGCAGCCATTAACAACGTAAACACTTCCAGCATCCAAGAAAATAATTAAGCATTTATTGAAAGTAATTTTGGCTGCCGCTGAGAAGCTGACCAAACAGTGAAGAGCTCTTTGACGGATTGACGAGTGACGACTGTGCTTTGCGGTTCGTGGAGGGAGAGGCGCTGTCAACTGTCAATACTGCATCGCCATCGATGAAGGATAGGTGGTGGCTGCTGGTAATGGTGGAGAGACGGAGGGAGGAGGTGCCGATTCTGATGTCTGAGACTTGTTGCGAATTCGCGATTTAGGGTTGGTTGGCCAGTTGGGTTTGGGGGAAATTGGGTAAAGGAAAAATGCAATTTTCGTTTTTATATTTTCCTCTTTTTTTTTCTTTTTTTTTTTTACTTAATAAAAAAGCAGGCACGGGTTCGGGTTCTTGGTGCTGTGACCGGACTCGTGCCCGGAAACAGCCGGGCATTGAAAATCAATGCCCGGATCCGCTTTTTTCATGCATGTGGGCCGGGTTTTACCCGGACCGCATGTGCCGGGTCAGGTCCGGATCCGATCCGGGCGGGCTTTTCTGCCATCTCTATACACACGTCCGTCAACCCGGACCGCATGTGCCGGATCCGGTCCAGGCGGGCTTTTCTGCCATCTCTATACACACGTCTGTCTCATCAATCACTTCAGCACATGTCAGTTTATAAAAATATACGAAAATACATAACTTTGTATCTGAAATTTGCAAGCATAGCATTATTGTTTGAATTGAGCACAAACATGTCCAAACATGCAAGAATTTCACAAATATTTTCATAATTAGATGAAATTTTATACCACAAAAATAGAGTCTCCGGCATCTGCTGTGAACCGAGAACGACGTCATCGCCCGCGAATCATTGCCGTGAAATGACCGGTAGTTGATTGAGACACTCCGATCGAGCTCTGGTAATCCATTTTGGGACCCAACATAATTTGTTCTCTGAAGTTCTCCTCAATGACGTGAATTTCTCTGCATTGAACTGAACTCTCTCTTCAATGCAGAGAAGTTCACTGCATCAAAGACAATTTTGAAACCTAACAAGACGATTAAATTTATTAAAAAAAAAATTCCTTAAAAAAATTTATAAATTGATGATGATATTTTTTTTTTCGTTTTAAATAATTTTTTTTTTAAAAGAATCTTATTATTGTTATCATTATTTTTCTATTATTTACATTGTATCTGATCCCATTCATACAAAAAGCCGTGAACACGCAAAGTAATAAAATCTTATAAAGACACGTATAAAAGAAAACATTCATCAAATTAATTTAATTTCTTAACATTATATAGTAAAACCTTTTCAGAGTATTCTATAAGAGAATAATCTTTATATAGTTATCCAAATTTACCGTTTCAATTTGCACCAGTTATAAATAAAAATAAATTCTATATTATAATAAATTATAATTTTTTTAGATCTCATTTTAAAAAACTTACATTTACATAATAATAATTATCTATATATTTCAAAAGATATCTGTTATGTTATATTAAAAGTTGAAAAATAAAATATTTTTTTTCTAAAATTGTTTGACATTCTGATTTATTCTTTAAAATTTTTATCAAATTATTGTATAACATTTATGAAAAGTATATTGAGAAAAAATACTAAAGAAAAGTATAATACAAATATTATGACTTTAAAAATAACTTTACATATTTTTAATCGTATAATATTAACGTAGTGCATATTTATATATATCAACATTATCACTTGGATTAAAGATAATTAAATCTAACTAATATTTTTATAAATACAACTTTATTAAGTTATAATCTCCTTATTTTAATAAAAATGTAGTTAGTCTTAATATACGATTTGAAGAGAGGTTTTACACTAAATTTTATTGTGTGTAATTTTCATTAATCAATTTTTTTTTTTAACAGATACATTACTCGTATAGTCGTATATTGTTAATTGGTTTGTTTTTACTTTTTAATTCTTGAAACGATGGTTGGATGCCCTCATGCCCGGTTACAATGTCAACGACATTGGCATACTTCCAACGTTAAAAGCACAAAAGGATTAAAGTGGGTGGGCGACCAGAAGTCGTTAATGATGGGCCTTCTTTGGGAGCCTATTATGAATGAGTTGAGCTTTGGACACCACTCAAAAGTCCTTGCAACACCCCATTTGCTATATTTACGGTTTTGCCCTCCGTGGAATAAAAGACAAAGACTTACTAATTAAAGGTATACATATTTTTGGTTTTTTTTTTTTGTTTTTTTTGAAGGATAGTTAAAATGTTTTTACGCCCCATAAGAATTCGTATTCTTCAAAAACAAAATGGTTTCGTTTTTCCATGAACTTTTCACACTCATCCATTTTTTTTTATTTCTCAAATATTTTAATTACATTTTAAATTTTTTCTATGATAAATGTAGAAGAGAAATTTTGAGTGATGAAGAAAGAAACAATGCAGTAAGATACGACTAGATATGTTGAATTCATTCGATATTTACTGAACTTATTAAATTTGATCCACGGACATACACTAAACAATGTCATTATCTTTATTTACTACTTATTAAACAAACCTAAGAAGTTATATTTCATTCATGAGTTCTACAATTAACTGATATTAATTTTATGGTAATTGTGCAAGAAGGATGAAAGTTCTACTCAACTTATAGTTGCTAGTAATAAATTAGGATCCCTGGATTACACAGATGTATTTGTTGCTGGTATGGTATAGAACTTAGCTTTTCATTGGTCAAATGTTTGTCATTAATATTCAAAACTTAAAAACAGCAGAAACCATCAACACCACAAGCACTAAAGGAACACAAATTAGAACACCATGCTTTTATGGAATATTAACCAGAAGGCCATGCTTTCATGTTGAAAAAAAAAAAAAAAAAAAGAATACACAGTCTCATGCAATTTGAGAAGTTCAATGCATAAAGCAAAAGTATCCAGGAGCTTAAAAATTGTGAATCAACATGCAGCTTTAGTATGGTCAGAAGAAAACACCGCACTTTTAAATTAGTCCCAAAATCTATTCTTTCGAATTGCTGGCGATCGGCTGGAGGGGTGAGATGGTTTTATTAGATTTAGTGATTTAGAATAGTTTTCCGGGTTTATTGAGAAAAATGAAGAAATATATTTGTAACGGCAGTTCTAGAATAACAGCAGTGTTGTTTGATTTATAATGACTTTTAAATTATTTAAATGGGGTATCATTAAGAACAGGGTGTTATAAAGATTTTTTAAGTGTGTCAAAAGCTCAACCCAATATGAATTTGCCTTGCTGGGGCGGCCAGCAAATCCTGTAAAACAATGGACTCAAAAACAGTTGTACTAAAGCCACCTTCCAGAATTCTTAATACACCCCTCTTCCCGGGGGGTAGGGGAGTGCGGTGGGTGGTGGGGGCTGTTCAGAAAGTACAATCCTTCCATTGCTAACACAATAATTATGATCGCGTGTGACTTGTGCACCCATATAAGTTGATTGACGGAGAAAATAATGGAAGCAGTAGAGGTAGCACTCCATTGTGTGCAATAAATTCAAGCAAAAGCAAACTTCACACATTAATTTTTCAGTTCAAAAAGGATGGATATTAATTAGCATTTAGATTCATCATTTAGTGGTATCTTGAATAGAACTATTTGTGCAACTCAATATACATATAGAAGGTTACAAGAAAAAGTAAAATTTGAAAATTCGAACGTGGGAGGTTGTTTCACAATCTTACTCATTATACGCATGAGCTGCCCATCATTGAATCTTCTTTAGTGGACTATAATTGTGATTTTCCCTTCTCCTACATTCGCCTTTTCTAAGATCTTTCCTAAGATTTTCTCTTGTCCTCTCCCCTTATTGGAAATGGTCAATGAGACAGTTGGCTTCAGCTACAGCTTTTGAAACAACTTTCCCACTTTCTAATTCCCACTTCCCATGGTCTAAAAGAAATCAAGTATCACACCAGCTACGCGGTTGAAAAAATATAAATAAATATTATATATGTCACCCTTCACATGAGACGACAAGAGTTTGTGATGGCCACAATGTACAACGATGTATATTGATATTCTAATAAAAGGGCATGTCTTCCCATTTCCCGTCTTGATTTGCACAGCCGAATGCTTCATTGACCAATTGTCAATTTGATATTCTATCGGTGTCAGCAGCTGTCCTAAATGAAAAATTAAACACGACTATGCCTAGGGATGCATGTGGATTAGCTCTTCATCTTTGCATTCTCTAATGGCAATCTCCATCACTTGGCCGGCTGAAGATGGCAAAACATCACAACAGTGCCTCCTAGGAGCCATTAACTGAGCACAAACAATGAAACATCAATAACTTTAATTTGAATTCTAACTACTTTGGCACTGAAAAATCAAGCAGATTATTAGAAGCAATACCTGTTTGATGTTAAGGTCTAGCTTCTGAGACAGCACTCTGATCTCTTCAAGTTTCCACGGAGAACCCATGTTGTTTGTGCAATTTTGGTGCGATTTCTTGTAATGGGTCCTAATTCCATCCCTCCCAGAAGACGCACTATCCAAATAGAAAATTGTGGGTCTTTGGCATGGATCAGGATGAATCACTCTTGTGTTAAAATTATAAGCCGCTGCCAACACTTTTCCCTTTTTCCATTGCTTGAATGTTTCTTGCACAGGCAGTATATCGGGCAAATGCATGTGCTTGCCATAAACCTGAACAGCATAACCCCATGATACTGACATAGTCCATGAAAACCAGCGGTCGTAGCAAACTGTTTGTTGCAAAAGTCTCCCCGTATCAATTTTTGCAGCTTCGAACAATCGCTCCAGCGCCTTGATTGTTGTCATATTAGGAAAAATTGGGTCCATGTGATCCAAGTGATGGATTGATACCAATGGTGTTGTTGGATGAGATGTCAACAGGCCAAATACATTGCCCCGAACATCATACTAGTTGATTTTGACATATCAAAAAGTGAAGAATTTAGAATTGGAAAAACAATTGCTATAAGTTTTTGAGATGCACATTAATTGTAAACTAACAAGTTAACAGCAAATTGGTACCTGATGGAAACCGGGCTCGCGTGTTAGCCCAACACCAAGCTCTGCCAAGCAAGAGTAGACCCTGGAATCGCTTCCATAAAGATGGGGGTAGCGTTCTATACAAGAATCAAATACCTTTGCCAAGACTTTAGCCAGAGGAGAACTAATAGCGAAACCTGCTCCACCAAAAGCCATACCAAAACTGAAGTATCTGTTCTGCTCAAAAATCTCTGAATTAGACCCGATGTAATACCAAAGGCCATGATCATACTTCGAAAGAGTCTTCACCAGATTCTCCGGAAAGAAAACAGTGTCATCATCACCAAAAACATACCATCTAACATCAGAGTGATTAAGAGCAACAGTCTCTAAAACTACCCTCGCCACTCGAATTGCTGATCTCAGGCCTCCTCTGTAAGTATAACGAAATCTTGAAGTGTCCTCCGAGATGCACACCGGTGGAAGGGAGCTGCTACTGTTATTACTGTTGGCCTCTGCATCAGCAGTCGGCAGGCTTTCAAGAAACACACACCCCCGCATTTGCTGTGGTTTCCACCAAAGCTTAACATAATCTTTGCGTTTTGGCCAAGAATTCTTGTTTGAAGCGATCCCAAATACGATATGCTCAAGAGTGGTTGGCGGTATATATCCGTCATGTTGTGAGGAGAACACATGAGTCGGATTGGAAGTGCCAAGTAGAAACACCGAAACGAGAAGATATATGATGCATACAGAAGAAGAGATTAAGATGAGATTGATGAAACGAGATACAGATTGTGTTTTGTACATGGATTGAAGAAGCTTCATTTTGTTTCAGGAAAGAAAAAAAACAAAAAAAGAAAAAAGAAGAAAAAAAAAGTGGGTTTAGACAGGATCTTTAATTTGCAAATTTTTTAGGTTCTGATGCAAAGTGTAATAGGTTTAAGTTGTTCAGCTACTAAAGCGAGTCGATAGGTTTGAATTATATATACCTACCGTTTTCCACCGCAATTAAAGGCGAAGGCAAGCAACATACAATTTTTGGACACATTTACGTTTGTTATTTCTCCAACTGTGAGATAAAATTGCGGGAGTGTTTTCGCATAGGTTGGAGTCTTGCCTTTGGCCAATCAGAGCCGTCCAGATGGGCTCTCTTGACATTATCGTGTTGACTCTTGTGGGAGAGAGTTGCGGCAATTTGTCTTTGTTAATATGGCTTTGGTGTTGGGTAGATCCATTAAATGCGTTAAATATGACCAATAAAAATAATGGGCTGGTGGTGGCTTTAAGCGGGCAGCAGCTAGAGTTTGAAACTGGTATTCAAAGTTAGAACGGTTACAGCATGCCAATTACTACGGCCTGTATCCATGTGCAATGTTGTCCTTTGGATTGGAAAAATGAAGTCAAATTTCAGCTATTTCACATGGGTTATACTTTCCTTGATAAAAGGAAGAAATTTGCACAGTTTTTATACTTGATATTAGGGGGCTTAACTTGAAAAAGTTTTAAAGGATTAAATAGTTTATGAAGATTATGGAAGATGCAAGTACTTTAATTATAATTAACTTCGTCGCTTACCCTGCAGATAATCTAAAGGTAAAGGTTTACTTCACATGACAGAATTTAACAAAAGAAAACAAAATACCCCAAAACCGCAAATGGGAAAAGAAAAAGTGTTGCAATGTCTAAAAGCAAATGCTGTACAAAAGTAGTCAAAAGTCTACATGTGTGTACAGGTTCCTATGCTCTTTCTTAAGTTCAAAAAAGCAGTCCATCTTGGCCAAAAATTTCTCACACCGTTGAGAAGTTTTACGAATGAAATTATAGTTTATTTCCTTTAGAGTCGGCCACAAGACTCACGGGCATAATGCGTTTGCAAAAGTGCTTTCCTACCAAACAGAGTTCTTACGCACCAAGACTTCCACCTAAAATCCCTCATGCATGGAAGAGATAACAGAAACTCAGTAACCATACCACTTACAAATTCAAAGCCAAGTGCAAATGTTAACAGAAAATATCAGCATGCACATACCACTGCCGGGAAGGCAGGAACCCCAGGTTGTTTTCTAAATTGTCTTGACAGGATCAGCTTTCATTTTCCAAGAATAGAACTGACCTACAGCATGAATATAAAACTAACTCCCAGAATCATCAGCATACTTTAATAAACTACTACAGCTTTAATCGAGAAGATATATTGTTTACTAATAAATCAGTCAACAAGAAGTCTTATGCTCAAAAGATTACTCTTCTTTTCTTTTTCAAGAGTTAGTTCATCTACAAAACCAACAGATACCAACGATTTTCACCAATATCAAATCTTTCACATTTCAAATTACTTGGCAGTATCTGTCCCTGTTGAACACGTGTCACCTTCCTTTGACCCCTATTCCATCAATTCCACGCTTGAAAGGCAACCAATCAGATAATATTATCAAAATCTGTAGCCTTCTTCTTGGACACGATTGCAGTTACCTGGCAGAAAACAGCTGGAATGTTTTACCATTGACCCGTGACTGCAGTCACTAGAAGCGACTGAAAGACTGCAACCATTTCAAATTCGCAGGTGTCTGCTTGACCCCATCCTTTGGAACATCCTCGAGCCCATTTTTCCTCCTAAAATGAACTCCAACCATTGGAAATCTTTTCAGGGCCATTAGAATTTCCTTACCTTTCCACTAGATTATATTATCAAATTCAGCTATTCACTTAACATAAGAATAGAAGCTCAAGATATCTTTTTTCTTTTTGACAGTAAATGGGGCAAGAGCAACAGTTTAGACACAAAATATCCAATCAGTCAAAATAAATCACATATTTCACTTAAGCCTTGCAAAAACAAACAGAAATATCAGGTTCATTTATTCTAGTGAACAGTTATATATTACAGGAATTATTGCAGTGATATTTGCAGAAAAAAAACATAAGAATGTTATATCTCAATCTTCAAATGGAGATATTCACTTAACAAAAGAAGAGTAGTTAAAGATATCTTTTTCTTTTTTCCAGAGGTGGAGGCAAGAGCAAGAGTTTAGACGCAAAATATTGCATCAGTCAAAATAAATCATATATTTCACTTAAGCCTTACAATAACGAACAGAAGTATCAGGTTCATTTATTCTAGTGAACTATAATACAGCAATTATAGCAGTCATATTTGCGAAAACAAAACAGCGGGTGGGGGACAAAGAGCTAGAGTTCAGAGATAATTTTTCATCATTCAAATCAAATCATACATTTCATTTTAAACCTTGCCAGGAATACAGCAATCACAGTAGTGAAACTTAGGATAACAAAAATGATACAAAAGTAAGATCATTCAAATTTTGACAGTTAAATTTTCTAAATTACTCCTAAAACATCATCATAATAGAACAAATAGAAAGGTAATAGACCTACATCAAATATACAGCATGCACAAAGAGATTTATTTAGACAAGAAAAAGCAACTTACAAAAATTTTAACAACCCATGATACTTTAACTTGAATGCAAATATCTTCCACTACCAATTAGTTGATAACATAACGCTTCTTAAGAGTTCCTAAGAAGTTTCTCCTTAGTAAGTGCAAACAGCCACATAATAAAATAATGCTACAAGCAGCCAATGATCTGCAGGCCATGAAACATTGAGAATGACTAACAGCTATCATTAGTTGATGTACCTGAAAACATTTTACATGAAGTGTAAGCAACAAGATATTACCTTGTAATTTACACAGCAGTGCAATTCCACGGAGGACATCGAGAATGACTGAAGTTCCACAAGTTTTGCCTAATACCAACAGAAGCCATTTGTCAGAGCTAGAAATGCATGGAAATTAGCTCATTGCCTCCGCATTGTCTAATTTTTATATTCATTGATTCATTATAAGTGGGGAAAATGTCACAGCACTGGCGACGGGGAGATTTCATCTGCAGCAGAGATTCAAAATTTGTAAGGCAGCAAGTTGTCAAAATAAAATAGAATATGAAAATGGCATGACCAGACAGTTGACTTTAGAGTATTTTGAAACGTTAACTTCTGAAATATAATCAAGTTCAAGCCTATTGAACCAATTCATTACTACCTCTTCAACATCAAGTTCTAGCTTCTCTGAAAACACTCTTATCTTTTCAATTTTCCTTACAACATCAGCTCTAGCACAATTTCCAACAACATGCTTCACATAGTTGCTTTGCACACTATTGTTATGAGATAAAACACTTTCCAAAAAGAAGACAATGGGTCTTTTACATGGATCTCTAGGATAGTCTCTCAAATTAAACATAAAGTGACTCTCAACATTTGAACCTCTCCTCCATGACGTAAAGGTTCTCTGCAATGAAAGGAGATCTGGAAGAAGTTGATTGCCTTCATACACCTGAACTGCAGAGCCCCAAGCAACAGAAACTGTCAGTTGACTTGACTGGTCATAACAAACCGTTTGCTGTAAAATTCTGGCTGGATCAACATTCACAGCTTTGAAAAGATGTTGCAGAGCTTGTGTTCTGTTCATATTAGGGAAGATTGGGTCGATAGCATCCAAATGATGAAGGGACAGCAAAGGTGATAATGGATGTGCAGAAAGCATTCCAAACATATCCCCTCGCATGTCAAGCTGGCAAAATAAAAAAAACTCAGAAGTTTGACTCCTAAACCACATGACTGACAAAAGCCAAAATCTTATCCGAGGAAAAACAACAGTACTAACACGAATAAGTCAACCAATCAACATCAGACATTAAAAAGTCAACTCTTTCACTATGGTAACCACCCTAAGGTAAATGTTCACATGAGCAAAACTTCCTCGGTCAATAATCAGATTTACCCAACAAACTAATTGTGCCATTCAGATAGAAAAAACAAAAAGAAACAGACAAGAGAAACCATCTCAAATCTCTTCATAGCACATAGCACATAGCACAGAAGTCTTCATTTCCTCCTAAGTTCAGGATCTACAACCAGGTGACAATACAATCAAGAACATGGCAAACTATAGATTCATTTTACACTACATCTAAAAGATTCAGTATTGCGTATTATTTCAACAAATGTCCATTGATGCAACCATTTACCTATTCTCAGAGACAAAGGCCAACAAGATCACAAGCAATTTCACAAGTCTGTTAAGCTCAGATAATAACTTCAGATCTTTATATAGTACTTCCTATTTTTCCAACATCACAATTGAATTATAAATACATTTGACCAAAATCAATAAATCATCAAGTAACAAGGTATTTTTACCTGATGAAAGCCGGGTTCAGGGGTTAACCCAACACCCAACTCAACCAAGCAAGAGAAGACCCTCGCGTCACTGCCGTACAAATGGGCATACCTCATCAAACAAGAATCCAAAGCCCCAGCTAAAACCCTGGCGAGAGAATGGCTAATTGCAAACCCACCTCCACCAAATGCCATACCAAACGAATGCTTTGCATTCTGCTCATAACCCTCGCTATTGCTCCCCACATAGAACCACCTATCATCATCATACTTGGACAGCGTTTTTACCAAATTGTCCACAAAGAAAACGGTGTCGTCGTCCCCGAAAACGAACCACCGCACGCCCGCCTTCTCGTCCGTAAGGTCAACTGCCTCTTTGACAACACGAGCTACTCGTACGGCGGAGCGGAGACCCTTAGGGAAAGTGAAAGGGAACTTGGAGGTGTCGGCGGAGATTACGATACGTGGCAAACTGGGGTCGCCGGCTGAAGAGGAATCTGCAGCACGGTCTAAGAAGGTGAGAGCTCGAGTGGAGTTGGGGGAGTACCAGAGGCGGACGTAGGAGCGGCGGCGGGGCCAGGATCTGGACGAGGATGCAATCGAGAAGAGGAGGTGGCGGCGGGTGAGGGGGTTGGCGGTGACCACGTGTGAGGAGAGCAGACGTGGCGGCGCGTGGAGAGAGGGGTAGTAGAAAAAGAGGTAAATGATTAAGAGGAAGGAGAAGAGTAAGATTGAGTTTTTGAGTGCTGATGGAGTTAGGGTTCTAGAGGGCATCATTTTAATTTTAGGGGAAAAAGACGAGTGATTTTGAAGAAATGAAATGATTCGTTTTCTCCTTCTGCTTTCACTTTGAGGATTATGCATTTAGGATTTTACAGACACAACGAGTTCACGGCAAATTGAAAAACCGAAAAATAGAGCACGGTGGAATGACTTGTTCTCAGTGGCGACTACGGATAATTTTGGATAATTTTCGTGAGAGTGGGACTATTGGCGCCTTCTAAATATCTCTCAACACCCCTTTTCTTTATTAATGTCATTAAAATATTTACAAATATTATAAAATTTTTTTTTTTTATTACACGATACTATTGCTCAGATTACAACTCATATACATAAGACTATTACTGATATTTACAAATCAGACTATTACTGAGACCAACTGACATAAATGCTAATGGAGCTCTGCCCAGATTTTTAACCCTCACAAATATTCGAGGGATGTCTACTCCTCACTCATGGGTAAAGAAGAAGACTACATTCACTCAAATTAATTGAGGAAGGAAATACCCCCACAATACTTTTGTGGGGATTCGAACTGCTGCCCTCCAAGTTGGAGGACAGCAGCCCTGGCCACTCGGGCTACTGCCCGAGTCGTTTATTATAAAATTCTTTTAACACCTCATAAATAATAAAATTACCTTAATTAAAACTTGTTAGCGCAAACACCATTCTTTAATTATTTTTATCTTTATTATTAAACCTCATTTCAATAATGAATTTTCTTCTCTCCATTGCAACCACCAGTAATAAATTTTTCACCTGAAAATAAGAGGAAAAAGCAATCATTTTAATTTCTAAAATATTAAATTTTAATCTCAGGTACCACCTTCATTAAAAGTTGCTATAAATCATTATCCTGGTCTCATCTACCTCGTTTTGTGTCTTGTTAAAACTATTATTCACTTTATTGTGAGCTTCATAATCATCAGCTTCACCCTTAAATTGATTCATCCCTTTTGACATTCATATTCTCGAGCTCTTCCAAATTTATCTTGCTTCCCTTTTAAAATAAAAATATACTATATAAAGAATTTTTAAAGAAAAAAATTATTAACTTTTGAGTAGAAGTTTAATTAGAAATTGTCTATTATATAATTTTAATAAAAATTAAAATTGTAAAATAATTATAGGGGTTTTAAAAGATATTTGGAGGGGCGCCAATAGTCCCACTCTTTTCTTGGTTGTGGTATAGTTTATTTAATATTATAAATGTTTATTTAATTTTATAAATTTTTTATTTTATTATTATTTATTTTTTACAGAATTTTTTAAATATTAAATATATTATTTTACTTATATTAATGAAAATTTAAATTTTGAGTTTTTGAAAGTTGAGATTGAAAATTTCATTTAAAATATTAAAATGTTTAAAATAATTTTTATTTTATTAATAATTTTATTATACTTTTTTATAATATAACTTTAAAATTTTTTTCAGTAAAATAAATTTATAATTTTTAATAAAGTACTCATTGATAACCAAGCAACAATTTTTTTTTTTTGAAAGTTCTACTTTATAAAAATCTATTAATAAAAATTCTATTTAAATAAGCTCAATTTGAAAAATTATATCAATTGGAGCTCACACTATTTTAGTAAATAATAACACATCATACATGATAGATGTATTCTACTTATACATATGAATGGTTTAGCATTACTGTTTTCGTAAGGCTAACATTATTGAAACTTGAAACAATTAATCCACCGATACTTACCATAAAGAAATTGAGATATATTTTTTTCATAATAAAATCATGTTTTCATTGATTCAAAAGGATAAATAAACACATAATTTCTAACGGTATACTGCCCATCCCATGCAACTGGTTCTTTGTGTCCTAAAGCCCTTTTGGCTAAGCAATGGACATCAACATTGCAGATTTTAGGAGTGAACTATATCTGAATACTTTGAAATTTTTTCTCTCTCTTGAATGCTAAAAACTTCACAGAAAATTTATGTCCTACTAACTTTTCTGATGTTAGCTAGGGGTGCGTTTGAAATTGAGGTGTTGTAACTTTTAAGCTATAGCTACTGTGGAAAAAAAGCTATGACTATGAAATAAAAATTAATAATATGTAGTAAATATAAATTTTAAATAATAATTTTGATAAAATTATTAAAGATATAATAGATTTTTCATTATATAAGTGAAAAATTATATTAACATAACTTACAAGTTACAGTAGCTAGTGTTTAACAAACACTTTAGTGCTGTATCTTAAAAACTACAACTGTCCAACCTCAATCCCAAACGCACCCTAGATCTACAATCTCTTAGCAATCTGTTTAAAAAATGACACATGATAAATGTAGTTACTTTGCCGCCTGCATTATGCGCTCAATGACTTCAACTTCTGCAAATGCCACATTATCATGATACTTGGAGCTTTTTGCACTTGCTATCATTATCACCATAATCTCTTATAACAACCCCTTTAATTTTCCACGTCAATAGCAGCATCCACATTGGCCTTAGTCAGTCATTTTATTATTTTTCTTTTATAAAATAAACTGACTGAGAATTATTTTCCAAAAACTTAAAAGTATTCTTACTTAAGTAATAACATGTCATATATACAAAAGGTAAAAATATGGCAACAAAATCTAGCAATGCACAAACAATTAAGTGTAAAAAGAAGAAACAACATATCCTAAAAGCTTTATTTTCCTTGTACTAACAAAAAAATTAGAATGACAGTTGTTATTATTATTATTATTATTTGCTAGGATTATTTCTTAAGTATGATATCATTTATCATGTTTGTAAGTATCTGCAATGGTATTCGTCAATTGAACAACTATTCCACGAACAAGTTTTTTTTTTTTTTTAAAGAAAAGATAAGTCTTTTCATTAATTAGCAGAATTGAGAATACAAGCAATGTTAGTTAGGAATGACTCTATCCAGACATTAGAGACTCCACTTCTAATGGCATATTTAACAAACATAAGAGCTGTTTCATTGCTAGATCTATGGACATGCTGGAAAATAACATTCTGGAAGTCAAAACTCATGTCTTTAATTGTTGTTATCACAAAAAATATTTCAATTTTACTTCCTTTTTTTATTGTTAACAAGGTCAGCTGCCTTCTGAGAATTTGTCTCAATACTAACTGATGCCAAATTTGCCTCTTTGGCCACTTGAAGTCCCCATTCTGCAGCCTCTGCTTATGCAATTGACACACCACAAATTAGCCTTGAGGGCTTAGTTGCAGCTACCACAATTTTTCCTTCATCATCTCTGATGACAACTCCTAAACCTACTACCTTAGCTTTAACATCTATAGCAGCGTTCACATTGACTTTGAAGCTTCCATTGAAGGGGGGGGGGGGGGGGAGTCCACTACTTTTTCCTCTTGTCTTTTTGCTTTTTAGATTGAGTTTTCTCCACATGCTTTACCCTTTGAAAGGCTTCCATTACTGCTTGGGCTTTTGCAGCTAAAATACTTGGGTTAACTTTCTTCTCTTTAAAGATGAGACTGTTCCTAGCATTCCACGTGACCAACTAGATGGCTCTCAGCAGCTTCAAGTTTGTTTTGTAAAGATTTTTGGACATCTCATACCACACCCTGAGCATATCATTGCCTTTATGCATCTCAATGCCTTTGTCAACAAATATTGATTGTTTTCAGATCTTGCAAGCTGGTTTGCACTTCATCAGAGAATGAGAGATGTTTTCCATACTCCTCCTACAGATTTGACATATAGGGGATGCAACTACCTTCTTTTTCCACAAGTTCTCACCTGTTGGCAACATATTTTGAGCTGCCCTTCATAAGAAATTTTTATCTTTTCAGGTAAATCCAATCCCCATATAGCCTTCCAATAATAAAAACTATCCTCCAAGGTGATAGGAATATTAAGGTATTTGAGTTTTAGAGCAACTTGATATCCACTCTTAACAGTGTACATACTTTTTCATCCACTTGCGGGCTTCTAAAGAGAAAGATGCTCAATATAGCTTTCTGCATCTTCTTTGTTAAAATGCTGATGGATTAAATCTACTTTCCACTGATTTCTAGTATCAATTAGCTTTGTAACGTTTGCATTATCAAGCATAGATGGTGTTGAGAAAGGTTTAAAAGTATCTGGCCTTGGGATCCAATTACTCTTGTAGATTTGCACTATGTCTCCTCTTTCAATTCTCTAACTCCATTTTTTAAGACTTGTATGCCCTACAACAAGCTTCTTCAAAGGAAAGATGGATTGGATCCCATGCTAGCATTCAAAAAATCTAACCGTTTGAAATATTTGGCCTTCAACACTTGGTCAGTTAGGGATTTTGGAAATTGGAGTAATCTCCACCCTTGCTTTGCCACCAAAGCTTGGTTGAAACTAGAAAAGTCTTTAAATCCCATGTCACGTCTACATTTTGCATGACATAATCTTTCTCATCTTGCCTAATGAATCTTATGATTATCCTCCTTGGAGTCCCACCAAAATCTCACCATTGCTTTTTGAATATCTTCATATAGCCTCATTGGCAACTTAAAAACACTCATGGCATAAGGTGGAACTGCTTGAGCTACTACCTTAATTAAAACTTCCTTCCCTCTACTTGAAAAAAAAACTTATATTGCCAATTAGATATCTTGCTCAGTACTCTAAGCTTGACCTCATTAAAAAAACTCATCCTTTTTCGCCCAATCATAGAAGACAGCTGCTGTTAATTTTACTTCAATTGCTATGGTGTCAATGTGTAAGTGTACACAATAAGTAATAAAATGATGAGCATTCAAGATCGTCTCCACAAGGATTGATGCTATATGACTTGCTACAGTAATTTCAACAGTGCAATTTATGTTCTAAATTAAATCAATACAACTAAGACTACCAAATAACTTAGTAAAATAAAATCTAAATCATTAAAAATGCAGTGAATAGAGTTCGCACATTAAACACAAAAGTTAAATCAATATGAATGGGGTAGTTGAGTGATTAAACTCTCTTGATGGTATTGACTATTTTATTCATGTCAAGTTCAGTTGCTGCAGCATCTACCACAACACTAGACATAAACCAGTTTTATCCTTAGCGGTAGCATGTTGGATGTCTTATATCTTAATGCAACCTAACAGTAACCAGTTGCTATGTCAATATAAGATATAACATTACACGTTTAGGTTCTCTTTACCCTACAAGATGAATCCCTATATCTAGTTCATCACTAATCTTAGATTAAGCATGACCCTTTTAGGACTCAAGTTAAACTTAATCTAAGAAACTCAATCCAAGACCAAGTATTGCTCTGATAAGTTCCACTAGGATATGCCCTTTTGTGGCTCTTTCCTAGCTTGTACTATTAAATAGGTGGTTAGCCAAAATAATGACTTTAAATTAATACTATCAAAGCAAAATGTTATAGCAAACATGCAGCAACATCTATATTCAGTCAATTAACCATCAAACTAGTTTAACACTCAACCACAAATAAATTTAGTTCATAATTTGTGAAAAGTAAATAAACAACCAAGTTCTAGTCGTTGAATACATCTTCAATGATCAATGAATAATAAATAAACAATAAAAGAAAGAGAAAAAACAGATTCCAATCGATTTTGCAAGTTCTTCTACTGGTGCAGCCTTGAATTTTGATAAGGAATTTTGTATCTTTGTTGTCTCTTTTCTATTTTTGACTTTGCTTGACGGCCTCTCCCTTTTTCTTTTCATGTATGCCTGTTTTTATATTTGCAAATTAGGGTAACTGAAAACTTTTAGGGCACGCATCTTCAAATTAGAAAATTACCGATCGCAATATTCTGAATATCTTGTCCGAATTTTTCTATCAATACTTGAGAGTTGCTACAGCAATGGTTGCTACAGCAATGGCTACAACATCTTCACTGTTCCAGACTTGCTCCAATTCTTCTATAACCATGCTCGTTTGTCCTTTATAAGTCCATTGCAAAGCATCCTTTCCATAAAATTCAAGTTTCCAATTACCTAAAATTAAGCATATGTTTTAGGCATACAATTATTCAAGAATCACATAAACTTTATCACACTCAAACTAAAATGAATGTAATGCAAACTATCATTAAATTGCACTAAAAGACATCAATTACTCTCTAAGTAGTCTTGATTTAAGCCTAAAAGTCTCATGATAACTCTTATTTCATAGAGTTATCACACCCCCAAATACTTCTCGTATCTTGATACTACATTAAGCTGGAAGATATTTTTTATGGCTTCGACTTGTTTTTCACTCACTTTGGCGCTGCTAAAAAACATCAATGACTTCTCATGGTTGAAGATTTGCCTATATGCTGATGCATAACTGTCAAATACAACTTTTAGCTAATTGCACTCATCTATTGATGCTCTTGAAAATATTAAACTCTAGGAAAATTTCACATGTCCTCATAGTGAACTCTAGGAAAGTTTCTTTTGGCATAGCTTACTCCACTTTTTCTCTCTTGAACATTCATTACAAGTAAGTTATGATATGTTTCCTACATAAGCATGTTTGTCACAACCTCATCTAGAAACAAATACCCCCAATCCTTACTACACAAAAGCTCTGTCCAGCCTTTTCTCAATATTGTGAGGTCCAAATTGTCTGTTGGACCATGTAAATGGACGCCCTTTACACCTTACATCAACAAGATTACACTTATAAGCTGCTTCTCTAAAGTATGAGATTATGCCAACATTCTTATCATTCCCACCAGATTTTTCATTTAAATCATAATTTCATTAAAATCAACAACGCAAAGCCAAGGCAAAGATCAACAACTGGAGAATTTAAGATTTATACTAATACAAACATATTTAAAAAAATTGTAAATAAAATAATAATCTATAAATTTTGTAAATTATTTTGAATGTCAAATTCAAATTTAAGAAATGTTAAATTGATTTTATTATTATTACAAATATAAACAAAAGAATAATAATATTAAAATAAATTTCTTAATTTCAATAACTGGATAATTTAAGATGGAGATGATGAAGTTCAATAATTGGAGAATTAATAAGAGGCTGGGTATTAGCCCCACCGGCAGCCATGAAACATGTAAGCTGGAACGTTCGGGTTTTAGGGTATCCTCGGACTAATGATGGCCAATGGGTCGTGCCGTGCCTACTTTTTTTTATAAGGGCCCGACACGGCCCACGCTCGTGCTGTGCCGTGGGTCGTGCCCAAAAAAAGCCCACAACCTTTTTTTTCCCCTTTAAACCCACATGTCCAGCGTGCCTAAAAAAGCCTGCGTGCTTTATTCAAGCCCACGTGCCTGGCGTGCTTTTTTAAGCCTATCAGCCTAATAATAATAATAATTTCATATATCATAGTAATGATTAATGAAAAATAAAATTACAATCCTATAATAACAATTACACATAATTTTATTTGAACTACTAATATTATAATTGCACTTAAACTCCATTGAATGAAAAGGTAATTTTTAATTTATCATAAAAATATTTCATCTGTAATTTTATTTTTTGTGCATAAATATGAAAAATATTTCATTCACAAATGAAACATATCTCCATTAACTATTAACTAAATTATGATTTTATAAATGAAATATTAATGTCGTAAAATTTTTTATTTATCATTTATAAAATCATGATTTTTATTTATTCATTTAATAAATTATGAACATAAAAAAATTAGAATATTTATTTAAAGTAGGACTTAAATTAATTTTAAAAAGCCTATGCTAGAAAAATGTATTAAAAAATTTAATTTCAAGATATCTGTAAAATCATAATATTTTGTATTTACTTTTCATTAAAAAATTTTACTTTGATATACTTTGGCCCACGTGCTATTGATGGCCATCGAGCCGCGTGTTAGCCCACCAATGAAGCGTGCTCATTACGTGCCTTTTCGTGTGCCGTGCTTTTAAGGCCCGCGTGCCTAAAATTCTAGGCCTGACATGGTCCACATACGTGCCGTGCCGTGCCGTGCCATGTGCCCAATCGAAACGTGCTTGTGCCGTGTCGTGCTATACGAACACGTGCTGTGCTTGTGCTATGCCACATACCGCCCCGCCCACTGGCCATCTTTACCCCGGACGTGCCTGGCAATTAAGAAAGTTCTCCACTTGCATACACCTCAGCTATTGTTTCTCTATGAGACAAAGTTATCATCTAAGGAAGCATATGAAGAATGTAGAAACCCCTTAATTTCATAAATAGTCATACAAACCCATTTATGATATTATAGCCTATAGTTGAAATAAAATACAAATTATAGTAATAAGATAAAAAATAAAAAATAAAATATCATGCAATACAAATTAAAATTTACAATAAGTATAATTATAAATATAGCATATAAATAGTGAAAATTATTTTTATGTTAATCTATTATCAACCTATGTCGATTGATTTTATTAATACTAAAATATATTAACTAAAAAAATGGACTCTAAAATTTATACTAATACAAACATATTTAAAAAAATTTGTAAATAAAATAATTATCTATAAATTTTGTAAATTATTTTGAATGTCAAATGTAATTAATTTAAAATTAAGAAATGTCAAATTAATTTTATTATTATTACAAATATAAACTAAAGATTAATAATATTAAAATAAATTTTTTAATTTCAAAATAATTAGTTATATATTTATTATATTACATATTATGTTATTTTAATTTTTTATTTGTATTTTATATAGAAGTCTATTTTAAGTCAATTTTTTATTGATATAATCAAAGTGTATAATAGTCGAAAATGAGTTTATATAACCATTTAAATAAATCTTCAGAATGTGGGCAACTTTTTCCTGTATTATTTTAAAAAATAAGTATCACACACACACACACAAACACACACACACACACACACACACACATTCTTGTACTAAATTATTTTTTGTGTCATATTTATATTGTGTTATAAACTTATTTGTGTCATATTTTAGATAATGTTAATAGTTAACTTATTTTAAAAAATAATATTGATTTATTTGTTATATTTTAAACAAATCCGTATTTTAGTGTTTTGACAAAATCCATCCCTACTTATAGCAATCATATTCTAATTCAGGCAACATTTTATTGGAGGGATATACATGGATTGGAATTGGGATGTAGAGAAAATTTATGCTTCTAACAGAAAAGGGAAAGGAAGCATTAATGTATAATTTATCTAAGGCGCAACTCTTGATGACCAATATTTTGCGCTTCTTGTTTTTATATAGTTTATAGAAAAAACTTAGTGTGCTTTTCAAACAAATAATAAATAAATATAATGTACCAACAAGCTCGTAGATCAGCTGGCATGAAACTGTTTTATCTTAATCAAGATCCTTTATTTGAGGCTTGGGAATGTAGCTGCGTTAAATATTTGTTGGGAGAGCTTTACAGCCCTAATAGTCTTACTCGGTTCGAATCTGGATTAGTTGGAGCCTAATGTGATCTTCGGATAGTAGTGAAATGCAAGTAACACAACCCAAGAGGGGGGTGAATTGGGTTTTTAAAAATAATGCAATACGATTCGCACAATAAATTAATCTAACGCCTTAATGAAATAGAGAACAATAAATTCAAACAAGCGTAAAAATAAAAGAGCAAGGGAAGAGAAAAACAAACACACGGATTTTTACGTGGTTCGGCAATCCCCGCCTACGTCCACGCCTCCAAGCCAACCAAGCTCGAGGATTTCACTATCCAAGCCTCCCAAGGCTTCAAGTTTTTACAATTGACTTCCAAGGTGTCAATGAACCTTTACAACCAAGAGATTATCTCCCCAATCTCTTCACCCCAAGTGTTTCCCACACTTACACACTCACAATTTGATCAGAAATGAAAATTACAACAAAAACTCTCTTTAAGAGTGGATATGCAACTAATAGCTCAATAATGATTCAATCAATGATGATTTGCATTTTGGAAGCTCAATATATGTTGTATGATCTTATATTTGCTTGCATTAGTCCCTAGAATGAAGTGTGAGTTGAGTTTTTATAGTGAAAGTCCAAAAACTAGCCGTTATAGGTAAATTCCCGTGCCCAAGCGGTTAGCCGCTTAATTATCCGGCTAGCCGCTCAGGAACAGTGATATTACCGTTATTTTTGAATTTTACTACAGTAACACTGTTTACTAAAATTACACTTTGGCCCAAATTTTTTTATAATTATACTATGGCCCAAAATGTCATAAAAACTTTATAAATAAATCCAATTTCAGAACTTCTTAAGAATAGTTGTCTTTCTCAAACTTTTTGAAATTATGATATGGCCCTAAAAATTTTATTATTTCGCACAAAGGTCATTTTATCCATTTTTTTAAAGTTCTCAAAACCTTTCACTTTAGTCCAAAATATTCATAAATTATAGTATGGCCCAAAACATTTCAAATGTTTGTAAAAACATCCAACTCCGAAATTTAATACTTATTAAAATCAAAGATTTCAAATCTTAGCATTTAAGTCCAAATTACTTAAATCCACAAAATACTTTACTTTATAAAAATAAAACCTTTTAGTTTACGAAAAGTATTTAATTAAATTAATCTCTTGAGTTTCTCAAATGCTAAATCATGCATCAATTAAATTATACCAGCTTTACAAGAATTTATCACACTAATTTGTTCGTTGAGCTCTAAACTATATTCTTGATGTCGCTGTTGTCCGTTGAGTGTCTTCAATCTTGATTTCACTTGATTCACTTGCATAAATATTATCCTTAAAAAACTAGTGAAAATGTGAAATACAATATTTATTAAATTACTTAATACACATGTTTGTTATCATCAAAATTACATTATGTATAGCCTTTTAGGCTAACAAGTAGATGGTTTAATACACTAGAAAAATAAATAAATATAATGTGTCATAAGAATTTGGATTATTAAATCACCTTAAGAGTCTTGATTTCAAAGCCTTGCTAACATCTCACTACATAAGAGGAAATAAATAATATGTGCTTGGTTAAAAAATTAGCATACGCTTAAAGGTTTTAAATAGCTAGTTACTAAAATATTAACTAGACAACCCAAGGGGGGTGAATTGTGTTTCTAAAAAATTTAAACAACCAAGAATCTAAATGAAAATTAAACAAATTCAAAACAATAATAAATAAACCAATCAAAATGTAAAGAGATAAGGGAAAAGAAATTTAAACACAGATTTTTACGTGGTTCGGCCAACCCCATAATGTCCATGCCTCCAAGCTCACCAGGCTTGAGGATTCGACTAAGCAAGCCTCCAAGGCTTCAAAATTCTTACAATTGACTTTCAAAGTGCCAATAAACCTTTACAACAAGAGATTATCCCCAATCTCTTAACCTAAGTTTATCTCACGCTTACAATCACTAAAAAATAGAGATTACAAATAAATTTTCTCTCACACAATGTGTTTGATTACAAATGATAGCTCAATGTGTAAATGAATGAAATAAAAACAAGTTTGAAGCTAATGATAATTGTATACTCAGTAGCAAGCTCAATGATAACTCTTGGATCACTTTTTGATTGAATTTGATTGAGCCATTTTATAATTGGAGGTGAAAACTAGCTGTTGTTGACTTGCTATATACCAAATTGGATCGCTGTTAGTCACTGTCGGATCACCGTTTTAACTAAAGTAAGTAATTGTTGTGCTATAATTTCAAATAGTTGGATCACCGTTTGTCAGAAGTTGGATTACCGTTATCGCTCTAGAATCCTATCCAAAAGTATTGGTTATTCGTTTGACATAAACAATATACCGTTTGCATGAAAATTGCTCTCTAGACTGTTATCAGTTTACCGTTATCTATAAATGGTTTACCGTTATCTGAAACTTACTCTATGGAATGCAATCGGATTACCGTTATTCATAAACGGTTTGTCGTTATCCGAAACTTGCTCTTTGGAATGCAATTGGATTACTGTTATTCATAAACGGTTCACCGTTATTAAATTGTTGCTCTCTAGAATGTTATCAGTTTGCCATTTTCTAATAAACGGTTCACCATTTTCTAGTTTTTATTGCACCCTATAAATTCAGTGAGCTGATTAGTTATTAATAGTTATCGGTTTATTTCCAGAAGGTTATTCTATGCTTCAAATATTACACGACTTAAATATTTTAATCTGATTAACAAAATTTTTCAAACTTATCAATTTAAAATGTATTTTTTATCATAAAATTTTATCATAAAAATCATTATACATATAAGTTAACAGTTACCTTATAGCCTCGACCAATATTGTTCTTGGTTTTCAACAGAAAAATAATTTTCGGCATAAGCATATCAACATCTTCACTTGATATAAATGTAGATCAAAGTACTCTCACCTCGATTCCCAACCTTAAAATTCACTTATTTCTTTTTCAATTTCCATTATTTAATTAAAAGGGGAAAATAGATACAAACCTTCAGCCAGGGTTTTAGGCTTGCATTGCTCGAAAAGCTTTTAACAACAACTGACCCTCAACTCCAGCACTATAAGCAATTGCATTCACTAGCATCTGTAGATGCCATTTCGTAAGGCCTTCAAAACTAGACATTTTGTTACCAATACTCTCTACTATCATTCACTCTTGAGATACATAAAGATGAGGCTCATGCCCCATAACACAAGTTATACATGCATATGTGAAATATTTTTCACTTCTCACTTTTCAACGAAGAATAATTTAAGCAGCCCTCTGCCTTTAGACATATAGATAATAAGGTAGCATTTATATTTTGCATTGGAGTGAGAATTCTAAGGAGTGGGAATCCTGAGATTAGAAGTGAGGAGTGAGAGTGGGAGTAGCTTGTTTACTTATACTAGAATAGGAGTATGGAATTGAAACAAAAATTCAATTTATGTGTTTACATTGCCTTGGATTAGGAGTAAATGGTTTTAAATTACAGTTTTACCCTTATTTAAAGAATTATAATTTTTAATTACAAAATTAATAAAAAATATATTTGAAAAATAAAATATTTATTTTATTATATTTGTAAATTAATAATAATTATTAATATTCTTAATTATGTAAATTATAATTTTTTATTAATTTTAATTTGAATTATGTAAATAAAAATTATTAATAATAGAAACACAAATGAAACATTATTATTAATAATATAGTACAAAATTAATGTTTTTTTAGAATAAAATATTTATTATTATTATTAAATAAATAAATATAATAAAATTATTTTTAAATAAATATAATAATATTATTTTTAAATAAATATAACAATATTATATTTTCAAATAAAGATAGAATATAGTAATATTATTAATCTCTATGAGTATAATAATATTATTTTTAAGTAATTTCAACTTAGAATCAATGTAAATTACTATTTTTAATTAAATATAATAATATTATATTTAAATATGTTTAATATTATTATTTTTAATAAATTTAATTTATAAAATAATATAATAATAATATTATTTTATTTTATTTTAAATATAAGTCTAAAAAGAGAAGAGGAGGAGAAGATTCCCACTCCCACCTCTCCCCATGATAGTGGGAATCCCACTCGCCACTCCAAAATTATGTGGGGCTCACAGAGTAAAATTTTCACTTTCCCTTAAAAATTGATAAGTAAACACTGGAGTAAAAGTGAGGAGTCCCACACTCCTCACTTCCACTCCAGAAAATAAACACCACATAAAAAGTTTTAGAAATATCACATACATAACTAAAAAGAAGAAGAAAGAAAACCTCAAGAGCATATTGGATAATTGAACACCGCTCTTCTGCCAATGGTTAGCAGTTTGCAATTTATCCAACTCCTTGCAAGCATATAAATGAAACACGACACTAATTACAAGTGCATCAGAATATATATAATATATGTGCATAATGCATCAATCACACATGATAGACCAACAAAAACTCAAAATATAGAGGTTTACGAACTCCTTCCTTTGCAGCCTTGACATCATTTATGGCATTAACAACTCCATTCTTTTCACGCACTTCAACTTTATTTGTTCCATCGACCTTAGAACAACAACAACCCTCTTGTTTCAAACTAAAATAATTCCTTACCTAACATCTTTAATTCAACAAACTTTCATCTCAACCAGCCAAATTTCATTTATAGATTATGCAACACAAAATAAGATGCAGTCACATTTTCTAAATGCAATTACTGTAACCAAACAAGCAAATTGATTCATCTTTGGCACATTCCTATTAGAAAGGTATATATACTTCCATCAGAATCTGGTTGCAAAACTTCACATATATTGTAACGTCTAATTGATTGCTTGTTATTATTTTTCTTTTCCTATTTCCTTTTTAAATTATCATAGTAGTTGCATGGTATCAGTCTACTCTATACTTCAATTTTAATAGTATGAAAGATCAGAATGAAATTTGAATCCAAAGAATTTGTCAATTAATTAAATCATTTGATCCAAAATAACTTGATCATTGATCCTCAGTATAAATCAGTTTATTCAATCTTTCTAATAGCAAAAAAGAAAAATCAAATTTCTTGGCTAGCCAACCAGGATTTAGAGTTTTGACCTGGTCATGACTCAGCCCAAATGGATCGTCCTGTTAATAGGTCATGTTGTCCACAAAAAGTAGGAACAGCCCAAAAAAGCACAAAAGGATCAATATGGTATAAATTGAAAAGCACAGCCGCTTCAAATTATAAACACAATTGGAAATTCCGATAACTTGTTGCAAAATCATGTGAAATGCTCACAACACGGACCTGTTCACGTCCTATGGAAGCATTACAAAGAAGGATAACTGTCTGATCCTTTGGTATAGTAATCTACAATGGTAAAAGAGCGCTAAGATATATTGTTTGAACAAAACCTCGTCTCTTTTCTCAATTTCTGGATATATTACTACGAGTGTTAATATATTACTATGAGTTTATGACAAAAATGTACCAGAAGAGAGGATTAAAGTCACCAAAAACAAGGATGAGAATAGCTTTTTCATGATGTGCTCTACTTGGGGAAAATAAATCTATTTTCACACCAAAGAAAATTATATATTGTGGTAGAATTTGAAAAATAGAGTTTTCTTTATTTGGTGGTTGTTTTATATGATATGTTTCTATCTATTTGTTTTTTGTTTTTAAATTTATCCCTAGAATAAAGGGTTTAGCTAAGCCTATATATTAACTGGTAATTAGTTGATTAAAGTATAATAAGAAAGCTTATATCTAATCTATGTTAGCTTCAAGCCTATATATTTTCTTGTAATTAATTGATTAAAGTATAATAAGAAAGCTTATATCTAATCTATGTTAGCTTTAAGCCTATATATTTTCTTGTAATTAGTTTATTAAAGTATAATAAGAAAGTGCAGTGTTTACTGTTTCCTTCCTATATCTTGTTTTATGGTATCAGAGCAAGGTATTTGTTTGAAGGAAAACATGGTAAAAACAGCCATGACCGGCACAAGTAGAAGTATTGACTCTCAGGAATCTGCTGAAACTTCTCAGATTCTTTCTCAGTCAACACTTACAATTGTTCCTACTGCAATTATTGAAAATACATCACTTCAAATCACATCCCACAAACTCAATGGAAAGAACTTTCTCCAATGGTCGCATTCTGTTCAAATGGTAATTCAAAGGCGTGGAAAACTTGTCTATCTTCTTGGACAAAGGTAGAGGCTAGATGAAAATGATCCTACATTCCAAACATGGGATGTTGAAAATTCTATCGTTAATGGCATGGCCGGTCAACTCAATGGAACAAAAAATTGGGTATACATATATATTTTACCAAACATCTACTGAATTGTGGGGTGTTGTCAAAGAAACTTTCTCAAATTTGAAAATTCATCACAAATGTTTGAGTTAAGGAATATGGCTTGTAACTTGAAACAAGGTGACATGGATGTAACACAGTATTTTAATTCTCTGACGAATCTTTGGTAGGAATTAGATCTATTCAATGAGTGTGAATAGAGTTGCATTGATGATGGTGCTCGATACAAAAAACTGGTGGATAAAGATCAAATTTATGATTTTTTTAGCTGGTCTCAATAAGGAGCTTGATGATGTTCATGGTCGTATACTTGGCACTAACTATTACCTTCTGTTGATTGATTTCTATAATCAATTATTATCAATGCCAATGTGCAAGTATACACAACAAGTAATAAAATGATGAGTATTTAAGATCTTCTCCACAGGGATTGATGTTACTCTAAAATGTTAAAGCAATCACAATAGTGCAAATCAACTAAAGACCGAAACAAACAATTGTCAAATAATTCTATCGTAACTAATAATTGTGAGAGATAGAAATAAAACAATACTGCAATGAAATAAACTATGTTAAATGTGTCTAAGATTCAATTGAGAATATAGTAGTTGAATGATCAAACTCTCCTAATGGGGTGACTGTTGTTTACCAAATTAGCACCAGTTGTTACAATAAGTGCTGCAGTAATGGGTAGAATGAATCTGCATCCGCAGCTATCGCATGTTGGAAATCTCATACCTTTAAATCTACTAACAATGACCAGTTGCTCATATATTTATGGTACGACATTATAACCTTTAATCTCTCCACCCTACAAGGTGAACACCTATGTCTAGAGTGTCACAAATCTTAACTTCAAGTATTGCCCTTATGGGATTCAAGGTAACCTAATCTAGGAAACTCGATTTAAGAACAAGTAATACTCTAATAATGTCCGCTAAGACATGCCCTTTTGCTGCTCTATCTTAACTGAAACTATTAAATGGGTGGTCAACCGAAATAACAACATAAAAGAACAGTAAAGAACAGTAAAGAACAGTAAAGAGCCCATTGGATTATTTGTCACTCAACCACAAGTAAATTTAGTTTATAATCTGGATGAGAAAAATAAACGCAAATATATTGATCTCAGAATACATCAAAACAATTCAAGGAAGAAGAGAAAATATAAGTTGAGCACGATGAAAGACAAATAATTCTGCACGGTTCTTTTCTTTGTTTCTGAATAGCACTCCTCAATCTTGATCTCCTTCTTCTTGCCTTTGTAATTATTTTTTATGATAATTCCTTGCCACCTTTCTATGTGGTGCACGCCTCATTTTATATTGTAAATTAGGGTAAAAGACCCAAAGTCCATGCGCGTGCATGCGTTTAAATTAGGAAACATGCAGATCGCGATTTTATGGCTGACCCACGCCTTAAGCTTTCTCCCGCATTGCTCTCTGATTGCTGCAACATTGGTTGCCCTAGCATCCACAACAGCATTGCATTATTCCCGATTGTGCTTGTCTTCTTTTGTGACCATCTTCTTTCCTCCTCTTGCTCATCTAATGTCTCAGCATCCCCTTATGAATTTAAAACCTACAATTATGCACCTGTTTTTAGCACAAATTACTTGATTTAAACAAAACTTATTAAAACCCAGCTAAAATGAATGTTTATGCAAAAGGTAACCAAAATGTAATAAAAACACCTTATTTACTCTCTAAATGATCTTAATTTAAGTCTAGAATTGATGTAATAACTCTAATTTACTAGAGTTATCATACCCCCAAACTTAAACTATTACTTGTGCTCAAGTAATGACACATACTAATACTTCACAAAAAAAAAATCATTCACACAAATTTAGCTCTTTTATCAACTTTGTAAGGATTCTTCCACCTTCAGATCATATTCTCAATCATGCAAAATGACCATAGTAAATTAGTCCTAGACTTAAGCTTCTTTATGTCCATAGTGTGTATGTGCTCTTTCGGTTGAATTCTAGATATGCTATGGCATCACCAAGGGATTGCATGAATTTCAGCAATGAGAATACTTTATTCAAAAATGGGATAATCATAACTTTCACATACTCAACTGTGATTATTTTAGGATTGACAAACTTGGGAATATTTAACCTCCTCACTGTAACATTTATCTTTCATGTGAATGTCAATCAATTGTAATGATGACACCCAACTACTCAAACCATGCCCATATTAGAGTTGCTGCAGCAGTAATTGTAATGTAATCTTATCTAGAAGTATCTTTTACTCAAGGCTAAACATGGGGCTCATGAACAAACCTGGCTACTCAATGCCTTACATAGAGGATTTCTTTTTTTTTTTTCTTTTTTTTTATGTATGCTACAACATTGCTCATAACTCTCGCTACCTTTGAACACAAGTCTGCATATGGGGTACATACTCAGATCTGGTTACTCAGCAACTTGAGCCATTGGAACAGATTGTATTCCATAGATATCACAGTTATTCAAACTTGCTTCTTCCCCCCAAAACTTGAGATCTTTTCTCTTCTTTTGGCTTTGCTCTAACAGTCTCATACAATTCAACCAAAGTCTAAGTGTTGGGACAAAATTTCACTTCTATCTATAACTGTCTCTACTTGGCATTCTCATAAATATTGACTAACACTCAATTTATCTTCATTAAGCTTTTAAATCCATACACAAATATTAGATAAAGAGATTCATACAGCACAAATATAAACACATACATAAACACATGCATTCGGAAACAACCCCCCCAAACTTGAGAGATGCTGTGTCCTCACAAGCATACAGAACAAATGCACACAACTGGACAAGGATATTGAAGACCTTAGAAAATACCACACAAATTGACAAACATAATTTTTTTTTTATAAGAACAAACTAATAAGGAAAGAGTACTCCCTTGTGGTGGGGAATGCAACACATGATGGGATGCTATCAGCGCTTCTTGGATGTACTGCGCAACTTATCCTTTGGTGAAGCTTTTGGGGAAGCAGCTGGCAATGACTTTGTCTTTTTCGTTGCGGGGCTAGCGAGAGGAGTTGGGGTTGGGGTTACTGTAGCAGTACCTGTAGATGTACTGCCTTTTCATTTGCTGGATTGTCTTGGACTGGCGCGAATAGGCTGGTTAGGAGTTTGCTGGGGAGGCTTTGTAGTTAATACATCAGCTGCCTGGCCATCAGCTGTGATGGCAGCAATGACCGCAAGTAGTTGCTTGGCTTGCTCAGGTGTAGGCATAGCTCTGGCTGCTGCAGCAGCCAGCTCAGCATCGACTTGCTTCATTTCATCTTCAGAGGCTGGAGGAGGTGTTGTCATTTTTGTTTTGCCCTTGGCCTTTCTCTTGCTCGCGAGGACTGGAATAGACGGTTCCTCTTCAAGGTCTTCCTCTTCCTCTTCTTGAATAATGTGCTTTTTCCTGTTTTGGGCTGGGCTGGGATGGTTGGTTCCTCACGTTCCTTCTCCAAATTGTCCTATGCTTCTGTGGGTGAGCTATCAGTCTCAGACTTGTCACCTTCTTCCTCAGGTGGATCAGATGTTTTAGCATCTTCTGATTCTACCTCTGCTTGTGGTTCAGCTGCAGCTTCATCTGTTGGTTCATCTATGGCAGTGGCTTCTTCACTGGCTTCTGCTGGAGCACTTGTGGTGTTGGTGGCAAAATTGTACTGCTGGAGCAGTGCGTCAGGGAAGTTCCGGTGAGTGCGTTTCATGTACAGAGCAAATTGGTGCAGTTGGTTGTCCAGGTGCTGTAGATAACTCCAAAATCAACCATTTTCCCTCTGCTGAGCTTTCACACATTGAGTTATACTGTTGCTGAGTGCCTAGATAGTCTGTTCTAAGCCAATAGCTTGTCTTGCTCCTATGACAACAGCTGGTTTAGTGGTTGTTCCAGTACTCTCACCAGCAACTCTCTCAATGGTACGTGCCGTAAAGGCACCATCATTCTTGACATGATCATCTCTGGCGTCAAGACGAACACCAAAAACTACACAAATGCTGGTGACGAGTGAAGGAAATAACAAGGCAGTAGTTCGGTAACTCTTTGTTGCACAGTCTCGGATTTCTTTAGCGATGATGCTACCCACATCTATGGGAAGCCCTCGAACAATGACATATAACAAGACCAACCTCTCTTGCGAAACTGTAGTGGTGTGAGTGGTGGGCATAAGCCTAGATTTTAGAAATTTCACCCACACCTTAGCAATAGGTTTCAAATCTATCCTATTAACTACATGCCCTTCCTCGTTAGCCCATGATGCCCCTTCGATTATAAGAGTTGTGAAAATGGTGTTTCACTTTTTCGGGGTTAATTTATCACGCAACTTAGCATACTCACAAGTAATTTCAGCAGGTAAGTTATAAAAAGCATTGATAACACGGGAGTCTAATAGGACAAGTGTATTTCTTACCCAAATGTTGTGCTGATCAGGGCTTACCAAATTAGCGTAAAACTCTTTGACTACATGCAGCACATGGTCTCGAGGGTGGTTGCAAAACTCTAGCCATCCTCGCTTTGCTACAGCATTATGAATTGTTTGCACAATTCCCGTGAGTTGGTCTGGAAATTGAAACCCTTTTTCTTCCAGAATCCGACGCGGCTCTATGAATTCTTCATATTTTTCTTCAACGTGGTAACTCTGGAATCGTGACGGATCTTTGAGGCGGCTTGCTGTTTTCTTATATCTCGGCATTGCTGTAGCAGTAACAAATTGAGGCTACTGTTCCTGAGAGTAAAAAGAGAAGAAGAGGTTAAGAATTATGAGGGTTGGATTTGTGAAGGAGATGGGGATAGTGGCGTAGAGTACTAAGCACAGTGACTCCTGTTTATAGTGGACTTTTAATTGGAGATAAATATGGTAACTTGAAATAATTGAGGGAATAAAATATTTTGAATTAAATGTGCATATCCCAAAATCATCGGCCAGTGAATTTAAAGCTTTAATTTCGGAGATTTGTTTCCGCAATTTCTATCCATATCCATGCGTCCATCTGTCACGATTTTATCTCCAACGGTAAGTGAAAGGCCCCAGGTTTTAATTTACTGTAACGGTAAAATTAGCTGCAGCAGCATCCATTCGCTTATTCTAACAACAAATACATACTCCCCACGAAAGCTTCTGACACGTGGTTCACCTCTGAATTTTGCCACCATACACTCTCACGTGTCAATATGGAATTCAATTGTCACACTTAGTAAAATTATTAAAAGAAATAAATATATCAAATTAAAGTGAAAATAAAGTATGCAATAATGGAAAAGGATAAAAATAAATGGTTAATATGGAAAAACATGATTAAATAGAATGTAAAAAAAGAAAAGCTGTCTACAAAACCAAAGGATATCAAAATTGGTTTGAAGTGGCTATCTCCTCAATGGGCTGCCTCCCATGAAGTGCTTAATTTAAGGCCATTCAGCCTAACCTTCTTTCTTTGTTCAATAGCTGGGTTCTTTAAGGAGTAACACCTCCTTTGAACATTCTGCTGCTGAATATATGTAATGCTTAACCATGTGTCCATTAACCTTGAACTCGTGGCCTGTTTGTTCATCTAGAAGATCAACAGCTCCATGAGGGTAAGATTTTAACAGCTTAAACGGGCTAGACCATCATGACTTGAGCTTTCCCGGAAATAATCTTAGTCTTGTATTGTGGATCAACACTAAATGACCAGGGGTGAATTTCCTGTGTTGAATATGCTTGTCGTGCCAGTGTTTTGTTCTTTCTTTATAGATTCTTACATTTTCATATGAAAATAGTCATAATTCATCAAGCTCACAAAGTTGAAGTTTCCTTTGCTCTACTGCAGCATGCATATCCCAATTTAATTTCTTCAGTGCCCAATGTGCTTTATGCTCGAGCTCTAATGACAAATGACAAGCTTTGCCATAAACAATTCGGTAAGGAGATATGCCAAGTGGAGTTTTGTATGCTGTTCTGTAGGCCCATAGAGAGTCATGCAAGTGTAAAGACCAATCATTCCTCGTTGGGTTCACCACTTTTTCTAAGATCTTTTTAGTTTCTCTGTAGGACACTTCAGTCTGACCATTGGATTGTGGGTGATATGCTGTTGCTATCTTGTGCCTGACTCCATATTTCATCATTGCTGCAGCAAAGATTTTGTTGCAAAAATGTGTGCCCTCATCACTAATAATTGCTCTAGGAGTGCCAAACTTGGAAAAAATATTTTTCTGAAGAAAAGCCACCACTGTTTTAGCATCATTAGTAGGTAATGCTGCAGCTTCTACCCACTTGGAGACATAATCCACAGCAACAAGGATATATAAGTTTCCAAATGATGGGGGAAAAGGTCCCACGAAATCTATTCTCTAAACATAAAAAACCGCCACTTCCAGTATGTTAGTCAATGACATCTCATGTCTGCAAGTTATGTTCCCTGTCCTTTGACACCTGTCACAACATTTAACAAATTTATAAGCATCTTTAAAAATAGTGGGCCAATAATAACCTGATAGCATAACTTTGGCAGCTGTTCTGTGACCACCAAAATGTCCTCCATATGCTGCAGTATGACATGACTCCAGTGTATGAGGTATTTCTTCTACTGCAACACATCTTTTTATTACTTGATCTGAGCATAGCTTATATAAATGTGGGTCATCCCACTAATAACTTCTAACATCATGAAGAAATTTCTTTTTCTCTTGAAACTTCAGCTCAGGTGGTAGCAAACCACTTACTAAGTAGTTAGCGAAGTCTGCATACCATGGAGATTTTGACTACTGCAGCATTTATGCTTGCTGTACTACCAATAACTGTTCATCAGGAAAAGTTTCGGTGATGCCCTTCTTTATCAATGTACTAGTGTCTGCTTCTAGCCGTGACAAGTGGTCTGCCACTTGATTCTCAGTCCCCTTTCTATCTTTAATTTTCAGATCAAATTCTTGAAGCAGTAAGATCCATCTGATTAATCTTGGTTTGGCATCCTTATTTGAAATTAAATATTTGATGGCTGCATGGTCTGTGTAAACAGTTACTTTAGTACCCACCAGGTAAGCTCTGAATTTGTCAAAAGCAAAAACTACTGCTAGCAACTCTTTCTCTGTAGTGGTGTAATTGATCTGAGTTGGAGTGAACGTTTTGCTTGCATAGTATATGGAATGAAAGACATTATCCTTTCTTTGCCCTAATACTACTCCCACAGAATGATCACTAGCATCACACATCAATTCAAATGGTAAAGTCCAATCTGGAGATATAACTACTGGAGCAATGATCAAAGCTTTCTTTAATTCTTCAAATGCTTGAAGGCACTCTTTTTCAAAGTGAAATGGTTTGTCATGCTCCAGCAATGAACACAGAGGCTTAGCTACTTTGGAAAAATCCTTAATGAATCTTCTGTAGAATCCAGCATGACCCAAAAAACTCCTAATACCCTTTACTGAAGTTGGAGGTGGCAGTTTATCTATTACCTCTATCTTGGCTTTGTCTACCTCAATACCATCCTTGGATATCTTGTGACCCAGCACTATTCCTTCTTGCACCATGAAATGACACTTTTTCCAATTGAGTACTAAGTTGGTCATCTCACATCTTTTAAGAACTTCTTCTAAGTTGTGTAAACAATCATTGTATGTGTCCCCAAGAACTGAGAAGTCATCCATGAAAACTTCCAAAGTCTGCTCTACTATATCAGAAAATATAGACATCATGCATCTCTGAAAAATTACTAGAGTATTGCATAGCCCAAATGGCATTCTTCTAAAGGCAAATGTTCCATAGGGACAAGTAAATGTAGTATTCTCTTGATCCTTTGGAGCTATAGCAATCTGGTTGTAGCCTGAATACCCATCTAAGAAGCAGTAGTACTATTTTCCAGCAAGTCTGTCCAACATCTGATCTATGAATGGAAGTGGGAAATGGTATTTTCTTGTGGCTTTGTTGAGCTTCCTGTAATCCATACACACTCTCCATCCAGTCATTGTCCTTGTAGGAATAAGTTCATTCTTCTCATTAGCCATTACTGTTATCCCTCATTTCTTTGGAACACATTAAACTGGGCTTACTCATGAACTGTCTGATATTGGGTATATGACTCCAGCATCTAACCATTTGATGATTTCCTTCTTCACCACTTCTTTCATAATAGGATTCAGCCTTCTCTGGTACTCCACCGAATTGCTGGAACAATTCTCTAACAGGATTTTATGCATACATATGGATGAGCTTATCCCCTTTATATCTGCTATGGTCTATCTAATTGTTCTTCTGTATTTTCCCAGCAAATCTACTAAACTCTATTCTTGACCTGCATCCAAAGTAGAATAAATGATTACAGGGAGTGTGTTGTTTTGACCAAGGTAAGCATACTTTAAATGTGAAGGTAACAATTTTAATTCAAAACTAGGAGGTGATTCAATAGATGGTAAAATTGTTTTTACTTCCCTGTCTGAAAGATTCAGGTGTTCAATAAACCTGTTGTGCTATTAGATTGCTGTTTGTCCATCTAATCTGTTTGGATTGCTGCAACATCTTCCTCTTCAACATCCTCAAAGGTGATGACTTTGTCAAGTACATTACTGCAGCATCTGTCCATTCTGTCTGCTACAACAAGATCCACTACACTTAGGAAATTACAATCTTCTACTTCATCAGGATTCCTCATAGCCTCTAGCACATTAAATGTGACTTGCTGATCATTCACTCTCATGGTGAGCTCTCATTTCTGCACATCTATCAAAGTTTTTCCAGTTGCTAGAAAAGGTCTTCCAAGTATAATGGGTACCTCTTTGTCAGCTTCAAAGTCCAGCACAATGAAATCCACTGGAAAGATGAATTTGTCAACCTTTACCAATACATCCTCTATCTTTCCTTCAGGGTATGCATGAGATCTGTCAGCTAGTTGCAGAGTGACTGTTGTTGGTCTGTACTCCCCTACTCCCAGCTGCTTAAATACAGATAATGGCATCAAATTAATACTAGCTCCCAAGTCACAAAGTGCTCTGTCAACATACCTAGTCCCTATAGAACAGGGTATTGTAAAACTCCTTGGATCTTTCAATTTTGTGGGAATTTTACTCTGGAGCATATGACTGCTTTCCTGTGTTAAAGCAACAGTTTTAAACTCTCTCAGCCTTCTTTTTCGTGCCAAGATATCTTTTAAAAATTTAACATAATTTGGCATTTGCTCCAAAGCTTCTACAAAAGGTATATTTATGTGCAGTTGCTTCAGCACTTCCAAGAATTTACTAAACTGCTTGTCTTGTTTTTGCTTCTGAAACCTTTGTGGGAAATGTGGTGGATGTCTAAACTGTTGGGTAGCTTCAAGAGATATCAAACTTTGTTTGTTTGATTTGGTGCAAGTTGTAATTATTGGTGTTGTGACTTCTTTTTCAACATGTTCTGGTTGAATTTCCTCGGCAGTTGCTGTAGCTTGGCTCATGTAACTAGTGTCTTGAAGAGGAGTTTGCTGTAATAGGCTTCCCTTTTGAGTTGGTTTTTGTGCTGAATTGTATTCCATCCCATTTTTGGTCACCTCAACTGAGATATCAACATTCTTTTCAGATCTCAAACTAATTACTTTGCAGTGTTCTTTGCTCTCTCTCATAGGGTCTTTTGTGTTGCTAAGTAGGCTTCCTTGAGTTCTGCTGCTCATTGCTGTAGCTAGCTGTCCCATTTGGTTCTCAAGGTTTCTCAACGACACAGTTTGACTTGGCACAATTGCTTCATTCTTTTCAATATACTCCTTGATCAGTGCTTCCAGTGAAGTGATTGGATCCTGACTAATATGTTTTTGCCCTTGACTTTGTTGATGAATACCAAGTGGTTGTGTGTTTCTACTCAGTCCATTCAATACTGGAGCATTTCGATTCTGACTGCTCCATGAGAAGTTTTTGGGGGGGTTGTTTCCAGCCTGGGTTGTAAGTATTTGAATATGGGTTGTTCTGAGGTTGTCGATTGAAGTTACCTATATAGTTTACTGAAGCTGGATTTCCAGGACAATTATCAAAATCATGTTCTTCACCACAATAGACACAAGAAAGTTCAGTAACTTGCTTTACTGTTGCTGGAGCAGCTGTCATGACTTTTACCATATTAGTCAATGAGGTTACTTGTGCTGATGAGGCTGTAATTGCATCAATGTTATGTACCCCTGCTGATCCTCTTGCTGCTGGTTGCCTGGTTGAGGTTACTTGCCACTGGTAATTATTGTTGGCAATTCTTTCTAGAATTTCATAAGCTTCAGAGCTCCATTTGCTGAAGCATCCACCATTAACCTTGTACTTGGATTCAACCCATTGTAGAAAGTTTTCAATTGAATGCAATAAGGAATACCATGATGAGGACACCTTCTGAGCAATTCCTTGAATCTTTCCCAAGCCTCGTACAAACTTTCATCTTCCAGTTGATGGAATGAAGTAATCTCATTCTGCAACTTTGCATTTTTTGTTGGTGGGAAATATTTCATTAGGAATTTATCAGTCAATTCATTCCATGTAGTGATGGAATCAGATGGTAACGAATTTAACCATGCTCTTGTTCGATCTCTTAAGGAATAAGGAAAGAGCCTCAGCCTTAAGGCATCTTGTGTTGCTCCAGCAATCTTGAAAGCATCACTTACTTCCAAGAACAATTTAAGATAGAGATGAGGATCTTCATTTGGCAATCCATTGAATTGCCCAACTGTTTGCAACATTTGAAACATCACTAGCTTTAACTCAAAATTTGCAGTTTCTACTTCAGGTCTGATGATGCCAGGATATACAACTTAGGGAGTTAGCACAACATAATCTCTTATAGTTCTGTCTCTGTCATCAGCCATGTAAATAATGTTGTTATTGCTCGGCCGTCTCCCGTTAGCATGTTCATTATGCTCTTATTAAATGTTGACTGGTTGCAAGGGCACGTGAGAATTCAAATTCCCTGCATCCTATAAATTATTCATGCTTGTGGCAATTTCTGAATTCCTTTGTTCTCTTCGCAATCTCCTGATAGTCCTTTTAATCTCAGGATCGAATTGGAATACTACAGATTTGTCTTTGCGCATGCATGTACCGATCTGCCAATAAATAGAATAAATCAAATCAAATTCGGCGCTATCAAGATTTACTTCACACTTCAAAAACAAACAATCAATCCCCGGCAACGGCGCCAAAAACTTGTTGATTGATTTCTATAATCAATTATTATCAATGCCAATGTGCAAGTATACACAACAAGTAATAAAGTGATGAGTATTCAAGATCGTTTCCACAGGGATTGATGTTACTCCAAAATGCTAAAGCAATCACAATAGTGCAAATCAACTAAAGACCGAAACAAACAATTGTCAAATAATTCTATCGTAACTAATAATTGTGAGAGATGGAAATAAAACAATACTGTAATGAAATAAACTAAGTTAAATGTGTCTAAGATTCAATTGAGAATATAGTAGTTGAATGATCAAACTCTCCTAATGGGGTGACTATTGTTTACCAAATTAGCACCAGTTGTTACAATAAGTGCTGCAGCAATGGGTAGAATGAATCTGCATCCGTAGCTATCGCATGTTGGAAATCTCATACCTTTAAATCTACTAACAATGACCAGTTGCTCATATATTTATGGTACGACATTATAACCTTTAATCTCTCCACCCTACAAGGTGAACACCTATGTCTAGAGTGTCACAAATCTTAACTTCAAGTATTGCCCTTATGGGATTCAAGGTAACCTAATCCAGGAAACTCGACTTAAGAACAAATAATACTCTAATAATGTTCGCTAAGACATGCCCTTTTGCTGCTCTATCTTAACTGAAACTATTAAATGAGTGGTCAATCGAAATAACAGTTGTATTCATAAAAACTACTAGAGTATAATGCTACAACATTACCATCACAACATAAAAGAACAGTCAAGAACCCATTGGATTATTTGTCACTCAACCACAAGTAAATTTAGTTCATAATCTGGATGAGGAAAATAAACACAAATATATTGATCTCAGAATACATCAAAATAATTCAAGAAAGAAGAGAAAATATAAGTTGAGCACGATGAAAGAAAAATAATTCTGAACGGTTCTTTTCTTTGTTTCCGAATAGCACTCCTCAATCTTGATCTCCTTCTTCTTGCCTTTGTAATTATTTTTTATGATAATTCCTTGCTGCCTTTCTATGTGGTGCATGCCTCCTTTTATATTGTAAATTAGGGTAAAAGACCCAAAGTCCATGCGCGTGCATGCGTTTAAATTAAGAAACATGCAGATCGCGATTTTATGGCTGACCCACGCTTTAAGCTTTCTCCCGCATTGCTCTCTGATTGCTGCAGCACTGGTTGCCCTAGCATCCACAACAGCACTGCATTATTCCCGACTGTGCTTGTCTTCTTTTGTGGCCATCTTCTTTCCTCCTCTTGCTCATCTAATGTCTCAGCATCCCCTTATGAATTTAAAACCTACAATTATGCACCTGTTTTTAGCACAAATTACTTGATTTAAACAAAACTTATTAAAACCCAACTAAAATGAATGTTTATGCAAAATGTAATCAAAATGTAATAAAAACACCTTATTTGCTCTCTAAATGATCTTGATTTAAGTTTAGAATTGATGTAATAACTCTCATTTCCTGGAGTTATCACCTTCCATCCGAGAAATTTTTTATGAAGTTAGATGAGAAAAGATTCGTAAATCGGTAATGCTTGAGGAGGCAAAATCACTTACAACACCTGAAATGTCTGCTATGGCTATTTAAGGATCTAATAATTCCAACAAATGTGGCCAATTGTGGTGTGATCATTGCCACAAACCAAACCACACCAAAGAGTGTTGTTGGAAGCTACATGGTAAACCGACAAATTAAGAAGGCAAACAAAGGCAATAAGTGAAGTCCAAAAGGATTCCAATATACGATTGACACTGATCAAAGTATTCAAAAGGAATATGTAGGCAGTGTGATTCCATCATTTACCAAAGAGCAACTTGAGCAACTTTAAAAAATTTTAACTCATATTTGTTCATCCTTTTTGTTAGCCCAAAAAGTATTTTCGTAACAGTTTTTTATGTTTTCGCCGAGGTTCTGGATCCTTGGATCATCGATTCTGGCACAACAGATCACATGACAGACTGCATTCATTGTTTCTCATCTTATACTCCTAGTTAAGATCATTTTAAAGTAAAAATAATTGATGGTTCACTTTCACTTATTGCAAGAATGGGAACTATAAAAATTACTTTTAGCATAATTTTTAAATCAATTCTTCATGTTCCTAAATTTTCTTGCAATATACTTTCTATTAGCAAAAATCACTAAAGATCTTAATTATGTTGTTAATTTTTCGCATTCCTCTTGTAAATTTCAGGACCTAATTTTGGGGGGGTGGGAGGATTGGCAGTGCTAAGGAACATGGGGGCTTTACTATTTTGAGGATATCAACGTGAATAAGCAAGCTTATACTGCAGGCTGTGGATCTCTTTCTATGTTTAGGGAATAAGAAATAATGTTGTGGCATCGTAGGTTAGGTCTTTATAGTTTTCCATATTTAAGAAAAATTTTTCCTGAATTATTTCATAATAAAGATTCTGTTATGTTTCATTGTGAAGTATGTGAATTAGCTAAGCATCAACATTCATATTTCCTTTTTCAGTCATACAAACTTTCCAGACATTTTGCAATGATTAATAGTGGCATATGGGGACTTTCTCGTGTCTCAAACCTTACTTGCATAAAATGGTTTCTTACTTTTATCGATGATCACACACGAATTTGTTGGGTATATCTATTAAAAGATAAATCTGAAGCAGCATAAACCTTTAAAAATTTTCATTCCATAATCCAAATACAATTCCAAGCCAAAGTAAAGATTTTACGCACTGATAATGGTAGAGAATATTTTAACGCTATTCTCGGTTAGTTTTTTTCACACCATGGGATTGTACACCAAAGTTCTTGTGTTTATACTCCACAATAAAACAATGTCTTTAATTGAAAAAAAGTTGTCATCTATTTGAAGTAGTACGATCTCTTATATTTACTACCCATGTGCCAAAACAATTCCGAGGAGATGCTATTCTTATGACATCATACTTAATTAATTACATGCATTCTAGGGTTCATAATTATTGAACTCCACTTAACATGTTTCTCCAATATTATCCACAAACCCGAACATATACGAATCTACCACTTAAAGTCTTTGGTCATGCTTCATTTGTCCATGTCCACAACTTGGCTCAAACAAAACTAGATCCTAGAGCTCATAAGTGTATTTTGTTAGGTTACTCAGCCACTCAAAAATTTTATCGGTGTTATTCCCCTAAACAACACAAATATTTTATTCTATGGATGTTACTTTTTTTCAAACTCACCTTTTCTATGCCCAGAATTTCCTTCAGTCGGAGAGTTCTAATGAAGGAAATTTTTGGGAAGTGTCTTTGCCATCTCTAATTTTTCCCCAATCTTTAAAATTATTATCTCCACCTAAGCTCACTCATGTTTAGCCTCATTAGTTTCCATCAGATTTGTCTCCATAAAAAACAACTCAAAATTTATCTCAACCAAATCTAACTTAGCCAATGAAGTCTATTGATGATGAAAATTTCAAGTCGGGGAGAAACACAGCAACAATAAAAGCTGCATGTTTATTCATGACGGAATAATCCGTAAAGAGTTTAGGACTCTGTTCACTGACAGCATTGTTAAGAGACCGAACTGAACGAAGGTACACAACCCAAATATATTATTCTTAAACCTGAAATTGATGATCTTGAGGTTCCCGTAGCCTTAAAAAAGGCGTTAGATCTTGTACTCAATATCTTCTTTCTAATTATGTGACCTATAACCGACTATTACCTTCTCTTTGAGCATTTATCACTAATCTTTCAAGTGTGTAAATTCCAAAGAATATTCAAGAAGCATCATAAGACTCAAAGTGGAAACAAGTTGTTATGGAGGGGATGAGGGCTTTAGAGTAGATGAGAACATGCGAGCTAGTACAAAAACCAATAGGGAATGTTCTAGTGGGTTGTAAGTGGGTTTTTATTGTTATATATAAGTTTGATGGGTCAATAGAGAGGTATAAGGCACGACTAGTAGCAAAGGGGTTTACTTAGACACACGGGATTGATTACCAAGAAACATTTACTCCAATCGCTAAATTGAATACAATTCAAGTTCTATTATCCTTAGCTGCAAACTTAGATTGGCCACTTCAACAATTAGATATTAAGAATGCTTTTCTTAATTGAGGCCTAACAGAGGAAGTTAACATAGAGTTGCCATCTAGATTTGATAAGGAAGGAAAAAGACTCGAGTATAAATGGAAAAAAATCACTCTATGGACTTAAATAGTCACCTAGAGCTTGGTTTGACAGATTCTCTAGGGCTATACAATAGCAAGGATACAAACAAGTTATTTTATATTTATAGGGATGGTAAGATTACTATTCGTATTGTTTATGTTGATGATATAATCTTGACTGGGAATGATATTGTTGAAATGAAGAGATTGAAGGAAATTCTTACAACAGAATTTAACATAAAAGACCTTGGATCCCTAAGATACTTTCTAGGCATGGAAGTGGCAAGAAATAACACTAGCATGTATGTTTCTCAAAGAAAATAGTTTTAGACCTTCTGAAAGAAACATGAATGATAGGTTGTAACCTTGTAAACACACCAATGTATTAGTAAAGAGAAGTCATTAATCAAGTAAGAGTAATAAGATAGGTAATTGCACAAGTAAAATATACATTCATCAAGTTTAAAGTCCGTGACCACATATAGATTAGAATATTAGGCAATAGAATAATAGCTAGTAAATTAATTTATTCCATAACAATGTAATAGGTAAGCCTTTTTTCATATAATAGCAAATACTCTAGAAACATGGTTTGCCTACTCAATACAGACTTCATTTAATTCAGCATTAGAATATGTTGTCTTTCCATTTAACTATTTATGAAAAATTAAAATTATGTAGTGAAACTTTGACACAAGACAGTCTTTTTTATAAAGTAAATTATGATTAAGGAACTCACATTATTCATTAGTAAAGAGAAGTTATTAATCAAGTCTTTCTTTCATGAATCTCATGACATAAAATCCACACATGACTAAACTTAATGGTTGTTGTGGGACCTATTTACAATAAGCAATTTCATAGTTCATTATAATAACAATTAAGCATTGTAATATATAATTATAGTTGAGGTAATAGTTAATACCTTTACAGATCTGACCAACTTATTATAATTCCATTTCTCTTTACCCTCTTTTGCTATAAACATTGACATAGAGCAGTATAAAAAATTAAATTGTAAAAAAGTATCTATAAACTATGTAAAAGTAATTTTATATTGACAATGGTAATCAAAGAAAATGAACATATACTTTAATGAGCGCTTGTAAATCATCATCAAGATCTCCCCATAAGAATCGAGATAATAAACTTCATTTTTCAACACATCAAAGATGACTAGCACCCAATGAAGGCTATAATAAAAGAAAGAACATAAAGGCAACAATTTCAGTAAATTAAGGCAAGAAAGGAATTAATATGAGTTGAAAAATATGAAAGGAGCATACTAGGGATTATAAGGCATAAAGATGAATTGTCCATTCTTCACTTTTTTTAATCGATCACAAACTCCTTTTCTAACTCATTGCCATTGTCAAACTCTATATTTTGTGGCTAAAAATGGTTTTCTCTTTGGGGAGGACTTTTACGAATCTCCTCTCTATGCCAAAACTAATTTTCTTATTTCACACCAACACCATGCATATATAAATGATCTTTTACAATTGTAGATGTTTTAAATAATAAATTCCCACAATCAAGGCATGGACACCTAATGACACTAATGCCTTCAGCATTTTTGTAGCAAAATTTATAAATTTCTCAACACCATTTTCATACTCTGTCGACAGTCGATTACACTGAATCCAAGACTTATCCATTTTTGGCTTGACAATTAATGTTACAGACATATACATAATGAAATACTAGTTATGCAACCCAAGAAGGGGGTAAATTGGGTTTTTAAAAATTAAGCTAATCAAACCACAGAACAATTTAATCTAGTGCCTTAATGGAATAAAAATAAATAAATTTAACAATACTAAATAATAAAAAAGTAAGGGAAGAGATAGCAAAACAAAGATTTTTTACGTGGTTCGCAATCTCCGCCTACATCCACGCCTTCAAGCAAAACAAGCTTGAGGATTTCACTATCTAAGCCTCCCAAGGCTTCAAATGTTTACAATTGACTTCCAAGATGTCAATGGATCTTTACAACAAGAGATTATCCCCAATTTCTTCACTCAAGTGCTTCCCACACTTACACGCTCATAAATTTTATAATGAATTCAAGAATTACAATAAATACTCTCTTTTAGAGTAGATAAGCAAATAATAGTTCAATGAACATTTAATCTATGATGATTTGCCAATTGGAAGCTCAAAATATGTTGTTTACACTTGTTTGTGCTTGCAAAAGTCTCTAAAAATGAATTAGATTTAAGTTTATATAGTTTTGACACAAAAACTAGCCGTTATGGATAAAACCAGTAAGCAAGCGGCTAGCATGTTAATTAGTCGGCTCGCCGCTTAGTACAGTGCAAGTTACCGTTGCAATTTGAATTTGCTACAGTAATACTATTTTTTGCCTAAAATATTTTGGTAATTTGACTATGGCCCAAAACATTATAAAGCTTTACAAACAGATCCAACTTCAGAATTTCCAAATAATGCTTGTTTATTCCCAAAATTTTATAAAATTATGCTATGTCACATAACTTTATAATACTTTTCAAAGAAGTTCTTTTCATAATTTTACTAGAATGCTTATTGATTTCAAAGTTCTCAAAACTTTTTTAATTTAATCCAAATTTTTGAAAAACACTCAAATCCATAAAATTCTTTATCTTATAAATATAAAACCTTTTGATTTATGAAAAGTAATGATTTATAAAATCTTGAGCTTCTCAAATGCTAAACCATGCATATATTAAATCATACCGGCTTTACAAGAATTTGTCGCAATAATGACTCCGTTGAGCTAAACTTTGTTCTTGATTAAGCTGTTGTCCGTTGAGTGTCTTGAGCTTGATTTCATGTGATTCACTTGTATAAATACTATCCTTCAAGAACTAGTGAAAATATGAAATACAATAATTATCATATCACTTAAGACACATGTTTGTTATCATCAAAATTACAATATGTGTAACCCTTTAGGCTAACACATAAAACAAACAAAGAACACAACATACTTAGAATGTTTGTCTAATATGACAGTACCCATGTGAAATAAATAAAGTTGAACCTACATGAGGCCATTTAAGTTAAACACAGTTTGGCCCATATAGTTTTCTCTTTTATAATAAAGAAACAACATAATAGAAAACTATGGTCATGGTCCAGAAACAAATTTAAAAATTACAAATATAGTAACAAAGAAAGCTAATAAACCGAAATTCATACTTTTCAAAAGTTCACTCTCCCATTATAATATAAATATAACAAATAAGACAAGGCCCACAACAAACACATTACATAGAATCATAATTATAAATTTAAAGATATGTACATTTTAAGCAAGTGTATAACGACTTCAAAACCAAAAAGTTAAATAATAGAGGATAAGAAATGGAACTTACCAAATTAAACATAACAATCTGCTGTTGTATCCAATTCTAAGTGCAAATCCAGCAACAATATTTATTACTGGAATATATTTTGAATGATCAGTTGATAGAATTCCAAAACTTGGATTCAAGAGGGCTAAAAGGGTACCAAGAAATTACATTAATCGTATGAGTAAGCCTAGGAAGAAAATGATAAACTACAACTTCAAATAATATACATTAGTAGAATAAAAATGAAAGCAAACACAAAGAAAAGCTTCAAGTACCTTAATACAATGCCTTCAACAAATTAAGAACACTGAACTGTCAAGTTTATATAGTAATCGCAATAATCACAGTTTATGCATGATTATAACTCAAAGCAGAACTCAAACTATTTTTACAAAATATCTTCCTTGTAAATTATTTAGTAAACTTATTACCGAAATATATATAATACAGGCAGATACATTTCAATTTTTTTTAGAAATTATTTACTACTTTATATAAAAGTTTCATAATTAAATACATGGAAATTCAGTAATGACTCTGAAGAAGGTGTGAAGCTTCAATTGACAGAGAATGCTAGGGTTTCAACTTCAACAACAACGATTTGGGTCTTTTTGCATGGTAAACGATTGGGTTTCTTTTAGTCAATGAAAGTATCGTGCCTATTATTCTCATTTCAATTTAGGTTTCTGATAACTCTATGAAATGAGAGTTATCATGACACTTTTAGACTTAAATCAATAATACTTAAAGAGTAAATGATGTGTTTTCATTGCATTTTTGTTATATTTTGCATAAAATTTCATCTTAGTTTATTCTTAATAAATTTTGTTTGATTTAGAATAATTTGTGTGCTTAAATCATATGCATAATTGTAGGTGACCGGAAGCTCAAATTTCAGGGAACGAATGCTGATGGAATAGACTTGCAAAAATAAGGAAAGAACTTGGGTACATAAGAATTGAAAATAATCTGGAACAATGCAATTGTTGTAGCCATTGTTGTAGCAACCATTACCATTGCTGTTGTAATCCTGGAACAACGACAGAGAAAATTTTACAGAATATTGTGATCTGCAGTTTCCTAATCTGGAAGATACGCGACCTAAGCTTCCGTTTATCCTAATTTTTAACTATAAAAGGAACACACATCATAAGAAAAATGGGGAGCTGTCAACCAAGGAGAAAAACCACAAACAAACGAAAGAAAAACAAGATTCAAGATAGAGATTGAGGACTGCACAAGAGAAGAATTTACAAAAATCAATTGGGAACTCAGTCTTTATTCTTTTCTTGTTTTCTTGTTTACTTTTTAGTCATGAGGATGTGTTTAATGACTGAAATTTTATTCTTTATTTTTCTTTTACAAATCATGAACTAAATTTATTTGTGGTTGAATGGTAAACAATCTTGATGGTTTATTGACTGAAAATATGTGTTGCTGCATGTTTGCTATAGCATTTTGTTTTGATAGTTTATATTTTTATTCATTATTTCGGTTGATTATCCATTTAATGATACTAGCTAAGGAAGAGCCACAAAGGAGTCGATCTTAGTGGAATAGATAAGAGCAATATTTGGTTTTAGATTGAGTTTCCTGGATTGAGTTTTGCTTGATCCCAAAAGGGCTATGTTTAATCTAAAATTAGTGATGAACTATACATAGGAATTCACCCTGTAGGGTAAATAGAACCTAAGTGTGTAATGCTATATCTAATGTTAGCATAACAACTTATCACTGTTAGGTTTATATAGGTATAAGATATCCAACATGCGACAACTGATGATACATAAGGATTCTACCTAGTGCTGTAGCAGATGCTGTAGCAACTGAACCAAACATTAGAAAAAAAGTCAAAACCATTAAGAGAGTTTAATCACTCAACTACTCTATATTCCCATTGGTTTTATCCTTGATTTTGACGTGATAATTTAATTTATTGCATTTAATTTATAGTGTTCTTATTTTAATTAGTATATTAATTACATTAGTTGTTTTATTTTAATTGAGAATAAAATATGCACTGTTAAGATTGATGTAGCAAGTCTGATAACATCAATCCCTGTGGAGACGATCTTGAATACTTATAATTATATTACGTGTTGTGTACACTTGCACATTGACATCAATAACATTTGAATTTATACCTAACAAGTTTTTGGCGCTGTTGCTGGGAATTGATTGTTCATTGTGACTTGTGAAATTAGTTTTAACGGTGCTAATTTTTTGTTTTATTTTAATTTGTTTATTTTGTTGACGTATGTGATCTAGCGACCCTTGCATACGCAAATATAAATCTGTTGAATCCTAGTTGGATTAGAAATTGAAAGAACTGTAAGGAGATTGAGAAGAGAGCATCGGGAATTACAAGCTGCTGTAGCAATAGATGATTTGCAAGATTTGAGAAACTTGAACCCTAAAAATGAGCTACAACTAGTCAATGTACATGAATGTCTGAATGGACAACATATTCAAAGGCAACCAGGGAACAACAACATTATTCACACGGCGAACGATAGAGATAGAGTCATTCGAGACTATGCAGTGTTGACTCCTTAAGCCATACATCCGAGAATAGTTAGACCTGACATTCAAGCTGACAATTTTGAGCTCAAACCAGTGATGTTTCAGATGCTGCAAACAGTGGGGCAATTTAATGGACTGTCATTAGAAGATCCTCATTTACATTTTAAGTAATTTTTGGAAGTGAGTGATGCTTTCAAGATTGCTGAAGCATCGCAAGAAGCATTGAGACTCAGACTTTTTCCGTTTTCTTTAAGAGATCGAGTAAGAGCATGGTTGAATTCTTTACCACCTGATTCCATCACTAGATGAAATGACTTGGCTGATAAAGTTTTGATGAAATACTTCCCACCGACTAAGAATGCAAAATTGAGAATGCAATTACATCTTTTCATCAACTTGAAGATGAGAGTTTGTATGATGCATGAAAAAGATTTAAGGAGTTACTCAAGAAATGTCCTCATCATGGTATTCTTTTATGCATACAGTTGAAAACTTTCTATAATGGTCTCAACCCAAGCACTAGATTGATGGTGGACGCTTTAGCAAATGGGGCCTTATTATATAGATCTTACAATGAGGCTTATGAAATTTTGGAGAGGATAGCCAACAATAACTATCAGTGGCCATCAACTAGACAAGCTGTAAGAAAAGGAACAACATGAGTCCATAACGTAGATGTCTTGACAGCATTGTCAGCCCAAGTAATCTCATTAACAAATATGGTGAAAGTTATGATCACTGTTCCAACAACTGTCAACCAAGTTGCTAAAGTATCTTATGTTTATTGTGGAGAGAGGTACTTATTTGACAATTGTCTTGGAAATCCAGCATCAATCAACTATGTGGGCAGCTTCAATAGACAGAATCAGAACAATCCATATTCAAACACTTACAACCTTGGATGGAGACAGCACCTGAACTTTTTATGGAGTAATCAGAATCAGCTTGCTGCAGCACCAGTGAATCAAATAGACCTACTCAACCACCTGGATTTTATCACCAAAATCAAGGGCAAAGAAGCATCAATAATAATCAACTCAGCTCCCTTAAATCTTTGATTAAGGATTATATTGTAAAGAATGAAGCAGTTGTTCAAAGTCATACTGTATTTTTGATAAATCTGAAAAATCAAATTGGACAGCTTGCTACAACATTAAGCAACAGACCTCAAGATAGTTTACTAAGGAATACAGAAGACCCAAGAAGAGAAGGGAAAGAATACTGCAAAGTGATTAACTTGAGATCTGGAAAGGATGTTGATAGTTCAATTGGTGTACCAAAAAGAAGAATTGAGTCCAACAAAGGCCAAGAAGACACTCAAGTAGAGAATGAGTCACAGTCTTCCACTTTTCAGAATGCAAATCAACACAATTCTACTACAACATCTACAGAAAGTTATGATCCAACACTTGGTGGTGAGGAAACTACAACACCAACAACAACAAACCCGAGTAGAGCAAAAGAGAAACAATATGCACAACCTACTGCAACACAACAGTTAAGACATCCACCACCCTTTCCTTAAAGGTTTTAGAAGCAACAATAACACAAGTAGTTCAGTAAAATCTTAGGAGTACTGAAACATTTGCATATCAATATCCCTTTTGTGGAAGCTCTAGAGCAAATGCCGAATTAGGTGAAATTTTTGAAAGATATTTTGACAAAGAAAAGAAGACTTGGAGAATTTGAAACAGTTACTTTAACACAAGAGTGCAACCAAATGCTTTAGAGTAAGATACCGCAGAAGATGAAGGATCCATGAAGCTTTATAATCTCATGCTCCATAGGCATTAAATACAGTGGCAAAGCACTTTGTGATTTAGGGGCTAACATCAATCTAATGCCTTTATCAATGTTTAAGCAATTGAGAGTTGGTGAATGTAGACCAACAACAGTGACTTTGCAACTTATTGACAGATCTCATGCTTATCTAGAAAGGAAGATTGAAGATGTGTTGGTGAAGGTGAATAAATTTATTTTTCCAGTGGATTTCATTGTGGTAGACTTTGAGGTAGATAAAGAAGTGCCAATCATTCTAGGGAGACTTTTTTTAGCCACAAGAAAGACTTTAATTAAAGTACAAAAAGGAGAGTTGGCTATGCGGGTGAATGACCAGCAAGTTACATTCATTGTGCTGGATGCCATAAAGAGTCCTGATGAGGTTGAAGACTGTAATTTTATCAGTGCTGTGGACTTTGTTGTAGCTGAGAGATTACATAGTTGCTGTAGTAAAGAAGAAACTAATGTTGTAACATTTGAAGAACTTGATGATGAAGATCTTGAAACAGCTGACATAGCATGGCTAGAATTGATGAACAAATCCAGAAAAGGGAACTTACTCCAGGCCAACAAAAGTCAACGTTAATGGGCCGAGAGTGAAGCTTTATATGGGAGCTGATGTGAACAGCCTAAAGAGGGATCAATCTTTGAAGGATCCAGGTTAAGCAAACAAGAAAGGTCAGGCTGAAGGACTTAAAATCAAGCGCTAATTGGACGGTAACCCAATAAGGGAAGTTGTTTTAAGTTTTTAAAGTATTAAATTTAGTTTTTAAATTATTTAATTTGTATTTTTGTTATTTTAAGTGTGCATATAATTTTTTTTATGTCTTTGTGTTAAATTGCAGCAAGTAAAAAAAATATGGGCAACAAGAGCAGGAAGTAATTGCTGTAGCATCATTTACAACATGACATATAATATAAGATTCTTAAACAACAAAGGCATTTCTTGCTTTTGTAGCAGTAATGGATTGATCAAGTTTTGTGATAAGGAGCGTTTGAAAAGTGAATTAAAGAAGAAGTGACCCTTTACAGCCTGTGCTGCAGCAGTGCTTCCATCAACAGAAGAGTACCCCTTACCCGCCTGTTTATTTTACTTCTTTTTGAAAAACTTTTCTTTCATTTAGTTTTAATTTTCTAATTCATTTTGCATGTCCTTTTATTTAGTGTATGCATGTCTGGTTTGTGTTGTTTTGTTTTGTGTGCTTGTGATGACACACACAGCACCTCTCAAGTTTAGGGGGGGTTGTGTTTTTGAATGCATGTATTTGTGTTTGTGTTGTGTTTTGTGTGAATTTCTGTTATCTAGTATTTGTATCTGGATTGGAAAACCTAATGAAGATAAATTGAGTGTTATTCAATATTTATAAGAATGCCAAGTAGGGATAGTTATAGATAGAGGTTGAAATTATATCCCGACACTTAAACTTTGGTTGAATTTTATGAGAATGCTGTAGTAAAGCTAGGAAAACAAAAAAAAAAGTATAAAATATCTCAAGTTTAGGGAAAATTTTTTTTGTTGAACTGTGCCTGTTATGAAATAAATTCAGCTCCAATGGTTTAAGTTGCTGAGCAACCAGGGTTGAGTATGTACCCCATATGCAGACTTGAGTCCAAAGGCAATAAGAGCTATGAGCAGTGCTGCAGCAACTACACACACACACACACACACACACACACACACACACACACACACACACACACATATATATATATATATAAATGGTGATGAAGGGATGAAAAAATAAGGGAGTCTGCTGCCTAGGATATTGAGTAACCTGGTCTGTTCATGAGCCTCGTGTTCAGCCTTGAATCAAAGGCGTCCAAAGGTAAGACCTAGATATAGCATCCTGGATGTGTTTGCTACAGAAACTCTGACATGTACTTTGAGTGAGTAATTGGGTGTCATTATTACAAGTGATAGGCATTCACATGAAAGCTCAATATTGCATTGAAGGGTTTGAGTGAAAAAAAATGAGGATGATTGTTGTGGCACAGTTTGAATCTGTTTTAAGACTTTTATCTCCCCCACAAGATGGATTTGGTTATATTTTTTTATATCTATAAAATGCATCTGATGCTTAAGTGATGCTGCAGTATCTCTGAAACTTGATCAAAGTGCACACACACATTTTGGATAGAATAAGGCCTATGTATCAAATTGAACTACTATGGCAATTTTGCATGATTGAGAGTGTGATATGAAGGTTGAAGAATCCTTGCAAATTTGATGACATAACTAAGTTAATTGTTGCATGATTGTGTGATTAAAGTGTAGTGTTGTTGTTATTACTTGAGGACAAGTAATGGTTTAAGTTTGGGGGTGTGATAACTCTATGAAATGAGAGTTATCATGACACTTTTAGACTTAAATCAATAATACTTAGAGAGTAATATTATGTTTTCATTACATTTTTGTTATATTTTGCATAAAACTTCATCTTAATTTATTCTTAATAAATTTGGTTTAATTTAGAATAACTTATATGTTTAAATCATATGCGTAATTGTAGGTGACCGGAACCTCAAATTTTACAGAAGGAATACTGATGGAATAGGCTTGCAAAAATAAGGAAAGAATTTGGGTACAGAAGAATTGAAACAAATCTGGAACAGTGCAGTTGCTGTAGCAACCATTGCCATTGTTGTAGCAACCATTGCCATTGCTGTAGCAATCCTGGAACAACGACAGAGAAAATTTTGCAGAATATTACGATCTGCAATTTTCTAATCTAGAAGATACGCAACCTAGGCTTTCGTTTACCCTAATTTTCAACTATAAAAGGAACACACATTATAAGGAAAAGGGGGAGTCGTCGCCCAAGGAGAAAAACCACACAGAAACAAAAGAAAAAGAAGATTCAAGAGAGATTGAGGACTGCACAAGAGAAGAATTTACAAAAATCAATTGGGAACTCAGTCCTTCTTATTCTTTTCTTATTTACTTTTTAGCCATGAGGATGTGTTTGATGGCTGAAATTTTACTCTTTATTTTTCTTTTACAAATCATGAACTAAATTTATTTGTGGTTGAGTGGTAAACAATCTTGTGGTTTATTGACTGAAAATATGTGTTGTTGTATGTTTGTTGTAGCATTTTATTTTAATAGTTTTTATTTTTATTGATTATTTCGGTTGATCACCCATTTAATGATACTGGCTAAGGAAGAGCCACAAAAGAGTCAATCTTAGTGGAACATATCAGAGCAATATTTGGTTTTAGATTGAGTTTCCTGTATTGAGTTTTGCTTGATCCCCAAAGGGCCATGTTTAATCTAAAATTAGTAATGAACTAGACATATGGATTCACCTTTTATGGTAAATAGTACCTAAGCGTGTAATGTTATATCTAATGTTAGCATAACAACTGATCACTATAATGTTGCATATAGATATAAGATATCCAATATGCGATAGCTGATGATACATAAGGATTCTGCCCAGTGCTGTGGCAGATGTTGTAGCAACCGAGCCAAACATTAGAAAAATAGTCAAAATTATTAAGAGAATTTAATCACTCAACTACTCTATATTCTCATTGGTTTTATCCTTGAGTTTGACATGATAATTTACGTTGTTGCATTTTATTTATTGCGTTCTTATTTTAATTAGTATATTAATTTCATTAGTTGTTTTATTTTAATTTAGAACAAAATCTGCACTGTTAAGATTGTTGTAGCAAGACTGATAACATCAATCCCTGTGGAGACGATCTTGAATACTCAATATTATATTACTTGTTATGTACACTTGCACATTGACATCAATAGTATTTGAATTTGTACCCAACAGTTTCGATTAGCACTAACTTTGCCACAGCAAAGAGAGACAATTGAGTAACAACGGCAGCAAAGAGAAACAATTGAGTGAAAATAGCAAGGATAATGACAATCAATGAGAATGGCACCCAACGACGGGTGTTTGGGTGTCGTCAGTTTGCTATGGTCGACCTTTGAGGGTTTGCTGCTAGTGTGCTGTGCTTTGAGATTCTAGAATGAGGCTTGAATATTTTCTGAACACTTAGAAACAATTTTTGGCTCCGTTCTCACAAAATGTTTTCCCCCTTACAAAATGTAATGTTTTATTTTTTTTATTATTTACATTTATAATTTTTCTGAAACACTTGCAAAATGCAACGTTTTATAATTTAAATATATTACTTTAACAGAAACGAAATCATTTCACTTCTTTTTTTGGTAATAAAATATATTTTAAAAAAGTCAAACCCATAGTAATTAAAGTCAACATAAAAAATTTGTCTTCCATTCTTGATAGCCAAATAATCTATCATCGGTCTATCATAGTTTCTTAATAGACGATACTTCTATCACCAATATATAATAGTTTGTTGATAGACGATAATTCTATCACAAGTATGTCATAAATGCATGATAAAAAAAAAAAATTCTATCATGATTCTTTGTAGGCTTCCAGACCAAAAACCGTCAGACAGAGGATTGTCATAGTAGGTACTTTTTCTTGTAGTGTAATTCGAACTCCAAAATATATTTATAGAGACCATTTAGTTTGGTCAATAGTGACAGGAACTAAATCATATAGAAAACCAAAATTGATAAATCTCCAATATTTAATAACATAATAAAAAGTTGAACATTTTAAAATTGTCTACTACTTAGAGGTTGTAGTAACATAAAAATCATTCTTCTAGGTAAAAAGCTTAAAAAGATTTATTGGTAGAATCATGACAAACACTCATAAAGTTGGAATAGAAAGGGATGAAAAGTTCACACCAACTAGTGGCAGCTTCTTTAAAATCTCTATGATTTGCACATTTTGTTCTTGCAGTTGCTTAATTTCTTCACTTTGATTTTGGATTTTTTATTTTGACTTTGAAGTTGTGTGCGCTGACTCTTGATCTCTTCACTTTGACATTCAAGCTCCTATTGTAGCTTAGTTGTAGTTTCTTTGAATGAAGCACGTGTTTGAGGAAGTGGGCCAAATCCAAGACCTTTAACATATCCTGAACTCCTATCAAGAACTTCCTTACAAATTTCTGCCTTAGATCTTGATACATATCCTTTAGCCATTTGTTCTTTTAGCTCTAACATTTTTTCATGCAAAGTACACATTTCTTATAATTATAGCTACCGTAGGTATATTCAAATCCCCATTCATCGACCAACCAAATTCATCAATTTACTTCACCAATATAGATAATAAAACGAAAAACTTTAACCAATTAATATAATTCCAAGCATCAGAATAATGGGCACGAGTCAACCAAGGATTGATCTTTCAGCTCTAACATTTTCTACTATAATATAAAAATTTCTTGTAATTATAGCTACTGCAGCTATATTTAAATCACCACATTCATTGAGTAACCAAAATTCATCATTTTTTTCCAACATTGTAAACAATAATCCCAAGCATCGTGATAACAAGCACAAGTAAGCTTTCTTAATGAACAATAATTCAATATTACAACTTAAGACGTTATTTTTTCTCATTTCCCTCATATGAGTTTCCTAGGAATTTTAATATAGGTGTTTCTAACTAGCCATATCAATGGAAAAAAATATACAAAACTAGCAAGCCTAAGAAAAAGTCAATACATTAAGCATAAACATATAAAATAATCCCAAATTGCTCAATAAAGATTAATAAAAAAAAAAATTCATTCATTTCTTCAACAAGAAGCTGACATATATTTTTCTCACGAAGTGATTAAGTATATAAATCACATCTAAACTAAGATTGTTAATTAATCAATGCTGGATAAGTGCCATTACAAATAAAATGAATAAAATTACATATCTTTCTCTAGCTTCATCATTGTTCCAATCTTTACTTGCACTCCAATGGGTGTCATGAAACAAAGAAATTGGTTCTCAAGTGTGTCCAAGTCTTTTAACCTATAATATACAATGTTAAAACGAAATTATAAAATTTAATTATAAATCATTTGAATATGAAATTCATAAAATATTTAATATACCATTTCCTTTTGATGTTGTATAAAAGGCTTGGATCCATCTTGACGACCATATTTTAGTTTCTTGCGATTTTTTACATAAATTTTGGATCATTGCTGCAACGAAAATAGGAAACATATATTAGAAATTACCAAAAATAATGAAATATATGGCATATTTTTCTTTATACGTTGAACAAATAACTGTCAAAGCATTTATATTCAAGATTTAGTCAATAAAGGTCATAGCTGTTGGAAATCTACAGAAAGCCAAAATTTGTGAATTTACCGACATCAATTCATTAAGATTTAGTGGCATTTTACATATCTTTAGAAACTCATTTGAGTTAGAAGTTCAAAAAATTTTACGGTTTTTTAATTAAGAGTTTTCTACATAAAGAAATGACTAAATGAATGCTGACTGTTCAAAAGCTAAACTATGAACCGTAAAAACACGAAGCTAAATTAAACACTTAAACAGATAAAACATTATTTTTAGTTGTATGCAGCAAATAAAACTTGCTCCATATGCTGCCATATCCCTTTCTAGGACCATATATAAGTAATCCAACAACAAAATAAAATAAAATAGCTTTTAGAAAGCACATGGGTACCTTTTTCAATTTATAGATACAATTACATGCTTCCAGACAATTGCTTCAAAGAAATCCCAAAAACCATGCAAGACCACAATAACAATAACCAAAAATAGATGTTGAAGACAAACTCACAGAACAAATTTTACAAAATCTTTTTTAATCAAACCTTGCAAATACATAGAAAATCTATAATACTAGACTCAAACTTCACTTGTAAAGAATTTTTCTTTTCAACATATTGACAAAGAACTGAATCTACATAAAATTAACAAAATAATTTTTCTAATAATAATTACGAGTCGTCCAAAATAACCCCCGATCTAAGCATCAATTGAAAACCGAATCATTGATAGAAGAATTTCTCTATAGCATATGTGATAGTGAAAGACTTAAGAACAAAGAATAGGGAAACATAAGATTTTATACCAGCAAAATGCAACCAACAGTGAACAAATTTGTTACCCTTTTAACTAAAATAAAAGGAACTTTAAAATTCGTAGGAATCTCATTGTGCCGTGGGCTTTGTCATTTACAGGGATTTAAGGTCTATTCGTTTGCTTAAAAAGTTATAGGCAATTTGGGTTTTCTTTTCTAAGGCAGTAAAGTGTGTGTTCCTGAGAGTCTTTTTAAATCAAACCTAATCATTTTCTAAAAAATTAAAAAATAAATATTATTGATATATTTTAAATGCATATGAATAATATTAAAAAATAATACGAATAAGTGTGTCTAACAAAGATATTAATGATATAATAATATTCTTAATGTTTATGAATAATCACTTTTAATATTTTAGATTCAAATTAGTAAAATAAGGAAGATTAATTTAAACATTTAACAAATTACAATTGATGTTATTGGAGTTTATAATATTCATATGTTCAGTTATGAGAAAATTTTGATAGGAATCATATATAATTGTTATTCAGTTAATAATATGCTTTTGTCACAAAGTTAGACATATAAGCTAGTTATTAGAAAATTTATGGTTTACATTTTCATAAAATGAAAGAGTTTCAATTTCACATAAATAAAGAAATAAAAATAAATTTAAGTACATGTTTATATAAATTGAATCTGCCTATGCCTATTATTGATTCTAAATATCTAAACATAAATGATTAGTGCTAATATGAATAATTTCTTCTTGTTTGAATCAATCCTTTTCAATGAAATGGTTATTACGCTGCCTTTTTGCTAGGAAAATTAGATTTGTAAAATTTGGTCCAAATAAACTACATATACATGCATTCGCTATGTTGTCTCAGTACTCTATAATGAATTTTTTTTTCTAGAACAAGGTGTTGTATATAAAAAGATATTAAGTGACACATAATGAAAATAAGTAATCCAATTTATTAAATTCGTATGTGACATTTTTAATTCCCTAATTGTCATTGATATTTCTCATAATTTATAGCCAATTTCTTGTCAGCATTATTCTTTTTCATAGTTATACTAATGAAAGACAATTTTATTATTTATATCTTGTATGCTATTTAAATATTTTATAAGTTTTACAACAAATAAAGATTAATGGGGTTATAGAATTTTAAAAAAATTCTCAAATAATTCAATAATGTTATTCACACTTTTGGGACTAAAGTCTTTAATCATTATATTAATTCAAAATTTTTGTCCACCATTTTTCTAGATGGGTGTCAAATATAGTTATGGCGCGGAGTGGAGGCACCAAAATATAATTCATCTTAAGTAACTAATTTAACTTTAGTCGCCAAATTTATTTCGTATTGTAACTAAGAATATTAGTCGCACTATGTCTTTTTAGCCTGATTGAAAGCACTTCGATATTGTGATGAATAAAATTAGTCACCAAACAATAAAGAAACACAATTATTTTTCTTTTTTGACATATTTAAATTTCATTTGGTGACTGTAAACTATAGTCGCTCCGTAATCTTTATTGTGACAATGTCATTTAAATAAGGAAAGTAGATAAATACATATCATCTTAAGGTGATTAGTTCTTAATATAGTCTCCAATTATATTTTAGTCAATAACTAAAAATATTAGTCACCACATCTTCTACACCTAATTTGATTATATTTAGTGATTGTTTATTTTAGTTGCTTAAGCACCTCGATTCAACTAAATATGATGGTCTCTGAACCCAATTCCCATTATAAAGGTATACCTTCTGTGAGTAAAAAAAAAATTGTCACTTGAATGAGTATTTTACGACCATACCATATAGTCATAACTAATTAATGATGATAAAAAAAAACTATATGTTTGAAAAACATTTTTGCCACATAGAGTGACTGTATGATTTGGTGGCAAAAACATATGTTTCAATGACTAATATGTCAGTTGTTGATGGCATCTACTCAGTATGAAAATGTAATGTTATTTGGAGTATAAATAGGTAAGCTTCTTACTGAGACTAATTGACTATTTATCACCTAATGTGGCCTTTAATGAATAAATAAAGAGTCATCGAATATAGGTAATAGTGGGAAATAATTTTGAGAATTGGGCAGCAAATGGCATGACTAAATATTTATGTTAGTCATAGAATAATTTATATAAAATTTAATAGTCATAAAATAGTTAGTCACAGAAACACAATTTTGTTGTCGCACATGAATATAATACAAAGTCTAGATGCATATGCTAGGATCAGATCAATGTGTCTAAAATAGTATGTAAATTTGCTGCAGAAAACAACATGAATATTTGGTATTTGACTATACGTACTCATATAAAATAGTAACAGATGAAGAGATGATTTTGTGTCTAAAGCTCTATAATTTTAAATTTATTGCAAAAATAACATTAATATTTCTCTACTTTTGTGTGATAGAGTAAAAATGATCAGATGCATACACAAGTATAAAAATATGTAATTTTCTTAACAAATATTAATATGCAACTTCTCTGCCCTTCATTAGTGGCACAAGAATTAAACCAAAGTCCAATTGGAAACCCATTTTCTTCCATAATTATAATACAAAGGTAAAATAAAGAGACAAGTAACTGAATTTTTTTCTAAAAAAAAGTTTTGAGAAGAACTCTATTTTAATTCGAGATTAGTTATATGCAAGTTTAAAGAGCAAATATTAACAAATTACGATCCTAAATAGAAGAAAACAAATAAAAATCCCATAGTCATAGGGATTTCAAATCAGCCACATGTAAGGAAAGAATCTTTCTCAATTAGTCAAGTTAAGCTAACGTGACTGAGATGGAATAAATTTGGTGATGATCAAACCATCTTGTATTTTTTTCCTTACCATACGACAGTCAAGATCTATATGTTTAGGCATTCGTGATATACTAGATTTGCTGCTATGTGAAAAGTTACTTGGTTATCATATAGTAGCCTTGCTGGTCCTATAGAAATGTGCATATCATTGAGCAAAAATCTAAGCCAATTTAGCTCACAGGTCACAATTGCCACGGAGCTGTACTTAGTTTTTTATGATGATCTTCAAATCGTTTTGTAGTTCTTTACTTTCCAAGAAACCAATGAATCCCCTTAAGAAGACATAATAGCTTGTTGTTGATCTTTTTGTTATAGGACAATTTGCCTAATTAGCATCACAATAAGCCTTTAAAGTAAAGAAATTGCTTTGAGGAGAATAGCAAACCTAAACCAGGACTGACTTTTAAATATTTAACAATACAAAGAGCAGCATCTCAGTGAGGCTTTCTTGAAGCATGCATAAACTTTCTTAGGATATTAACTGATATGTCATGTATGGTCTCATAATTGTGAGATAGATTAGTTGGCCAAGTAGCCTCCTATAGTGAGTTGGATTATGCAGTAAATCACCTTGATGATTTGTGAGCTTCAAATCTCCATAGGAAAGTTTGTCAGTTGAGCACCTGAATATCAGCATCATCTATGATCTCTAAAGTATATTTTTGTTGAGAGATAACAATGCTTGCTTTAGACCTTGCAACTTCCAGCCTAAGAAAAATACTTAGAACAACCAAGATCTTTTATATGGAATTGCTAGTGAAGAAATTAATTGTTTGAGACTATATATAGCATCTGTATCATTTCCAGTTATCACTATATCATCTACATAAGTATGAACCATAGTTATCGATGAGCCTTTGTTCTTCACAAACAACGAGTAATTCGATTGTGATTGAACAAAGCCATCTTTCTTAATTGTATGAGAAAATTTGCAAACCAATTGTGGGGAGTTTGTAGACAAAATCCTGGTGGTGGAGTGATATTGTTGGGTGATTTCTATTGCTAAAGGTGTCAATGTAATAGTGTACACAATAAATAATATACTGATGAGTATTTAGATCGTCTCCACAGAGATTGATGTTACAGGATTTGCTACAGCAATCGTAACAGTGTAATTTCAATATAAATTTAAATAAAATAATTAATGAGACTAATGAACTAATTAAATTAAAAATGCAATAAAGAATCTCAAGTTAAACTCAAGGACAAATTCAATAAGAATAGAGTAGTTGAGTGATTAAACTCACTTAATGGTATTGACTAATTTTCCCATTAAGATTATGTTGCTACAACATCTACTACAACACTAGGCAGGATCTTTCATGCATTCTCAGCTGTCACCTGTTGGATATCTTATATTTAAATGCAACCTAACAATGACCAACTAACATTAAATATAGCATTATGTGTTATAGGTTTCAATTCTCCTACAAGGTGAATCCCGATGTCTAGTTCTTTACTAATCTTATATCAAACATGATTATATTCAAATCGAGATTAAATCAACTTGGGAAACCTAATCTAAAACCAAGTATTGTCTTAATTTGTTCCACTAAGTTAGACCTTTACGAGACTTCTTCTTAGCTAATATCCACTAAATTGGTGATCAACCGAAATAGGGAATTGCAATAAGTAAAATTAAGACAAAATGCTCTAGCAAATCTAGAGCAACACACATATATTAGTCAAATATCCATTAAGATCGTTTATCACTCAGCCACAAAAAAGTTCAGTTCATGATTTGTGATAAAATAATAAATACAATCAGTTTAGCCATCAAATATATTCCCATAAATAAATAAAAGCAAGAAAATAAGATGAGAAGTTGAGTTCTGCTTAGTTTTTACGATCTCTCCTTTTTTCTCTTGAATCCTTTGTTGCAGCCCTCAAATCTCTCTTATTCTCTATTTTCTTTTTGTTTTTCTCTATTATTTTTCCTTAATGACGACTCTCCCTTTTTTCTTTTCATGTGTGCTCCTTTTATAACTGGAATTAGGGCAACCAAAAGCGTGTGGCGCGTATCTTCCATTTTTGGAAACTTCATATCATAATCTTTTAGTTATCGCGTGCGAAATCTAGTATGTCATTGCTGTAGGATTGCTGCAGCAACAGCTGCATTATCTTCACTGTTCCAGACTTGTTTTAATTCCTCTGCAGCCAAGTTCTTTTGTCATACCTGCAAGTTTGTTGCAGCAGTATTCCATCCATAAACTTGAGTTTTTTTGGTCCCCTACAATCATACACATAATCTGAGCACAAAATGAGCTAAAGAAAAATTAATTTATTAAAAATAAAATTAAATGGACGCTAATGCATAATGTAACTAAAAATGTAATAAAACACATTATTTAGTCTATAAATAATATTGGTTTAAGTCTAAAAATGTCATGATAACTCCCATTTCATAGGGTTATCACATATGTATTTCTTTCTCTAAATCTCAACACAAAGAAGGCAATTTAGTCACATAGAAGAGTAAGAAGCAAAATGTTGTTGCTAAGTCTAGTGTGGAAGTAGAATATCGTGCTATGTGATTAACACTTAAAAGTGTATATGTAATAAGGATAAAATTATTAGTTTTTTACTTAAAGTGTTGATTAATGCGCTCATTTTTTTTAAATTATCTTAACACTCCCCAAAAATATTTTTATGTTAAATTTTATCTTGTAAATATTTTTCAAGAATAAAAATGGAATTCGAATTAAAAGTAAGAACAAAGAAGAACTGCTACAGCACAATTGAGAAGATATAATTAATAAAATAAAAATGAAAAAATGAAAAAAATAAATAAAAAGAGTGAGCAACCATGCTTTGGTTGCTAATGATGGTCAAGTGGCCATCTTGCCACCTAACTATCACACCTCTTTTTACAAAACTTCAGTTAGCACCCCCCTTCTCTTGAAATTTTAACATTACCCATAAAATTTATGAGAAACTTCATTTTAGCTTAGAAACTTTTACAAATCAGTCCTTAAAACCGAATTACAACTTGGATCTTTGAACTTTGCCTTATTTGTTGGACTTTTGGATTTAGTGGACATGGACTGAAAGTCTACCTCATCAAGTCCTATCCTCATCTTTGGTTCTGACAAAGCCAACCCATGTTTATAGGTAAGAGCTTTGAATTGAGATAGGTGTTCAGCATGGAATGGGAAACCTGAGTACAACTCGGACATTCCACAACCGGAACACCCTTGGTTTGTTGATAGGCATCGAGTCTTGGAGTGCAATATTGTATTTTAAATCTCTCATTCCTCTTAATGAAACCCAAATTAAGGAACTCCTTGAATGCTGTGCCGAAGTACCAAACCAGTTCTGGGCTAGAGAACAACACTTTGTGTCTCTACAACAACAAAGTGTTGATATTATTTTATATTCCTTACATATACACTATAGTAATGGATTCCCTTAGGTTACTGCTGTTATTATTATTGGTATGGCAGACTAATGAACAGTCACGTACCAGATTTGCAGCTTCAACAACAACACCTGGCCAAACCTCTGGCATACACTATATTACACTATTAAGTAACCTTCCTTTTTGGATTTACATTGTTTAGCATAGTGGCCTTTCTTGCCACAGATGAAATGTTGGATCGCTAAGACGATGGTGGGGACGAAAGCTTACTGGTGAGCAACGACAATTCATTCTCAACAGAGAAGATCCTTGTGGAAGCCTAGTTGAAAATCTATCCTTGGATTTTCTAGGCCATTTCACAAGAGAAGAAGAGGTTGCTGAAAAGTAATTTCTCCAAAACAAGTGTTGTGATGTTCGGAAAATGGAAGAGTACTACCTGGAGCAGGAAAGGTTGTACTATATCTTTGACAAACAATCTGATACCATACACAGGACATTTGTGCTAAACATGCCAGGCCCAGTTGCAGAAATGATGGAGGCCAAATTCAAAGCTGATGCAATTACTGATTTAGCACAGCTCTGCCTTGCCCAGCTCTACCAGATTGCAATGGAGCTTATTCAAAGCCACTGCAGATCTCAAGATTTACGAAGACACATGAAGCAGATTGAGAAATCCTCTCTGCAAAAATTCTGTAATGAGGAACCAAACAAATTTGGTTGCCAACATACAGACAAAATGTGCTCTTGTAATCCTGGCAGACAAAAGAAAGCAAAACGCATATGCGATATCAAACAATGTAAAGTTTACATTTTCCGATATTGTATAGTATATAGGTGTTCAGCATGTTCTTCCTTACTGTTGCTGAAGATAAGGGCATCATCGATGTAGATAAGGCAGAATTCTGAAATGGATTTGTACACCTCATCCATTAGCCAGCCTTTCTTTAGGCTTCATTCCATCAATGTTCCAGAACATCTTTCCGGTTGTGGAATGTCCGAGTTGTACTCGGGTTTCCCATTCTTCTCCTTGATTGACTTCATCTATATGAGGGGCATAGCCATTAAGGCCTAATAATCGAAATTTTAATTGGCTAGTAAATTTTAAAAATAAAAAAAAACCGCATTGGACTTGGACTTTTAAAATAGCCATTAAGGCCCAATAATCGAAATTTAATTGGCTGGTAAATTTTAAAAATAAAAAAACCACATTTTTCTTTAAATTTTTGTAATTTATTTTTTGTATTTATTTTTAATGGTCGGTTCTACCACCTGAATTGTTATTTAAATTTTGTTAATTTATTTTGTATATGGTCGGTTTTATCGCCTATCATTTTAATTTCAATTTAATTATTCTTGTTCATTAATTTGAGTAATTTTTATTTTATTTTTTATGGTTGGTTTTAAAATACAGCATAAATTGTTTTTTTTTAATTTCTTTGTTTTTATGGCTGGTTTAACTGCCTAATTTTTAATTTCAGTTTGTTGATTTCAAAATTTTTTGTTTATTTAATTTTCAGTTTGTTTTTATTTCTGCAATTTTCATTTAGTGTTTTATGCACCACTAATTTGTTTAGTACACATTATTAGCATTGCATGTGACGTCGGTCTCATACAGATAGTGGTAGATTAATTAAGAAATCATCTTCACCACCTTTAACTATAGTTGATATTGGAGTTGATAATTTTTCAGAGCACGAAGATAGCGAAGCCTTGCAAAATCTTCATGAATAGTTGTTGTGTACATTTTATTAAACTCGCAAGTGAACGAATCTATTGTAGAATAGATCAATGGTGATGAGTATCGATCCCACGAGGAGGTGGATTTTAATTATGTGTATAGTTAATTTTCTGAGTGGGTGATTGGATTTGTGGTGGAAGTGATTTATATTATCCTAAAATTTAAATTAAAAGCGAGAATAAATTGAAGTGAAATCTATTAAAAGGAAATGCTTGGGTATCTGGATCTGCATCAACATGCACCATGGGTTTAATGTTCCTTATTAGTGCCAATTAAATCATGAGGGGGGTTTTCACTCTTCATGAACCTCACTCTAATCAATATGGTGCTAAGGGCTTATCGTGTCAAATGGTAATAACCTTGCACTAGGGAGCCGGTTATACCAGTGCAGTATCTAGACAAGATTATTACTATCTGTCGACGAGAAGCCAAAGCATCCACATAAATCAGAGGGGAAGAGAAAGTAAATTTACCAAATAAAGCACATGGAATATGTTGAGACTTCACCTTTAACCTAAGCTTGAAAGAAAATTAGCTATTCATAATTGAATTAGGGGTAAAATAGAAATTTATTAAAATATGTCGAAAATACAAGATAGAGAAGGAATTATAAAAAATAGAGCTCAAAAATGAATTCAGGGGTGTCAAATTAGGGGCAGCCCCCTATTTATAGATACAACAAGTAAATCATGACCATCGATTAAAATGATTTGACGCTCAGGATTGCGCCACGTGACAAGTTCTGATTGGATAAAACATATCATTAGGGCTGTCATTCTGCGTATATGCATGTATTGTACAGATGTTTTTGGATCCACTAACATACTGCCATGTCACCGGTCAACTCCACATAATTTTTTTAGTCCAATAGGATCGTGACACATCATCGGTCAACACCAACTCATTAGTCAACGCTACATAAGCAGTCAATGTCACATCATTCGTCCAATCGAATGCTGCCACATCATTGGTCAGTGCCACGTCGTCGGTCCGTATATGTGAACAATGTCGTGAATAGTATCATAAATAGTATCGTATATGTGAACATTGTCGTACATGTGACCAATGCCGTTTACTTTTTTATACTCCTCCTAAGGTTTTCGACTATCCTGAGTTCAAAATTGTTGTCCGCTTTACTGTTTAATTTCTCGTTCCTTGTGAAATGACCATTATGCCCCCTAAAATACATAAAATACTTAATTATAATAAAACACATATAATTAAATCACAAGGGACTTAAATACATAAAAGTAGGAATGTTAGCGAGACTTGGAGTGTAAAATGATGATTTTCTCCTTTATAAATATACAATTTCTAGCACTCAACAATAGCCTAGGAACCTTAGAGACTTCAGGCATCCTACTAGAACAGGGCCACCATCATGCATAGTTTTTCCTCCTGATGCATCACGTTTTAATTTCAAATCTAGTATCATTTAACTCCTGCCTACTTTTCATGGTTTCTAGTATGAAAATCCATATTTGCATTTAAGGGAATTTGAGGAAGTTTGTAACACATGTACCGATCAAAATTGTACCATGAATATAATCAGGCTTAAGTTTTTTCCTTTCTCACTAAAGGATAAAGCTAAAACTTGGTTATAAAATCTTAGATTAGGAACTATCAGAACTTAGGATGAAATGCAAGCATAATTTTTGAAAAAATTCTTTCCACCCCATAGAACAAATTCTTTCAAAAAACAAATCACCACCGTCACTCAAAAGTCAAGAGAAACCCTCTACCAATGTTGGGATAGATATAAAGAGCTACTTGGTATTTTCCCATACCACGGTTTTGAAACATGGAGGTTATTGTCTTATTTTTATGAGGGACTAACATCTCAAAGTAGACAGGTTGTTAAAATGATCTGTAATGGTGAGTTTAGGGATAAAAGTCCTGAAGATGCAGTAGATTATTTTGACTATATAGCAGAGAATACACAACGCTGGGACACAATTGGTTCTTATAAATCATCGAGTAAACCTCAGTCATCTCTATCTAGTGGATGCATGTACAACTTTAGGGAAGACCATGACCTTCAAGCCAAATTTGCATCATTAGGTAGAAAAGTTGAAGCATTAGAGTCCAAAAAGAATGATCATGTAAAGTTTGTTCAAGATATTTCATGTTATGTTTGTGATTCTACTAACCATTCTACGCAGCATGGTCCGACCTTGCCAGTTCTGAGAGAAAGTTTGCACGAACAAGTAAATGTCGCCGAAAATTTCAAAAGGCCAAATCTCAATTCGTACTCTCAAACTTATAACTCTGGTTGGAGAAACCACCCAAATTGCAATTGGAAAAATGACAATAATGCATAACCTTCACAACCAGCTCCTTAATGCTAACATTTCCAAAACCCCCAGAGTTACCCACCATATATCCCACCACTAAGAAAAACTCTGGAAGACACATTGTATTTGTTTATTGAAAAACAAGAGTTGATCAATAACCAAATGATGCAAACCTTAATCAATTTGACAGAAACTGTCTCCAAACTTACTCTGCTCTCACCATGCATGAAAAAAGAAAGTTTCCTGCTCAACTTGAACCAAACCCCAAGAGTCAACAACATTCTCAAATGGGTAATATAGGAAACCAAAATATGGGTTAAGTCAAATTGGTTATAACCCTTCATGGTTGTAAAGTTGTTGAAAAACACATTATGGACCCTCGTGAAACTAGTAAAGATTCAATTTCAGAGAGTAGAGAAGAGTCTGTCGAACCTTTAACCCATGAAGAAATAACCAACTCTCCTCCTATATCCTCATTTCCTCAAGCACTAATCAGGCCAAAAAAATCAAACTACAGTCCAAAAATTTATGAATTTTTTTAAAAAGTGAAGGTTAACATTCCTCTGCTAGACGTCAATAAACAAGTACTTTCTTATGCTAAATTTCTAAAAGATTTGTGCATGGTGAAAAGAAAACATAAGGTGCAGAAGAAAGTTTTTCTAGCAGAACAGGTAAGTTCTATTCTCTCAACCAATAATGCTTTAAAATACAAGGATCCCGATTGTCCAACTATTTCTTGCATTATTGAGGTTCATAAAATTGGACATGCTCTATTTGATCTTGGTGCTAGTGTTAATTTGCTTCCTTACTCAGTGTACCAACAACTCATTCTCGGTGAGTTAAAATCAACCTCTACTACTCTTTTACTTGTTGATAGGTCAATTATGGTACCAAAAGGAATAATTGAAGATGTATTAGCATGAGTCAATAAATTCATATACCCTATAGATTTTATTATTTTGGAAATGAAACCAATTACTAATGAATGCAAACAAATTCCTGTTATATTGGGTCGACCATTTTTAGCTATTGTTAATGCTTTGATTAATTGCAGGAATAGAGAAATGAATTTATCCTTCGGCGACATGACATTGGAACTCAATGTGTTCAACATGTGTAAATGACCTCGCCACCAAGAAGATGATGATAATGAGAATGAGGAGATTGATCTCATCGAGCCAATCATTGAGGAACACATTCAGGATGAGAACTTTACAAACTCTGTGGAAATTTATTTTGTTGGTTCTTTTGAATCAAGTAAAGAATTAGACTGTGATACTGCTAACATATGTCGTGCACTTGATTCTATGTAGGTACCTATAGGTGACGATGACCAATCGAACTTTGAAGATACGGCACAACCTGAAGAGCCAAACAAAGAGAAAGTACCAGAGCTCGAATTAAAGCCTTTACCAGAAGAATTAAAGTATGCCTATCTTGGAGAACAATAGACATATCCAATGGTAATTTCTTCCCAACTCACGCATGATCAAGAAGGTAAGTTGCTGCCTGTACTAAGAAGGCATAAAACTGCATTTGGTTGAACCTTAAAAGACATAAAAGACATTAATCCTTTAATCTGCACACACCGAATACACTTAGAGGAAAATGCCAAAACAACCCGTCAACTACAAAGAAGATTAAACCCTCATATAAAAGAAGTGGTAAAGAATGAGGTCCTTAAATTACTAGATATAGGAATTATCTATTCTATCTCTGAAAGTAAATAGGTAAGTTCAACACAAGTAGTACCAAAAAAATATGGAATCACTGTTGTAAAAAATGGAAAAGGTGAACCAATCCCAACACGAATTCCATCTAGTTGGCGCATGTGCATTGATTATAGAAAACTAAATGATGCCACTAGAAAAGATCATTTTCCCTTCTCATTTCTAGACCAAATTCTCGAGGAAGTAGATGGACACCCCTACTACTGCTTTCTTGATAGCTACTCTGACTATTATCAAATTCTTATAGCCCTAGAGACCCAAGAAAAGACCACATTCAAATGTCTATTTGGAACATTTTCATTTAGGAGAATGTCTTTCAGACTTTGTAATGCTCCTGCAACATTTCACAAATGCATGCTAATCATTTTTATTGACATGGTTGAAAATTTTCAAGAGGTTTTTATGGATGATTTAACTGTATTTGGTAATTCTTTTGATACATGTCTTGATAATCTAGAAAGTGTTGTAGAAAGGTGTAAAGAAAAAGGACTAGTTTTAAATTTCGAAAAATGTCATTTCATGACCACTTCTGAATTGTCTTGAGCCATGTCGTGTCTTTAAAAGGAATTGAAGTTAACAAAGCCAAAGTTGAAGTCATCTCAAAATTACCCTCACCAAAGACAATTAGAGAAGTCTGTTCCTTTTTAAGATATTCATGATTTTATAGGAGGTTTATAAAAAACTATAGTGCCATATCTAGACCTACTATAAGAAAACTGACAATATATGACAGATAATTTATGACAGATTATGGGTAAATTGGCTTATCTCATAAAAGAATGACAGATTTGTGACAAAATTTTCAATCTATCACAAATTAATGATGGTTTTGTGATATAATTAGTTTCTATCATTGATTAATGATGATTTTGTGATAGAATTATTTTCTATCATGGATTAATGATGGATTTGTGATAGAATTATTTGCTATCAAGGATTAACGACGGTTTTGTTATAAAATTATTTTTTATCATATTATTATTAGTATTATTATTATTTTATTATTATTATTATTATATATTATTATTGTTATTATTTTTATTTTTATTTTTATTTTTATATATTATTATTGTTATTATTTTTATTTTTATATTATATTTAATAATAATAATAATAATAATAATAATAATAATAATAATAATAAATGAAAACAAAATTAATAATTATTTTATTTAGCCACATGTCAACTTGTAATTCGTCGTTTAATGATAATATTTTTACTTAGCCATGTGTCGACTTATAATTCCTTGTTTAGTAAGTTATAACGTGAACAATTACACTATATAATTTTTTTCAAGTATAAAATGAAAAATATGAAACCCTAGATCTAACCTAATCAAACACACTACTTGTTAAGTTCCTGCTAACGCTCCTCTGCTACACTCACTGTTGTTGGCTGCTGTACCTCGACTTTTACTGCCGCCACTACTCTGTCGTCATCAAGCTTTAGTCACTGATGATCGGCTAGCCGCCGTTTCTATACATCTGTTGCCGCTTATCTCAATTACTGTTGTCGTTCCTCCGTCGTCACGTCAAGTTTCAGCCCAGCCAGCCGCCGTCCCTTTGTTGCCGAGATCAAACACCATTTCTTTCTCTCTTTTTTTCTTGGTACAGGCATGAAAATGCCTATCGGGATTCTGGTTTTTGTAGTTACTCTAGAATGTTTAGGTGGCATCATGTGATGTTTTTATCATTCAATCACTAGCAGCCGATGTCGGGGTTGTCGCGGATATCAGTGCTTCAATTAATTGGCTTAAGGCAAATGGTTCCAAGAAGGTTGGCATGGCTGGATATTGCATGGGAAGTGCTCTCGCTATTGCAAGTTCTGCCAAATTTTGCTTCCACCTTTTTTTAACTTTAAAATTTATGTGGGCATTTTAATTTTTTGACTTGGAGACTCCTTAATTAAGAATAAAATTTTAATTAGATGCATGCCTACGATATCTGGATCCATATGATGTGAGATGTGTTCTAAGGGATCATATTCGAAGGAATTATTTTTTTTTCAATTAACGAATGAATGCCAATGGAATGAGGTTTACTAAAGAAATGTGTTTGGTGCCTGAAAACACTTTGATCTTTGTGAGTAATTTCCAACACACTGTTGAATAGTAAACTTGTTTTTATAGCCCAAGTCTACAGAATTCTCAAGATGATCATTAAAGGTGCATGATGAGTTGAATAATTGCTAGGTATCTGGCAATGCATGTATGTCAGAATTTGACCCCTTAACAATACTTTAAGACTTGATGACTTCTATAATTTTTAAAGAATTGATTTAAAGTCTCGAATCTCCAATGAGTTTTGAATTATTTGGAAATGAAAGGTCAAATTCAAAAAGAGGGCAAAATTTGACCCCTCTAACAATACTTTATGAGTTGATGACTTTTATAATATTTAAAATAGCCTCTAAAGATTTTTAGTGGCTATTTTCATTGGAAAACTGCCATGTAGATTTCCAGTGGTTGTTTTTCTGCTGTTTTAAAATCAAAGCAACTCCTAAAATTTTTTTTAGCTATTTTGCATTGAAAATATTTTTGAAGATTATTGAGGAAGGAGGGGAATGAGAGCAATAGTTTTTAGAAGGCTTAATGATGAGATAAATGTGACATGTGTTATGGGACTAAAGTGAAAGAAGTTTATGTTGAGCCTAAAAGCTTGAGTGAGCAAATGGTTTTTTTTTATTGCTTTTGGATAAAAATTAAGAAATTGGAAGGAGTTCTATACAATTCTATGTAATTCAAACTTAAAGAACAAAAGCATGAAAACAAGTTGATTTCCAAACTTGTCATTGAGTATATACGTCTTTAATAGAATACGTTAATTTGTTAATGAACATTGTAAGTTGATGATGAGATATCTTAACTTTCTTTTATTCAATATATATGACATTATTTTTTAAATTTGGCAATATTAATCTTGTGATTAACAATTAAATGGAGAGAAAGCATACATTCAGGATGAACTAGATGAGGTTCGTTTGGAGTGGGCTAACCATTCTTCTAAAATCCTTGTTGTATTAGCAAAATTTTTAGTATGAGTATAAAACTATAGATGCACTTTGTTATTAATTGTTACAATTTGTTGAAATTAAAGTTGTAGTGTCAAACTATATTGGTTGCTATTAAGGATTGTAGTGTAGATGTTATGCATTTGATAACATTGGGTATTTTGATTTATTCTACATAGATTCGGTTGCTAGATATGGGTTGGAGTGTTGTTGGAAGATGGCATTGCTGCTGGAAGTTTATGAGAAAGTCATGCTAGAAGTCTTCTTGTGGAATAATTGCATTAATCGTTGGAAGTTTTGTTTGGTAACTTGGCTTGGTGGCTACAATTTTAATTGTTTTTCTTAGAGTTTGATTGGAATTTAATTGTTATTTTATATTTTGGAATGGTTTTTCTCAACTTGGAATTTTTTTATTATGTATTAGTGGTGATCACATTAGATATTAGATATATTTCTTTTTAAATTAATTTGTTGCATTGAATGGATGTTAATTAATATTAATTTTTTTTGGTTTTTTTATCATATTCGTTTTATTAATTAATGAAATTTGTAAACATGAATTCATCAAAAAATTCTAATTATAATATATTTTTAAAAAAAAATCAAAATTTTATGATGGGAAATATCTATCATAAATTCTATCGTAAATAATTTACTGCCAAAATTGAATAATAAAATTACAAATGATAAATTGATCTCCCGCCAAAAATTAAAAAAAAAAGCTCAAAAATTTAAATAAATTTAAATTTAATTATAATTAATTTTTCACATTAAAATATTATGTGACAGATATATGACTGTAAAAAATCATCATGAATTAATGACAGTGACATAGATGACGGTTAAACTGTCTGTCGTGCACCCCATTTTATGACAGATATTTTTCGTCATCTATTGCATGTTTTCTTGTAATGACCACTTTGTAATCTCTTAATAAAAGACACACCATTTGAATGGACTAAAGATTGTCAACAAGCTTTTGAAAAGCATAATTATTCTTTTGACATCAGCTCCAATAATGCAACTCCTTGATTGGTGTTTGCCTTTTGAGCTAATGTGTGATGCTAATGATTATGTCATTAGTGCTGTTTTGGGACAAAGAAGGGAAGATAAGCTTTTTGTTATCTATTTCGCAAGTAGAACTTTGAATAGTACACAAATGAATTACACCACAACTGAAAAAGAAACCATTGCTAACACTCAAGGACCCAAGAAGTTTTGGGTACCTAAAACTTAGAAACTTCTTCTGTATGGATCAAAGAAAAGTAAAAATAAGTGGTACTTAGATAGAGGATGATCAAGACATATGACAGAGAATTACTCTTAGTTTTCAAGTTTTACCAAGATCGAGAACGGTGGAAATGTTTCCTTTTTTTTAACATGAATATATCTTTAATATTGATTTTGATGATAACAAACTTGATAAAGATTGATTAAGTCTTTAAAAGCTCAAAAGATTTTCATACTTTTTAAAGGAATCATCATTTTTGAAATTACAAAGATACTTTTAAATGAAAAATGATTTTATCAAAGTTGTTTTTCAAATTCATGCCCTTATTAAAATAGTTTTTGGACACTGTCGGCGATCCGACAATATGATAATAGCTAACCGATATTAAAACAAACTTGGTGATTAGTCTCTAGACACTGTCGGCGATCTGATAGTATGATAACAACTAAGCGATATCAAACAGACTTGGTGATTAGTTTCTATACACTGTGGGCGATCTAAAATTTTGATAACGGCTAACCGACATCGAACAGAATTAAAGATTAGCCTCTGGACGCTGTTGGTAATCCGACTTCATGATAACGGCTAATCGTCATCTAAGAGAATTGAAGTTTAGCCTCTAGACACAAACGAAAAACTGACTTCTTGAAAACGGTAAGCTGACAGTCTCTTTGCAAGCATTTTCATAACGGTGATCTAATAATTTGAAAATCTGTCCAGCGGTCACTTGCTCAAGTCAAAACGACGATCCGACTTCTAGTTAACGGCAATCCGACTTCGAACAGAAAGTCAATAACAGTCATTTTTCAGCTCCAATTATAAATAAGTTCAATCAAATTCAAACAAGGGTTGATCGCAACTAAGATATACTTTTTGTTCAAATTTATGTTGATAATATTATCTTTAGTTCTACTAATGAGTCTTTGTGCAAGGAGTTTTCATCTTGTATAAGTAAAGAATTTGAAATGACTATGATGGGAGAGTTGAAGTACTTCCTTGGGATCCAAATAAAACAAAATGAGGAAGGGATATTCATAAATCAAGCTAAGTATGTGAAATATTTACTCAAGAGATTTGGTATTGATGACTCAAAGACCAAAAGTACTCCAATGAGCACAACAACCAAACTTGACAAAGATAAAAAAGACAAAAAAGTTGATATCAAAATGTATCGAGGTATGATCGGCTCTTTACTTTACTTAACCGCAAGTAGACCCGATATCATGTTTAGTGTATGTTTATGCACAAGATTTGAATCATGTCCTACGAAATCTTATTTGCTTGCTATGAAAAGAATATTCCGTTATTTGAGTGGAACCATAGAGCTTAGCCTTTGGTATCTTAGAAGAACTCATATAGATTTGACTTGTTATTTGGATGCGGATTTTGCCAGTTATAAAGTCGATAGGAAAAGTACTAGTAGAACTTACAATTTACTAGGTCATTCACTTGTTTCATGGTTTAGTAAGAAACAAAATTTGGTTGCACTCTCAACCAACGAGGTTGAATATATTGTCATAGGTAGTTGTTGTGCATAAGTCCTTTTGATGAAACAAACACTTAGAGACTATGGCATTAATCTTGAACATATTCCTATCAAGTGTGATAATACTAGTACTATAAATCTTTCAAAGAATCACATTCAACACTCCAAAACCATGTATATAGAAATTAGACATCATTTGTTGAGAGATCATATTAAAAAAAGGAGACATTCCATTAGAGTTTATCTCCAAGGAAAAACAATTTGCCGATATTTTTGCAAAACCTCTTTGCGAAAACGAATTTTCAAAAATTCGGCATGAACTTGAGATGATGAAATTTCACATTAATATCTCTAATCATGTTTTTGAGACCATTAAAATAAATTGATTGATGATTTTTTATGTTTGTGAAGTGTTTGAGCATGATAGATGAGTGTTATGTTTGATTTATAAATCTTTGAATACTTAGATGAATTGGATGTTTGAAATCATGTGAGTTCATGAATCATGCATTAAATTGATCCTTAAAACATTTTGCATTAATGAAATGATCTTGGAATGTATTAATTGTTGGCCAAAAATTAAAATAGATGTGTGAAATCATAAGTTGTAGAAAATGGATTGTCGTTTTCTTAATAAATGGTTAACTGTTTTATTAACAGAAACCAAAGAAAGCATTTTGGATGCTAACGGTTCTCCAATTTCATAATAATGACTCATCGTTTTCAAAGAAATTTTCGATGTGCACTCTAGAAGCTATCGGTTCACAATTAATAGGATAACGGGCGTTTGATATTGTGAATAAAATAGAATAAGGTTCTTGACACTATCGGCTCACTAATAATAGGATAACGGCTCTCGATATCGCGAGATATTAACAATAAACTGTTTTCTCTTCATTTCTCGATTGGTCCTGAACTGTTTTCTCCAAACCCGCCGGCTGCAACTCTCTATTTCTCTCAAACCCATCGTTTTTCTTACTTTTTCTCACCAAATTGAAATCATAAAATCAATCTTCATCCTTTTTGGAACCATTTGAACAGATCAAAACTAGTTTCTAACTCCAAAATTGAAAAATCCTAATTTTCAAACCCTAGAACCAACCGACCTATTCTTGCTTACTTTGGCCGGATTTTCTTCAATTTTCCGTCAAATTTCAACTTGCAATCACTCTTTATACTCTCCAATTTCCTTTCTACTGATTTTATTTCTTCCAAAAACATCCATGGCTGCAAGACAGAGGCGTGCCCAAACCAAGCAAACAGCTTCAAGCAATCCCAGTTCTTCCAGGCCTCTTTCTCAGGATTTTGACAGCCTACATTTTTCAAATGGTCACATGGCTTAGCGATTTCACAAGAACTTCATGGGAAAAGTGGTAACTTCTTCATTCTACATTGATATTGATGACTTCTCTGATATTATTATATGTGGTAGAACTATTCCTCAAACACTAAGACAATAAGATGAAGCCTTAGGTATTGAAGAGTGTGTCCATGAAAACCTATTTAGGGTGTTTTCCTCTAATATGGAGCTTTTGGTTACCTGAAAAGATAGGGTCATGACACATGTTGGAGGTGTTAGGATTGAGTTTGATGTTTTTGAACTTAGTACTAATCTTGGAATCTCTAATGAGGGGCTAGACCTGTATACTTCCAGAAAAGAGATTCATTTTAGCTAGTTTACTCACTTTAAAGGTGTTAGGAATATCTGTAGACGACGCGATCTCTCTGACGAGGTCTACTCATTGTCTTTTCAGTCTCAATTGTTATCTTTCCAGGTTCGTGTTCTTCACAACATTATACAGCACATGATTACACTTAGGCAAGGTTACAACGATGAGGTGACTAGATTGGATGTTGGTTTACTTGACTCTCTCATCTAAGAGAGGAAAGTACACATCACATTCACTATTATGCGTCACATGCTCTCTACCGCTGTTGTGTCTAATCGGTCTCTTCCATATGGTAGCATTATCAGTAAGATTCTTCGATACTTTCATGTTCCCTTGACTGAAATTGTCTATGTTAAGCAAAAAAGCTGGGTAGGGAAATTATTTTGAGGATTGGTTTTCATTGGAGGCAAGGTTAAATCCTCTAAGAATGACGACACTTTGGTAGCTCTGGAGGATGACCGAATGCTCAATGACGTTTATTCAGAGGACGAGTTACCCGATTTTCGACTTGGTGCTAGACCTCATGCCCTTTGCTGAGCAGCAGCAGCCCCATTTCAAGATGAGGAGCCAGCCGAGCCAGTTGTGCCTCCTGCGGCACTTATAGTTTCTGAGGACCTCATCCAGCAGCTCTTCGACAAAATGGATACCCTCTTCATGCAGTAGCATCAACTCCAATTCAAATTTGAGACATTTCACTAGCAGATTCTAGACCAGCAGATGGAACTACTTGCTGGCCAGCGACGATCCTTGGTCACTTAGGTTACGATCCTGGCAGTTCCTCCTCGTAGCCTCCATCTTAGTTTCTGTCTATGCATTTCGCACAAACATTACTAATATCATGTAGTTTTTATGATACTAATTTTTTTGTTGTGCTTGTGGTGATTTTGTGATGATGTGTTGATTATTTGAACTTTTTTTGTGATTGTATTGGTTTTGATGATATGTTAGTGTTTTTGCTTGTGATTGTGATTATTTAATGGTATATTGCTTCTCTGGTTGGACAATTGATGAATATAGAGTTTGGTTGATAAATCAAAGTTTATATGAAAGTGTTTTGACTACTTTTATTTTTTAGGATATGTTCATTTTTAAGGGGAGATTCTGCCGAAATGTTCGCACATGATAGGTAATATCTGCAATTCTCTCTTTAATCTTTCCGTTTTCATTTCTTTTTTTTTGCTGAAGGGGGAGATAAATTATATATGATACTGTTGATAAAAATTCATTTTTTGGTTAAAAATTGATTGGCCATATACTTAGGGGGAGCACATAATTAGGGGGAGTAAAATTAAGTTTGTCATCATACAAAAGGGAGAGATTGTTAACATGAATATTTCTTTAATAATGATTTTAATGATAACAAAACTTGATTAAGATTGATTAAGCCTTTAAAAGCTCAAACGTTTTTCATACATTTTAAATAAATTTCTATTTTGAAATAGTAAAGATTTGAACTTAAATGAAAAATGATTTTATGAAAGTTGGTTTTCAATTTCATGTTCTTATTAAAATACCTTCTGGACACTTTCGGCAATCCGACAGTATGATAATGGCGAACCGATATCAAACAGACTTGGTGATTTAGTTTTTAGACACTGTCGGCAATCGACATCTTAATAACGGCTAACTGACATCAAACAGAATTGAAGTTTAGCCTCTGGACACTAACGACAAACCAACTTCTTAAAAACGATAAGCCAACATTTTCTTTGCAGGTCATCGGAAGATAACGGTGATCCGACATTTCCATAATGGTGTTGCGATAATTTGAAAATATGTCCAATGGTCACTTGCTCAAGTCAAAACAGCGATCCGACTTCTAGATAACAGTGATCAGACTTTGAGTAGAAAGTCAATAACGATAGTTTTCAGTTTCAACTATAAATAAGTTCTATCAAATTCAAACAAGGGTTGATCACAATGTTATCATTGAGCAAATTATTGAGCAACAACTTTCATTGGGCTTTAAATTCTTGTATATATCTCATTTACTCACACTTTAGAATTTCATTTGTAATCAAACACTTTGTGTGAGAGAGATTTATTTTGTAATCTTTTTGAAAATCAAATTGAGAGGGTGTAAGTGTTAGAATACACTTTGGTTAAGAGATTGGAGATAATCTCTTGTTGTAAAGGTTTATTGAGGATAATTTATTGTTGTAAAGGTTTATTGAGGATAATTTATTGTTGTAAAGGCTTATTGAGGATAATTTCTTATTGTAAAGGTTTATTGACACCTTGGAAATCAATTGTAAGAGTGGTTGAAGCCTTGGAGGGTTGCTAAGTGGAATCCTCAAGCGCGGTGAGCTTGGAGGCGTGGACGTAGGCACGGTTAGCCGAACCACGTAAAATTCAAGTGTTTGATCTCTCTTCCCTTACTCTTCTATTATTGTGCTGGATTAAATTTATTGTTTTTGTTCTTATTAAGGCAATAGATTAAATTGTTGTGTGGTTTGTTTTGCATAAGTTTTAAAATCTCAATTCACCACCCTCTTAGGTTGCTTAGATAGTATTTCATAAAGTTGATGACACAATGATTTATTGCCCTTGTACGAAGTGTTGCACTCAATATTTTGTTGAAGAAGATGTGGCAAAAGACTTAATAGTGGATTAAATTTTGCCTTCATATAGAATTTAGACAAAGCATGGAGAATCTACTCTATCGATGCATACTACTCATAGTAATATGGCTATTCATGATTCAATTATAAATAATGATGTGGTCGGAATGCTACATGATGCAGTGGGTATGCCACATATGGATCTTAGTGATAGTGATAATCATCAAATGGAATCAGATTGAGGTGAAAGGCCAAATCCTGAAACTTCTAAGTTTTTAAAGTACAAAATCTCCATTGTATCCATATTGCAAAAAGTTCATAGCATTTTCATTTATTGTTTGACTCTTGCGTCTAAAAGTGATGTATGGTTGGACAAATAAATAATTTACACTATTATTATAGTTACTTAAAGAAGCATTTCCTGAAGATGTAATACTACCAGATTTATATTATGAGATCAATAAGATCACTTTTGATTTAGGCTTCACGTATAAGACATGGGATCCATGCAAATATGTTGAAAAGTGAATGCACCATTGGATCTAAAGAAAATCTAAAAGCGTACTGTACTTACACTTTTTCATCTAGAAAAGATCTTTCCATTGTTATTATTCAGATGAGAAAAAAAAAAGAGAAACCTGATAGATTGAGCTTGTATATCAAGCCACGAACTAAAAATAATGGAATTATACGAGGTAAAGAAGGTGCAAAGATTATTTTAAAGTATATTGTTTTAGTTTTTGCTTTCTTTGTATATTTTGATTCGATATTTGGTTATTTGTTTTACAATTAGTGTTTGCTTTTTTCAATTTATGAGTTATGAAATACTAGTTATGCAACCCAAGAGGAGGGGTGAATTGAGATTTGAAAACTTAAGATAAACAAACCACACAACAATTCAATCTATTATTTTAATGAAACTTAAAACAATAAATTAAATAAAGCACAATAATAAAAGAGTAAGGGAAGAGAGAGCAAACATAATGATTTTTACGTGGTTCGGCAATCTCCGCCTATGTCCATGCCTCCAAGCTTACCGAGCTTGAGGATTTAACTAATCGAGCCTCCAAGGCTTCAACAACTCATACAATTGACTTCCAAGGTGTCGATAGACCTTTACAACAAGAGATTGTCCCCAATCTCTTAACCCAAGTATCACTCAAAAACAAAGATTACAAATAAATTTTCTCTCACACAAGTAGCACAATTCAATCTATTATTTTAATGAAAATTAAAACAATAAATTAAATAAAGCACAATAATAAAATAGTAAGGGAAGAGAGAGCAAACAGAATGATTTTTACGTGGTTCGACAATCCCCGCCTATGTCCATGCCTCCAAGCTTACCGAGCTTGAGGATTTCACTAATCGAGCCTCCAAGGCTTCAACAACTCATACAATTGACTTCCAAGGTGTCGATAGACCTTTACAACAAGAGATTGTTCCCAATCTCTTAAACCCAAGTATCACTCAAAAACAAAGATTACAAATAAATTTTCTCTCACACAATGTAAATGATTACAAATGAATGAATGCTCAAAGTGTGAATAAATAAAACAAGAACAAGTTAAGGCTCGATGAAGGTTGTATTCTCAATAACAAGCTTAATAATTACTCTAGGATGATTTCATATTTGAATTTGACTGAGCCATTTTATAGTTGGAGCTGAAAACTAGCCGTTGTTGACTTTCTGAGAGAAATCAGATCGCCGTTAACTACTATCAGTTAACCGTTTTGACTAGTCCAAATGACCGTTGGGCTGAATTTTAAATAATCTATTAACCGTTTCAAATTATCGATTAACCATTAATTTCTAAACACTTGCAAAACAAACACCATTAATTAATTATCGGTTAACCATTAATTTGGCTTGACCGTTCTTGTTAAACAGTTCGTGGTTATTATGTAATTCCTTTTTGGAAATTATCAGTTAGTCATTTGCTATTATCGGTTTGCCATTTATTTCCAGAAACCGCAAAACAATTTGTTCTTATCCATTTTTGCTAAACGGTTCAAGGGTAAAATCAATATCTCTCTAGAAATTATCAGTAACCGTTTTTAATAAACGATTCACCATTATTTTCCAGAATAAGCTTTTTTTACAATTTTTTTTGCAGAGAATGGTTTTCTAATTAAAGTTAACGATTATCCAAATTTATAAACATGTCTAGAAATAATATACGGCTTTTAAAAAAAAATTGTCTATTAATGAAAGCTCCAACATTTTTAATCAAAAACATATAAAGTGTGTTATCATCAAAATCAATTTTATAGACATATACATGTTAACATTCTCCCCTTTTTTTTATGATGACAAACCTTACAAGAAGAGAATATTTACTCCCCCTAAATAAATACTCTCCCTAAGTGTATGGCCAATCAATTTTTAATCAAAAGTATGTTTATCCAACAATATTATATATCTCCCCCTTCATCATCAAAAAGAAAAAAAATTGAAAAGATTTAGAGAAGAGTTCAGATATTACCCATTTTGTGCGAACAAAAATTTCGACAGAATCTCCCCTTAAAAAAGAGCAAATCCTCAAATACAAAGATGATTAAAAACACTTCCATATAATCTCAATCAAACTCAACTCCAACAAAAAAATCAAGGTAGCTCAACTTCATCGATCCAACAACTCAAAATAATATCTAATCCAAGAAACAACAAACATATAACCATCAATCATTAAAATCATCAAGTTAAGCTAGAAATATCCATGCAAACCAAATACCATCATAAACATGAAAATAGTACATATGTTATAATAATATCATCCAAAATATGAAAATGATAAAAGTAATGTATGTGCGAAAAACATATGCAGAAGCTAAGACGGAGCTACGAGGAGGAACCACCAGGATGGGAACCAAGAATAACAAGAATACGTCGTTGACTTTCAAGAAGTTGTTGCTGTTGATCAAGTATCTGCTGCTGCTGAAGCTGAAACGAAGCAAACTTAGATTGAAGTTGCTACTACTGCTAAGAAAGACTCTGAACATCACCAACTAGAGCTGGGGGCTTATCAGTATCCATCTCATGCTCCTCAGAATTAGAATCTGCTGGAGCTTGTGATACGGATCCACGACCAGGCGGTAAAGGTCTAGCTCCTAGCCTAAAATCGGGTAACTGATCAGGAGGGTAAACATCATTAAGCATGCGATCGTCTTATGGAGCAATAAGGGTGTCTTGGTTATTAGAAATGGATGTCTTGATCGACTTCCCATTCTTCCGAGAAAATCTGATACTCATCATAGTTTTCTTACCAATCCTCATAGTCTCCACATAAACTGAGTCTCGAATAGGTACTCAAAAGTGTCATAATATCTTAGAAATAATACTACCATATGGAAGCAATCAATGGTTAACCCTCAGAGTACTCAGCATGTGCCTCAAAATAATATAACCACGGTTAATAGGTCGCCTCTCAATAAGACTATCTAATAACCCCACATCCATCCTTGTCACCTCATCCGAATGCCTATTTCGATGAGTAACAATATGTTGCAATATAGTATGAAGGATCCTAACTTGTAAAGGCAATAACTATGATAAAAAAAATAAGAGCACAAATATCATTTGTTAGGTCTTAACACCTACAAATATTCCTAACACCATCAGGGTGAAAAAAATCGGCAAAAGAGAGAGCCTTCCTAGCAGTATAGATTTTACGACCGGTATCCGGAGTACCAAGGGTGTTGTTTAAATCCTTAACATCAAATTCTATGGGGCACCTCTTACATGGGTAATTATCTGACCCAGCCTTTCTACGTAAATTTCCATGTTCGAATAAAAGACACGCACTAGATTAGGATAAACCCGTTCATCAAAATCTAAAGTTGACTCCCAAGGCAATAACATATCTCTTACACTTCTACCACATACAATTAACTCCCTAAAGTCCTCCAAATCTACATAGTAAACGTCAATTACCTTGCGTATCATAAAGTGGGATTCGAATCGTTTGGCCAAAGGAGTCGTGGTAAAGTGGATCCTCTCGAATTCTGAAGTCTCCTATGGTAGTATTGGATTCCTACTGGGAACACCTTTTCTCCTGCGAACAGCCCTTGAAGATTCGGCCATGGATATAACTAAGGAAATTGGGGGTTTTGAGAAATGATGAAAATAAAAGAAATTAAACCGATTAAAAGGATACTAGGAGATAGAGGAAGTGGTTATGATGCTCAATTTGGCTAAAAATGACAAAAATCCAGCCAAAATTGAAGAAAATTGTTTGGCTGTCCCTAGGGTTTTGCTTTTAATCAGATTTTAGAGAGAGAGAGCTTGGGTAATGCGGTTTAGAGAGAAAACGATGAAAGAGTAAGTAAAAATGGGGAAAAAACCCTAAAACGATTTTTGTCATACGGAAATGGTGAGCCATTTACTGCAATCGATATGTCGATAATTTCTAAAGAGCTCCAAATGAAAAACAGTTGATCCGGTTGCCAATAACGATGAAAGGTTAATAAAGGTTAGCTTTTTGCTTTTAATCGATTGACTTTTTTTACAAACGGTTGGCCGATAATGTGCAGATATCATTTTCTAGTTTCTACAATTAAACGGTAAACCATTTATTACCAAATGGTGAGCAATTTATTTCAACTATAATTTCGCACATTTGTTTTAATTTTTGGCCAACAATTAATCCACTCCAAGATCATTTCATTGATTCAAAATGTTTTAAGGACCGATTTAATGCATGATTAATGAATGCACACAATTTAAACAACCAATAAGCAATCACATCATGAACAACAAAATAAAGTTGATATCACAAAAAGCTAAGCTATTGTGCAATATTCAGCATTCCGAGCTCATGTCTAATTTTAGTAAACTGTTCTTCATTAAGAGGTTTTGCGAAAATATCAGCAAGTTTTTTTTTTTGTTGAAACAAAATTTAATGAAATATCTCCTTCTTGAACATGATCTCTTAAGAAATGATGTTTAATTTCTATATGTTTGGTTCTTGAGTGTTAGATAGGATTATTTGAAAGATTTATGGCACTAGTATTATCACACATGATAGGCATTTTATCAAGGTAAATGTCATAGTCTCCAAGAATTTGTTTCATCCATAAGGCTTGAGTACAACAACTTCTGGCTCCAATATACTCAGCCTTGGTAGTTGATAGTGCAACCGAATTTTGGTTTTTACTAAACCAAGAGACTAGAGAGTGATCTAAGAAGTGACATGTTCCACTAGTGTTTTTCCTATCAACCTTATATCCGGCAAAATCAGCATCCAAATAGCATGTTAAGTCTATATGTGTTCCCTTAAGATACTGAAGGCCAAGATCTATAGTTCCACTCAAATAACGAAAAATCTTTTTTACCGCAAGTAAATGAGATTCTTTAGGATATGATTGAAATCTTGCACATAAGCATGCACTAAACATAATGTCAGACTTACTAGCAATCAAGTAAAGTAAGGATCCGATCATACCTCGATAAATTTTGATGTCAATTTCCTTGCCTTTTTCATCCTTGTCAAGTTTGATTATTGAGCTCATTAAAGTACTTTTAATCTTTCTTTCTTCAAGTCCAAATCTCTTGAGTAAGTCTGTAACACTCCACTATATTATTTACTTAAAAATGATTAAAAACATAGTTACTTTTAATATAAATACGAATTCTAAAAGTTTACAACAAACAAAAATTTCTTACAAAAAGTAAGAGTCATACAGAAACTCCTTAGTATAAAAACTTTATTTTACACAAAACTATGATGTTTATTTTTATTGAAACAAAGATGAGCCCATTATAAAATCCCAAGGTCTGTTATGCCCATGTGCACTTCGTCTTGGTTAGGACTTGGAGCCAGCTTGCCCTACTGATCGTTACCTGCAATATAAGGACTTAGTGAGCTAATGCCCAGTAAGATAACACTTTGATGCATGTATAAATTATGATGCATATGGATGACCATATTTAGCTCTTAAAATAAACTTAGAAAATACAAAACAACTTTATTTGGGCCCTAGGTATGTTGCACTACAAGCTGACACTTTTACTCTTTAAACAATATGCCCTTGAGCCTCATTAGTTGATCTTTTGGGCTTTACGTATCGCCATCCCCGAAAGATTTCTTTCAACTTAGCTTTGAGGGCTTGCCCTCCATAGAACTTTGCCACTTGGTAGTACAACCACCTATTTTTCATAAATTCATTTTCTGAAACATCTTCTTCATAATGTAGTCCATGATATGCATCCATCAAATGCAACTTATAACATTTGAAAATCCTCAATACATAATAAAATCAACACACAACATTATTTAAAAACAAAAGTTTTTAGTATAGGCGACATAGCCGACCATAGCATAATTAAGTATAAGTATCACATATTAGGTGACAGAGCCAACCATAGCATCACATATTAGGCGGCAGAGCCGACCATAGCATCACATATTAGGCGGTAGGGCCGACCATATAAAGATATAACTAATCACACTATAATAGCCATCATAATATAAAGGAATTGTTAAAACTGAACTTAAGTATGAAAAGAATTTTGTCATTACATTGTTGTTGAAGTGTTACTTACCTCTTGATCTTCACTTCTCTAGACCTTTCTAAGTTAAAGATTCATTTACTCTTGTTATTATAACTTAGAATAGAAAGGAATGAAATTTCTAGGTTGCATTGAAAATGAGAGGTGGTGGGGGGGTATTTATAGAATTTCTTAAGGCTAATGGATGGTTAGGATTTTGCCACTACAACTCTTGATCAATGGTTGAGATTAATCTTCATAAATAACTTACTAAATTCAAGAAGTCTTAACTTTCTCTACATACTTCTTCTTACATCATCACTTATGTCATTGCTTATGTCATCATTCCTTAAAATTAAATATTATAAACTTAAGGGGCTTGTTAGCTTAAAATAAAATATACTATATTTAAGTGATAAAATTGTGAAATACTATCTAAGCAACCCAAGTCGGGGGTGAATTGGGTTATCAAAAATTATGCAAAAAAACAAACCACACAACAATTTAAATCTAATACCTTAATAAGAACGAAAATAATAAATTTAATCAAGCAAGATAATAAAAGAGTAAGGGAAGAGAAATTAAACACGTGATTTTTAAATGGTTCGGCTAACCGTGCCTACGTCCACGCCTCCAAGCTCACCAGGCTTGAGGATTCCACTAAGCAAGCCTCCAAGACTTCAACCGCTCTTACAATTGACTTCCAAGGTGTCAATAAACCTTTACAATAAGAGATTATCCACAATCTCTTAACCCAAGTGTATCCCAACACTTACAATCACTCAATTTGATTTTAAAGAATATTACGAAATAAATCTCTCTCACACAATGTGTTTGATTACAAATGTAAATCCAAAGTGTGAGTAAATGAGATGAATACAAGAATTTAAGGCTCAATGAATATTGTATGCTCAATACTTTGCTCAATAATAATTGTTGGAATTGTTAAAGTTTGAATTTGATTGAGTTTATTTATAGTTGGAGCTGAAAAACCAGCCGTTATTGACTTTCTGCTCACTATCGGATCGCCGTTCACTAGATATCGGATCGTCGTTTAACTCGTCAATATGACCGTTGGGCTGAATTTTCAAATTGTCGGATCACCATTTTCAAGATGTCGGATCACCGTTTTCAAGATGTCGGATCACCGTTAGTGTCCAGAGGCAACTCTTCAATTATGTTCGATGTCGGATCACCGTTATCGAGATGTCGAATCACCGTTTTCTACAGTGACTGCTACAGTGACCTATTTTTATAAAATTATAGTTTGGCCCCAAAACTTTATAAAAATATATTATGGCCCAAAACTTTATAAAACGTGTCAAATAGGTCGATTTTCAGGATTTTTAGCAATCCTTATTATTATCAAAATTCTCAAAGCTTTTTCAATTGAAACCATTAACATGAGAATAACCAATTTTATAAAAATATTTTCATAGAATATAAAGCCTTTATAAAGTGAGAATGATGATTTAAAAGTATATGAAAACTATTTTGAGCTTTTAAAAGATTAATCAATCTTAATCAAGTTTATTATCATCAAAATCAATAATAAAGAAATATTTATGTTAACAATCTCCCCATTTTTTATGATGATAAACTTTTCAAGAAAATACTTGTGCAATTTTGCTCCCCCTAAATATGTGCTCCCCTAAGTAAAATATTTGTAGAATTTAGCTCCCCCTAAATATATGCCCATCAATTTTTAACCACACAAAAAAAATTTAATAAAAAGAAAATTATTCAACAGATTATAAATTATCTCCTCCTTCATCATTAAAAAGAAATGAGCGCAAAAAGATTAAAAAGAGAAGTTTAGAGATTACCCATGTCGGAAAAAAAATTTCGGCAGAATCTCCCCTTAAAAATGAACATATCCTCAAAACAAATTGGTTAAAACACTCCCATATAAACTCCAATTTAGCAACCAACCTCCATACCAAAAAATTCAACATTATCATAAGCAACAACCAAACATGTTATCAAAATCAACTCAATCATAAACAAAGCCCACATATCCAACAAAATCATCATAAAAGCATCACAAGCACAATAAAAAAAAACAAATAGTATCACAACAACTACATGAGATGAGTAATGTTTGTGTGAAATGCAAAGGTGTAGAAAACTAAGATGGGGGCGATGAAGAGGAACTGTCGGAATCATAGCCAAGGTGACCAAGAATACGGCGCTGTCCAGCAAGTAACTCCATCTGCTGATTTAACATCTGCTGCCGAAAAGTCGCAAAGTCTGATTGAAGTGCATCCACTTTGTCGAAGAGCTACTAAAGACGGTCCTCAGAAGCAGAAGATGCTGCATGAGGTACAACTGGCACAGCTGGCTCATTATCCTGAGAGGATGCTGCTGCTCGACGAGGGGCACGTGGTCTAGCTCCAAGGCGAAAGTTGGGTAACTCATCTTCAGAATAAACGTCATTGAGCATGCGGTTATCATCCGGAGCTACCAAAGTATCTTCATTCTTAGAAGAGGTAACCTTGATCCACTTGCCTTGCCTCCAATGAAAACCAATCCCCGAAATTATTTCCCTACCCATCTTTTTAGTCTCAACATAGACAGGTTCAGTCAAAGGAACATGAAAGTGTCTCAGAATCTTACTAATAATGCTACCATATGGAAGATACATGTTAGACACAGCGGGGGTAGAGAGCATATGACGCAAAAATAATGAATAAAATGTGCACTTGCCTTCCTCATATGAGAGAGTCAAGTAAACCGACATCTAATCGAGTCACCTCATCAGTGTGTCCCTGCCTAGGTGTAATCATGTGCTGGAGAATACTGTGAAGAATACAGACTTGGAAAGGTAACAACTAAGACCAAAATGATAAGGAGCAGACCTCGTCAGAGAGATCGCAACGTCTACAGATATTCTTAACGCCCTCAATGTGAGTAAACTGACTAAAATAAAGCTCTTTTCTAGCAGTATACAGGTTTAGCCCCTCACAGGATATTCCAAGAATACGATCAAGCTCAAACATATTGAACTCAATCCTAACACCTCCAACATGTGTTACGATCTTATCTTTTCGATTAATCGAAATCTCCATATTAGAGTAAAACACCCTAACTAAATTCATAGACTCGTTCTTCAATGCCTAAAGTTTCATCCCATTGCCTTAGCATTTGAGGTAAAGTTCTACCACATATAGTAATATTAGAGAAATCGTCAATATCAAGATAGAAAGATCTAGTTACCAATTTTCCCATGAATTTCTCGTGAAATCGTTGAGCTAGTTGACTATTTTGAAAATGCAGGCTGTCAAAATCTTGAGAAAGAGGAGGTATGCAGGAAGCTGCTTGCTTGGTTCGGGCATGCCTCAGTCGTGAAGCCATTGATGATTTTGGAAGAATTTAAATCGGTAGAAAGTAAGTTTGAGAGATGAGAAAGTGATTACAAGTTGAAATTGGATGGAAAATGGAAGAAATTTGGGTCAAATTTGGCAACGGCAATACAGCTGGTTCTAGGGTTTCTAATTTGGGATTTTTCAATTTTTGAAGTGAAAACCGGTTTTAATTGGTGGAAAAGGTTCTAAAGAAGATAATATGTGTTTTGAATGGTTCAATTTGGTGAGAAATAGCAAGAAGAATGGTACATTTGAGAGGAATACGTGGTGGTAGTCGCGGGTTGAGAGAGAGAGAGAGAGAGAGTTAAGAACAAAAACGAAATAGGAAATAAGATGGGTCATTGTACAATTAACGCGTGATAACGACGAGCCATTATAGAGATATCGGTAAGCCAAAAGCGTCCAGAGAGTTCCCAAAATTTTTCATGCAAACGGCGAGCCGTTATTGTGCTATCGGCAACCCGACAGCGTCCAGAGAGCTCCCAAAAGTTTTCATGAAAACGGCGAGCTGTTAATGTAATGTCGATGAAAATTAATGCTCAATGCCAAAATTATTACAAAAATTCTCAAATACATGATTTTCAAATTCTCCACCATGATCACTTCTAATATGAGAAATAGCATATCCCATTTCATTTTGAACTTTTTTACAGAAAACTCTAAACGCATCAAAGGCATCACCCTTGTTAGTTAAGAATAATACCCATGTGTATCTAGAATAATCATCCACAATTACAAATGCGTAATATTTGCCACTTAAACTAGCATATCTAGAAGGTCCAAATAAATCCATATAAAGTAATTGAAGTAGTTTTGAAGTAGAGACATGGTTCTTATTTTTTAAAGAAGTTTTAATCTATTTTCCAAATTGGCAAAATTCACAAATTCTACTTTTTTGAAAACCGATTTTTGGAAGACCTTTAACCGAATCATTTATTGAAATTTTTGAAACCAAATCCATGCTTCCATGACCTAATCTTCTATGCTATAATCAATCATCATCATGCAATGTAGAGAAACATTTATCATTAGTAGATCCACAATCTATATTAATGGTATAAACATTAACATATCTATTTCCTACAAACAAAATCTCGCCATCACATGTATTCTCAATAGTACATTTCGATTTATTAAAAATAACTTTATAGCCTTTATCACACAATTGACTAATACTAAGAAAATTGTGTTTTAAGTTTTCAAACAAATGCACATTTTCAATAAGAGTAGATGATACATTACCGACATTGCCAATACCAATGATTTTTCCATTTGAATTATCTTCAAAGTGAAATAATATCTAAGCAACCCAAGAAGGGGGTGAATTGGATTTTTAAAAATTTATGCAATGTTTGAATAAAACTTAATGCAAATCTTAAACGAATGTAAAACAATGATAAATAAATCAACCAAAATGTAAAAAGATACAGAAAGAGAGATTCAAATACTGAGATTTTTACGTGGTTTGGCCAACCTTGCCTATGTCCACGCCTCCAAGCTCATCGAAATTGAGGATTCCGCTAATCAAGCCTTCAAGGCTTCAAGAGCACTTACAATTGACTTCACATGTGTCAATCAACCTTTACACTAAGAGATTATTCCCAATCGCTTAACCCAAATATATCCCCACACTTACAATCACTCAAAGCAAAAATTACAAAAGTGTTTCTCTCTTATACAAAATATATGATTACAAATCTATACTCAATATATGAATAAATGAAATAATAACGAATTTAAATCTCAATGAATGTTGTATTCTCGTTTACAAGCTTAATGATAACGTTGTGATCGACCCTTGTTTGAATTTGATTGAGTTTTTTTATAGTTGGAGTTGAAAAATAGTCATTATTGACTTTCTGCTCGAAGTCAGATCACCGTTAACTAGAAGTCGGATTGCAGTTTCAACTTGAGCAAGTGACCGTTGGACAAATTTTCAAATTATCGGATCACCGTTACGCAAATGTCGGATCGCCGTTATCTTCTAGTGACCTGCAAAGAGATTGTCGGCTTACCGTTTTCAAGAAGTCAATTTGCCGTTAGTGTCCAGAGGCTAAACTTCAATTCTGTTCAATGTTGGTTAGCCGTTATCATGAAGTCAGATTACCGACAGTGTCCAGAGACTAATCTTTAATTAGCCGTTATCAAAATGTTAGATCACCAAAAATGTCTAGAAACTAATCACCAAGTGTGTTTGATATTGGTTAACCATTATCATATTGTCGGATCGCCGACAGTGTCCAAAGACTAATCACCAAGTCTGTTTTGATATCGGTTAGCCGTTATCATATTCCCTATCTAGCTTTTTTGTCTCAACATAGACAGGTTCAATTAAGGGAACATGAAAGTGTCGAAGAATCTTACTGATAATGCTACCATATGGAAGAGACTGGTTAGACACAGCAGGGGTAGAGAGCATGTCACGCATAATAGTGAATGTGAGTGTACTTTCCTCCCTCGGATGAGAGAGTCAACTTAACCAACATCCAATCTAGTCACCTCATCACTGTGACCTTGCCTAGGTGTAATCATATGTTGTATAATGCTGTGAAGAATACGAACCTGGAAAGGTAACAGCTGAGACCAAAAAGACAATGAGCAGACCCGTCAGAGAGATCACGTCGTCTACAGATATTCCTAACACCTTTAAAGTGAGTAAACTGGCTAAAATAAAGCTCTTTTCTAGAAGTATACAGGTCTAGCCCCTCATTAGAGATTCCAAGAATAGTACTAAGTTCAAAAACATCAAACTCAATCCTAACACCTCTAACATGTGTCATGACCTTATCTTTTCGGATAACTGAAAGCTCTATATTAAAGTAAAACACCCTAAATAGGTTTTCATAGACACACTCTTCAATACCTTAGGCTTCATCGTATTGTCTTAGTATTTGAGGAATAGTTCTACCACATATAATAATATCATAAAAGTCATCAATATCAATGTAAAATAAAGAAGTTACCGCTTTTGCCATGAAGTTCTTGTGAAATAGCTAAGCCATGTGACCATTTGGAAAATGTAGGTTGTCAAAATCCTAGGAAAGAGGCCTGGAGCAACTGGGATTGTTTGAAGCCGTTTGCTTGGTTCGAGTACGCCTCTATCTTGAAGCCATGGATGTTTTTGGAAGAAATAAAATCAGTAAAAAGGAAGTTGCAGAGTATAGAGAGTGATTGCAAGTTGAAATTTGACGGAAAATTGAAGAAAATCCTGTCAATGTAAGAACAGGTCGGGTGGTTCTAGGGTTTGAACATTGGGATTTTTCAATTTTGGAGTTAAAAACTAGTTTTAATCAGTTCAAATGGTTCTAAAAAGGATGAAGATTGATTTTATCATTTCAATTTAATGAGAAAAAGCAAAAATAAAAATAATGAGTTTGAGAAAGAGATAGAGATGCAGCTGGCGAGTTTAGAGAAAACAGTTCAGGACTAATTGAGAAATGCAGAGAAAATGGTTCACTGTTCTAATATCCCGCGATATCAGCGAGCCGATAGTGTCTAGAACCTTGTTCTATTTCATTCACGATATCGAACACCCGTTATCCTATTAACGGTGAACCGATAACTTTCAAAATGCACACCCAAAATTTCTTAGAAAACGGTGAGTTGTTATTATGAAATCGGTGAACCATTAGCATCGAGAAAGCTTTCCTTGGTTTCTTTCAATAAAACAGCTAACCATTTATTAAGAAAACGGCAATCCATTTTCTACAACTTATGATTTCGCACATCTATTTTAATTTTTGGCCAACAATTTATACATTCCAAGATTATTTCATTGATCCCAAATGTTTTAAAGGCCAGTTTAATGCATGATTCATGAACTCACATGTATGCAAACAATCAATTCATAAAAGCATTCAAAATTTAATAATTCAAACACATCACTTATATATCATGCTCAAATACTTCATAGACATTGACAATCATCAATCAATCAATTTTAATAGACTTAATAACATGAGCAGAAATGTTAATGTGAACATTTCATCATCCTAAATTCATGCCGAATTTTTGAAAATTGATCTTCGCAAAGAGGTTTTGTAAAAATATCAGTAAATTATTTTTCCGTAGAAATAAACTCTAATGTAATATCTCTCTTTTGAACATGTTCTCTCAAGAAATTATGTCTAATTTCTATATTCTTGGTTCTAAAGTGCTGAATGGGATTCTTTGAAAGATTTATAGCACTAGTGTTATCACACTTAATGGGGATTTGTTCAAGATTAATGTCATAGTTGTTAACATAAATATTTCTTTATTATTGATTTTGATGATAACAAACTTGATTAAGATTGATTACTCTTTTAAAAGCCCAAAATAATTTTCATATACTTTTAAATCATCATTCTCACTTTATAAATGAAAATGATTTTGGTTATTCTCTTGTAAATGGTTTTAATTGAAAAAGCTATGAGAACTTTGTTTCATAAATATTGTTTCAAATCCTATAAAATGGATCTATTTGACAAGTTTTATAAAGTGTTGGTTTTGGGGTGCAAAATAGTTCAATGTAGCAGTTTCTGAAGAAAACGGCGATCCGACATGCATTTAACGGCTCGCCGACATCATACAAAATTGAAGATTAGTCTCTGGACCTAAACGACAATCTGACATGTTGATAACGGCTCGTCGACATCGAACAGAACTGAAGATTAGCCTCTGGACCTAAACGGCGATCCGACAATTTGAAAATCAGCCCAACGGTCATATTGACCAGTCAAACGGTGATCCAACATCTAGTTAACGGCGATCCGACAATGAGCAGAAAGTCAATAACGGCTAGTTTTAAGCTCCAACTATAAATAAGCTCATTCAAATTCAAATAAGAATCATCACAATACGACCATTGAGCTTATATTCGAGAATATAATCTTCATAGAGCTTTAAAACACATTCTTGCTTCATCTATTCACACATTGGGCATTGATTTGTAATCTTAAATATTATGTGAGAGAAAAATAATTTTTAATCTTTTACTTTGAGTGATTGTAAGTGTTGGGATACACTTGGGTTAAGAGATTGGGGATAATCTCTTGTTGTAAAGGTTCATTGACACCTTGGAAGTCAAGTGTAAGCATTTGAAGCCTTGAAGGCTTGCTTAGTGAAATCCTCAAGCCCGGAAAGCTTAGAGGCATGGACGTAGGCGAGGTTGGTCGAACCACGTAAAAATCTTCGTGTTTGAATATCTCTTCCCTTATATTTTTATATTGTAATTGATTTAACTATTATTCCATTAAATTCATTTTAGATTTGCATGATAATTTGTTTTAGAATCAAATAATTTTTAGAATCCCAATTCACCCCCCCTCTTGGGTTGCATACTTGTATTTCATTTAGTATCAGAGCCTTGTTCTCTTGTTAGGACTTAATCATCTAGAGTAAAAAATCCATGGCAACCCTAAATGACTCAACTTTTAGAGAAGGGCAATCCACAACTAGATCACCGTTCTTTGACGGTAATGACTATGCATATTGGAAAACTAGAATGAGAATCTATTTGCAAGCTTTAGATTATGAAATTTAGAAAGTTGTTTGTGATGGTCCATTCATGCCTATGTTTAAAGATGAAGTAGGAGATGATATTCCTAAACCATCAAGTCAATGGAGTGAGTTAGAAAAGAGAAAAATGTCCTTAAACTCCAAGGCAATGAATGCCTTGTTCTGTGCTTTTGATAAGAAAGAATTCCATAGAGTATCTAGCTGTGAAAGTGCACAAGAAATATGGAATAAACTTGAAGTTGTCTATGAAGGGACAAATCAAGTTAAAGAGTCTAAAATTAGTAGATACACTCGTCAATATGAATTGTTCCAAATGGAACAAAATGAAAATATGTATTCTATGTATACTAGATTTACGGACATAGTGAACACCCTAGGAGCTTTGGGAAAGACCTTCTCAAATAGCGAGAAAGTTAAGAAAATCATTAGGTCACTTCCAAAAGAATGGAGACCTAAAAGAACCGCTATTTAAGAGGCCAAAAATTTAAATACTTTACCTCTTGATGATTAAATTGGTTCTCTCATTTTATATGAAGAAGATTTGGCAGTAGAAAAATGGGATGAGGAGAAGAAGAAAAGCATTGCTCTCAAAGCATCAAAATATGAGAGTGATGGAGAGAGTGAACCGGATGATGAAGAGTTGGCCATGCTAGCAAGGAGGTTCAGAAAATTTTTCAAGAAAACCGGAGAGCGAAGAAAATTCAGAAACTTCAAGAACCTAAGGGAGAAGAAAGGTAATCACATGCTATGAATGCAAGAAGCCTGGCCATATAAGATCGGAGTACCCATTTATCAACAAACTCAAGAAGAAAGCCATGGTTGCAACTTGGGATGATAGCGAGGAAGATTCAAGTGATGAAGAAGGGTCGCAAGAGGTATCAAACCTAGCGCTTATGGCAATAGGAGGGGATGATGATCTCAATTAGGGAAGTGATCCCACCTATGATGAATTGTATGATGCTTTTAAAGAATTGCATAATGAGTTAATGAAGATTGGTAAAAAGAATGTATGTCTTAAAAAGGAAATGGCAAAGCTTAAAAATGAAAATGAATCTCTAAATGCAAGAATTGCATGCCTAGAAGTAGAGAACAAAACATTACATGATGAAATTGCATTATCAAATGAAAAACCTAGCATCTCACATGAACATTTAGAATCACACATAAATGATTTGAAAAATGAAAACGAAATGCTTAAGAAAAAGAGCAATGAGTTAAATGAGATTGTTTTGAAATTTACAAATAGGCAAAAGATGTTGGATAATATGCTTAACTCACAAAAATGTGTTTTGATAAAGGAGGACTTGGGTATAAGCCTAACTTGAAGCAAAAGTGTTATAAGAATTATTTTGTTAAAGCTACCTCCACAAGTGATCATAAGATTGTTTGCCATTATTGTAATCAAAATGGTCACATGAAATATAGATGTCCGTGAAAAGGAATGCATATTATGGTGTCAAATGTATTTGGGTTCCAAAAGGAACCATTGCTAATGCTCAAGGACCCAAAAAGGTTTGGGTACCTAAAACTTGAGATTTTCTTTGTAAGGCTTGAAGAAGAAGAAAAATAAATGGTACTTGGACAATGGTTGTTCAAGGCACATGACCAGAAACTATGTATGGTTCTCAAGCTTCACCAAAATTGAAAATGGTGGAGACGTATCTTTTGGAGACAACTTAAAAGGAAAAATTCTTGGAATTTGAAATGTTGGTAAAGTTTCCTCAACTCTAATTGAGAATGTATGTTTAGTTGAGAACTTGAAACACAACTTAATTAGTATTAGTCAATTATGTGACAAAGGTTATAAAGTTATCTTTGATAAATTTAGTTATGTTATTGAGAATTCATGTGATGGCAAGATCTTATTTGTTGGGAATAGAAGTGGTAATGTTTATATCATTGATATAGAATGTGCATCTACTCTTGATAAATGTTTTTCGGCATTGCATGATGATAGTTGGTTATGGCATAGAAGGTTAGGACATGCAAGTATGGATTTGATTTCAAAATTTTAAAAAAATGATTCAGTTAAAGGTCTTCCAAAAATTGGTTTTCAAAAGATAAGATTTGTGAAGCTTGTCAATTTGAAAAACAAATCAAAACATCTTTCAAAAATAAAAATCATATTTCTACTTCAAAACCACTTGAACTTCTTCACATAAATTTATTTGGGCCATCTAGATATGCTAGTTTAAATGGCAAATATTATGCATTTGTGATAGTGGATGATTATTCTAGATATACATGGGTATTATTCTTAGCCGATAAGGATGATGCTCTTGATACCTTTAAAGTGCTTTGTAAGAAAAATCAAAATGAAAAAGGGTATGGTATTGCATGCATTAGGAGTGATCATGGAGGAGAGTTTAAAAATCATGCATTTGAGATTTTTTGTAATGATTTTGGTATTGAGCATCAATTTTCATCACCTAGAACTCCACAACAAAATGGAGTTGTTGAGAGAAAGAATAGATCCATTCAAGAAATGGCTAGGACTATGTTGAATGAAAATTCATTGCCTAATTTTTTTGGGCCGAAGCCGTCAACACCGCTTGTTATGTTTTAAATCGTGTGTTGATTAAACCTAATCTTAGTAAAACTCCATATGAGCTTTGGCAAGATAGAAAACCTAATATTGGTTATTTCAAAGTCTTTGGATGCAAATGTTTTATTTTGAACACAAAAGATAATATTGGCAAATTTGATCCAAAATCCGATGTTGGTATTTTTCTTGGATATTCAAACTCAAGCAAAGCTTATAGAGTTTATAACAAAAGAACTCTAGTTGTAGAAGAATCTATGCATGTTACATTTGATGAGTCTAACCCCTCCTCTACGGAGAAAGGAATTATTTATGATGATGCAGATGGAGAGTTACAAGAAGAATCATCAAAGGATAAACAAGAAAATGCACCACAAAGAAATCAAGATGATGGACAAGAAGAGCAAACAAATATGGAGCAACATAAAGGTACTTCTCAAGCACTCTCCAATGAGTGGAGATATGTTTCTTCTCATCCTAAGGATGTAATTTTAGGAGATCCCTCACGAGGTGTTACAACTAGATCATCACTTAGAAATACTTGTGAATATAATGCATTTATTTCTCAAATTGAAACCAAATCCTTTGCGAATGCGGAAAATGATGAATCTTGGATTATGGCAATGCAAGAGGAGTTAAATCAATTTGAGAGAAACAATGTGTGGGAATTAGTTCCTAAACCGGAACATCAATCTGTCATAGGTACTAAATGAGTGTTTAGAAATAAGATGGATGAATCCGGTGTGGTTGTAAGGAATAAAGCTAGATTAGTGGCTCAAGGTTACAACCAAGAAGAAGGAATTGCTTTTGATGAAACTTTTGCACCTATTGCTAGACTAGAATCAATTAGAATGTTGTTGGCATTTGCATGTCATAAAGATTTCATTTGATTTCAAATGGATGTAAAAAGTGCTTTCTTAAATAGTTATATTATGGAAGAAGTGTGTGTAAAACAACCCCCTGGTTTTGAAAATGAAAAATTTCCAAATCATGTTTATAAGTTATTTAAAGTCTTGTATGGATTAAAACAAGCACCTAGAGCATGGTATGATTAGCTTAAGAATTTCTTATTGGATAACGGTTTTTCGATGGGTAAAGTGGATACTATTCTTTTTGTTAAGCATAAAAACTAAGATATTCTTGTTCTTCAAATTTATGTTGATGATATTATTTTTGGTTCTACTAATGAATTGTTGTGTAAAGAATTTTCATCTTGTATGAGTAATGAATTTGAAATGAGTATGATGGGAGAGTTGAAGTATTTCCTTGGGCTGCAAATAAAACAAAATGAGGAAGGAATATTCATAAATCAAGCCAAGTACGTAAGAGATCTACTCAAACGATTCGGCGTTGATGACTCAAAGACCAAAAATACTCCAATGAGCACAACAACCAAGCTCGACAAAGATGAAAAAGGCAAAGAAGTGGATATAAAAATGTATCGAGGTATGATCGGATCTTTACTTTATTTAACTGCAAGTAGACCTGATATCATGTTTAGTGTATGTTTGTGCGCAAGATTTTAATCATGTCCAAAGGAATCTCATTTGCTTGCTGTTAAAAGAATTTTTCATTATTTGAGTGGAACCATAGATATTGGGCTTTGGTATCCTAGGGGAACTCATATAGATTTAACATGCTATTTGGATGCAGACTTTGCCGGTTATAAAGTTGATAGGAAAAGCACTAGTGGAACTTGCTATATTCTAGGTCACTCACTTGTTTCATGATTTAGTAAGAAACAAAATTCGGTTGCACTTTCAATCACCGAGGCCGAATATATCACCGCCGGGAGTTGTTGTGCACAAGCACTTTGGATGAAACAAACATTTAGAGATTATGGCATTAATCTTGAACAAATTCCTATTAAGTGTGATAATACTAGTGCTATAAATCTTTCAAAGAATCCCATTCAACACTCTAGAACCAAGCATATAGAAATTAGACATCATTTCTTGAGAGATCATGTTCAAAAGGGAGATATTGCATTAGAGTTTATTTCTACGAAAAAACAACTTGCCGATATTTTTACAAAACCACTTTGCGAAGAACAATTTTCAAAAATTCGGCATGAACTTGGGATGATGAAATTTTCACATTAACATCTTTATTCATGTTATTGAGTCTATTAAAATTGATTGATTTATGATTTGATGTTTTAATATCTATGGAATGTTCAATCATGATATACATGTGGAGTGTGTGTATATTTAGAAAATGTATGAATTAATTGTTGCAATACATATATGTTCATGAATTATGCATTGAATTGGCACTTAAACCATTTTGGATCAATGAAATGATATTGAAATGCATTAATTGTTGGCCAAAATATTAAAATAAATGTGCGAAATCATAAGTTTTAGAAAACAGATTGCCGTTATATCCATAAACGGCTAACCGTTTTAGGGCAGAAACAATGAGAAGCATTCTGGACGCTGTCGGCTCGCCAATAATCTCCATAAAGGCTCGCCGTTATCGGGCGATAAGTGAACAGTCCTTCGTCTCCTTCTTCATTTCATTCTTGCTCTCTCTCTCTCTCAACCCGCGACTGACACTTTGTCTCTCTCTCAAATCTACTATTTTTTTTTGCTCTCTCTCACCAAATTGAACCATTCGAAACCTTTCTCATCTTGTTTAGCACATTTTTAACCGATCAAAACTCGTTTTTTATTCCAAATTTGAGAAATCCCAAAATTCAAACCCTAGAACCAGCCGCACTTCTCTCGCCAAAATTGAACTGAATTTTTTTTCCTTTTTCAATCACATTTCAACTTTTCATTACTCTTTCATCTCTCAAACTTTATTTCTACCGATCCAAATTTCTCCAAACTCATCAATGGCAGAAAGACCACAGAGGCGTGCTCGAACCAAGCACACTGCTCCGCGTCATTCCAGTCCCTCCAGGCCTTCCTCTAAGGACTTCGAGAGCCTCCATTTTTCCAATGATACCTCTGCTCAGTGATTCCGTGACAAATTCATGGGCAAACCGGTAACTCCCTCGTTTTCTCTTAAAATTACAGAGTTTTCAGATATTACCATTTGTGGTCCTACAATTACTCAATTGCTTAGTCATTGGAATGAAGCCTTAAGTATTGAAGAACCTATCTATGAAAATCTAGTACGTGTCTTTTATTCTAATATGGAACTCTCCTCTTCCCGTCGAGTTGAACTTTATACTTACGTAGGAGGAGTTCGTATTGCGTTTAATGAGTCAGAATTATATAGTATTCTTGGTATTTCTTATGGAGGCTTAGATATTTACACCGCTAGGAAATAGCTTGAATTTAGTGATTTCTGTCTTGTAGATGGCGTACGGAACATTTGTAGGTGTCGGGATCTTTCCGATGACATCTGTTCTTTGTCCTTTAGGTCTCAACTTCTTCCTTTCCAGGTTTGAATACTTCATATCATTCTCCAACACATGGTCACCCCTAGATAGGGTCACACTGATGAGGTAACTAGACTTAATGTTGGTTTATTAGATTCCTTCATCCGTAGACGGCATGTGAGCTTATCCTACACTATCCTTTGTGATATGTTGTCCACACCTAGAGTGACCAATCGATCCCTTCCATATGGCAACATCATTACTAGGATCTTGAAATTCTTTAGAGTACCTATCACTGAGCCTGTTTATCTTGAGACCCAAAAGCTCGGTCGAGAGATTATTTCTACAATCGGATTTTTTAAGAAGCGTGGAAAATGGGAAAAGACAACATCCTCTAAGAATGAAGATACTCTGCTTGCCCCAAAGGATGATCGCATGTTAAATGACGTCTATTCCGAGGATGAGTTACCCGACTTCCGCCTTGGGGCTAGACCACGTGTCCCTCGTCGAGCAGCCGCAGCAGCTTCCTCTCAGGATGACGAGCCGGCCGAGCCAGCCGTCCCTCCTGCAGCATCGACCGTTCCTGCAGATTGCATTCAGCAGCTTTTCAACAGAGTGGATGTCCTGTCCCAGCAGCAGCAGCAGTTTCAATCTGACTTTGCGACCTTTCGGCAGCAAATGTTAGATCAGCCGATGAAGTTACTTACTGGCCAGCGCCGCATTCTTGGTCACCTTGGTTATGATCCAGGCAATTCCTCTTCACAGCCCCCGTCTTAGTTTTCTACCCCTATGTTTTTTGCACAAACATTACTCATTTCATGTAGTTTATTGTGATACTTATTTTTAATTGTGTTTGTGATGCTTTTATGATGTTTTTTTTTTTGTTGGATATATGGACTTTATTTATGTTGAGTTGATTTTGATGATATGTTTGATTGTTGCTCTTGATTATATTGAATTTGTTGGAATAGAGGTTGATTGATAAGTTGGCATATATATATGGAAGTGTTTTTTAACTATTTGTATTGTTGAGGATATGTTCATTTTTAAAGGGAGATTCTGCTGAAATTTTTCCAACATGGTAAATCTCTTAACTTCATTTTTTTTTTAATCATTTCGCACTCATTTCTTTTTTATGATAAAGGGGGAGATAATTTATCAATTCAATCTATATCTATTCTGTTTAAAACATTTTTATGAGATTAAAAATTGAAGGGCACATATTTAGGGGAAGTTAAATTCCTTAAAAATTTTACTTAAGGGGAGCACATATTTAGGGGGAGCAAAATTGCACAAATATATTCTTGAACAGTTTGTCATCATCAAAAATGGGGAGATTGTTAACATAAATATTTTTTTATTATTGATTTTGATGATAACAAACTTGACTAAGATTGATTAATCATTTAAAAGCTCAAAATAATTTTCATATACTTTTAAATCATCATTCTCACTTTATAAATGAAAATGATTTTGGTTATTCTCTTGTAAATGGTTTTAATTGAAAAAGCTATGAGAACTTTGTTTCATAAATATTGTTTCAAATCTTATAATATGGATCTATTTGACAAGTTTTATAAAGTGTTGGTTTTGGGGTGCAAAATAGTTCACTGTAGCAGTTTCTGAAGAAAATGGTGATCCGACATGCATTTAACGGCTCGCCGACATCATACATAATTGAAGATTAGTCTGTGGACCTAAACGGCGATCCGACATGTTGATAATGGCCCGCCGACATCGAAAAGAACTGAAGATTAGCCTCTGGACCTAAACGGCGATCCGACATCTAGATAACGGCGATCCGACAATTTGAAAATCAGCCCAACGGTCATATTGACCAGTCAAACGAAGATCTGACATCTAGTTAACAGCAATCCGACAGTGAGCAGAAAGTCAATAACGGCTAGTTTTCAGCTCCAACTATAAATAAGATCATTCAAATTCAAACAAGAATCATCACAACATGACCATTGAGCTTATATTCGAGAATACAATCTTCATAGAGCTTTAAAACACATTATTGCTTCATCTATTCACACATTGGGCATTGATTTGTAATCTTAAATATTGTGTGAGAGAAAAATAATTTTTAATCTTTTACTTTGAGTGATTGTAAGTGTTGGGATACACTTGGGTTAAGAGATTGGGGATAATCTCTTATTGTAAAGGTTCATTGACACCTTGGAAGTCAAGTGTGCGCATTTGAAGCCTTGGAGGCTTGCTTAGTGAAATCCTCAAGCCCGGAAAGCTTAGAGGCGTGGACGTAGGCGAGGTTGGCCGAACCACGTAAAAATCTTCGTGTTTGAGTCTCTCTTCCCTTGTCTTTTTATATTGTAATTGATTTAATTATTATTCCATTAAATTCATTTTAGATTTGCATGATAATTTGTTTTAGAATCAAATGATTTTTAGAATCCCAATTCACCCCCCCTCTTGGGTTGCATACTTGTATTTCAATAGTCTCTAAGTATTTGTTTCATCCAAAGAGCTTGTGCACAATAACTACCTGTGGCAATATATTCAGCCTCCGTGGTTGAGAGTGCAACCAAATTTTGTTTCTTACTAGACCATGAAACAAGTGAATGACCTAGAAAATTGTAAGTTCCACTAGTACTTTTCCTATTGATAACTCTATAAAATGAGAGTTATTACAGCAATTCTAGACTTAAATCAAGATCACTTAGAGAGTAAATGAGGTGTTTTTATTATATTTTGCATAAACATTCATTTTAGTGAGTCTTAATAAGTTTTGCTTGAATTAAAATAATTTGTGCTCAAAATATGTGCATAATTGTAGGTTTTAAGAAGTTTATAATTCATGAAGGGATGCTGAGCTATTAGACTAGCAAGAGGAGGAAAGAATATGGTCACAAAAGAAGTAAAGCACAACCGGGAACAGTGCAGTGTTCTAGCCGTTGTTAGAACAACCATTACTGTAGCAATCCTGGAGCACTGAGGGAGAAAACTTAGCGCGGGTCAGCTGCAGAATTGCGATCTACAGTTTCCTAATCTAACTCATGCACGCCCGAGACTTTTGTTTACCCTAGTTTTTAGTTATAAAAGGAGGCGCGCACCACATAAAACGGCGGCAAGCAATTATCATTAAACACATTAGAGAGAAAAAGAAGAAGATCAGAATTTAAAAGGACAGCTTCAGCAGCATTGAAAAATCTTGCAGAGTTATTTGGATTTACTTTTTGTCGTGCTCAACTTATACCTTTCTTCTTTCTTTGACTAATCTAATGTATCCCGTGAACAATATGTTGATGTTTGTTTTTCTCTTTCAGAATATGAACTAGATTTGCTTGTAGTTGAGTGACAAACAATCTAATGGGTTCTTAACTGTTCTTATGAGTTGCTATATCATTGCTGTAACATTTTATTCTAGTAGCTATTATTATAACTGTTATTTCGGTTGACCACTCATTTAATAGTTCAAGTTAAGATAGAGCCGCAAAAGGGCATGTCTTAGCGGATATTATTAGAGTAATACATGATCTTAATTTAAGTTTCCTGGATTAAGTTATCTTGAATCCCATAAGGGCTATACTTGAAGTTAAGATTTGACATAAGTACTCACCTTGTAGGGTGGAGAGAAAAAAGGTTCATAAGGCCATGTCGTAGGTAGAATAGCAACTGGTCATTGTTAATATACTTAACGGTGTGAGAGTTCCAACAGGCGACAGCTGAGGATGCAGAATAATTTTGCCCAGTGCTGTAGCAATTGCTGTAACAACTGGTGTTAATTTGATGAAAAACAATCAGCCCATAAAGAGAGTTTGATCATTCAACTACTATATTCTCAATTGATTCTTAGACGCATTTAATTTAATTTAATTTAATTCATTACTGCCTTATTTTATTTTATTCTCTCACAATTATCAATTTCACTATAACCTACTTTACATTTGTTAACTTCATACTTAAGGTAGATTCTACTATTGTGATTGCTGTAGCATTTCTAGTGATATCAATCCCTGTGGAGACGATCTTGAATATTCATCACTTTATTACTTGTTGTGTACACTTGCACATTGGCATCAATAGCATTTGATTATAAAATTTACCAACACGTTTTTGGCGTCATTGCCAGGGATTGATTATTTATTTTTGAAGTGTGAAGTAAATCTTGATAGTACCAATTTGATTTGATTTATTCTATTTATTGGCAGATCAACACTTGCATGCGCAAAGACAGATATGTTGTATTCCAATTTGATCTTGAGATTGAAAGGTCTGTTAGGAGACTGCGAAGAGAACAAAGGAATTCAAAAATTGTTTTAGGCATTGATAATTTACAGGATGTGGGAAATTTGGACCCTCACGGGCCCTTACAATCAGTCAACATTTAAGAAGAGCAGAATGAGCATGCTAACCAGAGACAGCCAGGTAACAACAATATTATTTATATGGTTGATGACAGGGACAAAGTTATTAGAGATTATACTGTGTTAACTCCTCAAGTCGTACACCCTGGGATAATCAGACCTGAAGAAGAAGCCGCAAACTTTGAATTGAAGCTAGTGATGTTTCAAATGTTGCAAACAGTTGGTCAATTCAATGGATTGCCAAATGAAGATCCTCATCTTCATCTCAAGTTGTTCTTGGAAGCGAGTGAGGCTTTCAAGATTGCTGGAGCAACACAAGATGCCTTAAGACTGGGGCTTTTTCTTTATTCCTTAAGAGATCAAGCAAGAGCATGGTTAAATTCGTTACCATCTGATTCCATCACTACATGGAATGAGTTGGCTGATAAATTCCTAATGAAATATTTCCCACCGACAAAAAATACAAAATTGAGGAATGAGATTACTTCTTTCCATCAACTTGAAGATGAGAGTTTGTATGAGGCTTGGGAAAGATTCAAAGAACTGCTTAGAAGGTGTCCTCACCATAGCATTCCTTGTTGCATTTAATTGGAAACTTTCTACAATGGGTTGAATCCGAGTACAAGATTAATGGTGGATGCTTCAGCAAATAGAGCTATGTTATCCAGTGGATGCTTCAGCAAATAGAGCTATGTTATCCAGTGGATGCTTCAGCAAATAGAGCTCTGTTATCCAAATCTTACACTGAAGCTTATAAAATTCTAGAGAGAATTGCCAATAATAACTATCAATGGCCATCAACCAGGCAACCAGTAGCAAGAGGAGCAGCAGGGGTACATAACATAGATGCAATTACTGCTTTATCAGCACAAGTAACCTCATTGACTAACATGGTAAAAGCCATGACATCTGCTCCAGCAGTAGTGAAGCAAGTTGCTGAACTTTCTTGTGTGTACTGTGGTGAAGAACATGACTTTGATAATTGTCTTGAAAATCCAGCTTCAGTAAACTATGTGGGTAATTTCAATCGATAGCTTTAGAACAACCCATATTCAAATACTTACAAACCTGGCTAGAAACAACACCCAAATTTTTCATAGAGCAGTCAGAATCGAAATGCTCCAGCATTAAATGGACAAAATAGGAATACTCAACCCCCTGGTTTTCATCAGCAGAGTCAGGGGCAAAAACATATCAGTCAGGATCCAATCACCTCACTGGAAGCATTAATTAAGGAATACATTGCAAAGAATGAAGCAATTGTGCAGAGTCAAGCTGTATTATTGAGGAACTTGGAGAACTAAATGGGAGAACTTGCTACAGCAATGAGTAGCAGAACTCAAAAAAGCTTACCTAACAACACATAAGATCCAAGAAGAGAGGGCAAAGAGCACTGCAAAGTAATTAACTTAAGATTTGGAAAGAATGTTGATATCCTTGTTGATGTGACTAAAAAGGGGATAGAATTTAATTCCTTACAAAAACCACCTCAAGATGGAAGCATATTACAACAACCCAACCATCAAGACACTGGTGACAGAGACCAAGCTGCAGCAACTATGGAAGGAACTCAACCAGTACATGCTGAAAAAGAAGTTGCAACACCAGCAGCCACAACCTACAACAAACCAAACAAGCAGAGTTTGGCACCTCCTGAAGCTACCCAGCAATTTAGGCATCCACCCCCTTTCCCACAGAGATTCCAGAAGCAAAAACAAGACAAGCAGTTCAGCAAATTCCTGAAAGTGTTGAAACAATTACACATCAACATACCTTTTATGGAAGCATTATTATGTGAAATTTCTAAAAGACATCTTAGCACGAAAGAGAAGGCTGTGAGAATTTGAAATTGTTGCTTTAACACAGGAAAGCAGTCATATGCTCCAAAGTAAGATTCCTACAAAATTAAAGGATCTAGGAAGTTTTACAATACCATGTTCTATTGGAACTAGGTACACTGGCAAAGCACTTTGTGACTTGGGAGCAAGTATTAATCTGATGCCATTGTCTGTATTTAAGCAGTTGGGAGTAGGGGAATGCAGGCCAACAACAGTCACTCTGCAATTAGCTGACAGATCTCATTCATATCCTGAAGGAAAAATTGAAGATGTACTGGTAAAGGTTGACAAATTCATATTCCCAATAGACCTCATTGTACTAGACTTTGAGGCTGATAAAGAGGTACCCGATATACTTGGAAGACCTTTCCTAACAACTGGAAAAACTCTGATAGATGTGCAGAAATGAGAGCACACCATGAGAGTGAATGATCAGCAAGTCACATTTAATGTATTAGAGGCTATGAAGAACCCTGATGAGTTAGAAGATTGCAAGTTCTTGAGTGTTGTGGATTTTGTTGTAGCAGACAGAATCGACAGATGCTGCAATAATGAGATCAACAAAATTACCACTTTTGAAGGCTTTGAAGAAGAAGATATTGCAGCAAACCAGATAGATTGGATGGAAGGAAAGCAATCTGATAGACATAACAGATTTGTTGAGCATCTGAATCTTTCAGACAGGGAAGTAAAAACAACTTTACCATCTATTGAATCACCTTCTAGTCTTGAATTAAAATTGTTACCCTCACATTTGAAATATGTTTATCTTGGTCAAAACAACACACTCCATGTAATCATTTTCTCTACTTTGGATGCAGATCAAGAATAGAGTCTAGTAAATGTGCTTGGGAGATACAGAAGACCAATTGGATGGACCATGGCAGATATCAAAGGGATAAGCCCATCAATATGCATGCATAAAATTTTGTTAGAAGACTGCTACAGCAATTCAGCGGAGCAACAAAGAAGGTTAAACCATATTATGAAAGAATTGGTGAAAAATGAAATCATTAAATGGTTAGATGTTGGAATCATATATCTAATATCAGACAGTTCGTGGGTGAGCCCAGTCCAATGTGTTCCAAAGAAGGGAGGGATAACAGTAATAGAAAATCAGAAGGACGAACTTATTCCTACAAGGATAGTGACTGGATAGAGAGTATGTATGGATTACAGAAAGCTTAACAAAGTCACAAGGAAGGATCACTTTCCACTCTCATTCATAGATCAGATGTTGGACAGACTTACTGGAAAACAGTATTATTGTTTCCTAGATGGGTATTCACATTACAACTAAATTGCTATAGCTCTAGAGGATCAGGAAAAGACTATATTTACCTGTCCTTATGGAACCGTTTTCTCAGAAGAATGCCCTTAGGTTTGTGCAATGCTCCAACAACTTTTCAGAGATGTACGATGTCTATTTTTTCTGATATGGTAGAGCAAACTTTGGAAGTTTTCATGGATGACTTCTCAGTTTTTGGAGAGACATATAATGATTGTTTACACAACTTGGAAGAAGTTCTTAAAAGATGTAAGATGACTAACTTAGTACTCAATTGAGAAAAGTGTCATTTCATGGTGCAAGAAGGCATAGTATTGGGTCATAAGGTGTCAAAGAATGGCATTGAGGTAGACAAAGCCAAGATAGAAGTAATAGATAAATTGTCACCTCCCACTTCAATAAAGGGTATTAGGAGTTTTTTGGGTCATGCTGGATTTTACAGAAGATTCATTAATGATTTTTCCAAGGTAGCTAAACCATTATGCTCATTGCTGGAATATGACAAGCTTTTTCACTTTGACAAAGATTTTCTTCAAGCCTTTGGAGAATTGAAGAAAGCTTTGATCACTGCACTAGTGGTTATATCACTATATTGGACTCTACCATTTGAACTGATGTGTGATGCCAGTGACCATTTTGTTGGAGCAGTATTAGGGCGGAGAAATGATAAGGTTTTTCACTCCATATACTATGCAAGCAAAACTCTTACTCAAACTCAAATTAATTACACCACTATAGAGAAAGAGTTGCTAGCAGTAGTATTTGTTTTTTATAAATTTAGAGCTTACTTGGTGGGTACTAAAGTGACCGTATACACAGACCATGCAGCCATCAAGTACTTAATTTCAAAAAAAGATGTCCAACCAAGATTAATCAGATGGATCTTATTGCTTCAGGAGTTTGATCTGGAAATTAAAGATAGAAAGAGGACTGAGAATCAAGTAGCAGACCACCTGTCGAGGCTGAAAGCAGACACAAGTACATTGACAAGAAAGGACATCACTAAAACTTTTCCTGATGAACAGTTGTTGGTAGTTCAGCAAGCACAGATGCTGCAGCAATCAAGATCTCCATGGTATGCAGATTTTGCTAACTACTTAGTAAGTGGGTTACTACCACCTGAGTTGAAGTTTCAGGAGAAAAAGAAATTTCTTCATGATGTTAGAAGCTACCAGTGGGATGCCCATATTTATATAAGTTATGCTCGGATCAAGTAATACGAAGATGTGCTTCAGATGGAGAAATTCCTCACATACTAGAGTCATGCCATGCTGCAGCATATGGAGGACATTTTGGTGGTCACAGAACAGCTGCTAAAATTCTTCAATCAGGTTATTACTGGCCTTCTATTTTTAAAGATGCTTATGAATTTGCTAAATGCTGTGACAGGTGTCAAAGGACAGGGATCATAACTAAAAGACATGAAATGCCATTAATAAACATTCTGGAAGTGGAAGTTTTTTATGTATGGGGAATAGATTTCATGGGACCTTTTCCACCATCCTTTGGGAACTTATATATCCTTGTTGTTGTGGATTATGTCTCTAAGTGGATAGAAGCTGCAGCATTACCTACCAACGATGCTAAAACAGTGGCGGTCTTTCTTCAGAAAAATATTTTTTCCAGGTTTGGCACTCCTAGAGCAATTATTAGTGATGAGGGGACTCATTTTTGCAACAAAGTATTTGCTGCAACTACGATAAAATATGGAGTCAGGCATAAAGTAGCAACAGCATATCACCCACAATCTAATGGTCAGGCAGAAGTGTCTAATAGAGAAATTAAGAAGATCTTATAAAAAATGGTGAACCCATCAAGGAAGAATTGGTCCTTGCGGTTACATGACTCCCTATGGGCCTACAGAACAGCATACAAAACACCACTTGGCATGTCTCCCTACCGAATTGTTTATGGGAAGGCTTGTCACTTGTCACTTGAGCTAGAGCGTGAAGCACAATGGGCACTGAAGCAATTAAATTGGGATATACATGCTGCAATAGAGCAAAGGAAGCTTCAACTCTGTGAGCTTGATGAATTACAGTTGTTTTCATATGAAAATACAAAAATCTATAAAGAGAGGACAAAACACTAGCACGACAAGCATATCCAAAACAGGAAATTCAGCCCTGGTCAACTAGTGCTACTCCATAATACAAGACTAAGATTATTTCCAGGAAAACTAAACTCTCGATGGTCTAGACCTTTTAAGCTGCTCAGAATTTATCCTCGTGGGGTTGTTGATCTTCTAGATGAATAAACAGGTCAAGAATTTAAAGTTAATGGACATAGGGTTAAGTATTACATACACCCAGCGGCAGATTGTTCAAAGGAGGTCTTACTCCTTAAAGAACTAAGCTATTGAACAGTGAAAGAAGGTCAGGCTGGAAGACCTTAAATCAATCGTTCAATGAGAGGCAACCCATTGTCGAGGAGGCCACTTAAAATTGAGCTTGATCCTCTCTGGTTTTGTTGAAGACTCTTCCCTTTTTATTTTATTTTAACTTTGTTATTCACTTCTGGCTGTTTATTTTTATCCTTTCGCATTATTGAATTCTTTACTTCTGTTATCATTCTATATCTTTATTTTTAATTTCTTTAGAATTGGTTTTAGTTATTGTTAAAAAGTTTTTGAGGGAAGTATGTGTGACAAATGTATTGTGACAGAGTACAGAGGCAAGCCACATGTCAAAAGATATTGGAGTAGAGTATGTAACTGTTGCTAGAGCAAACAATTGGATGCTGCAGCAACCAATATTACCGTTACAGTAACTTAAAAATTGGAGCCTACACTTACTGTTGAAGATAAATCATGGCAGATGGATGCATGGATTTGGATAGAAATTGAGGAAGAAAAAATCTCCGAAATTAATGCATTAATTTCTCTCGCCTATTTTTATGGGATATACTCATTATATTCAAAATATTTTCTTCCCTAATTTATCTTTCTTTACTGGATTTATCTTCATTTAAATTCAACTATAAAAGGGAATTATTGTGCGTAGTGACCTACAGCACTATTTCCCTTCTCCTTCACAAGCACGACTCCAATAATTCTTACCACCATCTTCTCATTTTACTCTCAGGCATATTACCTTTGAATTGTTACTGCTTTAGCAATGCCAAGGTATAAGAGAACAGTCAGCCGACTCAAAGATCCTTCACGCTTCCAAAGTTACCACGCGGAAGAAAAATATGAAGAATTCATCGAACCGCGCAAGATTCTGGAAGAAAAAGGGTTTCAATTTCCATCGCAACTCACCAGAATTGTGCAAACAGTACACAATGCTGCAGCAAAGCGTGGGTGGCTAGAGTTTTGCAACCACCCTCGAGATCTTGTGCTGCCAGTAGTCAACAAATTTTACGTCAATTTGGTAAGCTCTGGTCAGCACAACATTTGGATAAGAAACACACTTGTTCCATTAGACTATCGAGTTATAAATGCTTTTTATAATTTACCTGCTGAAATTAATTGTGAGTATGCCAAGTTGCTTGACAAATTGACCCCAAAAAGATGGAACACTATCTTCACAACTCTTACAGTAAAGGGGGCATCGTGGGCTAATGAGGAAGGGCATGTAATTAACATGATAGATTTAAAACTTATTGCTAAGGTGTGGGTGAAATTTCTAAAATCCAGGCTTATGCCAACCACCCACACTACTATTGTTTCACAAGAAATGTTGGTTTTGTTATATGCTATTGTTCGAGGGCTTCCCATAGATGTGGGAAGCATTATCGAAAATGAAATCAGAGATTGTGCTATAAAGAAACACAAAGCTGCTGCCTTGCTATTTCCTTCACTTATCACCAGCATCTGTGTAGTATCAGGTGTTCGTCTTGATGCAAAGGATGAACATGTTAAGAATGATGGTGCCCTTACTGCATGCACCATTGAGAGAATTGCTGGTGAAAGTGATGGAGCAACAATTGAACCAGGTGCTGAGCACCAGTATCACTCAATGCGCTGAGGCTCAGCAAAGGGAAAACGATCGGTTTTGGAGTTATTTACAGCACCTGGACAACCACCTACACTAATTTGCTCTTTACATGAAAAACACCCACCAGAATTTTCCTGATTCATTGCTCCAGCACTACAATTTTGACACCAACACCACAGATGCTCCAGCAGAAGTCAGTGAAGAAGCCACTGACACAAATAAACCAGAAGCAGAAGCTGCAGCAAACCCACAAGCAGAGGCTGACTCAGAAGATGCTGAACCATCTGATCAACCTGAGGAAGAAGGTGACAAGTCTACAACTGACAACTCACCCACATAGGCAGAGGAAGATTCTGAGAAAGAACGTGAGGAACCCCTAGTCAAGACCTCTTCCAAAACCAGGAAAAGGCACATCATCCAAGAAGAGGAATAGAATGAACCTGAAGAGGAGCCCCCCATTCTAGCCCTTTCAAGAAAGGGCAAGGAAAAAATAGCAACCCCTCCTGCCTCCGAAGATGAAGCCGAGCAAGTCGATGCAGAGCTGGAAGCTGCAGTAACCAGAGTCACGCGTACACCTACAGAAGCCAAGCAGCTACTTGACATCATTGCCATCATCACAGCTAAGGGACAGACAGCTGATGCACCAACCTCAGCTCCTTTACAGCCCACTCCTAGCAAACATGTTCGTGCTAGTCCGAGAAGATCCAACAAAAGAAAGGGCAGTACTTCTGAAGGCACTGCTACAGCAGCCTCGATAGAACCAAAAATGACCAGATCGCTGTCAACCAAGCAAGCTGCCCCAGCCGCAACTCTTCCCACCAACCCATTGAAGAAAAAGACAAAGACGTTGTCAGCTACCTCCCCACGAGCTTCCCCAAAGGATAAGCTGTGCAATGCATCCAAGAAGCGCTGATGTCATCCCACCATGTTGCAGCAATACCCAAATAACAGGGGAGTATCCCCTTCTTGCTAGTCAATTTATTTAATTCTGAAAAACTTTTCTTTCATTGTGTTTTCAATTTGTGTGGTATTTTCTAATGTCCTCCTCCATGTCCTTGTCGAATTGTGTGACTTTGTTGTTGTGTGCTTGTGAGGACACAACACTTTTTCAGTTTAGGGGGATGTATATCTGGGTGCTTTGGATATGTGTTTATGTATGTGTTGTGTGAAGCTCTGATATCTAATATTTGTGTATAGATTTGAAATCCTAATGAAGATAAATTGAGTGTTAATGGGTAATTATAAGAATGCCAAGTAGAGACAGTAATAGATGGAGAGTGAAATTTTGTCCTTACACTTAACCTTTGGTGGAGTTTTATGAGACTGCTACAGTAGAGCCAAAAGAATAGAAAAGATCTTAAGTTTGGGGAAATAAATTCTGCTCTAATGGCTCAAGTTGCTGAGTAACTAGAGCTGAGTATGTACCTCACATGCAGAGTTGCGTTCAAAGGCAACAAGAGTTATGAGCAGTGCTCTAGCAATTACTTTATTTTAAAAAAAAAAGTGAGACAATAATACAAGGAAGTCATCTGTCTAGGGTATTGAGTAGTCAGGTTTGTTCATGAGCCCCATGTTTAGCCTTGAGTAAAAGATATCTCTAGATAAGATTATGTTACAGATATTGCTACAGCAACTCTGATCTGTGCATGGTTTGAGTAATTAGGTGTCATCATTACAATTGATTGGCATTCACATGAAAAATAAATGTTGCAGTAAGGAGGTTGAATTACTCTTAAGTTTTCATTCGTAAAGACAGCACAGTTTAAGTATGTGAGATTTATGTTACCTCATATATGAATAAAACTGTGTTACTACTGAATTACATGCAATCTCTTGGTAATGTTGTAACATCTCTGGAATTCAATCAAAGTAACACACACACACTATGGACAGAATGAAGTTTAAGTCTAGAACTGGTTTACTATGGTCATTTTGCATGATTGGGATTGTGATCTGAAGATGGAAGAATCCTTGCAAATTTGATAAAAGAGCTAATTTGTGTGTTGCATGATTGTTTGCGTGAAGTGTTAATATGTTGTCATTACTTGAGGACAAGTAACGATTTAAGTTTGGGGGTGTGATAACTCTATGAAATGAGAGTTATTACAGCAATTCTAGACTTAAATCAAGATCACTTAGAGAGTAAATAAGGTGTTTTTATTATATTTTGGTTATATTTTGCATAAACATTCATTTTAGTGAGTCTTAATAAGTTTTGCTTGAATTAAAGTAATTTGTGCTCAAAACATGTGCATAATTGTAGGTTTTAAGAAGTTTATAATTCATGAAGGGATGCTGAGCTATTAGACTAGCAATTGCTGTAACTACTGGTGTTAATTTGATGAAAAGCAATCAGCCCATAAAGAAAGTTTGATCATTCAACTACCATATTCTCAATTGATTCTTAAACGCATTTAATTTAATTTAATTCATTACTGTATTGTTTTATTTTATTCTCTCACAATTATCAATTTCACTAGAACCTACTTTACATTTGTTAACTTCGGACTTAAGGTATATTGCACTATTGTGATTGCTGTAGCATTTTTAGTGACATCAATCCCTGTGGAAACGATCTTAAATACTCATCACTTTATTACTTGTTGTGTACACTTGCACATTGGCATCAATAGCATTTGATTATAAAATTTACCAACCCCTATCAACTTTGTAACCGACAAAATTCGCATCCGAATAACAAGTTAAATCTATATGAGTTCCTCTAGGATACCAAAGGTCAAGATCTATAGTTCCACTCAAATAACGGAAAATTCTTTTTATAGCAAGCAAATGAGATTCCTTGGGACATTATTGAAATCTTGAACAAAAACATACACTAAACATGATATCGGGTCTACTTGCAATTAAGTAAAGTAAAGAGTCGATCATACCTCGATACATTTTGATATCAACTTCTTTACCTTTTTCATCTTTGTCAAGCTTGGTTGTTGTGCTCATTGGAGTGCTTTGGTCTTTGAGTCATCAATGTCAAATCTCTTGAGTAAGTCTTTTACATACTTGGCTTGATTTATGAAAATTTCTTCCTCATTTTGTTTTATTTGCAGCCCAAGGAAATACTTCAACTCTCTCATCATACTCATTTAAAAAATTTTAATCATACAAGATGAAAACTCATTGCACAAAGACTCATTAGTAGAACCAAAGATAATATCATCAATATAAATTTAAACAACAAGTATATCTTGGTTCTTATGCTTAACAAAGAGAGTGGTATCCACTTTACCCATCGAAAAATCATTATCAAATAAGAAATTCTTAAGCCTATCATACCATGCTCTAGGTGCTTGCTTTAATCCATACAATACTTTTGACAACTTATAAACATGATTTGGAAACTTTTCAGTTTCAAAACTAAGGGGGTTGTTTCACATAAACTACCTCCATAATATAACCATTTAAGAAAGCACTCTTGACATCCATTTGGAATAAAATAAAATCTTTATGACATGCAAATGCTAAGAGCAGTCTAATGGATTCTGGTCTAGCTACAAGTGCAACTGTTTCATCAAAATCAATTCCTTCTTCTTGGTTGTAACCTTGAGCCACTAGTCTAGTTTTATTCCTTACAATCACATTGGATTCATCCATTGTGTTTCTAAATACCCATTTAGTGCTTATAATGGATTGATATTCTGATTTAGGAACTAATTCTCATACATTGTTTCTCTCAAATTGATTTAACTCCTCTTGCATTGCCATAATCCAAGATTCGTCATTTTTCGCATCCGCAAAGGATTTTAGTTCAATTTGAGATATGAATGCATTATGCTCACAAGTATTTCTAAATGATAATTTAGTTGTTACACCTCATGAGAGATCTTCTAAAATCAAGTCTTTAGGATAAGAAGAGACATACCTTCACTCCTTGGGGAGTGATTGAGATGTACATTCATTTTGCTCTACATTTGTTTCTTCATATTGTTCCTTTTGATTTCCATGTAGTGCATTTGTTTCTTCATGTTGCCTATCTTGATTTCTATGTGGTGCATCCTTTTGGTTATCATTTGATGACTCTTCTTATAGTTCTTCATATGCATCATTATCAACAACAACTTTCTCCATAGAGAAGGGGTTAGATTCATCAAACGTAATATGCATAGATTCTTCCACAACTAGAGTTCTTTTGTTATAAACTCTATAAGCTTTTCTTAAGTTTGAATACCCAAGAAAGATGCCAACATCAGATTTTAGATCAAATTTTCCAAGATTATCTTTTGTGTTCAAAATAAAACATTTGTATTTAAAAACTTTGAAATAACCAATGTTGGGTTTTCTATATTTCCAAAACTCATATGGAGTTTTATTGAGATGAAGTCTAATCAACACACATTTTAAAACATAACAAGTGGTGTTAACGGCCTCGGCCCAAAAATACTTAGGTAAAGAATTTTCATTCAATATGGTCGTAGTCATTTCTTGAATCGACCTATTCTTTCTCTCAACAACTCCATTTTGTTGTGAAGTTCTAGGGGATGAAAATTGATGCACAATGCCTAAATTATTGCAAAAGATTTCAAATGCATGATTTTCAAACTCTCCTCCATGATCACACCTAATACATACAATACTATACCTTTTTTCATTTTGAATTTTCTTACAAAATAATTTAAATGCATCAAGAGCATCATCCTTATTAGCTAAGAATAATACTCATCTGTATCTTGAAAAATCATTAATAATTACAAAAGCATAATATTTGCCACTTAAACTAGCATATCTTGAAAGTTCAAATAAATCTATATGAAATAATTGGAGAGGTTTTGAAATATAAATATGATTTTTACTTTTAAAAGAGGTTTTGATTTGTTTACCAAATTGGCATGCTTCACAAATTCTATCTTTTTGAAAGCTGATTTTTGGAAGACCTTTAACTAAATTATTTTTAGAAATTTTTGAAATTAAATCCATGCTTGCATGTCCTAGTCTTCTATGTCATAACCAACCATCATCATGCAATGCGGAAAAATGTTTATCATGTGTAGATGCACAATCTATATTAATTGTATACACACTAACGCATCTATTTTCTACAAACAATATCTTGTCATCACATGCATTCTCAATAACACCTCTAGTCTTATCAAAAACAACTTTATAACCCTTATCACACAATTGACTAATGCTAAGCAAATTGTGTTTCAAGTTTTCAACCATGCACACATTTTCAATAAAAGTAGAGGATACATTACTGACATTTCTAATACCAATGATCTTTCCTTTTGAATTATCTCCAAAGGAAACGTTTCTATTGTTTTCAATCTTGGTAAAACTTGAAAACCAAGAGTAATTACATGTCATGTGTTTTGAACATCCACTATCCAAGTACCACTTAATTTTCCTTTTCTTTGATCCCTGCAGAAAATGTTTCTAAGTTTTAAGTACCCAAAACTTCTTGGGTCCTTGAGTGTTAGTAATGGTTCCTTTTAGAATCCAAACACATTTCACACCATAATATGCATTTCTTTTCACTGGACATCTATTTTTTAATGACCGTCTTGATTACAATAATGATATACAACTTGATTATTAATCGAAGTACTCTTCACAAAATAGTTCTTATAATACTTTTGTTTTAAATTTGGCTTATAACCAATACCTCCTTTGTCAAACACACATTTTTCTGAATTAACCAAATTATGCAACATCTTTTGCCCATTTGTGAATTTTAGCACAATTTCATTTAGCTTATTATTCTTCTTCTTAAGCAATTCATTTTCTCTTATCAATTCATCAACATGTGATTTTTCATGCTCATAAAAAGTACTTTGTTTTCTTTTAAAAGATGCAATCTTATCATGCAACATTTTCTTTTCTAATTCTAATTCTTTTATCTTCTCATTCAAAGAATTCTTGAATTTTTGCATGACATCTTTTTTTTTGTGAGTTCTAGCATTTTCTTTTTAAGGCATGCATTCTTTTTACCAATTTTTATCCACTCATCATATAATTCGTTAAAAGCATTATGTAACTAATCATATGTTGGAATATCGCTTACCTCATCAAATGATTCTTCCCCGATTGCCATAAGAGCTAGATTTTTCATTTCTTGATGCTCTTCATCATCACTCGTTTCCTCATCGCTATCATCCCATGTGGCTGCCACTGTTTTCTTCTTGAGCTTGTTGAGAAAAGGATATTTAGACCGCATGTGTCCAGGCTTTTTACATTCATAGCAAGTGATTGACTCATTTTTCTCATTTTAATTCTTGAAGTTTCTAAACTTTCTCCGCTCACTAGTTTTCTTGTAGAATTTTCTGAATCTCCTAGTGAGTATAGTCATCTCCTCATCATCCAGCCTGCTTTCCTCATCACTCTCATGTTTTGAAGCTTTGAGAGCAATGTTTTTCTTCTTCTCCTCATGCCTTTTTTTCTGCTACTAAGTCTTCTTCATATAAAATGAGAGAGTCAATTAAATCATCAATAGGTAAAGTATTTAAATTTTTGGCCTCTTCAATGGCAATCATCTTAGGTCTCTATTCTTTTAGAAATGACCTAATGATTTTCTTGACTTTCTTGCTATTCGAAAACGTTTTTCCTAGGGCTCCTAGGGTGTTCACTATGTCTGTAAATCGTGTATACATAGAATACACACTTTCATTTTTTTCTATTTGGAACAATTCATATTGATGAGTATATCTATTGATTTTAGACTCTTTAACTTGATTTGTCTATTCATAGACAACCTCAAGTTTGTTCCATATTTCTTGAGCAGTCTTACAACTTGATACTCTATGAAACTCTTTCTTATCTAGAGCGCAAAACAAAGCATTCATTGCCTTGGAGTTTAAAGACATCTTTTTCTTTTCTGACTCACTCTATTGACTTGAAGGTTTTGGAATATCATCTCCTACTTCATTTTTAGTTATAGGCTCATCACAAACAACTTCCCAAATTTCGCAATCTAAGGCTTGCAAATAAATTATCATCCTAGTTTTCCAATATGGGTAGTCATTACCATCAAAGAATGGTGGCCTAGTTGTGGATTATCATTCCCTAAAGGTAGTCATTTTGGGTTGCCATGGATCTTTACTCTAGATGGTTAAGTCCTAGTAAGAGAACCTTACTTTGATACCAAATGAAATACTATCTAAGCAACCTAAGAGAGGGGGTGAATTATGATTTTAAAACTTATGCAAAACAAACCACACAATAATTTAATCTATTGCCATAATAAGAACAAAAACAATAAATTTAATCTAGCACAATAATGAATAATCTTGAGGATTCTACTTAGCAAGCCTCCAAGGCTTCAACCACTCTTACAATTGACTTCTAAGGTATCAATAAAGTTTTACAACAAGAGATTATCCCCAATCTCTTAACCAAAGTGTATCCCAACACTTATAAACTCTCAATTTGATTTTAAAAAAGATTACAAAATAAATCTCTCTCACACAATGTGTTTGATTACAAATGAAATTCTAAAGTGTGAGTAAATGAGATGTATACAAGAATTTAAAGCCCAATGAAAGTTATATGCTTAATAATTTGCTCAATAATAACATTGTGATCAACTCTTATTTGAATTTGATTGAGTTTATTTATACTTGGAGCTGAAAACAAGTCGTTATTGACTTTTTGCTCGAAGTCGAATCGTTGTTATCTAGAAGTCGGATCACCGTTTTGACTTGAGTAAGTGATCGTTCGACATATTTTCAAATTATCAAATCGTCGTTATGGAAATGTCAGATCGTTGTTATCTTCCAGTGACCTGCAAAGAAAATGTCGGCTTACCGTTTTGGAGAAGTCGGTTTGCCGTTAGTGTCCAGAGGCTAAACTTCAATTCTGTTCAATGTCGGCTAGCCGTTATCATAAAGTCGGATTACCGACAGTTTCCAAAGGCTAATCATTAATTATGTTCGATGTCGGTTAGCCATTATTAAGATGTCGGATCGCCAACAGTGTCCAAAAACTAAATCACCATGTCTGTTTGATATTGGTTAGCCATTATCATACTGTCAGATCGCTGATAGTGTCCACAAGGTATTTTAATAAGGACATGAAATTGAAACCCAACTTTCATAAAATCATTTTTCATTTAAGTTCAAATCTTTACTATTTCAAAATAGCGATTTATTTAAAATGTATGAAAAATGTTTGAGTTTTTAAAGACTTAATCAATCTTAATCAAGTGTTTTATCATCAAAATTATTATTAAAGAAATATTCATGTTAACACTATATGATTATGTCTAGCAAAGAATGTTCTTGCGAATGTAGGAAAAATTCCTTCGGCAAAACAATTTTAAGAGAGGCTAGAAAATTTGTATCAGACAAAGAGCATCTCTAAATGTTTGTACCTTAAGGAGCGATTTCACACGCTGAGAATGATTGAAGGTACAAAAATTTCTAATCATCTTAGTGTTCTTAATGGCATCGTGACAAAACTAGAAGCAATTAGAGTTAAAATTGAAGACGAGGACAAGGTGCTTAGGCTATTGTGGTCTCTTCTATCTTTCTACAAGCATTTGTTCCCTACTTTAATGTATGGGAAGGAGATTATGGATCTTGAAGAAGTTACCATTACTCTACTTTCAAAAGAAAGAAGATTGAGTGGTGGATGTAATAAAGCTTCTGATGATTCGGCATTGACAGTTGGTAATTGGAAGAAAAATAACTCCAAGAAGAAAGGAGTCTGCTAGGTGTGTGGACAATCAAGGCACCTTAAAAAGGATTTTCAGAAAGCAAATAGAGCAAGTTCAGCAAGTGGCTTTAAGTAAGTATATGAAGATACTGATAGTATTGCTAGTGGAAAGTCTTTTATCATTATGGGAGACAATTATCCCCTATAATAGATGATGAAGATATCCTTATGGTAAGCTGCTAGTGCCGTGGAAAAGGATGTATCACTGTTAACGGGTCCATAAGATTTGCACACAAGGCATGGTTTGGCATTTATGCAAAGTGTGTAGTGAAATTTTTATGTTAATGGCTGAGGACTCTCACGGAAGCCAAACATGAGAGTAGCTATTTTCAAAGGGGTGATCGACATGTGCTGAATATGTGTACTATGGATAAGGTAGAGTATGATGATTCTCGGTATAGAGAATTATAGCTGCTAGATAGAGGACAAGATTTTACCCCTGGTGGAGTGATTCTCACAAGCCCTATGTGACTATAGTTTTGGTGGAGTAAAGAAGGTGGAGACGACATGATTGTGTGGATACATGGTGGATCATATTTTGTCCCCTAATTGAAAAACTCGCCAAGGTGGAGATTGTTAGGAAATATGTCTTATTTTTCAATAAGGATTTCTTAGGATATTTTCCTTTTTGTAGGATTTTTATTTAAAGAATAAGGATTTCCTAAGATATTTTCCTTTTTGTAGGATTCTTATTTAAAGAACAAGGATTTCCTAGGATATTTTCCTTTTTTGTAGGATTTCTATTTAAAGAATAAGTAATTTTCCTTTTGGGACTTAACTTATTCAAGGAGGAATATTACTAGTATAAGAAAAATGATTACTTCTCCTATAAGAAATAATTACTATATATAAGGAGGTTGGGTTCACTCATTGGGATAACACAATAATCAATTCTCTGCATGTAGACAGTTTCTTGTGTGAGGGAAATAATAGGTCCATTGAAAGATATTGGGGTTTTGGGTGTGAGGAAAATATTATAGTGATTGTAACAATTTTTCACATAATAGATTTTTCTCCATTATAAGAATTTTCTATATAAATTCTTATATTGTTGTTAATTTTATTATTTATCTATTTTTTAATTTATTATTTATTTGATATATTTTTACTTGTAAGATCTTGGCAGGATTAAAAATTCCCCAACAACATGCATATTTTGTCACTAGTTTGCTGGTAGTTTGGTCTTCTTATTCAATACATGCAATTAATTCAACTGTATACATGCACAAAATGGAACTTGCTTTTTTGTATGTTAAATTAGATGAGGTTTGGCATTTTGCACTTTTTGAGTTTGCACGAATCACGTGATATTGAAAGTTTTTATTAATTCAATTTTATAAAGAAGAATTCTAATTAATGTGTAAAAATGTTTCATATTTCTTCAAGTTAATTGGTGAATTGAGGTCGTAATTTTCAAAGAAATTATCAGTTTCCACATAAGGTCAGGTTAGACGTTTTGCATGGCTCACGACCCGATGATGATAAAACATTTATGGTGCGTTCACTAAACGGAAATCGGCATAAAGTGTAATCAAAATGAATTGAAATCTGAATAATGAATTGAAATCCGAATAAGGAATTGAAATAAGAATAAGTTGTTTACTTAAATTGTAAGACTCGAAATCGAAATAGACTCGATTTCCATTAATGTGTTTATTTTGTTTTGAAATTAGAATTAGAATGAATTATATTATTACTACTAAAAAATTATTAATTAATTATTATCATAATTATTATTTTTTATTCAAGTATTATGATTATTATTATTCAAAAGTTAATAATTATTGTTAATAATAATAAAAATATTTACATTGTTGTTAATATATTAATTAATTATAGTACTTTTATCATAATCATCATCATAATTAATAATAATAATCCATTTCAAAAAAAATAAAATTGGAATCATTATCATCAACAAAATAATAATCCATTCCAAAAAAAATAACAATAATAATCAAAATCAAAATTATCATTATTATCAACAACAATGGCAACAACAAATTATCATCATCGACATCGTCATTTTATCAAAGCGGAATTGTGGTCGTCGAAGACGAAACTAGAGAAGAAATAGTGACGAAACCAAGCAGATCAAATGGAGACGAAACTGAGGCGAAGACGGCCCAAACGAAAACGAAACACGCAACTAGCTATTACTTCACAAACGAAGAACTACAGACGACAAAGATGGTGGTTGATTTTGGCAGCGATGGTGATGGAAGTAGATGCAATGGCATTTAGCTGAGAGCTTCAATGCAAGAGAGATTAGGCTTTTGGGGATTTTTTTTAATTTATTGGTATTTATAATTTTCATTTAAAGGGATGGTATTTTGGAAATGAGAGACTAATTCCCAACCCCCTCACAAAATTAGGGTGCGTTTGGGATTGAGGTGCTGTAGCTTTTAAGCTACATCTGCTGTGAAAAAAAAGCTGTAATTATGAAATAAAAGTTAATAATATATAGTAAATATAAATTTTAAATAATAATTTTATCAAAATTATTAAAGATATAATAAATTTTATATTATACAAGTGAAAAATTATATCAACATAGCTTAAAAGGTACAGCAGCTAGTGTTTACCAAACACTTTAGTGATGTATCTTTTAAGCTACAGCTGCCCAACCTCAATCCCAAACGCACCCTTAGTCTCCCCACTCCCCATTCTCAAATTGAGGCAGGCCCACAATAACGATTTCAATTCCTGCCTCTATTTTGTGAAGTAAACGTTATCAATGATTCTAATTTTTCAATCCAGAAAGTAAACACGTCATTGCCTTAGTGACACCATTTGAACCCAAGCTAAGTAAATTATATAATTTCTATCCCATTCTAGTTGAGTTTCTCTACAATATTATATGAGTTTTTATAGCACTAATAATAGTGTTGTTGTGGACTCTTGGATTTAAGTATTTTAGTCTCAACAATTTATTTAATATAATGATAAAAAAAAATAAGTAATTAAAGAATAATATGTAGCCTTCAGGTTGCAGGTAAATGTAGATTTTTTTAATTAATTAAAAAATTCTATTTTATTGGAATAAAAATAATACAATCAATAATGGGGTTATTATTGATTATTGGATTTAAATATTAGAATCTTCACCCTTAATTTAATTTTAATGGATAAATAATTATGAAACAAGTAATATGCAGGTTGTGATATTTCTTTATAGTTTAAATTATTTTTTATCTAATCAACTGAAAAAAAAATTTAAGTCACCAAAAAAATGAAAATAATAAAAATAATTTTGAAATTAAAATGATTATGTACTATATCTATAACTGTACAATTTTACATTTTTTTTACATTTAGTATTACAAATATATATAATAGCAATTAAATAAATTTAATTAACAAGTAATGTTATTTCAATAGTACTTTAGAAAAAGATATTTCAGAAGGTCTTCTAATAATTTGTATGTATGAATTTAATCACAAAACCATTATTACTTAAACAATAATGATCATACAAGGCATTGCAATAAATTATTTGAAATATATTTTAATAATGATACTATATAAGTCAAAATAAATGAAAAATATTTTATTCAACAACTATAATTGAAAAATATATGTGTGTATAAAACTAAATGATGCCTTGGATATTTACTTTTAGAGTTAGATTATTTTAAATTGAATTTTTGACAAAAAAATGTAAAATATTGATTTCATGCATTCAATTGTGGATGATATAATACCATAAAATGTTGTTTTGACTTTTATTGTCAACCATTAGATTATAACAGATTAATGGCTCAAATTTTGTGTCAAAATTTTAAATTAAAATATTTCAAATTATTTTTTTATAATCAAAATATAAAAATACACAATGAATTTTTTTTTTCTCATTCTTTCCCATGTAAATATTATTGGAGCTAATATTTTATTTATTGTCTCCATTAATTTCCATAATAAAAGTAATGATTCATAGCAAGATAAAATTTTATAATTACAATTAAAAAAGCCAATAAAATAATCTTTCATGATTCATAAACTAAAATTAATTAGGAATATATGTTATATTTAAATTTTATAAATTTAACAAAATGATATTAAAAAATAAAATAAAAATAGGCTTGTGAAACTTAAATTTTATAAGGTTTGGACAATTTCCTACCATATAAGAATATTATTTGTAACATAAACCGTAATTTCATGGAATAGGTATGCTAAATGGCTATTAAAAATAATATATACTTCGTGATCAATTATATAATAGTCCTTAATAGTATATAAAATAATAGGTATTTTAATATGCGATATTAAATTTTATTAAAACATGGTTGATCAAGTATTTTTTTTAGTTACAAATAATCTCACCCATGAGTCTATTGATGCAATTTATAACATTCACTTAAACTATCGTACTTAGTTGTGTCATTTATTGGTGTTACACTATATATAACTTTTATAATTACAACTTATTTATTTGATTTGTATTAGATAATCTACTAGATATCATATCTTATACTTAGTACTATTAGATTTTAAAACATTTCTATCCCCATAAAAACTATCACATTACAAATTTAAAAGAGGATTGAAATGTAACTTTTGAATAAAATATGTTATTCAAGTGAAATTGTTTCAACCTCTAAGAGTGATCATAATTATTTTATAAAAATTCTCCACACTCTAAAATAGTTAACAAATTGGTTACAATTATTTTTAATTATTTATTTTATACAAATATTGTGTATTGTTAATTAAATCTAATAGTACATGATTAAAATATTATTGATGCTATAAAAAAATTAATGAGTTATCCATAAATAAAAATATTGTTGTCAAGGTCATTTCAGAAAAATATAAAAATAAAAATTCAAACGGTTAGATTGTAAACTTTTTCCAAGGATGACAATTTAAGGGTTTGGGTCGAGGTTTTTCAAGTTTAGGCCCAAGGCCAAATTATTGACAGCAAGTGCATGCGCAGGCCCTCCAAAAGCTCGTCCATGCTTAGACGGGCCAAGTTTGGGCCTAAAGCCCACGGGCCCAAGCCGGGTGTAGGCTTAGATAATTTTTTTAAAATGAATTTTTAATAGAATTTAAAATTTAAAAAATTAAGGAACACTTAAATTAAAGATGATTAATTGATTATATAATATATAATAGATTAATAATTAAATACACAAAATTTAAAATTTATAAAATTTAAAATTTATAAAATTTAAAGCCCATAATATATAAAATAAAAATATTTTATTTTTAAATATAAAACCTAGGCCAAGTGCAGCTTTTCTCATGAGGCCATATCCAAATTCATCTACTATGAATTTTTAAATTTTCAACCAATTATTAAGTTCATTCGTTGCGGGTCTGAACAGACTTTTTACAGGCCAAACCAAGGCTTTTTTGACATCTCTAACTTTTCCGATGAGTTACTACTATCATTTGGAAAACTTCTCATAAGTTAATTTAAATTTAATTATATGGAGAGAGATTTGACCGTTGGTATGGTGACTATGGTCTATTTTCAACATATAAATATCTGCCTAACAAATTTATTTCGTATTTAATTATGTCAGTAGCTTTCAGGTCAGTCAAGAAATTGACGGAGGAATAAACCCACAGCAATTAAAATTAATTATTTCAAGAAATTATCACATAACTCAATGGCAGCAGGTCAGGAACTGTCACGATCTCAAGCCTAATTTCAACTGTTTTAAGACTTTTCCCTTAAGCAACTAAGCAAGGAACCTGCCTACACCAGAAAGGAAAAATAATAATAATAATCCGAACTGGTGCATGAATCATAAATATTAAACAATTGTGTTTTCCCTAAACTTGTGCGTTCATATTATCACTAGGACATGAGATTCTATCACTATATAAGATACGTTTAAACAAGAACAGTATTAAAATGGGTGATGTTTACAATCCTTGTGTTTGTGTTTGTTAAGAGTTTTTATTATTGGTATTATTGTATTAATAATATTTTAATTTATTTATTCTTTTTATTAGAAATTTGTTTTTTTCTATCAAGGATTTTGTCTACTGTTAGGAATTATTAGATTAGATTACGTGTAATAGTAGGAAATATTTTTAGAGACACAAAGAAGTAAATTGGCGTGAAAGGAGGATTACATATTAAATTGTTTCAAATAAAGATGATTTTTGTATTGGTAAGTATGTCAAGTATTTATGTAATATTGGACTCTTAAAGGAAGTATATATTAGTACTCCTCTATTAGGGTTTAGTTAAAATATTGCTCTTATATAAAGATAAGTATTTCACATATTGAAAACTATGAAGACATATTATATTTTATATCACAGAAACAGCCAACGAAGAGAACAAGAAGAAACGTTATTTGGCCTCATATAATGTTTCATATCTCTATGGTGTTTTAGCCTTCGTCATCAAGTCTTCATCATATCAAGTCTTTTATTGGACATTCTTTTATATTTACTTTGGTATCTTTCCGACAAAGGGGTGGTTTGTTGTGTTGAGTGGATCTCAAGAAAAGCAACAAACACAATTGAAGATGAGTGATGCTCACTAAGTAAGGTTTGACTAAGTTAGACATAACAAGGTGGTAGCAAGACTAATAAGAAGTCTGAAATTGTTTAAGAATCCAATAGGTCTTAATATTTTAGTGTATTGCTTATTGTTTGGGCGTAATCCTATGGATATAGTATTGTGACACAAACCACGTAAAAAATTTTGTGCTTTAGTTTTTGCAGTTTACTGATTCTAGTATATATGATAGATTTAGATTAAATGAACAATGTGATATACAATAGCCACGAATAGCGATACGTATAAATAATATCGTATGCACAGTGACTGTAAACAATATTGTATGTGCAGTAACTTTGAATATACATAAACATTAATTTCTAGATTAATTAATTAAAAAAAATTGATTTATTTATTGTTTTGATTTGCCTATATTTTTTAAAGTAGATCTAATTTTTAGTGTGTTTCTACATCCACTTTTTAACCAAAAAAATAACAGGAAGGAGGATGAAGAAGTATATCAACACATGTTATTAAATTTCTTACGTCCGTCATTTGAGCATACGCGTGACAAACAAATGTCTAGCAATTAATGGAGGACAAAAAACGATGGTGGTGTTTAAAAGAATGAGTTGTTTGGCCTAAAATGCATGCACCTTTCATTGTTATATTCTGTAAATATATAAATCAATGTACAGAAAACTGAGTCACCCATTTAGCTTTTTCTGTGTACAAAATTTCATTATCACTGTGAATTAGGATTGGACAATTAATTTCATCAGTCCACGAACGATTGAAATAAAGATAACAGGTGGTAGCACTTGAACGATGACACTAAAGTTTTTACCCTTTTGTGGCCGGCTATCAATGGCGTGTTAAAACAGAATAGCTTTTGCTAGAGCCATGGCTAAAGGCAGATCATTTTACCTTCACGTTCACTCACAACATTTTGTCAGTTGTAATTGTTTGGATTCATTCACCAACTCAGTCCTTGGAATTGACTAAATTGTCATCACAAATTGAGCAATGGACGGCATACAAAGAGCTTGAAGATCTCAAGTTTCAGCCACACAGGTGGACTTATAGGTATACAGCAACTGTGAACAATTGTGTGGACAAGGACATCACTTCCAGTGTGAGCTCTCCACGTATCCTCCTTCAATTGAGGGACTAAAGTGATTGGTATCAAGGAAAATTATGATATAAAATATGTGTCAGAATCACTTGCAATCTCCTCAGCATGTCCTGCTTCTCAGAAACTCTTAATTGCGTTAGTGGGTACCACTCAGAAAGTGCTTTAATTTTAGACCATACAAGCGATTTCTTCTTTAGTAAACTAAATTGACTTGGTAACCACTCAACGGAAAAAATCATGGTTCATAACCACCCTCCGAGCATCTAATAAAGCTTGGAGCTTAATCATGTTTTAGCTTTTTCTGCTGCATTAAAAAATTAATGGACTCAGAACTTCTTTTATTAATACCTGAGATTCCATTGGTTCGCTTTATTCAACTTACTGTAAAAGCAATTTCTTAACCACAAGTTCAAATTTTATGCTTTCTAATAACAGTTTTGTCAAGTAGTGGCATTCTTGTCATCCTGTCGAATTAGAAAATTCTAACTGCATGTGATATTTTATTTCTTATATACACTTGTCAATGCCAAGTGGTAACAAGCTTATAAAAGGGCCAGCCTAGGTATTATCTAGCATTCAAAGTTCAAGCCAACTTATCATCTGTGTAATATTTGAGTTTGGTACAAAATGTGCCGAGGAATTCAAGAGGCAAACCAAGCTGCTGGTTCCTGCAGCTTCAAAGGAAGTGCTTCTTCTAATGCAAACACTGTTGATTTTGTGTCTTGTGAGCTCTGCGGTTCCAGGGCTTCATTGTATTGCCATGCTGATGATGCATATCTATGTAGAAGATGTGACAAATGGGTGCACGAAGCTAATTTCTTAGCACTTAGGCACGTTAGGTGCTTTCTCTGCAACACATGTCAAAACCTTACGCATCGGTATCTCATCGGAGCAGCGGCTGAGGTCTTGCTTCCGACAATGGAGAGTTTGATAGAGAGAAGAAGGCAGTGTGATTCCAAGGTTGAAAGACAGTGCTCAAGAAAGCTCAAAAGGCCTTTTCAGTTTATTTGATCTTCTTTTTCATTTTGGGTATGTAATTTCTCTGTGACAGGGTTGTAAAGATGGAGACCAAGTATTATTATTTCAGGAGGAAAAAAATGGGTGATAAGGGCAGTTTAGGAATATAGAGATACTGAAAGTTTATATGGTAGCATTGGAATTATCATCATCTGCAATTCTGCATGTAGTTCTGAAACTTATGTAAGCCAGAACGACTCATTTATGAATTTACGGTTGTTTTTTTTTTAATTTTGTCACAATCACTGCACATATCTTCATTTTTGCTTTTGGCTTGCAAGCATTATGGAAATTTTCCTCACTTCATTTGATTTCATTCAAGTTAAACATTATGCATTTTGTTCACCGCATAAAAAGGTTATGTTTAGGTGCCTGGTAAAAAAAAAAAATAATAATAATAACAGAGAATTGAAGATAAATCCCTCCATTGCAGGTAAAATAAATACACTGATTGCAGATAATGTGTTTCTATTATCAATTATATAAACGGAACATAATTGAGACACTGAGTCATCCAAATCCATCATGAAAGCTTGGCACTTCTTGTGGTTGATGTTACTAGAAAAGGTGGAAGACAAAAATGGCTTTACATTAGAAAGAGAGATGCCTAGTGAAAACTGCCGTCAGCTTAAAAGAGTTGTGCTTGTGTAGAACTGCTCAAAGCATTATATGATATTGTTCCGCTGGTGGTCCATGCTACGATGTATAGAAGTAGTCTCTTTGTAATTGTATATGTTATCTTCTTGGTGGGTCTTTCTTTTTATAGGGAAAAATGCCAAGATAAGGTTTCATCAGGAGAGCCCCAGTAACCTGATCTGATGATGCTAATGAATAAGATGAGGGTCCTTCATGTAAGATACATGAATGTGTAATATTTTATACATACATTATTCATGTGAGGGGGATGTATCTTACATGCATGTAAGATAGGATTTGCCATAAGATGATAGCATCCCAATAATTCAACACACTTTTTGTTTGTCAGCAAACTGACCCTAAATGGCAGTTCATGGCAAACCACAAAATCAATTCTCAAATCTCCACTGCTGGCATCTTCCTTTACCCATTCCAAACAAAATGAGCAAAAAATGAAGTAAAATATTAATATAAATCTCTCATAACATTGTCGTTTTGTGAATTACGATTGCGGCCAACTTCTCTACCTTACCTCATAGGTTACCAGATTGTGAAATATTAAAGCTTACCTGAATCTTATAATTAAGAAGTCTTCTGTGCACTTGGTAACACACAAACTGTGGTGTCTAGCATCGCTAATAACCAAAGGCTTGAGAGATCAAGGTGCCTTTGTCATCAACTGATATAAAGATCATGCCAGAATAATGAAGCAACAGATATGAAAGCTTCATGAGAGGACCATCTCAATTCTGCCATTTACTATAATGAAGCTAATGGAATGGTAACTTTAAACTTGCTAATTATTATTGGCTTTTGAATGTCATAGTTTAACAACAAAGATATTACAGCTATCAGCATGTTTTAACCATGGCTGGTAATATTGGAACAAAGCCTTTTTGTAAAGCATATGAACATATCATCTGGTAAAGATGCAGAATGAGAAGAACATACATTGATAATATACTAAAATTCATAACAGAACTCCACTGTTGTCCTCTCGACCAGAACCTCAACAGGAATCTGATATCGTTATTTGTCTAAGCAAAAATATAATAATATAAATTCCATACTGATCAAGTACACAGGAAGAAATAAAAAGGCTACAAACTTGTTTTTGTACTTGGGATCAGAAGTTATTGTTTCAAAACTGGTGAGTGTGGATTAAAGTTTATTACATGGAGCAGAAATCGACAAACCATACAAATGCAAATAAAGTAGTCAAAACTGAACTTGCAATAAGGAATTTTCCCTACTGCAAGAGTGGTAGAGGAGGCAGCAAAAGTAAGACGAGGATCTATTTTTGGCAAGGCAAAAGGAACATCCAAAAAATTCATGAGGTAGCATCATGGTGGCATATAAGCAGTGCTTCTAGGAATAATAGAGGTTAAAGTTACCATAACCCACAACTGAAACAATGAATGTGATTATTATTGTTTCGTGTTGATTGAAACATGAATAGCGAAAGTACTTGCTATTATCGGTGTCTACAATGAGAGAAACCTGTGGAAAGATAGAAGTTGAATCTGCTGTTTATAATCTCTCTGTGAAATTACAGTAGAGCACTAAGGACCTGCAATCACAACATAAATTTAAAGACTTTCCAAGTAACAAATATGTTCGAGTAAATGACAAAGTAAAACAATAATAACAAAATGAAGAGAAAAGTATTCTTGTGAATATCACGAAAAATTGAACTAATTACTCTTGCAAAATCCATGAAATACATAGTAAATCTCTAAAATTGTTCATTCTCATAAAAAACTCAACTATGGAAGAAAATGATAAGTTTATAAGCATGAAATAGTCATCAAGCCACAAAGCTTCTTTAAAGTACTGGAACATACTAAATCTATTCATCAATGCCACATAATACCATCAAATACTTTATCTTTTATACCAACTGGTCATAATTTCACAGAAAAGATTTGAACTTCTTTCTTATCTCATATTCTGCAATTAAATTTGAACTTTTTCCATCCTCAATTTTATGATTGACAGTTCTTGTCTACAGAGTGAACCAACTAATCAGAACAGAAGCTCATCTTGAGAGCACTGAGGTGAAGTTTCTTGGTCCAAGTCACACATCTGAGTTTGAAGTTCATTTAATAGAAGCTCTATAAGAATGATATTTAGTTCACTTATTAAATCCATGATAACATGTTCGATAATATTTTTCTCCTTGACAATGTAGGATACAATATTAAGATTACGTTAGACCATTAATACAGTAACAAGTGAGACATGAATGCAGAAAGAAATTGCACAGATGGTCCAAGACAGTCAGAGATTTACGGCATAATTCATTAAGTGTACATGATGTAACAGCTGTCTCTATCTTTAAATCTTTAACGTTACAGGAAACACAATCTGTGTACACTCTGCAGAAGGAAAAATTAGTACCTTATCAATTCATACTGATCATACTAACTAAGGGAAAAAATTTTGGTAGCTCAAAAGTTCCTTGTCACAAGAGGGTCATAATCATATGCTTCTCCCGCTTTCACAAATCTACCTTTCACCCGTTTTCTAGTATCAGCTCTGGCTTTTCGAGAGGCATATCTTATTTGCTTACCAAACCTACAAAAAATAAATCAGAACAGTCTGTTAGGAAGTGAACTTGAAAGAACTGTTAAAAAGATGAAGATTTTTTAGAATCATGAGAATGCAAACAACAATCAACATCCAGGTCATGACAAATTTCTTGACTACATATTATGTTGTGTAGTCGGAAAATGACTCTGCCTAAATTTTTAGGATGATGTCAATTAAAGGAATGCATTTGAGATTTTTCCAAAAGATGTTCATAGATCTTGCTGTTCTTTAAGGCTTATCTTTCACCAACAGATCCATGCCTTAGGAGCATTTTTTGTCAAGAGAAGTTCTCATTGTAATAAAAGTATTCTGAAATTACGAGAATTTATAATCTATAATAGGATTTAAGAATCAAACATCTTTTATGTAAATAGAATTTCGAAGAAATATCTACCTGGCAGATTTGAGGTGTCATAAAGGCATTAACTTCAGGGTGTTACAGATGCATCAACACACTGGGCTAATAGGAAAAGTGGAAAACAACATGAAAAGGATTCCATAAGAATTTTTTTTACATGTCTTGCAATTTGAAGTGCTATTAAGTAAAAGACTCAGAATTTTTATAAATTCCTGGAAATCAATAAAATGGCAGATGCTTACTAAGATGCACAAACATCATGCCAAATTTTCCTAAAAACAAACAGAACTAAAGCACTTACGTCCGTGTCTTCTTTTTCTCATTGTATCTCATCTTTGCTTTATCCCTTGCTTGTGGGCAGCTAGTTTCCAGATTTGGTTCCCATGGTGATTCACCCGTTAGGAATATTGGTGACAATCCGCAATCTTGATAATTGGCAGCAGTACTTTCACCAGTGAGGTTGGATAGCGAAAGTGACATGCTTGAAGGGACTTGGCCAGTAGGAAATCCAAGACTGATATTCCTGCTGCAACTAGGATTTACAAGCATGCAATTAGCACTACCATTTATTCCCTGCATCACACCAACTGCCCCACCAACAGACGAGGATTGAAAAGCCACACAGTCCTGTTGTCCTGATGATGATGCCTGAACAGAATATACAAGGATGAGAAGGCGCTTATTTTCACAACCATCGATAATGTTATATGGTATACCTCATAAGTAATGAGAATGTAACCTATTGAACTAATTAAACTAATTAATCTTTGAAAATCAAAATCATTATTTATCCCTTCTTATCTCTCTTACCATCATAATCTGTCATTGTTAAAATATAAACGTTGTGCTTAACATTTCAAATCATTGAACAATAGTTCACCGAAAAGACTACTAGTGCTTTCAAGCCATGCATAAACTGAATAATGATCTCCAATGTTTGTGATGAAATGCATTGTTTTCAATTTAGTGATAATGTAATTTGAGGATGGATAGTGGAAGTTTCCACAGGTTGAAATAGCACAAACAAAATGACAACAGTGAAACTTGTTTCAGTATTTGAGACACTCAGAGACCAGATAAGCAGGCATTCGATATTTTACATACTATTTTGAGCTAAGTGAGATGTGTGGAGACTGGAACTGTAACAAAAAGTTTTACATTCATTATATAAGACACCAAAAGGAATTAATGAACAAAAGAAAGTTAGACCACAAAAGTTATAATCACGACAGATAATGGCAAGACGAACAAAACAAACACAATACTCTATCAAAAACACATAATTAGATATGCAAAGCAGGAAGAAAAAAGCCAAATGAAAAAGCTGCAAGAAACTTAAATTTAGAGCAAACCTCTAGAGCATTCTCAATAGGACCATCAGATTCAGTAACTGATATATTTTTCTCCATTAATTGGCGATTAGTCCCTACATCTTCGAATTGGTATCTGGTCTGACCTTGTGAACAGCCAAATATTTCATCACCGGATTCAAAATTTAACTGAACATCATCGATGTTGAGCCCTTCACAGAGATCATCGCCATCAGGAAGTTTAAGATCTTTGAAATCAGAACAGCCCTGCAGCAAGAGAAGTAAAACATAAATCCCTTAATACTAGTACTGTTTTAGTTAGTTAAATAAAACTGAATATCAAAACCTATAGACAAAAGTTGTAAAATAACCTTTGGCTCGCCAGACTCCTCAGAGAAAAATGGTGCTTGATCACTACAGTAGGGCATGTAATTTGGATTTGGTGGAATGGTAGAACAATTCCCTATCCAAGACTCAAACTTGGAAGAAGGCTCTAATTCATTCAAGTTGCCCGTCACCAACCCAAATGACCCTTCATTATCTTTTTGCTCCAAACAAGTACTCCCACTTCCACAATTCTCATTCAATGACAGAGAATTGGGCGGCCCCCAACTAGTACTAGAATCACCTAAACAAGTGGAATCAAGAACCGAAGACCAAAGCCTTGTAAACTCCGACAAGGAAGGACACCCGGTATAAGGATTTAACACCACACACCTATGCCCTAAACTCGAACAACTATTACCGTTCCAATCACAAGCTTGACAAACGCAAAATTTCGCATCCATAAATCGGATTATTGCCGGCTGAGAATAGCACTTATCACACAAAAGCGAACGAGAATGCCTTCTTGACAAAGAATTGGCTGAGTGTACACAACCATCACAATGCAAACAAAGCCTTGCCATATCTGATTTACAATAAACAACTGCTCTCACCACCCCACAAAACTCACATAAAGGTTCCATTTTTCTTCTCCCCTAAACAAATTATAATCAATGGTTTCGCCTATAAATGAAACTACCCAACTTCAATCTCATGGCGGGAAATCCGGTTTTATTCGTTAAATCACCACACCCCTTAACCCTTTAATAATTAACAAATAACCAAAATCACAAAATTACCATGCACCCCTTTTGAGTTTTGATGAAATCAAGTGCCAAAATCAAAATAATTAAAGCCATTTTTCAAAATTATTTTCTACTCACCCGAGTAAAATATCCGAATTCAAGTGAAATTGATCAAAGACAAAACAAAGGATCAAATAGGATTCAACACAACTACTAGTTGTGGTTCGCTTTGTTAGATTTTGAGTTCTGACACTGGTGAGTCAGTTCAGTTTGTTAGTGATGTTTATTTATGCACGTTTTTCCTGGATTATCTCGGTGTTGGCCAAGTAACTGATGACATGGACGGTCACATCTCGAGAACGTTGTTATCATGGTCAGCCTTATTACTCGGAAGCGGGACGGAGGGATGGCAAAAGCTGTAAATAAGTGAAAGAACGAGGTCGGTTTGTTTATCAAAAGTGGGTCGCAAAACTGATTGACGAATCAGCTTCCAAGATTTTAGGATTTCATGGGAGACGAGTGTTAAGCTCCGAAGCAGGAGATCACACGTGTCCACGTGGATCTACTCGCGAATTGCTTTTTGATTTTGTGGCGAGAGAGCCCGACGATGTAGCATCTCTGTCAGCCGACGTGGATTTCAATTTTATGTTTTTGTCAAATTATTTTGTCTTAAATCTTTTTTTTTGTGGTAAATGAGGTTGATGACGTGGCATCATTATCTTCTTTTGTTTTATTTTCTATTGGTCCAATTTTCAAGTCAAATTATTTACTCTTGTATGTATTGACTATGCCGGTTTTTATGGATTCTAAATTTTAATCTTATCTTCCTTGTGACCCAAAATTAGAAAGATCTTTTCTTAATAAGAAATATTAAGAGGAAAAAAAAATTGAAATACCTCTTCGGTTTTCTCCTATATATCCCACGTGCAGCATATGCTTCTAAATTTAAAAAAAAATGAATAAAAAAAAAACAAGAGAGGAGAAATTTGAATCTTCTTGATATGTGTGGTGTGAGCGTGACAAGGTAAAAAATTAAATATATTTTATAATTAATAACACAATCACAGTACAGTAAATGATTTTATACGCAGTCATTAACACTCATGAATTTTTAGGTTAACCAAAAAAACACATTTCAAGCAAAAGGGACCTTAGTGAGAAAAATCCAAGGAGAAGCTAACAAAATTTCATTAATCACCAAAAGGCATAAATAATACAAATAAAAACATTCTATTGCCAAAATATGCTAAGAAAACATAATATTAATATTTAACTTAAAAAACCAAAGTACTAATTTGAATTTCTTCGAGGTACTCGTTCATAACCTGAAATGAGAATCTGGCGTTCAAATCATGGCACTCAAGGCTCAAGTTTTGACGTATGAGTTTGGACCTTACCCAATTGAACAACATGGGGCGACTAGTTCGGACCAATTGGAACCAATCTTAGCATCCTACCTTGCATCTTTCCCAACTGAACAGCATGGGGTGATTGGTTCGGACCAGTTGGAACCAATCTAAGCATCCTAACTTGTGCCTTACCCAAGTGAACAGCATGGGGTGCCTGGTTTGGACCAGTTGGAACCAATCTAAGCATCCTGGCTCGTGCCTGACCCAAGTGAACAGCATGGGGTGCCTGGTTCAGACCAGTTGGAACCAATCTTAGCATCCTGGCTCGTGGCTTGCCAAAGTGAACAGCATGGGGTGCCAGATTCGGCCCAGTTGGAACCAATCTAAGCACTCTGACTAGTGCCTTGCCCAATTGACCAGCATGGTGCACCGAGTTCAGACCAGTTGGAACCAATTTCAGCATCCTACCTTGTGCCTTATCCAAATGAACAGCATGGGATGCCTGGTTCGGACCAGTTGGAACTAACCTCAACATCCTACCTTGTGCCTTGCTTGAATGAACAGTATGGGGTGCTTGATTTGGCCCAGTTGGAACCAATCTCAGTAACCTCGCTTTTAACTTGCCCAACCCATTACCATGTTCGGACTCAGACCCATGAGCATTGGCAACGATCAGCGCAGCAAAAAGGAAAGGTATCAGTCGTCTTGCCATTTGAATTATTTTGACGAGGAAAATTATGAGAAAGTATGAAATTTCGAGCCGTTTAAATATGCTGAGTTGAGAGATTGTCGCGTGAATACCGTGATTCTGTCGCTTGAATACAGATTTCTATCGCATAATGAATGCAGATTTAGGCTTGCAATTACCATATATTTTCCAGCCGTATTAATAAAAAAAGTGCATATATGGAAATAGGGATCCTATTATGATTATAGCTTTTCTAATAAATTAGTAATTCAGATGAATAATTTGTTTGATAAAAATTGGAGAATGAATGTTATATTATACACAAATACCACTCCTCAATCGTTTGTGATTGTCTGCGAAAATCAATTGTAGTTTTGTCCATTTTGTTTCCATATGAAATTTCAATAAACAGTAAAACTGTTTGCGTGCCGGTAACATAAAGATAATTGATATAAAGATAACTGATCATGCCAAATCTTTTTATTATAATCTAATGAATACAAGATTGAGTAATTCACGTAATATTTTTTCATATTGGTTTGACTACTATGAACATGATATTTGAAAATTAACTTATAATTAATTAATATTCAATTAATACATCTTTCTTGGCCCTAATGGTACTATCTCATGGAGATTTTACTATAGATTATATGAGAGGAGATTATCAATTTCTTTTATACTGAAATTAATATATACCACTTACCTATATCTTCTTTTCATAATAGTCAATAACTCCCATGACAACATAATTTTATAGTATTACCTTTATTTTTTAATACACTTTTATTCATATTTATTATAAATTAAATAAATTATATTGTTGAAAATTAAAATTAAAATTGAAGTACTAAAAATAAGAAAATATTTTTTTGGAGGGAATAAAATTAATTATAGGATATTTTCTTTCATTTTTTCATTTTTTAAATGTTTTTCTTATAATAAATATATTTTTATATTTTTCAAGATAAATCATCAAACAAATAACCTATTTACCTCTCTTTTCGTTTAATTTTTTTAATTAAAATAGATGAATATCGTAACTAATAAAACCACATTGGCTGTAGCATCTCAATATTTTCATCTTGGATGTAACACTTATTTACTGAATAATATTTACTTATTGCTCGATCTCATTATATATATATATATATATATATATATGTCACTTCTTTTTCGATACTAAAAGCCGAGATACCACAAAAGTGTAGCATCACTCGTATTACTTTATGCATATAAATATATTTATTAATATTAAACCGAAGATAATCTAGAGATGGACAACAGGCCGTGCCGGCCCAGGCCCATCAAAGAAAGCCCACGCACGCGTGCTTGTACTCGTAACTTGTCGTGCCCACTATGTGTTTCGTGTCGTGCCTAATTTTTTTTGCTTAGGCCCGGTCCGGCACATGTGCCGTGCCCACTCGTGCCATACCCACACGTGCCGTGCTGTGGGCCATGTCGTACCGTGCCTAGGAAAAAAAATCTACTAAGTTTTTTTCTTTTTTTTTCTTTTTTTAAGAGCGCATCCCAGTTGTTGTCTTATTTTTTTCAAGCCTATGTATTTTTTTGGATCCATGTGTCTTTATTTAAATTTAATATAATAAAAAATTCAAATTTCAAGCCTATATTGAATAATAATAAATTAATAATAATAGGAGAATGTAATATTAGTTATTAAGTTTGACTCTACGGTATTAGAATTATTTTTTAGTACTTAACGACAACAACAATAATAATTTTTTAAGGGTTAATTTAATTGTTAACTTGGAATTACGTAGAGTCATATATCATAGTTTATAATAATATTAATACATATTTATAAAATCATGATATTTATAATTTTATTGATTAAAATCACGATATCAATTATTTATTTAATAAATTATAAACATAAATCAATTATAATTTTTTTGAAACTAAGAATTAAAATAAAATTAAAAAACGTGAGCTAATAAAATATATTAAAAGATTTAATTTAAAGTTATTTATAAAATCATAAAATTTTAAGTTTACTTTATTTAAAAAATGAAACGTGCTTATTGCGTGCTTTTTCGCGTGCCGTGTTTTGGCTCATCTCTAATCGTGCCGTGCTTTTAAGGCCCACATGTCTAAAATTTTAAGTTTGGCTCAGCTCATGTGAGTGCCGTGCCGTACCGTGTGCTCTACCGAAACGTACTTGTGCCGTACTGTGCTGTACGAACACGTGTCGTGCCGTGCTGTACGAACACGTGTCGTGCCGTACTGTACGAACACGTGTCGTGCCTCATGCCATCCAACCCATTGACCACCTCTAAGATAATCTCATGAATTAAATTTTTATCTTAAATTTTAATTCTCCATTTTTATTAACAGAAAGCCTCATGACGTTTATTCCAACAACAAAATCATCACTCACCAGAATATCTCAAACTCGGTTGACGTCATGTATTTAGGCCACCTTACCAGAATGAGGTGCGCCTGGGTTTGGACCAGAGGGAGGATACCTGAAAGGTTGGACTTTAGGAAAATGGGTTTGAGCCATACCGCCAATATGAGGTGCCCCTGGATTCGGTCCAGAAGGAGGATACCTCAAAGGTCGAATATTAAGAAAATGGGCTTGAGTCATACTACTAGCATGAGGGGGCCCCAGATTTGGGCCAGAGGGAGGTTATCTCAGTGGCTGGACTCTTGAAAAATGGGCTTGGACCACGTTACCGGCATGAGGCGCTCCTGGGTTTGGTCCGGATGGAGGATACCTCAATGGAACAATTCTTGAAAAATGGGACTGGATCACACTGTTGGCATGAGGATACCTCATGGGATTGAAGAAATTGGGTTTTGCCCAATTGGGAAATAGAAGCAAACAATCTAGCTCTGGCATTGTCAGCCTCTTCACTACCTCCATAGCCATTGGCTATGGCTAGCATAACCATAAGGAAGACTACCAAATACTTCACCATGTCGATACGATTAACCTTGGCCAATTTGAATAATTTTAACTATATGATAAATGAAATTTTGAGTTCTATTTATAGGTAGAGTATCAGCTTTTAGTATGGATGAAATATTACTTTTATTTTCAAGTGAATGAGATATTACTTTTAATATTTATTGTTTTACCTTTATTTTCAGTTGAATGAGATATTACTTTACATATATATACACAAACACTATACTTTTTTAGTTCTATTTAAAGGTCTAACATCTTTCAGCAGAGCAAGTATGAGATAGAATAAAGAATGTGCTATTATTTTACCTTATTTTCAAGTAAATGGGATATTACTTTCCATATATATGCACAGTCCATAGATTGTGAATGTTGGGCATAATTAGGGTTAGTTTGGCACTATTAAGTCATAATTTTGTTAAGTATTTGCTGAACACTAATTATTTAATTGAAAAAAAAATTATACTTGAAAAGCATTTAATTCGTGAGTCGAAAATTATTTTAAAAAAATTGAATAGAATAGAAAGAAAATTCACATGCCTGATATATAAATTTAAAAGCTGCTTTGAAATTTTTTTTTCTTTTTATAGAAATTGGTTTGAAATTTTAAAAATTGTAAATACATGTTTGATATAATATTTGAAATTACGTAAAATAAGGATATGCATTTGCTTGAAATTGTTTTCAAGAACAATTTTTAGTAACATTTTACTTGTGCTAAACGAGATAATGAGTTTAAACAATTTTGGCTTCGAACAAAAGATTGGTATTATTTTTTAAGTAATTTAATCCAATCACATTTATTCGTCACAAAACAGCCCTAATAGTAGAAGGATCATTGGCAACTATTACACAGGGAAAATATTAAATAAAAATAACAAAAACTATTAATCCTTTTTATTTTAAAAACTCTAAATTTTAAATATCAATTTATATTCCAATTGATATGACATTCATTTATTAGATGATATAATAGTAATTTGACATAATTATTCATTTAATAGATGAGTCTCAATATTATGTGTCGCTCTCTTATTGAATGATGAATTTTATAGTTTATAAAATTATTTAACCACTACCTAATAAATAAATGACACGTTAGTAATAACTCAAATTGAGATTTAAATATTAAAAAACTTTTTTTTTCTAAAATATTAGTTGATATCTAAATGTCAAAATCCTCATCATTTGAAAAAAAAAATCTATATCTTTCCAATTTAACATGCCCCTTTTTACAAAATTAGTACAAATCAAGAAACGTAAATTGAGGGCAAAGCCCGAAACGCCGCCTTTAATTATTCATTAAATTATTAAATATTTAAATCTCAACCAAAACCCCAATAGATCCTAAAATTTGCAAAATTAGCCCCGCCACAATCGGCATCTTGGCCCGTCACTCCCGGCTTCCTTAAATCTTACTCAAAATTCATCCCAATCACGTTACGACTTGCGAGATCCCGCGAACCGCAGTAAGGTTCGCATTTAACGATAACTTTCAATCAACGCCACGCTGTTACTGTAAGTATCTTCTGATCGGATCTATATTCATTCATTTTCAAACTGCGATAAACTTTCGCGGAACAATTTAATCGCATAGAAGCAAATAAACAGTTAGCTTTTCAATTCTCATTTTCGCGGAAATTTGAGTTTGATATTTCACTTCTTATGCAATTTTATTTTATTTTATTTATCCATTTTTTGTTTGTTTGGGTAGGTAGAGGACACAAATTTTTATGTATTCACTCTTCGGAAAAATCGTACTAATTTTAGTAAATTATTGTGCTACCAAAATGAGATATTGCAGATTCAGTGTAGGCCACGTGGCGTGAGTTGGTACATTTAGTATCTGCTGTATGCATCTATGTTTGGAGGTCTAGCAACTGCTCCTGTTAATAGTCCACATTTGAGAAAATCTGGAAGCAGGGCAGTAGTTTCTGATTTTGGTATAAGATTAATTTTTTTTTTCTAAAAAATTATTATATATTTAATTATTTGTGCATTGGTGGATAATCTGAGTGATGTAAATGTATGTTAGGTGATGAGGTGGGAAATGATGTTGAGGAAGATTTCTTGCAGACAGAGGCTAATGGTGTGAAGAACTCAAGTACAACGATGAGTACCGTTGATATCATGCCGTCTCCAGTTTTATTGTGGAGATTCAAGGTTTTGTTGTTAGTTTAATGCAGGGATTTTGTTTCTGAATGTTGTTTAGCTTGTGCTATGAGTGGCTCAACTTAACAAGAATTTATATCTGAGTTTAGATTCATGTTTATGATGAATATGGAAGGTATTGTTCTACGAGTGTAATTGCTTTTCTTCAAAAAGTATAAAACCTAAAAGTGGTATTTTGATTAATTACAAGCCAGTTTGTCACATGATTATGGTAAATACTGTCTTCAGTTGATTCGAAGCCAGTGTTTTCTTCTTCAATCGTATTCTTTTCAGGTGAGATATTTTATATATTTGCTCTTATCCTAACTTACAAATATGTCCAGGTACTGCTATTCTTCATCTGGGGTTTCATTTGCTGCAAGGTCAGACTTTTTTTTTTTTTTTTTTATAATCTTTCTACAGCCTACATGTTAGAGATTTTAGCTTTTCTGGTAAAAATGTACTATTTGATGAGAAAAAGACTACTACTGTGTTCTTATTGGTATTTTGTAAAATTCGCAGGTTGGATGGGATTCTGTCATGAGGATGAGTGCAGATCTGCGGGATCTTTTTCTGTACGAGGCATTTTTGTACTATAATCCTCTTCTTCTTGTGGTTAGTTACAGTTTTGTTGTAGATAATGAAATATTTTAATTTAATCCCCACTTCTTCTTTCTCTATAATAATCTTGCTATGTTTGGATTTGATGTGACAGACTATGATGGTGTGGCTTTGGGGAGTAAATTTATGGGTTTTTGCGCAGTCTAATGTCAATTATGTAAAGATTTTTGATCTCGATCAAGATCATCTTACACACAGAGAAGTATGGAAGGTATTGAAGTTGATCAACTTGTTGGCACATAATTTAGACTAAGCTTAATCTCACCTTAAAATTCTACACATTGAGTTTCTGCCATTACAAATATGCTATGTTTATTAAATTTTTCCATGACTTTTCTATTGCGTTAACAAAAAATGCTACGAGATTGCTACAGAAGTAGCCTTTTTGTGTTGTACTTCTATCCAAACTTATTATAGGCCTGCGTTCCAACCTTTTTATAAACCATTTTAGAATGTAGCGTTGTGTTTGAACTTTCCTTTATAGTTGAGGTCAATATCCAATCTTAAAGAGTACTTTGTGTCTTATATTCATCTGATGATTATTCTAACATCTTATGAAAAGAAATTCTTCGAATGGGATGTGGCAATGAATTCTTTCTTTCTATAGTTTGAATTTTGGCATGTGATCTTGTTTCCTAATATTATATATCTGTAGGAATTGCTGCTCTCTTTTCTCCATTCTAAAAACTTTTTATATCTAACCAATAATTAATATAGAAAATTGTGCTCCGTAAATAACATTTGTTTTTCAGTAGACTCATCAGAAGTCTCTTTTATTTTTTAAAGAATACTAAGATGATTTATATCAAATTCCAGACCATTCTGGCATGGACTAATTTAGAACTATATTGCAAAGTCATGTAATATCGAGCTCCTTATTGATAAACAAGCAACATTACAGTTGTTTTTCTGAACTCTTTTTTCATAAATTGCAAGACCCCCGTCCCAGATGATTTCCCTTTATAGTACAATTTCATGTTCCTTTTCTATGTCATAACTTCCTTTTATTTGTTATGACCTGAGTTAATCACTTAATTGTATTTTAAGGGGGTCATAATTTAATATTTCTTTCTTTTTATGCCTACCTATTGTTGATTCAATTACTTATACCATCCCAGAGGAACTCTTTTTATGATGTATATCAGTCCAGAGTAATTGGTCATACCCCTTTTGGCATTTGCAGTGTGCCACATGGATGACTATCATTGTCCCAACAAGCATGACAGCATATCTATATCTTTACTCACATGGAGAAGTATCATTGGCGGCTTCACAACCAGTGTAATAGATGCATCCTCTCTTACTAAATATTTGAGAATCTTTTATTTTTGTTGTGATTATCATTAATTCTTTGAAATTTTTTTATACATCTTGTGCTGTTTCCTGATGAAATTTGCTTCGGTCTGCAATTTTGATGCTAATTTGTTTGCTGCCTTTAGTTAACTTGAGCTATTCTAAATTTTTGCAATATTAAGTGTTGATTTTCATATTTTTTGTCCACTTGAATGATATGTTGAAGCTGCATTAAGTTTTACCTGCTCTATTCTGCAGGTGCTTTTATATATAGCTGTTGCGATGATTTTGATATTCCCTTTTGATATTTTTTATCTGTCATCCCGATACTACTTGTTAAGGACACTTTGGCGGATAGTTCTTCCACTACAGGCAAGTATATTGCTTCATTTATTCCTTATTGTAGGTAGTATATGCAAATGCTATTCATTCTGATGATTTTATATTCTAATTGTGTTAGTTGTGGAAATCAAACAATGAGTACAATTATTGTTGTGCTGGCCTTATGTTTGTTAGAATTCAACCTTTTTTTTTATTGGGGGAAAATCCTCTTTGATAGGGAAAAGAAATCGTGTTTTCTGATATTTATGAATGGCTAAAACTACTACCTTCGTGTAAGTTTCTTTCTCAAAGTAGGTGAACAACGCCTTTCAAGAAAGAAATAGAAGGTGTACAATGTGCATGACTGACTGCATGTATAAATGTTTGCATTATGATTAGAGTGTTGCCAATCAACCAGCTGAAGATGCCTGGAAGTACTTGATCCCATAGCTGCCCTAGTGGTTTTTTGTGAAATGTTGTTGAGCTACTATATTACTAATAATAGTCTGACTAGGCCAGGGCATTTCTTAACATTACCGAGCATAATCTCCAGTGGGCCTCTGCATTTTTCGTAGTACTTGGAGAAAAATCCATTTTCTGGTCTCAATTAATGGTTTGAATTTTAAGTAATTTTAAGTAGTTAATGTGCCGTGTTATTCTTAAATTTCTTTAATGTGATGTATACAGGCAATATCTTTTTCTGACTTCTTCTTGGCTGATATTTTGACCTCCATGGCAAAGGTATGTTCATATGTCTTCTGGTGTGAATTAGACATTCTCTGTAATAGGTTATTTTTCTTTTGTATTTGGCTGCATGTATCATATTTCATCTATGCTGTATTGTAGATATATGGTGCTGTAATGCTTTTTGTTGCCATGTTGATGATTTTAAATGCAAGGTTTAAAATTGCAAAAATTTCAAGTTTTATTGATGGTTGAATATGTTGAGTTACTTTGGTTTGGCACATGTATGAAAATACTGCCAAAAGACTGTTTCCTTCTATGCTGGGATTAGGTTTTTTATGCATACAGTTAAGCTTGTTTCTTGGGCGGATACAAATTATTTCTGATGAGTTAATCTGTTAATTACCTCCCATGGTTGGGAGTATATGTTTGTGTGTGTGTGTTTGTGTATCTTTTCCACACATTTAATTGAGAACAACCAATAATATAGTGAGCAAACTATAGGATGGTTGTTATTAGACAATTCTAATTTTAGCTTTACTTTGCAAGTGAAAGATTAGAAATAGTCTGTCGAGCTTATTTTACCATATTGGGTTTCGGGCTAATCTTCTACAGATTTTTGCTCAGAAGAGGGATGGTTTTCTAAGATTTTTGTATCGACTATTCCCCTTTCTCTAATTTTCCCATTTTGCTTTTCTTTGAGGATGACACCTGGTCCATTTTTGTTTGTGCTTTATTTCGTCAATCAAATATACATTTCTAAGTCTCGTTTCAAAAAATAACTATCTCATTTTACTTTATGTTTATGAATTACTTAATTGTGTTTTGTTAGTATACCTTTTTGGTAATTTGTAATTGTCAATCTTGTGCAGGTGTTTTCAGATTTGGAGCGTTCAGTCTGTCGTATGGTTCATCGACAGGTCAATATTTTATTCATACGCAGGACTTGTGATATTAGTTGAGCAACTGCATTATCTTGAACATTAGCTATTCCTAAGTTCCACTTTAAGGTCACAGTCGGATTAGGGTTCATCATGAGTTTCTGTTGATACTCTTTGTATAAAACATTTATGTTCTTAGTTATGCCAAATCAACTTACAAAAGTAAATGCTTTGTGAATGACCAAAGTGATTCACTTGTTGAAGGCTTTGATTTCAGTTAAGCAACTGTTATAAGATAATTGAAGGTCTTAGAGTTGAAAAGCGGTCGGTTTCTAGAGCAATTTATATTGTTTGCAAGTGTCATTGTAATTCTTTCTTTCTGACATTTCTTCATATATCAACAAATAATTATGCTTTCCTTTTTGTGTTAAGAGATTCTGGCTTAAAACATGCAGGTTGCCACTATTGCATGGTTTGAAGCTGATTCTGTTTGTGGAAGTCACTCCGTTGCAATCCCTTTAGTCCTAGTTTTGCCTTACCTTTTCCGTCTGTTTCAATGTCTTCGACAATACAAGGATACAAGAGAGAAAACAGCCCTTTTTAATGGTAAAGATCTCTTGGAACTTAAAAAGAATTTGGATGTATATGCATTCAACCTTTAGCCATTTAAGTTTCCATTTTTTCTGTTACTTGCATATCTTTGGCCAATTTTTTTTTTTTTTTTGGGGGGGTTTGTGAAGGAAAAGAGAATCTCATACATGAATCCAGTTCTTTCTGAAAGTCATTAAATTGCAAAATTGGATATAGATAATTCTCTTGGTAACATATTTTAAACATTTGGATATGGTTAATATTTTCTTTTATGTACCTTTCATGTCTGTATTATATATATGCATGGATGTGGCATTTATGTTAGCTGTGATGTATTTTTTCAGTTTTATATCACATACTAATGTAACTTTACCGGCTAATGGTTTCAGCACTAAAATATTCGACTGCAGTACCAGTGATTTTTCTTTCGGCCCTGAAATATCATGTCCTCCCTGGTAGTTGGACAAATTTCTATCGGCCCCTCTGGCTTCTATCTAGTGTTTTGAACTCTTTGTACTCGTTCTATTGGGATATAACCCGAGATTGGGACTTGAGGTATGCCAAATGCCTCTTCTCTACCTGCACATATGTTAAATATTATTTTGTTTTGTATTTTGCACTTTGATGTATGTGGAAATTTTCAAGTCATAATTAGTCCACAGAAGACTCAGGCATTTCGACTTGTATAAATCTTCAATATCTTTTAGTGATGTGCCTTTACTCCTTCTACAGTTGCTTCACTCGAATTTTCAAGTTCAATAGGCCACATCTATGCTCATACCTTTTTCACGGACGCAGATGGGTAAGTACATACATTTTCTCTGTCCTTGGTAAAGAAGAATATATCTGTGTTAGTGCATTATTTGAAGTAATATTTCTGGTACCTGTTCTTTACTTTCCTATGGGACAACTAATGAAACTCTCCACTGGCATGCATAATACCTGAATTAACAGCACTGCAATCATAGAACCAGCGTGAACTTTTGAGATTCGGAAAATTCTGTATTAAAAATGCCAGTAAACCGGACAAAACCACTGATTGAATCAGCATCTTCTAATTTGGTTTTATTACTAGTTCACTCTGTAAAATTTTGCTCTTATTATACAATAATTATTCAAGTATGTATTTTGCAGGTATATGTTTGGGTGATAGGAAGCAATTTGATCTTGCGATGTACCTGGACTTACAAGTTGTCTGCCCATCTTCGGCATAATTACCTTACTGTGTTTGCAATCACTGTTTTGGAAATGCTCCGTCGATTCCAATGGGCATTTTTCCGCGTTGAAAATGAGTGGAATAAAATGAACTCCAAGTCTAATATTCAGCTCTCTGAGAAAGACAACACAAACGAGGAAGCTCAATCACTTATTTCCAACGACCACAATGTATAGACACCACGAATCGGTCTTTTTGGTAGCAGTACGAGCCAAGGTTTAAAGTCAACTAAAATTCTTCATGAGAGATTTTGATCCATAGCTTTAAATGATGATAGCGAAATTCTTTTGTTCATATAAGACTGTTGATTAAAATCATATAAGACTGTTGATTAAAATCGTCAAAATGGATACATCTGTTCATTACGGTTTACTGTCAGTCATAGATGCAAGAAATCTATTTCCCCTACACCTACATACTAGTAATTCAGATTTCAGTCCTCAAATCTGTTTTCTGGTTCAGGACAAACCGGACAGAATTTTTAGTGTTTGAACCAGCCATTTCCTGAATTGTTGCTTTTCAAACAATACCCACTTTGAACTGAGACCCAGTCAATCCAACGGCTCAGATTCCCTCGATGCCATACACACCCTCCATCCAACCCTCCAAAATCTGTGAGTGCTAGAACACATTTCGCCATGCGCACGTGTCAAAAAAAGGAAAAGGAAAAGAAAAAAAAAAAAAACAACTCATGATTCATCCCTTCTGTTACAAAGCCAGAAATGCCCTCAAGCAAACATACAACGGGTACACCCACTTTAGAACCACTCAAAACGTGTATGACGGTGTGTCTGATGGCCTAAATGCTAGCCGCTACAGGGTACAGTACCTACCAAGGCCGGCTGCCGGAACCGAGCCAAAACGAGACAACCACACCAAGAGTGCTAACCATAATCGCTTCTGTGATGGAGAAACTAGTGGCTAGAAATGACCGGCTAGCGGATAGCTTAAGCCGCCAGTTGACTAAAGGGAATGGAGTGTTCAGTGGGTCGACTCCTATTGGTACAAGCTTGAACACATTCCATGGCGTGAGAGCACCTAATATAAGCATAGCAAAGTACTTGGAAAGGATATACAAATACACAAATTGCAGCCCGTCGTGCTTTGTGGTTGGTTATGTGTACATCGACAGACTGTTGCATAGGCACCCTGACTCTCTCGTGGTGTCGTTGAATGTGCACAGATTGCTTGTCACAAGTGTCATGGTTGCTTCCAAGACGATGGATGATGTGTGAGTCATGCTTTCCTTTCTCTTCACATCTCTTTGTTCTTAAGGCTTTCTTCAAGTATCTATTTAACTATACAGGTTTGAATGGTTTAGTTTGGTTCTTCGTATGCCGTAATTGGTTCAATTGATTTCGAATTTAAGCCATTTGGAACTTTGAAAAACTAAATTTAGAATTTGTATCACATTTTTTAAATATCAGCTTGATGTTTCAGCCCTGAAGTGACGTTGTTTTATGTAGGACATAGGGAGCTCTGTTGATTACTTGATTTTGTATGTTAACTGACTCTTGTCTTGAATTGGGGACATGTTATGCAGACACTACAATAATGCATTCTATGCTCGGGTTGGGGGAGTGAGCAATGCTGAATTGAACAGGCTCGAATTGGAACTGCTTTTCCTTCTAGATTTTGGAGTTATGGTGAGCTCTAGGGTTTTCGAGAGCTACTGCTTGCACCTGGAAAAGGAGATGCTGGTGAATGGCACAACCCAGAAGATTGAAAAGGCTTTCATCTCCAATCCTGTAGATGATGTTACTGAAATATCAGCTGAAAATACAGCGAGTTGCTCCCCGCTCTTGAGCATTGGACTATCTTGAATTTTGTTGTCTTTTATTTTTGCTTCACTTGAATGTAAAATTTGCCATTAATTCATGTTCTTCATTAAGAGTTGTCACATAATCATCCAACTTCCTTAGAAATGCGAAACTGGTCATACTACATTATTAGTTGATGTTCAATAACTACTGTTTGGGAAGGAAATATGAGGCCAATGATGAAGCGCCACGTGTCGATATTTAAAAAATTAACTTACCTCGAGTACTTTGGGTACCCTGGCTACCAAAGGTACTCCGGGGGTACCTCGGGTACACCATGTAAGGATACAAAAAGCCTTCGTAAAAATGTGAAGGGATATGTGGGCCCCAAATATCAAAAAGATCGGTTGAATATGTGTCAAAAAATAAAGAATCGGTGAGGAAATCTCGTGTTACAAAAGAGGAGACAGCCCCCTGTCACGCCAGCAAATCCGTCAAAAGTTTGATATTATGACAGTTGGGACCACCAGCTTTTCCTGCTACGCCTAGCACTTGAATATGCCACAAACTTGCTCTCCACATATATTTTTGAAACGCCTAAGCCGTCATACGCATGAAAATAAGAATATTCCTGACATGACAGCAGGGAACGCCACTAAAATAACGCCAGGTGGCACAGTGACCTAGGGTATACCATATAAATACTCATGTTTAATTTTTATCAAGTAAGTTAACACACACACACCACGAAAAACTAGGGTTTCTTCAACCTCAAAACCTCCATTATCGAGAGCTTGCAAGCTCTCAAACCTAAGATAACCCAACTCTGGCTTAGCGTCGGAGTGTGGTCGCCGGCCACCCCCGGCTCCACCTCTGACCTCTTTTTTTGGTTGTTTCGCAGGTTTAAGGGGAGTTTCACCAGCCCTCCGAACCTGAAGTCAAATCCCCTCCATATCCACAGCCATCTCAATCCTCCTCCACTCCACAAAAAGCCTAAACAGCCCGCACGCGCCGAACAAGCGAGACACCCTGCTCCCTAACAAAATATAAATTTATTGTTCTTAGTTTGGTTTTGTGGGTTTTTATTCATTGACCCAAAATCAACCGCAAACAACTATTATAGCATCTCACATACAACATTTAGTCATTAGAAGACAACAACATCAAGATTTGTGGTGATATTATTCTGCACTTTTGGAATAAGGCGACCGACGATAAATCTTGGGCGCCGAGTGTGAGAATTCGTTTCTTCATTTTATGATGCTTCCTATATGATAAAAGTGTGTGATTAGGAACTTGTATTTGTTTAATTCATAACATCTCAAGAGCATTACACAAGGAAGAAAAACCAAGAAAAGTTGAAAATTGACGACATTGATTAAAATTTCTTGTACTAATTAATCCTAGGCATTTTTCTTTGTGGTAACATGTTATTTTTAGTGGTAACTAGTTGAACTTTGTAGGAGCCAACATTATGCAGTCTTTATTTTACATCATCAAATGATTATAAATTAATTGCTATCCCCGCTTCCATTGTTTTCTTATCAAAAAAAATTTCTTATCTTACTCGTTAGCTGCATAAAAATTAACAAATTAATACATTATCATTTTTAAGTCATCAATTAAGTAAGAATATTACATTATTTAGCCAAATAACAAAATAAAGAAATATCTAAATTTCAGTTACAAAAACATATATTAAATTACAGCCAAATAAACAAAAGAATATATATTTGCACTTAGAAACAATTGATTTAAACTATTTTGTGATTTTCAATTTGTTTTTAAAAACAAAATAAAACAAAATAAAATAGAAGGAAGTAAGAAGCCAATATTTTTATTTTCAAGTGACAAAATAAAAATTCTGATTACTGTGACAGTGTAACTTGTCTTGTGTTGGCTAATAATTGCAATTAGCCAACAAATTGTCCATTCCCTTATATATATATATTTTTTTTTTCTTTTTGAATGCAATTTGCAAATGGACCTTTACAGCATCCCCACAATATTCATCTAATTAAAAAAAGATTTTTGTTTGTTTAGTATATGGGGCAAATACGTGTAAAAAATAATAAGAAAATTTTATTAATTGGGGTAAACTTCAATTCATCCCCCACCCAATAAAAATCTTCAATTTACCCTCCAAAAGAATGAAAACCTCAATTTACTTTAATTTTTTTTAGAAGATGAGCGTGAATAGCGGGTACGTTGATAAATTTGTTATTTATTTCCTTTGCAGTAAATGAGGGTAAGTTGATGTTTTCACATTTTTTAGGGGTAAATTGAAGATTTACGGGGTGTAAATTAAGTTCATGCTTCAAATAAATTCATATAGATTTGTAATATAAGATTCCGATAAAATATAAAGGTTCAAAGTTTTTTTTTTTTTGTTAGGATGCAGTTAGGCTCACCCTAAAAGAAAATGGACTTAAAATTCAAATATTACAAATAGTACTAACATAGAAATAATGATCGCTTTATCATTTTTAGTATTTCAATAGATTGCCCTCTCGTAGATTGATTCAACGATATGCATACAAAAAACAAAGCCAATTCACACACCGAGAACACATGACCTAACGTTACGTACTTATAATGAATTAATTTATTCTTTTATTAAAACATAGTTTCAATTTCATTACAATTGATTATTATTGCAAAAGCACTCATAAAAGACAAAAGAAATAACTGATTATCAAAATCATTTGCATCCCCCCGAGGGACAATAGTATTTATAGTCTCCAAGAGCATTCTTTAACTTCTCGATCAAACACTCTTCCCTTGTAAGCCCTGAGCAATCAACAATTTCAGGTGATGCTGCGGGTTTATTAGAAAATGAAGCATCTGGGTGATATCCTTAGCTAAAACGACTGGCTGTAATAAGTGTGCTTTTAGTGTTTGTCACTACAAGCAAAGCCAAAATGATGAAACTAAGACTCTTCGACATTTTCTATTTATTAAGTGAATTGTAAGCAACTTAATTAGAATTAAAGGAGATGTGTAAAAATCAGAAAGTCATGAGCCTCTATTTATATGAATGAATATTGAGAAACTTGCCACGGTGATTTTAATGGAATTGAAAGATTCCATAAATAAGGAAAATAAAACATGCTGCGTTTGTTTGCATTAACTGTTTATTTTAATATTGTATTGTATGATGAAAGCAATTTTAGTATAATTTAATTAATATTATCATTTTTAGTGTTATTATTTTGTTTAGTTTTTTACTCTTTATATCAATCGTCAAGCTATTTTTTAAGATAAAGACCCTTCACAAGTCTACATTGCCCTTCATTTGGTTTCATCAGGTGGTTCGTGCATAAGACTTTCTCATTAAATTGCAAGGAAATTATTGTAGAAAACAAAAATCAATTACATACACTTGATTAAGTTGGCTTGTATGAATGAGAAGATTGAGATAATGATAGATCAGCCCTCATGATCCATTAGTAAGATTCATTCAACAACTCTAAATAAATCATCAATGTTCCTTGCCGTTTATAGGATTTGATTTTATCATTCCATTAGATTGATTATTTTTTTTTCTATCCTATATCGAATGGCTGATAGAGCCGACCAAAAGAAAAAGGGAAAAAGGCTTGCACATATTGGGCAATCGAAAGTCTATACATTTATCCAAAAAAAATTGAAAACTTGTAGTGAATGGTGGTTGTGATAGTTGAACATCTCAACTAACAAAGTATCGCAACATACGTCTTCATCTGCTTCTTAACTCTATATACTAATGTGTTTTCCATTAGCTAAATGTTTTGGTTCAAATTAACCTTAAAATTTTTTCTTTAGTTTATATAATCAAAATCAAGAAGTTTGTCACTGTAAGTAATTGTATCATCAAATGTTCATCACGAGGCTATACACTTTTCTACTGAGGCTAACAGCCTTTGGGGCAACACATTTTCTACTACGATTGTCATGGCTACAAGCCATGAGGAGCTACCTTCTTTGCAGTGTCATCATTTGAAGCTAAGTACAGTGCCATGTCGGCATTTAAGTGAGTTATATAATTAAATTCAATGTCTTGCATGCTTTATAAATTATCATCAGGTTTTTAATTTGCAATGTTTAATAGCCAATGCAGTTGTAAGCATCTATGACTTTATGGTTATGTTTATTCCTTTCAGATAGTTTAATTAGGGGATTAGTTAATCCTTTGTATGTGGTAAGAGCTCTTGCCTAGCATACAAGGGTGGCTTTAAACATAGGTGAACCAGGCTGTTGCCTAGGGCTTTAAACATATGTTAGAATCACCCAATTGTGGTTGTCTAGGCTCTATGTGTTAAGAAGATTTTTTTCTTTCAGTATTTTCTTGATATGCTCAAATTAATAGATATTTTACGCTTCTACAAAAAAATAGATATTTTACGTTATACTTACAAGAGGAAAGCTTATTTTTAGGCCTCTTTTTAATTAATAATTATTATGTTATTAAGAATTTTGACACAAATTCTATATTCGTTAGCATTATTGCTAATACGATATGGTTAATAATATTTTTCATTTTTAGTTATTCCAAGAAAAACCATTAAAGTTTTTTTGAGTTTAAAAAAATTGATTATTCAATATACACTTTTTTGCTGAGGCTAATGGCCTTTGGGGAACACCTTTTCTGCTACGATTGTCATGGTTACAAGCCATGAGGAGCTACCTTCCTTGCAGTGTCATCATTTGAAGCTAAGCACAGTGCCATGTCGGCATTTAAGTGAGTTATATAATTAAATTCAATATCATGCTTGCTTTATAAATTATCATTAGACTTTTTAATTATCTATAGGGATTAATGTTATAAGATTTGCTACAACAATCTTAACAATGCAATTTCAGTCCAAATTAAAATAAAATAATTGATGAAATTAATAAATTCATTAAATTAAAAATGCAATAAACAAAATGCAATGAGAAAAATCTCAAGTTAAACATAAGGATGTAATCAATGGGAGAGGAATAGTTGAGTGTTTAAATTCACTTAATGGTATTGACTGTTTTTTTCAATTACAGTACTGTTGCCACAACATTTACTACAGCACTAGGCAGAATGCCTCAGGCATCCTCAATTGTCACATGTTGGATATCTTATAGCTATATACAACCTAATAGTGACTAGTTGTTATGCCAACATTAGATATAACATTATACATTCTAAGTTCCAATTGCCCTACAAGGTGAATCCCTATGTCTAGCTCTTGACTAATTTTAGATTAAGAATGACTCTATTCAAATTGAGATTAACTCAACTTGGGAAACTCAATGTAAAACCGTGTATTGTCTTGATCTGTTCCACTAAGTCAGACTTGTTTTAGGCACCTTCTTAGTGAGTATCCATTAAATGGGCGGTGAACTGAAATGGAGATTTGTAATAAGTAAAATCAAGTCAAAATCCTACAGCAGATTCTAAGCAACACACATATATAAGTCAAATAACCATTAAGCTTCTTTAACACCCAATTGCATCAAGTTTAGTTCATGATATGAGATAAAACAGGAGCAATACTCTTTTTTTTTTTTTCCCATAAAATACATTCCCATAAAGAGATAAACACAAGAAAATAAAGATGAGAAATTAAGTTCCGCTAAATCTTTGCAATCTCATCCTTCTTCTTCTTTTAAAATCCCTTCCTACAACCCTAAAATCTCTTTTATTCTTTGTTTTCTTTTGTTTCTCTGTTATTTTTCTTGAGTAACGATTCTCTCCTCTTTTTTCTTCATGTGTGCTCTTTTTATACCTTAAAATTAGGGCAACCAAAAGTATGTGGCTGTGTGTCTCCCTTTTTTGGAAACCTCGGATCGCAATCTTTTTGTGCCATCTGTTGCTGCCTTGTCAGTTAACACGCTCCTAATCTTGTCTGCAGTTGTTCCCGAATTGCTATAGCAACATCTACAACATCTTCTTTGATTCAAACTTGTTTTAATTCATCTGCAACCATGTTCTTTGTTGTCTCTGCAAGTCTACTGCTACAGTATTCCATCCTTAAAACTTGAGCTTTTTTTTTATCACCTACAATCACGCACACAATCAGAGCACAAAATGATCTAAAATAAATTAATTTATTAAAATTAAATTTAAATATATGCTCATGCATAATATAACTTAAAACTGTAATAAAAACACATCATTTACTCTCTAAGTAATATTGGTTTAAATCTAAAAATGTCATGATAACTCTCATTTCATAGAATTATCACACCCCCAAACATAAAACATAACTTGTCCTCAAGTAATAACAAGAATACTAACACTTCATTCACATAATACTAACATTTCACTTACACAATAATGCAACAAACAACTTAGCTCTGTTGACTTGCTTGCTAGGATTTATCAACCCTCAGATCTCATTCTTAAAACATGCAAAATTACCATCAACAGTTCCAATTCTAGACTTAAGTCTTATTCTATCCAAAGTGTGTGTGTGACACTTTGATCAAGTTCTAGAGTTGCTGCAACATCACACAAGCATCAAATAGAACTCAAAGATAAAATAACAGACATTTCCTTTTATGAGGGAACAAGAGTAAAAAATGGCTTCAAATTGTGCTACAACAATTATCATTTTCTTTTCATGTTTTTTTTATAAGATCATATACCTTTTAGTGTAACATTAATTTTTCATGTGAATACCTATCACTTATAATGATGACACCCAATTAGTTGACTAATGTACAGATCAAAGTTGTTACAGCACAAACATATAAGATGCTATAACTTAGTCTTTTTTTTAGACACATTTGACTCAAGGCTAAACATGAGGCTTATGAACAGACCTGATTACTCAGTATCCTAAACAAAGGACCTATCTTGCTTTTTGAGTTGCTACTGTAATGCTCAAAACTCCTGCTGTCTTTTTACTTAAGTCTGCGTATGGGGTACATAATAAGTCCTGAATACTCAGCAACTAAGTCATTGAAGCATAATTTTATTCATATCTAGCATAGTTTGTAATAATTGTGAAAAGTTTTTCAAGTTTCCCCCAAACTTGAGATATTTTTAACCTTAGACTATTGATATTTTCTATATTGCTCTACTTGGTTTTGCTACAACATATTCACAAAACTCAACTAAAGCCCAAGTGTTAAGATATAATTTAAACCTTCATTTATAAACTGTCCTCACTTGGCAGTCATTCACCTAACTTTTCATCGTTCAATTCATACTCATTGGGTTTTCTAATCCAAATACAAATGTTGGATAAATAGAGCTACACACGCAACACAAACACATACATTCATAGACACATTACACTATAACACAAACCCCTTAAACTTGAGAGGTGTTGTGTCCTCACATGCACTCAAAATAAATTAAAGACAAACATGCGTATACTTAAAATAAAGAAATGGAAAAGAAACAAGAGAAAATAAATAAAGGAAAAGAAAAGTTTTAGAAATTGCAAAGTAAAACTGGGCTAGCAGAGGATACTCTTATGTTGTTGGAAGCATTGCTGCAGCATATGCTGTAAAGAGTCACTTCTTCTTTGATCCACTTTTCAAACGCTCTTTTGGTGAACCCAATGGTCCCACAACTGGTTGTTTCTTCTTCTGGCTTTTGGTTGGACTGGTTAGAGGGGCTCTAGAAGCTTCTATAACTTTAGGCAGAGTTGGCTTTGTTTTCTTGTGAGTGCTCCCAGTACTGCAGTACCTCCAGAAGGTTGTGCTCTTTTTCTTTTGCTAAATGCCCTTAGAGTTGGGACATGAGACTCTTTGGGAGTTTTCTTTGTGGTAACTAGTGAAGGTGTTGTTGCTTCTGATTGCTCAGCAGTGATGCTCGCAATGAGTTTCCTTAAACTTCTCCTTGCTTCTTCTGTCCTTGTAGCTTTGCTAATGGCTTTCTTTAAGACTGATCAACATCTTTCTCTTCCTCTGTCTCAGACTCCTCATCGATCAAAATTTTTTCTTTTCCCTTGCTTTTGGAAGTCTCAATTGGAGGTTCCTCTTCATTTTCCTCTTTTTCTTCATCCTCTTCACTTTCTACTTCTTTCTTTGCTTTATCATCTTTAGCTGACTCTCCTTCAGTCTCTACTTCTTCACTTTCTTCTGCTGGAGTAGTCTTTTCAGCTTTCTGAAAATTAAACTGCTGCAGCAAAGACTTAGGGAAATCTATATGTTAATTGTTCAAATACATGGCAAATTGATGTTTCTGGGCTTGAAGATGTAGTAAGTAAGTCTAAAACCTTTGATTCTTCTCCTTTTGTGCTTGGACACATGCTTTCAAGCTTTCACTGAGTTCTTGCAGCATCTTTTCAATCCCTATAGCTTGCCTAATTTAGCTGCAGTAGGATGTTTTAGGGCTGCTGCAACAGTAGATTCCCCAACAATCCTTTTGAATGTCCTAGTTGTAATAGCCCCTTCATTCTTCACTGTAATACCCAAAATCTAACACGTGCGGAGCACGTGAAAAAGGAGGTTATTTACAAATCGTAATCCTTGTTCATAAATTCCCAGCTGAAATACCTTAAAATCTTTTTAAAATAAATCCATAAATACATACATCTAACACTAAATAATCTCTCTTGAAACATAAAAATAATAACAAAGGTCTCAAACTCCAAATTATAAGTTCATAACAAAGATAAATTAAATAGAAACATGAGACTATTCCTCTTCTTATTCAAATAGCAAACGGAAACGAAATCTCTAACTCCAAAGCTAAGCACACCTCTCAAAAGGAACTTAATCTGCAAAAAGTAATGACGAGGGGTGAGCCGTCAACTCGGTAAGTAAAACCATTCCTAACACACTAACCCAACTGATACAAAAAATATTGCAAGCCTTCTTTCATTTAAAACATATATTATAATTAATAAATTTCATAAAACAACATATCTCAATAAGATGACATAAATTCATGGTAATTCAGAATATCAAAAGAATAATCAATTATGAAAGCAAATCATATAACACGTACACAGAAAGCAAATAGTTAGCTCATGTCACATAGTGTCACCTATAGTCCCGGTGACCTGACCAGAAACAGAATCAGAATATCATGTGCACACTCAGAACAGAAACCAGTACTGGTCCAGACAGATATATTGTATATTACGATCAGAATCAGAATCACTATGGACAATTAGCCAAATCATTAGAAATCTCATACAATCATCAATAATTGAAATTAGACATGGGTACAAAACATTCGTATCAGATTCATAAAAGTCCATAACAATAATTTAAGCTTGCAGAATATTTTATAGACAAAATTATAAAAAGTAGTTGTGTCATAAAATAATTTACATATTGAAAAGCATTTATGAAATATTTTGTTAAAAGGATTTAGATTTGAAAACATTTTCATAAACTGACTTTGTAATGAAAATCCATTAATCTTCTAAGTAGTATAAAAACTCTTATAATAATATCAAAATAATTATATATATCCAGTATATTAGGAAAGAAGTTACTGACCTCGATTAAAGAATTTGAACTAACAAACCTCTATGCCTCTAAAATCCTCAATCACCTCCAACACCTTAACAAATATAAGATATAACTATCAATAGCTTATCCTAAGAATCTGATTTTCTAATTCATACCCTTACTAGTCTGATTCTCAGAATTTTAACTCTTAATCTAAAATTCATAATGACATAATATTCTATGGAACCATTCTGGACATCCATGGGTACCTCATACAAAATGTTCAAGAGGATCCGATACCAAAAATATTTTCAAAACTATTTATTTCTTGATGAATTTCGAAACTGTTTCACAATACATTAACTGAATAGAGAGGGTTCTGAGATTTTTATAAAATCATATACTAATCCGAAAATTATGCAATTAAAAGTGGGAATACCAGACACATGTACCAACTCATATATAAAATTTCAGAATTGTTCGAGTTCATGTAATAGTACAAATAAGTTTGTAACTATGATCATCTTGCTGGAATCACAGTTTTCCAGTGTATTAGTGTCCGATTCACAAATCCATATAAAATTGAAAACAAGGTCAAATCTTATGAAATAAATTTAATCAATAAGCACTACATGTCTAGTTTTCAGAAATATAAAGTTTTTAAGAAACTTAATTCAGAAAATATATATTTGAAATCGAGATAGCCATATTGTCCAGAATTTGTCCAGTGTGCTTAATGCAGCAAGGGTTGATTATTAAAACCCACAATAAATCAGAACCCTAATCAGAACCTAAACACACCTTAAATCATATATTATAATCTGTATCAATCTAAAATCATGTTAATATAAACCCTAGATAGAGTGATTGGAAATCTTATAGAGAATAAGGAGAGTAAACTTGCCAATTCCTTTGATTCTCTCCTAAACAAATGTTTTAATTCCTAGGTTGGATTGAAAATGAAAGGGCTAGGGGGTATTTATAGGATTTCTTAAGGCTAATGGATGGCTAGGATTTTGCCACCCTAACTCTTGATCAATTGTTGAAATTATCCTTCATAAATACCTTACTAGTTTCTAGAATTCTTATATATCTCTACAACTTCTCTTACATCATCACTTATGTCATAGATTATGTCATTGTTACTTAGTCATTGCATCATCACTTATGTTATTACTTCTCTTAGAATTAAATATTACATATTATTATTATTATTATTATTATTATTATTATTATTATTATTATTATTATTATTATTCTAATACTTAAAGGGGCTTGTTAACTCAAAATAAATTCTATTATATTTAAGTGAGAGAATTGAACCTTACATTCACACTCATCACTTGCCTCAAATTTTACCCCCGGGGCCTTACAAATGCCCGTGATAAGTGAAGAAAATAGCAAGGGAACAAACTTTTGCTTTTTTGTTGCACACTCTCTAATTTCTTGTTCAATGATCTTTCCAACATCAATGGCTAAACCCTTTACTATAGCATAAAAAAGTATGAGCCTATCTTGGGATATTATGGTCATGTGTGCAGTTGAAATCAGTCTAGATTTCAAGAATTTCACCCAAACCTTAGCAATAGGCTTTAAGTCTATCCTATTGACTACTATACCCTCCTCATTTATCCATTCATTGCTTGTTACAGTTAGGGTTTTAAAAACTTTCCCCCACTTCTTTACAGTCATGTTTTCAGCAAACTTCATATACTCACAATCAATAACAGCAGGCAAGTCATAAAAAGCATTGATAACTTGAGAATCTAGGGGTACCTGAACTTGCCTCACAAAGATGTTGTTAGGGGTGTTCAGAATCCAATCCAATTCGCTCAATCCGTCTGATCGGTGGATTTGATTGGATTAAAATTTTGAAAATTCGTAGTTGGTGGATTGGATATGGATTTAATTCTGTAAATTCGCAAAAATATGTGAATCCACAAAAATAATAAAATAATAAATATTTAATTAAAAAAATTTATAGATGTGACATTACTAATAAATAAGTAAGTATGTGACAATTTTTACATATTTATATTAACACCATAGTATTAATATACCTTGTCCATTATTCAAAAATAACATAAAATAAAAAATTCTTAAATAATTAAATATACAAATATAAATTGTAAAAATTGTAAAACAAAATAAAAAATCATAAGCGAAACAAGACATTTATCACTTAGCACCAATCCATCGACAACAACGATTTCAAACAAAAAACCCTAGCCTTTTTAAACTTCACCATCGCGAGCATAAGGCCATCAGCTTAGTAAACCTCTCCTCCAACGATTTTTGGTCTCCTTGCAAGCGGTCACCTTCTTGTACTTGCTTTGGAGGGAATCAACCTCCACGACATCTTGGGCGGCGATTCTTGGTCTCCTGCAGGCGATCAATTTCTTGTCCTTGCTTTAGTGGGAAACGACCTCCATGGGTCACGACATTTTGGGCGTGGGCATCAAATGCTGTTAGTCGACGAAGTGAACAAAGGTCTTAGTGTGTGACTTCTTCATTGTCTTCTTTGTTTAGTCCTATTGTCAAACTACTTGAAAATCACCAGCTTCTAGCTGAATGATTTCACAATCATCACACTCAAGGTCACTGCATGTACTCAATTTTGAGCTTAATTTTATTTGTTATTGCATTTAAGTTTATAGAAGATAAAATTGCAGGGAGACCAACTAGTGGAAGAGATCTATATTCATATTCAAATGAATTGTCGATATAATTAATTTTTAGCAGTAATTAATTAATGAAATGAAAACAGTTAAAAGGTAATTAATCAAGGGATTACATTCAGGTGGTTGCGCTGCTGCTTAGAAAAATAGAGTCTTCTTTGTGTTTTCAATTGATTAATTCTTTCTAATTTTCCAATCTTTCTACTTTATCATCTGACCTTGCATATTCTGGGGATGGCTGGAAAAACTGATAAGCTATCCTTTGCTCAAGACCAAGCTTGTAGTATTAAAGAGATCGACCCCTTCAATCTGCAATTTTATCTTCTAGAAACTTTAATGCAATATTTCAAAATCAATTATGAAATAAGCTTAATTTCTATTCTTCTTATTATTTTTTCATAATTAATTTTAATATTTTTTTATTTGCAGTGTAGATGACTTCTCAACTTGATAAAGGAAAGCACATAGCTGTAGATTCAGCTCCTCCAAGTTCTAAATCTTCCATGTACGCCGAATAGACCCACTACTTCAGAATCTTAGGAGCCTTTTATACAATTAAGTTCTGATCCATTACGTCCTAGATCCAAATGTCGATATTGTGGAAAAGAGTATGAATGTGGTTTTAATAAAGAAACATCTAATCTTTTGACTCACATAAAAGAGAGGTTCAAAATATACTAGTCGAGCTTGAGCGGACAAAAAACAAAAAACTTTGTCTTACTAACCAGTGAAAAGTGGAGAGTCATGTAGCCTTGTATTAACGATGTATAAAGTTGAGGCTTGTAAAGAAGCTATTGCTAAGTTTATTATATCCTCGTTATTTCATTAAATTTTTGAAGGTTTCTTACGATGCCACTTTGACATTTTCAGGTTTTTTATATGTGACATCCAATACTTTTTTACACCATTTATGTTTGATTCATACATAATTGCAAGCTTAAAGGGATAGTAAGGATTTATTTTTGAAGATATTGGCTGAGAGTATAAATAAGTATGATAAGTATTGGGGAGATTACGAAATAGTAAACCCTTATTTTTTTGTTTCTATATGGCTTGATCCTCAGCATAAAGCATGTTTTTTGAGATATTGTTTTGTAGTATTGTTTGGTGAATTTAAAGCTAATGAGCTGGTTGTTAAAGTGTGGAATAATTTATGTAGTTTATATGATGAATATAAATTGCTTTATTGTGATGATGTGAAAGTAATGGATGATGTGAATGATGAAAAGGAGTTAGATGTTGATACTGAGATTAATGTTAGGCAAGTGTTTGATTATAGTTATATAAAGATTTTAAAAGACAATACTTTTGTAGAGTGCAAAACAGAAGTGGATCTTTATTTGATGGAATCATATGAGTACCCGGAAAATGAAATTTTTGATATATTGGATTGGTGGATGATTAATTCTCCTAAATATCCAATTTTATCTTACATTGCTCGAGATATTTTGACCATGTCTGTTTCCACAGTGGCATCTAAGTCAACATTTATCACTGCTGGTTGCGCTCTTGATCCACATCGGTGCTCACTATCTACAAGGACGGTGGAGGCACTAATATGCACACAAAATTGGTTACATTCAACTCTGATAAATATGGATGAAACAATAGATGAGTTGAACATATTGAGACAGTTAAAATGTAACAACTTAACTGTAATTTTATTTATTGATTATTTTTTGACATTATATTGTTATTCTATTTTAAAAATTGACATTTTTCTTGTCTTACACGTACAGAGATTTTGGGAGCTGATAAGAACATATTTGATGAAGTTTTATAGCATTTGATGGGATAGTGAGGGTAAATATTTATTAATTTTTTTGAACAATTAATCTCTGTGTATTTTATTTTAAAACTTTAAATGTATTATTTTAGCTTTATTTAAATAGTTAATTTATTTAAATGGTTGTTCAATTTTGAATTTAATTGGTAGTAAAATTATTTTTATATTAGATTTATTTTTATTTCATTAATTCATGGATTGGATAGAATTAAAAGTTTTTAATCCGCAAACTAATTCGAAAAATAGTGGATTGGATATGAATTAAGTCAAATATGCATCCAATTCGTAGACGTATGAATTGGATTTATATTGAATTTGATCAACCTGTGGATTGAATTGGATTAAAAATTATAATCTGTAAAATCGTGGATTGAATATGAATTGATGTTCAATATGCAAAATCCAAATCGCGAACACCCTAGATGTTGTGTTGGTCTTGCTGTAACATGTTTGAGTAGAACTCCTTAATGATTGAAAGGATTGAGTCTTGAGGGTGAGCACAGAACTTGATCCATCCTCTCCGTGCTACAGCAGTATAGATATTATTCATTAGCCCAGTTGGCTGTTTTGGAAATTAGAAACCCTTTTCTTCCAAAATTTTCAGAGGCTTGATAGTTTTTTCATATTTTTCCTCGACTTTAAAGCTGTAGAAACACTCAGGATCCTTCAATTTGCCAGCATGCACTTTAATTTTTGGCATTGCTGCAACAATTCAAATTGAGTTGTGTTGTGCTAAAAAGATAAGAACGTGAAAATGAAATGTAAAGATTCTGAGAGTTACAGACGGGGAGAGAAAAAGTAATAGTGAAATAGAAATAGTAAAAGTAAATCCAAGACTTGATGACTTGGAATGAGCTCCCTTTGTTGAATTTGCTTATCATGCCATTGCTTGTTCCTCTTCTTGTAGAGTCTTGCATTTTCATAGGAGAATAACTGCGACTCTTTTAGATTACAAAGTTGTAACTTCCTCTGCTAAGCCGCAGCAATCATATCCATGTTCAATTGTTTTATTGCCCAATATGCATGGTGCTCCAGCTCTAAGGGCAAGTGAGAAACCTTTCCGTAAACAATTCTGTATGGAGACATGCCAAGTGGGGTTTTGTAAGCTATTTAGTAAGCCCATAAGGAGTTATTTGATCTAAAAGATCAATTCTTTCCATTGGGATTCACCACTTTCTCAAGAATCTTTTTTATCTCTCTATTGGGCACTTATACCTGACCACTTAATTGTGAATGATATGTTGTAACAACCTTATGCTTGACCCCATACTTAGCTAATGCTGCAGCAAATATCTTGTTACAAAAATGGGTTCCTTCATCAGTGACAATAGCTCTAAGAGTGTTAAATCTTAAGAAAATGTTCTTCTGTAAAAACTTCACCACTATCTTGGCATCACTGGTTGGCAATGTCACAGCTTCTACCCACTTGGATATATAGTTTACAGCAACTAAGATAAGTTGCCAAATGAGGGTGGAAATGATCCCATAAAGTCTATTCCCCATACATAAAAAAGTTCAACCTCCAAGATGTTGGTTAGTGGCATTTTATGCTTTTGAGAAATGTTTCCCGTTCTTTGGCACCTGTCACAACATTTAACAAACTTATAAGCATCTCTAAAAATAGAGGGCCAGTAATAACCTAATTGAAGAAATTTTGTTGTTGTTCTGTGCCCTCTAAAATGTCCACCATATGCTGCAGCATGATAAGACTGCAGAATATTTGAAATTTCTTCATCAGAAAGACATTTTCTAATCACATGGTCTGAACACATCTTGTATAAGTAAGAGTCATCCCACTGATAACTTCTGACATCATGGAGAAATCTCTTCTTCTGATGGTAGCTCAAATTAAGTGGTAGTAATCCACTCACCAAGTAATTAGCAATATTTGCATACTATGGAAATTCATATTGTTGCAACATCTATTATGTATACTGTATCATTAGCAACCGCTCATCAGGAAAAGTTTCTATTATGTCTTAGTTAGAGTGTTTGCATATGCTTCCAGCCTTGAGAGACGATCTGCTAATTGATTCTCAGTTCTTTTTATCTCCTCGATCTCTAGGTCAAACTCTTGCAGTAAAAGAATCCACCAAATCAACTTTGGTTTGTTATCTATCTTTGAAAATAAATATTTTATAACTGAGTGATCAATATAAACAGTCATCTTGGTACTAACCAAATAAGCTATGAATTTATCAAATATAAAAACAACTGCCATCAACACTTTTTCAGGGTCTTGTTGGCATAATAAATGAAGTGAAAATTCTTACCTTTCCTCTGCCCTAGCACTGCTCCAACAGACTGGTCGCTAGCATCATACATAAACTCAAATGGCATACTCCAATCGGGTGCTACAATAATTGCCACTGTAACAAGGGCTCTCTTCAACTCCATAAAAGCCTTTAAGCATTTCTCATCAAAATTAAAGGGTCTGTCATGCTCCAGCAACATGCATAAAGGTTTGGATGTTTTGGAAAAATTCTTAATAAATCTTTTATAAAACTCAGCATGTCTTAAAAACTCTTTATATCCTTAACTGAAGTAAATGGTGGAAGTTTATCAATCACATATGTTTTTGCCTTATCTGCCTATTCCTTTTTTAGAGACCATATGACTTAACACTATCCTCTCTTATACCATGAAATGACATTTTTCCCAATTCAACACTGAGTTTGTCTTTTCACATTTCTTAAGCATATTTTCTAAATTATACAAACAATTATCATATGATTCCCCAAAAACTAAAAAATCATCCATTAATACCTCAAGTGCTTGCTCAACCATATATAAAAAAATAGACATTATACACTTCTGAAAAGTTGCTGGAGTATTGCACAGGTCAAATGGCATCCTTTTGAAAGAAAATGTTCCATATGATCAAGTGAATGTTATTTTCTCCTGATCCTCTGATGTTATAGCAATCTGGTTATAGCCTGAGTATCCATCCAAGAAATAGTAATACTCTTTTCCAGTAAGTCTGTCTAGCATTTGATCTAAGAAAGGTAATGGAAAGTGATCTTTCCTTGTGGCTTTGTTTAACTTCCTATAATATATACAAACTCTCCATCTAGTTACCGTTCTTGTGGGAATGAGCTCATTCTTTTCATTTGCTACAACTATTACTTTACATTTCTTTCGAACACATTGTACTAGACTTACCCATGAGCTGTCTGATGTTGGGTAAATGATTCCGGCATCAAGCCACCTGGTAATCTTCTTCTTCACAACTTCCTTCATGATGGGATTTAATATTTTTTGTTGTTCTACTGAGTTGCTGTAGCAATCTTCCAATAAAATCTTTTGCATTCATATAGAGGGCTGATTCTTTTGATATCTGTCATGGTCCATCCAATGGCCTTCTTGTATCTCCTCAATACATCCACCAAGCTCTTCTCATGTTCTGCATTCAAAGAAGATGAAATGATTACAGGAAGTGTGTCATTGTCACCACGATAAACATATTTCAAATGTAAAGGTAAAAGTTTTAATTCTAAAAAAAAGGTGACTCAATCGAGGGAACATAAAGTTTTATTTCCCTGTTTGAAAGATCTAGAGATTTAAATTACTTGTCAGTTCTCACGGGTTGCTTCTTTTATTACCATGCTATGTCAGTTGTTTCAAGATCTTATTTTTCAAGTTCTTCAAATGTTGCAGCCTTGATTTCTTCATTGTTGCAGCAACTGTTTAATCTCTTTGTTATAGTAAAATCCACAACATTGATAAAATTACAGTTTTCAACATTGTCAGGACACTTCATGGCATCTAATACATTGAATATAACTTGCTGATCATTAATCTGCATAGTAAGTTATCCTTTTTGCACATTAATTAAAGTCTTTTATATTGCTAAGAAATGTCTGCCTAAAATGATTAGTACTTCTTTATCTACCTCAAAGTTCAGCAAATTCACTGGAAAAATAAATTTATCCACCTTTACCAATATATCTTCAATCTTGCCTTCTAGATAGGCATGTAATATGTCAGCAAGTTATAAAGTCACTATTGTTGGTTTAAGTTCTCTAACTCCCAATTGCTTGAACACTAATAAAGGTAAGAGTTTGATGCTAGCCCCCAAATCACAGAGTGCCTTACCACTGTATTTAGTTCCTATAGAGCATAGGATTGTAAAATTTCCTGAATCCTTCAGTTTCTAAGGTATCTTATTCTAAAGCACATGACTGTATTATTATGTTAGAGCAATTGTTTCAAACTCTCCAAACCTTTATTTTTCTTGTCCAAATATATCTATATGCATTTTGGATATATTATATCTATATGCAACCTAACAGTGACCAGTTGTTATGCTAACATTAGATATAATATTATGCGTTCTAGGTTTCAATTGCCCTACAAGTTGAATCCTTATATCTAGCTCTTTACTAATTTTAGATTAAACATGACCCTATTCAAATTGAGATTAATTTAATTGTCTTGATCTGTTCCACTAAGTCTGACCTTTTTGAGACCCCTTCTTATATAATATCCACTAAATGAGTGGTCAACCAAAATAAGGATTTATAATAAGTAAAATCAAGACAAAATGTTATAGCAGATTCTGATCAACACACATATATAAGTCAAATAACCATTAAGCTTGTTTAACACCTAACTGCATCAAAGTTTAATTTATGATATGCAATAAAATAATAGTAGCAATAATTTTTTCCATCGAATACATTCCCATAAAGAGATAAAAATAAGAAAATAAAGATGAGGAATTGAGTTCCACTAAATCTTTGCAATCCCTCCTTCTTTTTATTTTGGAATCCCTTGCTGCAGCGCTCAAATCTCTCTTATTGTCTGTTTTTCTTTGTTTTCTTTGTCATTTTTCTTGAGTGACGGCTTTCTCCTCTTTTTTTCTTTCATGCGTGCTCTTTTTCAATCTTGAAATTAAGGCAACCAAAAGCATATTGTCATGTTTCTATTTTTTTGGAAACCTCGGATCACAATCATTTTATGTCGTCGGTCATAACCATGTCAGTTAACACACGTGCAATCTTGTCTGCAATTGCTCCTAGATTGCTGCAACAACGTCTATAACACCTCTTTTGATTCAGACTTATTTTAGTTCATCTGCAGCCAAGTTCTTTGTCAACTCTGCAAGTCTGCTGCTGCAGCATTCCATCTTAAAAGCTTGAGCTTTTTTTTTATCACCTACAATCACGGACACAATCAGAGCAATAAGTGATCTAAAACAAAATCACTTCATTAAAAATGAACTTAAACAGATGCTCATGCAAAATATAACTAAAAATGTAATAAAAACACATCATTTACTCTCTAAGTAATATTGGTTTAAGTCTAAAAATGCCATGATAACTCTCATTTCATAAAGTTATTAGAAAAATAAAAATCAATTACATACACTTGGGTTAAGTTAGCTTGTATGAATGAGGAGATTCAAATAATGATAGATAAGCCCCCATGATCCATTAGTAAGATTCATTCAACAACTCTAAATAGATCATCAATGTTTCTTACTGTTTATAGGATTTGATTTTATCATTCCATTAGTTGATTCAAATTTTTCCATATTGTATCAAATGACTGATAGAGTTGACCAAAAAACAAAAAAAGGCTTGCACATATTGGGCAATCAAAAGTCCATACATATAGCTAAAAAAATTGAAAACTTGTAGTGAATGGTGGTGGTGATAGTTGAGCATTTCAACTAACCAATTATCGCAACATACGTGTTCATCTGCCTTCATAACTCTTATTCATAATGAATTAATTTCTTATTTTATTAAAACACAGTTTCAATTTCACTGCAATTGATTATTGTTGCAAAAGCACTCATAAAAGATAAACGAAATAACTGATTATCAAAATCATTTGCATCCCCCCGGGGGACAGTAGTAGATATAGTCTGCAAGAGCTTTCTTTAACTTCTCGATCAAACACTCTTCCCTTGTAAGCCCTGAGCAATCAACAATTTCAGGTGATGCTGCGGGATTATTAGAAAATAAAGCATTTGGGTGATATCCTTGGCTAAAACGACTGGCTGTAATAAGTGTGCTTTCAGTGTTTGCCACTACAAGTAAAGCCAAGATGATGAAACTAAGACTCTTCGACATTTTGTATTTATTAAGTGAATTGTATGCAACTTAATAAGAATTAAAGAAGATGTGTGAAATTCAGAAAGTCATGAGCCTCTATTTATATGAATGAATATTGAGAATCTCGCTACAATGACTTTAATGGAATTGAAAGATTCCATAAATAAGAAAAATAAAACATGCTGCGTTTGTTTGCATTAACTGTTGATTTTAATATCGTGTCGCATTATGAAGGCAATTTCAGTATACATTTAATTAATGTTATCGTTTTTAGTGTGATTATTTTGTTTAGTTTATTATTAGATTTTTTTCTCTTTATATCAATTGTGAAGCTATTTTCTAATATAAAGACCCTCTCAAAGTCTACATTGCCCTTCATTTGGTTTCATTGGGTGATTCGTGCATAAGATTATCTTATTAAATTGCAAGGAAATTTTTAAAGAAAACAAAAATCAATTATTTACACTTGGTCAAGTTGGCTTGTATGAACGAGGAGGTTGAGATAATGATAGATCAGCCCTCATGATCCATTAGTAAGATTAATTCAACAACTCTAAATAGATCAACAATGTTCCTTACCGTTTATAGGATTTGATTTTATCATTCCATTAGATTGATTCAATTTTTTTCCCTATTGTATCAAATGACTAATAGAGTCGACTAAAAAACAAAAAAGGCTTGCACATATTGGGCAATCAAAAGTCTATACATATAGCTAAAAAAATTGAAAACTTGTAGTGAATGGTGGTGGTGATAGTTGAGCATTTCAACTAACAAATTATCGCAACATACGTGTTCATCTGCCTTCATAACTCTATGTACTCTTGTGTTTTCCATTAGCTAAATGTTTATATTCAAATTAACCTTAAACTTTTTCCTGTAGTTTATATAACTCTCATTTGCCAACTCATCAAGTTTGTCACCATAAGTAATTGTGCTATCAAATGCTCATCATGAGGCTATACACTTTTCTACTGAAGCTAATGGCCTTTGGGGCAACCTTCTCTGCTACAATTGTCGTGGCTACAAGCCATGAGGCAACTACCTTCTTTGCAGTGTCATCATTTTAAGCTAAGTACAGTGCCATGCTGCCATTTAAGTGGGTTATATAATTAAATTCAATGTCATGCATGCTTTATAAATTATGATCAGGTTTTTTAACTTGCGTTTTTTAATAGCAAATGAAGTTGTAAGCATCTACCGCTTTATGGTTCTGTTTATTATTTTCAGATAGTCTGATTTGGCAATTAGTTAATCCTTTGCATGTGGTAAGAGCCTATTGCCCATCTTACAGGGGTGGCTTTAAACATAGGTGACCCAGGTTGCTGTCTAGGGCCCCATATGTTAGAATAGCCCAATTATGGTTGTCTCGTCTCTATATGTTAAGAAGAATTTTGTTTTAGTATTTTCTTGATATGGTCAAATTAATAGATATCTTAGATTATACTTACAATAAGAAAGCTTATTTTTCAGGCCACTTTTTTATTAATAATTATCCTATTATTAAGATTTTTTACACAAATTCAATATTTGATAGCATTATTGCTAAAGAGCTATAGTTAATAATGTTTTTCGCTATTAGTTATTTCAAGAAAAACCACAACATTTTTGTGAGTTTAAAAAAATTATTATTTAACATATAAAATTCCTTGCGCCTTTCTCTATAAGGAAAATTGTTATGTTTATTTGCTCATTTTTAAGTAAAATAAAATATTTTCTTCAAATAATAATTTTGAAACAAGTAAAAACAAAAATATTTTCTTGGCTATTTTTCTTTTTGAAATTTCTTACTGCCTTGTTGATTATTAGTACTCAAGTTGTCAAAAATTGATTGCATTTTAAGATATTTTATGTTTCTTTAATTGTTAAAACTGAAAGGCCTTGTAAAACAATTTTTGCCCAAGGTCCCAAGTAATTTAGAACCTACTCTGCGTAGCATAAAGCTAGTAACGTTATCAATAAATCAAAATTGAGATTGTATAAGTCTTATTGATTTTGTTCAATGCTCTGGGTGGCTGGGTTTCACAGTGTTGCTCATATCAAGCATATTTGCTACCTTGGCAATAGCTCAAGTGGGCAAAAAGCAAATTCATCAGTACGCTAGCTACTAGTTTGCCTCCAAGTACCCCACTACTGTGATCAAATTATGGGAGCATTAACTGCTGGCTTCATTGGACTCATTATCTATTTGCTATTGCTTCTCTATTCAATCTACACAAGAATGCTTAATCCCTTACTTGTTCAAATGACTAGATTCGTTGTCTCATGTCCTTTTGGTCGCCTAGTTTGAGAATTTGTTTATTCTTTTTATGATGCTTCATGTACGATAAAAGTGTGTGATTGGGAACTTGTATTTTCAAGAGCATTACAGAACAAAGGCAAACCAAGAAAAGATAAAAACTAATGACATTGATTAAAATTCCGTGTGCTAATTAATCCTACATGTTATTCTTAGTGGTAACTACATTCGGGTCTTGAACTTTGTAGGAGCTAACATTATGCAGTCTTTATTTTGCATCATCAAATGATTAATCTTAATTGCTATCTTTACTTTCATTATTTTCTTATCAAAAATTTTTTTTCTTCTCTTACTAATTAGCTGCATAAAAATTAACAAACTAATACATTATAATTTTTAAGTCATCAATTAAGTAAGCATTTTAGATTATTCAGCCAAATAACAAAAATAAAGAAATATCTAAATTTCATTTACAAAAACGTATATTAAATTAAAGCCAAACTAGCCATCTCAAATAAATAAAAGAATATATATTTGCATTTAAAAACAATTGATTTAAACCATTTTGTGATTTAAAAAAAAAAGAATGAAATAAAACAATTTAAAATAGACGAAAGTAAAAAGCCAATATTTTTATTTTCAAGTGACAAACTAAAAATTCAAATTACTGTGACAGTGTGACTTGTGTTGTGCTGCCCAATAATTGTAACTAGCCAACAAATTGTCGATTTCCTTGTATAATTTTTTTTCCTTTTTGCATGTGATTTGCAAAAAGACCTTCACATCATCACCACAATATTCGTCTAATTAAAGAAAGTTTTTTGTTTGTTTAGTATACGGGACAAATAAGTGTCAAAACAAAAAGAAAAAATTTATTATTTGGGGGTAAACTTCAATTCATCCCCATCTCAATAAAAATCTTCAATTTACACTCCAAAAGTTTGAAAATGTTAATTTACATTAATTTTAGTTCAGAAGATGAACGTAAATAGCGGGCACGTTCATAAATTTTCTATTCATTTTCTTACCAGTAAATGAGGGTACGTTGATGTTTTCACATTTTTTAGGGGTAAATTAAAGATTCACGGGGCGTAAATTGAAGTTTACCCTACAAATAAATTCAGACAGTTTTGTAATATAAGATTTCAATAAAAAATAAAAGTTTAATTTTTTTTTTTTGGTTCGGATGCAATTAGCCTCACCCTAAAAGAAAATTGACTTAAAATTCAAATATCACAAATGTACTAAGATAGTAATAATGACCGCTTGATCATTATTAGTATTTCAATAGATTGCCTTCTCGTAGATTGATTCAACGATATGTATACAACAAAACAAAGCAAATTCACACACCAAAAACACAAGACATAACATTGCGTACTCATAATGAATTAATTTCTTATTTTATTAAAACACAGTTTCAATTTCACTGCAATTGATTATTGTTGCAAAAGCACTCATAAAAGATAAACGAAATAACTGATTATCAAAATCATTTGCATCCCCCCGGGGGACAGTAGTAGATATAGTCTGCAAGAGCTTTCTTTAACTTCTCGATCAAACACTCTTCCCTTGTAAGCCCTGAGCAATCAACAATTTCAGGTGATGCTGCGGGATTATTAGAAAATAAAGCATTTGGGTGATATCCTTGGCTAAAACGACTGGCTGTAATAAGTGTGCTTTCAGTGTTTGCCACTACAAGTAAAGCCAAGATGATGAAACTAAGACTCTTCGACATTTTCTATTTATTAAGTGAATTGTATGCAACTTAATAAGAATTAAAGAAGATGTGTGAAATTCAGAAAGTCATGAGCCTCTATTTATATGAATGAATATTGAGAATCTCGCTACAATGACTTTAATGGAATTGAAAGATTCCATAAATAAGAAAAATAAAACATGCTGCGTTTGTTTGCATTAACTGTTGATTTTAATATCGTGTCGCATTATGAAGGCAATTTCAGTATACATTTAATTAATGTTATCGTTTTTAGTGTGATTATTTTGTTTAGTTTATTATTAGATTTTTTTCTCTTTATATCAATTGTGAAGCTATTTTCTAATATAAAGACCCTCTCAAAGTCTACATTGCCCTTCATTTGGTTTCATTGGGTGATTCGTGCATAAGATTATCTTATTAAATTGCAAGGAAATTTTTAAAGAAAACAAAAATCAATTATTTACACTTGGTCAAGTTGGCTTGTATGAACGAGGAGGTTGAGATAATGATAGATCAGCCCTCATGATCCATTAGTAAGATTAATTCAACAACTCTAAATAGATCAACAATGTTCCTTACCGTTTATAGGATTTGATTTTATCATTCCATTAGATTGATTCAATTTTTTTCCCTATTGTATCAAATGACTAATAGAGTCGACTAAAAAACAAAAAAGGCTTGCACATATTGGGCAATCAAAAGTCTATACATATAGCTAAAAAAATTGAAAACTTGTAGTGAATGGTAACTTGTATTATCAAGAGCATTACAGAACATAGACAAACCAAGAAAAGATAAAAACTAATGACATTGATTAAAATTCCGTGTGCTAATTAATCTTACATGTTATTCTTAGTGGTAACTACATTCGGGTCTTGAACTTTGTAGGAGCTAACATCATGGAGTCTTTATTTTGCATCATCAAATGATTAATCTTAATTGCTATCTTTAATTTCATTATTTTCTTATCAAAAAAAAATTTCTTATCTTACTAATTAGCTGCATAAAAATTAACAAACTAATACATTATCATTTTTAAGTCATCAATTAAGTAAGAATTTTAGATTATTCAGCCAAATAACAAAAATAAAGAAATATCTAAATTTCAGTTACAAAAACGTATATTAAATTAAAGCCAAACTAGCCATCTCAAATAAATAAAAGAATATATATTTGCATTTAAAAACAATTGATTTAAACCATTTTGTGATTTAAAAAATTAAAATGAAATAAAACAATTTAAAATAGACGAAAGTAAAAAGCCAATATTTTTATTTTCAAGTGACAAACTAAAAATTCTAATTACTGTGACAATGTGACTTGTGTTGTGCTGCCCAATAATTGTAACTAGCCAACAAATTGTCGATTTCCTTGTATAATTTTTTTTCCTTTTTGCATGTGATTTGCAAAAAGACCTTCACAGCATCACCACAATATTCGTCTAATTAAAGAAAGTTTTTTGTTTGTTTAGTATACGGGACAAATAAGTGTCAAAACAAAAAGAAAAAATTTATTATTTGGGGGTAAACTTCAATTCATCCCCATCTCAATAAAAATCTTCAATTTACACTCCAAAAGTTTGAAAATGTTAATTTACATTAATTTTAGTTCAGAAGATGAACGTAAATAGCGGGCACGTTCATAAATTTTCTATTCATTTTCTTACCAGTAAATGAGGGTACGTTGATGTTTTCACATTTTTTAGGGGTAAATTAAAGATTCACGGGGCGTAAATTGAAGTTTACCCTACAAATAAATTCAGACAGTTTTGTAATATAAGATTTCAATAAAAAATAAAAGTTTAATTTTTTTTTTTTGGTTCGGATGCAATTAGCCTCACCCTAAAAGAAAATTGACTTAAAATTCAAATATCACAAATGTACTAAGATAGTAATAATGACCGCTTGATCATTATTAGTATTTCAATAGATTGCCTTCTCGTAGATTGATTCAACGATATGTATACAACAAAACAAAGCAAATTCACACACCAAAAACACAAGACATAACATTGCGTACTCATAATGAATTAATTTCTTATTTTATTAAAACACAGTTTCAATTTCACTGCAATTGATTATTGTTGCAAAAGCACTCATAAAAGATAAACGAAATAACTGATTATCAAAATCATTTGCATCCCCCCGGGGGACAGTAGTAGATATAGTCTGCAAGAGCTTTCTTTAACTTCTCGATCAAACACTCTTCCCTTGTAAGCCCTGAGCAATCAACAATTTCAGGTGATGCTGCGGGATTATTAGAAAATAAAGCATTTGGGTGATATCCTTGGCTAAAACGACTGGCTGTAATAAGTGTGCTTTCAGTGTTTGCCACTACAAGTAAAGCCAAGATGATGAAACTAAGACTCTTCGACATTTTGTATTTATTAAGTGAATTGTATGCAACTTAATAAGAATTAAAGAAGATGTGTGAAATTCAGAAAGTCATGAGCCTCTATTTATATGAATGAATATTGAGAATCTCGCTACAATGACTTTAATGGAATTGAAAGATTCCATAAATAAGAAAAATAAAACATGCTGCGTTTGTTTGCATTAACTGTTGATTTTAATATCGTGTCGCATTATGAAGGCAATTTCAGTATACATTTAATTAATGTTATCGTTTTTAGTGTGATTATTTTGTTTAGTTTATTATTAGATTTTTTTCTCTTTATATCAATTGTGAAGCTATTTTCTAATATAAAGACCCTCTCAAAGTCTACATTGCCCTTCATTTGGTTTCATTGGGTGATTCGTGCATAAGATTATCTTATTAAATTGCAAGGAAATTTTTAAAGAAAACAAAAATCAATTATTTACACTTGGTCAAGTTGGCTTGTATGAACGAGGAGGTTGAGATAATGATAGATCAGCCCTCATGATCCATTAGTAAGATTAATTCAACAACTCTAAATAGATCAACAATGTTCCTTACCGTTTATAGGATTTGATTTTATCATTCCATTAGATTGATTCAATTTTTTTCCCTATTGTATCAAATGACTAATAGAGTCGACTAAAAAACAAAAAAGGCTTGCACATATTGGGCAATCAAAAGTCTATACATATAGCTAAAAAAATTGAAAACTTGTAGTGAATGGTAACTTGTATTATCAAGAGCATTACAGAACATAGACAAACCAAGAAAAGATAAAAACTAATGACATTGATTAAAATTCCGTGTGCTAATTAATCTTACATGTTATTCTTAGTGGTAACTACATTCGGGTCTTGAACTTTGTAGGAGCTAACATCATGGAGTCTTTATTTTGCATCATCAAATGATTAATCTTAATTGCTATCTTTAATTTCATTATTTTCTTATCAAAAAAAAATTTCTTATCTTACTAATTAGCTGCATAAAAATTAACAAACTAATACATTATCATTTTTAAGTCATCAATTAAGTAAGAATTTTAGATTATTCAGCCAAATAACAAAAATAAAGAAATATCTAAATTTCAGTTACAAAAACGTATATTAAATTAAAGCCAAACTAGCCATCTCAAATAAATAAAAGAATATATATTTGCATTTAAAAACAATTGATTTAAACCATTTTGTGATTTAAAAAATTAAAATGAAATAAAACAATTTAAAATAGACGAAAGTAAAAAGCCAATATTTTTATTTTCAAGTGACAAACTAAAAATTCTAATTACTGTGACAATGTGACTTGTGTTGTGCTGCCCAATAATTGTAACTAGCCAACAAATTGTCGATTTCCTTGTATAATTTTTTTTCCTTTTTGCATGTGATTTGCAAAAAGACCTTCACAGCATCACCACAATATTCGTCTAATTAAAGAAAGTTTTTTGTTTGTTTAGTATACGGGACAAATAAGTGTCAAAACAAAAAGAAAAAATTTATTATTTGGGGGTAAACTTCAATTCATCCCCATCTCAATAAAAATCTTCAATTTACACTCCAAAAGTTTGAAAATGTTAATTTACATTAATTTTAGTTCAGAAGATGAACGTAAATAGCGGGCACGTTCATAAATTTTCTATTCATTTTCTTACCAGTAAATGAGGGTACGTTGATGTTTTCACATTTTTTAGGGGTAAATTAAAGATTCACGGGGCGTAAATTGAAGTTTACCCTACAAATAAATTCAGACAGTTTTGTAATATAAGATTTCAATAAAAAATAAAAGTTTAATTTTTTTTTTTTTGGTTCGGATGCAATTAGCCTCACCCTAAAAGAAAATTGACTTAAAATTCAAATATCACAAATGTACTAAGATAGTAATAATGACCGCTTGATCATTATTAGTATTTCAATAGATTGCCTTCTCGTAGATTGATTCAACGATATGTATACAACAAAACAAAGCAAATTCACACACCAAAAACACAAGACATAACATTGCGTACTCATAATGAATTAATTTCTTATTTTATTAAAACACAGTTTCAATTTCACTGCAATTGATTATTGTTGCAAAAGCACTCATAAAAGATAAACGAAATAACTGATTATCAAAATCATTTGCATCCCCCCGGGGGACAGTAGTAGATATAGTCTGCAAGAGCTTTCTTTAACTTCTCGATCAAACACTCTTCCCTTGTAAGCCCTGAGCAATCAACAATTTCAGGTGATGCTGCGGGATTATTAGAAAATAAAGCATTTGGGTGATATCCTTGGCTAAAACGACTGGCTGTAATAAGTGTGCTTTCAGTGTTTGCCACTACAAGTAAAGCCAAGATGATGAAACTAAGACTCTTCGACATTTTGTATTTATTAAGTGAATTGTATGCAACTTAATAAGAATTAAAGAAGATGTGTGAAATTCAGAAAGTCATGAGCCTCTATTTATATGAATGAATATTGAGAATCTCGCTACAATGACTTTAATGGAATTGAAAGATTCCATAAATAAGAAAAATAAAACATGCTGCGTTTGTTTGCATTAACTGTTGATTTTAATATCGTGTCGCATTATGAAGGCAATTTCAGTATACATTTAATTAATGTTATCGTTTTTAGTGTGATTATTTTGTTTAGTTTATTATTAGATTTTTTTCTCTTTATATCAATTGTGAAGCTATTTTCTAATATAAAGACCCTCTCAAAGTCTACATTGCCCTTCATTTGGTTTCATTGGGTGATTCGTGCATAAGATTATCTTATTAAATTGCAAGGAAATTTTTAAAGAAAACAAAAATCAATTATTTACACTTGGTCAAGTTGGCTTGTATGAACGAGGAGGTTGAGATAATGATAGATCAGCCCTCATGATCCATTAGTAAGATTAATTCAACAACTCTAAATAGATCAACAATGTTCCTTACCGTTTATAGGATTTGATTTTATCATTCCATTAGATTGATTCAATTTTTTTCCCTATTGTATCAAATGACTAATAGAGTCGACTAAAAAACAAAAAAGGCTTGCACATATTGGGCAATCAAAAGTCTATACATATAGCTAAAAAAATTGAAAACTTGTAGTGAATGGTAACTTGTATTATCAAGAGCATTACAGAACATAGACAAACCAAGAAAAGATAAAAACTAATGACATTGATTAAAATTCCGTGTGCTAATTAATCTTACATGTTATTCTTAGTGGTAACTACATTCGGGTCTTGAACTTTGTAGGAGCTAACATCATGGAGTCTTTATTTTGCATCATCAAATGATTAATCTTAATTGCTATCTTTAATTTCATTATTTTCTTATCAAAAAAAAATTTCTTATCTTACTAATTAGCTGCATAAAAATTAACAAACTAATACATTATCATTTTTAAGTCATCAATTAAGTAAGAATTTTAGATTATTCAGCCAAATAACAAAAATAAAGAAATATCTAAATTTCAGTTACAAAAACGTATATTAAATTAAAGCCAAACTAGCCATCTCAAATAAATAAAAGAATATATATTTGCATTTAAAAACAATTGATTTAAACCATTTTGTGATTTAAAAAATTAAAATGAAATAAAACAATTTAAAATAGACGAAAGTAAAAAGCCAATATTTTTATTTTCAAGTGACAAACTAAAAATTCTAATTACTGTGACAATGTGACTTGTGTTGTGCTGCCCAATAATTGTAACTAGCCAACAAATTGTCGATTTCCTTGTATAATTTTTTTTCCTTTTTGCATGTGATTTGCAAAAAGACCTTCACAGCATCACCACAATATTCGTCTAATTAAAGAAAGTTTTTTGTTTGTTTAGTATACGGGACAAATAAGTGTCAAAACAAAAAGAAAAAATTTATTATTTGGGGGTAAACTTCAATTCATCCCCATCTCAATAAAAATCTTCAATTTACACTCCAAAAGTTTGAAAATGTTAATTTACATTAATTTTAGTTCAGAAGATGAACGTAAATAGCGGGCACGTTCATAAATTTTCTATTCATTTTCTTACCAGTAAATGAGGGTACGTTGATGTTTTCACATTTTTTAGGGGTAAATTAAAGATTCACGGGGAGTAAATTGAAGTTTACCCTACAAATAAATTCAGACAGTTTTGTAATATAAGATTTCAATAAAAAATAAAAGTTTAATTTTTTTTTTTTTGGTTCGGATGCAATTAGCCTCACCCTAAAAGAAAATTGACTTAAAATTCAAATATCACAAATGTACTAAGATAGTAATAATGACCGCTTGATCATTATTAGTATTTCAATAGATTGCCTTCTCGTAGATTGATTCAACGATATGTATACAACAAAACAAAGCAAATTCACACACCAAAAACACAAGACATAACATTGCGTACTCATAATGAATTAATTTCTTATTTTATTAAAACACAGTTTCAATTTCACTGCAATTGATTATTGTTGCAAAAGCACTCATAAAAGATAAACGAAATAACTGATTATCAAAATCATTTGCATCCCCCCGGGGGACAGTAGTAGATATAGTCTGCAAGAGCTTTCTTTAACTTCTCGATCAAACACTCTTCCCTTGTAAGCCCTGAGCAATCAACAATTTCAGGTGATGCTGCGGGATTATTAGAAAATAAAGCATTTGGGTGATATCCTTGGCTAAAACGACTGGCTGTAATAAGTGTGCTTTCAGTGTTTGCCACTACAAGTAAAGCCAAGATGATGAAACTAAGACTCTTCGACATTTTGTATTTATTAAGTGAATTGTATGCAACTTAATAAGAATTAAAGAAGATGTGTGAAATTCAGAAAGTCATGAGCCTCTATTTATATGAATGAATATTGAGAATCTCGCTACAATGACTTTAATGGAATTGAAAGATTCCATAAATAAGAAAAATAAAACATGCTGCGTTTGTTTGCATTAACTGTTGATTTTAATATCGTGTCGCATTATGAAGGCAATTTCAGTATACATTTAATTAATGTTATCGTTTTTAGTGTGATTATTTTGTTTAGTTTATTATTAGATTTTTTTCTCTTTATATCAATTGTGAAGCTATTTTCTAATATAAAGACCCTCTCAAAGTCTACATTGCCCTTCATTTGGTTTCATTGGGTGATTCGTGCATAAGATTATCTTATTAAATTGCAAGGAAATTTTTAAAGAAAACAAAAATCAATTATTTACACTTGGTCAAGTTGGCTTGTATGAACGAGGAGGTTGAGATAATGATAGATCAGCCCTCATGATCCATTAGTAAGATTAATTCAACAACTCTAAATAGATCAACAATGTTCCTTACCGTTTATAGGATTTGATTTTATCATTCCATTAGATTGATTCAATTTTTTTCCCTATTGTATCAAATGACTAATAGAGTCGACTAAAAAACAAAAAAGGCTTGCACATATTGGGCAATCAAAAGTCTATACATATAGCTAAAAAAATTGAAAACTTGTAGTGAATGGTAACTTGTATTATCAAGAGCATTACAGAACATAGACAAACCAAGAAAAGATAAAAACTAATGACATTGATTAAAATTCCGTGTGCTAATTAATCTTACATGTTATTCTTAGTGGTAACTACATTCGGGTCTTGAACTTTGTAGGAGCTAACATCATGGAGTCTTTATTTTGCATCATCAAATGATTAATCTTAATTGCTATCTTTAATTTCATTATTTTCTTATCAAAAAAAAATTTCTTATCTTACTAATTAGCTGAATAAAAATTAACAAACTAATACATTATCATTTTTAAGTCATCAATTAAGTAAGAATTTTAGATTATTCAGCCAAATAACAAAAATAAAGAAATATCTAAATTTCAGTTACAAAAACGTATATTAAATTAAAGCCAAACTAGCCATCTCAAATAAATAAAAGAATATATATTTGCATTTAAAAACAATTGATTTAAACCATTTTGTGATTTAAAAAATTAAAATGAAATAAAACAATTTAAAATAGACGAAAGTAAAAAGCCAATATTTTTATTTTCAAGTGACAAACTAAAAATTCTAATTACTGTGACAATGTGACTTGTGTTGTGCTGCCCAATAATTGTAACTAGCCAACAAATTGTCGATTTCCTTGTATAATTTTTTTTCCTTTTTGCATGTGATTTGCAAAAAGACCTTCACAGCATCACCACAATATTCGTCTAATTAAAGAAAGTTTTTTGTTTGTTTAGTATACGGGACAAATAAGTGTCAAAACAAAAAGAAAAAATTTATTATTTGGGGGTAAACTTCAATTCATCCCCATCTCAATAAAAATCTTCAATTTACACTCCAAAAGTTTGAAAATGTTAATTTACATTAATTTTAGTTCAGAAGATGAACGTAAATAGCGGGCACGTTCATAAATTTTCTATTCATTTTCTTACCAGTAAATGAGGGTACGTTGATGTTTTCACATTTTTTAGGGGTAAATTAAAGATTCACGGGGCGTAAATTGAAGTTTACCCTACAAATAAATTCAGACAGTTTTGTAATATAAGATTTCAATAAAAAAGAAAAGTTTAATTTTTTTTTTTTTGGTTCGGATGCAATTAGCCTCACCCTAAAAGAAAATTGACTTAAAATTCAAATATCACAAATGTACTAAGATAGTAATAATGACCGCTTGATCATTATTAGTATTTCAATAGATTGCCTTCTCGTAGATTGATTCAACGATATGTATACAACAAAACAAAGCAAATTCACACACCAAAAACACAAGACATAACATTGCGTACTCATAATGAATTAATTTCTTATTTTATTAAAACACAGTTTCAATTTCACTGCAATTGATTATTGTTGCAAAAGCACTCATAAAAGATAAACGAAATAACTGATTATCAAAATCATTTGCATCCCCCCGGGGGACAGTAGTAGATATAGTCTGCAAGAGCTTTCTTTAACTTCTCGATCAAACACTCTTCCCTTGTAAGCCCTGAGCAATCAACAATTTCAGGTGATGCTGCGGGATTATTAGAAAATAAAGCATTTGGGTGATATCCTTGGCTAAAACGACTGGCTGTAATAAGTGTGCTTTCAGTGTTTGCCACTACAAGTAAAGCCAAGATGATGAAACTAAGACTCTTCGACATTTTCTATTTATTAAGTGAATTGAATGCAACTTAATAAGAATTAAAGAAGATGTGTGAAATTCAGAAAGTCATGAGCCTCTATTTATATGAATGAATATTGAGAATCTCGCTACAATGACTTTAATGGAATTGAAAGATTCCATAAATAAGAAAAATAAAACATGCTGCGTTTGTTTGCATTAACTGTTGATTTTAATATCGTGTCGCATTATGAAGGCAATTTCAGTATACATTTAATTAATGTTATCGTTTTTAGTGTGATTATTTTGTTTAGTTTATTATTAGATTTTTTTCTCTTTATATCAATTGTGAAGCTATTTTCTAATATAAAGACCCTCTCAAAGTCTACATTGCCCTTCATTTGGTTTCATTGGGTGATTCGTGCATAAGATTATCTTATTAAATTGCAAGGAAATTTTTAAAGAAAACAAAAATCAATTATTTACACTTGGTCAAGTTGGCTTGTATGAACGAGGAGGTTGAGATAATGATAGATCAGCCCTCATGATCCATTAGTAAGATTAATTCAACAACTCTAAATAGATCAACAATGTTCCTTACCGTTTATAGGATTTGATTTTATCATTCCATTAGATTGATTCAATTTTTTTCCCTATTGTATCAAATGACTAATAGAGTCGACTAAAAAACAAAAAAGGCTTGCACATATTGGGCAATCAAAAGTCTATACATATAGCTAAAAAAATTGAAAACTTGTAGTGAATGGTAACTTGTATTATCAAGAGCATTACAGAACATAGACAAACCAAGAAAAGATAAAAACTAATGACATTGATTAAAATTCCGTGTGCTAATTAATCTTACATGTTATTCTTAGTGGTAACTACATTCGGGTCTTGAACTTTGTAGGAGCTAACATCATGGAGTCTTTATTTTGCATCATCAAATGATTAATCTTAATTGCTATCTTTAATTTCATTATTTTCTTATCAAAAAAAAATTTCTTATCTTACTAATTAGCTGAATAAAAATTAACAAACTAATACATTATCATTTTTAAGTCATCAATTAAGTAAGAATTTTAGATTATTCAGCCAAATAACAAAAATAAAGAAATATCTAAATTTCAGTTACAAAAACGTATATTAAATTAAAGCCAAACTAGCCATCTCAAATAAATAAAAGAATATATATTTGCATTTAAAAACAATTGATTTAAACCATTTTGTGATTTAAAAAATTAAAATGAAATAAAACAATTTAAAATAGACGAAAGTAAAAAGCCAATATTTTTATTTTCAAGTGACAAACTAAAAATTCTAATTACTGTGACAATGTGACTTGTGTTGTGCTGCCCAATAATTGTAACTAGCCAACAAATTGTCGATTTCCTTGTATAATTTTTTTTCCTTTTTGCATGTGATTTGCAAAAAGACCTTCACAGCATCACCACAATATTCGTCTAATTAAAGAAAGTTTTTTGTTTGTTTAGTATACGGGACAAATAAGTGTCAAAACAAAAAGAAAAAATTTATTATTTGGGGGTAAACTTCAATTCATCCCCATCTCAATAAAAATCTTCAATTTACACTCCAAAAGTTTGAAAATGTTAATTTACATTAATTTTAGTTCAGAAGATGAACGTAAATAGCGGGCACGTTCATAAATTTTCTATTCATTTTCTTACCAGTAAATGAGGGTACGTTGATGTTTTCACATTTTTTAGGGGTAAATTAAAGATTCACGGGGCGTAAATTGAAGTTTACCCTACAAATAAATTCAGACAGTTTTGTAATATAAGATTTCAATAAAAAAGAAAAGTTTAATTTTTTTTTTTTTGGTTCGGATGCAATTAGCCTCACCCTAAAAGAAAATTGACTTAAAATTCAAATATCACAAATGTACTAAGATAGTAATAATGACCGCTTGATCATTATTAGTATTTCAATAGATTGCCTTCTCGTAGATTGATTCAACGATATGTATACAACAAAACAAAGCAAATTCACACACCAAAAACACAAGACATAACATTGCGTACTCATAATGAATTAATTTCTTATTTTATTAAAACACAGTTTCAATTTCACTGCAATTGATTATTGTTGCAAAAGCACTCATAAAAGATAAACGAAATAACTGATTATCAAAATCATTTGCATCCCCCCGGGGGACAGTAGTAGATATAGTCTGCAAGAGCTTTCTTTAACTTCTCGATCAAACACTCTTCCCTTGTAAGCCCTGAGCAATCAACAATTTCAGGTGATGCTGCGGGATTATTAGAAAATAAAGCATTTGGGTGATATCCTTGGCTAAAACGACTGGCTGTAATAAGTGTGCTTTCAGTGTTTGCCACTACAAGTAAAGCCAAGATGATGAAACTAAGACTCTTCGACATTTTCTATTTATTAAGTGAATTGAATGCAACTTAATAAGAATTAAAGAAGATGTGTGAAATTCAGAAAGTCATGAGCCTCTATTTATATGAATGAATATTGAGAATCTCGCTACAATGACTTTAATGGAATTGAAAGATTCCATAAATAAGAAAAATAAAACATGCTGCGTTTGTTTGCATTAACTGTTGATTTTAATATCGTGTCGCATTATGAAGGCAATTTCAGTATACATTTAATTAATGTTATCGTTTTTAGTGTGATTATTTTGTTTAGTTTATTATTAGATTTTTTTCTCTTTATATCAATTGTGAAGCTATTTTCTAATATAAAGACCCTCTCAAAGTCTACATTGCCCTTCATTTGGTTTCATTGGGTGATTCGTGCATAAGATTATCTTATTAAATTGCAAGGAAATTTTTAAAGAAAACAAAAATCAATTATTTACACTTGGTCAAGTTGGCTTGTATGAACGAGGAGGTTGAGATAATGATAGATCAGCCCTCATGATCCATTAGTAAGATTAATTCAACAACTCTAAATAGATCAACAATGTTCCTTACCGTTTATAGGATTTGATTTTATCATTCCATTAGATTGATTCAATTTTTTTCCCTATTGTATCAAATGACTAATAGAGTCGACTAAAAAACAAAAAAGGCTTGCACATATTGGGCAATCAAAAGTCTATACATATAGCTAAAAAAATTGAAAACTTGTAGTGAATGGTAACTTGTATTATCAAGAGCATTACAGAACATAGACAAACCAAGAAAAGATAAAAACTAATGACATTGATTAAAATTCCGTGTGCTAATTAATCTTACATGTTATTCTTAGTGGTAACTACATTCGGGTCTTGAACTTTGTAGGAGCTAACATCATGGAGTCTTTATTTTGCATCATCAAATGATTAATCTTAATTGCTATCTTTAATTTCATTATTTTCTTATCAAAAAAAAATTTCTTATCTTACTAATTAGCTGCATAAAAATTAACAAACTAATACATTATCATTTTTAAGTCATCAATTAAGTAAGAATTTTAGATTATTCAGCCAAATAACAAAAATAAAGAAATATCTAAATTTCAGTTACAAAAACGTATATTAAATTAAAGCCAAACTAGCCATCTCAAATAAATAAAAGAATATATATTTGCATTTAAAAACAATTGATTTAAACCATTTTGTGATTTAAAAAATTAAAATGAAATAAAACAATTTAAAATAGACGAAAGTAAAAAGCCAATATTTTTATTTTCAAGTGACAAACTAAAAATTCTAATTACTGTGACAATGTGACTTGTGTTGTGCTGCCCAATAATTGTAACTAGCCAACAAATTGTCGATTTCCTTGTGTAATTTTTTTTCCTTTTTGCATGTGATTTGCAAAAAGACCTTCACAGCATCACCACAATATTCGTCTAATTAAAGAAAGTTTTTTGTTTGTTTAGTATACGGGACAAATAAGTGTCAAAACAAAAAGAAAAAATTTATTATTTGGGGGTAAACTTCAATTCATCCCCATCTCAATAAAAATCTTCAATTTACACTCCAAAAGTTTGAAAATGTTAATTTACATTAATTTTAGTTCAGAAGATGAACGTAAATAGCGGGCACGTTCATAAATTTTCTATTCATTTTCTTACCAGTAAATGAGGGTACGTTGATGTTTTCACATTTTTTAGGGGTAAATTAAAGATTCACGGGGCGTAAATTGAAGTTTACCCTACAAATAAATTCAGACAGTTTTGTAATATAAGATTTCAATAAAAAATAAAAGTTTAATTTTTTTTTTTTTTTGGTTCGGATGCAATTAGCCTCACCCTAAAAGAAAATTGACTTAAAATTCAAATATCACAAATGTACTAAGATAGTAATAATGACCGCTTGATCATTATTAGTATTTCAATAGATTGCCTTCTCGTAGATTGATTCAACGATATGTATACAACAAAACAAAGCAAATTCACACACCAAAAACACAAGACATAACATTGCGTACTCATAATGAATTAATTTCTTATTTTATTAAAACACAGTTTCAATTTCACTGCAATTGATTATTGTTGCAAAAGCACTCATAAAAGATAAACGAAATAACTGATTATCAAAATCATTTGCATCCCCCCGGGGGACAGTAGTAGATATAGTCTGCAAGAGCTTTCTTTAACTTCTCGATCAAACACTCTTCCCTTGTAAGCCCTGAGCAATCAACAATTTCAGGTGATGCTGCGGGATTATTAGAAAATAAAGCATTTGGGTGATATCCTTGGCTAAAACGACTGGCTGTAATAAGTGTGCTTTCAGTGTTTGCCACTACAAGTAAAGCCAAGATGATGAAACTAAGACTCTTCGACATTTTCTATTTATTAAGTGAATTGAATGCAACTTAATAAGAATTAAAGAAGATGTGTGAAATTCAGAAAGTCATGAGCCTCTATTTATATGAATGAATATTGAGAATCTCGCTACAATGACTTTAATGGAATTGAAAGATTCCATAAATAAGAAAAATAAAACATGCTGCGTTTGTTTGCATTAACTGTTGATTTTAATATCGTGTCGCATTATGAAGGCAATTTCAGTATACATTTAATTAATGTTATCGTTTTTAGTGTGATTATTTTGTTTAGTTTATTATTAGATTTTTTTCTCTTTATATCAATTGTGAAGCTATTTTCTAATATAAAGACCCTCTCAAAGTCTACATTGCCCTTCATTTGGTTTCATTGGGTGATTCGTGCATAAGATTATCTTATTAAATTGCAAGGAAATTTTTAAAGAAAACAAAAATCAATTATTTACACTTGGTCAAGTTGGCTTGTATGAACGAGGAGGTTGAGATAATGATAGATCAGCCCTCATGATCCATTAGTAAGATTAATTCAACAACTCTAAATAGATCAACAATGTTCCTTACCGTTTATAGGATTTGATTTTATCATTCCATTAGATTGATTCAATTTTTTTCCCTATTGTATCAAATGACTAATAGAGTCGACTAAAAAACAAAAAAGGCTTGCACATATTGGGCAATCAAAAGTCTATGCATATAGCTAAAAAAATTGAAAACTTGTAGTGAATGGTAACTTGTATTATCAAGAGCATTACAGAACATAGACAAACCAAGAAAAGATAAAAACTAATGACATTGATTAAAATTCCGTGTGCTAATTAATCTTACATGTTATTCTTAGTGGTAACTACATTCGGGTCTTGAACTTTGTAGGAGCTAACATCATGGAGTCTTTATTTTGCATCATCAAATGATTAATCTTAATTGCTATCTTTAATTTCATTATTTTCTTATCAAAAAAAAATTTCTTATCTTACTAATTAGCTGCATAAAAATTAACAAACTAATACATTATCATTTTTAAGTCATCAATTAAGTAAGAATTTTAGATTATTCAGCCAAATAACAAAAATAAAGAAATATCTAAATTTCAGTTACAAAAACGTATATTAAATTAAAGCCAAACTAGCCATCTCAAATAAATAAAAGAATATATATTTGCATTTAAAAACAATTGATTTAAACCATTTTGTGATTTAAAAAATTAAAATGAAATAAAACAATTTAAAATAGACGAAAGTAAAAAGCCAATATTTTTATTTTCAAGTGACAAACTAAAAATTCTAATTACTGTGACAATGTGACTTGTGTTGTGCTGCCCAATAATTGTAACTAGCCAACAAATTGTCGATTTCCTTGTGTAATTTTTTTTCCTTTTTGCATGTGATTTGCAAAAAGACCTTCACAGCATCACCACAATATTCGTCTAATTAAAGAAAGTTTTTTGTTTGTTTAGTATACGGGACAAATAAGTGTCAAAACAAAAAGAAAAAATTTATTATTTGGGGGTAAACTTCAATTCATCCCCATCTCAATAAAAATCTTCAATTTACACTCCAAAAGTTTGAAAATGTTAATTTACATTAATTTTAGTTCAGAAGATGAACGTAAATAGCGGGCACGTTCATAAATTTTCTATTCATTTTCTTACCAGTAAATGAGGGTACGTTGATGTTTTCACATTTTTTAGGGGTAAATTAAAGATTCACGGGGCGTAAATTGAAGTTTACCCTACAAATAAATTCAGACAGTTTTGTAATATAAGATTTCAATAAAAAATAAAAGTTTAATTTTTTTTTTTTTTTGGTTCGGATGCAATTAGCCTCACCCTAAAAGAAAATTGACTTAAAATTCAAATATCACAAATGTACTAAGATAGTAATAATGACCGCTTGATCATTATTAGTATTTCAATAGATTGCCTTCTCGTAGATTGATTCAACGATATGTATACAACAAAACAAAGCAAATTCACACACCAAAAACACAAGACATAACATTGCGTACTCATAATGAATTAATTTCTTATTTTATTAAAACACAGTTTCAATTTCACTGCAATTGATTATTGTTGCAAAAGCACTCATAAAAGATAAACGAAATAACTGATTATCAAAATCATTTGCATCCCCCCGGGGGACAGTAGTAGATATAGTCTGCAAGAGCTTTCTTTAACTTCTCGATCAAACACTCTTCCCTTGTAAGCCCTGAGCAATCAACAATTTCAGGTGATGCTGCGGGATTATTAGAAAATAAAGCATTTGGGTGATATCCTTGGCTAAAACGACTGGCTGTAATAAGTGTGCTTTCAGTGTTTGCCACTACAAGTAAAGCCAAGATGATGAAACTAAGACTCTTCGACATTTTGTATTTATTAAGTGAATTGTATGCAACTTAATAAGAATTAAAGAAGATGTGTGAAATTCAGAAAGTCATGAGCCTCTATTTATATGAATGAATATTGAGAATCTCGCTACAATGACTTTAATGGAATTGAAAGATTCCATAAATAAGAAAAATAAAACATGCTGCGTTTGTTTGCATTAACTGTTGATTTTAATATCGTGTCGCATTATGAAGGCAATTTCAGTATACATTTAATTAATGTTATCGTTTTTAGTGTGATTATTTTGTTTAGTTTATTATTAGATTTTTTTCTCTTTATATCAATTGTGAAGCTATTTTCTAATATAAAGACCCTCTCAAAGTCTACATTGCCCTTCATTTGGTTTCATTGGGTGATTCGTGCATAAGATTATCTTATTAAATTGCAAGGAAATTTTTAAAGAAAACAAAAATCAATTATTTACACTTGGTCAAGTTGGCTTGTATGAACGAGGAGGTTGAGATAATGATAGATCAGCCCTCATGATCCATTAGTAAGATTAATTCAACAACTCTAAATAGATCAACAATGTTCCTTACCGTTTATAGGATTTGATTTTATCATTCCATTAGATTGATTCAATTTTTTTCCCTATTGTATCAAATGACTAATAGAGTCGACTAAAAAACAAAAAAGGCTTGCACATATTGGGCAATCAAAAGTCTATACATATAGCTAAAAAAATTGAAAACTTGTAGTGAATGGTAACTTGTATTATCAAGAGCATTACAGAACATAGACAAACCAAGAAAAGATAAAAACTAATGACATTGATTAAAATTCCGTGTGCTAATTAATCTTACATGTTATTCTTAGTGGTAACTACATTCGGGTCTTGAACTTTGTAGGAGCTAACATCATGGAGTCTTTATTTTGCATCATCAAATGATTAATCTTAATTGCTATCTTTAATTTCATTATTTTCTTATCAAAAAAAAATTTCTTATCTTACTAATTAGCTGCATAAAAATTAACAAACTAATACATTATCATTTTTAAGTCATCAATTAAGTAAGAATTTTAGATTATTCAGCCAAATAACAAAAATAAAGAAATATCTAAATTTCAGTTACAAAAACGTATATTAAATTAAAGCCAAACTAGCCATCTCAAATAAATAAAAGAATATATATTTGCATTTAAAAACAATTGATTTAAACCATTTTGTGATTTAAAAAATTAAAATGAAATAAAACAATTTAAAATAGACGAAAGTAAAAAGCCAATATTTTTATTTTCAAGTGACAAACTAAAAATTCTAATTACTGTGACAATGTGACTTGTGTTGTGCTGCCCAATAATTGTAACTAGCCAACAAATTGTCGATTTCCTTGTGTAATTTTTTTTCCTTTTTGCATGTGATTTGCAAAAAGACCTTCACAGCATCACCACAATATTCGTCTAATTAAAGAAAGTTTTTTGTTTGTTTAGTATACGGGACAAATAAGTGTCAAAACAAAAAGAAAAAATTTATTATTTGGGGGTAAACTTCAATTCATCCCCATCTCAATAAAAATCTTCAATTTACACTCCAAAAGTTTGAAAATGTTAATTTACATTAATTTTAGTTCAGAAGATGAACGTAAATAGCGGGCACGTTCATAAATTTTCTATTCATTTTCTTACCAGTAAATGAGGGTACGTTGATGTTTTCACATTTTTTAGGGGTAAATTAAAGATTCACGGGGCGTAAATTGAAGTTTACCCTACAAATAAATTCAGACAGTTTTGTAATATAAGATTTCAATAAAAAATAAAAGTTTAATTTTTTTTTTTTTTTGGTTCGGATGCAATTAGCCTCACCCTAAAAGAAAGTTGACTTAAAATTCAAATATCACAAATGTACTAAGATAGTAATAATGACCGCTTGATCATTATTAGTATTTCAATAGATTGCCTTCTCGTAGATTGATTCAACGATATGTATACAACAAAACAAAGCAAATTCACACACCAAAAACACAAGACATAACATTGCGTACTCATAATGAATTAATTTCTTATTTTATTAAAACACAGTTTCAATTTCACTGCAATTGATTATTGTTGCAAAAGCACTCATAAAAGATAAACGAAATAACTGATTATCAAAATCATTTGCATCCCCCCGGGGGACAGTAGTAGATATAGTCTGCAAGAGCTTTCTTTAACTTCTCGATCAAACACTCTTCCCTTGTAAGCCCTGAGCAATCAACAATTTCAGGTGATGCTGCGGGATTATTAGAAAATAAAGCATTTGGGTGATATCCTTGGCTAAAACGACTGGCTGTAATAAGTGTGCTTTCAGTGTTTGCCACTACAAGTAAAGCCAAGATGATGAAACTAAGACTCTTCGACATTTTGTATTTATTAAGTGAATTGTATGCAACTTAATAAGAATTAAAGAAGATGTGTGAAATTCAGAAAGTCATGAGCCTCTATTTATATGAATGAATATTGAGAATCTCGCTACAATGACTTTAATGGAATTGAAAGATTCCATAAATAAGAAAAATAAAACATGCTGCGTTTGTTTGCATTAACTGTTGATTTTAATATCGTGTCGCATTATGAAGGCAATTTCAGTATACATTTAATTAATGTTATCGTTTTTAGTGTGATTATTTTGTTTAGTTTATTATTAGATTTTTTTCTCTTTATATCAATTGTGAAGCTATTTTCTAATATAAAGACCCTCTCAAAGTCTACATTGCCCTTCATTTGGTTTCATTGGGTGATTCGTGCATAAGATTATCTTATTAAATTGCAAGGAAATTTTTAAAGAAAACAAAAATCAATTATTTACACTTGGTCAAGTTGGCTTGTATGAACGAGGAGGTTGAGATAATGATAGATCAGCCCTCATGATCCATTAGTAAGATTAATTCAACAACTCTAAATAGATCAACAATGTTCCTTACCGTTTATAGGATTTGATTTTATCATTCCATTAGATTGATTCAATTTTTTTCCCTATTGTATCAAATGACTAATAGAGTCGACTAAAAAACAAAAAAGGCTTGCACATATTGGGCAATCAAAAGTCTATACATATAGCTAAAAAAATTGAAAACTTGTAGTGAATGGTAACTTGTATTATCAAGAGCATTACAGAACATAGACAAACCAAGAAAAGATAAAAACTAATGACATTGATTAAAATTCCGTGTGCTAATTAATCTTACATGTTATTCTTAGTGGTAACTACATTCGGGTCTTGAACTTTGTAGGAGCTAACATCATGGAGTCTTTATTTTGCATCATCAAATGATTAATCTTAATTGCTATCTTTAATTTCATTATTTTCTTATCAAAAAAAAATTTCTTATCTTACTAATTAGCTGCATAAAAATTAACAAACTAATACATTATCATTTTTAAGTCATCAATTAAGTAAGAATTTTAGATTATTCAGCCAAATAACAAAAATAAAGAAATATCTAAATTTCAGTTACAAAAACGTATATTAAATTAAAGCCAAACTAGCCATCTCAAATAAATAAAAGAATATATATTTGCATTTAAAAACAATTGATTTAAACCATTTTGTGATTTAAAAAATTAAAATGAAATAAAACAATTTAAAATAGACGAAAGTAAAAAGCCAATATTTTTATTTTCAAGTGACAAACTAAAAATTCTAATTACTGTGACAATGTGACTTGTGTTGTGCTGCCCAATAATTGTAACTAGCCAACAAATTGTCGATTTCCTTGTGTAATTTTTTTTCCTTTTTGCATGTGATTTGCAAAAAGACCTTCACAGCATCACCACAATATTCGTCTAATTAAAGAAAGTTTTTTGTTTGTTTAGTATACGGGACAAATAAGTGTCAAAACAAAAAGAAAAAATTTATTATTTGGGGGTAAACTTCAATTCATCCCCATCTCAATAAAAATCTTCAATTTACACTCCAAAAGTTTGAAAATGTTAATTTACATTAATTTTAGTTCAGAAGATGAACGTAAATAGCGGGCACGTTCATAAATTTTCTATTCATTTTCTTACCAGTAAATGAGGGTACGTTGATGTTTTCACATTTTTTAGGGGTAAATTAAAGATTCACGGGGCGTAAATTGAAGTTTACCCTACAAATAAATTCAGACAGTTTTGTAATATAAGATTTCAATAAAAAATAAAAGTTTAATTTTTTTTTTTTTGGTTCGGATGCAATTATCCTCACCCTAAAAGAAAATTGACTTAAAATTCAAATATCACAAATGTACTAAGATAGTAATAATGACCGCTTGATCATTATTAGTATTTCAATAGATTGCCTTCTCGTAGATTGATTCAACGATATGTATACAACAAAACAAAGCAAATTCACACACCAAAAACACAAGACATAACATTACGTACTCATAATGAATTAATTTCTTATTTTATTAAAACACAGTTTCAATTTCACTGCAATTGATTATTGTTGCAAAAGCACTCATAAAAGATAAACGAAATAACTGATTATCAAAATCATTTGCATCCCCCCGGGGGACAGTAGTAGATATAGTCTGCAAGAGCTTTCTTTAACTTCTCGATCAAACACTCTTCCCTTGTAAGCCCTGAGCAATCAACAATTTCAGGTGATGCTGCGGGATTATTAGAAAATAAAGCATTTGGGTGATATCCTTGGCTAAAACGACTGGCTGTAATAAGTGTGCTTTCAGTGTTTGCCACTACAAGTAAAGCCAAGATGATGAAACTAAGACTCTTCGACATTTTCTATTTATTAAGTGAATTGTATGCAACTTAATAAGAATTAAAGAAGATGTGTGAAATTCAGAAAGTCATGAGCCTCTATTTATATGAATGAATATTGAGAATCTCGCTACAATGACTTTAATGGAATTGAAAGATTCCATAAATAAGAAAAATAAAACATGCTGCGTTTGTTTGCATTAACTGTTGATTTTAATATCGTGTCGCATTATGAAGGCAATTTCAGTATACATTTAATTAATGTTATCGTTTTTAGTGTGATTATTTTGTTTAGTTTATTATTAGATTTTTTTCTCTTTATATCAATTGTGAAGCTATTTTCTAATATAAAGACCCTCTCAAAGTCTACATTGCCCTTCATTTGGTTTCATTGGGTGATTCGTGCATAAGATTATCTTATTAAATTGCAAGGAAATTTTTAAAGAAAACAAAAATCAATTATTTACACTTGGTCAAGTTGGCTTGTATGAACGAGGAGGTTGAGATAATGATAGATCAGCCCTCATGATCCATTAGTAAGATTAATTCAACAACTCTAAATAGATCAACAATGTTCCTTACCGTTTATAGGATTTGATTTTATCATTCCATTAGATTGATTCAATTTTTTTCCCTATTGTATCAAATGACTAATAGAGTCGACTAAAAAACAAAAAAGGCTTGCACATATTGGGCAATCAAAAGTCTATACATATAGCTAAAAAAATTGAAAACTTGTAGTGAATGGTAACTTGTATTATCAAGAGCATTACAGAACATAGACAAACCAAGAAAAGATAAAAACTAATGACATTGATTAAAATTCCGTGTGCTAATTAATCTTACATGTTATTCTTAGTGGTAACTACATTCGGGTCTTGAACTTTGTAGGAGCTAACATCATGGAGTCTTTATTTTGCATCATCAAATGATTAATCTTGATTGCTATCTTTAATTTCATTATTTTCTTATCAAAAAAAAATTTCTTATCTTACTAATTAGCTGCATAAAAATTAACAAACTAATACATTATCATTTTTAAGTCATCTATTAAGTAAGAATTTTAGATTATTCAGCCAAATAACAAAAATAAAGAAATATCTAAATTTCAGTTACAAAAACGTATATTAAATTAAAGCCAAACTAGCCATCTCAAATAAATAAAAGAATATATATTTGCATTTAAAAACAATTGATTTAAACCATTTTGTGATTTAAAAAATTAAAATGAAATAAAACAATTTAAAATAGACGAAAGTAAAAAGCCAATATTTTTATTTTCAAGTGACAAACTAAAAATTCTAATTACTGTGACAATGTGACTTGTGTTGTGCTGCCCAATAATTGTAACTAGCCAACAAATTGTCGATTTCCTTGTATAATTTTTTTTTTCCTTTTTGAATGTGATTTGCAAATAGACCTTCACAACATCACCACAACATTCATCTAATTAAAGAAAGATTTTTCTTTGTTTAGTATATGGGACAAATAAGTGTCAAAAAGAAAAAGAAAAAAAATTTATTAATTGGGGGTAAACTTCAATTCATCCCCATTTCAATAAAAATCTTCAATTTACCCTCCAAAAGTTTGAAAATCTTAACTTACATTAATTTTGGTTCAGAAGATGAACGTAAATAGCGGGCACGTTGTTAGAGTGCAATTTATGCACTAGTTTTGCATTGTTTACTTCTCTTAATATCGATGTTTTGCACTTAATAATATAATTTACTTGTGTTTTACTTTTGTAGGTGCAATTTTATTAATTGGCAATAAAATTGAGCTACAAGATGATGTTTAAGGATGATTGTTCTCTTGGAGAAATTATGAGCGTCAGAAGAACTTTGTTGATAAGGCGTGGGCGCGTGCTGTCAACTACGGACTTGCAGTTTTTAATTTAACGTGTTTTGTATTTTTGGTTATTTTTGTAATTACGAATTTAATATTTCAGATATTAGTATTTTATTTTAAATAAAATTCTAGAGGAGAAGAGAGAGAGAGTATTTAAGGGAGGAATCTATTGTGAAAAAAGAGATTTTGGAGAAAAGAAAGAAACCCTAGATCTAAATTTTTCTCTTCTCTCTATGAAGAACTAAACCTATTATTCTGGTTGAAGGTTAATGAAACTTTGATTCATCACTACTGTGAGATCTTTCTTATGCTTTAATTGTTTTATTACTTTTTGGGTATTTATTTATTCTCTGAATTATTATCATGATTATGTTTGTTAATTAGATAATTGGCCACTATTTAATTATCAACTTAATCTATTGTCAATTAAAGAATTCATCGTATGAAGATTTTAATGTTTGTGACAAATAACATAGCAGAGAGTTGTGTTGTGAGAATAAACAATCTAATTTAAATGAACCATCGTATGTGTTTGTTGATTAGAATTTGGGTCTCTCTGGTTTTTCAGGCTGTCAATTGATTAAATCCTATTATCGTATCTAGGGTTGTCTATTGATTAGGGAAATAACCAACGGTCGTACCTTGGTTATCGACTAATTAAGGAGAGATTGACTATTAGAGGGTCTCAGTAGCTATAACCGGTCTATTCATAAATAGTAATAATTTATATTTGAATCAATGATCAGTAGTCGAATCAAGCTGAGTTAATTCCTTCAACCAAGGCTTTCTCTAATTTGAATTACAACTTTAATTTGCATTCTTGTTATTTTAATTTGATTTTTATTATTGTCAACAATTCCCTCATTTTACGTTTTACATTTTAAAAGGATTTAAATAATTACCGATCTTTGTGGACACGACCCTACTCAATCACTATACACAATTTTATTTAGAGTATGTATTTATTTTTGCTAGCTTCGACAACCATCAAATTTTGGCGCCGTTGCCGGGATTGGTGTCATTTATTTAATCCTTTTTACGTTTTACTTGGTGTATGGTTTGTTCTTCTCATACAGGTACACTTTCGTTTGATCCTGAAATTGAGTAGAAAGCTCGCCAGCTGAGACAGCAATCGAAGCAAGCTAAGCAACGATCCTCGTCGCCTTTGCTTTCTTAAACAGATACGGTGCCTGATTTGGTTGAATCATCTAGCGATTCAGAAGAACAAATGATGGATAGAGCTGCACCTGTAGAAAGAACTCTTAGAGAGTTAGCTGAACTAGACTTGAATTAGCAACCACTCTGCATTCAATATGTAGACTTGGAGGTAAATTTTGAATTAAAGTATGGTCTTATTAATTTATTACCCAAGTTTCATGGTTTTGCAGGTGAAGATCCTCATAAACATCTCAAGGAGTTTCATGTTGTATGTTCAAGTATGAGACCACAAGGCGTGACTGAAGAGCAGATTAAGCTGCGTGGTTTTCCTTTCTCTTTAGATGGAATAGCTAAAGACTGGTTGTACTACTTGCCTCCTGGATCGATTACAACGTGGAATGGTTTGAAGAAGCAGTTCCTTGAGAAGTACTTTCCTGCTTCAAGAGCTGCCAACATCAGAAAAGATATTTGTGGGATTAGACAACTTCCTGGGGAGACTTTGTATGAGTATTGGGAGCGATTCAAACAATTGTGTGCCAGCTGTCCTCAGCATAAGATTTCTGATCAACTTCTTATTCAATATTTTTACGAAGGAATATCATTAATGGATAGGAGTATGATAGATGCTTCTAGTGGAGGTGTGTTGGTGAACAGGACTCCTACTCAAGCAAGGGAGTTGATCTCAAATATGGCTGCCAATGCACAACAATTTGGCAGCAGGCAAGATGCCACTTCAAGAACGGTGAATGAGGTAAATATTTCTTCTGTTGAACATCGTTTAGATAAACTTACTTCTCTTGTGGAAAAGTTTGTTGTAGGTAATGTGCAACAAGTAAAGACTTGTGGCATTTGTTCCAATATGGGTCATTCAACTGATATGTGTCCTACACTTCAAGAAGAACTCGTTGAACAAGCCAATGCAGTTGGAGGATTTCCAGGCATGCCTTAGAGGAGGTATGATCCTTATGCACAAACATACAATCTGGGATGGAAGGATCATCCCAACTTCAGCTATGGAGTTAGGCCGTCAGGATTCCCATAACAGTATCCACCAAGACAACCAGTACCTCCACAGTCAAACTCCAAGTCATGTATATCTCTTAAAGAAATTGTTAAATCACTTGCGACTAACACTCAACAATTTCAGCAGGCAACTATAACAAGCATTCAGAATTTGGAGAACCAAATGAGTCAATTGGCGACTACAGTGAGCCGTCTGGAGTCTCAAGTATTAGGGAGGTTGCCTTTACAATCTGAGGTGAATCCAAAGCAAAACGTTAGTGCTGTCATCCTTAGAAGTGGGAAGGAGTTGCAAGAGCCTAGTAAGAAAGTGACAAAGCATGTAGAAGATGAGCTTGAGAAGAATGAATTGATGCCAAAATCTCAAGATGCGCAACCCACCAGAGCAAAACCCCTACCTATTGTGATACCTCCTCCTTTTCCAAGCCAGTTTGCAAAATCCAAGAAGGAGGAACAAGATAAAGATATCCTTGAGAAATTTCGTAAGGTTGAGGTAGATATTCCTTTATTAGATGCTATAAAACAAATACCTCGATATGCTAAAGTCCTTAAGGAACTGTGCACCTCCAAGAGAAAATTAAGAGGAGATGAAAAAGTTCACATGGGGGAGAATGTTTCAGCAGTTCTCCAAAAGAAACTACCTCCTAAGTGTAAGGATCCAGGTATGTTTACTATCCCTTGTAAAATTGGTAGTGTTAGAGTTGAAAAAGCTATGTTAGATCTAGGAGCTTCTATTAATGTCATGCCTCGTTCCATTTATTCATCTTTGAATGTTGGTCCATTAAAAGAAACTGGCTTAATAATTCAACTAGCTGATAGGTCTAATGCATATCCTGATGAGGTATTAGAAGATGTCTTAGTACAAGTTAATGAGTTAGTTTTTCCTGCTGATTTTTATGTACTTGATATAGAAGATGATAACTCCTTTAATTTTGTCCCAATTTTGCTAGGAAGACCTTTTCTTAAGACTGCTAGGACTAAAATGGATGTACATAAAAGGACTCTCACTATGAAGTTTGATGGAGAAGTTATAGAATTCAATATGAATGATGCCATGAAATATCCTAATGAGGAACATTCGGTATTTTCTGTGGATGTTATTATCCCTATAGTGCAGGAAGTTTTTTACAAGGAAAAGACGAAGACATTTCATGACATAATGATTTTGAGAAAGGAGTTCTCTATTGGTCAAAAAGTTCTTCTTTTTCATTCTAAGCTTAAACTTTTTCCGGGTAAATTACGTTCTTACTGGGTTGGACCTTTTATTGTTACTAATGTTTTTCCTCACGGTGCAGTTGAGATTCGGAGTCCGACCTCTGACAAAGTTTTGAAGGTTAATGGTCATCGCTTAAAACCTTTTTATGAAGGTTTTTCGGTGAATATTGTGGAGAATGTGGCTCTCGAGAGTCCCAATTATGGAGATTGATGCATAAATGTGTCTAGCCAAAGACATAAAACAAATGCGCTTTTTTGGGAGGCAACCCAAATGATTTATTTATTTTGGTTTTTGTTATATCTTCTTTTAATTTTGATTCAGATTTTTTTAAAAAATAATGTGTTTGCTTATTTTGGCCAGAAGAAAACTTTCGATAAGGCGTGCCCACGTCTTAACTAATAAGTACTTCTGTGATTTTTAAAGTAAAATGGTTTTAAGGCGTGCCCAAGTGCTTATTAAAAAAGTACTTCTGAAATTTTTAGTGTCTCAAAGTGATTCATCACAAAAAAAAAAAAATTTAATTTTATCTATTTATTTATTTGAAAAAAATGAAATAAAAAAAAAGATTTTCTTTTCTTCTTTCTTTTATATATTTATTTATTTAAAAAAATGAAAAAAAAATCAAAAATCACTGTTCACAAAATCCCTAATTCAAAACAAATCATTTTCTTTCCCGCAGCAACCAGCCGCTCTAGCCTTCACCGCGCAATACAGCCATACAGCAGCAGTAACCGTGCGCGAACAACAACAACTGTACGCACAACACAGCCCACGCAGCATCAGCAGCAGCTGTGCACGCAACCAGCTCTATCCTGCACGCGCGCAGATCCAGCCTTCACCGAGCAGCCACGCAGCACCAGCACCCCGCATCCAGCGAGCAGCAGCTCGAGTACGCAGATCCAGCCTTCACCCAGCAGCTCACAGAACCAGTGTCAGCCCAGCTCTTGTGCGCAACACAGCCCACGTAGCGCGCAGATGCAGTAGCCCCAGCACGCAGAATCAGCCCTAGCCCGCGCGCGCAACACAATCAGCTCCATCCCGCATCTATCAAGCAAGCTCCAACCGAACATCAATCATCCGCAACCAGCCTACGCCCTGTATTCCAGCCGCGTGAATCGAAATCCGTGAGTGCAATTATTGTAACAATGCCGAAGAGGAAAGCATCAACTTCCAAGTCATCTAAAAAGACACCCGTCGCAAAGAAATCCAAGATTGCCGCTCCCACTACGGTTCGATGGAACACAGTTTCAGATTCACGGCAAGCCGTGAGACAAAGATCGAAACATGGAAAAGGCATGAGTGTTTTGCCACTTGCGGAATCCAATCTCGGAGGGTGCCTCGCATTCGCGACTCAACAAGAGAAAGAAAAGTACAAAGATATTTCCAAGCGAAAAATACTTCCAGGTAAGTATATTCATTACCCGACTCTTGAAAAATTGAATGTTAAGGATAATTTTGATTCTTTGATATATAAGATTGGTTTGCGTAAGTTTGTTGATGTTGATTGTTTGGGTTATGTTGAGTTGATTAGGGAGTTTTATGCTACTTTTCAATTTATATACTGAATGATTTTACTTTGCATACCTTGGATGTTATAAAGTTTAGGTTAATGGAACGAAAATTTTCACACTCTATCACGGATTTTAACCTAGCTTTAGGATTCATTGATGATGATTATTCTTCTAGTGATGCATATTTAGGAACAACTTGTGACTTTAGCGAAAATTTTGAGCCTTATGGTCTTTGGCGTAATTTATCTGTTGATCACAATGCCTATGACCCGAGTAAACTTACGTAATCCTGTTTTGAAATGTGTGCATCGATTCTTAGCATATAATTTTTTAGGAAAGAAAGATCACTCAGGAGTTTTCTCTAAAACTGAATTTTATTTTATCTGGTGCATGTTAAATGACGTGAGGTCTAATTTAGGTTTTTGGTTAGCAGATCAATTTCAAAGTGTGCTTAAACGGTATAGGACTTTATTTCTTAGTCCATACATTACTCTGTTAGCTATAAACCTATGTGTGCTTGATCCTGACAATAATGATTTGCATCCTGCTTGGAAAAAGGAATTTTTGGATATGTCTGTGTATGAAAGAACAGGTGTGGTCGAATTCAAGGAGGGGAGATTTCAGTTTACTGAACCATGACCCACTCAACCTCTAAAGAAGCTCTATGCTAGGAGTGATGCTACCTCTGATGACGAGTTTGACGACGACACTGCTGCCCCACCGACTATTCCTTCTACATCCGCATCACCTCAGTTAGAGAAAATGGAGCACAAGCTAAACAAGATGGAGCAGAATTTGGCTGCATACTTCGAGAGTGTGGGATTTATCCCACCATTTCCGCCAAGCCCATAGACGTTATGAGGATCAAAACTCACAATTCAGGGAAGTTTTTTGCCTTTAATCTTTTATCCTTACGCTTTAATTTTTATGTGAGCTTTGATTATCTTACATTGGGGACAATGTAAGTTCTTGGTGTGGGGGAGGGAGTTTTGCATTATTGATGTCTGGAAGTATTATTTTCACTCTACTCATCCTTAAATGATTTTGAAGTTAGTATACTTCATATATTATTATTTTTCTTTTCTTTTCTTTCTCACTACTCTTTTCCCATCTATCTCAAATTATTTACATCTATTTTTATTCTATCATACTCTTTCATCACTCACATTTTATCTTTTACTTTTCATATTACTCTATACATCTTTCTCAATTCTTATCATTTTTACCTTTCCTTTTATATATCACTCATACATTCTTCTCATTCTACACCACTATTGATGGTTGATTCATTTGAAGAGTATACATGATTTGATGGCAAATTTAGCAACTTTGTGAGGATTTGAGCCTATGAGCAACCACTTTGCTCTAATATTTTTGTTTTGTGAATATCAATCTTAGTTTGTTTATTCTAGAACTTGCTTTATTATGCATGTTGAAGCCACATTACGGGATTTTGTACATTAAAATGATAAGGGCAAACCATTAGCTGCATAAAAATTAACAAACTAATACATTATCATTTTTAAGTCATCAATTAAGTAAGAATTTTAGATTATTCAGCCAAATAACAAAAATAAAGAAATATCTAAATTTCAGTTACAAAAACGTATATTAAATTAAAGCCAAACTAGCCATCTCAAATAAATAAAAGAATATATATTTGCATTTAAAAACAATTGATTTAAACCATTTTTTGATTTAAAAAAATTGAAATGAAATAAAACAATTTAAAATAGAAGAAAGTAAAAAGCCAATATTTTTATTTTCATGTGACAAACTAAAAATTATAATTACTGTGACAGTGTGACTTGTGTTGTGCTGCCCAATAATTATAACTAGCCAACAAATTGTCGATTTCCTTGTATAATTTTTTTTTTCCTTTTTGAATGTGATTTGCAAATAGACCTTCACAGCATCACCACAATATTCATCTAATTAAAGAAATATTTTTGTTTGTTTAGTATATGGGACAAATAAGTGTCAAAAAGAAAAAGAAAAAAAATTTATTAATTGGGGGTAAAATTCAATTCATCCCCATCTCAATAAAAATCTTCAATTTACCCTCCAAAAGTTTGAAAATCTTAATTTACATTAGCTGTGGTTTAGAAGATGAACGTAAATAGCGGGCACGTTCATAAATTTTCTATTCATTTTCTTACCAGTAAATGAGGGTACGTTGATGTTTTCACATTTTTTAGGGGTAAATTAAAGATTCACGGGGCGTAAATTGAAGTTTACCCTACAAATAAATTCAAACGGTTTTGTAATATAAGATTTCGATAAAACATAAAAGTTCAATTTTTATTTTGGTTCGGATGCAATTAGCCTCACCCTAAAAGAAAATTGACTTAAAATTCAAATATCACAAATGTACTAAGATAGTAATAATGATCGCTTGATCATTATTAGTATTTCAATAGATTGCCTTCTCGTAGATTGATTCAACGATATGTATACAACAAAACAAAGCCAATTCACACACCAAAAACACATGACATAACATTACGTACTCATAATGAATTAATTTCTTATTTTATTAAAACACAGTTTCAATTTCACTGCAATTGATTATTGTTGCAAAAACACTCATAAAAGATAAACGAAATAACTGATTATCAAAATCATTTGCATCCCCCCGGGGGACAGTAGTAGATATAGTCTGCAAGAGCTTTCTTTAACTTCTCGATCAAACACTCTTCCCTTGTAAGCCCTGAGCAATCAACAATTTCAGGTGATGCTGCGGGATTATTAGAAAATGAAGCATCTGGGTGATATCCTTGGCTAAAACGACTGGCTGTAATAAGTGTGCTTTTAGTGTTTGCCACTACAAGCAAAGCCAAGATGATGAAACTAAGACTCTTCGACATTTTCTATTTTTTTAGTGAATTGTATGCAACTTAATAAGAATTAAAGGAGATGTGTGAAATTCAGAAAGTCATGAGCCTCTATTTATATGAATGAATATTGAGAATCTCGCTACAATGACTTTAATGGAATTGAAAGATTCTATAAATAAGAAAAATAAAACATGCTACGTTTGTTTGCATTAATTGTTGATTTTAATATTGTGTCGCATTATGAAGGCAATTTCAGTATATAGTTAATTAATGTTATCGTTTTTAGTGTGATTATTTTGTTTAGTTTATTATTAAATTTTTCTCTTTCTGTCAATTGTGAAGCTATTTTCTAATATAAAGACCCTCTACAAGCTATTTTCTTCCTCTCTGGGTCACTTTCAGTTTCCTTGTTGGAAACTCTGTTTTTTAGTGATAAATATGGGGGTCCAGCTACTTTGCGTCAGGGGTTTGGTACCCTAGTCTTTTGTCTTATAGCGGTTAAGCCTTTAGATTGGTAGCAAATACAGTTGACGGTTGAGATTTAACAGTTTGAAAATGGGTAACCGGGTAGAAGAATAGTACCAGTAAAACAAAAAAGAAATGGTAATGAACGTCCTTCTCCCCACGGCTGAAGTGTGCAGTAATATTCATACTGTTTTCAGAAGCTTCAATTAGCGGGTCAGTTAATTTCTTAGGTTGGGGTTTGGGAAAAAAAGTATTGATTTAGAGGGTGAGTGGGTAGAAAGCAGATTACGGGTACTGTGACGCAAACTGGGGATTTAAGTGATGAATAAGTTACACTGTTAGGTTAGAAGTTGTCGTCATTTGCTGTCATCTAGGTTAAAATACAACCATTTGAGTGGTGCTGGAGTAAAGTGAGCAGAGATAAACTGTAGCGATTTCTGTGGAGAGCTATATTTGGAGGTCATATCTGCTCGTAATTTCGTTGCAATCAGTTGTTCGCGGGAGCCTTAATACGACATTGAGGTATGTATTGACTGTGAAAAATTATATGTGGCTCTTAATTTGAGTCCATGTGTGTAAATAGTAAACGGTAGTTGATTGGGTACGCATGAACAAGTAAAAATAGGCATAGAATGTTAGGTTTGGTTGTAAAATAGAAATTGGGAGGAAGAAGTAGAAATTGGGAATATGTTATGTTATGAAAATTGATATGTTAGTTATTATGCAACTGATAGAAGGAAACCTTGATGAGGTGATTTAGATTTTGATAGAGAAATATATGTGAAACAGTAGACATCAGATTAATAATTAGTGTATACGCATGAAAAGGCAGGAATTTTTAAACAAGCAATTCTGGAAAAACTGAACATTGGTGCTTGTTGTACAAGCATTGCAAAAAAAGTTAATAATTTATAATGGCCGTAAGTAATGTAGAATTTGCTTGGCTTGTACGCAAGTGTGTTCATTTAAGTTGATGTTAATTCGTGAGTGGAATAGGGATGGTTTATTCGGATATGGAATGTGAGGTTAGTTTATTTCCAAAAGACTTTCTGAAATGTAGTAGACACAACTGTTGTAAATAATTTGCCACATATTTAAATGACGTTGAGATTTGAATAATTGCATTTCAGCTGACAGGTAAAGGAAATAATGTTTATTCCATAATGGAAAACAATATAAATGATAGATTATGGTTGAAATAGGTTGCAAGAATGGATGGAGTGACCAGTCGCAAGCGAAAGGAATGAGATTCCAGCAGATGCAATGAATGTGTAGAAGATGACAATGGTGAGGGAAATGAAGCTGCTGGTTGCAACTATGGATTCGTAACTTTTTTGTAAGTTATGGGGTTGAATTTAATTTGGGTAAAAAAATTATAAGTAAATGACAGCCGAAGATGGTATTTATGTCAACTGTGATGAATAATGAGTTGTGCTTTGGTTATTTAATTTGATTAGTGGGGAAGCGGTATGGCGAATTAAGGCAATCGATGGAAGGGCATGCATTACAAAAGAGGTGAGTAAGCTGAAAGTATAGTCGATTGTGTAAAAAATGAATTTGTGGTTGTTTTTAAAAATGACTAAAGCATATGAGGGGAACGACTCAGGTTCGAAAGGAAATTGGACAAGAATTTAAGAATTTGCCACCTGAACGGAAAAGCAAATATAGAAGTCAGCAGCATCGAGCAGACAAATATGTGGAAGGTGAAGCAAAATTTCTCACCAGGTGTGCTCCTGACAGGCTAGCAGCCGTCGTAGCAGAATTGACAGAGGAACAAAAAGAAGCGGCATCTGAGATGGGATTGGGCAGTTTGATTCAGCTAAATTATGGAAGGCTGAAAAGGAAACTATGCAGTTGGTTAGTTGAAAGGATAGACACAGCGAGTTGCACAATAGAAATAAATAGTAGTAAGGTAGAGCTTAGTGGTCCTAGTTTTAGTTACATAATGGGAGTTAGTGATGGTGGAATACCCCTTCAGTTGGAGGGTGATAAGTCTCGAGTGGCGGAATACTTAGACAAGTTTAATGCAACATCGAGTGGAATTAACATTAAAAGATTGTCAGATATTTTGCTTAATTGTAGGGAAGCCGATGATGATTTCAAAGTGACATTTATGCTATTTACATTATGCACTGTATTGTGTTCTCCAATTGGGGTGCACATCAGTTCGTCATTTTTATTTTCGTTAATCCATATTAACTGTATAAGGAAGATGAATTGGGCAACGTTTTGTTTCGATAGATTGATGCAAGGTATTATTAGGTACAAGGAGGACAAGCTTGCATACGTTGGTGGTTGTGTCCTATACCTAGAGGTAAAGAAATAATTAATGTCATTCCATGTACCCTTAATATTTAACTGATTTAGTTGTATTGATTCGTTTTGAATATACCATTTGTACTAAGAAGTAATATATTCTATCTATGGTTGTATCATGTGTCAGTTATTGTTCTTTAATTCAATTGTGTATGGAGGCGTTCGCCGAGATAGATCAATCTGTCCAGTGGCATTATGGAATGTTGTCGAGATAAAGAGGTTGCTGAAGTGGATAGAGAAGAAAGGGGGTTATAAAAGCACAAGGGTAAGTTGTTCACGTGAATACGAACTTACATTAATAGAGAGAAATTTACAATGTTAGGAGCATTGTATGAACATAGGTGTGTAAATTGTGAAAGTCATTTTACGAAGAAAATGATTGTGTAACATTGAAGTATGTGTATACTTTTATAGTTGGCTGTCATTGAAAGCCCGACCGGGGGGAGGCCACCTGGTGGAGGCAGTTATACTTGTTCAGATGAAGAGTGTATCAGTGGCGTTAACAGATATGAATGGACTGCAGCACCTTTGATTGCACAGGGCAATGCTTTCCAGGCAGCTGATACCTGCAGCCTGCGAAAAGGAGTTGTTGGAAACATTGATATTGAAGGTTCAAGCATACTTTGTTTCGTTAATAATACCTCAGCGGCTGAAAGTCCACAATCATGTAGCGATCCAAACAAGCATCTATCACGGCACTACAGGGCTGGTCCATTTGTGGTTCCGATGTCACTACACTCCGAAGAGATAATGTTACTTGAATACATAATGGCTGAAAAGCTAGATAAATGGTAAGTAACAATGCACTGTCACATGAAATATTGGATAGGAGTGAATAACTTCGTCGTAAGGAACGGAAACATAGGATTGATTTCGGAGATGTTTAACTTTATAATTGGTGCTAACTTATGTTGTTGGATTCAGGGAGACACTTGTGAAGACGAAAAGAAATTGTTTGAGTAGGAAAACCATTATGTCATTAGCACCTCGACGGGTTATCAATTCTGAGGTATGTTTTATGAATATTGTTGGAAGTGTCCTTCATATTTGATGCATATGTTTTGTGATGGAAATTATTTATTGCCCAAACTTGTGAGGTAGTTGTACTGTAACGACTGTATGATGATGGGAAATTATTTTGTCTTCTAGGTTATTTCTACGCTGTCTGAAATGCTGAGTGAGTTCCAGTTGTTCAATGGCACAACGGGCCACATTAGTTGGTTTATGCCGGTGCTTGACATGGTACATGAGTGGGCAACAAAAAAATAGCAACATATTTTCTGTTTGACGGAATGGGGACTTTATCGATATCTGATTGATTATAGTGTGTTTTGATTAATTATGATTCGAACTGATGAACATCGGTCGTTCATTTTGTACGCTGCAAACCTTATCATTACTTGTTACATGAAACTTATGAAAACTTCACCCCAACTTGTAGGCAAATGTCGCGGGGGACGATCGTTTGTTGGAGATGTGGTTACACAATATAGCATCCAATAATCAATGTTGCAGTTACAAGGAGTCATGCGATAGGGTATAGTAAATATAGATGCTTTATTTTCAGGGTTTGATTTTAGTTTATACTGGATTGCAATGTGATTGTTAATGTGCGTACCGGTGGTAAGACAGATTGTTGTCCCCATATGTGATGGGATCGGGCATTGGTACTTGCTAGTAGTTATTATTCCAGAGCTGCGCGCTGAGATATAGGATCCACTGGCAAGCCGTATGACGACAAACCTATTTCTGATGGAAGTGCATCGCATAGTAAGTGTAGCGTTTACAGAAACAGTGTTGTTTCAGCTTTGACAACCTTGTTTATGCACGCTTTGACAACTTTGTCTTTTATGAATTTCATGTTTTCATTAATATCATTTTATAAATGGTGATGATTAATGACAATGATTTTATTTTACAGCTTCAATGTTTGGACGTGGTTCTGAATAATGAGCGGGCAAATTTCTGTGCCGGTGGTATTATATTTTCTAGTTGTGAAGTTTCACATCCATCATTAAAGGCGAAAGACCTGCATGCCGTCGATTGTGGACTATATGTTTGTCTGTTAATGAAGCAACTTCATCACAGGCAACGGCCTTTGACAGAGGTACTGACATGACTAATTGATGACTTACATTAATAGCTATGTTAGCATATAAATCAAGAGCAATTACATTAATATTTCGTTGTCTTAGATGCGGTGCGATTCAGATGCAGAACGATCAAGCCTTATACTGCAGTTGGTACACTTTCGGGAGAACTTAGTTAAGGAGAAAGTTATGGACAGTGCTACCAGCTACCGTAGGCATAGAGAAGCATTTGTAACCGTAGGAGAAGGAGAAATAAAAAAACAGCAAAGGCGGAATAGATTGAAATCAAAGAAAATGGGGCATGGGCAACGAAGGTAGATGTTCTGGGATCGATCTATAAATTGTTGGTTATTATGTGGCTAACTAAACAAGTTTCTTTTTGCTGAGATATTACTTTCCAACTGATGATCAATAATTATCCATTTATATTAAGGGGGGTTGGTAGGATTGTAATATACGAATTACGTTAATATCATTCGGTAATTACAAATAGAACAATGTACATATGAACTTGTGTTAATTAATTATTGACATGTTGTTATACCACTGACCATTTTACACATACACCTGCAAGAGTATTATTATGGATTACAGTTTAACCAATAATTCGTCAGCATATGTACGGTGTAAGTGGCTGTGGATTGTGAAATGTGGTGCTTGTTATTCAACTAACAAAGACAACGAAATGCGAACCCAGTGGCACACATTTGACAATAAAAAAAGTAGTCGTCGATTTGTAATCATACACCTGCAATATATATTGGCAGTTTATGTACATTGTGTTGCATATATGATGGAATTTCCATAAGGTAGCGTTATATCCCTTGAAATCCACACACTGTGGCCCTGCGTTGTACAATTGTGAAGGCCGTGCAACAGTAATATTTATGGTTGCATATGGCTATGAGTAACATCATTCAAACTAATAGTTATTTGCAAACATTTACAGCGCGATGGTTATTGAAGTTTGATCAGTTACTGTTACTATCGAAGTTGCAATATTTTACTGATTGTAATCCCTTTGCCTTAGGAAGATGTTTGGTTGTTAAATTAATAACATTGACATAATGTAAATAGAGGTTTGGGTTATTCCATACTTTCAAAAACTAGGATTACATGGTAAATTCATATTCGATTCCCACCCCAAATATTGGCATATGTACTGCCAAAAGTTGATGCGCTAGCGTTATGCACAACATAATCTGGTATCAAGTGCTGCATCATTGTGTCCTCCGTCGAATCGTTATCTGTACTCATTGCATACGGCTGGTACCACGAATTAGAACTGGTAGCACGGCTGTTGTGACTTTGTTGCGATCAATGTTGGTCGTATTCGTGGGTCCTGTTATGTTCTTTTCCCTTCTCTGTAATTCCTGAACGTCTCATTGCAGGCAATACAGTGTTCTCATCCATGAACTGACTGCTTTGGTTTGGATACGCAGTATGGTCTCCATCCGGCTGTATATTAATTTTGCACTTTCGCACAGTATGTCCTCCATTCCCACAACGGCTGCATTTTCTCTGTTGTGAATGACCCATTTTTGGCTTCTTTCCACTACCTTTTGTCAGTACAACCACGGGGTCATGAACCTCAAATCTTCTCCCCAAATTCCCCTTTGGTTTTTCTTTAGTAGTTTCACATGACATGTGCTCCAATTGCATGGACAATTTATGTATTCCTGCAATAGCTAATTCATATGCCTCACAACTTTTGGCTGCAACCTTCTCAAGGGTCCGACAAGCAGCATGCAGAGAGCCCATGCGTGCGTCAACACTCATGTATTGTTGCCTCAATGTACATTAGACCTCTGAACTGAGGCCAAGTTTGGCTTTTTTGGTCCATCGAGATAAAATCATGAAATGTGGAATTGAGTCTAGATTTTCTACCTTCATGACAGCAAACAAATGCGAACAAGGTATTCCTACTATCTCTATCATCAAACAGTCACAAGAGACATTATCCCATTTCCCTTGTATATTAACCCGCCATTCCGCATCTGAAACTTTCCACTTCTTTACTCTGAATGATTTAGAATTTTCTTCGCACGTCACTTGTACGGCTATAAGCATCCCTTCCTGCAGTAATTGATCCCTCACCAATCGAAATATTGGTCTGGTATAAACATCGGCAGCCGATGACTCAAACGGCTTCATATGAGTCATAAGCACAGGCCGCCCGTCTGCACTGTCAAAATCATTTTTGCCTTCAACCTCTCGTTGCCTATCTATTAGCCTATCTATTAGCTTATCCATTTGCTTCACAAATGCTATGAGTCGTAATTTGATGCTGACATAATGGTTCAGATATGCATTCAATCCTTCTGATCGTTGTGTGCTTCTCATTCCACCGAAGAATTTCCCCCTCAAATATGCTTCAGCCCACATAGTCTTCTCCCTATACATCTTCAAAACCCATTCATGGCTTTGAACGTTGTGACGTACAACCATTTCTTTCCACTTTTGCTCAAAACGATCTTCGGTATATGCTCGCAACATGCATCGACGAAAGTCTGATGTGAATTCTTTGTTTACATTAGCTTGTGCATTTCGGCCAAGATGCCAACAACAAAGCCTGTGATGAGAATGCGGAAAATTCTTCGATACCACATTCTGCATGGCCTTATCACCATCGGTGATAACTGTCTTTGGTTGTTTCCCCTCCATTGCTGATAAGAAACTCTACAATAACCAACTGTACGTGTGTTCAGTCTCATCCGACAACAATGCAAAGCTGAAAACAATGGTCCTCCTATGGTGATTTACACCCAATAACACAACAAACGGCTTACGATAGGCATTTGTCCGATATGTCGCATCAAACGCAACGACATCACCAAATATTGCATAATCTGCCCGTGCTCCACCATCACACCAAAATAGATCCCCTAACCTGTTCTTCTCGGTAACTGTGAAGTCATAATAGAATGCGTGATCCGCACTCTTCTTCCCTTCTAGATATGACAAACAGGTCTCCGCGTCAGATTCCTTTAACTGTCGCCGTTTGTGATCGTCCAAGCGATTTTGGACATCTCTCCTCAAATATCCAACCTCCCTGTACCCACCACACCTCTCCACCATATATTCGTGTATCTGTGATGGCCTAACTCCTAATTTATTAAGCGAAGAGGCAGCTGCTAGGTCTGGCTCCGTTATCCTTCTGTGAGATCTGATGTAGTGTACTTGCTGTGGAGGTGTTAGGGTGTGATTATGGTTGCCATTAAAATGACTACATACCCATCCACTTTCCTCGTGTTTGGCCGCAATTCGAAACTCAACCTCACACCCTGTTCTTGTTATAGGTTTGGCCTCTCGTTTTCGATTATCTCGAGCTAAAAACTTCTTGCTCCTAAACCCCTGCTTGCTGCATACCCAAATCCTTCCAATTAACATACCCTTTGTGTTCCATCTCTTATTGTGCCTTCTGACCCCAAATCCTATGGCCCTTGCATATTCACTGAAAAATGATTCAGCTTCATCCTCTGATGCAAACTCCTTCCCAACAACATCCATTGATTTCAGGACATTGTAATTACTTGTTTGGCCATCAGCGGTGCGTATCTCCCCTTGTAAATGGGTTTCTGATGCATTATTTTCAGATGGGATTGGTGCTTCTTGATTTGCTCCCGCAGTGACTGTTGGAAGTTCATAGTCTGAGTCATCCGGGCAGGCGTCTGCACTAGCTGAATAGCTTTCATTTTTAGGGACATCAACAATTTCATATGCGATGTCGGTGTCAGCTTCACTATCTACATCAGAAGACATTCTATCTCCACTGTCTGCATGAACAAGGAAAACTCAGAAATTATGGTTAACCATTACGCTTCATCGGTATGCATTAAAATAAACGCGACTAACTAGTGTAATAAAACCATAAAGTAACATTACTGCGTTTGACCATATGAATTATGTACAGCAATTTATTCAGCTCGCATTTCTTAAATTTAATTTGTTAAACATCACTTACACGGATTACTGCAATCCTGCAGGTGTTCGTCTGTGGCGGAAAATATGGAATTTGTTTTAAATGTGAAAGTATGCTCGTTCCACTACCAAGCAACCTCAATGAAGTTAGTTGGTGCTGTTTAACTGTTATCTTTGGGCGGGAAAGTTAATGGTAATTCCCGCTGTATACGAATTTGATTTTAGTGGTTGGGTTCGTGGACAACTACGAGTGTCCACGTGACACTTTGACGAAAATATTAAAGTAATTGTGAATATGTTTGACCTGGGTAAAACCCCGAACTGCGTCAAATGACGCCATTTCGGGTTAATTTAAAATTTTTTTCTTTAATCCGGTTTCAAACGATGCCGTTTACAGAATAATAAAACGCTAAAACAAATCCCTATCCTTCAACCCACTGCCCTTCATCAGCGAAACAGCCCCCCTTGCCCTTCAACAACGTTATCAACAGTAATATTTCAAGCAGCACCCTGAAGAAGTTACGGTTCTATAGGTAGGTTGACCGAAGAAGAAGAAGAAGCTCACGTATTGTTACCAAAATAACTTCTTTCACACGACATCAGAACAAACAAAACCAATTTATATTCCAAACAGTGCATGCGTTGCTGTTTCCAAGAAAAGGAAGAAGCAAGGGTTCAAGTGGGTTACATGAAGAGAAAGAAGAAGGCTGCAACCGAAACCCAGAACGACATGGTTGAAATCATAACAAATAACAAAATTGGAAGGCCACACGTCGTCGTTTTACATAATTCAAAAAATAATTAAAATGTTAAAAATTAATTAATAAAACCACGATTAACCATTTCATTGTTGTTTACGTAATTTCGGTACCCTGTTGGTTACATTGTTGAGGTCCTCGGTGGTGTGCCAACCATTGTTAAATTTAACGTAACTTTCTGGATGTCATCAGTTGGGTTGAATATTCAGTGTGGATGCCTACAAGATTATCGGTTATGCTCATTCCCAATTATCGCATTGACACTGAATAATCAACTGCACGGTTTAGTTCATTCCAGCCTATTCCTTCCATTAACCCTTCTCCATATTCGCACGGATAAACATTCGATTCCTGGTAATCAATAATTGGTAGGATACGAGACTACAGGCTGAATTTTTTTAATTTTAACATCATTTTACATAGCATTGTATGATATCACATCAACATCATCACAATTATATGTCATGTTTTCCATCAATATCCGCAATTGTTTCCCTGTACCAAATGTTGTTATAATGTGACATTAACCTCTGCTATTTTCCATTGAGGTTATTTCATTATCAGGTTTATAACATGCATAAACACATCAATTTGTACATGCCACAAAACAAATCCACACATGACAGAGATAATGTACCGGTAAACATCCACAAGTTCACCACAACAATGCGAGGGTAAACAGCCACAGTTAGTAGGAAACAACATCCATCGAAAAGTTATACAAAAACCAAAATTCCCCCAGGCCCCAAATCATTGCATCGGAACCACCAACACATCTTACCTGCATGCTTTCATTTAATTTCAATTGTAGTGTTCATGGATGCTCTGGGCAACTGCAAAATTGACTCCCGAAGGTTGGCCCGGTTACTTACAGGTACAGAGGCCTTCAACGACATCAGCATTGTCTCCATCGCTGCTGCAAACTTTAATAAGTACTTTAGCAGCGGCCTTTCGTCCTCGTCACCCTGAACGCCCTTGATTTCAATGTTCTTCACAGTGTGCAGCAAACAGTGTGGCACACTGTCACTTTCAAGCCATCCAAACTGTTCTTCGGTAAGTTGAAACCAACATTCCTGATAACATAGACGACAACGTATCAAATTATAATGTGTTGACTGGCCTCATTATCATTGCAACTCAATAAGCGACTAACCTTGTGGAGGACAAGACTTTCCAAGTTTGGTGAGCTTCGTAGCACGATCGGCAGCGCTCGCCATCCGATGGGTCCTACCCCCATTTCTATGTGGTTCAATTTTTGAAAACTCGGGAAGCAACTGTCACAAGCATGGTCAACAGCCTGCACATGAGAAATATCATATCAGACTATGTTTAATTATTACAAAAACGCCTAAGCATTTAGTGGGGATGAGAAGTACTAACTGTGATTACTTACAAACATAATGCCCGCAGATAAATGCAGATAGTTGCAGCTATTGATCCCGGCGAGCATTTGAATTGCCCGGTAAGGATCAACCTGTGCCCATTCCTCATGCATAATATGTAATATAACTTTCTTCAATGAATGCAGGTCATGCATGACATACGATCCTAAAATGTCAGAAAAAATTTCCAGGCATTCCAGTTTCGGAGCTGTAATTGTTAACATATAGTCCACTTCCCTAAATAACATTTCCTCCGAATGAACTATCAACTTGCAGCTTTTCAGTGTCGCCGACGAGACGATCAAGTTTGGAGGAAGAGCATCATCATGCAAATCACACGTTATCGACAACTCTTCCAACGAAGGGCAGCTACAAAAGAGATTCTCAGTGAGATTATTTTCAGGGTTTTCCAGCCGCACACTTAGGATTTTGACACTTGGAAAACATGTCCCACTAGAAGGAACTTGGATGGAAAAATCTGAGTCTAGCCTAAGTACTTTAAGACACGCTGCACTGTAAATGGCTTCGGGTAACTCCACGTGGCTCTGCTGGCCAAGGTAAAGTTGAATCTCCCCAACTTCACGCATAAGTGCGGTCGCAATCCAATCATAGAACCTTGCCAAATTAGTTGGTCTGGAGCAATACAAAGAAAACTTGGCAATCCTCGCGGGGTTTGTCCGAAGTAGGACTGTATGCACAAAGTCCGCAAACCCACACAGTGGAACATAAGTCAAAGCAGGGGGCCGTTGAATTAACCGATCATCAAAGGACAAATTGGGCAATGCAGTCCAGACATTCTTCCACCGTCTACCGATTACGGAAGTGGCCACAGCGTGTTTTGTTGGTATATACGAAAGAATGTGGCAAAGGATCGAATCGGGTAATGCACTGATCCTGTCTGCATAACGACGATTTGTTTTTGGTCTCCCACTCTTCCGTTTAGTGACATTATTCTGTGTGTCATGCGCCATTACTGGTGAAAATAGAACCTGCCGAATACAAACACATACAATGTTGGCTTATTCAAAACAACGTTGGAAATATAATTTATCATCCTCTTCAACTAAGGGCAGAGCTGTACAATATGCGCTTAAACTGATTTAATGAAGGAATCTTGGGTAATGCACAGACCCAGCAATTGCAGCGACGATGCATACATGACTTGCAGAGAGGCCACTATATTTTAGACATTCATAACATACGTTAATGGCGGTTCCATCATATAAGTAAATTATTTTATAAATGACGGTGAAAATAAAAAAATTGTGATAAAAATATGAAATAAAATTAAAAATTCATCCACACAAATAAATAAAGCACAATCATCACTCCACCATCACAAGAAACCCCATAAACTGACCTTCGGTTAATACGGGTCAACCCTCCAGACAAAGTAGTTGTCGATTCCTGAAAAGTTAATGGCAATTGGACTGACTGTTACTTTCATTCAGCGGCTACACGAACGATGTTCCGTCGATTGCTGCAGACGACTATCCAGCGCATTCGAAGGTCTTAAAATACAGGTGGGTTTGTAACGGCAGAGGGGGGTGGTGAAGATAAACGTATTAACCCTTTTGAATCTCCTGAAATTGTTTTTAAATTGAAATCCTGCTTTGAAGAGTTAACCCGACGTCGTTCCGCTTCTTTCTGGGCCCGTTGCGATTTGCCTTACAAAACGTGGCCCACCATCCGCCAGCCCCCATCATCGAAAGTCGATAATCTTCCAACGTTCAGGCTTCCACGAAGAATTTGTCCATTCCCAAGGCACACTCATCTGTTCCCGGTAGGAAGGTTAGGAAAATTTACTTGCTTCAGTACGAGACAAATGCACTGGTTTTGTGGAATAATATTCAAATGGGGTAATTTTTATAAACCTCCCCTGAGGTTTTAGCTTGTTGCAAGCATATGGTTAGAAATCGTTTATTTGAAAAAAAAGCCCCTACGTTTTTGCTCCGCTTATTTGTCGTTTGGGTAGTTGTGGCCATTGTTGAGCTATCGCAATAAAACAAATATGTTTGATGCTATATGTTAAATAATTAAATTAAAGACAAAAAGATGGCATTTTTAGTTATAAAATTCAAATTTTTTTTTCGTTGATGTTTTTTAGGGAAAAACTACGTTGCAACATGGGTTTGATACCCCTTTCTTTTGTCTTTTTCAAGGTTAATTACAATGAAGTCCTGTTATTGGTTATAAAAACAAAAACACTAAAAAATTTTAAATTTTCACACATTAATCCTGCACCTAAATATTTTTAATTGCATTAATGCTTCTAAAAACCATGATTTGTTTAGAATTCAAGCACTTATTCTCTTTATACATACAAACACTAGTAAATTAAAAGAAAAGTTTTTTGAATTATTTAAGTTATTTTAAATAAAAGAAAACTAATGAAATATTTAAATTATTTTAAATAGAGTAATTGTTTATAATTTTTTTACCCTTCTCTTAGTTAAGTTAATGAAAGATCTCAACCATATGGACGTGTACTAATAACTATTTAAACTGTTGGGGTGGAGTAACAAATATTAATTTATTTAAGTGTGTAATTAAATTTATTCTTTTATTTAAGGACAAAAACTCAACCAAAAATACAAACTCATTGTTCAAACAAACAAAAATTATTTTACAAATTTATAAACTAACACTTTATTATTATTAGTAAATTAACATATTTTTACTACATAATTAAATAATTGATAATATGTTAAATAAATCTTATGTTTCCAAAAAAAAAATTAACTACATAGAATATCAAATTAAATTTATTTTCATATTTTGTACATTACATTTACTTGAGATAGTAAAATCTCTTGTGTTGGAATAAAAAAGATTATGGGGTTTGAACCTTGGTCACATGGGTGAGAGGAAATTGGTTGCCGTTATGTTAAATTAAAAAAAAATTATATTTATCATTAATTATGGTTCGTAAATAATATACATAGTTTAACTATATAATAAACTAGTTAATTTTTTAATTAATAAATAAATTTATTAATTTAAATAGATATTAATACATGTAAGAATAAGTCATTTAATTGAAAATCTAGTTTAATAGTGTAATATATATATATATATATATATATATATATTATGGACTTTTATGTCATAATTATAAAACTTTTGATTTTTCTTATTTTGCATGAACAAGAGGGGCCTTTAATGTTAATAGCCTAAAATCACATCTAAGCCATTATGCAAGTCTTGCGTTGTATCCAACGGTGAATTTGAAAAAGACAAAAAATTGGGGCACCAAACCCCAGAGGCAACGTAGCTGGACCCTGTTTTTTATCGGTTTCTTGTTATTTAGTATTACCGTATGTTTTTATCATTTGTAGGTTCCTCAGTTGGTTTCGGTTTATACTTCTCAGGCAAAGATGATTAGTCAAGTTTTCAATTTAAATTTATAAAACCACGACTTCGAATATATTACGTTACAACATCTGTGTTCTTACACCAGTATTTTAATCAACACAGCACACACAAGTACAAAGCAACCGATGATTAATGCCAAATTGCCTGCTGCTTTTAACTTATCATCTGAAGTGCTTGCTTCTTCCACCCGACCCTTCAACGCCCCTGACAAATTCCCCCTTTCGGGTTCTTGTTCAACACATGTGACACACATGGCCGTCTGTGCATGACGAAATGCTGCAAATGCCTCCTCTGCCTCTGCTCTGGTGGGGTAAGATTGGTAAGAATTTCCCAAAAATCCAATTACTTGTCTCTGGCATTCGGACCATGAATCGTAAATTCCAGGCGCCCGACCCAGAAACACCACATAGTGTTTCCCTCGAGGCATTGTCTACAAACAAGGAATATGCTTGTTACTGTTATTGGGCATAATTTGTGAAAGAAAATATTAATAATATCAAAATAGGATCGTTACACAACACTTGTCAGACCAGGGATATAAGATTAATGCATACAGAGGATCCCGGAAAATCCGACAATAAACCTGGCCGATTGAATGGCCACGCATCATAGTTTTATTTTAACGAGGGCACAGTAGACATATTTTTGAGAATGAGTACTAATCCACATATGCGGCGGTCGGACAAAATGCAAAAAAAGTTACAAAAACCTAACCTTGCCTGCCGTTTTAGCGTCGCGTTTGTTTCGCCGACCGTGGACCGCTCGGTAACGACGATGTATGGGAATGGCAGTCCTGCTTTGAGATATCGGGAAGAAGATATCACGCACGGTAAAAAGCTACAAATATATCAGTGGAGGGCAGAGTAACCTTAATTTCCAAGTTTGAAATAAGTAATTGCGTCCATTGACTGCTTCCTGAGGAACTGTCTGACATTTATATAGTACTCAAGTGTTAGTCATGTGCCAGAGTCTATGATATGAACGTGTGGACGAACTAAGTTGGTGTAGTTCTACTTTCAGGCCTCGTTTGATTTGACTATAAAAGCATATGCGACAAGTGTAGGCCATGCTTGTGGGGAACTGCCATGCTTGTGGGGAACTGCAAGGAGAATCAGAGGCGAGAGGGCTTCAATAAAATCACGCATGTTTAAATTTTAATGAGTTGTTTTCGTTGTTAGGGGTTTGCTTTTGAGATGTTCATATGTAATGCGCCATTTTGCAAATCTTATGTAATGTACTGAATTTTTCTTTAGCCGTTTAGATTGTGCCTTCCAGATGTATTTGAAAATGTCTGTGTAATGTTAGAAGTCGTGTTTTAGAAAAATTGAATTATTGGCCACGTTCATTTGCTTCAGCAAGTAGTTTATGCTGATGCTGCAGTAGTAACTGCAACAAGTCATCATTACTTCCTTCACTATTGTTCCCTTGACTCCTAAAGCAACCGTGCCAGTTTCGAAACGTAGTCGTTTCAAAGCGTACACAAGAAAATATAATTGAAATGAAACGACGCCGTTTTCAGTTATTTCGGGGTTTCACCCGGGGGAAACATGATTTTCCTACAAGTAATTGTGGGATACAATGAGTGCAGGCCACTATGTATTTTGACTTCCTGTTAAAAAATATTGGCTCCATGGAGCTGTGCCGTAAGCTAAAATTTGGCCATTCTACTGTTAAAAAAAAGGCAATATTCGTCTCTATTCCTCTGATAATTCATGTTATGTTTATAATGAAATTATTTAGTAAAATTTTAGTTTATATGTATACCTAATTAAATTTTGGAATTTAACGGAAGAATGAACAATTTTTAACAAAATTACCTATAATTAGTCATTTGTTTTAGATTATATTTCATGTCATTTTACAAAAAAAAGGTAAGGATTAATAACATACTAATCCGGTAAGCATCTTTATTATTATTAGTTGTGATATTGGTGTAGTTATTAATATTATTCGGATTTCCATTTTCAATGCTGTTATTCTTACCACAATTATTATGGAATTTTATTAAACAAGTATTACTATAGGGCAGGGTATAACACCATAACTCGTGTAACTCCTGAAATTTTTGCGGTGGAAACGTTACCTGACTGGCTAAATAGTGGCCAAACAGTTAGGAAGGGATACTTTCCCATTGTTTGATTAACTCTTCATACATTCCACAGTTAGGGAAGTGGGAATAATAATGTATCGCATCCATTAAATGTTACCAACCAGATGCATAGAAACACCCTGACGTTTGTGTTTAAGAAGGATGCATTGTGACACAGTGGTTATATAAAAGTGGCATAATAAACACGGAGGAGGGCACATGACACAAGTAATGTCGCGGCATGTACTTTATACAACTGCATGTTCCCATAATTACAAAAAACCAAACAAAAAACAATTAACCCCACCACAAAAGCTGAAGTTGGGCGCGACTTCAACAAAAGGAGCTAATCCAGGTCGGGTGGTCACACTTTAGTAAGAAAGGTACAAAAAATAACCCCACATTACATTATCACTATCATTGAACTAGTCACACAACTTAGAGTGGATTCACTGTCGGAACTTCTGCATCTCCATTTGGCCCTCCATTGCGTCGTTGCTCAGATGACTGGAATGCAAATTACAAAATGTCAATCAGCAGACACAAAACGTATTAAGACATTTATAATTATAAACTTATGTGAAGTTAAACACGATGCACTTTCAACCACATAATGTGGGTAGAGTTTAATGTATTTATACCTCCCCTTCATTCCTTGCTGATGCCTTGGTTAGAATAGGGTTAACGAGCTTGCATGTACGCTTGCTGTGGCCCACACGACCACAATTTTGGCACTTGTACTTACGACGTTCATTGGACTGCTCGTTTCCAGCCGAAGGCATAACAACTTCAGCCTGAGGAGGAGCAACTGTACGAATCTCAGAGGCAATTCCACTGTTTGGTTGAGCAATTGCAACTGAAGGTCTTGGGCTGTTTATAGGAACACCAACTGGATGAGTAGCGGTCGCGGATGCACTTTCAACCACTACAACCTCAACTGGGTTGGAAACAACGGGACGCAAAGATTGCCCGTCGTGGGGGTGTACAAGGTTGGAAACAGGATGAGGCAGCGGATGTGATTCACCTGAGTCAACATGGTTGGAAACATATGGAGGCACGTGCTGAACTTGATGGGGCTGTGGCAGACCACCCAAGTCATGAATCACGGGGACCTCAGATGAATTAACCACCATTCCAGGAAGGTGGTAAACGCTTCCGTACGGAATAAATTACACCCAAATGTTCATTCTAAATTCTCCCCTCGAAATGCATTGGTGCACGATAACCCTAAGCAGAGCATTGCTGTGCACCCTAACCAGTCGACCCAGCCACCGGGGTGCCACCATTGGCCTGAAGATATGGTTAGGTGGGGAAAACTCGTTATGCAAGGCAGAGGAAGCCACATTACACAGGTACAGTATTTGGAATCGGGTGGGTTGATCGGTGTGAATTGCAATTCTCTCACCCATATACTCCATAACGAATGTGAATTCAAGGACCGCTGGGTGATTTAGGTTTGGTGGGTTAAGAATTTGGTGTTGCATTTGTTGTCGGGGGACCCCACTAGGAATCGGTGGCTGGTGGATGAATCCTACTGGGGGATTTAAAGTTGGTTGATGCACAAGGGGGTGGTTCGCGAGGAGGGGACTCAGTCGGGGGGTGCGGTTCAGGGGTGGTTGATTTCGTAGTGGGTTCATGAAAGATGGTGGATTCAGTGATGGGATGTTCACATTTTGTGGAATCCTCGGTTCGGGGATCGCAGGTGGTGGATTAAGTTGTGGCACGTTGGGAGGAGGTGGAGGAGAATCCATGGTGTTCAGGCCATGCAGATGGGAAATTTGGGGAATGCAATGTGACTGTTGGTTGTCTTTCAAACGCGGGAATGACGCCATTTCCTCCCTGCATCAACAGTGGTAGTGGGTTAGTTTGACTTTAAAGAAATGGCATTTAGTTAAACAATCAAATGAGGACAAATATTGCACGTGGTGGGAAATAGCCATCGTCCGCTGCAAAAGCATATAGGTAAAAAACATGCTGGTAAAGCACAGTAAATTCATCTTCGACAGAAGGTGGTGCTTTTGACTTTGTCATGACCTTTTAAATGACAGCATAGGGCTTGTCCGCGGTTGGTTTCTAACATACATTGATGGTAAACATCATAGAAAATTGACAAATAGTCAGGCGTAAAAAATTGTTAATTTCAGATAAATGTTAGAAAACCTAATCCATGACTCATTAATAATTGCAAGGCATTAAACATATCGGGGAAATAAATTTACGATCAATTTAGCATAAAGTTAAGTTTATTTGTTTAGTAAATTAGAAGAGAACTGAAATAAAAAGGAGAACACAGTTGAAATACACCACTGACAACAACAATCGCAGGGAAATTATAAATCGCAAATTAAAGGTAACCCGCAGACGAAGCCACATAGCACTCAAACACCAGATCCATAGTTGGTAACTCTAGAACTAAAAGAAGGAGCGTAGAACAAATTGCAAAAGTGACCATAAAACGCACCTACGCTTATGTCAAAGAAGAATGGATTTGTTGCAAAACTTGGCAGCCAAGCACGAGATTTATTGCAATTTTTGGGTGGTACTGTGATTGATCACGTGCAAAGTGTATGCAACTTTTTCGCATTGTCCAGTCTTGGTAGGAGGATTGACAGTCTTATTGTCAATTCCTGTATATGATGTGACCATTGGTCACGGGGAGTAATAAAAATAAACGGCAATTAGAGAAGTAAGGGCGACAGCATGCAAAACTTTGCTTCGAAATTTGGGTCTACCCTATTGTAATATTATACCCATTACATCTGCGGGGTGACATTAACATTGCTAAATTTTTTTTTCCCATCAATCAGGCAATCCCGTGCAGACCAGGTGAATGGGGTAAGTGGTCCCTGCCACATCTGCCTACTGCAATAGTTGCAACAGTGAGAACCATTGTTAATTTGAACATGTGTTAAATTCACTCGAAATATTGGCATCAGTCTGCTTAGCCCCATATTTATTTTTACCGCGAACTTGCCTGCCGTTATGTAAATTTTCGGAATATTGGTATTACCCAATAACTTCATCCACTTTTACTTATTCTGCACCGCATGGACGGCATGTCCTTTCTTTGGTTTAGTAAGTTTACTATCATACGGTAAACAACTTGAACAAGTCTAACCTCTATTTCGGTTCACTAATCAAAATTATTGTCTTCATTCATCAGTTTCAAGTACTTACTTGGATGAACTAGTCTAACATAAATGCTTCATTTTTGTTTGAATTATTAAATAAATTGTGGTAAGCATTAAATAATACAAGTATAGAGGGTTGAAATTATAAATTTTAAGGCCAAGCCAGAATAATTATCATGACTACTAGTGTTAATCTTACTAATTTTATGATTATATACTCACCAATTTAGTAGTATTAGTATTATCGTTGTTATTATCCTTATCATAATGTAATATAATTACCAATGAAGTGGACAAAGAATTTCGCTTGTGTATATTTAAGGCCTTATAAGTTCACATTTGCAAATCTTTGGCTTTGTCACATTTTAACCAATTGACGAAATGTGTTGGGTGTGTAGTTTATCCCTTTACGCGAAACTCTTACCAAAACAAACAATCCTTCTCAATATATTGGGTCGTACATGTTTGAACATAAGGCAGGGACTGTTGATCGAAGACTAAGTGCAGCATTCGGCTATAAAGTCAATGAAGTGGACCCACTAGGTCAAGTACGAAGGCTGCAGCGAACATTATACACAAATCCCAACAGAAAAAAATAATTAAAGGGCTATTGACTGTGCAGACAAAAATAATGACAGTTAAAGTGGGCCCTCACATTTGTTTTTGTATATCACTTTGACATCTGTAACAAACATTTCCCGTCATCCCACCGTCCGATCTTCTATTGTTAGTTGTTCACTCCACATCCAACCACATCGAACGGCTGATGCTGCAGTCTGTAGCTTACAGATTCTGTAAACTTCTCAAGTCCCAGTTTGACAGGTGACGGACGACGGCAACGATGGGCATATACAGATTGATTGCTTCCAGCTGACGTGGTCGTACTTTTAAAATAACGCGTGTCATGTTATACATTCATTGTTCTTTACGTCAGTAAATCGGAGTCACACTCCTTACGGCGCAGAAGACATCTTGACAAGTTGCTGTTGAAGGAAGAAAAATGGGTCACCAGTCTGTAACACTACGCAATAAATAAATGAGAAACTTTGAAAACCTCGCCACTATAATGACTATTAAACGCGGCTATTTAATACAGACGGCCTTAATAATGCCAGCCTCAACGACTGTATAAAGACACGTGTGTTTAGTAACAGTGGCAGTAGATTAAATATCTGACTGTAAAATTATAATAACAACATTTACCCACGTGGAAGATATTTCCCGTATAAAGCAATTTCATTATGTTTAAAATAGTCGTTAATTAAACCTTATGCTCTGCACAAGGTTGCAATGCCAACATCTGTATTTTTCACCATAGTCATGTGTGGAAAAAAGTATTCATTATCCATTGTCAATTTTGTGTGGCGTGACAATGGGTCATATGCAGGCTGGTGCCATAAGAGAAAGTTAATTATTCCACGGTTATAGATGTAGTCATATGCACATTACATGCCCGATGTAATGTGTATGACAAACAACAACCATCGCAATAACATAAAACCTTAGTACAAATGAAACATTAGTAAACAATCATTGTTAACGATGGTATTATTATTATTATTGTCGATTGACTAAATAAATTAAAAAATGCTTTCGCATAATAGAAAATATACTTTATATTATGAAAAATAACATGTATTATGTTTGTATGGCTGCATACAAACTATATATATAGCTGCGGACTTGTTAAATTATGCGTTAATTTCTTAGCATAGAGATGGAGCATTCGTAAAGAAGCCTACGGCAAGAAATAACTAAACTGACAATAAATTCCAGCATATTCACAGTTCTTCCTGCCAATAATCATATGCAACGAAGTTATGATGATTTAGTATGGTAAGACCATTAGGTAACGTTTGGCACGCTGGAGTGGATTGGAATAATTATTAGGATTGGATTAGATTAAGTTGGATTGGATTAAGCTGAATTATATTATGTGCTGTATTAAATTTGGTACATTATCAGATTGGACAATGTTAAATCATAGTTAAATAAAAAAATTATTTATTAATATTTAAGAGTTATAATTACAAATTAATTTAAAAATAATAAACAAGATAATTAAATACGTAGTAAATTAGTTATTGCGTAGTTATAATTATACTAAACAAATATAAATTAATAAAACTATTTAATTATTTAATTAATTTGTATTACACATTTTACATATATTTTATTTTATAAAAAAGTTAGCAAATAATGTATATGTGAATTCAATTATTTACTTGTATTATTAATTTTCATTATTTTAGTTGGTATATTACATTGCTGATTATTAAATTTAATAAAATCAATTATTATAACGAATTATTAAATAGTTAAATTTAGTGGAGTAAAAGTTCCAATTTAATTAGACTATAAAAACAAATTAATAAAATAAATTGAAGTAAATAATGAATAAAATAATTAATTAATTATTTCTATTTTAGGTTTAATTAATTAAATTTGAGATTAATTCTTTCCTAAATAGTGTTAATTAGGAAAGAAATATGAAAAATTATTTTTATGTTAACCTAACCCTATCTAAACCCACTTATAAATTAGAATTGTTTATACTATATGTTTAAGGAAAAAATTTAAATTTAGTCCTCCCTAATCTAATGCAAGGAAATTAGCCAAACAGACGATAAAATATTTAATCCAAAAGTTAATTTAATCCCATGCTTAATCATAACTCCCAAACATTACCTTAATGTAGTAACTGGATACTGAATAAGTCAGCCATCACATGCCATAATACAATACAGAGAACATATTCAAATTCAAATTAATGTTTATCTACATAATGATTCACCTGAACTACCAAGTAATTTTCTATAACATTAACACCTACAAACCATCAACCGAGACAGCCGAAATATACACGTGGTTGTACAAGTGTTGATGTCCAGTTTATATCAACTGCAGTAGTAGCAAGGACCATGTTGTACCAACAATGGGCCTTGGACTGCATAGTACTGCTTGAACCCGAGTGGGTTCGACTTGAACAAACCACCACCGCAGCACACAAGCCCACAATTACTTTGTGAGAATTGACAAGACTGCTGCTCCAATTTCAAACACTATTTATATAATGGATAAATGGATTATTCCCAGGGTGGTAAGGCCCGAAAACAATGAAGGAATCTTCATCTACAAGCCACATACATTGTCCACGTGTTATATTATTTGACGACAGTTATAAATCTTAACAAATTAATAAAATTAATTTTTGGCGGCAGCGATTACAGTGATGCAAATTTCACATCCCATTTTGGTTGCACGTCCCTGCGGAAAAAATTACACGACTTCGGGACGATTTCTGCTGTCGAAGGAGATGTTATCAGACACCCTGCAACGGTAAAATATCTTAATACTTAATGGCGGTCCAATTCCAACACTAACCAGCAGTTCGGGTACACAGTAAGCAAACGATCTCCAGTATCAGTTCTCTTACACCGTGGGGCGAAATGAGTGTTCGTTGAAATAAGAACAACCGCTGCTAGGAAAATGGTTTGCAAAGGGATATCATGAATAAACGGCCACCCCAACAGTAATTATATTTTCACAAGGTATGCATTCCACTTTCTATGATTTGAACGGAGCATATGCTCTGTAACCATGGCCGGGGAAATGTGTGGGAATGTTAATTTCATTGACACATAATCATCCTTTATGGAAGTTCCGTTCTATAAGAGACCACAAAAACAGTTAACCCGGCATTGAGAATAGTCTTCGCATAACAATTTTTTATCCCTTATCATTTCTTACGAAAGAACCAGTACCCGCCTTCAGAAGGGAAATGACCATTGTCTTTTATTTCGCATCCATCGACGTCACTATCATCATCCGTTGTGTACAAATTAATGTTTTTCACAGCCTCATCGGCAATGGGAAGTTAATTGCACGGGGAAAAAAAACCTTTCGACCCATTACTTGAACTTTATAGTTGTATTGTACATGCACATTATATAGTATGCTTCAAAATGGTTGTTCCAGTGCAATACATAATTTTATATTTACAAACTGTCACGTTTCCTAGTACTGCATCGGTCTTGGTTGAGAGTAATGGTGGACATTGATATTTCCTATTGTTGCAGGTTCTGTAAGTTTGTGTGTTGTACTAATACGAACAATAATTTCTTACTATATACTAATTGACAACTAAGAGACAGGAACAATTTTGGTGAGTGGGCAGGCATCATTTTCTACTATTTTAATGAAAATAGCCAGAATTGGGGTGACGGTCATATCATATTTTCCCGCACTGAAATTTCATTCTGTCTTAGTCAAGAATGTCATCATGTGCAACAAACTGGGAACCTCCATTAACTGCTGACAGGAGGAATTTTTTTCCAATGTTCCACGCACTAAATATGGATTACGAAAGTTGATAATGTTTTCAAATAGTCGAGATTTCATTCCTAATATTGCAACAATTTTTTTTTTTTTACTTATGACAACTAACCCCTGCATCTGTGTTCTTCCCCTGCATGTTAATCGAAGACAAATGGACAACAATCCGCATGCTTGTGGGTCTCGCTCAGGAACTTCATCAGCTTCATGCGAGTGCGTATGGACAAAGGAGACAAGTGCGAGAGGGTCGCCTGAGTATTTTAGGGGCTGCCACAGGCCATTACACACAGGGCCAGAAGCAATGAAGGACATTACGGAGACACCTACAACATTGATACATTCTGATTGTAGTCTGAGGAAAAGAAATGTTGCAAGGGTGCTGTTTCCGCAACGTATGGTGCAAGCAACTGAAGGGTATCAAGTATCCCGTGCCCACGTCCATAGCAATTATGTGCATGAACATTCCATTATCATTGACCAACCGAAAATGAATTCAATAACCACTTGGTCAACAGGTGATGGTTCTGTTTCAAACAAAAGGAGGCAACTAATTTCGGACGCTGAAGTCGAACGAGTTGTTTCTATGATCAATACAAACAGTACAGCAACCAATGGCCATGCTTCAGCTAATCACTTATCCACACGTGCCAAGACAATAGCGTATCCAACCTCATGGGCATCAGACAAAGGGTGGGAAACAGATTATGATTCGGCTGATGAGACCGTATATTTACCAGACATCACTCCTGATGATCATAAATTGGAGGGGTGTTGGACTGGATATGAGGAGGAGTTATTTCAAATCGAAAAAGACAGGAAAAATGGGGCCAGTAATGCAGATGGCTTTTTATTTGACAATGGCCCCGACAATCGAATGCTGATGAGGCTGGGACAACGGTTCGAAGATGATTTTCAGTTTAGAAGAGCCATAGAAGTTCTAGCAATTCAGGATGGTATAAAACTTTGCATAATGCATAACTCAAGTACCTGTGTCAGGTGTGAATGTTCGGACTTGGACTGTGATTGGAAACTTACTGCAGTGAAAGAGCACACAAGCAATGTATTTGTCATATCACATTTAACTGCAGAACACACGTGCAAGAAACGTTGGTTAAAATTGCAGTGGGGGACAAACTGGATTGCAGCAAAGTTCCTCCATATCTAGAAGGTTAATGTTGGCCAGGAGATCAGCGTATTAGCGAATGAAATTGCTGCTACTTATGGCATTAAATGCCCTCTTTGGAAGTTGAACGCGGTGGACAGCACGGCAACAAAGTGGCTTAGAACAGACCACGCACACGGATATGCACAGCTTATACAGTATAAACAGGAGATGGAGAATATAAATGACCGCAATATCGTTATCATAGAAACGACGACAGATCATCCGTTGAGGCTCGAGGTGTTCAACCGCATGTTTGTTTTCTTGTATGACACTGCATATGCATTTAAGATAAGATGTCGAACACTCCTAACAATTGATAGGTGGGAGATTGATGGTCCTTACAAGAGTGTGATGCTGGTTGCAGTGTGTCGTGATGGGAATGATGTTGTGCTCCCCATTGCATTTTGCGAGGTTCAAGAAGAGAACTTGGATTCATGGGCCTTTTTCCTTACGAATTTAACCTACGGACTTCGCTTCGAACGTGGAGAAGGGTTGTGCATATTGGCCGATGGGGATAACGGTGTTGATGAGGCTGTGGAAGAATTCCTCCCATATGCTGTGTATAGACAGTGTTGTTTCAGCCTCTACGGTAGAATGGTTGGAAATTTTCCGGACGTCAGACTTCATTCAGCATTTTGGGGTGCATGTCGGAGCACAAACATGAAAAGCTTCATAGACCATATGTCTATCATAGAAACGGTAAATATAGAATGCCATAATTGGCTGAAGGACATTGACAGCAAAACGTGGGCACTGTTTTCCATGCCACAATGGGTGAAGAGCACAGAAATTACCATAAGTTCCAGTGAACAACTTAGAATTTGGTTGAGCAAGTTCTTGGACTTGAATGTGGCACAAAGATATACGACAATAACCCAAACAATTGCTGAAATGTTTCAGAGACGATATTTGGCTGGCTGGGAATGGGTTTATGACAAAATCACACCTGCGGCAAGACAACAAATTATACAGAATGTGTTTGAAAGTGATGGATGGAATGTTGATATGCCTTCCAACAATGCAGTGTCTTTTGTAAGTCGGCATGGATTTGTCTTTGAAGTTAACAGGGAACTTATGACTTGCTCTTGCAGATTATGGCAATTGTCTGGAATTCTTTGTGAGCATGCTTGCCGATGCATTCACAGTTGGGGCGACAAACTCGACAAATATGTACATAGGCTATGGTCAGTCGATGAATATAGATCAGCCTATGGACCAGGAATGCAAATGCTTCGAGAAATAACGCATTGGGAATGGCAGACAAAAGATAATGTTTTGCCGCCAATGAAGAACTCTACCAATTCATCGGCAAGTAATGAAGCAAATTGTCACTCCAAGGTAACAACCCTTAACGACATATTCCCTTATTAAACTATATGATAGTTTTTGACATATCATACAATGTGTTCGTCACATTGAAATTTCATTGTGTCCCCCCATACTCCGGTATCTTCTCCATCCAACCACGGCCTCAGTCACCTTTTTTGAATGACGATTTGCTGGACGGTCGGAATAGCAACACATGTACAAGTGAAGACACAATCAGTAAGATAATGATATTATTTTTTTCCTCCATTCCTTCCTTCCAAAACACTAATTTGTCACTTTCAATGTAGGCTTTTAGGTGCGGCCTCACTAGGCGGAGATCAATCCGAGCATCCGGACTTCCGTATGTATGTCCCCACGTGCATCGATAAATTTTGATGTCCTATGTTTTGTAACTATTTTCAATGTCACATTTAACACAAAATATGGATCAGATGTGCAGTTTTTAGTCACCTTTCGGGATAACTTGTCTTACCTACTTCGCTTGCTCGCTGCGTATGGAGATGTTTTCATTCCCGTAAAAACCATTGCTATTTGCAATACCATATAATAAAGTATATCTTATTCACGTGTTACATTATTGTCTCTATTGCCGGTTATCAGTAAAACTACAAATCGTTAGGTAAATGTGGCCACACCTTTGGGGTTTTCCACATGTTTCCTACAATTTTTCAGCATGTAGGGATCTTCTTATATCTGATAATATTTCACAAACCTGTTGCCTCAAACCACGAAATGTAATTTTTGACTTTCCATGTAATTTGTCTCTTCAGAATTAATTGAACAATGGAAATTCATATCTTAGCAAATGCATCAAACATTCCATGTAATTATCTCTGCCGGCATATCTTTGTTTTCGTTGCTGTAACCATTGCCCAATTCAATAGCCATGGTCTTTCATTTGTCGTATTTGCTGCACCTGGAGGCAAGTACTACTTTATACGCAACCAACACAACCTTACCTAACTGGCCCAAGGCAAAATGTAATTAACGACCAATAAATAGAGCCGAGGTTATAGTTAAAGCCGCTAGTAGAAAACCAAAATAACTAGTTATAGTAGGCATGACAGAGCTAAAGGAAATATGTTCTTTTTATACATATGTTTATAAAGCACTTCCCTAAGTTTCCACTTTTGGACGATACGAAGATAAGCAAAAATGCTCTACCCATTGAAAGAATACCTTCAATTGAAAGTTTTGATTCTTCAAGTATTCTAGAAGGTACTAACAAAAATGAGTGGCAGGGATAGAAAAAGAAACCAATTCATCGTCTTTAACAGCGACCCATCCCACGATTCCGAATCAACAGATTGAGTGGGCAACTCTTGAATCAATTAATATTAAAAAAATACTAAAAACTATGCCATGTAACTTTGAGGAACACCTACAAATTTACTTTCCAACCTGATTTTACATCATTTGACAGCACATTTCTATCGTAATATGGAGATAAGTGATGCCAATACTTTATTTATGAAGATAGTCCATAATTGCTCGACTATAACTACAAATTAGTTCTTTCTCAAGGGCCAACAGAGTTAATAAGGTCCATTTGCTATTGTATACATGCTTCTTTATTTGACTTTGCATTTTCAAGCCCATAATTTCACAAACACAGAAATATTTAATTTCACATAAGGTCCATTCTTCATTGCAGTTCATTATGCCATCAACTTACATTGCCTTTTAAAAAACCTTCACTTACAAGATAATAACGCCTATTATAATTGAGGGTCCAGCAAAAATACATGCATTAAAACAAAAATTGCAAGTTAATTCAACTGCATCGCGATGTTCACAACCATTATCTCGCAAACTCAAATTCTCACTATCAATAACAGTCCCAACCTACTGACGTTGAAATTTAAGTTATTCATGTCAATTATGCTACCACGAAGCAATGAAAACACAATCTATGACGGTTTCTTTCTTCGTCAATAACCACGCTATCAACTCCAACTCATACACTTAAAATGGTAATAGATTTACCCTCGAATATGGCAGAACGTTAAAGGCCTTCATATCCAGTTCCTATGAAGGCCTCACGATGGATTGGAACTAACCAAAGCCCAAATTAACATGTACCAATTTTTCCTTTTTCCAATTGAATATTGCATTAATAAATGCTTCGGTACCAATGTAAAGCATTTCCTCATACTATCGTCATCTTCTTTCTTCAAACTAATTAACTCTAACATGTAATTTCATTCCTATAAATTTACTTTAATCTCATCGCATACATTACATTATTTATTTTTAATAAATAATTTCTGCTATATTTATCCTATTACTTAATTTTTAAATTGTCAACAATGAATATTCACCTGCATTAATAGATTATGGGACATTCTCCTATCAAATTACTGTTTTCTAAGGAACTACCTTTTATGCCTTCTAACGTAACCCTTTTATCTTCCCTGATGAACATAAGATTCGAAAGTCCTGTAATATTTTTAGGTACGCGTCATCTTTCACCTTCTAATTTAGTATCCCGAAACTATATTATTCTTACTTTAAATAACCCTTCATAACTTATTGGTGGGTAGAGAGACATTTTGCATCCCGTGCCTAACAATTTTCTTATTGATGCCGACATTCGTGCGATTCACATCTTGGTGTCCGATTGATATTGTTTATCGCCACCGGGGGGGTGCATCTATCACTATACTACTTAATCAGGCCTTCATTCTTCTCATCCGCCGCCAATATCGTTCATCTTTGTTCTTTACCACATGTTCTTGTTCATTTAATTTGGATATGTTGGTCCATATCCCCCTCCACACGAAGGTTCACTTTTACGGGTGTTCGCATCTTAGATTTTGCGGATTGCACATCAATCCATATTTGATCCACAATTTTACGGATTTTAATGTGTTCATTCAAATCAAATCCACTTATTACTTAAACTGAATCGAAATCCAATTCATATTTTTTCGGATCAGATGCAAATCATACCCAATCCATATGTAATCCATAGTTTGCCGGATTGATTTGTAGAAGCAATTTTTTTTTTTCATCCAATCTACGCGATATTTATATAAACAAATATCTCATTCATATTGTTTTTTTAAATTAAATTTTCTAATGCAAAATTTACTTTACTATCAGTTTTAATTATAATTGAACAACATATTAATTCATATTAAGCTACGATAATACATTCATAATTTCCAATTTTAACATACCGATATACAAATTTTCATTCGTTTTGATCAGTACATCAAATGTAACTAAAATTAACAATTTCTAAGTTCAAACTTCAAAGTTTCGGTGTAACAGCAATAAATTATGAAACTCGAGATGCTTCAAAAGAAAGTAAGCAATTAAATTTTATTTCTTTAACTTATGAAGTGAAATAATTATGCCTTGTGGATGCCGTCGGGGATAGCTTCGGTGTTATATGACAAAATTTTTTGTTTTGCTTTTTATTTCTTAATGTTTACGAAGCTATATTTACTTATTTATCTATTTTTTTTCAAATTGTTATCGAATAAGATATAATATTGTGTTACTTTAGCTATATCTAAATTTTACATTTTTTTTTACAGTACTCACTACCATTGCTATATTTTTAATTCAATATTTACTATTTCTCCTGATTTAACGAAATTTTCTGCATTTACTGACTTAAATCCTTTTCCAATCCATCTAATATGGATTTTTTTTTATTATATTTTTTTTGGGTCTTTTTCTGTAACAAACTATAAAACTCATAGTTTCTATTACTTACAATAAACAATTTAGACTGTCAACAAAAATACTTAAAATAGAGTGTCGAAGATATTTTTTTCTTTCTTTTTTCCTCTTTTAATTGCTCCGTCATCTCAAAAATGCCTCCATTTCTTGGTTGATGCTTTACTATTTTCCAAATTATTATTATTACGCAAATTATCATCGTCGTCGTCATAATTATAATATTAAGCATTATTAGTTTTATTATTATTGTTGGTGTTGTTCAAATTTAGAAATGACATGGCCTATTATATAAACTCTAGCGATAAAATTAAAATTACATATTATTCAGGTTAAAGGGAAATTTTCCCCTTTTTTTCCCCACCACTTACTTTTGCAATGCATTGCCTCATCATTTTATTATTATTATTATTATTATTATTATTATTATTATGGCTGCAGCTGGATCCTATTATTATTATTATTATTATTATTATTATTACACGCTACATAATTTTTCGTCACTATTTTCGAACATTTCAAATCATTATAACCCCAACCCATACTTGCATGCTTCCAACTTCTTGTTTTTAACCAATACTTGCATGCACCCCTTTTTCTCTTGTTTTACATGCGTTACGTTAACATCTTCCAACCCACTACAACACTTTTTTTGATCAAAAAGTGATTCCCTGCAGTGTTACCGGCACATTACCTTTATCTCAAGTTACTCCCTTGCGTCTGTGTGTCTCTTCTGCAGCCAACAGATGAAATCTAACGGTGCCCATGCTACAAGACAAACGACTTGGGTACGAAACCCATGACGCAAAGTAGCTGCAGCCTAAATATGGAGGTTATGTTTTCAAGGAGGGCCAAAAACAAATTAAGGCACTACTTTATGGATTTACGCTGACGTCCATTTGATTTAGAGATTTTGAGTAATTACAGAGGGCTCATTCCAACTCTACTTCACTCTCATCTAACAATAAATAAAAATTGAACTAATAATAAAATTGTTTATAAATTTTATTGCGTTTATGAATTTTGCCTATCCATAAATTTAGTTACCTTAGTTGTATTTGTAATTTGGGTGATGGTTGTGTTATGATCCTAATTGTCCCACGAAAATCAAACCATGAATATACTCATTTGGATGAGCATAAAACTTGGCAACACAGTGGGATTTCGATGGAATTGAATATTGAAAACAAAAAAAAAAGTGTTGTACGTAATACAGGTGACTATTATTCAAAAGTAAGACGCAGCGTTTTGAATGAGCCGTAGTGCTATACATATCGCTCTCTCGATCACAATCCTGATTAACAAACCATATCGATCCACGCAATCATACAAACAGACTGACACCTAACGCAGCCAATCAAAATCCGTACCGCAAATTACTAAAACATACCTACTCCAGCAAATAAAACTACAACAAAAATAAGCACTTGAAAATTACACGCGCTCTCTCGATAGTTGACGCAAAAGAGCCTGCACATTTTCTTTTCTATCTAAAAATCAAATAAAATTCACAAATGGCTGTTCTAGGTCTCTGAATATTTTAAAAGCAAATGAAACAGTTGAAAGGAAGAATCTGAAATCCCTAAGCCTCAAGCAAAGCCCTTTTTTTATTGTTTTTTTCTTTTTTTGTGGGGGGTTAAACGACGTCGCGTTTGGTATACCATACAAGCCATGGCGGAGTCGTCATCGCCATCTTTATCATCAAAGGAAGACCTAATTCAGCTGATCAAGCGGTTCGGGGCTTATCTCACGGTCAAGATGTCCAATCTCTTCTCGATCTCTTTCCACAACTTGGTACTTTTGTCTCTTGCTTGGCATTGCCGTGAATTTTTTTTTGTGTTTATGGCGGATCTGAGACTGTTTGATTGATAGAAATTTATGGGAGTATGAATTAGTGTAGTGATTTTAGTGAACGTTGTTTAGTTGGTGCGTCAGTGGCTTTGCTGCTAGTAATTAGATATTGCCCAAATAAATAGGGATAGCAAAATTAGAATTTGCTTCTTGTTTTGTTTGAATTGGATTAAAATATGCGATTAAGTAAAATATATATTGGAAAGATTGATACTGGATTGGTGCTACATTGGAGAGTATTAAGCATATACATGAATTGGATGGAACTATATTGCCGGTTGAATGGCAAGCGAAATTTAATGGAACTGCTGTTGTCTTTTGATATCCTTATGTATATATGTGGTATTTTAGGTCAGAAAAAGGAAAAAAAAAAAATTCACCCTCTAGACCATTATAACTGTATTCTTCACTGATTCTTAGATGAGGAAAGCATTTTTCTCTATTGAAAGTTTGTATTTTGCATGATTTGTAACTAGACTTAAAGTCCAAGTTGGGATGGGGTTGCTGTGTCTCTAACCACTAATATATAATGTATTGTGGATATGACCAAGTATTGTCATCTGTCCTCATTCGGTATTAGTCCAGTATAGCTTTCTGTAAAAAGAATAGTTATATATTCTTAATAAAGGGTTCCTTCAGTTTTTGGCTTTTGCATTAAGGTTATTGGCAATACAAACCAGCCTGGTGTATCTCGCCCAGCCCAAGACCACTCCACTTGATCTGAGCACAGGAAATCTGGGTCAATCTACGATTGGCTTCAGATGCATAGCCTGAAGCTCAGATTGATCTCCCCAAGTTTTAGTTTTTATTTTTTGAGAATAAAAGAAAAAGTTCTATGTTTTCATTATGTTTTGGGTTCTGACACTTTTATCTTGGTATCAGGATTCACGGTCTGTTGGAGCTATTGCAGGCCTTGCCCTTGCGATTGTCTTTACGTGGAGGATGTTCAGATCTCCAGGTGCTCCTCAAAGAAGGCAGCCGAAAAGACAAGCTCCTTCAACTAGTAATTCTGTTGGCAGCACTCAAGCTAATGCGACTTCGACGCCTTTTGGAGCTAGTTCATCATCAGAAGATTTAAGAACACAAATTGCTGATGCATTATTTCAACCAGTAAAGGTAAGCATGTGTCTTACTTTCCGACATTTGAGTATGTTGTGCATATTTACCTTGTCCATTATTAATTTGCTGCCTCTTCTCATTTTTTCATTTCATTTTCAGCCAACTTTGGGACAAGTAGTTAGGCAGAAACTGAGTGAAGGAAGAAAGGTAACATTCTTGTCCTCTCTGATCTGCTAAACCTAATGGTTTTATGATTTAATGACTCATCTTCTGTAGGTGACATGCCGTTTGCTTGGAGTTATCCTGGAGGAAAGTTGTCCTGAGGAGCTCCAGGTGATTATTTTATTTTCCTGTGGAGTTCTGTTTTTGAATTAGAATTCAAAATGATTAATTCAATTAATTTTCTTCTTCACAGAAACAAGTAACCGTGAAGTCCTCTGTGCTGGAGGCGCTATTGGAGATCACTAAGTTTTGTGATCTCTATCTCATGGAAAGAGTTCTTGACAATGAAAGCGAAGTGCGTTAAAAACCTTTTTCTTACCGCGTGTCCATTCTTCAGTTCTTTCAATGTTGCTAAATGTGTGGTTTCATAAGTAACACACTTCATTATCAATATTAGCATGTTGGGACTTTCTGTTTCCTTGTTGATTGCTACTGACTTAGAATGAAGCTTACCTTTTAAGCTGTCTTATTGCAGTGTATCCTTATCGTTTATAATTTCCATCTTAGTTTTCTGAATAAGCACTTGTGGCCTGTTTGTTTGCAGAAAAAGGTTCTTCTGGCTCTGGAAACTGCGGGGGTTTTCACTTCAGGTGGTTTGGTAAAAGACAAGGTAAATCTTAACATCGGGTTGTTGCTTTGGAAAATTTAATGGAGTTCTAGTTAGACTAAATAAGTAAATTGTGCCTAGTACTCTGTGTTGTTTTTGATAGAAATTACTATGGATATTGCTGCTGTTGATAGAACCTTGACTAAAGAATTTCAATTAATTTCCATGGCATATGTCTAAATGTCTTTACTTTGTGTGAACTGTGTGTACAGGTTCTATTTTGTAGTACAGAAATTGGGCGGACATCTTTTGTGCGGCAATTGGAACCAGATTGGCATATCGACACTAATCCCGAAATTGTTTCTCAATTAGCTGTACATCTTTTATGAGTAGCTGTGTTTTAATAAATTTGGTTCTGATTTCTAAATTCATTATATTCTGCTTGTTATGATGCCTGTCATCTGAACTCACTTATTTTTGTTACAGAGGTTTATCAAATATCAGCTTCACATTTCTCCCAACAGACCTGAACGAAGTGCAGCCAACGTGTTCAGTTCTCCATCCTTGGAACAATTCTTTGGATGTGTTTGACTCAAGAACAAGTAAAAGAAAAGAGTTTTTTAATCTTATTTTTATCCCCATTTGGTTCTTGTGTGTTGCAGCTCGATACATGAAAAAAGTCTTTTTTGGCAGTCGTCTACAATTTGCTTGTTCTCGGAGGAAGGGAGAAGCTTCATTTGTTTGATTAAAATTTGTGAAACAGCGTCGTCTGTCTGTCTGTCTGTCTGTCTGCTGGAATATTTTGAAAGTCTGTAATTGGTGTCGGCAGTCGGTTTAATGAATATGCAATCATGAACAATAATTTTGTTTCACTATTACAACCAACACTCTTTCTTCTACATTCTAGTATAATCCACTGTTGGCATTTCCGATCTTCTTCCTTATTCCCTCATTTTTCTGATGCGATTTCAAGCAAGGATTGAATTTCGAAAAGAGGCGTGATCTCATTATGTACTCTAATTTAATGTTCTTCTCAAATAATGATTGGGAAAATAAACAGACTTGAAAAATCAATTTCAGCTAAATTGCTGTAACATATGAAATATAAAACTTCCAAGAACAAAAGAGAGAAGAAATTCAAGAATATTTTAGGAAAGCCAAATGCATTCTACGAAAGTAATTTATGGATGAGAAAGATAGTTTTTGAAAAATGGTTAATATTATTGGTATCTTTATTATTTTATTACTAATCTGAGCGATCTTAAAATATTTAATCAATTGTTAATTGGGGGTGAAATTAAGGTTTAGTCGTTCACTAAAGAAAGAGTATTTGCGGCGGGCTGGGGGCAGCACATACAAAAACAACATTTACACAACACGAGTGAGAAGTGAGAGCGTAGGCTTTTTTCACTTTTAGGCTTCAGTGCACGAGTGAGAAGTAAGAGAAGAGGCTTTTTACTTTTAGGCTTCAGTTGGTTGGTTCCATTACAGGATGGAAATTGTTTGCCCGATCGACGAAAAGTGCGCAAGTGAAGTCTCTTGTCTTTTGCGACCTCCTTCACCTCTTCAAGTCCAGGCAACTGTGCTTCTTTATCTGCAAACTTATTGGCACCTTTTTAATTTTCTTATTGACGAATCCTTTTGATTTTCAATCGCCAGGAGTACTTCAACCAGCTTAGTTCCACTAGAAATTGCCATGGCGTTAAAGTTAAACAAATTAGTGAGCGTGGAAAGGGTATCTAAATTGATTTTTTTTTTCTTCGCTTTTTAATGCGCTCTTTTTTCTGTTCTTTTTTTCTTTTCTTTTTTTTCAAATTTAATTTGTCTTGATCGCAATTTGTGAACTTTAGGTGTCTATGCTGGCATGGACTTTCAAGAAGAGGAACTTGTTTTGAAGGACCAAATGCTTGCCGGAATTCAGCATTCTTCAAACAAGGTCTTTTTATTTTTATTTTTATTTTTATTTTTATTTATTCATTGTGTTTGCTTGCCTTGAGAGTTGAACATTTATGGCATAAATATATATTTTTATTTTATTTCCATGTTGCAGATGGATTGTCTTGTGTGCAGCTTTTGTTTTCGATTTATTGGTTCTATAGAACTTCAAATTGGGCGGAGACTGTATTTGCAAAGCCTAGGTGACTCTGCAAATGATAAATGTCATATGGGGTCCTCTTCACATACATTGGAAGATTGTTACAATACTGATTCATCCGACATGGAGGACGATTCTTGCATGAAAAATCATGAAGATTATGGAAATTGTGCTCCTGGCAGTTCCAAAGATAATATCTCTCTGCCTAAAGGGTTCATTGAATCATTGATGAATGGTGAACTGGAATTACCCTTTTCTGACAAGTTTCCCTTGCCTTCCACCATTCCATGTCCTGGGGGTTGCGGAGAAGCTTATTACTGTAGGTAAGCATGTTAATTGTTTTCACCTCAACAATACGAACCATGAGTACAATTGACTTTTACCTCAACAATACAAACCATGAGTACAATTGACGTTTAAGTGAGTACTACTGAGACTTCTAAAGATTTTCCATTTAATCCCTTGTAATAATCTTGTCAACATGCTGCAGCAAATCTTGTGCAGAGGCTGATTGGGAATTGTTTCATTCTTTATTGTGCACCGGGGAGAGGTCAAAAGCACTATCTAGGGCAGCGTTATTGAAATTTATAGAACACGCTAATGGTAAAGCTCTAGATTTGTTGGTAATTGCCTCTTAGCATGTACTTAAACCAGGTAAAATGTCCATAGTCACTGATTTCTGCTTCACTACTGGTTCTTTGTTCCTCTTTTAAACCTCAGGAACAAATGATATTTTCCTTCTTGCTGCCAAGGTATGTTCTGTTGTATATATTTATTGTCCATATATGTTATTTACCATTGCACACACTACAATACTTCAACTACCTGCAATAGAACATACTTTTAACGTTAGTTCATTTTCAGGTGATTTGTTCCATCATTTTAAGATATAGGAAGCTAAAAGCCGCTCATCTTGAAGAACAAGGAAAAACCAATGCAAATTCGAAAAGTTCTAATCTTTCCTTGCTTTTGGAAGCTTGGAAGCCAATATCCATTGGATACAAGAGAAGGTAGTTGCTAATGCTTCTTCTTTATATCTTGTCTAGAGACATTATTTTACTTGTCTTAGGTTAGATTTACAACATTCTACGTTTATGAATCTGTGTAGAAGGTTCTAAATGGAGTGTTAATGTTATGTCAATCTCTAGTTGCTGCAACATCAAAACAGTATTAGTGTTTTATATGATTTCTATACTGTTGCGTGGTTATAAGGTATGATTTTATTTTTTTTTCTTTTTGGGGAGGGATGAGAAGAATTTTTATAAATTGCTTTGTATCAGGAGATTCACTAGCACTTATCATTTGCTTAGGTGGTGGGACTGCATTGCTTTGCCAGATGATGTGGATTCTTCTGATGAAGCCTCTTTCAGGATGAAAATAAGAGAGCTTGCATTCACTGTAAGACAATTTTATAAAGATGGTGCATGCATGAAAAACCTGACTATACATTTCTTCTGATATGTCCTTTTAGTTATGTGTTCAAATACTGTGGAAACATTGTACATAGTGGTTGCTTATTGCTAAAGCATATCATAGTGAGAAACTAGGAGATTTTATTAGATTGAAGAACTAGAAATTATTTGACCCTTTGGAACAATTATTCTCATCATTTATTGCTTTTTCTTCTTAGAGTGAGGGAACTTGCTTTCTTGCTATTTATTTCACCATAATTGAAGGTAGATCTTTGTATCCTTAACTTTGACATATCTCACTTTAAATTCTATAATTGAATTGAAAGGAGGTAGCCTTGGTCTGGTTGCTTATAAAAATCTTGTAATGTTTATCATGTTACCAAGTACATTAATTAATCCCCTCGACTTCTTGTTTGATGCATTTTCTTATAATTATTAACTTCTCATCTTCAGTTTCTTGCATTAGTATTTGGCTGTTATAAACATTAGATAATATCAAAGTTGCTTGTTATCATGTCTAAATTTTATCGTCGTGAATTGTTTCAGTCGCTGCAGCTCCTAAAGGCAGCCATCTTTGACAGCGAGTGTGAGCCATGTATCCTTTTCCAAAAGTTCTTATTGAATTGGCACACTTCTTTGAAGTACTGTTGCATTACCATTCTCAGAATTAATAAGTTGAATTTCTTGACTCTACAAAGTATTCTCCCTTGAAATCTATGGACATATTATTGGCATGTTTGAGCTAAATAATCTGTAAGTCACTTTACGAAGGTTTCTCAGGGGACATATTTACGTATTTAGGTAGTTTACTACTCTTGCAGGAAGGATGTTGTTACAACAGCATATTGGCATGGACTATATAGGCTCTCATTTTCAAACGTTTATTTAATTTGTCTTCCAAATAACAATTTGCAATTGTAGACAATGTATTTAATTTTGGCTTCCAAATAATAATTCAAAGTCCTAAATTTACAGTGATTTGGTTGTAGCATCTCCAGTAGAGGATTACTTTCTGTATATTGATGATCTTCTGCATGGCGAAAAGGTAGAATGAATCTTGTGATTTTAGAGTCCTTTCATTTTTGTATGCGACCCTTCCTTTTATGGTTTGTTGCAGAAAGAGGCTGAGAAAATTACTCGACCAATCCTCGATGCTCTTGGTGATGACTATTCAATTTGTTGTCAAGGTATAAATTAAGCTGCCTGACAGATCATCATAATTGGAGAACAATTTTTCAGTTTATTTCCTTTTTATAAATGCTGAACAACTTGTGCGAAATGTGTCCGTAATAGAAAATGCTTTTTCTTGTAAATGCTGTTTATGTAAAACAGATTTTGTTACATAAGATATGTTAACTCTTGCACTCCTTGATATATTATTTTTTCTTAAAATTTTCCTCAAATGGCAATTACCAATGCTTTGCATTTATTTCCATATCTTAATGAAATGAGATAACCAAGATACCAAAAATAAGACTTGTGCTTTGTTTCTTCTGTCCCACACTTGGACTATAGTGTTCTAGTTGACTTTTGATGATACTTGGTGTGGCAAACTGAATTCTTTCTTTCTATCCTTTTTAAGTTGGCTGGTCACATACAAACTTTATTGTGAAAATTTTTATATTTTTTATTACATAAATTTTTTCTTAATGAGCCTTTTTTCCCCCCCTATTTTGAAATGTTTTAATGCATCAGGGACTGCATTCTTCCCTTTGCAGAGTTGTATGAACCATTCCTGCTGTCCTAATGCAAAAGCATTCAAAAGAGAAGAGGTAATTTAATCTTCCTCCAGATACAAGGTGTTTGTTATTGGTCTCAGTGCAGACACTGAGATGCAGGCAATTTAATTAATTATTTATATGTGAAGGATTCACTACATGGTCCTTCTCACCCAACTAATTGTTAAGTTTCCAAAGTTTCCAATTATTCTGGCTTTATGTGTAACATTGGCATATAGGAACGTTTTATTTTAGTTTCTTTCATGATTCTAGACTATATCTCATCTACTTTTTTGTTCTCATTTGCAGGACAGAGATGGCCAAGCAGTAATTATTGCACAGAGACCCATTTGTAAGGGAGAAGAGGTAAGCCAACTCTGTTTTTGTATATTACTTCAGAACCTCTCATGGATTAAAAACCCCCAACTTAAGATCACAACTTCTGGGATGTGGTGTGGAGTTATTTTATTCCCATTTGTCTTGAGCAAAGAGTATTTAAATTTGGCATTTCAGGTTACCATTTCATATATAGATGAGGACCTTCCTTATGGAGAGAGGCAGACATTACTTGCAGATTATGGTTTCAGATGTAATTGCCCCAAGTGCTTAGAAGAAGAGCCATGACCCATAAAAGTGCTTCTAGAAAAGAATACAGAGCAGATTAAGATCATCAGGCTTGAAACACGGCTATCGGGATACAGGAAGCTGCTCCTTTAGCATATCATGCCTTCAGCCGTTCATCTGCCACCAAATGCTAATCAACGTGCCCCAGTTCAGCTTCACTATTTTCTTATTACGATTTGGTTGTTATTAATAGAATATTTGATGTTTATTTTTTTTTTGAAAAAGACATTTATTTTTTAGTCACTCTTAAGTTAGTCTGGCAAGCATCTACAACATTATTTAAGCTAGAAACTAATTAAAGACCATACAAGCATCGATACGCTATGCCAATGTAAGATCATCTCTCTTCCTTGCTTCAGTTACAAGAAGTTGAATGTTCAATAAGCAATCAAAAGCCTCACAATGCTGATAATAGACGGTCAGCGAATAATCAACCTACCATCTGGAGTTGCAATTTCCTGCAATCATTGCAGATTAATCATTCATGTAGCTAGTGACATGATAATCTTCGTATTTGTTATCAACTCATCGCTCATTCCGTGTATAATGAAACTACGTAACTTGTACTGGAATACACATTCATCTGAGCTTATTATAATTTTGTAGGATGGCAAGTACAAGAACAAGGCAAAGAAGTTAGAAAACGAGGTGAGGTGTTTGATAAACAAAGGAAATGCAGAGCGGTTGGCAATTCTACTAGATAATCAGCGGGTACCACTTTGTAAATGAGATAAAGTATGCCCTTGACAGAATTTTCTTTTGGGAAGAGTATGATCACATTGATGCACAAACAATCTCCGCGCTGCTGCTCTCAGATTCAGGCTGCTTAGGCAACACGGCTATGAAATTTCTCAAGGTGCTCACTGCTCACTTCCTTAATTACTATTCATTAGAATTGTTCATTCGCATTACAGCTGTTCACCCCCAAGTGCTTATGATTCCTATTTAATTACTTTCAAATCGTATTAAACCAACTAAGAGTTGATAACCCAAGACTTTGATGGACCATGAAGGCAAGTTCACGGCACATTATGAAAACGACATCTAAGGAATGCTAAGTTTGCTTGAGACTTCACATCTTGCCTTTGAAGGAGACATGATCTTGGATGAGGCCTTAACATTTTCAAGAACACATGTTAATGAACCAATCATAAAAAAGATAGATAACCCAGCCATGTCAGAACTTGTTAGTCATTCACTTGAGCTTCCGTTGCATCATAGAACGCCAAAACTAGAAGCACGGTGGTATATTGAACCTTATAAAACAAAAGAAAAGACTCAAATTACTTGTTACTGGAACTGGCAAAGCTGGATTTCAAGAGGGTGCAATTACTATACCAAGAAGATCTTCAGGTTTGCCGGGACTGGCTGATGGAATGCTTCATTTGGACGATTGAAATGGTTCCTGAACCACAACGTAGTTGTTGAGAATTTGACCTTTGTAAAGCAGATCACTATTCACCCCAAGACCTGATTCAGATTCAAAGAACCAAGACTCACACGCACACAACTCACTCAGATCAAGAATATGACACAGAAATAAAGAACACATGATTTAAGTGGTTCAGCACCAGATGTTGGTGCCTACATCCACTGAGAAACCAAGCACTGCGTTTTCACTATTATTGAGCTCAAAGCGTACAAGAATTAGGCAGTGATTACAGAAAACACAAATGGTTAACACTTTCTTTCTCCTCACACCTCTATTCTCTCTTTTCGGATGAAGAAGATGATTCCAGAACCAGCTCTTATACCCTGCATTCTGGGTTTGTTATCCTTCTTGATTTTCCTCCAAAACCAATGACTTGTAACAGCCGCACACACGTGCAAATAACGTGACTCTTTAAGTGATTCCAAAACGCCAATGTTTCATGTCGTTTTGAGCTAAGGTTATAGAGTCTCTAGCACGTGCTCTGCATGTGTATTACTTATGCCTTTGTATGACAGATTCAACCCTGTCGTTTTCAAGTTAAACACTTGACGGACGACATATCATACACTCATACATTAAGCATCCTGCACGTCGGTCGTGATTATTGAGTTCATACTCCAACAATCTCCACCTTGAACTCAATGCCCTTATTACTCCTCAGTGCTTCCTTTCTCAATACTTGTAGTTGTTTAAAGTCTACAAATTCTTGCTAAGTTCATACAGAGACTGAACTTAGCATATGATACTACTTTTGTTAGCATATCAGTTAGATTCTCTTTAGTGTTTATCTTCAGCATCTTTGCAGCACCCTTTGACACCTCAAGCCTTACAAAATGCAGTCTCACATCAATGTGTTTAGTCTTCTCATAATGTGCTTGACTTTTGCTGAGATGTATGGCGCTTTGGCTGTCACAATACACAGTTGTTGAGCCTTGTTGTACCCCTAATTATGCAATTATTCCTCTTAGCCAAATAGCCTCTTTGAATAACTCTGCAGTTTCTGTGTATTCAGCTTCTACAATTGACAAGGCAACTATACTCTAAAGTGTTGCCTTCGAACTTACAGTACAACCACCTAAAGTAAACAAATAACTAGTTTGTGACCTTCTTTTGTCAAGATCCCCAGCAAAGTCAGAATCAACATAGCCTACCAAGACATTTCCTCCCTCATTCAACCCACCATATACCAGATCTACTCCATGGTTCCTCTTAGGTATCTCATTATCCATTTCACTACCCTCCAGTGATTAACTCGTGGATTTGTCATGTATCTGCTCACCACACTCACAGCATGTGAGATGTCTGGCCTGGTGAGCACCATGACATACATGAGACTCCCTACAACATTGGAGTAGGGAATCTTGGCCATTTATTGCTGTTCTGCATCTGTTTGAGGGTATTGAGCTGCAGACAGCTTGAAATGACTTGCCAATGGTGTTTAAACTGGTTTGGAATTATGCATACCAAACCTGAGTAAAACCTTTTTGAGATAGTTCTATTGTGTTAATAACATAGTCTTCTTTTCCCTATTTCTGACTATCTTCATCCCCAAAGTCTTCCTTGCAGCCCCAAGGTCTTTCATCTCAAACTCATTACTCAATAAACCCTTCAAATGATCAATCTCCCTCATGTCCTGACATGCTATCAGCATATCATCCACATACAATAAGAGATAGATCATACCTTCTTCACTTATCTTCTTAAAGTATACACAACAGTTATAACTGCATCTATTATAGGCATGACTAATTATAAAGCTATCAAACCTTAGATACCAATGTCTAGATGATTGTTTCAAACTATAGAGAGAGTTTTTTTAGCAAACATACATGATCTTCTTTCCCAGGCACTACATACCCTTCTGGTTGTTGCATTATTATCTTTTCTCGTAGCTCACCATGCAAAAAAGTTGTTTTGACATCCATTTGTTCAAGAAACATATCTTGAACAACAATAGGTGCCAAAATAATCCTAATAGATGCATGTCTTACCACTGGAAAGAAGACTTCATTGAAGTCAATTTCTTCTCTTTGTGTGAAGCCTCTGGCCACCAATTTGGCTTTGAACCTTTTCTTTTCAGCACCTGGTATTCTTTCTTTTACCTTAAAGATCTACTTGCAGCTTACAGTCCTCTTCTTTTCTGGTTTTCTCACCAATTCCTGGGTTTCATTCTTCATAAGAGATTAAATCTCTTCATCCATTGCCCTTTTCCAGTTCAGCCTGTTCTTGCTTGTCATTGCTTCTAGATAAGTTCTAGGTTCATCATAATTTATTTCATGAGCAGCAGATAAAGCATAGGCAATTAAGTCTGAAACAATATATTTTATAGGTGGTCATATAGTTATTCTTTGTATGTCCCTTGCTAACTGATAGGTATCACCTTCACTCTCAACTGATTTCGATCTTATTTCAACATCAGATTCTTCATCAGCATTTCCAGATTTTTCAGTAGCAAGTGGTTCAAGCTTCTGTTTATCTCCAGGCTCCACCTCAAACTGAATTGTATCATGTTATGATATTTGTTTGTCTTTAATAGCTATAGTATTTCTTGACTTGTTCAGCATTTCTAATTCTTTGAAGGTGACATCCCTACTTATTATACACTAAGGAGGTTTAACATCAACACACCACAGTCTGTAGGCTTTGACACCTTCAGAATACCCTAGAAACTTGCATCTCAAAGCTCTAGCTTCTAATTTCCCTTGCTTCACATGTGCATAGGCTTTACAACTAAATATTCTAAACTTAGAATAATCAACCATTTTCCCTGACCACAGCTCTATTGGTGTCTTACAACCTATTGCAGTTGATAGACTTCTGTTCACCAGATAGCAGGTAGTATTCAAAGCTTCTGCCTAAAGAGTTTTAGGCAATTTTGAGTGAATCAACATACACCTCACCTTTTCCATTAAAATTCTATTCATCCTCTCAACAAGTCCATTCAACTGAGGTGTATATGTGGCTGTTTTATGCCTCAAAATACTATTCTTCTCACAGTAGTCCTCAAACCGCTTATTGCAATATTCCAGACCATTGTCTGTCCTTAAAGCCTTAACCTTCAAGTTTGTTTGATTTTCAACTAGAGTCTTCTAATTTTTGAACTTGTCAAAAACTTCATCCTTGCTTTTGAGCACATACACCTAGACTATTCTTGATAAATCATCAATGAAGGTAAGAAAATACTTACAATCACCTGATGTTGTCACCTGTGCAAGGCCCTATAAGTCAGAGTGTATGTAGCCAAACTTGTCTTTGGCAGTATGAGTTGCAGCCTTAAACTTTAACCTAGAAGGCTTGCCTAGGATACAGTCTTCACATAATCCCAAATTATCCAACTTGTCATTGCCAAACACTCCTTGTTTTTGAAGTTCCTTTAACCCCTTCTCACTCATGTGCCCCAACCTTAAATGCCACAATCTTGTTTTGTTTTCACCACTGTTAGTCACACTAGCCTCACCAATAGTTGTTTGTCCTTCCATCACATAAAAGCCATTTACCTTCCTACCCTTCGTGATAACCATTGAGCCCTTAATAACCCTCAAGACTCCTCTTTCATCCTTAACTATACACCCCATTTGATCTAACATACCAATAGAGATTAAATTCCTCTTTAAATCAGGAACATGTCTAACTTGAGTTAGCTCCCTAACCACACCATCAAACATCTTAAGGCTAATTGATATAATACTAACTACTTTACACATAGAGTTATTCATCATTAGCACATACCACCATTTCCTGACTGATATGAAGTAAAGTAGTTTTTATTTGGACACATATGAAAAGAACGGCTTGAGTCAAGAACCCACTGACCTTGAACATTATCTTTTGAGGTTGTACTTAACTTAAAATGATGGCACTGCAAAGAAGATAGTTGCCTCATGGCTTGTAGCCATGATAATTGTAGCAGAGAAGGTGTTGCCTCAAAGGCCATTCATACAAGACTTATACAATCTCAATTTTGATTTATTTGATAACATTACTAGCTTTATGCTATGCAGAGTAGGTTATAGATTACTTGGGGCCTTGGGCAAAATTTTTTTTTACAAGGCCTTTCAGTTTTAACACTTAAAGAAACATAAAATATCTTAAAATGCAATCAATTTTTGACAACTTGAGTACTAATAATCAACAAGGCAGTAAGAAATTTCAAAAAGAAAAATAGTCAAGAAATATATATATATATATATATATTTACTTGTTTCAAAATTATTATTTGAAGAAAATATTTTATTTTACTTCAAAAATGAGCAAATAGACATAATAATTTTCCTTATAGAGAAAGACGCAAGGAATATTATATGTTAAATGATAAATTTTTTTAAACTCACAAAAATGTAATGGTTTTTCTTGAAATAACTAATAATGAAAAACATTATTAACTATAGCTCTTTAGCAATAATGCTATCAAATATTGAATTTGTGTAAAAATTCTTAATAATAGGATAATTATTAATTAAAAAGAGGCCTAAAAAATAAGCTTTCCTATTGTAAGTATAACCTAAGATATCTATTAATTTGACCATATCAAGAAAATACTAAAAAAAAATCTTCTTAACATATAGAGCCGAGACAACCACAATTGGACTAGTCTAACATATGGGGCACTAGGCAGCAACTTGGTTCACCTATGTTTAAAGTCACTCCTGTACGCTAGGCAATAGGCTCTTACCACATACAAAGGATTAACTAATTGCCAAATCAGACTATCTGAAAGGAATAAACAAAACCATAAAGTCATAGATGCTTACAACTTCATTTGCTATTAAAAAACGCAAGTTAAAAAACTTGATCATAATTTATAAAGCATGCATGACATTGAATTTAATTATATAACTCACTTAAATGCTGGCATGGCACTGTACTTAGCTTAAAATGATGACACTGCAAAGAAGGTAGTTGCCTCATGGCTTGTAACCACGACAATTGTAGCAGAGAAGGTGTTGCCCCAAAGGCCATTAGCCTCAGTATAAAAGTGTATAGTCTCGTGATGAGCATTAGATAGTACAATTACTTATAGTGACAAACTTGATGAGTTGGCAAATGAGGGTTATATAAACTAAAGGAAAAAGTTTAAGGTTAATTTGAATATAAACATTTAGCTAATGGAAAACACAAGAGTATATAGAGTTAGGAAGG